>CM070545.1:9585046-11041296 GCA_036346405.1 Phyllostachys edulis
AACATGATCAAAAGTACAACACTTGAAATAGATCTTTAGTCTTGGTCTTGGTTTTGGTGAACTCCTTCAATATTCCAGAAGAATCGCGTCTACTACTTAATGAAGCAAATAAATAAATAACCAAGATAAAAAAAAACTCTAAAAATAAATAAAAATCTTAAATAAATAGATCGCGAATTTTGATGAATTTAGAAATTTGGATGAGCTCAATCGAAGTTGGATGAAGAAGATATGAATTTTGGAAGATCTAAACCTAGAAAATACTCAAAGGAATTTACGGAATTTCCCGATTTATTTTCTCTTTGAAATATTGTTAACGGCGTCCCGCGATGTCGGCACTCTAATTTCAAATTAAAATAAATCCGAGAAAAATAACAGGTGGCGGTGGGCGGTCTATAGACCGTCCTGAAACCGTCTGTTAGTCCGGGTTCTGAGTCTCGAATAGACAAGCCCGACATGTGGGGCCACGAGTGAGACATGGCCCATAGTGGAATAGATCACGAGGGTTGAATCTAGGGTTTGGTGGTTGTGCCATGCCGCGCATGCATGTGGCGGGCGCCACACACACGACATAAGCGTGAGGCGACATGGCTAGTGATGTGGATGGACCGTTAGCTTCAACAACGATGAACTCTCGAGTCCCCATGGTTGAAGCGAGCGGCGGAGATTGCGAAGGTGAGTGCTACCAATCGGCGAGGACACTATTGCGAACGGTTGGTGCGCTTCGGTGGTCGGAGAACGCGGTGGTGGCCGGCGGCTAAGTTCAGCGAAGAAGGTTAAGTGTTGTCGGACTTGAGCTCGGCAAAATCTGGCGGTGCGGATGGGTTCATGAGGTAGCCCTTGCGATGATGGACCCGATGGCGTAGTCAATGTCGATGGCGACAAAAGCGATGGCGAATTTGAAGAAAACAAGCGGCGGTGACAAAACCTAAAACTCGATTGGCGGCGCTAGGGCAGGCGAAATTGGTTGGGGGTTTGAGGTGCGAGGGCAAAAGGCGATCCTAGGGTCCCATTTATAGGGCTCGAGGCAGAGGCGTATAGGTGGCGGAGACCTAAATGAGTTAGAGGCGAACAGGCGAATCTCGGAGATAGAAATCGATCTGAGGATAAGATTAGTCGATTCGAACCACGGAGGATAAGGAAATCAAATGGCCGGTTGTGCAATATTTTACGGTTTGGTTTTACTTTTTGTCGAGCAAGCTTCAGCGGCTTCAATGGCGGCACGAAAGAGCTTCGTCTTGAGGATGACAACGCTAGGTGGGCGACAACTTTACGCAGACCCAGCGTCGGAAGGCTAACGTCTGAAAATGGGCCAAGAAGAATAGAAATGGACGAAGCAAAGGAAATTTGGCCCATTATGATTTCTGAGATTTAAATAGGTTTTCCATTTTAGAAAATACTAAAAATGCAAATGGAAAATAGAAAATAGCAAATGAACTCGAAAAAGTTCTAGAAAAATCTAAAAATATATCCAAGCACATAGAATCCAAATAAAATAGTTTTGACAATTGTTGATGTTGACACTAATCATATTAAATTGTTTTGCTATTGAAAGTCCATATTAACCATTGAATAAAATTCAAATAAATTCTCTTGGGTGAATTTTTCAACTACTAACTATTCAAAAGGTTTTTAAAGCTCAAAAATTAGGATGTTACATAACTCAACCCATGTAGCATGTCTATGGTTGATTTGATTGACTACTGAATGTGCTTTAACGATTCATGATCAAAATGTGTATGTAACATCCCAAAGTTATGTTACCAAATAAAAAATAAAAAATTTACTATTTTATTGGATTTTCTAAAATTTGAAAAAGTTTCATTGATTTTACGAAATTTTAAAAGTTAAAAATAAAATTTATTGAACTCTTTGAAGTTTTATTGGATTTAAATTGAAAAAATAAAAAAATTAATTAATTTGGAATTTTACGGAATTTCAAAAGCTTTTTCTAATCTTTTAAAGCCAAAATAAATTTATTTGCAAAACTATTACCCACAGTTAAGTTGGAAATAATTTTATTAAGTTCAAAATAATTCTAGGAATTTCTATGAATTTTCCTAGATTTTTTAATTTTATTTGCTATTTTCTAAAGCTTAAGCGAATTAATCGATTATTTAATTTAACAAATCCTTTTAAAACCCTAACTTTGCCTTTAGTAGAAATTCTGCGTCTTGACCGACCTCTTTCCTTCTGGCCCAAAGCGGCCCGCCTGCCACTGGCCCCTCATCTAATCGCGGCCGTCGGATTAAAATTCGACGACTGCTTATTTCCTATTCGCACCGCTCGCTCCTCCGTGATGCGCCGCGTTACATCCTAACCATTCGATTTCATTTGAGCGATCGGATCTCGGATGTCGAGTTTGGATAATCACGAGCGTTGCAATCAACCGGACCGTTTGATCTAAATCCGGCGATCACATGCCACCCTTGTCCCTTTCCTTTTTCCGCCGTCGCGCCGTATGGGCCTCAGGTGTCATCTTCTCTCCCGCCTTTCTTCTCGCGGATGAGCCAAGCGGCCACCATTAGTGCCACGTTGAGCTCGTCAGCGTCGTGATTCTCACCCTCTCTCCTCCGCAGCGTACGCGTTGCATTCAATCGTCCCTCAATCCGCGCCGATGTTTGTCTCCCCTTTCCTTTCTCGTGAAATTCTCAATCATCGCGAAAAGTCCCGCCACGGACCTTCGATGCGCCGCCGCCGTAAATCTCATGCCAGCCGGCCCTATTTAAGAAACCTCGGTGTGCACCATTCTACTCATCCCAAGCCCCGATTCCCCATCTCCTCTCCCTCTAATGGCGAAATTTCAAGATTTTCTCAAGGGCAAGAAGCTCATCAAAAACGTTTTGGTCTTGGGTGAGGACCCATCGTCGACTTGACAGGCCGGATTTAACATCATTGCAACCTCGCCAAACCCGTCGTGTAATCACCGACCTAAGGACCACTTGGGCGCCATCGCCCCGTAGCGGAAACGCCTTGCAGCATTGCCAAAGTCTCATGCGCGAAGCAATTTTTTCGCGCCAGCCCGCCATAGTAAGCATCACGACCCTCTCGCTCTCCTCTCCCGATGCACCCTAAATGCGTCGCCGCGCACCGCAATCGCCCGACAAGCCCTAGGCTTCGTGCCCCAGATTAGGTCTTGTGCGGTAACATCACGCCATCGCCGCAGGGTGCCATCATCCTGCACAGCCTCGTGGGCGCCTTGCCCATCGGCCGGTGCGTGGCACTTCCATAAAACCCGTTCCAAAACCTCGTGAACCGGATCACAGTGCACCACTCCTATGACAAGTGGGCCCGCTATCATAATCATTTCAATTTCTCAAATTCAGCCATGATGTCGGTGGCGTCATAAAGCGGATTTCCTTTAGAAAAAATAAATCAAGAAATTCCTTTTTAGGGTTTTCTTTAGGGTTTTAAACTTCCGGGGTTAGTTCTCCTTAAATACAAACTCCGATTTAAATCGATTCAAATTTATAAATTCCTATAAATTCAAGATCTAGCTAAATAAACCAAAATTATTTAATTTGGAGTTCATTTGAATCTTTATTTGAATTTTGTTTGAATTTGGCTTATTTTCGGCGTATAGATTTAAACGACTTGGTCGATTCGGCGCGCGTTTGAGAGCAACCAATAAAGCAAGGCAAGTTATACCTTTGATCATATTTGATCCTATTATTTAAAATTATTTAAATTCTATTTTAAATTATTCTTGCATCTTATTTTTATTCGATAATTTAAACTCTTGTTTTAAATTAGGAAATTTCGATAAATGCCCTTTGCTAAGTGCCAGTTTGAAGAAGTGCCATCGCTCTTTTGAAATTCAAAATATGCCCTTTTAAACATCTTTTCTCATAGAAATTCCACGATCTACATATTTCACAAATATCGATGTTATTGCCCGTCTTCTTCCCATGTCACCCTCGCTCTCAGTAAGCTTCTCCTTCTTTCTCCCCTTTATCTCCGATGGCGGTCGTTAGTAGCGAGCCCAAGCGGCGATGTGGCGGCGAGGTGTGGCGGCGATCGATGGCGATAGCCTACTTCGGCGGCGGTGGTTTCGAGCTCGGGTGGACTCCGTCGCCTCCCTTCTCGCGTGAGCGCATCTCGATAAGCGTTGGAGCCGACAAGGCCCGGCGGCGATGTGGCGGCGAGGCGGCAGCGCAATTGGTGGTGATGGCCTAGCTCAGCGGCGGTGGTTTCGAGCTCTGGGTGGATTACATCGCCTCCAACTTCTCCCGTGAAGCGAAGCAAGCGGCGAGGTGAGGTCGGCGGCGACCGGCTGACGGCGAAGCGGCTTAACAGGCCGTCTGGCGGATCGAGTGGATCTGGTGGGGAAAAAGCGATAACCTTGCATGCGGTGCGGCGGTTGATCATCCTCCGTGGGATCAGGGCTTCTTCCTCTTTAAGCTGGGATCTGTCTTCTTCCTCCACTCAAGCGGACCACGGACAACGCCTGCAAGCTTGAGGCTTGTTTGCGGATCCGTCGGGGTAGCCGCATCCGGCGAACCAGCAGGTTGAGGTGGCGTCGGCATCGGCTCGAAGCGAATGCAGCCGGGATGGTGACACCTGCCGGAGGTGGCGAGTGTGGCGATGTGGTGTAGGAGCTCGGGAGGCGGCCGTGGGGAGACCAGAGAGGCGGTGGAATGTTTGGCGGTGAGGAGCCCAGCGGTGGCGAGAACAACACCATGAGGGAGAAGAGGCGGGGAGATGGCAGCGTGGTGGAGCAAATTTGATAGATAAAGAAGATAGTGTGAGGAAGGAGAAGATGGGGGCAATTTGGTCCAATATTGACAAAATATGTATACTAGTGGCATTTGTAGGATGTTCCAAGCTTTCGATTGGCATATTTGAATTTCAAAATGGCGGTGGCATTTCTACGTCTGAGGCACTTAGCGATGGCGTTTATCGAAATTTCCTTTAAATTATAGTTATGCCTAATTCCTTTGTCTTTGCTAATTTTTGACATTGAAATAAACCTACCTTGACACCTTAGATGAAAATCTAGTTTATGCAATAGTATAAACTAGAACTTTTTGAGACAAATTATACTTAGCCATGCTTAGACCAAAAATATTTGATTTGGGAATTTGGCCAAAAATCAAATATTGTTTAAAGAATCTATGGCATTGATTTGTCATGGAAGATTTTGTAAATGATTTTGAAAAGCAAAAAGGAAAAGTTGGTTTTGTACTTAGGCGAAATGGTTGATTGGTGGGTGCGAGGTTTATGCATAGGCTCAATCAAGTATGGGTTGAAGCTTCGGGGGTTTTGTGGAAAAGTCGCCCAAGTCGATTAAGGACCGATCTTGAGCCGCATCTTGCTAAGCCACATCGTACCACCACATGTCACAGTATGGGTGGGACTGGTGATTAATTTGCAATGTTCCAGTAAGTCGTTCGAGATCACGGTGGGTAGTCATGTTATGACCTCGTTAGTCCCTTTGGCGCAAGAGGGGCCTAAACCCGTGACAGTGTCGGTCAAAACCGAAACCTTAGCGAGGGACTACGGTGGAATGGCGCATTGTAAAGGCTTTGTACGTGCTCTAGACCGCTTACCTAAGGTAGTGGCGGTGGCATAGATATATGCGAAACAAACTAGAGAATTCGTGTCATGTGGGTAAAATTATCGTCCTCTGTAGAGTATTAAGAACTATTGAATAGCCATGTCACGGTCATGGACATGCTCAACAAAAGCCACTCAAAGTTAGACTTTGGTTTTGATTTCAAAATGATTTGACATAAATGATTTTGGATTTCTATCAAATGGGATTGGGCAGAAGCGTTGTGATAGGAGGGTATCCTTCACCATTCTTGTGTGAATGTTATCGACTATAAAATTAAGAATTTATAAAATGAATTTTAGTTATTGTATAAGCGCCTTGGAACTTAGTACAAGTATTTAAAAGAAACATTGCTTTATGCAAACCAACCATATTAAGCCTTCCTTTGAGATATTCTGCCATGTGATAGGAGGGTATCCTTCACTATTCTTGTGTGAATGTTATCGACTATAAAATTGAGAATTTATAAAATGAATTTTAGTTGTTATATAAGCGCCTTGAAACTTAATACAAGTATTTAAAAGAAAACATTGCTTTATGCAAATCAACCATATTAAGCCTTCCTTTGAGATATCCATGTATGCATGTCATTACATTATCTAGCAGGTGTAACTTGTGAGCACGAGTAGTTGTGCTCATACTTGCTTTATGCAAACAAATTTTAGAGGAGAAGGACTTACGCTACATTTGTGGACCTCGATGACTACGCCGCTATCGGTCGATTGCTGTGGAATTAGCTAGAACTCCACTACTTCTTTGTCTTCCTTGTGTTCTTTCTTTGTTGGCTTGTAAGCCTCTTTTGTAATAAACACTTTGTTGATTATTAATAAAGTTATGCAATTTATGGATGTTACCATATACATTTAAGCTGTGTGAACTAGCTCTTGATCATGGGACTAGCTCGAGAAATGCACAAAGGATTTGGGGCGTTAATCCAGAGTCAAGCGATTATAACAAAATTCTTTGTACCATAAATAATGTTGCCATGTCTCTAATGTTAGAACTAAAGTATATAATTCCTTATCATAAGGAGAATAATTGAGACTAGGCCCTTAATTTCTCACTAAAATATGCAATAGATTTACCTTCTTGAATAAGTACACCTCCAAGTCCAATTCTACTAGCATCACATTCAAGCTCAAAAGTATTACCAAAATTAGGAAGTTGGAGAAGTGGTGCATTTCTAAGCTTCCTTTCAAAATCTGAAATGATTGCTCTTGTATAGGGCCCCAAAGCAGCGAACACCTTTCTTCGTAAGCTCATTCATCGGTGCGGCAATGGTGCTGAAATCTTTGACAAAGCGTCGATAAAATCCAGCAAGTTAGAGAAAACTCCGCTTGCTTGTGTGACCGTGTTAGAGTCGACCAACTCACATATAGCATCGGTCTTAGCTTGATCAACCTCAATACCATGTGGAGTAACAACGTAGCCAAGAAGCGATATTCGATCGGTGCAAAAGATGCACTTCTCAAGGTTACCAAACAAGCGTGCATCCGTAAACCATTAAAAACAACACTCAAGTGTTCAAGATGTCCATCTAATGCTTTGCTATAGATCAATATGTCATCAAAATATACCACCACAAATTTTCCTAAGAAAGCACATAAAACTTAGTTCATTAATCTCATGAAAGTACTAGGTGCATTAGTTAACCAAAAAGTATCACTAACCACTCATATAACCAAAACTTAGTTTTGAATGATGTTTTCTATTCATCGCCTAACTTCATGTGAATTTGGTGATATCCACTCATAAATCAACTTTAGAGAACACGGTAGAGCCACTTAGCTCATCTAGCCTAGGAATAGGATGGCGATGTCGAATAGTAATATTATTGATAGCTCTACAATCAACACACATATGTCATGATCCATATTTTCTAGGTACCAAAATAACAGGGCCGACACAGAACTAAGGCCTTACGCATCATTACCCTTTATCAAGCAAGTCTTGCACTTGGCTGAATTTCCTTAGTCTATTAGGGATTGGTCCTATATAGGCGTCACGGTTGGGCGAGGCTCACAGGAATTAAATCAATTTGATGCTCAATCCCTCTAATTGGAAGCAGCCCGAGGGTATTTTACTTAGAAACACATCGGCAAACTCACGGAAAAGGTTATCAACAATAGGAGGCAAAGAAGGAGGCATATCCTCAAAAAAGAAAACAATGCTTCTTTGCACTGGTAAAGTATAGCAATCAGATTTGCTATCTTCCATCTCACAAATATCAGATTTAGTAGCAAGTAAAACAAAACCTTTCAATTTAATTTCACCTTTCCTAGCACTAGGTTCTTACTTCTATACGGTGCACAAGTTCTTTAGCTACAATCGATTTTCACTTTTGCTACTTATCGAGCGATCGGTCGCCGATCTTCTGAAATAAAAGAGGAAAATGACCACGATATTTCACGGGAGAGAATGGGACCACTCTTTATTGATATGAGCTGGATTCTGATTGGTGCCCTCGACCGAGGGCTATGAACTAATCCTAATTACTTTGAGAATGCTCACTAATCAATCATACTTAAAGAACAAGTCTAAAATTTGATTGTGTTGCTCTTGATCGATGTCGTTGTCTTCCTTATACGTAACAACCCAAATTTTCAATTTGAGAGAAAATTTAAAACTTAATTATTCTTGTGGATTTTACGGAATTTTAAAAGCTTTTACTTAATTATTTTAAAGCTAAAACAAATTTAATTGCAAAATCTATTACCAAATAATAGTTGGAAATATTTTATTTAAGTCCAAAATGCCTTTGAGAATTTCTGTGAATTTTCTCATAATTTTTTGGATTTTATTTGCTATTTTCTAAAGCTATTTTGAATTACCAGAATTAAATCAATTAGAAAAGTCAAAAGAAATACCCAAACAGTCGCTAGGCCGAAACTCTCTCGGCCCAAGTCATTTCCATCTTGGCATTAAATGACAACCCACCCTCTCCGCGTCGCGAGTTTCACCTCAGCCGTCCGGATTTCATTTGGGCGGTCGTCTGTTGAAACTATCGGACATTCGACGATGCAATCAACGTGGACCGTTCGATCCGATTTTTGACGCGAGATTTGTTGGCGCTTGGACGATCCGAGCAGCCCACTCGGTGTGGACCGTTCGATTTCAATCAACGCCACTTGCCCTTCTTTCCTTTCTTTTCTTTCACGACAAGTGGGGCCCTTGTGAGCAGATGCCTTCGTCCACCTTCCTTTCTTCCAGCTTTGCTCTTTCCTTTTTCTTTGTTCTTGCGTCCGCCATTGACACTAATTCGGACCTTCCAAAATCGGTGCAATCCCTTTGAATCCCGCAATCTCGCGCGCATTGATGATGCCGCATCACGCCCACGTCCATCTCGGCCTCTCCTTTCCATCCCTTTGAGATCCCCTAATTCTCGCCGTTGTGCGCGTGGACCTTCTTGCGCCCTCTGACTCGGCGTACGCCCTTGCCCTATAAAGGGGGCACGGGACCACCGTAACCTCCTCATCCCAGCGCCTCGGGCGCCTCTTCCCAATCTCTCTCTAGAACTCTAATTTTGAAGTTCTTCGCCCGACAACCAAGCTTGTTCTTCTCCAATTCCGGCGCCTCCGTTGGCGCCGTCCTCGTCTCGCCCGATCGGCATCGCCTCGTCGTGACATGGCTTGGTGCTTCCACCCATTCACCGTAAGCTTGCTGGAACCCCTACTTCACCGTCGATGCTTTACCACCGCCACTAAAGACCTTGCCGCGACCACTGTTCACCTTCGCCGCCCGTGAGGTAGTGCGCAGTTTCCCGTCTCTCCTCGTCGCTGCGCACCTCGGTTTAGCTGCATACAGCGCGAGCAGCAGCGAGACCAAACCACGCCGCGCTCTCACAGCGGCTTCGTGGCTTAGCCTATCGGCTGACAGTCGGCGCCAAGCGCTCACAACCTGATGGCTACATGTGTGGTGCCACGTCACCCTCGCAAAGCCGCCTGGCACCTCGCGTTTACTATCACGGTGCAAGGTCCTTGATGGTACTTGGTTATTGAGTAAATGGCGTGGTCCATCGACCCGCAGGCCCACCCGTATTTTAACTGCTTCTTGGTGACACATTAAATCCGGATTTTCCTTTAGGAAAATAATTAAAGAAATCTATTAAAATCGGTTTAGGGTTTAATTTAGAGGTTTAAACTTCTAAACTCCATATCTTTTGCATCAAACCCCAAATTGGGTGTTTCAAATTGATAAATTTATATAAAATCATTATCTAGCTAACTAAACTAAAATATTTTGATTTGGAGTTAGTTTGATTTGTCTTTTGAATTTATTTGAATTTCAATTGAATTTATCGTATTTTAGGTGTATAGACTTGACGACTCAGGAGAGTTCAATCCTTGAGAGGATTTAGAGTACCAAGACTTCAACGAAGATAAGTTATACCATTGACCATTTTGATCCCAATATTTTAAAGTTATTTAATTCAGTTTTTAAATTATTATTGCATGCAAATTTTTATCAATTATTTTAATCCTGTTTAAATGCTTAGTTACTCCAATCCCTTTGGTATAGCCAATTTGAATATTGTTTGCCATGCCTTTGTCACCTTAGTAAAATAATTAAGAGAATTATGCTTAGCCAATGCTTAGACCATAAGCGTGATTTTGGGAGGATTTAGCCAAATCTTTTCAAACTAGTTTAAATTTGAATCTATGGTATTGTTTTACCATAGAGAGTTTTTAAAGATGGTTTTACCTAAAAATAAAATCAAAAATGGTTTGGACTTGGGTGAAATGAATGAATGGTGGAGTGCGAGGTTTATGCGGGCTTAATCTGGTTAAGATTAAGGCCTAGGGTTTAATTGGAAGGCAGCCGAGTCGAGTTGGGACCGGCCTTTGAGTGTTCCTTTGATATGCCTACCGCCACATGTCACTGTATGGGCAGGAGGTTGGCTAAATAATTTGTGATGTCTTAGTGTTATTTGTGCCATATTGTTTGAGTAGGTGTCGGTTAAGCGAGTAATCCACAGCACAAGAGGGGGCTTCAGAGAGGGAGATTAGTCAATGGAAGTGAAACCTTATCGGCGTAAGTACACTAAGATAGAGCATTGTAAAAGGCCTCATGGTAATTGCTTTCGAGTCTGCGCCTTGAAGCGTCGATGGCGAAACAATAAGAGCAAATTATCTCATGTGGGTAAGTTGTACAAACTCTTGAGAATAAAAAACTATTGAATAGCCACATCCACGGTCATAAACATGCTAGCAAAAGCCACTCAGAGTTAGACCTTGTTTTTGGTTTTAAAATGTTTTCAACAAATGTTTTTAGGATGGATAATCCTTGTGGTAAAATTGGAAGGGGTAGCCATGTGATAGGAGGGTATCCTTCACCATACAATCATGGAGGTTATCCACACTATAAAGCTGTCATTTTAAAATATGATTTTAATTATAATATAAAAATGGCCTTGGAAATTAATATGAGTATTTAAACCAAAAATGCTATTATGCAAATAAACCACTGCCATCTCCTTTGTTTACCATATGCATGCATAAATAATTCAATATTGGGTGTAACTTGCGAGCCGCAGTAGTTGTGCTCATTTTTCTTTGAATAATCTTTATTTAGGAAGATCTCTATCAGAGGCGGTGAGGACCAGGCGGCTTAGGCTATGCCCCGGATGATTACTGTTGCAAGTCGTGTGGCCTACTATACCTTTGCTTAGTTATGTTTTACTTTATTTGGCCTCAAGCCCTTTGTAATAAACTACGAGTTATTAATAATGACATGCGTGATATGTTTGTGTTATCACTTTTATTTGTTGTGTACACTAGCTATCTGAACTAGTGTATGAACCACAATCGGGATCCTTAACTTTCGGGTTCAACATTGTCTCGAGATCTCTTAACCGCCCTTTGGTCTTCTGCGTTCTATCTTTAAATAACCACGAAGAGGTGGCGATTACTTACGAAGGCGTCCCTTGTGAAGCGTTGTGACCGGTCGAACAAAGCGTCGATTGATAAAGTGTCAAGCGCTTTCTGCGGTTAAGTGTACAGAGACACTCAAGCGCAAGTTAATTCTTGTCGATGTCTTAGGATTATATAGCGTCGCGTGGCATGGATACCCACGTGTTCCATTCATCAGTGATAAAGAATATACACGGAATTATATTAGATGTCGGTCCATAACCTTTAGACGACTACGGTGGGAGACTAGGCTGAGGACCTTTTAAGACTAGGGTACCCATTATGTAACCTCTGGAATCCTCCACGACCAATGAAGGTCGTTAGCCTTAGGGAATTCACGACCATGAAGGCGTATGGTCTTTTATTAGGTATTAAAGTAATACCTAGAGGTTTTAATCCTCGTCGGCTAACCCCGAACTTTAAATGAGCAGGTCATGTGAACACTTTCTTAGATGAAGTTGTATCGAGTAGACCCTATTTAATGTCATGACATATGAAGTGAGTGCATGTTCACTTTAAAGTTAAGAACTAGCCTTAGGAACCTAAGAGTTTTTACGTCAGATTGGAAAAAAGGCTTTTGTCAGTTGGACTTTTAGATAACTCCTATTTGCGATTAAAGCTGAAGCTATAAAATCCCATTATTGGGTTCTAGAGCTTTTACACTTTCGAGATCTTCCCCAATCCCTTTTAGTTTCTTGCCAAAAATCTTCCGACCACTTATTGTTCCTCCAACCACAAAGCCTCCTCGACCCTTTGCTCATCCCTTTGAGAATTTCCACCATGTGGGATCAAATCACAAATCCCTTTGGTATTTGGAGAAGATCGGGATACTCTGGACAAGAATCGATCAAGTGGAGGTCAGCAGTAGGAGAACACTTTCCGACCGAAGCGATGGAGAAAATCCTGTTTTCCTTGCCTACATCGAATCTTGAATGAAATTGATTTGCAAGCGCACAAATTCCTCCTCCGTTTTCTAGAATACTATGAGGTGGAGTTGGTGAATTGGCCCTAATTCCGTCGCCAACATTAGTATTTTTATCTACCTATGTGAAGCGTACCTAGGATTGTGTCCAAACTTGAAGCTCTTACGGTATTTCTATCGGATGTCGATGTCGAGAAGATCCTGGCGGCTCTGGAGAATGCGCGATCTTGCCTTCCGAGCGGGAAGGTCGATGAGTACATCAAATGTACTTTCGAAAATCCTCGTGGTAAATGCGTCATGGAAAAAAGCTGGTTTTTCATGGCGGTTCACGAGGATGATAACTTCTACTTGGCGGACTTAGAAGCGAGCGAAATTCAAATGGAAAAACGAGTGGAGAAAGCGGGGGTGGTGGGAAGATGGGTGGATGCCATCAAGATCACGAGGATCAAGGGCTTGACTTCTGTAATGTGGTGAGAGATTTCACCAAACACCAAATTAGCCCTCTGAAGCCGGACTCAATCCACCTTTCTGGTCCATTAGTCGTGATGAAGCTATCATAGACTCATGAGATGGTAAGTCTTGAAGAAGCTCGACCCGATATGACTTATTATTTGATTATTGTAAAACCTTAAAATCGATCTATCTCCCTCTTTTTTAAAGCCCTTTCTCTGAGAAATCGGAGAGTGGATCGGGATGATCTGCCAGGGAACTGGTGAGAAGGCGCATTCCAGAACATCTTGGCAATAGTCTCTATTGAAGAGGTAGCAAGACTTAAGGTAGATAATCAATTGTCCTTTATCACGTATACATATTCTCCAATCAATTTATTTATCTTGCTCTATTTTTTGTGGCGGTCGGATGAGAGTCATACAATCTAGTGAGGATCATAATCCTCTAGTGGTTCCAAGCAAGAATCGTGCCCTTGAAGCCTTTGGAAGAAGATGATTCTTCAGGGTAATAGAGCATTTAAAAAAGAACATATATACTTTAGATAGAAAATTTCATCACCTAACCATACTTGTTTTGAGATTTGGGTGGAAAGGCTGAAGGCCTTGAGCCAGGCTGCGAGTCGTGAACTCCAGTTGATTAGTTCACGACCTACTTGATTATTCTTGAAACAAGCGATCTGCGGAGTTGATGAAACCACCCCCTCAGACCCAATGGTGAGAATGCTACCCTCGTCGGTTGAGTGAGGAGGATGCTTCGACCTAATGTTTGAGGATGTGAATGGTTTAACCAACCCTCTGGGTTGAGCCGTGAGAAATGGTTGAAAAGAAAAGGAAGGCTAAGCGATGCTGAGTTACTCTCCGTGTTTTAAAGTCAAATCAAAAAATCAACTAGGTATGTACAAATGAAAAGGTCGCAGTGCATACCTTTAATAGTTTGATTTGGAGTTTCAAGCTTCCTTCTTTGTTTTGTATAGGTCTTGTGGCGTTAGGTCGTTTTAGGCGAGAATCTTCTGAGGACCCGGGCACTGTGGAAGTCCTCGTCCAAGGCACTTCTCGGAGACGAGTTCACGAGGATAAAGTAGTCAAAAGCCCCGGCGGTGTCAATGCCAGCGGTTTGAGTTGGATCTAGTGGTGGTTCTAACTCATACTGCGGGTAGATGCCCTAAAGGCCCTCAACGAGTTCCGACCCTTTGTTAGTAATCCTCTCATCTAACAAGTTTCCTTTTCACCCGATTTATCGAGGATAAGGAGCTTCACGAGGCATGGGGAAGAATATCGGACCATCAAATCAAGATAGGTCCTAATATTATTTTTGCCAATTATAATGGCGTGGCAATCCGATTAAGTATCTCGACCCGGTTTCATAGTTTCTCTTTAAAAAGTTCTGAGAAACTTAAAAAGGAAATGTTATTTGTGTAGCACATGTTAGAAATTTTCTTTGTGGTCGGGTGACCCGGTAATTAAGGACTCGGGCGAAAACACTCCGAGATTGGAAAGTAAGAACTTTCCTCTTAACCTTTCCTTCTTCAATGCCTTGTTCTTCTCTAATTATTCTCCTTATCATATTCAATAGATTTGGAGAAAATAAAAGAAGAGGTCATGGTGATAAAGCCAAAATAACCTAGCTTGAGGAAGAATCGGGGCCAAGGACCAGATCGATTCGGAGGCAATGACCAAAAATGAGACTCTTAACAAGAAAATTAGAGGTAATAGGTGGTAGACTTGACTTATTATCCTCCATGTTGTACTCTATTACTTACTACTCTCTTATAGAGCAAACCCAAAGCGTTGAATAGAGCAAAGAAGGCTCTAGAATTTGAAGCGAGGAGTAAGGGCTGACTCTTGTGCAAAATCTTGATGAAAAAGATTTATGCTTTAAACAAGATGATCTTTGATATGGGATTAGGATCAAGTGTGCGGACTTAAGAGATCCAATAGAAAAATGAACTACTTGGGCCAACTTCTAGAAGATCTCGTTAGTGCTGCTCAAGGCTTTCGTGAAAATTATGCCGAGACTATGAAAGAAGGTGTTGCCCAATGGAGTTAGTTTTGCTGTGGCAAAGCTGAAACTTCAAACCCTCCATTAATCTCCAAGCCGTTGAAGAGCGACTTCAGCGCCTACGATGAGGCGTAGAGTTTATGAAATAACTAAGGCAGCTTGGAGACAAAGTTGTAGAGGAGATGGAAGTGAGATCTCCATCAAGCGATAATTAGTCGAGAGGCATTCTAGAGTAGGACATTGTAATATAAAATTATATATAAAACTTACCTTTATGTCATCAACAATTCTTTTGTTTATCCATTGACTTTTAAAAAAATCTCGTATACTCCCTAGCCCCATTGCTTTGTAGTAGAAGAGCCTTACTAAGCGATTAGCCAAGAAGAGAATGAAAGTCGAAACCATTATTTTGAAGCGTGTCTTGATCATAAGACAAAAGCGATCGTAACAATACTAGAAATCATTTTGGTCGGAACCGAGTGTATGATTTTGACTAGTTATAGATCTTTGTTTATCATAATCAAAATACCAAACAAAGCGTATATGGTCGGAAAAAAGATTTGTTGTGTTGACAAAAGTAGAAAGCATAAGAATGTATGCAAAAAGCGATAAGTGATCGTATTTATATATAAGACCCAAAACTAGTAGGAAAAATTGCTAAGAAAAAGAATATATAGAAAAACATTTCTAAAAGCGTTACTCGGGCTCAAGTCCATTGGCGTGAGATCGATAAATGAAAAAGAAACGTCGCTAGGAGGCTCCTTCACGATTAGGCGGGGACCACGTCACGAAAAAGGAAGACTTGACTAGGAGGCTTTCAGTGTCGACTAGTGCCATAAGCGAGAGTAGAGCGAGAATTTTGAAATGAAGAAATATAGTCTTCATAATCTTAATAGTATAAGGCACTATATGAAGTCATTTGTATTATGCTCATTTTACGTGTAATTGGCGCGTGGAAATCATTTATGGAATGATCACGACTAGGACCTATCTGACGTGTAACCACGAATCTTGATTGCCAAAAAGTAACGAGATCCTATATCGAGGATACGGAGAGAAAATTTGTCTTCTCGACCATCTCAAACAACAATAGTAGGTGACGAGAATATAGGTATAGATATATAAATCATATCACTCATCGAAAAGAAATATAGGAAAGTACTAATCTCTATTTAAATGAAAAAATGTAAAGAATGTAAAAAGTAACTAAATATAGAACTTACATGATTGATAAATGTTCCAAGAATTAGACAAAACTTGCCCATCGAGACATAGCTAATAATCGTCTTGAACACGGTCGGGTGACTTGACCCACGAGTGTAAGACCTTCCCACTTAGGAAAAAGCTTGTTGCGATTTGATTGGTTCTGAATTTTTTGAGAACGGATCACCTAGCGAAGACTCTGAGGTTGCACCTTACAACTATAGTACCTTCGCATGGCTTGTTGATAGAGCGGTTGATCGTGCAGGGCTTGGTTTCATCATTCTTCAAGGAAATTGATCTTGATCAAGTCGTCATTCATTACGATCGTTTTCGTTGAAACAATCGATTCGGCGAGCCGATTTTTAGTTATGGAGGAAGCATGGCTTCAACACCATAAATCAAGAAGAATGGTGTTTCACGGTCGCTGGCCGGTAAATGAATTCGAGCGGCCCATAATACAAGCGAAGTTCTTGAACCCAAGCTCTGACCGTTTGATCAAGCGGTGAATACTCAACGTTTGATCCCTGCATAATGATACCATTGGCTCGCTCAACTACTCGGTTGCTCTCGGATGAGCAAGCGAAGCAAAATAAATCTTGATACCAAGTTAGTTCGCGAAATTCACAGGAATTGATACGCTTGAAGCTGACGCAGATTGTCTGTGATGATCGAGTGGAAGCACGCCAAATCGTGTGACCATATTTTTCGTGAGGAATCTCTTAAGCGGCCTCGGTTGTTGTTTTAACAACGAGCCAAACCGATCCATTTTGTATGGCGATGTCAATCATGGCCGAAAAGGAAGTTGAAGCCGGGTGCTCTTGGGAAAGATCCCAAAATGTCTAGTCCCAGGTTGCAAAAAGGCCAAGAAGGAGGAATGGTTTGTAAGGGCTTGTCTTGGTGATGTACTTATCGGCTATAAATGACATTATGCGCACTTTGTCACAAACTCTTTTGCATCATGAAGGAAGTTGGCCAATAGTATCCTTGTCACGAAGGCTTCACGAGCCAGTGTTCTATAGGAATGATGTGCTCACAGACTCCTTCATGGATTTGGTTAGCAACTTAATGCCATCCGTTTGAGATATGCATCTCATCAACACTCCATGAGATCCTTGCTTATACAAAATGCGTTCGATCGGAGTGTATGATTTGGCTTTTAAATGCTAGGCGATCGGCCTCTACATCATCTTCTGGAATTATGTCATGTTGAAGATAATTGTAGATCGATGTCATCAATCTCTACCACAGTGCATTGATAAGCGTAAGCGTCAGCGACACATGGAGCATCCATGTTTTCATGATCGAGTGCTGTGCGACTGCAAAGAATCATGTGCGTTCTCGGAAGGCTCGACCACGAGGGATGAATCGAGTTGCTCGAGAAAAACTCGAGAGCGGGACGCCAGTGGACCTCGTGGAGGCCATCTGTACCAAGCTGATGCGCCATAAAGTTTTCCTTTCTAGGAATATGTTGGATCTGGAAGCCGAAGAAGTGCTTTTCGAGTTTTCATCGTCGCAGAGATAAGATGGCATCTTGATACTCGAGTATTGATACTCTTTCACTACTTGATTAAGCTACTAGTTGAGAATCGCCTTTCACTAATGTCTGCGAATCCCGGCGAACAAAATTTTCGCAAAGTCCATGATAAATCTTCATAATACCTTGCGTTATTTGTGGTAGAAAAATTTAAGCTTGGATGGTGTACTTGATGTGTTCGCGATGGGGATATCAAGACAACTCGACCCCAGAGCCTTTGAGCATCAAGGCGAGTCAAAGTACATTGTCCACTCAAATCGTGGTGTTTGTACTCGGGCCCTTCGGTGGAGGTTCGAGGTTTTGTCCATTGGCATGATGAATTCTACTATTGCACAGGACTTGATTGATGTTCGTGAGATGAAATGGAGGTCGAATGCCCCAAGCTCAACAGCCCATTTGCTATTCATCTGATGATTCCTGTTTCCAGGACTTGACCAAGGGATACCTAGTTGAATACGACCACTTTGTAGAGTGCAGAAAGTAATGCCTTAGTTTCCTTGAAGATATAAGGAGACCATAGAGCAACTTTTGTACTTGTGGGTATTTTTCCTGGTCCATGTAAGACTTTCCATATAAGCTTAATATATTGAGTGGATTGGATGTTATCCCTTTCTCGACGATTACATGCCTAACTATGCGTGGCATTGAAGCCCATAAATCAACAATTTTTCTTGATCTTGGAGACTAAGGCCAGGGGACTCGTAAGGTACTTTTAAGGTTCTCAAAGGCATCGTTTGCCTCCTTAGTCCACTCGAAACTTCCGTGCTTCGAAGAAGCAAAGAAAGGTAATCCTTTTTCTCCTAACCATGCTATAAAGCGACTTAGCGGCGCCATATAGCGATTAGTTTACGAAGCTCTTTCTTAAATGGTCGGGCGCGTCCAGTGCGATGGTAGTATTTTTCTTGGATTTGCTTCAATACCTCTAGCGCAGACTAGAAAACCGGCGAGTTTTCGGCGAAACTCGAACACACACTTTTAGGATTCAACTTAAGGTTATGTCTTCTCAAGTTGTTGAAAGTTTCTTATAGGTCGAGGGATGTGATCATTGGCGTTGGTGCTTTTAAGACCATATCATCAGCGTGAGCTTCTAGATTCCGACCTATTTGTGGATTAAGGTTTTACGCATCAACCTTTGAAAATTTGCACCGGCATTTTGAGACCAAATGGCATCTTAACATAACGATAAGAGTGCCATATGGGGTGATGAAGGAAGTTTTCTCTTCATCTTCCTTACATATATTAATCTGGTGGTACCACGAATATGCATCAAAGAAAACTTAGTAACTCACACAGGAAGTCACAGTCTACAAGTTGGTCAATGCATGGAAGGGAAAAATCATCATTTGGACAAGCTTTATTAAGATCTGTAAAGTCAATAAACATTCGTCATTTCCCATTATTTTTTCTAACCATTACTGAGTTGGCAAGCCAGCGAGGGTGAGTGCGACTTCATGAATAAACCCGGCCTTGAGAATTGCCGGTGTTTTAGGGGCGAACTTACGTAAAGATTGTTTGATTAAGAGGTCTCCTAGAATGGAATCCGCCTGAGAAGATTGACACGGGGATTTTTTACTCTGAGTTCGAGGCCTTCTCCGGAGAGAGATAACAACCCTACTCGTGTGTGTATGTGGTATTGAGTGTATTACTGAACAATCGGGGAAAAACTAAGACTATTACAGATAATCTTTGGTATTCTGATGGCTGAATTGATCCCCTTTCCTTCTCGATTGCCGCCTTTATATAATCGTGAAGGGCGGCGGCGTTTCTCCAGATGAAGCGGCGCATCATCACATCTATATGGGCCTACGCGTTGGTAGTAATCACCGTATTAACTCCTCGCGTCGCCCTATGACAATATACCGGAGATAATGGAGCATTACGTGCTATTACTTGCGAATAACGTAGTATGATGGTGTTTGAATCCCTTAATCAATTGGGCCCACTTATGCAGCCAGGTTTAATTGATCATAAAGGTGGTAAATGGTGACCTGAGTCGTAGAAAATTTCCGACCATGAGGCGATCGTAGCAAGACTTACGACTATTGGGGTTGATGCATTAGCATAACTTACGACTATGGGGGTGGTGCGTAGAAGAACTTATGACCACCTAGTAGGCCCTTCCTTATAACATTAAAGGGGTATACTAGGGGGACCATATGGCGTCATATTTACCTATAATAAAATTATAGATAAAAGATAAAATGAGGATTATTATATCCTCGTCATCTAACCCGACTTCAAGTGAAAGCAACTTACTTGGTAAAGGGGTTATAGATGGTCTTCACGACCACGAGAGAGTTGTAGAAAGATAGTGAAGGAAAAACTCTTTGTCATTAGTATACTACTTTGACCCGGAAATATGCTTGGTCAAGGAAATTGCTTCTGACTATCAAATAGTCGTAGAACATTTCTCACGATCACAAAGGTGATCCTGACATAGTGTCGGAAGAAAAACTTTTCCGATGAACATTTCCTTTGGTTAAAAGAATCTAACCAAGAAAGTAATTTAAGCGAGGTGTAAAAAGCAAACTGATTTTCTCGAAGCGGACACGTTGGGGAATTTTAAGCGGCCTTTAGCTTTGTCAGATTTAGGCGGTTCAGAGGCGGTGGCAACCTTTGGAATACCACGCCTCGGCCGAGGCCTGTGATTTATAAATACTTAGGGGGGTAAGACTTAGGGTTCACACTTTTCCTTAAATTATCCCTTTGTTCATCAAGTTCTTGTCTTCTCATACCAACTCAATCAAGAATCTCCCTCTTGAGAGAAATGGCGGGAGGGTCTCAAAGTGGGCAGTCGGAGAATGGATCTGGCGAAGATGGAAGCCCTTGTCATTATTTGGGAAGATTCGAGGAGAGAGTTCTGCGTGGAGGTGGTTCAGCGCCATGGCTCGTCGAGGAGGGAGCGTGGTATAATCTTCTCTTGTTTCTCACTTGTCTTTTCTTTTGCGAGAAAGCCATAGAAGCAAATCATTTGTTGTCGGTGAATATCATCGACAACTTCTAGAAACTACTTGACGGGGAAAAAGAGGAACTCGCAAACAAGTAGAGAGGTGGTAAGTTACTATTTTTCATAGTCGTTTTGATTTGACTACTTATATAGTGCTTACAGGTTTGTCGTGGAAAAACTCACGACTATATGCTAGTCGTAAAAGACTTACGACCGAAGGTTTAGTCGTAGGAGAACTTACGACTAGATCCATAGTCGTAGAAGAACTTCTGTTGGATCAATGGTTGTAGGAGAGCTTACAACCAATTTAATAATGTTCATGTCACTTTTAACCTACGAGGTTAAAAGCGATTTAAAAAGACTCTGGCCGACTCGCTCGATTATCAAAAGAGAGTCGAGATTCTGAGGAGAAAGTAGAATTTCTCTGAGGAAGCTTAAAAAGCTAACTCGCAAGAAAAGGTGCGAGGAAAGGATAAACGATGAAGTCTTGAACTTAAGGCCTTATGTTTTCGATCTTTACTCGATTGTTACTTCTTTTAAGAAAAAGAAGATGATATAAGAAAGCTCCAGAATGAAGTTCAAAATAAAACTTTGGTCATTCACGAGACTTCTCGTATCTCCAGAGAGAAAAATGAGGAAATTACGAGACTAAAGTCCCAAAGATCGGAGTAAACAATTCTTTACTCGCAATCTTTTCTGAGTTCTTCCCATATTCTCACTCTCATTTCTTTTCTAGAAATGGAACTCGAGCTAGGAAGGCTCGAAAATGAGCTCGAGGATAAAACCGTGATTTATCTTGAGGCTGTCCGTATGCAAAAAAAATGCGGAGGAGATTAGATCATGGGAGAAGAAGCATCTTTGAGACCGTTGCCTCCCATGATGAAGAAAACAAGAAATTGGATTCTCGACTAACGGTAAGGAAATCTTTTACGTAATTAATTTTGTTTTCTTTTCCTCTAGAAGTTTATTTTTACTTGACCGGTCTTATTCTTTTTGAGCAAGCGGTGAAAACAAACAACTCTGCATGAGGCTTGACTTCGTACCCAAGAGGAGATGGAGACAATGAAGATTAATCTTCAAAGCGATTGTCACGCTCTGAACAATGTACTTAGTGAGCTTCATACTAAGGAAAAGCTCCTCAAGATGATCGATGGTGCTCACATAAGTACAATTGGGAAACAAGTCGGGACTTTGCAGAGGATGATGACCACGAAGACCAACCAAAATTTGAATCGATAAAGGAGGTCGAAGTTGCGATAAGTTATGCATTAGCCAAACTTAAAACTCGTGACCCCAACCTTAATATTCAACCAATCAAGCGCCGACTTGGCGACTGCCCTGAAGCGGAAGCAAGTCGTCTGATTGAAGAAATGCAATCAGTTGGCCGGAAGGTTTCGGAGGAGATGTGGTGGGCTCTCCTTCTTGAGTAGTTTGTAACAAACACGAAAAACAATCTTTTGTTGATGTATTATATAATCCATCTTGTTTCTTGCAAATCATCTTGTCGAGTAGTTAGTAACTCAAAAGATAATTAACGAAATGAAAGACTAAGAATTGAAGTCAAATTAATAACTTTATCCTAGCCCCGAGCTATTTGCTTAGTTTGTTTAGGCGAACTAAATAAATAGTGTTAAAAAGGTTTTCAAAGCAGAGAGGTTTGTTTAACTTGTTGTTTTTTATCATAACCGTCATGCCTTTGGTGAAAAAGTGGAAGCGAATCGACACTAGGAAGTTCCTTCTAGTGGGCGAGGACCACGTGCGAGAGGAAAGTCTTCGACTTGGTGATGTTACCATCTCGACTAGATTATTTAAGTCGAGAACGACAACTTGAGTTAAACAAACATCGAGAGGACTTCAAAAAATTCATTAGCCCTTCTTTGGAGGACTCGATAAGTCTCGTCACGATAGTAAGAGTAGGAAGCGAGCGATGCTAGGAAGTTCCTTCTAGTGGGGCGGGACCACGTGCGAGAGGAGAGACTTGACTAGATGTGTTTCTTCCTCCGACTTAGTTGAGGCGAATCGAATGCACCAAAGGCGGTGAATAAATCTAAAAAGTGCACTTTGCTTAGAATATTTTTCAAAAGAATGAAGAAATAATATAAGGTGAAAGGAGTAAGCTTTCAAAATATTTCGACTAAATAGAACCGAGCTCTTTGTGTTGGCGGCAAAAGTGAGTAACGAGTCAATACTAGGAAGCTCCTTCTAGTGGGCGGGGACCACATGCAGAAAGGAGAGGCTTCAACTAGGTGATGTTATCTGCCTTTCGACCAGTGTAAAGGAAACTGGGTGTTTAGAATATAGTCGAAAGATTATGAAAGCACTACTCAAAAGTAAGACAATAGAGGTAGAGAACACGATTCTTTATTATGCGAATGATTGGTTACACATAAAACTTGCGTGGCGGTCGATGTTCCAGAATTGAGAGAACTGGCCGTCTTCCATTGCCAATCGTCTCGACCACAGACGAGTAACCCGACCAACTGTGTAAGGACCTTCCCACTTGGGAGAAAGTTTGTTCGATTAGACTTGGATTGGCGAGTCTCAATACCAAGTCACCTCTGGCGAGGTCTGCGAGGTTGGACCTTCGATCGTAGTATCTTCGCGAGGGCTTGTTGATAGGCTATTTGAGCAATTAGGGCTGGTGTCTCCTTTCTTCAAGTAGATTAATATCATCTGCTTTCGAAGTTGTTCTTGGTTGGAGTCTGTGAAAGTTTAGACTCGTGTTGGCCGTATCTTTAGTTAGGAGGAAGCATGGCCGACTCAGAAGACTAGAAAGAATGGTGTTCACTGTGGCTGATTGGTAGTCGTCTGAGCGACCCATATCTGAGGGTAGCTCTTGTACCCAAGCCCCCAGCGTTTGATGAGTGAGTCGAAGACTCGAGTCTTAATTCCTCTCATTATTTGGCCGTTTGCACGTTCATTGCCCCATTACTTTGGGGATGGGCTCTGAAGCATAACACAACTTGGTACCCAACTCGTCATAAAATTCACGAAATTTTGTGCTCAAAAATGCTTACCATTATCTGTAATTATTAGACTCGGTACTCAAATCGAGTAATTCGCATCTCATCATAAACCGTTTTGCTTTCGTTGTTATCGATCCACCAGTTGCCGATCCATTTTGTGAGCGTATCAATAGCCACAAAAGGAACTCGAAACTTCACGGAGCTTTGGGGAGCGGTCCTAGGATATCAAGACCCCAGTGCAAAAGGCCAAGATAGAGGTATTGTTTGTAATGCTGAGGTAGTTGGTGTATGTCATGCGCTATAAGCGGCCTTTGGACACACCTTTTAACCAACTCTTTAGCATCGTAAAGGGCTGTTGGCGATAAAAACCTTGTCGAAAGGCCTTCACAGACCCAGCGTTACAGAGGAAGCATGATTTCCACGAGATGCCTTCATGTATGTCATGAAGAAGTGTTAATCCTCGCTCTGCGGAATGCATCACATGAGCACCCTTGAGTACCTCGTTTATAAAGGACTCCTTCCACCAAAGTATACATTTTGGCTTTTTAGGGATAAGCGATGCGCTTGAGATCGTCTTGAATATAGAACCCTTACGAAGATATGCATAGATGGGTGTCATCCATGTATCCTCGTATTCTAGAGAATTTGTCTCAATAGGAGGTGTTTACGGTTCGTCGACGAGGCGGCACAGAGTTGTTCAAGAAGACTCCTTTTGGTACTTCAGATCGGGAAGAAGCTATTGAGCAAAAGGTGATGCGAGGAAATTATCCTTCGAGGATGAATTGTGCCTCGAAACCTAAAAAGTGCTTTTCTAGCTTCGCACTTCCGATAAATCACGAGACATTGTCGGATTAGAAACCTTGGTACTCTTTTCGACTTGATTCACGACTAGTTGAGAGTCTCCTCTCACAAGTAGTCGGCGAATCGAGCGCTTCATTGCTTTCGTATGCCGACTAGCAAACCTTCGTATTACATCACGTTGTTAGTGGCACGAAAGTTTAATTGTATGGCATACTTTAAGGTCTCTCTGTAGGAGATACTAGGACCACCCGACCCAAGAGCCACTTAAAGTAAGTGACCCGTCAAAGTACATAAATCCCTTTGGTCGTAGGAATCGTCTTGGGGATCTGAATAGGTTCAGGATTTGTCCATTCGGCGACAAAGTGCGCCAAGATCTGGGATTTATGGCCGTTCGGGACACAAAATGGATGTCGAACTCCCCAAGTTCGTGACCATTTTGCCATGTGTCCATTGTTTCCCTATTGTGGAGGATCGCTCTAAGGAAACTCGGGCAGCCTGACTAGTTTGTGCGCTGAAAATAATGCATGATTTCCTCGAAGACATGAGGAGGGCATATAGAAGCTTTTGGACTGAGGTGCGCTCCTTAGGCGTGTAAAACTTCACTCACGTAGTAAAGCTGAGTGGTTATGCGTTTTCACGTTCTCGACCCGATCGCGCTTTCTTGCTGTGGCGTGGCGGCTAGGTAAATTAAGAGTGTTTCTTGACCTCGGAGAGACCAAAATAGGAGCACTTGTAAGGTACCTCTTGACATCCTCAAAAGCGGCGTTAGCCTCTTTCGACCACTCAAAACCTTCATGTTTCCTTAGAAGTTTAAAGAAAGGTAGTCCCTTTTCTCCCAGTCGTGCGATGAAATGACTTAAAGCCGCCATGCACCCTGTGAGTTTCTGAACTTCTTTCCTTGTGGTTGGAGGGCGCATTTGGAGAATGGCCTTGATCTTTTCGGGATTTGCTTCGATTCCTCGTATAGATACTAGGAATCCAAGCAATTTTCCTGAAGAGATTCCGAACACACACTTCTCAGGATTGAGTTTTAAGCGATGTTTTCTGAGATTGTCGAATGTTTCTTGTAGGTCAGTAATATGATTAAGCCTCTTGATGCTTTTAACAACTAGATCATCAACATAGGCCTCTAGATTCGGCCTAATTGAGATGAAAAAGTTGCTTGCATCAAGCGTTGAAAAAAAGCCGGCATTTTTTAGACCAAATGGCATTTTGACATAGCAAAATATACCAAATGGTGTAATAAATGCGGTCTTTTCTTCATCGTCTAGACACATATTGATGCGGTGGTATCGAATATGCATCTAAAAACTTAACATTTCACAACTGCGATAGAATCAACCAAGCGATCGTCTGAGGTAAAGGAAAATCGTCTTTTGGACAAGCTTTATTAAGATCGATAAAGTCTCGCTTTATCGCCATTTGCCGTTTGACTTTCTAACCATTCTGAGGATTAGCCAACTACTCTGGGTGGTTGACCTCTCTTATAAAGCACCTTTGAGTAGCTTATCAATTCGATTTAATAGCATCTCGTCGATCGGGGGCAAATCTCCGTAATTTTTGTTTCTGGGTACTTTGTCGGTAGTAAAGCTAGCTTTGTGCTCGATCACCTCCACTGGGGACTCGGGCATGTCGGATGCTTGCCACATAAAGACATCTGCGTTAGCTCGGAGGAAAGCGATGAGGGCGTCTTCCTATTTGGGGTCGGAAGTATCCCGATCTGAGCGATCTTGAGGGCTCCCTGCGTCGGAGGAACCTCTTTGACTTTGTCGTTCGGCTTTGGTGCGACTTTAGGCCGACTTGCTAGTCGGTGACTTTCTTCTCGAGTTGGTATTTGTCCAACCATCTCGAGAGATCGACGATCGCGGTATCGCCATCTTCTTGTCACAATGGATTGTAATTACTCCTTTGGGACTGGCATCTTAATACATTGATATCCATAATGAGTAGCCATTAGGAATTTTGCCAAAGTTAGTCGTCAGAGTATGGCGTTATATGCCGATCATAATCAACCACATCAAAGGAGATTTTCTCGTCACGAAATTACTTGGTGAACCAAATGTTAAGGAAGAAACTTGGCCAATTGGTTTAGCGAAGAAGATCGATGCGATTCCATGGAAAGAGTATCGTCTCGGTCTTACCTTAGTCTGAGTACTTGCATGTCATCGGGGCACTCGTAAACAAAATGTTTAACGAGTGCCACCATCAACAAAACTCAATTGACCCGAAAATTGTTGATGGTGGGTTCGACCACGATTGAGTATCGACCTAGTCGGTCGAAGAATCGAGCGATCACCCTTCTCGAAAGAGATGGTGACTTCCGACCACTTGATAATTTATTGACAAGAGGAGGATCTATGGAGTTTACCTCACGTTCGTGACCTTGGTGTCGCTTTGATTCATATGCCGATGATCCCGTATATGTGTTCGACGGTGTGTTGTGGATCACAGGCAGCATCTCCTCCTCGTCATCGATGACTTATGACCACTCGTTTGCCCTACGCTTTCGAGAGTGGGAAGTGGTCCTTCTTGGTTGTAGTAGTCTTCAAGCTTTCGTTGGAAGACGGCGATTCTTGAAGGTCATGTCCTTCCTTTTTATGGAAAGGACACCACCTAGGCATATCATTTTTCGATCGGGCGCTTACCTTTGCCTCGGTCGAGTGCGGCTTGGAGGTGCGTGGCTCTTTATCATTCCGACCAAAACTTTCTTGGAACGGCGGCTTGGAGTTTTGACCCTTCACCTTGTTCTTGGACTTTTTGCTTTCTTATATTTCTTCTTACTAATGTCGCTTTGGCTCTCGAGAGGTATTGTCTTCTCGATCTATCGTGTTATTCCACTCGACCGCCTCGAAGCGATTCGCGTGTCGATCGCCATCTCAAAGAGTTCGGCGCAGTAGGAGGATTCAAAGCAATGTCTTACGTTATCCTTCTCTGCGGACTCCTTGGAAAGCCACGATAGAGATGAATCGAAACTTCGGAATTGAGTTCTGAACTGACTAAAAGCGCTTGATGAATTGGCGCAAGGTCTCGTTGTCGTTCTGTCTCATCGGTGCAAGTCATCCTCCTTTCGGGACGATTGTAAGTGCCTTGAAAATTTGCCGATAGAAAGGTCGCGAGAGGTGTTGCCAAGAGTAAATCGACTCGAGTGGTTGGTTCAATAACCACGATCGAGCGGATCCTTCGAACACGTTGGAAGGTAATTTGCCATCACATGCTCTCCTCCTCCTGCTTTGCTTTCGGACGGTGTGGTATAGATCTGAAGGAATTCGATGGGATTTTGGGAACCATCAAACTTCTCCATGTTCTTGGTCGAAATCGAGGTGGCGGTGAACGGCTCGGAGATCGGCGAATGCGGCATCGATAATGACTTCTTAGCGCCTCCTTTGCGGGAAAGAAGGGTTTATATCATCGGTGATCGTACTCGGCGATACCCGGTAATAGGTTGACCGGACCTCGATAGATCTCGATCCCACGAGGAATACTCCTCGTAGTTCATCTCTTCTTCTTGATTCTCATGTCGGAATGGTGGCGATCACCTCTTGAGGAGTTTCTTGATCATCAATCGTTCGAAAGATATTTCTCCGGTAGGAGATCGATCGACTTCTTGTTGCGTCGATTCCTCCGTGGTGATATGTTCGATCGGTGGTAGTGAAGAAGTCGTATTGTTATGACTTCTGAGTGATGTCGGCGAGTGCTTCGGCCTTGCCATCGTGTTCAAGCCTTTGTGCGATCTCCTCAACGAACGAGGTTGTAACTTTGGCGCTCGAGCTAGCTCTTGAGTTGGATTCTCGAGCAAGTCATTGATGTCTTTGGAGTTCTCGAGCTTCCTCGATTGATATTGAATCGCCCGAGCAAATTCTTACGGGCTTCAATTTTCTTAGTCAGGCGACCTCAAGAGCTTCCATGTCGGACTCTTGAGCTGCCTCAATGAAGTGCGAGAATGTCGAGGATTTCCTTAGCGTTCATAAAGGTGTTGGTCGTGTCCGCCGGTGGTGGTGTCCTTGCCATTGCCACGAGGGGTGTAGTGTGTGATCTTCAGGAGAGTCTCGGCTCGGTCTCTAGGAGAGTGACCTTGATCAGGAAGGGCGAAGACCTCCGTTGATGATTCTCACTTGCACTCGAGGCCTCCCAGCTTGAGGATTCGTCGAGAGACACCATCTGGCGACTTGGAGTAATCCCTCCGGTAGGGAAGTCAGGGTTATAACCGTCTCCGTCGGCGGATGTGATCTGCGGAGAGATGGTCGAATTTGCAAGAAAAGCATGCTTGATCCATTGTCTCTGATGTCATCAGGAGAGATGATCACCGAGATCTTTGGTGAAGTCCGGAATTGTGGCTTCGAGCTTGCCTTACCAAGTCGGACCGCCTCGGGGATTCGGACACCGAGGAAAAACTCGTTGTATTGTGAGTCTACAGGTGTGGTCTGGTCAGATTGACCCTTGTCCTTTGAGAGGGTAGATCCTCTCTCGGACGTCTTGTTGTGGGGATAAGGATCCTCCTCAACTCCACCGGTGACCTTGTCTCTGGATCGTGGGAAGATCACGGAGAACAGCGATACCATCGGATGAGTCATCACTCGGCTCGTAATCGAAACCAGCATCCATGTCGACGTTTGCGTAGTCTGCTAAGTCGAACCAGTTCTCCTCGTTCCATTCTCCTGCTATGAGTGCATGAGATTTGAAAAACAGAGAGAATGTTGACAAGAGATTACTGGAAGATCCCCACGGTTGGCGCCAACTGTCGGTGTTTTAGAACCGAACTTACGTAAAGATTGTTTGATTAGGGGTCTCCTAGAATAGAATCACTTGAGAGATTGACACGGGGATTTTTATACTGAGTTCGAGCCTTCTCAGGAGAGAATAACAACCCTACTCTGTGTGTGTATGGTATTGAGTGTATTACGAACAATCGGGGAAAAACTAAGACTATTACAGATAATCTTGGTATTCTGATGGCGATTGATCCCCTTTCCTTCTCGATTGCCGCCTTTATATAGTACGTGAAGGAGCGGCGGTTTCTCCAGTGAAGCGGCGCCTCATCACATCTGTAGCAGACGCGCGTTGGTAGTAATCACCGGTATTAACTCCTCCACGTCGCCTAATGACAATATACCGAGATAATGGAGCATTACGTGCTATTACTTATGAGTAACGTGATATGATATTGTTTGAATCCTTAATCAATTGGGCCCACTTATGCAGAGGTTTAATTGATCATATGGTAAATGGTGACCTAGTCGTAGAAGAACTTACGACCATGAGGTAGTCGTAGCAAGACTTACGACTATTGGGGTAGTCGTAGCATAACTTACGACTATGGGGGTGGTCGTAGAAGAACTTACGACCACCCGGTGAGGCTCTTCCTTATAACATTAAGGGGTATACTAAGGGACCATATGGCGTCATATTTACCTATAATAAAATTATAGATAAAAGATAAAATGAGGATTATTATATCCTCGTCAATTTCAATACAAGTATTAAGTTGCAAGGCGAGGTTACAATAGATAAAGTTCATTTTGTGAAATCCATTTTCAGGTTGGATAGCATTCATCATAGAAATGGTGAAGGATACCCTCTGTACAAGGCTTCCCATACACCGATTTGGTTAAACCACCAAGACCATTTTCATGTTTCTTTTGAAAACCAAAACCAAGAGCTAACTTTGAGTGACATTGCGGCATGTCCATGGCCGTGGACACGGCTATTGAATAGATTTACACTCTGCAGAAGTTGCACACTTTACCCACATGACATGAATTCTCTAGTTTGCTTGACATCCGTCGATGTCACCTCACACTTCCTTTGGTGAGAGGTCTAGAGCACATGATAAGGCCTTTACAATGCATTGCTCCACCACGACCCCACCCTATTAAGGTTTCAGTAATCCCCCTTTGGGTAGAAACACCAGGGTTAATGGGGTGCCCCTCTTATGCCAAGTGGGACCACAACTAGTCATAACATGACAACCCACGCGTCGTGAGATGAACCACGATAGAGCTTTGCAAATTAGTTAGCGAGGTCCTATGCCCCCCACTTGGAGACATGTGGTTGCACAATTTTAGCCTGACCCATTATAAGCAGCAAATGGTGTCTCAAAGACCGGTCCTTAATCGACACAGGCGACAAACCTCAACCACAGGGGTGTCGGATCACACGACCCCTGTGCATAGACATGCACCAACCAAGCAACCAGTTTCGCCCAAGTCTAAACCATTTTTCATTTACTTTACTTTACAAATCCTCCATGGCACACCAATGCCAAGGCCGAGTAAAACATCCATGACACACCAATGTGATCACCGGAATCCTCATGGCACACCAATGCCACAGCTCAAATTATTTGATCAATTGATATTTTTGGTCAAAACTCCCCAAATCAAGATTTTGGTCTAAGCATTACTAAGCCTTTAATTTTCTTTAAAGCTTCGGGTCCCCACTATTGCAAGAACCAGATTTACCTAGTGTGACAATGAGGTTGATTCAACATGGATGGAGGTCATACCAAGCAGTAGGTTTAACTATGGATTGAAAGATAGGCATTGAAATACTTAGTAAAGTAAGCATGCATACATCTTTGAAAACAACATAAATAATTTGAAGTATTGGGTGTAACATGTTCAAGAGTGTAACTTGCCTTGCTCAAGATCTCGAGCTGCTTCCTCTCCCTTACTGAACTTGGGGTCCCCACGGTCTGGGCAATCTACACGTGAAAAACCAAATACTCAAATGAAGCTCACACAAGATCGAAAGAACTCCAAATAAACTTAAAGACAAAACCAACAGAGAAGCTGGGAGGTCAAGAGGAGGTCCAAGGAGCTTGCTGGAGAAGTCTCAGGACTCCAGAGAGGATGTCCAAAGACCTGTTGGAGGAGGTCCAGAGACTAGAGAGAGGAGGTCTATGGTGGCTCGGTTGAGGCAGAGAGTAGAAATGAGGAAGAAAGTGATAAAGGAGGGCTCTCCCAAACTATATATAGGGGAAGTCATTGCACATGACTCAGGATAGAGTCAACAAGAGTTGGTAAATAGGACAAGGGAGTAGGCAAGGAATGTGACAATCGGTATGACATGAGTACTGCAAAGGGTGGGGGCATTTAATGTGATACAACATGTATTAAATGCTGTGGAGACTTCCTTGCCCAAGGACACAGTTAAATGTATAAGAAAGTTGGGTGTGTGACTGCCCAATGGGGCGACAAAGACCATAAGGAGGTCTGCTATGACTGAGGAGGTCTTGCATGAATCAAGGGAGATCCTCACCCATCGGGGAGGTCCTGACGGTTGGATCTCCAAAGGGGAGGTCCAGACGGCCAAGATCAAGTACAAATAGGGAGGTCTGCAATGTCAAAGGAGAACCTCACCCGCAAGGGAGGTCTAGAACCGTAGGATCCAATCCAGGGGAGGTCTGAACGGTTAGGATTCCCAAGGGGAGGTCCTAACGATCGGATCTGCCAAAAAGGGGAGGTCTGGGTGGCCAAGATTTCCAAAGAGGAGGTCTTGACGGTCCAGATGTGCAAGAAGGAGGTCTGGACGGTTAAGATCTCCAAGGGGAAGGTCTTAACGGTCCAAATGTGCAAGGAGGAGGTCCGGACCGCTGGATTTCGATCGGACCGTCCAAAATGATTGGGACGTTCGGACCGCCCGAACGCCACAACAAATCGGACCGTCCAATGAAGATCCAAAGGCTCAGAGAAGGTGGGATGTTCGGACCATCCGAACGTCTCACCAGGATCAAGCCGTCCATTGCAAATCGGACGACTCCCAATCAACAGAGATGCAAATAGGGAAGGAGGGGGTCCTGGAGGACCCGGGGAGGTCCGGTAGGACACAGGGAGGTCCAATAAAGGTAAGGGGAGGTCCTAGAGGACATGGAGAGGTCCTGAAGGACACGGGGAGGTCAAATAAATGTAAGGGGAGGTCCAAGTGAACAAAGAGGAGGTCTTAAGAAGCAGTAGTACCACTAAGTACGAGCGGCACTACCGAATTGGTACCAAGGGAACCTCTAGAGAAGGTTTCAAGGCTTCAAGCAACGAAGGATATTCAAGAAAACAGGGGAAGCCACACAGGATTCCAAGGGAGCTCAGATGCACACAATGGTGGCACAGACTTAGGGAGGTTGCGAGCCAGAGAAGACCCGGGAAGGAGAAATGGGACTCGGGGAGGTCTAAGCGTTTTGGTAGGTCTGGACCCAAGGAGGTCTGGACCAAGGAGGACAACATAAAGGAGATCCGGACCTTTGGATCGAGATGAAGGAGAGGTCAGGCGGACAAAGGAAGGTCTAGGCAGGAGGTGGGTAAAAGATGGATGAGAGAAGGAAAAATCTTCAAAACTTCAATAACTCGCAACCAACAAAGCATTTTTAGTTGTAGTTTGAGTTAGTCAACTTAATTCTATTATAAAATTTCAGGTTAAGCTTTGAATTCTCATCAAAACAAAATGGTTCTTTTTATTTGAAAATTCCAAAAGATTCTAAAATAATTTGAGGTGTCACAAGAGATGCGATCTATCGACAATAAGGTCACAGAGGAGATGCAAATAGGATCTCCTTCGTCGAGTAGTTTGTAATAGAAACCCAGTAAAGACAAGTTTTTATTGATGTATATAATCCTTTCTTTTTCCTACAAATTGTCTAATCGAGTAGTTAGTAACTTATAAGATAAAGAAATAAAAAGGAAATCAAGACTAAGAATTGAAGTCATATTAATAACTTTATCCTAGCCCCGAGCTATTTGCTTAGTTTATTTAGATAAACTAAGTAAATAGTGTGAAACAGTTTTCTTAAAAAAAAGAGAGGGTTTGACTAATTTATAGTTTTCGATCACGATTATCATGCTTGGTCATTAGAGGAGGAACAAGTCGACACTAGGAAGTTCATTCTAGTGGGCGGGATCACGTCTTGAGAAAGAAAAGGTTTCGACTTGGTGATGTTACCTCTCCAACCGGATAAATCAAATCAAGAGCGGTAACTTGAGTTAGATAAGCGTCTGGAGTACCTTAAAATTGTTCGACCTACTCCGGTTCTCTCGGAGGTTTGTCTTTGGTAGCAAGAGTTAGAAATAGGGCGACGCTAGGAAGTTCCTTCTAGTGGCGCGAACCACGTGCAAAGAAGAAAGACTTGATTAGGTGTTGTATCTTTCTCTGACCAGTTGTAACGAATCGAGTTTACCAAAAGTAGTAGAACAAATTATAAAAGTGTGCTCTGCTTAGAGTATTTTTCAAACTGAATGGAAAAAAAACTAAGGTGAAAAGAGTTGGCTTGAAAATATTTTGATCATTTTGTTGAACCCGAGCTCTTTGTGTTGACAGAAAAGCGAGGAACGAGTATAAGTGTGAAATGATGAACTTTGTTCTACCGATGTTTTCATTTTCTAAGGAAGTGCTTGTCATGTCGTATCATGAGGTGATTTCAGCATAGAAAAGCACTAGAAAAGGGCAAGTGGATAACCTAAGCCAAACATTATGAAAGATTTATTTTATGAGATCTCAACTACTCTCTTGTTTTCTTCGTCCTTCCATTTTATGAGATCTCAACATTACAAAACAACGGAATTTCACGTGAAACTGTTCAATTCCTATAGAAATCTTAAAAAATCTTCGCGTTCCAAACGGAACTTGTTGCTTCTACTGAATAAGCTTAGATCGTTAGAGAAATGGATCCGATATTACACTGTAAAAAAGCATCAATAAAAACAGGCAAGTTCTTGCCCACAAAAAAACGGTTGCCAACTTGCCACTCTCATACAATTAATACTGTCCACACTTCACAGAGCACTCAGGTAGAACCAATCAAGATTTTGCCAAGAAAGCAATGCCCATTACTCGAGAATACGCCACGAAAAATCAAGTGTCCTTTGTCTTCAAACCATCAACTATTAATTACAGACCTTGACAGGGGCTTACAAAGGTAACAAAATGCCTTGTGTATCCCCAGAGAAGCAAGCAACTTCGTCTAGCTAGCTAGCAAGGAAGTAGAATGGAGTATATTTGGACCCCATGTCATGTCACAGTGGGAGCTACCAAAGGAGCTGATGAAGGGGGCGCTGGAAAGCTTGTGTCGGTGATCACTGGTTGGAACGCAGCGGCAGCATTCCGCTCCAGTTGCTCCCACATAAGCCTTCGCTGCTCCTCGGTTGCCACTCGCTTCTCTTCTTCCGCTTGGAAATTGCTCTGACAAGCCAGGAGCAATCTCTCATCCATGTCAAAGAACATTTTCCTGACATTCATCGTAACATTGAGAACCGACTGGTTCCAGTGCCAACGAGTATTCCTCTCCAGAGCTGGATATATGAGTGGCAGTATCACCTGACGATTTTGGGAGATCATATCAAACAAATGCTCATTATTCCACAAGAATAAGGTTCTCTCAGCAACCTGCGGAAAGCAAGCAAATAACTCAGTTCTTTTGAGTTTCAAAGGTAACTTTTTTCGAGGGAAGAGAAATTTCAAAGATAATAACTTGCCAACAACTGCAAGAGGAAGACCTGCAATAACTATTCTAGAACATGGAAGTGACATGACCAAAGAAGACAGTAGTGCTAGGCCATTCATAATCTTACATTTATTATGTACTTCTCTAACAAACAGAAAGAGGAACATGGCATATTATACATAAAAATCTTCTTATGTTTTCTCCGTTTTCTCCAGAGCAACTGCTATTGGTAATTAAGTATCAATCATTTCCTTTTACGTATTGATCTATCACAGCTCTTGTGATGTTTCAGTCCCAAGGATCCTCTCTTGTTCAAGCAGCACCAATAATGGACTCAATCAATGGATGGTTTTATCAGCTTGAAAATAATGTCATAAAAGGTGAAATATCTTATCAGTAATCACTGTGTCATAATAGGTGCAGGGGGCCAAGTAAGTGACAATAATAAATTAGAAAAGCACATGGACAAGGAAAGAGGTCAAACACATTCTTCGACTAAAATAAACAAAAGATTTGACCAGTAAACAGCTTTGCAACTACTAGATAAAGCATTTGTGATGACAACTTCTTATCAGAGACTCGTATTAAAGTCATGTTCCACAAGCATTTCTTGCTGGTATTTCTCAGGCTAGCAATTGTTTGTCGCAAAGGCAAAAGCGGAACAAGATAATACAGGGGAGAGTACCGGGAGACACAATTCAAGGATAAATGTTAATCGGTGGTACTTCAAATTAAAGTTCTGGTTTTGGAAAGAAACTTACCTGAAAATGGGAGCTATTCAGGCAATTTGCAATCCTCCGGAATAATGGAACCATGCACTTCTGGAATTCTGCCATGTCAGTCAACTCCAGCACCTCCTCCAACTCCCCCAAGAACATCATCTCCTTCTGACTATTTGTAACTGGCCAGTACTTCAACAGACCTCTGATTACAGTTCCTGCAAGCTTTGGTTCCTTCTCAATAAACTGTGTTATGCAGTACGTCAGCTGTGGCAGATATACACCCACCGTCTTTGGCTTGTGAAGCGGAACCAACGCTTTCCATAGAAACAGCTTATGTTCCTCCTTCAATGGCTTCGCAAACCCACTTATTACGCTGCCAAACACCTCCAACAGCTCGGCTATCCCATTGTGATGATCGGTCTCAAAGAGCGAACCTATAAAAGATATTACTCACAGCCTTACGGATGAAGGGTCGATTTCCATGAACTTCCCATATATCCTATGCAATATTGTTTTCAAGCAGTCCCTCTCTCTCGGGTCATCAGAATCAAACAGGTCGAGCAGCCTCGAGATGAATGAACTGTCCACATACTTCCTAGCTACCTTGGGATCAACGAACGGTGAGGTCACGAACCGAAGAAGCAATTCATACACGACTTGCAGGTGGTACCAGGAGGGTCAAAGAACAGCTCGTCCTCCTCTGTCTCCGACGCAGCGGTGCCTGACCGGACCTTGGGCAGGAAGACCCTGAAGAGATTAACAGCAAACATGCGCACGCACGCCGACATCATCACCTCCGTGAGGGCTCCTCGGCAGCGCCAATGCAGTCGACGAGGGACATCAGGACCTGCCGCTTCCTCTCCTTCTCCGGCGAGTCCTTGCCCCGGTCGGAGAAGTCGAACACCACGCAGCAAATGTTCACCTTCTGGACGAATGCCTCCTCCCTGGACCTCCCCTCGGCTCCGGCGACCCCTGCGGGCGGCGGAGGCGAGACGTTCGGCTTCCCCGCGGCCCCATTCGCCCCGGGAGACAGAGGCGGAGGCTTCGCTGGCGGTGAGCCCCCTCCGCCACCGCCTCCAGAACTGGATTTCAGCGACTTCCACGACAGCTTGCCAATAAATTGCTTCCACATGGCGGCAAGATTCGGCTGCGCCAATACCACATCAAATTCGCCCAATTAAACAACCATTGAGACAATCTGGCCCTCCCAAGAACACGACTACACAAATCCGGGCCGTAAAACCCGCACTTGCAACAGCAACAGGAGATTGCAACAAGCTGTGGGTTCGACAGCAACGGCAACGGGAGACTGCAAGGTAGGCAACAACCGAGGTAAAGGATCAATCCCTTGCCCCAAACCACTCCACAGAGCGAATGCAACGGATCAAGAACCAAAGAACGCACCCCAAAAAAATGGAAAGGACAGGCCACCTCAATAAACGGGGGCAGGTATCGGGCCGCGCAAGAGCCAGCAGCGCAACGGCGCGGAGGAGGTGCAACCGCCGGAACGGATCCAGCAATGGCGGCCTCAGGGTCAGATCCGGGGGTGGGAGGCGGCCATGGATGGGATCTCGGGAGGAGGGGAGGGGAGAGGAGTGGAGAAATGGGGAAATTTTGGTGTTTTGAGGGGGTGGTCACTGGACGACAGTGCGAGTGAGAGACAGAGTTGCAGTGTTGCATACTTGCATGGACCCTCGTCTCATCTTGACCGTCGGATCAGCGGGGTCGAGTTGTGCGGGCCGTGGGATCGTTGAGCGGTTGTTTTCTCCTTCACCTTTTCCCCTTCGATTTTGGGAGGGTATGATACTATGATGGCGATTGGATAATGGGAAATCAGTTGTAACGGTCGAGAAATATCATCTCATTCGGTAGTTTTTTTTAACCTTTTTAAAATAAAAAAGATTGTGATTAGTCTAGTTTGGTGTGATGGATTGTTGTTTACTTATGGTGTGGGCAATAGTTTTTGCTTCCGTCATTTTTAAGTTATTGTATCAAGAAAAATAGTTGTGAACTATGCTAAACGATGCTACTCTATTCGTGCATACTAAGGCCCTATTTTAAATGCAAAAAAAATCATAAGAAACAATTACATTCTCACATTCCAAACAGGACTAAATGCTCTCTAGGAAAGAATCCAAACAAAGTGTAATCGGCCCCACAATTCGACGGTTTCCTCCGCACAAATAGGCACATCTAATAATTTGCCTAGCCGAGAAACTAGTGATGAGTTCGTTGTTTTCCTAACATCAAATGATGGGTGTCTTTGACATCCCCAAACTTTTAATCATTGCTCTCTTAAACTGTGGTTTGAGTAAGCATGAAGTCCTCCAAGCTTTTCTTTGCCCCAAGACCATAAAAAATATGACTTAATATGACTTTCTTGATACCATTACAGCCATAGAGCATCATTCGAGAAGTATTAGGCCCCGTTTAGAACGCATTATTTCTGTCCTATGAAATTCCTTCGTACCAAACGAATATTATCAGTACTTAATAACCGGATGGTTCTGTTCACGATTCCATGATTCGAAGCATCATAGCTCACCGAGACTGAAAATAGAGCATCGCTTTCTCAACAGGAAGAAGAAAGGAAGAAACGACGCTGACAGGCGCAGTATAACCAGACATGGATAGAGAGGTCGTTTTCCTCAGGGAAAAAGAGAGCCACCGGAGTTGATCCGTCCCTACCACGCCCCTTATTCAGTGGCAACAAGGCCACCTCAACCACAAAACTAAATTTGCCAAAGCTGATGCCTTCACCATTCGTGGCCCCCAACCCATGTTTCATGCCAGGTGCATGCATCAAAACCCGAAATGCGCAAACACCGCGCGATGATATCATCACCGGAACGACCCGGGTGCCTGATCGATCGCGAAATCGGAGCGCTAACAGCTCGTCTTTGATTGATGAAATCACATCATGTTCCATTTGAAGGCAGAACAGGCACTTGACAGTGATCTCACCGTCGACCACTGAAAAGGAAACTAAAGGAGGAAAACGACCTTTCAATTGATCTCATCTGTTTTGGTCCAAAGCATTGCTGAAAGAACATGGCCGAGTCCATGATTCTTCGACAGAAGAATTATTTTACTACCTTGGAAAACAGTGATATCAAACAGTCAATGCCACATGGTCACGTAGTCATCAGGGGCATGTACTTGTTTATTAAGCCATGGCTAATGGCTTCATTTTCAATGACCATTCCATTTGGCATCAGCATGACATGGGTTAACAAACAAAAAAACACTGTTGACTACATATTCACTAGGAAAGTTCAGACAATATTCATTCGTGCCCTCTTTCCGGAGGATACATCCTAATATGAGCCTGAGATTCAGAGTAAAACATTGGCAGTCCAAATTTCAACCTCGACAACATCTCGGTCCGTCAGATAATAACCAGAATGTAACAACAATAGACAAATCAGAATGTACCAGCAATAGAACAAGCTGATCAGTGACCACACATCATTGAGTGCAGATCAATGAACTTGAAACAAAACCGTCACTTAACACGATAAGATTTACGACCGTAATGCCAGAGGCCTCAACCTGCAGTATCACACATAACCTAACAACAAGCGATCGACAGCAAAGAACGCAAGTTCTGTGTGTCTGGTCTTATTCATCAAGAGACAAACTGTAGGCGTATATTTCAAACTTCAGTGCTTCGTGATCTACATATGTAGAAAGTAGAAACTACAGACAAGGAAACTACAACCTTTTCTCAACTCAATAGCATAAAGGAACCGAAAGTAGTAGGCGACAACTGTACACATTTCTATCTCACATGAAGAACCTCAGCAGAGCAAAGTTTCCTCTTTCTTTCAAGCAGCCCATTCGCAAGGAGCATGGGGTGTGCCTCATTGAGCAGCTCTTGGTGCTGTAAACAACAGAAAAGAAATTGAGTAAATCAAGATGGCTGAAGAGAGTTAACAGCTCTAGCATAGTAAGATGTGGTAGAAATGCGCATATACCTAAGTTAACAGCCTCAGAGCTTTTCATGAGACGAAGGCGTTGGCAGGTTTCCACAAACATCCTGCACAAGCATTAGGATGTTAGAAGATTGCCAAAGTTTGATGGGAACATATTATGTCAATTGCAAGTTCGTATGTAGCACCAATTCATTGTGATCCGACTAAGCAAGAAAATAGAAAAGAAATTAACAAGGATAAAACCTTCTTAGCAGATTAGCAATCATATTCCCTAGAAGGGTCAAGAAGCTATTCTGACTCCTCACATAGCCTGTAGGTCAGTGCACAGTGCAATCCAGTGCAGTGGAGAACAAAACTAGAAAGATAGCCATATCCAAAGTAGCCTATCTTAACAAAGTGGATTCTTCTTATTATACATAGGCCTCATGGGCTGCCCTGTAGTGGAGAGAAACTATACATCAAAGCTGCTTAATTTGCTAAGGTATAATACAGTATACAAAGCAACAAAAATCAAACAGGAAATTCCTGTGATTGACCCACAGGATCGACAATTCTAGATGGAACGTAAGCTCAAAAACAAACAGGCAGAATCAGAGAAGCTACTCATCTTTTCATATGCTTTCATGCTACAGGCATGCATTGCATTACCGCCAACAACCACGAACATCTCCCGGGGATCTTACTATATCACTCTCTTGTTTTAAACCCCTCTTGTTTTAAACTCCAAGCAAAGCAACCTTATTGTTTCCTAGTTCCTACCTAAATCGTAAAGCATCAATTCATATCAGCCATGTTCGGTTGTGGATCTCAATCAGCGCAATCTAATCCCAACAAAAACACTTCTAGATATGGTACCCAAATCTCTAAAGAAATGCATAACTCTACCCTCAACATCCTCCATACTCTCAAATCCAAGCTAAGGCATCCAATTTGATCAGTCCAACTATCCAAGAGCCTAATCAATAACCATCCACTATGTCTATAAACAATCATCCAAACACGTACTAAAAGCTAACAATAGAACACGAACTGCATAACTAATGATGGATTAAAGGGAGAGCAGGAGGAGGGCAAGAAGCTCACTTCCAGGGGACGTCGCCGACGAGCATCCAGTCCCCGTCCTTGTCCTCGTAAGTCGGCACGTACTCCGTTCCGTTCACCGCGTCCACCAGCTTCCTCTCGTCGTCCGCAAACTTCCCTGCGCGTAGCGAATCCAGCACAGTTCTCCACATCAGCTCAAACCATCAAGCAAGCAACAAGAGCAACAGCCGGAGGCAAGAAATACTCACGGATGGTGAAGTGGGAGAAGAACTTGTCCTGGAGCGCGCGGAGGAGCTGGTCGTAGCCTGCGTAGGCCTCCAGGTTCACCTTCCGCAGGTAGGGCGCACCGTCCACGGCCACCTTGACGAACTTGGCGGCCGCCTTGCTGGACCCGCGACGTCGGCGAGCGCGTTCTTGCGGAACGACCTCACCGGCAGCCACCCCACCACCCGCGCCCTGACCATCCAACCAAAGAAACAAACAACGAGCTCGGGTCAATCCAAAATCACCATAATTTCTCGCAAGAAAGCATTTTTTTTCTTGGGGGCCTGGACCCTCGAGGTAGTACTTGGGGACGGGGAACATCGGCGGCGGCGGCGGCGGCGGGGAGTGGTTGGGGTCGGCGTCGGCGTCGGAGGAGGCGCGCTTGCGGTCTGGGTCCGGGAGGAGGAGGAGCCGGGGAGGCGGAGGGTGAGGTGAGGGCGGTGTCCTCGAAGTCGAGGCCGGAGGCGGCGGAGGACTCGACGGAGCTCCGCTCCGTCTCCACCGACATGGATGGCGGCGGTTGGGCTCTGCACGCGGCGGCTTCTGACGCTGCTTCCGCTTCCGCTTTGTGAAGGCGAGATGGGGGAGGAGCACTCTGGATGAAGAGAAGAGAGAAGGAGGTTAGTTATAGACGGCTGCGGTCAACCGGAGGTGGGCCCGGGCTGCCGGTTGGGCGCCAAGCAGCGAGCGGCTCCACGCCAGCCCACACTCCCCGCCGCACGATCCCAAACCAACGGCGGCATTTTAACGGGTCGGACTGGTATGTTCAATGTAATCCCAAACCAAAATCAAAATCAAAATCAAAATCAAAATCTCTGCTGATATAACAGTGGAGTTTGTCCATCATCCTTCTGTGTATCCTTCGCACGCCCACTAAAAAAACCAGCTAAAAAACCTAAAATAAGGAAAGGAAAAAGCTGATCCTCTCCTCCACCATCACCTGCTCTGACGCCCCGCCGGATCCGCGTCGAGTGGCTCTAGATAGCCCGGATTCGATAGCACCTCGCAACAGCATTGTCTAGGTTCTATTCGTCAATTTGTACGTAAAATACCTGCTCTAATTCTAAGCGGTGCGTAGAAAATTGCCATTCATATGCTCATTATTGACCATGTTCCGATGAATACGTTGACTATAGTAGCACGGCCACCTTGATAGGCATTTCATACGCCTCGCACCAGCAAAGAAATCACGGGAGCCCTAGCTGAGCCTAGGCACGGTCGAAACGAAAAAATCACACGCCACCAGAAATCTCAACAGGCATAGATTAGTACCGCCACCCACTAGGACGGAGACTGGATGCTTTTTTTTCTTCCGAAATGTAGTACTACTAAACTTAAATTAAACAAAAGCAAGTACTAATACGCGTACGAGTAAATGAAACGAAACGAAACGAAACGAGAAATGGCTGGGTGGGGGGGCATAGCAATGCCAGGGCGTACCATAAAGCGGGGACGTGTGAATGTGCCGGGTGTCGGCCGCTTGTCCCCCCTACGCGCGGGGCCCACCCGTCGCTCCCCCTTCCATCCAGTTCCTCTCCTCTCCGCTTCGCCTCTCCGTCGCGGTTGATCGTGATCGTGATCGTTATCCTCCTTTTCTTTCTTTTTTTTTCTTTCTCTCGGTTTGAACGTGCAGCTTTGCCCTGCCTTGCCGGTTTCCACTTCTTCCCCACGCTCTCCTCAACGGGAGGGCAACGGGCGCCTGCGGCTGATGCCCTGGCGGCTCTCCGGCCATTGCTGGCCCCGGCTTATTCGCCGGCCGGCACCGGGCCCCGCCGCTCGCCATGCAGCGCACCGGCCGGCCGGCCACCGTACCGTACCGTACGTATGTAGCGACGGTAGCGTGAAAGAAAAGCTAGTATTAGTACTAGCATAAAAGTTAAGAGGGTGACATGCGCTGCTCGTCGTCCCGGATGGTTTGATACGGTTGTGACGCGTAGAATTTTTCTGGATTCATGTAGGAATTGAACCGTTTCCTTTTCTGCGAAATCCCTGCGCTCCAAACGCCGGGGCCTTAGCGGCTGATGAGCTACGCTCGTGTTCACGACGCCTTGCCGCATGCACACGTAGCTTTGTTAGACTCGGTCATGATAAAGCTAGTCACCACCGGCGGGGACAAACTAGAGTGCATGTACTAGTACTAGTCGTGGTTACGTGCAAAACGCTCAAATTTCTTCAACTTTTCATGAATCCGGCGAAGAAAAAAAGGGGCGCGGTGGCAATGATATGCAGGCAGATGTGAGAGATTTCCAGCCTCGAAAGAAAGTGCAGAATACTCGCTAGCTGGCTGGAGATCTGGACGTAGTGCAGAATACTCGCTAGCTGGCTGGAGATCTGGACGTCATGTCTAGTTCAAGCGCGACAGAATCAGAGGCCGGCATCCGATCGATCGTCGATGTCTGCACATTACAGTTAACCTCTGCTCATAACAGACCAAGGCAAAAGATCTCGACGGATCAGAGGTTACAGTTACATGCATGCATGCATACAGTTGCGAGCATCTTCATTCTGAACTAGGGGGGGTTAAGTAACCACTACTAGGAGTACCCTGTTAAGATCCCATTCCAAGAATCAAATCCTTATGATTGGGAATTTTCTACTCCAGAAACCGGCCGCTCTGCCTCTGCAGTATCCATTTGATTCTGAATATTGGATGGCCAATTAGCTAAGAGGACTGATGACTCTTAAATGCGGAACACATGGTGACGGGCAGGGTCGTTATTCCAAGGACTAGCTCGCATATCTTCAAACAAGGCTGCGATGCGTATTTTCTCTTTTGGCCTGAATGGTGATCGAGTGCCAAAAAGCAGGCAGGAATTTCGTAGAATAATGTCTAATCAAATGCATGGCTGCCTGCTCTTTTTTACACTTCCTGCTCAAGCAATTATTCAGATGTAGAACTTTCCTACCATCTGCCTCTCCATATACAGGCATGCTCAATTCTCTCCTTTTTTTTTAACTAAAATGCTCGATTCTCTTTTGAAAGGAACATATGCTCAGTTGTTTTATGTGGGGCAGATGTTTTCTTTAGACAAAAAGAAATACTCCATCATTCAGATTTTCTTCGTTTTAGATAACTAGTAAAAAGTTGTACTACTCCACACTGCACCATACTCCATGTGAGAGGAGTAATTTGGATATCATGGCGATATATACATGATCTTAGGATGATGATACAGTTGGCAATGGTTTTGATGGTTTGTCAAATCACGCGCTTTCGGCGAAGTTTTAAAAGCTGTCGAGCGAGTGCGGTCGAGCGGCGTGTTGAGGCGGTCGAGCCAAACTGGTTGATCGGCCACGGCCGATGAAGCTATGATCGGCCGGACTAGTGCTGATTCTTCTGTCATCTTGGAAATTTGGCTTTGGAATAGGTAATGTTCATGGGCTATAGTGCATATGTGTTGCATGATGCATGTTTTCACTAACGTGGGTCAAGTTGTGAAGAATTTGTTTCCGAAATCGATTTCTTTGTCTATTGTTGTGCAGGACGCTTGAAGGTCAACGACGGTCAACGGCGAGGATGATCGGGACTAAGCTTGGAAGTGAGGTCGAAACGATCAAGGATCTTGGGTGAGGTCAATAGATTCAAGCATGGCGCAAATTGGACAAAGGTGACCGAACAGCGATTCGGTCGATTGAATTGGATCAAGTGGCGCGAGTCGGCATAAGTGCCATGGTGGTATCGGCGAGGCCGGACGGGAGAGACTTGTTGACATGATGAGAGCCGTTGATCAACCTACGTGACAAATCGGTGAGTGCTTCACCAAGATTGGAATTGGTCTTGGAGAAAGATCAAAAAAGGGTATTTTGGTAATTTCACCAAATCGCCTTAGTGACCTTAGGCAAACCATGGCGCGCAAGGCGGTGCGTTGGAGAAGCGGATTAGGTCAAGACAAGTGAAGATGGCGCTTTAAAATGCGTGCATGTGTGACCCGGTTGTGTTGGGCCTGCGGGAGCCCATTAGGGTTAACTCTTCTAGAAGCTAGACCTCACTATAAATAGGAGGGGGTCTTTGTCAAGCGACCCCAAGCACTTCATTTGCAAAACCCTAGTTTGTCTTAGGGCTTAGAGAGGAAAGGGCGGGCTTAGGGTTTTAGGGAGATGAGTTGAGTGAGTGCTCATGGATTGAGCTCTTGTCCTCCTTGAGGAGTGGGCGTAACAAACAACAATCGCGAATCAATCTATAGATGATTATTCAAAGATAAGTCTTCTTGTGTTCTTCCTTCTTATTTGTTTCTTTGATCCAATAGGTTTCTAGTGGTTTCTTGCCCCCATCTACCTTGCTGTGACATGTGGGAATACATCTAGGATCATCTTGATCATCAATCTCCCACGAGCAAGTTTTGGATCAAGTTTTTCGTTTTTGCTCGGTTTTGAACCCTCCTTCGTTAAAACGGAAAAAAGTCAAAACTTTAACGTGGATCTACTCAATCTTCACTTGGAATAGGTTCCAGATATCCTTAGGAAGCTGTGTTCCAAGTTTGGTCAAGTTTGGCCATGTAGATCAAAAGTTTGATCGATTTTCATTTTGGAACCCGAGTTATGCATTACGTTCATCGTCAGGCGATCAAATCGAAGTTTATCGCCGGTCGATCCGAATCCGGTCGATGCGCGCCTAAGCCGTCGGTCGATCCTTTGATCGGCCAGACCGAGCCTTGAACTTCGGTCAGACCGGCCTGAGGGATTAAGCTCTTGAGTTTTGGGTTTTTTGCTTTGGGGGTTGATTGGACTCAGCACAAGGCTTTCACTATGCGTATAAGCTTTCGTAGTGTAGGATCGTATGGCACAATCGGAGGGGGGGGTGAATGATTTGCAGCAGATTTGTCCTTCAATAATTTCAGCCGAAACCTTATTGCTAAACCTTTTCTGAAAGCTTCTTTGAGATCACCTCAAAAAACCTCTCTCGATGTCTTCAAAAGACCTCCAGAAGAACTTCTCAAGACACTATCAAAAAGCAATGAGAACAAAAGCGAAACTCAGGAGACAATATTGAATCAATCTAAATTGTATTGCTCATCGACTTTGATTCGTGGCTACAAGGTGCCCTTCAAGCACCCTCACAATCTTCCTCGGAAGACCTCTCAAAGTTTCACCAAAGCGTTGTAACAAAAGCAACAACACAACCGAAACGACAAAAGCTACGGCCAAAACTATCTCCATGATTCACACGACTCACAGGTTAGCTCCTAACCCTCCTCTATTTATATCCTATAGTCCTATCCATGTCCAACACGACACCGTCGGACTCTATCTCAAAACGTCAGATTTGAAATTCCTTCCAAATCATCACCCTTTCCAAAACAACCACGCCAAGCCTCCGGGACTCTATCCGTAGCTTCGGTAGCGCACCCTTGATCTCCCGTGCTCGGCGAAGCTCAAACATCTCGCAACATCCACGACCACCAAGACCTCGAGATCTCCCCAATCCTAGTCCGAGTCCTCCTCGTCACGACAATAGTTGCCTTCACGCTCAACTTTGCACATGCAAAGACCAAAGAAACCAAATCTTGGCACAAGTTCTCCAACAGCGATCCATTAGCTCACACACACCCATAAACACTATCATGCAACCTACAAGACTCACGAATTTAACAAACCCTAAGTCAAAACCCCAAGCGGCAACTTTCAGAGTACAATCGGTACTACCGCCATTGTGCGTCGTTACTACAAGACACGCGGTCGTGCAGCTCAAGATCTTCTTGGAACTACGCTCATTGAGAAATCTCAAGATATTCCAAAAACATGCTCTCTGGAATTTCCATACGCAACATTGCGGTCATACCTTTGTCTTGGTACTACCGCCGTTCAAGCTAACGATATTCGATCCTGCTTGATCGTCTGGTTTCACATTGCGGTACTACCGATTTTGACTTAACGATTACTGTTAGAACCGGTCTCTCTCTTGAAAAACAAGCACGGTACTACCGTCGGCAACCCACGGTACTCTTCGGCCAGCAGCGGTACTACCGCGTTCATCTCTGATATGAATGTATGGTAAAACGTTTTACAAACCTCAAAGCATTTACTATTCAAAGTCCGAACGTTCCTGTGAATATCAACCGTTGGATTTCAAATCAACGACTCACAAAGCTTTCGTCTCGGACGGTCCGAACGTTACAACAAAAACAACCGTCAGATTTCGGATCAAGGGCTCACATTCCTTGAGACGTCCGGACGGTCCGAACGTTCATCTCAATATCGACCATTAGATCAAGATCTAACGAAGGCGAGCAAAAGCGCACGAGAGAAAATGACTTGCGGTACTCAGTAAACTACTCGCGGTACTACATAAGCGCTAGTTCCGTGAAAACAACGCCGGTATTACCGCAACACGAAAAAGCTCAAAAACTTCAAAACAAAGCCCTTTTTGCCACGTGGACGCTCCAGATCAGGATCTAATGATTTGAGCTAAAACACGTTTGAAAACAAGACTGCGGTATTCTTCTTTGCACACCGCGGTCATCAAGCGCCGGTAGTTCGCATGTACAAAGCGGTACTACCGATAATCTGACAAGCGATTTTCAATGAAACTAATGAGAACTCAAATGCAAGTCGGTTGAAGAGCACAAACAAGTTCAGAGACAATGTATGCAACTTAAAACACCAAGACTAAGTCTTCCTTATTGTCAATGTGTTTATCATCAAATATCATGACCAAAAACCTCCTAGTCTTACAATCTTCCCTTGATGAATACATTGACAATACAAGCTGTGGATATCATGGGGATATGCACGAGATCTTAGGATGATGTTACAATTGGCAATGTCGTTGACGGTTTTGCGAATCACGTGTTTTTCGGCAAAGTTTGGTTTTGTCGGACCTCTGGCGATCTGGCCAAGCCATGGTGGCGGTCGACCAAGCCATCTATGACTTGGTTTTTGAAATGGTCCTTTGGCGGTCGGCCAGGTTGTGGAAGCGGTCTGACCGGCGTTGTTTGGCGGTCGGACCAAGCCATTGCAATATTTTGGATTCGAAGTGGGCCAAAAATAGAAGGTGTAGGCAAGTGAGAAGTCATACATACTTGGTCTCATAATTTTGGAGCTTCGAGCAAAAGTTCTATTGGTTTGAAATTTCGAAGGTTTCAGTTTTCCAAGATGGAATTTTTGGTTAAGTCATGGGTGGCGGTCGAGGCAAGCCTTTGGTGTGATCGGCCGTGAGCTGATCGAGCCGGCCAAGGTGGCGGTCGGCCGGTTAATAATCGTTTAAATCGTCGCCGTGGCGGCGATGTTTGAAGATTAGGTCAAGTTCATGGGTTTCATGGCATATGTGTTGCATGATGCATGTTTTGACTAACGTGGGTCAAGTTGTGAAGAACTTGTTCCGGATTCGTTTGCTTGTCTATTCTTTGTGCGGGATGCTTGGTGGTCAACGACGGTCAGCGGCGAGGATGATCGGGACTAGGCTTGGAGAGCCGAGGTCCGAACGATCGGCGATCTTTGAGTGAGGTCAATGAACTCAAGTGTGGTGCGAGAATGGACAAAGGTAACCGAAGCAGGCGATTCGGTCTGTTGGTTTGATCAAGCGGCGGGGTCGGTGCAAGTGCCATGGTGGTTTCGGTGGGGCCGGATGGGAGAGACTTGCCGACATGATGAGACCATTGGATCAACCTACACGTGGTGAAGCATGGATGTGTTTCACGAAGATGGGACTCGGTCTTTGCAAAAAATCGAGAAGGGGTATTTTGGTAATTTTACCAAATACCACCTTGGTGACCTTTTGCCAAACCAGGGCGCAAGATGGCGCAAGGTGAAGTGGATTAGGTCAAGAGATGAAGACGACGTTTTAAAATACGTGCGTGTGTGACCCGTTTGTTTTGGGCCTTGCAGGAGCCCATTAGGGTTAGTCTTCTAGAAGGTCTAAGCCTCCACTATAAATAGAGGAGGGAGGTGGCTGCACCCCCTCAACCCTTTCATTACTTGTAAACCCTAGTTTTGCTTTTGTGCTTAGGGAGTTGATAGTTGGAGGTTAGGGTTCTAGAGAGTTGGATTTGATTTCGTGCTTATGTATTGAGTCTTTGTCCTCCATTGATGGAGTGGTCAGTAAACCAATACCATATCAAATCAATCCAAAGAGATTTCTCTCAAGATGAATCTATTCTCTTTTTTCTCTCTATTTGGTGATTTGGGGTCTTTCTTTGATCCATGAGTTTTTGCTTGGTTTCTTGCCGTGATCTAACTTGCTGTGACATGTGGGAACCCATCTAGGATCATCTTGATCATCAATCACCCACGAGCAAGTCTCTAGATCATATTTTGCATTTGGCTCGGTTTTGACCCTCCTTCGCTCAAACTGAAAAAGATAGGAACTTTGGCATGGATCTCTGAAATCTTTGATTGGAATAGGTTCCTAATATCTTTAGAAAGGTGTGGTTCAAATTTCGTGAAGTTTAGCCTTACGGATCAAAAGTTAGGTCGTTTTTAGTTTGGATTGTCGGTGATTTTGCTGATTTTCTGTTCATCGTCAGAGCGGTCGACCGCCCATTCTAGAGGTCGACCGCTAGGCAAAATATTTGACCCGCCAATATGAGAGGTCGACCGCCCAACACATTGAGATTTGAGTTTTGGTTATTTTTGGGTGTTTTGTTTTGGGATTGGATTGGATTCAATACTAGTCTTTCAACATCTTGGTATATTGATCTTCATAGCTTCCATAGCTATTGAAGTGACATTTTGTTGAATCCATCTTTTGTGAAAAAAGTGAGCGCTCCTATTCACCCCCTCTAGTCGCCTTTTCGGTCCAACAAGTGGTATCAAAGCCGGTTAGTTCAATCTTGATCTTAGCAGGTTCTTGAACTGGCGATAGATAAGTACTCAACCAAGCCGCATGTCTTCGATGGGCTCGACTATGCCTATTGGAAGAATGCATGCGAGTCTTCCTTGAGCGAAGGACAAGCTATATGGGAGGTTGTTCGATCCATTCGTTTTGCCCGGTTGCTACTACCGGCTTCAAAGAAACCCTCTTGGCTAACAACAACAAGGCAAAGAACCTTCTATATCTTTGGGCTTGGTAGGCAAGAGTGCGATAGGATTTGCAATCTTGCGATCGCACATGAGATTTGGCACACCTCGAAACTTACCATGAGGATCGTCCCGGATCAAGCAAGTGCGTCGAGAATGTCTACAAGCGAGAGTACAACAAATTCGAGATCGTCTGGTGAGAGCATCGATGGCGTCTTTACTCGCTTTAACAAGGTGATCAATCGGATGAAAGTGTTGACATTGAGTACTCTCAATCTGAGAATGCCACCCACCTCTTGGGTGCAATCAACACCAAGGAGTGGGAGATGAAGGCCACTACCATAGAGGAGAACGTCGATCTCTCTAATCTCACTTTGGAGCTGCTTTATAGCAAGCTAAAACTCATGAGATCAGAGAGGCGGTAATCCTAAGAAGGATAACATGGCTTTGGTGGTGATCCTCTCAAAGGGACTCTTGATGGTTCTTCCGAGTCTTCTTACGGTTTTTCTCTTGCGTGTTTATCGCTATTCAAGAAGAAGAGTTTGAGAGTCTTCCGAGGCTGATTTAGCTCTTTTAGCCAAGAAAGTCACACGGGCATATAACAATGTCGAAAGCGAGAAGAGAGGTGGCCTGTGATATGCTATGAGTGTGGAGAGCTATATCACATCCAGCCAATCGCCCCAAAGTGAAAGGTAAGGGCAACCACAAGATTGAGAAGCCTTGCTGGAAGAAGCCTCAAGGGGCAAGCCCAAGTATGATGTTGCCAAGCTCATGAAGGTCGCTCATAGGGTCCTTGCCGCTTTGGAGATCAATCCATGAGCGATGTGGACTCGGGGCGAGGAGGACAAGGAGGAGGAGATCCTCAAGACAAGAAAGGGAAAGCCAAGGACTTCAGGCATGTGCTTCATGGCCGACTCCGTCGACGCCGATGACAACGATGAGGTACTTCCATCCTATGATGCCCTTTCTACTAGATGCGATAACATGTATGAGCAATTACTTAGTCAGGATAAAGCTTTAGAGTTCACCATGGCTAGGAATAAGGATCTAGAGTCACAAGTCGAGAGTTTGAAATTAGAGCTTGTGAATGCTAAAAGTCTAGATGTTGATGAATGTTCATCTGTCATGCTTTGCACTCAGGCTGTCTAAGCGCAATCTGCTCATGATATTGCTTTGCATCAACTTGAAAATGCTAGAACTGAGCTAATTGATGTTAAATCTGCTCCATGTGAAAAATGCTTAGAGTCTAGCAAGTTGGATGCTACGGTAATGTGAAATCTAGCTTTTGCTCTTTCTGCTTAGAACGCGAACATGAAGTTAAGGATATTCTAGAAGCGATTAGAGCTAAATTTGCCAAGCTTAAGGACACAATTGATTCTACATCTTGTGCCTCTTGTGCCGCCTATAAGCTTGAAGTTGCATCTTAAGGAGAAACATGCTAGAGCCACTAAGGGCAAGACTTGTGAATCATGTGCTAATATTGGAAAAGAGAATGCATATCTCAAGGATACTTTAGAAAGATTCTCTAATGGTGAAAAACAATTGAACATGATTCTAGATAAATCTAAAACTCCTTTTAAGAAGCAAGGTTTAGGATACAACTCTTGCTTCAGACATGTCCAAGCCTAATGTCATTCAGGTCTTGGAAAACGGCTTAGTTGAATTCAAAACCCAACCTGCAAAAACTGTCTTTAAATCTGCAGGGTTTGTCCAACCTTCTTTTGAGGCAAAAGGTGCTTCTCCCAGTGGTACAAAATACCATTGCACCTATTGCAAGAAGAGTGGACATTTGGTTGAGTTCTGTTGGCGTAGGTTGAAGAATGCTAAGAAAAATATTGCTAGAATGTCATTTAATCAACCTAGAGCTTTTATGAGACATGGTCACGCTCAAAAGAAGAAACCGATCCAGATTTGTTGCACATGCTCATCACCATGTTTTTAGACATAATGCATCTCATGTTCTTGTTGCCATTGCTCATAATAGAACTGCTAATAAAGTCAAGGATAGCACATCTGCTTTGCATACTACTCGCAGACGAGTGTCTCAGTACTGGATTCCCAAGTCGCTTTTAACTAACTTGATGTTGAGACACATCGCTCTTTGTTCCTTGATTTTCGAGGATTGGCGCGGAAGAGGGAAGAACACATGGTTAAATCGACTCAGGGTGTTCACGCCACATGACCGAAGACTCAAGATGGTTCACCTCCTTCACGCGATCAACCGGTGATGACTTCATCACCTTTGGAGATGATACACAAGGCGCATTGAAGGCTGGAGTGATCGGGGTGAGCGACAAATTCATTCTCAAGGGACGCCGCGCTTGTGTCTAAGCTAAGGTACAATCTCCTTTACGTCTCATAGCTTCTTGATGATGGCTATGAGACTCGTTTTAAGAAGAACGCTGTCGTGTGCTTGATTCTTTTGGTGAGCTCGTTTTGGGATTTCTAGAGTTGGTAGAATTTTTGGAGTGATTTTTCGAATCTCTTCTTTGGATCCCTTAAGTGCTTAATTGCTTCTTCTTCGATATCGGCTTTGGCACCGGCGTTTGGGGCACATTGGTTTTGATCATCGACACGAGTTAGCGGCCTTGATCTCATGAGAGGTTTGCCTAAACTCAAAGTCGTCAAGGATGTTTGTATGTGTGCCTCATGAGGCATGGCAAGCAAGTTGCCGCCTCACACCCGTCATTGACTATGGTCATGACCGACGGACCGAGACGGTTGCTTCATATGGATCTTGTTGGTCTGCTAGGGTTGATCGATCGGTGGCAATTGGTACATTCTTGTCATAGTCGATGATTTTTGAGATACTCTTGGGTGTTCTTTCTTGCTTGAAGGATGAGGCTTTTGATCATTTTCATGACCTTGTTCTTCGTTTGGCTTCGAACTTCTGGTGCCTTGAGAGCGATCCATGATGACAATGGCACGAGTTCAAGAATGCTTCTTTGCCTCTTTTGTGCCGAGCGGTATTGAGCATCGTTCTCTTCTCCACACGTCCCTCAACAAAATGGCGTTGTGGAAAGGAAGAATAGGACTCTAGTCGAGATGGCTAGAACGATCTTTGGATGAGTATAGCACACCGAGGAGGTTTTGGGCGAAGCTATTGCTCTGACTTGCCATATTTCAAACCGTGTCTTTTTGAGACCGTCTTTGGGCAAGACTTCATATGAGCTTCGTTTTGGTAGAAAACCCTCTGTTTCTCACTTTCGAGTCTTTGGATCGAAGTGTTTTATTCTCAAGACAGGAAACCTAGATAAATTTGAATCAAGGACTTGTGATGGCTTATTTCTAGGTTATCCTGCTCATTCGAGGGGTTTTCGGGTTTTTAATGTTGAAACTAACATTGTCCAGGAGACATGCAATGTCACTTTTGATGAGACTAGCCCTAGAGCTAGATCCGATGTTTGGTGACTTACGGTGTGACAGGAGCATTTTTGTTGAAGAAGATGAGGATGAACTTGATACTACTCCTCCACATTCTCGATGTTCTGTCCAAGCCCAAGCTCTGAACCAAGAACGATCGCTTCACCTCCAATTGAGGCTCCTGCTGTATCTTCGTCGTCAGCAGTACCTGCGGAGGTCGAGGAGACGCTATCTCCTCCAGGCGCTCCTTTGCACATTCAGAAGCAACACCCTCCGGATCAGATGATTGGTAATCTCCATGAGCGAGTCACTCGCTCCAGGTATCATGATCAAGTCTTTTCTCTCACTCTGCATTTGTAGCTTCTTTTGAACCCAAAGATATATCACATGCTTTATCTGATGCTAGTTGGGTCAATGCCATGCATGAGGAGTTAGAGAATTTTGAAAGAAATAAAGTTTGGAACCTTGTAGAACCTCCTATTGGACATAATGGTATAGGAACCCGTTAGGTGTTCAAAAATAAACAAAATGAGGATGGTTACGTGGTTAGAAACAAGGCTAGATTGGTAGCTTAGGGCTTTAGCGAGTTGAGGGGTTAGATTTTGATGAGACCTTTGCTCTGTTGCTAGATTAGAAGCCATTCAGTATCTTACTTGCATTTCTTTGCATCTAAAGGTTTTAGGTTGCATCAAATGGATGTTAAGTGCCTTCTGAATGGTTTTATAGAGGAGGAGGTGTATGTTAGGCAACCCCCGGCTTTGAGAATCCCAAGCACCACGATCATGTTTTTAAGCTATCCAAAGCCTTGTATGGTCTTAAACAAGCCCCTAGAGCACGGTATGATAGACTTAAGACCTTCTTGCTTAAGAATGGTTTTGAAATGGGAAAAGTTGATAAGACTCTTTTCATTCTTAGGCATGGCAATGACTTCTGCTTGTTCAGATATATGTTGATGATATTATCTTTGGTGGTTCCTCTAATGCTCTTGTTTCTAGTTTTTACGAGACTATGTCCAGGAATTTGAGATGAGCATGATGGGAGAACTCAATTACTTTACGGGGCTACAAATCAAGCAATGCAAGGAAGGATCTTCATCCATCAAGCGAAGTACACCAAGGATTTGCTCAAGCGTTTTGATATGGGTGATCGCAAGCGATCGCCATTCCTATGGCGATTTCGATCGCTTTGGATCCAGATGAGGAAAGAGAAGCCGTGGATCAACGCGAGTACCGCATGACATGATTGGCTCCTTCAGACTGACGGCCTCAAGACCGGACATCCACTTTGATGCGCCTCTGCTTGAGGTTTGAGCGCCACCGAGGACTTCACATCGCCAAGCCGTTAAGCGTATTTTCAGGTATTTACACTCTACCCTTCAGTATGGTATTTGGTATTCTTGTTCTTCTTCGCTGTCCATTCGGGGGTTTTCAGATTCTGATTTTGCGGGCTATAGGCTAGATAGAAAGAGCACATCTGGCACATGTCATTTCTTAGGCACTTCTCTTGTCTCTTGGTCATCTAGGAAGCGGTCTTCATTGCACAATCCTTCTTTGAAAGTTGAATTTGTAGTCTTTGCTAGTTGTTTGAGTCGATTTTGTGGATGGTTTCCACTCTTAAGGATTTTGGGTTAACTTTTGCTAGTGTTCCTCCTTTCTGTGACAACACTTCTGCTATTAACATTGCTAAGAACCCGATTGCAACATTCTAGGACCAAGCACATAGACATTCGCTATCACTTCCTTAGAGACCACGTTGAGAAGGGTGATATTGTCTTTGCATTTTGTGGAGTCCGAGGCTCGGTTAGCGATATCCTCACCAAGCCTTTAGACCCAACAAGGTTTGCCACCTTGAGGAGTGAGTTAGGGTAATTTATCCCTATGGGTTGGTTTGAGGGGAGTTGGATCTTTTCGATCTTTCCTTGTTCATTTGATCTTTTCTTGATTTTCTTTTTGAACTTGTTGATCTTTTTGATCTTTTAGGCTTTTTGAGCTTTTCTTGCATCTCATTGTATCATATTGCATTCATATGAAAAATCCAAAAGATGCATTGTAATATAAGCTTTTGCTTATCTTTTAAAATTGATGAAGCTTTGCTTATTACCCTTTGGAGCTTTAGTGTTTCAAATTCTTGCTCAATGCCATGTCTAGTTTTTTGACTTGCTAGAATTATCATGCTTTCACATGTGTAGCTAAGTCTTTCTTTGTATGAGCTAGAACTTGAAAAACAACTTGAACTAAGAAATTAGCAATTTGTGAATTGTTTAGCGATTCTTAATTAGTGCTCCTTTTGTGACATTGGCCTGTCAAAATTGCTTTGTTAGCTCTTGAATCTAGCTTTGATCATTACTTGAGCTTCTTGTGTTCTTGAGAATCTAAAACTGCTTTTGTGCAAAAGAAAAAAAGATCTCTTTTGTGCGAAAAAACTGATCTCACCAATCCTTTCTCATGAGACATTTCGCCATTGTACTAGGCATGAACTCGGGGAGTTTTGGATGACCTAGACCACTCTCTTAAGCTTTTGTTGCTTGGGATGGTCGAGTGAGGCTTGAGATCTAGCACAATGCTAAAAATACAAATTGTCAACTTCGGTGAAGCTTAGGATGAGTTTGTGGATGGCTCCTAGTCCGGGATCTTGTCACTAAGTTAGACCATTAGTCAACTTCAATATTCATTGCAAATGAAAAACAGTTGAAAAATGGGCGTTTGAGAAATTTGAGCAAAATGATTCAATTCAGGACCTATTTGTCTCTTAATGTGGTCATTGTTAGCTTTTGGATCTCACGTTGATATTTTGACATGGCCAGTATCATTTTAGGATCCCTGTTGATGAACTTGCTAGATTTGAAGCTTTGCTTAAAATACTAAAATTCATTGCTTTATATTGAGCCTTCTTGCTTAGCTTTGTTATATATGTCTTATCATGATCTTGCTAGCATTGTTTGGCTTGATATGTTGTTTGTGCAACTTTAGAAATGCTAACTTGTTCTTTTGGGTAATCTCCAAAGCTTCTTGTTTTCAAAAATTGAAAAATACAAAAATTGAAGCCACTCCATTGCATTTCATGCATGCTCCATCTTATGCTTTTTTTCCCCATTCTGCATTTGTCATCTCTGGACGAGAGGAAGGCGTGATTCCTTGATGACTCCATTGTCAAAGGGGGAGAAGAAATGTTAAAATTGTGTAACGGGGAGAAGTTGTTTGAAAAAGGGGGAGCTCTTGGAGAAAAATTGAAAATTTGAGATCATAGTGAGGGGGAGTTTCTTATTTGCTTTCTTATGGTTTTATTGTCATTTCTGAAATAGAATTGCAATTCTTGATCCTCACAATGATCAAAGGTCATATCGAACAATTGTTCTTTCATATGGACCTTAAGTGAGATTTTGACCCGTTTCTAGAAATTGAAGCTTTCTCGCTTTCTTTTACCGTATCTCACTTGCTGATACTATTCTGGAGCCAGCTTGGTCATCTCCTTTGCTTTTTCTTGCATTTGGACCAAGTTGTGCCTTTGAGCGAAAACGACGTGTTTTTACTTTTCAAACCTCCAAATTTGCATTTGTGAAAAATTGCCAATGTGTTCATCAAGGGGGAGATTGTGGATATCATGGGGATATGCCTGAGATCTTAGGATGATGTTACAATTGGCAATGTCGTTGACGGTTTGTCGAATCACGTGTTTTCGGCAAAGTTTCAGTTTTGTCAGGCCTCTGGCGGTCTGACCGGCCATGGTGGCGGTCAGACCGGCCATGCCTTGACTTGGTTTTTCTGAAATGGTCACTGGCGGTCAGACCGGCCAAAGTGGCGGTCAGACCGGCAGTGGAGCGGTCTGACCGGCGTTGTTTGAGCGGTCAGACCGGCCATTGCAATATTTTGGATTCTGAAGCTGGGCCAAAAATAGAAGGTGTAGGCAAGTGAGAAGGTGCTTCTGTACTTGGTCTCATAATTTTTGGAGCTTCCAGGCAAAAGTTCTATTGGTTTGAAATTTCCAGAAGGTTTCAGTTTTCGAGATGGAATTTTGGTTAAGTCATGGTGGCGGTCGACCGCCTTTGGTGTGATCGGCCGCGAGAGCAGTCGAGCCGGCCAAGGTGGCGGTCGACCGGTTAATAAGAATTTCGCTCGTCGCCTTCGTGGCGGCGATGTTTGGAAGTTAGGTCAAGTTCATGGGCAAGGTAGTCAGAGTCGAGATCCCGAGTCGGATCGATTTGCCTCCGGTAGGATCGAATCGTAGTATCGAATCGTAGAATCGGTGATTCTACGGATTTGTAAAAATACACATATTTAACATCTATACTATAAGTTTGTATGATTGTTATATGGTTTACCACTTGCATGTTCCTTAAAAGTAGCTAGACATACTCCGGGAATAAAAGAGCTTATCATTATCAAGCTCAAGATTGCTCATGCCATAATATAGATATTTGTACTAGCATTACCATAATCGATACAATATTTTGCATGCTCCTTGTTTATTTATAGTTTCATTCTCGAGAAATTAATATCAACAAATTTTGCTCTAAAACAAAATATCGCAAAGCACGGCCTCTAAAAAAATTGCCCTAAGTCTCTACGAGTAGGATCGGCGGTGAGATTTGGATCGACAGTCGTCGTGGGTTAAAGAACCGTAAGACTCTAAGAGTAGGATCGCGATCCTACCGACCTTGAGTAGGATCGGATCGGCAGTAAGACTTGGATCGACAGGCTGTCGTGGGTTCGTAAAGTCGTAAGACTTTAAGACTTGGATCGCGATCCTAACTACCTTGTTCATGGGTTTCATGGCATATGTGTTGCATGATGCATGTTTTGACTAACGTGGGTCAAGTTGTGAAGAACTTGTTCCCGGATTCGTTTGCTTGTCTATTGCTGTGCAGGATGCTTAGTGGTCAACGACGGTCAACGGCGAGGATGATCGGGACTAGGCTTGGAGAGCTGAGGTCCAGAACGATCGGCGATGCTGAGTGAGGTCAATGAACTCAAGTGTGGTGCCAGAATGGACAAGGGTAACCGAACAGCGATTCGGTCTGTTGGTTTGATCAGCGGCGGGGTCGGTGCAAGTGCCATGGTGGTTTCGGTGGGAGCCGGATGGGAGAGACTTGCCGACATGATGAGAGCCGCTGGATCAACCTACACGTGGTGAAGCATGGATGTGTTTTGGTAATTTTACCAAATACCGCCTTGGTGACCTTTTGCCAAACCACGGCGCAGGATGGCGTAAGGTGAAGTGGATTAGGTCAAGAGATGAAGACGACGTTTTAAAATGCGTGCGTGTGTGATCCGTTTGTTTTGGGCCTTAACGGGAGCCCATTAGGGTTACTCTTCTAGAAGGTCTAAGCCTCCACTATAAATAGAGGAGGGAGGTGGCTGCACCCCCTCAACCCTTTCATTACTTGTAAACCCTAGTTTTGCTTTTGTGCTTAGGGAGTTGATAGTTGGAGGTTAGGGTTCTAGAGAGTTGGATTTGATTTCGTGCTCATGTATTGAGTCTTTGTCCTCCATTGATGGAGTGGCTGTAAACCAATACCATATCAAATCAATCCAAAGAGATTTATCTCAAGATGAATCTATTCTCTCTTTTTCTCTCTATTTGGTGATTTGGGGTCTTTCTTTGATCCGCGAGTTTTTGCTTGGTTTCTTGCCGTGATCTAACTTGCTGTGACATGTGGGAACCCATCTAGGATCATCTTGATCATCAATCACTCACGAGCAAGTCTCTAGATCATATTTTGCATTTGGCTCGGTTTTTGACCCTCCTTCGCTCAAACTGAAAAAGATAGGAACTTTGGCATGGATCTCTGAAATCTTTGATTGGAATAGGTTCCTAATATCTTTAGGAAGGTGTGGTTCAAATTTCGTGAAGTTTGGCCTTACGGATCAAAAGTTAGGTCGTTTTTCGTTTGGATTGTCGGCTGATTTTGCTGATTTTCTGTTCATCGTCGGGAGCGGTCGACCGCCCATTCTAGAGGTCGATCGCTAGGCAAAATATTTGACCCGCCAATATGAGAGGTCGACCGCCCAACACATTGAGATTTGAGTTTTTGGTTATTTTTGGGTGTTTTGTTTTGGGGTTGGATTGGATTCAATACTAGTCTTCCGCTGTACTGGTATATTGATCTTCATAGCTTCCATAGCTATTGAAGTGACATTTTTGTTGAATCCATCTTTTGTGAAAAAGTGAGCGTGCTCCTATTCACCCCCCTCTAGTCGCCTTTTCGGTCCAACAACAACAAAATCAGGAGATGAAAATTTTAAGACAGAAACTTTCAAAGTTGACAAGCAGAAAGAAAATTCTCCCCCTCAACAAAGGAGAAGCAGATTTGCAAATTTCTCCAGTTTTTAAAGAGTTCTCCCCCTTTGGCAAAGAACTCTAGTTTTCTCCCCCTTTGGCAATGTAATCATCAAGAACAGCAAAGAGGAATAATTCTAAACAAAGAGCACAGAGAGTAAAAATCAAGAAACTTTAGAAACTATTCAAGCCACTGCTTATAGTTTTACAAGATTAACCAAGCCATCTTTATTGAGTAGAGCTATCTAGATCATATAAAGTCATGTATCATGTAGCACAAACAAGACAGTCTGTATACCAATTGTAAAACAATTTTAGGTTCATGATACCACTTGTAAAATGATTTAAGCAATTTTAAATCCATGACAGGCATCTCAAACAATGACTAAGCAGATTATAAACATCACAAAAGGGCATCACCAAGAAAAGTTAGAGTCTAACAATGAGATACAAGTTAAATCTAGATGAGCTAGCAGTCTCAATATAGCATCCTATTGCTTCACTGTCAATTCTTATTTGCATGTGGCATGCTTGCAGCATACTTCTTTTCAAATGAGCACTTTTGTGTGCATTTTACCTTTTGAATGTACACAGCTGTGTATGGCATGCTTGAAGCATACTTCTTTTCATGAGAGCACACTTGTGTGCATATTTTTGTTCTTTTGAATACACAGCTATGCATGGCATGCTTGAAGCACACATCTTTTCATTTTCTCAACCCTTTATACTTTTTATATATGACATGCCAAATTGAGTGAGCATAACAAGATTGCATTGAGAGACATGCTGGCTACTAATCCAAGATTTTAAAAAGACTCACAAACAAACTCATCATCTTCCATGGACATCACAAAAGTGATAGTAATAATCAATCTAGTCAAAGAATTCAGCCATATCATGAATTAGTTTTCTTCAGAGCAGATTTAATGAAACAATCAATGATCAATGCTACCCAAACACATGAGTAAATATGATAAAAAAGCTATCTTACTCAATTAATTTCAATGGCTTGTACTTGATGAAATTGTTTGACAAGAATAATAATCAAAGCTTCGAAATTCTTAAACACAAGCTCCCTTAGAACAAGCTTACTTTTCCAAAGAGCAAAGCGGCGAGAACAAACAGGTTTTGAAAAGGAGCAACAACCAGCAACTTTAAACTCAACAAGGTGAAAAGCAATATCACCCTTTCCACAAGAACTTACAATAAAAAGCATTTCCTTGACAGCCAACAAAAGAAGGTGGAGAACCATCAAATGTTCCAATCAAGCAAGAACCCAAAAGACTGGAATCAAATAAAAATTCATGTTATCCAACCAAAAACAAAAACTCACATTGCAAAAGACACCGGTTTCACAGCCCTGGGGTTAGTGAGAAAAGTTTTGGGAACCCAATACTGAGATATACGATGTGGAGTGACAAAGAACAAATCTAGAATTAGAACCATGTGTGTGAGACCAATTAGAATGTCGAAAAGAGGTCTGTCTAGCTTCCACTTGATTTGCATGCAAAGCTGAATTAGATTTACTTGAATGAAAGCCCAAATCAGCATGAGAACCAGATTTAATATCATCATAGAAGTTTTCTAAAAACCTAGCTTTTGCATTAGTTCTAGGAACATCAACAGTAGATGCACGTTTCTGATTTAAAGCATTCAACCTTTCCTTTTTCTCTTTTCTAGCTTTTCGAAAGCAAAACTGAACCAGATGACCTTCTCTACCACAGTGAGTACATAAATACTTTTCTTGATGAGAAGTTGTAGTTTTTCCTTTTTGAATACTCACTGTAATGGATGGATCCTTTGCAAAACCAACAGATTTAAACAAAACTTGTTTTGGTTCAGATTCAACTTCACACTTTCCAGGTTCAAGAAGCTTAAGAATTTTGGGAGGATGATTCTTGACATGCTCAACATAATTAAATCCTAGACCTTGGCTTTTAGTACTCACTCTTGATCTGTCTAGAATCATGTTCAGATTTTTCTTGCCAAAAGAGAATCTTTCCAAAGTGTCCTTAAGATATTCAATTTCTTTAGCTAGAGTAGAAAGTTGTCTATTTGGATGATTCATTCACATTTTTCTTAGAAACACTAGATGAGCCAATCTTTCTTTTTCAAGCAAAATCAGTGAGTTGTTTAGTTAATGCTTCTATTTCTACTGTGAGTTTGGGATAATTAGAGCAAGAAAGAGTCTCATGATAAAGCATTTGTTGTATGGATTCTTGAGATGACTTAAGTCTAGCTTCTAGCAGTTCACAGTTAGAGCAAGTTTTAGAATGAGCATTTAACATACTTGACTCTAAACAAATAGAACTAGACTTGAGCTTCTCAATTTCATTATATGCAAGTTTTAGGTTATCATCACAAGAATCATGTTCCAGCTTTTAAATTTTCAAATTTAGTATGAATTGCCCTAATTGTCTCCAATTCGTAAAATAGGACTTGACAAGATTCACAAGACTCCTCATCAGGAAAAGAAGCTTTAAGTCTATCAATTTCAGAATTTAAGTCCTTAATAACAAGGTCATGTTTCTTTACTTTCTTTTGATATTTCTTAAGCTCATTTGTCAATTTAAGCACAACACGAGGTAAATCAGTATAGGAGGGTTTTACCCCATCAGGGTCACTGTAGAGATCATCATCATCATTAATTTCTTCACTACTTGCCACAAAGCACATCCCTGTGAAGTCCACCTCTTTTGCCTTCCTTTTATCTTCCTCATTGTTGCTTTCAGAATTATCCTCACTCAAATCAATCTCATCAAGTGCTGAAATTATTTTGTTGACCGCCTTACGATAATTTTGCTTCTTGTTTGAATCAATCTTGGATTTTGAACGTCGAGCTGGTGCTTTGTCATCTTTAGCTTCCTTCCCTCTCAGCTTGGGACAATTCACCTTAATGTGGTTTGGTTCACCACATTCAAAGCATCTGATTGGACCTCCTCTCCTTCTTGATCTGACATCATTGATTGCTTTAGTCACCCTATTTGAGAGGAGTACAAGCTGTTCTTCTGGGATCTCCTCCAATTGTTCATCTGAAATAGCACTCAAAACAAACAAAGAGAAATTAGAAGAACTTGATGAACTGTCAGTTTGATTAATCACTAAACCCAAAGAATTTGACTTATTTAACTTGGCCAAAATATCAATCTCATGTGTTTTCATCTTGGAGTAAAGATCATTCAAAGTGAGTGTTTCCATATTAACAGAATGATTGATTGTAGTGACTAGGACCTCCCAAACAAACATATCAAAAGCATTCAAAATATGTCTAGCATTGTCAGAATCGGAATAAATCACATCAATAGATTGCAAATCACTAATGATTTTATTGAAGTGATCAAAAAGAGTATCTACAGATTCACCCGGTTTCATCTCAAATTTGGAATACTCCTTTTTGAATTGATTTTGACGAACACCTTTAACAGATTTTGATCCTTCATGATAATTAGCAAGTGTTGTCCAAATTTTGTTAGCAGATTTTATATTAGCAATTCTAACAAACTCATTCCTACTTAAACCTTGCAACAAAATATTTCTAGCCTTAGCATTAGCTTCAACATCAGCAGTGTTGTCGTTAGTAATCACAGCAGGCACTTCATAGGGATTTTCAACTTTTTGCCAGATGACATTACCTTGAGCTTGCAAAAAAACCTCCATCCTTGTCTTCCAATAGATGTAGTCGGATCCATCGAAATATGGTGGCTTACCTGAGAATCGATCTCGATCTGATGCCATTGCAACCTTGCTCTAATACCAATTGTAGGATCGTATGGCACAATCAGAGGGGGGGTGAATGATTTGCAGCGGATTTGTCCTTTAATAATTTCAGCCGAAACCTTATTGCTAAACCTTTTCTGAAAGCTTCTTTGAGATCACCTCAAAAAACCTCTCTCGATGTCTTCAAAAGACCTCCAGAAGAACTTCTCAAGATACTATCAAAACACAGCAGAACAAAACGAAACTCCGGAAACAATATTGAATCAATCTAAATTGTATTGCTCACTGACTTTGATTCGTGGCTACAAGGTGCCCTTCAAGCACCCCTCACAATCTTCCTCGGAAGACCTCTCAAAGTTTCACCAAAACGTTGTAACAAAACAGCAACACAACCGAACAGCAAAAGCTACGGCCAAAACTATCTCAACAGATTCACACAGCTCACAGGTTAGCTCCTAACACTCCTCTCATTATATCCTAGAGTCCTATTTATGTCCAACACGACACCGACACGGACTCTATCTAAAAAACGTCCAGATTTGGAATTCCTTCCAAATCTGTCACCCTTTCCAAAACAACCATGCCGCAAGCCTCCAAGACTCCATCCCGTAGCTTCCAGCGCGCACCCCTTGATCTCCACGTGCTCCAGCGCAAGCTCAAACATCTCGCAACATCCACAACCACCAAGACCTCAGATCTCCCCAATCCTAGTCCGAGTCCTCCTCGTCACGACAATAGTTGCCTTCACGCTCAACCTGCACATGCAAAGACCAAAGAAACCAAATCTTAGCACAAGTTCTCCAACTTGACCATCCATTAGCTCACACACACCCATAAACACTATCATGCAACCTGCAAGACTTACAAATTTAACAAGCCCTAAGTCAAAACCCCAAAGCGGCAACTTTCCAGAGTACAATCGATACTACCGCCATTGTACGTCCGGTACTACAGCACACGCGGTCGTACCGCTCAAGATACTGCGGAACTACCGCTCATTGAGAAATCTCAAGATATTCCAAAAACATGCTCTCTGGAATTTCCATACCGCAACATTGTGGTCATACCTTTGTGCGGTACTACCGCCGTTCAAACTGCGGTATTACGAATCTGCGGTGGTACCGTTTCACAATTGCGGTACTACCGATTTTGACTTAATAAAGACTGCTGTCGAACCGGTCTCTCTCTTGAATAACAAGCGCGGTACTACCGCCGCCAACGCAGTACTACGCGTTCATCTCTTGATATGAATGTATGGCAAAACGCGTTTCTGAACCTCAAAGCATTTACTATTCAAAGTCCGAGCGTTCCGTGAATATCAACCGTTGGATTTCAAATCAACGACTCACAAAGCTTTCGTCTCGGACGGTCCGAACGTTACAAAAAGCGGTAGTCGATTTCGGATCAAGGGCTCACATTCCTTGAGACGTTCGGACGGTCCGAACGTTCATCTCAATATCAGCCGTCAGATCAAGATCTAACGAACCGAGCAAAACGCACCAGAGAAAATGCCTTGCGGTATTACCGTAAACTACTCGCGGTACTACCGCAAAGCGCTAGTTCTGTGAAAACAACGCCGGTATTACCGCAACACGAAAAAGCTCAAAAACTTCAGAACAAAACCCTTTTTGCCACGTGGACGCTCCAGATCAGGATCTAACGATTCGAGCTAAAACACGTTTGAAAACAAGACCTGCGGTACTACGCATTGCCACCATATCATCATATCGCGCCTTCGTAGTTCGCATGTACAAAGCGGTACTACCGATAATCTGACAAGCGATTTTCAATAAACCGCAGAACTCAAATGCAAGTCAGTTGAAGAGCACAAACAAGTTCCAGAGACAATGTATGCAACTTAAAACACCAAGACTAAGTCTTTCTTATTGTCAATGTGTTTATCATCAAATATCATGACCAAAAACCTCCTGGTCTTACACGTAGCTATTGGAGAAAAGTTCGTGTTGAATCTAATTAGGTGAAATTTGAGCGAGCGTCTATTCACACCCCCTCTAGGCGCCTATCCGATCCTACAAGTGGTATCAGAGCCCGATTAGCTCTTCTCATAGAACTCAACTGGTCTGAGGAGCCATGGCGTCTGACAAGTATTCCACCAAACCACATGTGTTTGATGGAGTCAATTTTGCTTACTGGAAGGCTCGCATGCATGCTTACATCGAGGCTCAAGGGCACGCAATTTGGCTTAAAGTCAAAAATTCTTATGTTGTGCCAGCCAATGACGATGTGATCACTCTAGATGTGGAGGCAAATAGCAAGGCTCGAAACTTCTTGATTCAAGAGCTTAGTCGATCTGAGTTTGAGCGTATCGCTCATTTGAGGTCTGCTCATGAGATCTAGAAGGCCCTTTGTGATTACCACGAGGGATCTACTGCGATCAAGGAAGTGAGACGGAACCAGCTTAAGAAAGAATACTCAAAGATGAAATAAAGGCCTGGTGAATCTTTGGATGAGTTGTGGGGAAGGTTTTCCAAAATCCTTCATGACTTGCGTGCTGTGGATCTTGTGTTTACTGAGTCTGAAAATGCACGTCAGCTCTTGGGTGTTCTTGATGTGAGAGTTTGGGGGATGAAAATCACTTTCATCAATGACAACACTGTCATGAGTGAGCTTACCATGGATAAGCTCTACTCGACGTTGAAAACGCATGAGATTGACTTCATCTCGCGTCTCCCTAAGACAGAGTCGATAGCTTTAGTGGCTGACCCACCTAAGGGTAGTTCTTATGATTCTTTGGATTTTGGCTCTTCTGGGTTTTCATTGTCTGCTTTACACTCTTTGAGCGATGAGCAGCTAGAGAAGCTACCTGAGAATGATTTAGCCCTCCTATCCACAAAATTTTCGAGAGTCTACAACAAGGTAAGGAGCAGAAGGAGAGGTGGCCCTGTCACTTGCTTTGAGTGTGGTGAGCCAAACCACATTCGTGTCAGGTGCCCCAAGCTGAAGGGTAAGGAGGAGAAGGACTCCCGGAGGCATCCTCAAGCTAGGGATGCAAAAGCCAAGAAGCCCAACCATCGCAAGTTCATCAACCGGGTCCTTGCCGCTCTTGAGAGTGTTGATATGAGCGATGTGGACTCGAGGATGGAGGACGACGACGACGATTCTCATGGCAAGAAGAAGGCCCAGGATTTCACTGGCATGTGCTTCATGGCCAAGGACTTGCACGACGTCAACTCCTCCAATGATGACGACCCTTTCAGCGATCTCGATGAGGTATGCCCCTCACTCAATGAAATGAAACGTGCTTTGGTCGTTGCTGAACAAAAACTGAAAAAGCAAGCTAAAATGATTAAGAGACAGGACAACATGATTGATAACTTGAACCTAGAAGTTGTCAGGCTCAAATCCATTAATCCTGTTGATGTTTGTAATTCTTGCTCTAGCTTGCATAATGAATTGACCAATATGAAATCTGATCATTCCTCTGTTGCGAATCAACTTAAAGATGCTCTAGATGTACTAGAATCTCTCAAATCTAGTCCTGCTTGCATGGATGCTATTGTTTTAGATGTGACTGCTGTAGATGCTATTCCTTCACCTTGCTCAAACTGTGCTTTGCTTGAATTGAAATTGGATAGTGCTACTAAGGAATTGCCGAAATTTGATGCTAGTCACACTTGTTTTCATTGTGAGGATAATAAGATTAAAATGAAAGAAATGACTAAAATGGTTCTTCATTCTAAATCTGCATCATGTGAAAATTGCCTTAAACTCACAATAGAGAATAAAGCTCTAAACAAGATTCTAGAGGAGAAAACTAAAATTGAACAATCCATGTCCATGACTGCATCCAAGAAAGTTGTTGATTCTACTTCTTGTGCCTTTTGTACTAAAGTTGGGACAAATTTAGATGAGATACAAGAGGCATTTAGAGTCAAATTCAAAGAGCAAGTGAGTAGGATTGAGAATGCATCTTGTGTGTCTTGTGAGGCTTTAAGAGTTGAGGTAGCTCTTGTTAAAGAAAAGCTTGCTAAGACAATCAAGTCAAATAGGTGTGTTACCTGTAAGGACCTAGCCAAAGAAAATGATTACCTCAAAAAGACCCTTGAGAGATTTTTCTAGTGGGAAGAAGAACCTCAACATGATCCTTGACCAATCTAAGGTGAATGTGAAGAAAAGTGGCCTATGTTTTAATTCCCTAGAGCATTCCAATAACCATCCACCTAAGATTGTGAGAGCTATTGAGAGTGGTATGTTTGAGGTAGAACCTCCTGAGCCATCTAAGGTAGTTTTTAGATCTGCAGGTTTTGCCCAAACTCCTTCTAGCAAGACAGGTGCTTCTACTTCAACAGGTCAGACCTTTCAAAAGGTTAAGTACCATTGCACCTTCTGCAAGAAGGATGGCCACATCGTTGAGTTCTGCTTCCGTAGAGCCAAGATAGAGAGGAAGAAGAGAATGAGTGCTCTGAGGTCCATTAGAGGAGTTTCTTCGCCTGCTATAGTCTCTAGAGTCAAGCAGCCTGTCCTTCCTACTAGACATAGGTCTAGATTCATAGATGACTTCTTTGACTGTTTTTAAGATAGGCCTGTATGGGTGTTAGAATGACCTACTTTTATTTATTCCCACAAGGCGTAAGAGAGGACCTCCGGCGGATGGTTCAATCTAAATGAAGTAAAACCTTAGCGGGTATAACTACGTTGGGATGACGTATTGTAAAGACCTCGTGATATTTGCTTAGTCGCATGCCTTCGGAAGCATGTCGTGGCCGACATGTTAAGCAAAATTATCTCTTGTAGGTAAAGTTGTACAACCTCTGCAGAGTGTAAAACTATTCGAATAGCCGTGTCCAAGGTCATGGACATACTGAGTAAAGCCACTCAAAGTGAGAATTTGGTTTTGATTTCAAATGATTTTTGGATAGTTTATCCAATTGAAAAATTAGGTGGTTAGCCATGTAATAGGAGGGTATCCTTCACCACACTTGTATGGAGGTTATCCACTATAAAATCATCATTTAAAAATTAATTTTAGTTATGGAATAAACCGCTTTGGAGCTTAGTAAGAATATTTAAATTGAAAATTTCACTCTATGCAAATTGAACCATATAAACCTTCATTTGGTAAATCCTTTCATGCATTATAATCTGTTATTAGGTGTAACTTGCAGAGTATATTTATTTGTAATCACCCATGCTTAATAAATTGTTGTTCAGAGGAGTACTACGAGAAGGGTGAGAACTTGGACGACTAGGTTGCGCCCCCAGACGATTGCTTGTGGCGAATCATGTGGCCTATCTTATTCTAGTGCTTCCGCTGTATTTTTCTTTTGGTCTTATGCCCTTTTGTAACAAACTTGAATTATTATGAATGAATCGCGTATTATGGTTTCACTATCATTTTTGGTTGACTGTGTACACTAGCTGTTCCTGGACTAGTGTATGGGACGCAGAGAATCTGGGATCCTTCGCTCCCGGGTTTGACACGCGCTTTGCGTCGAGTGCACTGCCTGGCGAGCCCCATGCCGCGTTGCCCCCCTCTCCCTCTATAAAAAGCGGCGCACCCCCTTCTACCCCTTCCCCCTCCTCTCCTCCCCTCTGTATCCCGCTCAGAGCCGCCACCGTTTTCTCCCTGTCTTCCCCAACTCTGGCCGCGCCGCCCTCATCGCCAATCTCCCTCTATGGTCAGTCTTTCAACCCTAGCTGCTTCATATCACGTTCCCAGCCATCACCTTCTCCCCCCCACTCCTCCCGGCCAATTGCTTGTTGTGCCAAGCCGCCGCTGCCACCCCATTCTTCCCCACCTCCGGCGCCGTCACCGCGCCTCCACGGCCACCCCCTTGCCTCCTCGACCTCACCATAGCGTCCCCTTCATCGAGGCACTGCTCATGCTCACCCTAACTTCTCAAGGGCACCACCGAGTTGCCATATTCACCGCCGACCCGAGCAGCTCCTGTGCGCTACCGTGCATCCCCGGTGCCGCCGCCGCCGCCCTTGGGTTCCTTACCTCCGTGGGGCCCTATTTTTGTGGTCGCCACTCTCACCCGCGCCGCCGGTAGCCGTGCGCCTGAGCCGCATAGCTCCTTCTCTGTCTCCCTCTGGTGCTCTGCCTTCTTATTACTTACAAAAGGGGCCCACTTGTCATACAACCTTCCTCCTCTTTTCCATCTCTCTCGCTTACCTCCATGCGGGACCCACAAATCAGCATTTCTTTTCATCCAAATTCCTGGAAAAAAAATCAGATTCCAGTATAATATTCTCTTTTCTATCTTCTATCATTTCATGTGATCGCAAACTTCCGGATGTTCGTTCTCCTTCATACGAACTCCGGTTCTGTCGATTCTTGCTTCTAAATTCAGTACCTTTCTTTTAGTTCTAATTTGATAATTTCTGGATTTTATTTGGAATTATTGTATTTATTTGGCTCTTTTTGTGTGTATAGATTTCGGTATTTCCGAAGTATTCCGGGACTTGTCTACCGAAGCAACTCAAAACTTCGATGAAGACAAGTCGTAGACCTTTGATCATGTTGTACCCATTTTATAAAATTATATTGTTTTATATCAACATGCATTGCTAGTTTTATAATAACTGCTTTCGGGAATAGTTAAAGTCCTAATCGACATGATGCCACCTTGAACGATTGCCTTTGACATATATCCTTGAACACCATAGGTCGGATAATTTTAGTTGGGCATATTTTATTACTAGCATGGGTATCGTATTATGCTTAGTCACGCTTAGTTGCGATGGAATTCATGATCACATGCTAAAAAATGGAAATGTTGACTAAATGATATATGGAATCGTGGTGGAAGCCATTGTTATTAAAATTTATTGTGCCATGGCAAGGGTTGCCATTTGGCCAGGTAGAACAAAAATGATTTATGCTTGGGCGAGTGATTGTGCAGTAAAAGGGGTGCACAAAGACAGTGCAGGAAGTACTTTGTAGGGCGCGGGAAGCACATAGGTGCGCGAAGCACATGGGATGAGGTAGTCTCGCCTGAGAAATCACTAAGGACTTAACTTTGTGTGCCATTGATCTGGGTCATACCGTACAACCATATGTCCAGGATGGGGTGGACATGGCCAATTAGTTAGCAATATTTTTATTCGGTTCTGTTTGGGTTGACGATTTGGCGCAAGAGGGGGCCGAAGGCGAAACCTTAGCGAGTAGAACTGAGTCAAAATAGAGCTTTGTAAAAGCCTTGTGATAATCACTTAGTCACACACCTTCGGAAGCGTGTCTTGGCCGACATTATAAGTTGATTATCTCTTGTGGGTCAAATTCTACAACATCTGCATAGTATAAAACTATTCGAATACCGTATCCCCAGTTATAGACAATGCTTGGTGATTTCACACGAAGGGTAGATTTTCTCAAAATATTGGGATAATGGTTTGGTTGGGAAGTAAACGGCGGTGTTCACTGGTTGTTAGTCGGGAAGTGAGCAGGAGGTTTATTGGTTGTTTCAAAGCAGTTGTCTATTTATTTATTATTCTTTTCAATTATGCTTTTAAATCTATTTACTATATTTACTGCTAATACTGCTTTCTGCAAAATAGCCATAACGCTATCCTTGTTCAAGCCTTGCATAAATACTATTTGCATATATTTCCCTATGACTTGCTGAATACTTTATGTTTTCGCGGCTTTGCGCCATTGTTGATCAGTCACTGAGGAAGAACCAGGGAACACAGAGTTCCACGAGGATGAGTACTTCGAAGACTATGCGAACTAGGCCATGTTCTCCACTCGATTGTCTGTGAGCATGTCGGATGGTTACGACGAGTTGTTTCTTTCCGCTGCAAGTTTACTCTTTTGTCTTAAGCTACGCGTGGCAAACTATGTAAACCTTTGACCATAAAGTCTGTTGCTACTAAGTAATATTAATTTATATGTTTCTTAGATATTTTATTGTATGGATATGATTTCATCGATGTTACAACTACGTGAACTAACTACTGATCATGAGACTAGTTCAGAATACATAGAGGGTCTCGAATTTGCAAGTCCGGGTCTCGCCACACGATCACGACAATCCTTCACGCATCAACGTTGTACTAAATCTCGATATATGACTTCACGGTTACCCAAATCACACACACACACACACATATGGAAACATATCTAGTGCTAATGCCAATCTTGACCGTTGAATCACGTAGGGTGTTTAATGTAGGGCATTGGAGGTGGAAGCATGCAGGGTGTTTAATGTAGGCGCATTAATGAAGGCGCATTGGAAGTGGGAGCATGCAGTGTGATTAAATGGTTTGGAGGTGGGAGCTCGCATTAATATTGGCTGTTCAATTCAGATCCAATGGTCAAGATTGGCATTAGCACCTTAGCACTCAATTATCAATTAGCACTAGATATGTTCCACACACACACACACACACACACACACACACACACACACACACACACACACACACACACACACACACACACACACACACACACACACACACACACACATATATATATATATATATATATATATATATATATATATATATGAAATGTAGAACTTCTTTCTTCGGCCGATAGATTGAAACAAAACAAATAGATACCTCTTTGGTCGAAACCGAAACAAAATAGAGGCATGGCCTCTCTTCGGCTCGACAAATCCTTTCTTCCTCTAGCCAACTCAGCGTCGAGAACCTTCTCTTCCTCCGACTTCCTCTGGCGATGGCTTCTCTCTTCCCCCTTCTTCCTCCCAACGATGGCGTGCTTCTCTCCTTCTCCTCCTTCCTCTCGGCCACCCCAAAAGGAGGCGACGGCGAGGCTCGAGCGAGGAGCTATGAGATACGTAAATGTTTACGATATCTTAAAAATCTAAATAGCTACGAGATACGTAAATATATTCTCAAGCATCTAATTTATATCATTTGACATTAAAAACTTTAAAACAAATCTAGCCGTGCAAATGCGCGGGACACCCTGCTAGTTTTCATAGAAGTTAATAGTCGAAGTGTTAATGTTGAAAACGACTTATATTTAGGTAGGTCCATTGAACACTAGCTCAGTCAATTATAGTCTTCTTTGCTTTGAAGTTGGGGCTGCTTTTGGTCTCCCAATTAGGCCTAAACACGCCCATCTGGTCCAAGCGGCTTGCTTGGTGTGCTACTAGCACTCCATCTCTGATTTCTCTGGAAAGATGGACTTTTTCTTTGGCAATGACTTGTCTTCGAAGATGGATTGAATCAGGGTTATGCTTGGTCAGTCGACCTACATCCTGTCTGCTTAGTGAGGGGCATCCAATGACACTTTGCAAGCAACACCGCATAGTTTGTGGTGCTCTATCAAGGTATTAATACCTATAGTTCTTCATCGAGAAAAAAGTGGGTTAATAAATTTTCAGTCTGCATGGGCACCCTCAAGTGCAGTCCTAATAGTTTGATACTAAACCTTGCTACTAGAGGAGAGAGAATGATTAAAGGGGATTTTAGTATCAAGCACTCCAATAGTTTATGTATTTAGCTTGTTACTAAAACTTATATTAGTAAAAGAGAGAGAGACTAGGTGAGAGAGAGATGACTTGCTAATTTCTTGGTCTTCTAAAAAGGTAAAAAGGTTTGATACTTGCATCACATGAGTATCAAGCTTCTTCACTCATACCTCTCTTTTCCACCTCGTCAAAAAGCTGACATGACATAGACTAAGTATCAAGCAAATTTGTTTGTTATGAGTACCCTAAGAAGTTTTCCAAATAGCAGCACTGGAACTTTTAAATTAACTCGGTAATTAAATACATGCACATTTGATTAAGTAGTGAATTAGGGGGGCAAGAACTAGTGGGGGAGAAAGAGAAACCAGAAGTGCCATGTCGCCGCCTTTCGCAGTCAGGAACAGCATCCGATCCACCTGAACATGGATGGGGCCATGGAGACCAGAAATGTGACTACGCATTCCACCCCTACGAAGAGCCACACGGGTTGTTTCAATGAAGCATGATAGTTTGCTGTTCATGCTGTGAAGCTAGCAAAACATAGGAGTGATAATTACACTGCACACTAACCTGAATATTCGATTTTCAGTCACTACAGAGTACAGATATGAGATAACTTCATCCCTATAAAACAAAGATCAGCATGACGCTATGTCCCATTATTGACAAATGACAGATATTTATTCCAAAAAATTGTGCAAGTGCGCAGTACAACGGACTTTTGGTTTCTTTGGCACGATCAACCACAGTACAACGCGTCATCTCATTCATATTTTGCGTCAAGTGTCCTATACTCCATCCAGCTTAGCTACGTGGCATTTCAGTTCGCTGTTATGAAAGTTCTATTGAAGTACCACACAGCTCACCAATCTCCTCCAGAAGCTGCACGAGATTTGCTCCGGTCCGCCTGTATATCCATTATCCAACCATTAGCTGTTGCATCCCAATCAAACCTAGAAGGCCCACTGCAAACAGACATATACAACATCTTAGATAAGAATCAACATTAGTTACAAAGCCAGACTGAAGAGCTTTAGGATACAATATTTAGAGAAGTGAAAATTTGAAAACATAAACGTATGACATCTACCAGAAGCTTTTGAAAGCGGCATCTTTCAATGGACAAATAATTTAAGAGCCAGATCAAAAAAGCACAGAGCCACACTGGAGAAGTATCAAAACCATAGATGGTAATGCTCAGACTCTTACACATTTTTCAAATACTTTGTGGATGTGAGTCTTGTAGTAGTACTAACCTATAATTGAAAAGTACCAGTTTAACAACAATAGTGAGTTCCAACTTGAAAACGAGGATTGTACACTAACACTACAACAAATAAGATAGAAATAAGTACAATTGGTGTTAGTGTTAGTGTACAATAGAGTCCTGTAGTTTAACAAATAAGAGGATTGTAAACAATCAACTGACCAACATTACCATACCTCACAGGTGATGATGGCCAGATTTGTCTGTTTGGTGTTTGCTTGTTTACAACATACGTCCCCAAATTCCCTAGCCTCAGTGTCAAAACTTGATTCTGCAATGTCAAAAAAAAAGAAAAGAAATAAACATTTTCAACAATCCAATTGATTAAAAACACACATAATAGCGAGAGATCACATGGCGCTTCATTGCAACCAACCCCATAGTCTATGTCAAAGCCATCCACCTGAAGAGAATAGCCATATTCCTAAAACAGAGCCACGGAAAACAATATTAGCCAAATATACTGATTGAACTGGTACGTTCTTAGCAAGGCTTCTAGCAACTGCAAAAATCTGAAGACATTATCAAAGAGGATCCATTACCTGAAGTTTTCGAAGCAACTCATGTATCGTCTCATCTGCTAATTTATGGAACTCATCCTCTGAAATCACCGACCTGTTGAAGGCACACAACCGACTACCACAAACAGTCCAATCTCCAAGGAAGATCAGAATTTTCTCTAAACAGCCGCAATCATTTTACATCAATAACTAGCACAACAATCCCCATTTCTATATTTTCATGAACATTTTCGTGATTTCAACCACTATAATCATCCCCTCGAAGGCTTGTTTGGAAAGCCGTTCCTGGCCGAAATCCATGTGGATGAACCGAGAATTTGAATTAAAATTTCGGAGCGTAGATTTTGGCCTAACCAAACAAGACTGAAACTGTATACCAAAATAGGGAGTGTTTAATCCTTTAAGGGTCTGCTTTAGGGTTAGCAATTGGCAATTGCCGCAGGAAGAGTGGAAGACAATGATCACAAAATCACAACATGTTGTGGCATCAAAACTTTCCCGATGTATTAGCATCTTGATAATTCCCCCATATCCTCTGCGACGAACTACTGTACGAGCTAGGGGAACGAGCAAATAGGAAGACACTAAGGCTACGAGGAGCTGAGACAGCAAGGGCGAGGAACGCACTTGTATTCCATGGCGGACGGGCCTGGCGCGTCTCCGGCTGACTGTCGCCGGACGCGTCGATGAGAGGGCCCTCGAGGGGAAGAGCAGCGCCCATGGCGACCCGCCCGACGGCTGCGTGAGAGGGAGAAGCTGAAGCTTCCAGAATGTTGGAGTTAATCTTGCTGCGTGTTATGCAAGCTTAAGCTGTGATGGTGTGCATGCACACATGATCGAATCTTAGACAATTATGAAATAGAGTTAATTCCTTATTTGCTATTGGAAGTTTGCGAGCTCCATAAAATACCATTGAAAAATCGCTCATCTCTTGTATGCCACTCGTTCTCAACTTTAATCATGCTGCAGCTCAGGTTAGTTGGCGTGGATTTGACCGTTGACTTGGGCGAAAAAGCGATTTTGCCCCAAGTATCTTTGAGATCTTTAGAAATTGTTTGACATAGTAATATAGTTCTAAAAATTATGAAATTTTTATTGAAAGTTTCTGACATAGTGTATATTATTTTGTAATTTTTATAGGGTTTTATTTGCAACATGTTTTTCTCTAAAAATCTTTAAATTTTTTTTTGTAACTTGAAAGATTTTTAGAGAAAAACATGTTGTAAATAAAACCCTATAAAAATTACAGAATAATCTACACTATGTCAGAAACTTCCCCTAAAAATTTCATAATTTTTGGAACTATATTACTATGTCAAACAATTCTCTAAAGATCTCAGCATACTTAGGGGCAAAATCGTCTTTTCGCGTCCAAGTCAACGCTCAAATCCACGGTCAACTGACTGGAGTGGTAAAGAAGGGATTAAAGTTGAGAACGAGTGGCATACAAGGGAGCTCGCCAATTTCCAATAGCAAATAAGGAATTAACTCTATGAAATAACCCCAAAAATCCGGAATTTACAAAAAATTTGAAGCTTTTTGTTTGCATTTCGAAATCTTTCCCTTTCCGGAAATCTTACTCCATTTCCCGCTTTTCCTTTTCGTTCAGCCCGTTTTCTTTCCCCGGAAACGATTTCTCTTCCCGACGCCTTCACCCCTCGTCCTCCCCGCATGTCACGCCCGGTCGTCACCGCTTCTTCGTCACCCCGCCACCGCCTCCCTCCATCATCAATGCCAGCTCGCCGCGCCACCTCCCTCGTCGCCATCAATGCGTCGTGCCACCTCGCCCCGCCCAGCACCGCCCAAGCGCTCCCCGCCGCACACGACACCGCCCCTACTTCCACCGCCTCCCTGTTGCCACCGCCCTACTAGCGCCAACACCTCTCTTCGCCCTATAAAAGCCCACCCTCGGCTCGCTCTCTTCCTCATCCCCACCCCACCACCTCCCTTCTGCCTCCTCCCCTTCCAACGCCGGCCAAATTTGAGCTTTTCCCGCCGCCTCTTTTTCGGCCAAGGTAAGCACACCGATAAAATTCGCCGCCTCCTTACCTCCCCCTCACTCCCAACCCTGGCCATAGTTCCCTCTCGCCACCCCGCCTCTCTTTCCCCAACTCACCCAGCCCAATTTCCACTAGAGACCCGCCGACGCCAAGCTCCACCGTCGCCTCTTCCACGGCTCACGCCGCCTGCCACCTTGGATCTCCCCAAGCACCCACACCACCACCCCTGAGTCCCCCTCCCTTCACCGATGCTCAAGCACCCCTTCTCTTGCCCGGAGCACCACTGTAGCATCGTCAGCCTCGTCCTCTGCTCCGGCTGGCCGCCACTCGCGCCGCCACATCATTCCCGAGCCCCTTCAGCCCACCCAAAACCCCAAAATGGAACCCTCTTACCTTAGTGAAGCCCCCTGCACCACTCGCCCCCGCCACCGGCCACCGCCATCGCCACCAGCTCTGGCAAGCGCGCTGGCCTTTCGGCCATGCAACTCAAGCCCTGAGCGCTAGGCGGCTGGGTCTTTATGGCCTAGCCGATTTGGGCCAAGGCCTATTTGAGCATTAGGTGCAGCCCAACACTGTTCACAACACATGAACAGTGGAACCAAATACTGTTCAAGCGAAGTTACTGTTCATCACCCAAAAAAAAAGAAACAATGTTCCAAAATCCGAAAATGCACTATTCATTTCAGATGAAAACAGTAAACCCTAAATACTATTCATTAGCTGAAAAAGCATTTCTTGTTTCTGTTCAGAGCCCATTTTTCGTCTGACACATTTTTATTTCCGAAACCCTAATTCGACATATTATACTCTTTTCGACCATCTCGAACCTAGAAAGCTCATTCTTGACTCCGTTCAGCTATATCAAGCTCCCAATAAATCTTTTCACCTTTCTATAGGATTCATTATCTCTTTTCTATATTTTTGTTGTATTTGGATCCAAATCTCAACTCTGCTCAGTCCAATTAAACACCAAATAAATCTCCACCACTCCACCCCACCTTCCTTTAAGTTTTGACGAGGATGTAATAATCCTCATTTAATTATTTATCTGTAATTCACATTATGGATAATAATGATGTCATATGGTCCTTGAGTATACCCCTTATTTATAATGGAGAAGCTGGAGGTCGTAAGTTCTTCTACAACCACCCCATGGTCGTAAGTCCTCCTACGACCACCCCCTAGTCGTAAGTCTTTCTACGATTATCCTGTGATCATAAGATCTTCGACGACCACTACCTAGTTGCAAGCTCTTCTACGACCAATCCCTAGTTGATAAGGCTTACAGGCATGTAGGCCTAGTCAACCAGGGAATCTTCTGCACTATATTCAATGATATGGAGCAGTAAACTACGCTGTTATCCTCTAGAATAATGGCATGATTTAACTCTTTTATTATGGTGATAACTGCCTGGTAACGTGGGGACGTTACTACTCCCACAATAATCTCTATCAACGGCTCCACGATCTGATACATTAAGGAGGCCTTTATACTGGAGATACAATTATACACTTCGAGGACTGTATAAAAGGCAGGATCATTAGGACAATGGGGGGAGATTGAGAAGCACAATACTCTAGTCTTTGGCTCCATCTTGTAATCCAGCATACTCAATACATACACACATGAGTAGGGTTATTATTCTCCCAGGAGAAGGCCCAAACCTGTATAAAAATCCCCATGTCTCTATCTCTGTGTGATTTTGAGCCTAGAGGAACCCCCGAATCAAATAATCTTTACGTAAGTTTGGTTCTAAAACACCGACAAGTTTCTTTTTTATTTTATTTGCTTGCATGTTGTTCCCAGCTCATTCCTTGTCGAGCCGGATTTTATTTGGATTATTTTATTGTATTGTTTCTCGTTAGGTCACGATTTTCATGACCAGACTCCAGAAGACACCGAACAAGACCAGTATCAATAGGACTTTGTGCAAGAAGGCAAGTTGCATTCCTTGATCATTTTGAACCCACAATTCATATATTTATTATCGCTTCCATTATTGTATTTGTGCCTTTTACTTTAAATATTGAAATAATACTTTTGAATACCATGATAATTAGATAAATCCTATTACCCCACATACAAACCCACCCAGCACTTGTAGGCCATATTCACCTTGACAACTACCCAGCACTTGTAGACCATATTCACCTTGACAAGTTCAAATAAAATATTAGCTATATAAAAAGCCTTGTCACACAAATATGTTTATCAATCAAAAGAGAGTGTTGGCGGTTCACCAATGGTTTTTGGAGGAGAGTTGAGGGTTGGGTCCAGGAAGTTGAACAACCTAATAAAACTTGTGGTAAAAGCGAGTCAAAGGTGGGGCCAAGAAGGTGGAAGGCCACGAGTTGGTTGTCAGTCCACTTCCCCACTAGAGACAAGTAAGAACAAGAACTTTGTGCTACAGTAACAGACACAGAAAATCGCTCAACCACATGCGTGGTCATTACCCCCTAGCTTAGTACACTACTTTTCCGATTTAATATCTACAGTATCAAGAATGGGACAGGGGTGGGCCTAAAGGGACACTCTCTGGTCTACACAACGGTATGGTCCTGTCAGCATCGGGGCCAAGATCCACGGCGGCCGGTGGAGTCTCCCGAGGGTTGTGTGGGTTTGAACCTACCAGATAGAGATTAGAAAGGTTGAGCAGTGAAAAAGCTTTGTTATCTCAACTCAGTCGCACGCTAACATGTTGCGTGTCTATGTTCTGACAGTATGAGCATGAAATATCTTATGGGTAAATTTAGACAGCTCTGCAGAGTGAATAATTAAAAGTATTCGAATACGTCGAGCTTCCGGTTAATGAAGCTGTGTTAATGGGTGATTACAATACAAAGGCATAAGTAGAGTTTTTGAGATGTTAAGTTGGTATTTGAGATTGTTGAGAAACCCCTGATGTTATTATTTATTATTGTTTTACTATTTTAAATATAAACTGCTTTAACTGCAAAATTGTAACAACCCAACTCTAGGGCACCCGAGAGGTCCTCCAAGACCTCTGGAAAGTCCATCCGGACCTCCCAGGAGATCCACAAAGGACCTCTCGGACAGTCCACCAAGATCTCCCAGGAGGTCCAGCAGGACCTCCTGGAGGTCCAGGAGAACATGACCCGAGAGGGTCTTGGAGCCAGGGAGCATCCACGGACCTGTCACGGCCACAGTCAGAGAAAAACGAGGAGGACTGGGGGCACCCCAAGACCACCCGCGACCCTCCAGGGGAGGTCGTGGAGGTCTGAGGCCACCCCAGAACCTCACGCGTTCATTCCATCATGTAGACATGGAGGTCCAAGTTTGCTCTAAGGTTCCCTGTGAATTTCCGAACTAGTCCCAAGGATCATGGCTAGCTCTTCACAGAAATAATACACTGGTGGTAACATCCAGAGCGCGACTTTATTAAAACAAAATATCTACAGAGTTGTTCACAAGGTGGCCTTGGGCCAAGCACATATATACAAGAGAGCAAAAGAACAAAAGTCCATCAGCACGCCACAGGCAACTGACTGGAGGGCACAACCTATTCGCTTGGGTCTTATTCACTGCCAAGGTCCTCTCTTGGCAAAGATTGCAATGAGCAAGAGTGAGCACACAACCGTGCTCGCAAGTTACACCCGTGGGTTAGCAAAATGACATGCATATATGGACAATTAAAGGATGGCATAATATTGTTAATTTGCACAAAGCCAATTTTCTTTCAAATACCATTACTAAGTTCCAAAGCAGGTCTTTATAACTAAAATTTATTTTAGCAAAGCAATTTTTCAGTTGGATAACAATCATCAACAAGTTGGTGAAGGATACCCTCCTGACACTAGGCTCCCTGCCCAAACCCATGGGATAAAATTCCCAAAACATATTTGAAAAATATTTCTGGAAAACCCCAAAGTCAACATCTAACTCTGAGTAGCCTTTGCCAGCACGTCCATGACCGTGGACACGGCTATTCGAATAGATTTAACTCTGCAGAGGTTGTACACTTTACCCACATGACATGATTTCTCTAGTTTATCCCAAGATCCGTCAATGCCACCTCTCACTACCAAAGGTAAGAGGTCTAGAGCTCATGACAAGGCCTTTACAATGTATTGCCCCACCACGGCCTTTCCTTGCTAAGGTTTCACTTTCCTATGGATCGCAATCCCTAAAAGCCCCTCTTGCACCAAATGGGAACAAGATGGGTCATAAAAGACCATTAGCCCTACAAGACCTCCCACACCTCCAATGGAGCAGCATATGGTGAAGTTTTGCAAATTACTCAGCCAGGTCCCACGCCCCATTCTGGAGACATGTGGTTGCACGATTGTGGCATAGCCCATTATAGGCATGTCATTGGTCGCTCAAAGACCGGTCCTTACATGACTAGGGCGACTTTCACAAACCCTTGGACCTCCACCTTAGCCAGGATAGAGTCCGTGCACAAACATTGCACCAGCCAAGTCAACCAATTCGCCCCAGTCTAAATCCAATTTCATTTTCTTTGCTTCCCCAGCAACACTTTCACATTCCCATGACAACCCAATGTCATGGTCAAAACATTTTAAGCAATATTTGGTCATGTTGGTAAAGATTTCCCCAAATCAATACTTTTGGTCTAAGCTTAACTAAGCACAAGTTTTTCAAATGGTCTTGGCTCACACTACTGCATGACCTAAGTTTGATCTAAAGGTGACAATGAGTTCAGTCCAAAGTCAACAGTGGCCATACAAAGGAAGTAGGCATAACTATAAATTTAAAACAGGTATTGAAATAGCTTGGTAGAGATAGGCATGCATTAAACTTTGAAACTGAACATAAATAGATTGAATTATTGGGTGCAATATGATCAAGAGTGTAACTTGCCTTGCTCACTATCCTGAGATTCTTCCTCTTCAGAACACTCAGACTCCCTGGAGTCTTCGCAATCTACACGTGTAAAAGAGCAATTTCAAAGAAGATTCAAATAAAGATCCAACTAAGATCAACAAGAAACCCAAATGAACCCCAGAGGGAGTCCAAAAACTTAACCAATAGGAGAGGTCTATATTTTAGAATAGGTTCTTATGGGAGAGGTCTAAGCTTACCAGGAGAAGGTGGTCTTTCGCAAAAGACCCCAAAGGAGTGATTTAATCAATAGAACGGAGAGGTCCTGAGAAATGGTTCTTGCGTAAAGTTCAGAGAGGAGGTCTTCACACATAGGCCATAGAAATCCGTAAAGAAGTCCACCAGGGGAGGTCCTGAGATGGACATGACCTGCTCAGTGCAGTGGCAAAAACAAGAGCGGAGGAGATCGCCAAGAGACTTACCAGGGACAAGAAGAAACAATGGATGGAGGGGAGGTCGTGGATGACAAGGTCTTCCCTGGGAGCCACTGAACAAGAGCCAAGGTAACAGGGTGTGGAGAAAGGTGATGTGATAGAATTTCTTGATCTAATTGTAGTCAAGGTGGTGAAGAAAACTAGAAATATACGTGTCAAGGATAAGCATAGAAATGGGTCAAAGGTTGGTGAGTGGCAGAGCAGGCGTTACTACCATTCTGGTTAAAAGGTACGAAAAAGGACAACATATGTTGCTATGGGAAGGAACAAAGGAGGATGTCAGGGTACGGTTAAGTGACCCGATTCAAAGTAAACACCACGTATGTGGATGCATTTAATGTGACAAGACATGCATTAAATGCCTTAGATATTAACGTGACGGAGGAAATGAGAATGACTAAGTCTGGCAAGTAGGGCCAGTCAACTTAGAAACAGTCGGGTCAAGAGGGGAGGTATTGCTCCGCGGAGGAGGTCCTTGAGGAGGTCCGAGAGGTTAAGAGGTCCTGATATACACAAAGGAGGTCCGAACATGGGGAGGTCCAAATACACATGGAGGAGGTCCACGTGACTGAGGTTCGGACAACCAGGACTTCATCAAAGGAGGTCCCATGACTCAAGGAGGTCTCGAAGGTTGAGGAGGTCGGACATACGGAGGAGGCTGGACATGGGGAGGTCCTGACGGTCAGGATCTCATCCGGGGAGGTCGGGCGAGGAGGTCCAGAGCCAGGTTTAAAAGGCCACAAAGAGGTCTTGGACAAGAGGTCCAAAGAATTACAACAAGGTCCTGCGGTTGAGATTAAAGGCAAGTTGAGGTCCGGGCGGTTGGATCTCCAAGAGGGAGGTCCAACGGCCAAGATCAAACGTGCAGGGGAGGTCTGAGCCCTTAGATCGGAAGTGAGGAGAGGTCCAACCGTTAGATTCAGAACAAAGGGGAGTCCACAGAGGGACATAACGCACGAGGAGGTCTAAACCTTTGGATTGGAGATGGGAAGAGGTCTGAACCGCCAGATCCAAATGAATGAGAGGTCCAGGCTGAGGGTTCCAAGAAAGTGAGGTCCTAGGGAAGAAATCCACGACAGGTGGTCCAACAGGAGTTCGCAAGGATCAAAGCAACCCTAGGGAGATCCTTTCGGCCAAGAAGAAATGTCAAGGGGGTTCAAATGAACTCAGGAGAATTGAAGGCACATAAGAGGTTCACTAGAATGCATGGAGGTCCGAATGAAAAGAGGTCTGGGCATCAGGAGGTGCCCAGGCAACCAGGGGTCCTGACTTAAGAGAAGTCTGAACAGAAAAGAGAGCTGATTCCAAAGAGATTCGAACCAACAAAGAGGTCTAAAGTGACCAAACTCAAAGGAAAAAGGCCTGGACATAAGGGTATGTCCAGGTGAGAAAAGGTCCAAGCCTCAAGGGAGGGCTAACCTTAAATCCACTGGGGAGGTCTATGCCACAGAGAAGGCCTAAACCTACACAACCCAAAAGAGATAGGTTAAAGGAGGATTGCCGAGCTTACCAGCAAGGGAGTACAAACAACTCAAACCCTTCCAACAGAACCAAACTTTGAACTCTCATTAAAATAAAATAGTTTCAATTTATTTTACACATTCAAAAAGGATTTGGAAAATCAGAATGTTACAAAAATGCATCCACATATGCCTATTAAGGTAAACCCTAACCATCCATTAAACTCCTTGCATGTAATTATTTAGCTTTTCCATGTGGCTTATTGAGTACAGAAGTTGTACTCATTTTTGCATAATCTGCAAATCATCTTCAGAGGAAACCTAGGAAAATGCAGAGGATCTGGTTGAGCAGAATTTTGGTGGACCCACGGATGGCAGTGACTACTGTTATTAGGTCTCGACTGCGCTCAAGCGTGCCTGTGGTTTGAAGTTCTTTTGTCTTGTATTATATTAACTTTGGGTTTGGATGCCCGTGTCAATGTAAAAACTGGTTGTTAAACCTTAATCTTATGTAATAAAGTTTGGTTTTTCTTGTAATCGAAAGCTTGCTTGAGAGACTGCTTACTTTGCAACTGCACATTCTGAGCGGTTGTGAAGAGTTTAACGGTCCTAGAATTTGGGGGTGTTACAACTTACTTGGTAAATTTGTTAGATATTCAGTAAGTTAGATCGTGATGTGATTCAGAAGTTAGTTTTGGCAAGTAATTCATTCTTTAAGTAATATGATTAGTTTCCTTACTCAGCTGATAAGCTTCCTTATACTAGACTATTTGTTTGCAACATGAAGAAGGGAGAAAAGCATCGCTATGCAGTTAGCAGCGAAAACACCGAAAAAGTGTTTCTAGTGCATACGTGTGTGTTTGTGAGAAACAAAAGGATAGAGAGGTTGTGTGCGTGAAGCACATAGAGTGGAGTGAATCAACTCCAACACAGGAGAGGGGAGGCCGAGAAGAGTACAGGAGCATGAGAGCTAGCTCGCCTTGTCGCCATGATGCCGTCAAGGAGAAGCTTCCACGATGCCATCGCTGTCGTCGAAGAGAGGAGGAGGATGTGTCGATAGTAAACCGTGCCCCTCCCTAGTCCGGTCGAAGATGCAGCAAGCTAGCACTTGGGTTAGGCCAACATTGGTCGACCGAGACAGTTTGGGGGCTTTCAAGGACGCTTTGAATTTGCCTTTTATAGGACACTACCTTAACTTTCCTGCAAAGTAAATAGTAGCATGGCATGGAAACTCTTAGATCATGTTGCAATGTATGTACGTATGTGCGAATGCTGAATTTTTGGTCGTATTGGCACATTTTTGCTCCGTATTTACAGGAATAGCCGTCTCCGAATTTTTTTTGCAAATATAGCCCCCTGCCGTATGAGCACCATGCGGCAGCCCCTCCCCGTTCGCCACGTGCCCTGTTGCCACACGGCGGCCGTGCAAGAACGTTGCCGCATGGCCACCACGTGTCGTCCCTCCCCTCCCGCCCGCACGCCCCCCTCCCGCCAGCCCTCCTCTCCCCCTTTTCCACCGAAAAAAGATGTCGCGTCATCCTATCACCTCCGTCTAATCGTTGTCTACCCTGTCAAATCCTTGTCTCCTGCATGTGCATGCATGGGAAACTTAATTAGCGCGCGCGGGAGAAGGATTCCCTCCCGCAGCGACTATAAATTAGAGAGTGAGCGAGCGCGATTCCATTTCGCAGTCGCTCACTCTCTTGCTCGCTCTCTTGCTCTGTCGATTATATTTTTAGGGACATTTCAACGTTATTAACCACGGTCATTCACAGGTAATTTGTATCTCCGTCGATTTTTCGTCGTTCGTAAATTCTTTATTAACTGCGTACTTGAGTAGTTGTAATTTTCTAGGCGCACCTATTGTAGGTGTTCTGAAATTTTTGTAGGAATTTTGAAGTGGATGCGTACTTAAGTAGTTGTAATTTTGTAGGCATTTACTTAGTTTGACGTTGTTAGTCCCATGTAATTAGCATTCTAAGATTTTCGTAGGAAAATCATTTTGACTTTAGGAGTCCCATGTATGCTAGGTATTCAAGTATGCATGCACCATGCAATGAACACGCACATATGCAATTATTTTTTTAGTAAAGGGAAAGAACAGAGATTAACGTGTATAATTATTGAAGCGAGGATAATTAGTTATGAAATAATTAGTCGTAATTGATTAGTTTGTCTTAATTAATTAGTTTTAAAGGTTAGTTTTCATGGAAATCATCATCATTGCATGCAACCATTAGTCTCAGGTCGTGCTGCATTGTGCAAATGTTCATGATGCAAAGGACAAAGTGCAACATCATCACACACGTAGCAACTACTTACATTACTTGAAGTTCATAATGACAATGGATGGAAAAATTAGAAAAAAAAATAAAGTTGCCAATTATTCGTGCAACTAATTATTCATGCATGCACTGTTGGCCATGCAAGCAAGTAGTTGCTAAGTATTCAAGTATGCACGCACCATGCAATGAACACACACATATGCAATTATTATTTTTAGCAAAGGGAAAGAACAGGGACCAACACACACATGCTTTTTTAATTGTCAATTAGCAGTTTATCATAATTAATTTAGTCATATTTAAATAGTTGTATTTAATTTTGTACTACTAAATTAGTGTACATTAATTTGTAGTGTTGGTTTGGTCGTAATTTTTAATTTGTAGTATTTTATGGTCATTAGCAACCTTCTCACTAATATTCCCTCTATTCCATGTATTGCAAGCCATGTATCTACCGGAGCTACTCAAACACTTGTACGATGAGGACCACCGGTGCAAGCTGTGGATCGCCGGTGACGCCAATGGCCCTTCGCCCCTGTTCTTCGGGCAGGAAGGGATTACTGTGAGCTAGATGATTGCTATGTCCCGATCCTCCGGGACACGGGCTTGTTGCCCCTTGCCAGGCTGGTGTCCGTCGGACGCTGGTTCACCCTAGATGCCAGCCTACTGACAGCACTGTCGACAGGTGGAGGCTGGAGACGCACAACTTCCACTTTCGGTGAGTGCCGCACGGACTGTCTGTGCAATGCATCCAGGATGCAGGACTGTGGACGACGGACTGCCACCTAGTGTTCGCACATATGGTGGAGCCTTACGCACCACAACGCGTAATGCAATAGTTTGGTGTGCGCCAGGTCGTACCCCCTGGACGGCAGGCTCCTGCCGCGAGCCATACACCTGTGAGTCAAACATCATCCGAGTAATGTTTACAGTTCTTACGTCTTCTTTTCTAACATCAATCCTTCCAGAAATGTAGGCAATCGAGGTAGGGTAGGCATATTCAGAACTAGCGACCAGTCCAACACGAGTGGACTATGACATGGACGGAGAGGGCGCACTTGGAGGTCTCGCGTGAGAAGCGTCTGTACGAAGTTGAGACGTACGGTGTGTATATGGAGTTGTACGTACCACGGACGTGCGCAAGACTCACCGTTCCTCCACCGGAGCGCCCAGAGCAGGACAACGTTTCATGGTGTGACGACACCGTAAGACACTTACAACCTCTGGTCGTTTCATTGACAATATTCATACTCTTCGTTAATGAACCTGTTATGTATGTCACTACAGTTGGAGTGGGCGTGGTGCATCCATAGCTCATCGGAGGCCGCCATCCACAACCTAGACACAACACCGACAGGGATGATGAAAACTTTGAAATACATCTTCGTGGAGACAAAGAAGATAATAAAGAACTTGAGCTGCGGTCGTTCGACGGATGATCTCCTGCGCATCAGGCACCAAGTGGGGGGGGGCATGCTCACCCGCTAGGTCACCACGACCTAGCAAGTCCGGCTGGCATCGTAGTGTTCCCCGTTGGTCATCCGCGGGCCAGAGCGGCGGGGAGGTAAGTTATGTACAAATCTATGTTCTGTTCTTTGATTATGCCTTATGTTTCGCTAACATCATGTCGTTCTCCCGCCACAAGTCTATCAGAATGAATCACTTCTACCGTATGCGTTCGATACACATACTAGCGCTCTGCCTCGGTCATCTGCACTGCACATCAGGGAGGTACGAGATTCTCAGTTTATGCCCAGAGTGTTTATTTTGACTAACATCGTTCCGTCTTGCAGCCTACGGTTGACCATGGGGGTGACGGCCAGTTCATGTCCACCAATGATGATGATACAGGTGTCCTAGCTCCTACCAGGGACCAGTTCACACTGTCAGGGTTTGGACCATTGCAGGGGTTCGAAGCGTACATAGGGCAGAGATCCTCTAGGTTCGGTGTCCCACCGTATGTTGAAGAATCTAGACCCGCCATTATGAGTTAATAGAGTATTTGGTGATTAATGATAAATCTATATGTGAGACTAACACTTCTCTTGATATACCTATTGTGTAGTCTTATTTGGATGAAAATGTGAAAATCAAAGAGGTATGCATTCGACATCATATTCCTATATCTTGTTGCATTCCTCGGATCCAAAATATAGGTTGAACTCCACTAAAAGTCTAACTTGAATATGTGCATATGTTTTTATTACACATTCATGTGTGCACACATTTAGGGGGAGTTCACTCTATGTTTTGTGGTTTCATTAGTATTGATCCATATTTCTTTATCCACATATATTGGGGATCTCTACTTTGAAACATATCCTTTGAGTATATAAAACTTGTGTAGTTCATATATACTCATATTACTTTATATTCAATTATTTGCAATTGTGTTATGGGACTAATGTGTGTACTAAGATGTTTTCAAAGCTTAGTCCTGGAGTTTGAATGATGACATGAAAAGAAAATGCAAAGATGATAAAAGATCGACATGGCTCAAGACAAAGGAGCCATGCATTGCATTTCAAAAGCATCCGAAGAATTTCGGTGGAAACCCAGATGATCAAGATTTGGTAAGCGGTACTACCGATGTGCGAGTTTCGAGCTTATTCGAGGAACTATCGCTCGCAGATGACCATAATTTACTTGGCGTAATCTCAATGCAACCGGTGTAACCGATTTGGTAGCGATACGTTTTTTCCAAAGGAGTGCCCTTTTGGGCCTCAAGGAAGAATGATCGCATCGCCCTTTGTGATCGTATACCAAGAGTAGAACTACCGCATGATCAACGATGGTAGTACCGCACCTGTCAGTAATGGTTTGTTAAGAAGCATTTATTGAGGTATATCTTGGTAATTAATGTCAATAACATTATGGGACTAACATTTTCCATGAGTTGGATGAATAGGTTATGTTCCAGAGTAATGGAGACTTCAGATGGTATCATAAGTTGATCGTCATCAAGTCAAGGTTCAAGAAGAGGATGCATCATGTGTTGATGCATATCAAGATCTCGAAGAGGAGATGATCATGAGTTGATCATCAAGTCAAGAGAAGACTCATCATGTGTTGATGGAGGTCAAGTAAAGGATGCATCATGGGTTGATGCATGTCAAGACGATGACCCGGACTTGAAGTGAAGATGTGCGTCATCAAGCTTCAAGAAGATGCTCAAGGCAAATGTATGATTAGCTAGGGCTAAGGATGTATTCCTAATCTTTTACCGGTTTTGGTGTTTGGTTGGAAGACCGGATTGCTAGTATAGGTTGTCGTACTATTAAGAGGATCTTGTCTAGTAGCTTGAGCCTCATCATGTGTTGATAGCTCAATCTCGCTTGCTCTAGCTCACCATGGCATGATGCTATTATTTGCAAATGTGTTTTGCAAATAGTCAAGGCTCATGCATCTAATCCTTGTAGCATGTGACTATAATTTGCAAATGTGTTTTGCAAATGGTTTAAGTCTATGTACCTACTCCTTGTGGCATGATCTAAGTTTGCAAATGTGTTTTGAAAATTGTTGGGATCCATGCATTTTCCCTTGGCATGGTCTAAGATTGATGTTGTTATTTTTTGGACTTAGACCATGGTAGTGGCTCTTTAAAGTTATGCTTTTTGATTTGATCAAATATGTTTGAGATCAATAAAATAGGTGGGTTATGTAGCCTTCTGAATAAGCTTTCCACAGAGTCCAAGATCACTCAATTCCGACATCGGAGTCAAAAGTTATGACCTTTTTACCAAGTATCGTCTGTGCTAAAATTGGACTGTAGTACTACTGCCCAAGAGGAGAGGTACTACCGCAGAACGGTAGTTCCGACCGTTGTACTGCGGTACTACTGTACTAAAGTCTTTAACAGCTTGTTTTTGAGCTGTTAATGCACCTGTGCAACCAATGAATTGTAAAAAACGGTAGTATCGAAGTTTGTACGACGGCACTACCACAAATCCTGATTTTTTGGGGATTTCTGCTCCCAACGGCTAGTTTTTGTGTGTGGGCTATAAATACCCACCTTGGCTAGTTGAGAGACAACTTTTGGCATCCCATTTCACTCTCTTGAGATAGTGTCAGCTTCTCCTCTCAATTGTGCATGTATTGCATCTTGTGAGCAAGGAGAGAGGTCTCTAGTTGCATGTGTTGCATCTAGAGGTAGATTTCATATCCACTTGAGCTTGTGCATTCATTGCACGTGGTGAGAGTCAAGTAAGGGGCTTGGCTTGTTACTCTTGGTGTTTGCTGACACCTAAACGGTGTGGAGGCGTCGTGGATTGGTGATCTTCTCAAGAAGTTTGTGAGAAGGCCCGACGTGTTGTGAAGGTTGGAGCCCACCTACCCAGAGCGAGAAAGAGTAAGGGGCTTGGCTTGTTACTCTTGGTGTTTGCCGACACCTAAACGGTGTGGAGGCGTCGTGGATTGGTGATCTTCTCAAGAAGTTTGTGAGAAGGCCCGACGTGTTGTGAAGGTTGGAGCCCACCTACCCAGAGCGAGAAAGAGCTACCACTAGTGGAATTGAGGTGTTTGGCTTAATTCGTGGAGCCGGTCCAATTAGTTTGGGCTTACCTTAACGTGGATTAGGAAAAACCAGCAAGTCTCCGAACACCACAGCAAAACGTCATTGTGGTTTGCTCTCTAGTAATTTACTTTGTGCAATTTACATTCCTAGAATTAAATTGCTTTTATGTCTTTGTATGTTTTCTACCATTATCTGTCGGTGTTTTAGAACCGAACTTATGTAAAGATTGTTTGATTCGGGGGTTCCCCTAGGCTCAAAATCACGCAGAAAGGGAGACACGGGGATTTTTATACAGGTTCGGGCCTTCTCCTGGGATAATAACAACCCTACTCCTGTGTGTATGTATTGAGTATGCTGGATTACAAGATCAAGAGAAAGACTAGAGTCTTTCATCTTGTGCTCCTGATTGTGTTTTTGATTGCTCTTTTCTCCCTCCCCTATGGTCCTGATGATTCTGTCTTTTATATTGTCCTCAAAGTGTGCCGCTGTATCTCCAGTCTAAAGGCCGCCTTAATGCATCAGATTGTGGAGCCGTTGCTGGAGGTTATTGTGGGAGTAGTAACGTTCCTACGTTGCCAAGTAGTTATCACCATAACAGGGAGTTAAATCGTGCCATTATTCTGGAGAATAACAACGTAGTTTACTGCCCCATATCCTTAAATATGGTGTGGAAGATTCCTTGGTCGACTAGGCCCAGATGTCTGTAAGCCCTATCAACTAGGGACTGGTCGTAGAAGAACTTGCGGCTAGGTGATGGTCGTAGAAGAGCTTACGACCACAGACTTATCGTAATAGAACTTACGATCATGATATAGTCGTAGCAGGACTTACGACTATAGGGTAGTCGTAGGAGGACTTACGACTATAGGGTGGTCGTAGAAGAACTTACGACCTCTAGCTTCCCCCTTATGAATATTAAGGGGTATACTCAAGAATCATACGATGCCATTATTATCAATAATATGAATTACAAATAAATAATTAAATGAGGATTATTATATCCTCATCATTATCAATAGACTTATATTGTTAGTGCACTTAGTCAAGATTAGTTGATTTAGGTTTTAATTGAGCAAAATTGAATTGATTTATAATTCCGCATAAAACTCGAGCCAAAAGATTTTAAAAACCGCCTATTCACCCCCCTCTAGTCGACCTCCTCGATCTTACATACGTCCAAGACCAGAGCTCATCCGGGTTGGCTGGCACACAGTACGTCCAAGGCCAGAGCTCATCCGCACAACCAAAGTTGCAGGCATCGTACATTGGGGCGGACAACCTGGGAGTGAATTTATAGAGTCCATCGTTCATGAATTCTTCGGAGGTGGCCCCCAGGTCGGCATGCCTCAGTAGGACATCATTGTTGATGATCGAGTCACCGATCTTACGAAATAAAATAGAGGAAAATGGCACAGATTTCTTGGGAGAGAATGGGACTGTTGTTTATTGATATGAATTGGGTATTATAGGGATTGCCTATGACCAGGCGGTGGACTAATACTAGTTACACCGAATATGATGCTTGCTATACTATTGAATCAGACTTAGAGCATGAATCTGAAGCTAATTGTACTGCTTCTGATGCCAGATTATCTTTTATCGTCCGCGCTCCTGGAGAAGGCGTCCGTTATGAAGCATTGCGGCTAGTCGAAGCGACGCGATGGTTGGTAAAGTATCAACTACTTTGCAGTTAAGCGTCTGTGAGACACATAACCGTACGGTGGTTGTTTGTCAGTGTCTTAGGATTATATAACGTCGCGTGGTATGGAGTATACAGCACGTGTTCCATTCATCACACGGTAAAGAATATACTTGGAATTAGATCCAGATACCAGTTTATATATCTTACGAGCAGCTGCCTGGTCATAGATTAGGCATAGGACCTTGTGCGACCAAGGTACCCATTATGTAACCTCTAGAATCCTTACGACCAGTGAGGTCGTTAGCCTTAAGGGTTACGACCATGAAGACGTATGGTCCTTTATCGTGTATTAAAGTAATACATAGAGATTTTAATTCTCGTCAGCTAGCCCCTGAACTTTAAATGAATAGGTCGTGTGAACACCTTCTTCCAACAAAGTCGTATCGGGCAGACCCTTATTTAATGTCGTGACATACGAGGTGGTCTGTATTCATTTTAAAGTTGTGAACCTGCCTTGGGAATCAAAGAGTTTTTCTGTCCGTTGGACTTTAGATAACTCCCGATTGCGGTTAAAGACCTGAAGCTATAAAATCTCCATTGCTGGGCTCTAGAGCTTTCACGCTTTCATATCTTCTCTCAATTCTCTTCAGTTTCTTGCCAAGAATTCTTTCCAACCTCCGCCTTCTTCTATACCGAAAGTTTCCTCCGACCTCTATTCACCTCCTCGCGAGATCCCACCATGTCGGACCAGATCACCAAGTGGATGCTTCAGAGCTGAGCGAGAAGAAGCTCGAGGCGCTTGAAGGAATCGGGATGCTCCCGGACTTGAACTTGATCAAGTGGAGGTCAACGGCCAGAAAACACTTTCTGAGCTGTGAGGAAGGGGAAATCCCTATCTTCCTCGCCTATATCGAGTGCGGGCTAAGGCTGCCGGCACACAAATTCCTCTCCCGAGTTCTGGAGTACTACAGGCTAGAGTTGGTGAATTTGGCTCCGAACTCCATCGCCAAGATCAGCTTTTTCACTTATCTGTGTGAGGCATACCTGGGAGTGCGACCGAATTTGAAGCTCTTCTGGTACTTTTACCGGATGACGATGTCAGGAAGATCTACGGCGGCCCCTGGAGAATGCACACTACGCCTTCACGACGGGAAGGCCAATGAGTACATCCCAATGTACTTGAAATCTTTGTGGTCGTCATGGTAAAAGAACTGATTTTACATGAAGGTCGTGAAAGACGATGGTCTCTATTTCGCCGGAAATAGGGCAAATGAGAACATAAAGTGGAGGGGAACCGTGGAGAAGAAAGGGATGGTCGGAAGATGCGTGGAGGCTATTTAAGACCTAAGGAGAAAGGGCCTAACTTCCTGGCACGTGGTGAGAGATTTCACCATGCACCGAATTAGTCCTCTGAAGCTCTAAAACCATTCCCTACTCTGGTACATTGGTCGGGATGAAGCAATCAAAGACTCAAGGGATGGTAAGTCTTTGAAGATGCCCCGACCAGTATAGCTTATCAGTAGATTATCATATAACATCGAAATCTCCTTTGTCTCTTTTTTTTTGAAGTCATTTCTACTTACGAGGTTAGAGAGCGGATCAAAATGATTTGCGCCGGGGAGCCTGATGAGAAGGCTGCATTTCTCAGCATCTTGGCGATCATTTCTGATGAAGAGAAACTAAGGAGGCTTAAGGTAGATAACCAATTTTCCTTTATATATATATATATATACCATGGAAGAAGATGATCTTCCCGAGGTAAAAGAGCACTTGACAGAAGATACATATTTAGATGAAAATTTTCGTCACCTAATTAAATTTGATTTTTGACTTAGGTGGAAAAGACGAAAGGCCTGCGGAACAAAGCTGCGGAAGCTGTAGACTCCAAAGTGGCCGTTCATGACCTGATAGTTGTTACTGAAACAACTGCTCTGGAGGTCGATCAAACCACTCCTTCCGACCCAATGGTCAGGAACACTATTCTCGACAAGCTGGTTGAGAATATCGCGTCCGACCTCATGTTGGAGGATGTGAGGGATACAACCAGCCCTGCCGGTTTAGAACCGGTGAAATTGGTTGAGAAGAACAGGAAAGCGAGCGCTACGAAATTTCATCCAGCGCATTTCAAGGTTAAAACCAAAAAATCGACCAGGTACGTATAAACGAAATAGTCATATGAGTGCATACCTTTAAAAGTCTTTGACTATTGAATTATTGAGCTTCCTTTCTCCTTTTTGTATAGATCTTATGGTGTTTCGGTCATCTCCGACCAGAATATTCCTAAGGATCAAGCAATCGAGGAAGTTCTTGTCCAGAACCCTTCTCAGGCTAAAGTTCCTGAGGACAAGGTGGTCGAGAAAGCCCCCGAGCAAGCATCGGTGCCAACGCTTGTTCAGGACCCAGTGGTGATTCTAACTCCATCTGTGGAGGTAGGCATCCCTGAAGGCTCTCTACAGGTTCCGATCCCTGTTGGTACTTCTTCTCAATCTAACAAGTTCCCTTTTTGCCCTCGATTTATTGAGGATAAGGAGCTTGACGAGGTTTGGGGAAAGATATCAGACTGTCAAGCTGAGACGGGTCCTGATACAATTTTTGCCGAATATAATGATGTGGCAATTTGGGTAAGTATCTACGACTAGTTTCATACTTTCTCCTTTGAAATTCTATCAGAAAATTTAAAGAAGAATGCTATTTGTGTAGCACATGGTCGAGAATTTTACTGTGGTCGGAGAGCTGACCCAGCAAATAAAGGATCTGGAGAAAAAACATTCCGAATTAAAAAGTAAGGACTTTCTTCTTAACTTGCCTTCTTCTTCGCTAGCTTGTTCTTCTTCTGTTAATTAATTATTCTCTCTTATCATATTTGATAGATTTGGAGAAAATAAAATAAGAAATCGTGGCTAAAGAAGCCAGAATAACCAAACTTGAAGAGGAATGCCAAGCTAAGCATTGGTCGATTGCATATGTGACGACCAGGCACAAGGAAGTCATTGAGACTTTCGAAAAGAAGATTGAAGGTAACTGGTCACAAACTTGACTAGTATTTTGTCTCTTCTAATCATACTTACTCACCACTTGTTTTACTTGTGTAGAGCAAACTCAAGCGCTGAATAGAGCAAAAAAGGCTCTGGAGTTCAAGCAAGATAAGGAGGCAGCTCTTGCGCAAAACCTCGATGAAAAAGTCAGTGCACTTAACAAAATGATCTTTGATATGGGATCAGAATCGAGTCTGCCTACCTTAAGAGATCCAACGGAGAAGATGAACTATTTAGGCTAACTTCTGGAAGATTTCAATGGCCTGCTCAAAACAACTAGAGAAAACTATGCCCAGGCGATGAAAGAAGCTGTGGCCAGCAGAGTTAGTTTTGCTTTGGCAAATCTGAAGGCTTCCGACCCTTCCACCAATCTCCAAGTTGTTGAAGAAGATTTCAATTGCTTGCTTGAAGAGGCGACCAAGTTTCTCAAGGAAGTAAGGCCTCTCGGAAATAATGTTGCAGAGGAAATGGAGGACGGATCTCCGTCAAGCAGCAACTAGTCTGGAGATCTCTAGGAGTAGGAAATTGTAACATAAAAATTATGAAATATATAAAACTTACCGTTCTGTCATCAACAAGTCTTTTGTTTATCCTGTTGACTTATGAAGTTATCATACATTCTCTAGCCCCCGACTGCTTTATAGTAGAAGGACTTTACTAAATAAGCAGTAAGCCAAGAAGGAGACTCCGAACACACACTTTTCCGGATTTAACTTGAGTTTATGCCTTCTCAAGTTATTGAAGGTTTCTTGTAGGTCGGAAATGTGATCACCAGCGTTGATGCTCTTCACGACCAAATTATCAACATAGGCTTCTAGATTGCGACCTATCTATGGATTAAAAGTTTTCTGCATCAACATTTGAAAAGTTGCACCAGCATTTTTTAGATCGAATGGCATCTTAACATAACAGTAAGTGCCAAGTTTTTGCAGCTCTAACTCCAGCTTCACTCTTGGATCCACTCCTATGAGAAATTGGAGCAGTCTAAGTTGATGTTTGGTTAGAAAATTGACTTCAGCTGCAGAAATGATAAGGATCATGGTAAAAAGACTGCATTACCCTTGTTTTGTGACTTGTAACCTTTTTTATTGCTTAACTTATAACAATTTCATAAGTTGATTTCTATCATACTGTACTTTTATTTTATTTTATTTTATGGCCATGTTATGCCATGTAGTGCCATCTTTTTTGCCCACGTTCAAAAATTTTACTTGAAAAAAAATAAATACAACATACATAAACATACAAAATTCATAACAAAGGTTATAATTCATTGAGTATCTTCTCTAAAAAAATTCAATGAGTATCATAACAAAAGTCCATAAGAGAGGCAAGGAGGCAGGAGATGTCATTCACAATTCTCCTCATCTTTATTAATCAAAGCTAATGTCCCAAGTCTGAAAACCACTACATCAAATGACAACAACGAAATGAAAAGAAAAAAACATCCAAGGGCAACTCGCCCAATTCAGCTTCTACAATTTTCTAAGGCTTGCCTGCCTCTCGTACGTTGACATTGATCTATCTCCTTCTGCATAAACCTGTATAGACAAAACATAAAGGATTCTTTAGAACTATAATGATTTGTGAAGACCTTGAGTTTGGTTTTACTCTATTATACTCAACCCCTACCACAAGAACTCACTAGGTTCATGAAAGGAGTAAGAACCAATCCTGACCATTACTTTACATTTGCAAGACTGAAATGGTATCATTCCTCGTCACGGTAACATGCCTTGCAATTACTAAGCCCATCACTAACGCATAAAAGGCCATTTGCGAAGACTGAATGGTTTGGGACATACATGTATAAGGCCATGAGCCGATGCATTGGTTTGCCAGAAAATAATAATGGCCTCAAGTGTATAGCAAATAAACTGATGAACAGTTGCACATGAAAAGTAAAAGAATCACCTTGACATTTAAGCTGTAAACACAAGCTGATTCATAAACATGGCCTCAGGTTTGTGAGCAATCAACACACAAAAAGAAAAGCATGCTCAATTCAGTAGCATATTCAACTCAAGAGCAATGAAACAATACCTTGATGGCGTGCTGGGAGTAGTGCTTACAGCTTTGGCACTGCAACTTCAGCACAATCTTCTTGGTGGTTTTGCCTAAAAATTGCTAACATTTGTCATGATAAGAAAATGTATAGCAGTGGAATGTCAAAAGCACTAGCATAACACAATTGTCGTTATCACTCGTGTTTATATTGAACAGACGCAAGTAGATAGCACTGAATTGATAGACCAATCAGACAATCACATATGAACTATGTTGCATTGATAGATCAATCAGACAATAGCATGATGTACTGTCACGACGGTTCCATTCTGAAGCTTTGTGTTTCCATATCAGTTTGGTGTGTGTAGTTAGATTTAGACATTGTCAGCGTTTGCAGCCTTCCTAACCTCACAAGTTAAATCAAGCTCCTTGTAATCACAAGCAATGTACTCCCTCCGTTTTTAAATACATGACGTTTGACCAAGTGTGCAGTCAAACTTATCTAACTTTGACTAATAATATATGAAAAACTATTTAGATTGATCATGAGTGAATAGTATCATTAGATTTGTCATGATAAATATTTTCATAATATAATAATTTTGTATTTTTTACTAACAAAATCATATGAAAAGTAATGGTCAAAGTTATATAAGTTTGATCGCACGCTTGGTCAAACGTCATGCATTTAAAAGCGGAGGAAGTATATCATTTGAAAGTGTTTACATGTGTGCTAGACGAGATCACAAGATCGCTCTAGCGGCAGGCTTAGAAAAGGGGTTCCATGTGAGACCCATAAATATGTCTTACAATCAAGAATTTCTATTATTGGGGTGTTAATTGACGCCGCACACGCCTTTCATACTCTTCTTCCTAGTCCTTGAAGGATCAATGTAAAACCGGAAGGTGAAGGTAACTAATCACGACATGCTACGCTTTGGACGCAGGACGCCGCACACAATTCATCGATGGACCCAATCAAACAACGCAGCTTCATACTATTACAATGACAATTGCTCAAAGAACAAAACTTTTGAACTTATCTCCTCCCTCCGTGAGGCGAGGAGACTACCAAGCCGCTGTCGAGTCCATGTCGTTGTCCACCTCAAAGAAATGCCACTCGTCTCGTTGAACGCGGCGAAAGCACGCCATCCTCTCGCATGTCCTCGCCTCGCCGATGCGCTCCTCCCACGCAAACCGCTTCGCCGCAAGGACATGCTTGGCCTTGGCGGCGAGGTTCAACCATTCTCCCTACCGAGCGCGCATCACGGAAGCATTGCCGAGCATGCAGAGTTGGCGGCCGAGCGGGACTCGATGGGCTGGCGACGAGGAGCGCGTCGAGAGCGACGCCGCAGCTGGGCATGTAGAAGAGGTGGTGGGCTCTGCAGGCTGGCAAGACTCGTCGTTGAGGGTTGGGACTGAGAAGCCGAGGCGGCGGCAAGCACACTTGGCGACGGAGAGGACGGTGTCAAGAAGTCGATGGCATGAGGCGTCCGGAGAAGGTCGCGGAGGAGGAGGCAGGCGAGCGAGAATGGAGGCGGCGGGGAGGACTCGAAGTTGCCGATGTCGAGGAGGGAGAGGCGGGCCGAGGAGGCCGAGGGACGGCCAAGAGATGAGTCAGGAGGAGGAGGCACAGAGAGAGGAAGACGGGAGAGGAAGGAAGTCGCCCACGCCTCTAGGGTTCTCAAGGGTCACATGCGATTTGGGAATCGGGAGGAACGAGGGCGAGGGGGCGGGGTGCCGGGTAGGAAAGCGGAAGGGTAGTTCAGTGGCATATTGCGGGTATTTTTTCTCAACTTCTATGGGTGTTTCGATTTGTTAGTCCACAGCTCTCCACTTGGAGCAAGGTTCTACCCGCTCCCAAAATTTGTACTACAGGCTGCTCCGCTCTCGGTTGCTCAAACTCTAAAAATTTTGTGGAGCGAGTCCCCATTTGACACAGCTCTACCTACTCTAACTATGAAGCTAAGAGTTTGAGCCATACCAAACATGGCCTTAATGACCACAAGTTGTGAACTCACGGTATCGTTCGCGATTCACATCAACTTTGGTAAATATGATATTTATCGATACCGAACCGAAATAAAGTGGTATTTACCAATACCGTATTTTAAATAATACCGTATGCACCATATTTACCGAAAAAACAGAATGAACAATCACTTCACTGGTGTCCACCGAATTTAGGAGTATACATAGGTGCGTGTTTAATGGGAAAGCGTGTGCCTACACGCCGTGAGGCATTATGTGCCTTCGAGACATTTACAGCGCGTGTAGAGGATGCACACGTGTATGTGAGATATGTAGTGTGAGTGTGGTGTGTTGAGTCTGGACGTCTGTGCTGTACTCTTAAAATTAGAATTCATCTTTCACTCTCAAAATTACTCCATCTTCTTCTAAAAAAAGGTACTTCATCTTTCTCTCTCTCAAAAAAAAAAAAGAAACAAAGTACAAGCTCCAGGTCAAGTACTCAGGTCTCCTTTCTTTTTGAAGACTCAAGAGTCAAATCTCCTGTCAGAATGGCATGATTGTACAGTGCAAGTGTGCAATGCCTATACTTAATCAAGTGTGTGAATCCACGTTTTTTCTAAGTTTAACCAAGGAACTCCCCTCTACGAAGAACGAGGAAAATGTGTTCTAGACTAGCCATTTGTTTCAACTAACATTAGATAAACAAAACAAGTCAAAGCAAAAAATATCTTTGTAATTCTTAACCTGGTAGTACTAATCCCACACGATTTTTTAAAGAAAAACAATAGTAAAAAAGAGAGAATTTCTAATTCTGCACGCGCTGACGAACTACTCCGTCCTGACCGTCCGATCTTGTCGTGCGGACTACACAAGCGGCTATGATGCACAAGCCATAAATTACCAAACTACCCCTGCCTGACCTCCAGATGATCTGTTCGTCCCTGACCGCTGACCTGCAGATTCCTACATAAGCGATGCCAAAAGGAATAGAGAAATAGAGGCAAAAAGTGGAGGGGGAAAATTGGCAAGCGCGATTAGAGAAGAAAACTAGCTCGAAGCGGCTTGAGTCGAAGCTTCGATTTTTACCTGGTATGATTCTTCGGATTCTTTTGCTTCCGTTTTGATATAATTTTTGTCCCGCCTTCCGATTGTCAGAATGGGGTTTCTTCGTTCCGTTCAGACCAATATAGGCCTCGCAATTCACCGATTTGCGTTCAGGATTGTTTATTCAATCTTTGCGAGCTATGCGTTTGTTCCTGTTGATGTGTTCTTGCGAATTATTGGCATCATTTAGCTACTAAATGGGATAGAAATGCTCCTTTTTTTAGCTGATGCTCCTGGGGCTTGGTTGCCTATCGCTATTGTTTTACATGTGTTCTTGAATCTTGATGGTTCAGGTGATTGGGAGAGTGGATGAGCTTTCATGATTAGGAGGGACTTTGTTAATTGTTGCGGCATTTTCTTGAGGTATGCTGTTTCTTCCTTCTCCCTGTTGCGTTCTTTTGAACCAGTATTTGGAGGTGGTACAATTGGATGAGTACTTTGTTTCTAGGATTGATGTATTAGTTGATACCGCGCTTAGGTTCCGAGGCTGCAAGTAGTGAGATATTGTTGTTTTGTTGTATTACATTGGGTCCACTAATCCAATCCTTCCTAAGTTCCTGGGTTACATGCAATTGGGATAATTGCCACTGAAAAAAAAATGTTGTGTATTGACTTCTTGTTTACCTCTGGATTAGTCCTTTCCTTGCATGACTGATTGGTAATCAAGTTCTAGGATTGCGGGAAAATAATGATGAAACAGTTATGTGAAATACTAGAAGAACAAATGGGAATTGGGAATGGAAAACGAGCTTACCTTAGAAAAAACGCTCTGGTCTTTAGCAATCTTTCATAAAATCAGATTCTGATCTTTCCTTCTAATTTAATTCTGTCTAATGATATATGATATCTTGACTTATACAAAGGCTTTCATAACTTAAGCAAGCAGATAGGCAGCTAATCAACGTCTCCTATTAACTTTCCTTCCCTTCAGGTACACTAAAAGTGACCTGCTGGTGGTGTATGGGGGGGAAGCATATTAGTTCAATGTGTGTGAGAAAGGTATAGCGTCCAGTCGAAAAACTGCTGCATATAAAGGAACGGTATCAAGCTAATGTGCTGAGTGACTTTCCAGTTTATGGCTGTTCCTCCTGTTGAATCACAGCGTGAAGTTCAAGCAGATAATCATCCTTTACTAATGGCTCACTCAGGAAATGTCAGTCATCGTGATCACACGATCAACATACAAAGGAATGATGTTACTTCCCCATCAACATCTCATCAAAACAATCATAATGACTTGGATGAGTTGCACCACAACAGAGGTACTTCAAATGAAGTTCCTCCTGTCCCTGAAAATTCTTATGGGACAACTGCTGCATCCAACTCTCGAAATGCATCCTCTGCAAGAAGAGATCACGGTCATCGTCAGCAGAATCCTTTGAATTCTGGCTTCTGGATCTCAATTGAGCTTATCGTAAATTTAAGCCAGATTATAGCAGCTATTTCTGTTCTGTCAGTATCAAGGAACGAGCATCCACATGCTCCATTATTTGAGTGGCTTATCGGTTACACAGCAGGTTGTATTGCTGCTCTTCCTCATCTTTATTGGCGCTATCTCCATCGCAATCGCCAGAACACAGAGCAGGAATCAGCAAGTCAGGCTTCATCTGAAAGGAACATATCTGAGCCTAATTCTTATGCAGTAATTTCATCTGCTCACTCATCAGAAGTTGACGGAGCTAGCAGTACTGGTGTCTCAAGAAGTAATTTACCGATCGCAAGTCCAAGGTAACATTCTATTCCACGGGAATTTATCCGAGTGTATATACCCTGCAATGTGTGCCTCCAAGGTGCATCGCTAATTTGAAGCGGAACCACCAATGCTACTGCATAGCAACCAGTCAACGGTCAACCACCTATAGTTGAGCAAAATGTTGCAGTATTCAAATTTCATATGATCATAGCAATTTATTTATGATGATTTCGCGGTGCTACCTACCTAATAACCAGAGAAAACATTAGGGCTTTCCGTATTTCCAATACTTAACATTACTTCTATCTGGACCCTGGACTTGAGATGCAACCTATCAAAATGCTGCAACCATTTGAATTTTTCCTCAGTCTAACATTATGAAGTAAGAATGTATTTTATACTTTGTAGGGTCTACGCATTGGTCGCCTGCTTTAAATTGGCTCTGGATTGTTTCTTTTCTGTGTGGTTTGTTGTGGGGAATGTGTGGATATTTGGTGGCCGTTCCTCTGTCCATGACGCTCCCAACTTGTACAGGTGTGTGCTGCTAGGTAGTGGTGCTGTGATACCTTCCTTACTTCTTACCTTACATGTTTGCTCATTTGTTTGCAATCATTTTCAGGCTGTGTATAGTATTCCTTGCATTCGGTTTCATTGGCTATGCGTTGCCTTTCATTCTCTGTACAATGATATGCTGCTGTCTACCCTGCATAATCTCCATGATGGGCTTCCACGAGGATTTGGATCTAAACAGAGGTGCTACCACAGAAGCAATCAATGCCTTGGTGGCATACAAGTTCAAGTCGAAAAGGATTCATGATGGAGATGTGGGAGAGGACAGCGGCGGAGTCTTGGCGGTTGGAACCGACAAAGAGCGAGCTATCTCTGCTGAAGACGCTGTGAGTTTCCCCATGTGATCCTGTTTGCGCACTTCTTGCACTTGGAATCTGGCACTCCTGCTTACACATCTATTGCACATCACGCTTTTGAGAAATTTTACGGTACATTCTACTAGTAGTATATAGTTGTAGTATAAATTAAATCTGATCATTGATTTGTAAGGGTATAATAGATTTTTCTTTATATTTATAATTTTATTCGTGAGAGTATTATGGACTTTTCCAACTAGAGTTGAAAATATTACCCTTGTGTCATACGATCCTTGTATGAACAATTACAATTCTACCACATCGGAATTCTACGACGCGTACTAACAGATTTAGTATAACTAAATCCTAACTAATCTGAACCATTAGATAAAAAGAATGGACGACCCGTATTGAATTGAGTGTACCGTAAAAGATCTCACACTTTTAGTTGACACCTACAAATCTGTGGGCTCTGCAGGTTTGCTGCATCTGCTTGTCAAAGTTCTCGAACAACGAAGACCTACGAGAACTCCCCTGCGCGCATGTCTTCCACATGGAATGCGTCGATAAATGGCTCAAGATAATGGCATTGTGCCCTCTGTGCAAGGCTGAGCTAGGAGACTCAACAAATGCTCCAGACACGAGTTCTGGGGGCCATCATAACAACGACAGAGTAGGAGACGACGTCGAGTCACAACAATAGCTGCTCATCTGCTTTCTCCCTTGAGCATGAGGATGGAACACGCCCTTTCTTGTGGCCTACACCGATTAACTAGTGAATTAACATGACAAACTACAATTAGGTATACCACTCCTTGTATGTTCCAACAAGTCCTTTTTTTCTGATGGACTTGTCTCGTATTGCCAATATAGCGCTTTCTGCCTACAATGTTCGGCTGTGTTCACTCAGGATTTCTTATACGTTGCTGCATGCATTGTTCTTACCCGGAGTTATCTGTAAAAACCATGCTTTACTAGCTGGTGTTGGAATGGCGATGGTGGTGAATGGTGATCACCTTAGCTGAGCACATTGTAGGTTGATGATGTTAACCTCCTATGTTGTTAAAAGCTTTCTGACTGTCTCCTTGTACAGACAATGGCTGTCTTGGCTATCTCTTTTGTATCTGACCAACTTGCATGGTTGCACCACTGCAAATCCTGTAGAGATCTCTCTTAGTACTTATCAAAATGTGACATTCACCAAATATGTAACATTCACCATTGATAATTTGATATCTCAGTACAGATCCCTACAAGGCTATAATCATTGGACAAGTGCAAGAACAGAATTATATATACTATATCCCCACGTTTATTTAGCACACATGCAGATCCAACAACTTAATGCTCCAATGTATGAGCTGCGAAGCTTTATTATTCATTGACTGCATTATTAAAGCAACAATCTAATTAATGGTTGTTTGTCCTTGCATCTCCCAAAGAGAAAAGATGATCTCCAATTATTGGTCCTCTCTTGTTTGATCTGATACTGTGCAGACAGTACAGCCGGTGACAGTTGACAGCCACTCTTATGTTCCTCTCATGTCCTACATTGTGTCTGGACCAATTATAGAGAGTTGAAAAATGCAACTAGTCAGATAAATAAATAAATAAAAGGGTGTTCATTCTCGTAAGATAGCTTGTGTTCTTAAAGAGAGGAGTAAAATGGCATGTGTTTGATGGTTTCGTAGTTATGAATGCTCGTGCATGCATGCTTCTCAGTAAAAAGAGGGGGGAATTGATAAAATGTCACTTAAAATATGAATTTGACAAAATACAAGTCAATTCGGTGTTGGATCCATCATCCATTAAGTGTCATTCTTCTTTTATTTTCCTATTCTTTGGTTAATACCCCGTTTTCACCCCTGTAAAAAAAATGGCTTGTGACTTGTAAAGGGGACTGAACTGTGAAGAGTGAACTCTACATGGCATATTGGGGGAGAACCAGCTCAAATTAATAGTACAACTAGAGAACCTGAAAGATTACTAGTACATCAAGATACCAGCAAGGAACATATAATAAGCTGTACTAGCTATATATATTCTCTCTCAAATATGTATGCAAGAATAAGCAAAGGAATAATAAATACATAAGCATCCAAATAGGATATATCTGAATCTGGTCAAAACTCAAAAGAGGAGAGGCATCTGTCAGTCAGTGCGCGATGGGCCCAATTTCACGTGCCACTGGCCCTAGCTCATGACTGCTCGCTGGTCTAAGCCATATCATATATACTAGGTGGAAACGCGCGCTACGCCGCGTGCAGGCAAAAGACACGGCCATAGCGCCGGTTAGTATTTAACACGCGGTACACAAGCTGCAGCATGTGTCTAGTCCTGGTTAGTACGTAACTATCTATATAATACAATCGTGCATAAAATCAAAATACTTGATTATTTTTACACATGATACCATCCAGCTATCTTGGGTTATATGTATAATGCATATATAACTGAATAACTGATATACAGTGAGTTCAGGGTACTCAATGTCCATACTACGGCATGCATAGAATTTGGACAACATTTACATGGAGGATTTTTTGTCCTCGTATTTATAAAAATAGCCGGACCGAAAAAATTTGGAAAAATTTGCACCCCGGCCGTGCGGCGACCGCCATGTGCCGCTTTCGCATGGCCGCCGTGCGGTCGCCCCGCCGGCCGCCACGTGTTAGGGGGTTAGGGTTTCACGTGGGTTAGGGTTTCTGCTCTATTCGTTCTATTTTTTAAATATAGCAAATGACTTTAAAATAATATAAAATTTTATGTGAATGCTTCTGACACAGTGTACTTTATTGTGTAATTTTCTACATAATTTTACTCGTTCCGATTTTACCTCGCAATTTCATTTAAGTGTACTGATTTGATCCCGACACGTGTCAACCCCTCCCTCTCCCACTCTTCCCTCTCCCGCACGGCCCCCCTCCGGTGGCCACCTTTTCAATCGTCTGTGATATTACTATCGAAATCTCGCAGTTGCTCTTCGCTCATCCCAATTGTGTGTCTCTAACACGGCTCTTTCTTAGATTCCGATACTAACTCACCAACAAATATTCTGTTAGTGTTCGTGAAAGATAATTACTCATAACCTGTATGTATATCCAAGCTGCATTGTAATGGTGGAGATCTAACACAATTGGAACTTCCTAGTAAGGCAAGTGTGTATTGGCCCAAGAATTTTCTTTGCAATAGCCTCAAGTCAGATTTATCTATGTGATAAATTTTCTAATTACATCTATATTAGACTTTATATCATGCAGCCTGTCCAACTCCAACGTGGATCGTGATCAAGATTCGTATAGATGCAACTTCGAGTTTCATTTCTGGTATTAATCTAAGTAACACTGGACTGGATCAACATTCCTGTAGAGAAAGCAATGTGTCTAGAAAACGTGGAATGTTGGAAGACAACGAAGGTGCTACTGGCTTGAAGAGACCACTATATGACAATCTTTGTTTACTTATCAGTTTAATGGTGGATGATGTTCTTTAATAATGTACAATATATTGCTTTCTGCAGACGTGCAAGACATATTAGGGTTTACAATGAATTAGGGTTTGCAATGAAGTTGCAATGTACGTTTTCATACAGATAATTATCGACATTTCAAGCGTTAGAAGCATTACATGAAACATGCACGGGTTTATTACAATCGGGATGTAGGAGGAGGGGTATTATCACATATAACCCGATCAAATAGGATACCCTTTGTTTATTTATCGGGTTAATATGGATGGTGCTCTTTAGTATTGTATTATACAACATGCTAGATAAGGTTGTGCATGAACCAACTGAGGGAAATACGTGGCATGCGGATCATATAACGATGTATCGTAACCTCCGACTCATGTGTGTTTCAAATGCTACAGTACATCGTTATATGATCCGCATGCCACGCATTTCCCTCGGTTAGTTCATGCGCAATGTTATCTAGCCTGTGATATAATACAATATTACAGAATATCATCCACAGAAAACTGATAAATTAACAAAGAGCATCCTATAGCATAAAAAATAGGTGTGTGCAACTAGTCTCCGCGGCAATATCTTTTCTTGCTGAGCTCACCTCATTACATAGCAGCACCTTCGATGCATGTTCAGGGTACAAGATATGACCATTATCCTATAGCATAAAAAAATAGACATGTTAGAACATTACAATAGTGATGAGAAATAGGGAATTTTGAAGCACGATTGATTTCTGACTCTAAGTTCATAACAGTAAGAACTAAGAAGACTTGAACATATCACCTCTGACTTGATAGTTGTAAATGATTCGATTGTATTACCTGACTGATTCTAAATGAATGGCAAAAAGCTCATTCATCCTCAAATAAATTAATTGCTGTTTGCAGTCTCTTCAAGCCAGCGAACTAACTGATAACCATAAAACTAATTTTGACTGACTAATTAATTACCAGCGAACTAACTAATTACCTCTAAACAAATTGCCTGCCCTTTGCAGTAAGTTATCAAAAAAACCGAGCGACAAGCGACGAGTAGCAAGCAAATACTTGATCTCCAAAAAAATTAATTATATTAAGTTCTCTAAGTTCTCAGTGATGAGCGCCAGAACGAGAAGCGAAACACAATTGGGATGAGCGAAGAGCGACTGCGAGATTTTTGTATTTATAGCCGAGTGAAGGAGGAGTCGCTGTGTTGGTGCCTGGAATTTCAGACACGTTGTCTACGCGCAGCACTGCGGGCAAGGGGGGACAACCGCGAGGAGTCGACAGATGTGCGAAGGAGGGATGATGGACGGCTCAAAATATGGCCACCGGAGGGAGCTGTGTGGGAGGGGGTGAGCAGGGTTGGCGGGAGGGGGCCATGCGTGTGGGAGGGGGAAAGGGTAACACATGACGGGATAAAATGATTACACTTAAATGGAATTGCAAGGTAAAATTAGAACGAGAAAATTTATAAAAAAAATTACACAAGAAAGTACATCATGTTACGAGCATTCACGTAAAATTTCATAATTTTAGGAACTAATTTGCCATATTTTTAAAATGCTACAAAATTCATGGATTATCGGTGGAAACTCTAACCTAACCCTAACCCGAAACCCTGACCCCCTAACACATGGCGGCGGCAGTGAGCACCACACAAAGGCCATCTTGAAGCGGGCGTGGCAGGTGTCAGTGGTGGCTGCACCGTCTTGGTCGGGTGCTAATTTTGCCAAAAAATTTTTGGATCCGGCTATTTTTGTAAATACGAAACGAAATTACGCTAATACGGAAAAAAAAAAGTCTTACATGAAGCTCAGCAAAAGGAGCAAAACTTAAACGTTGGTAGCATATGAAGCGTGAATCATAGATATTAGGTATAGTTGCACACGATGAGTGAACAGGTTGGGGCCGCAAGACATACAACATCAAAGAGGCAAATGCTAAACACATTTTTAGTATAGCAGGGGACCCTAACGATGACATAGATAACACACCTTGATTTGATCAGTAGGTCAGATGCGCATATTGCCGACACACAAAAAAATAGTGGGATTTTCTTTGTTACTAAAAAAAGGAAACAATATGTAAGATTCCAAATCTGCATACTGTAGACATAAATATACAATAGTTTACTGCATGTTTTTGTCGATTAAACTATATCAAGGCAAAAAAAAAAACACGATCTGTGTCCGCTTTTATATAGGATGCCTACCAAAATTTCATGCCTATGAACATAATTGATTATCCTATGGTACAATTTATTCTTTTCCGCGGGATTGTGGCCGTTAACATCGTTGACAAATAACTAATCATGCAAAAGTGTGTTCGTCTTTCAGCAATGCCTATCTAGAGGATGACGCGTCGATGCCTTTTCAATCATATAACATTACTACGGTAAACTAAGATCGATAGAATCGGGTAGCCGTCTAGAACTCAATATAAACAATCTGCCATGGATCGAAATTTTCAAAATATAAAATGACATGAGCAATTTGTACAAAAGGATGAACGGGTCATTACCTCAACTAACAGGTACCATCAGTCGTCTGTGAAGCAACATAAGAAAATCCCATAGCACGTGGAAATATAAGCATAAGGCAAGAGGTAATAATATTATATAGGCTTAAAAGAGTACCAGGATCATGATCTGTGCACCATAACACACCAAATGTAGTTCTAGGCAACGACTCATTATTAACCTGGTAATCTAAGTCTAGTATCAACAACAGGCATGGCCTGAAGCATGAACAGCATGTGCAACCCAACAAGTAACATATTTGAGCCGGTATTTATAATTTAGCAGCTAGCTCTTGAAGTATCAGTTTATAAGCGTGGCCTCAATCAAGTTTGAGCGGTTTAAAAAAGATTGGTGCACCAACTCGTAAATAACAATCAAATTAGAAGTGTTTTAGAGGCCTAAGAAGAACATACGTCATGCAAATTGAACAACAACGATACACCACTACCAGAAGCCCGGTTTTTCCCGAGTGCTCAAAACACTCGGGAAATGAGGAAAAACACTCGAGAGTGAATTTCCCGAAGGCCGACACTCGGGAAAGATTAGTCGGGGAAAAAACAGTTTCCCGAGTGTAACACTCGGGAAATAAAACTTTCCCGAGTGCATATGTATACACTCGAGAAACCCAAACACTCGGGAGCAAATATGTCTCGACGGCTTGTTCTACCGTAACGGAAACCTTTACCGAGTGTGGACACTCGGGAACGTGGTGAACGAAACACTCGGGAAAATTACTGTGGCGAATGTTTCCCCGAGTGTATGGCAAACAATTGCACTTGGGAACGTTTCACCGACGAGGGACGAAAACAGGAAAAAAAATTGCCACGTGGCCAACTTGTCCCGAGTGTTGACACTCAGGAAAGTTTTGGCATAGTTCCCGAGTGTTGACACTCGGGAAAGTTGTGGTAGAGTTCCCGAGTGTACACTCGGGAATTTTCCAAACAGCACCAACCCATTTTCCACTAATTTTGTATATTCAATTTTGCATTTAATTTTGAACTACGCTGACAAAAAACTAGCAATCAAATAATCTATACATTCCACAACAAGAAAAATACAACAATTCATTACATATATAGATTCAATAATATTGACATAATTCCCGAGCTCACAATATATATATATCGGACAAAAGGCATGGTACATATAATAGTTCCCGAGCTCACAACATTTGAGTTCAAATTAGAAAATCTAAGTATAAGGCATGATACATATAACAGTTCTAAGTAGTAATTTCACACAGTCTTATCTGTAATGCATCAAACAAAAGCATAACACCAAATGTCTTATCTGTGCACTACTCATACCAGACCTATGACTGAAAACAGAAGGCATAACACCAAATGTAGTTCTAGGCAACGACTCACTATTAACCTAGTAATCTAAGTCTAGTATCAACAACAGGCATGGCCTGAAGCATGAACAGCATGTGCAACCCAACAAGTAACATATTTGAGCCGGTTTTTATAATTTAGCAGCTAGCTCTTAAATGTATTAGTTTATAAGCATGGCCTCAATCAAGTTTGAGCGGTTTAAAAAAGATTGGTGCACCAACTCATAAATAACAATAAAATTAGAAGTGTTTTAGAGGCCTAAGAAGAACATACGTCATGCAAATTGAACAACAACGATACAACACTACCCCTACGAAAGTGAAATATCAGGTACCAATAGAAACTGGCCTTTTTAAAGAGAAACATGGATCACAATTTTAAAGTTCACAATTTTTTTACTGTCCATGAAGTCGGTCTTTTTCATACCGTCGAAGTACTGTTCGGTTTGATAGGGTAGAAAACAAAATGCACAGTTCTTTAGCAGCCAAATGATGTTTACCTTCTTGCAAGTACCCAGCATCTGAGGCTAAAAGTTCTCAAGGTTCACTCCAAGTTCTTCAGTTATGACCGGTTTGAGGAAGGCGCAAAATTCAATAAAGTGAATTTGTTAATCTGCTAACAGTGAAATGGGCAAAGGAAGAGGCCTGTAAGGATAGCAAGGTCCTGTAAGTTGGCTTTCCTATTCTCCCCAAAGCCAGGAGCTCTGACCTCACAGATCTACATTTTATGTCCACAAAGCAAAAAGAGCTAGCACCAACCTTAATGCATGCACGAAGCTTGTTAATAATCAGGGTACCCAATGCCTCACTGTCTACATCTTCCGCAACAATAAGCAAAGGCTTTTGGTTCTGTTTAAGCAGAGGTCATAACAAACCAGCATCAGCTATGTAAATAAACAAATACCTTGAGGGCTAACTCCAACACTTTGGCGACCGCATGAAGGTTGGATACCTCCCTATCTGTATCAAGATCAAAGGATCATCTAGTTCCTATAAAAAATAACATAAATCCATAACCAAGATCATTTAAGTTTAAACAGAAAGCTAACATTAACAAGAAAGCAAGGAAATACTTACACGTTTTCGGTTCTTTTGGTTAGAAATAAAGTACGGATAGATGTAACCTCTGTCAAGCCTCATGCCTTCCACAACCTCAAGCTCGCTGTAGAGAGTGTTACCATCCTATCAGATGTTTCAGGATGAACTTAGTCTTAGACAATAATATTACATCATCTGTAGCTCATACCATTCTTCTGATTGCGCTGCTTTCCCTCTGTGTCGGTAAACAATCGGTAAACAATGACGTTGGGTAGGAGGGAAGGCGACGTAATCAGAAGAACAGAGACGACCACACCCTTGCCTTGGCCGGCTCCAGCTCCACTCGCGGACACTCGCCCTCACCGGGGTGCCGGCCACCGTCGCCGCACAGGTAGGGTTAGGCGCAGGCAATGGCGGGGTGTGTGACCATGCGGTTTGTGTGCATACATTGCGTTGGCAAATATCCTATGTCAATTTCCCCACACATGTCCACATGTGTATGCAGCAGTAGAACCGTAAGGAAACAACACATTCTTTTGTGTGTGTTTTTACACACAAAAAAAATGATACATAAGCATCTTAACAAACTATGTAATGAAATGTAAAAATTAGGGGAATATGTTAATTGCCTATCCCATGAAATCCACAAATTCCCAAAATAGAATCACCTCAAAATTCACATTAGAATCAAAGACAGACGTGCAACACCAATTAACCACACTACTACAAAAAAGCTAATACTGGACGCCTCATCACAGACGGTTGACCAAAACCGTCTGTATTAAATACAATCATAGACGGTTTTGGTTTAGCGACCGAAATGCGTATTCGGGCTGCGCTAAAACCGCTCTGAAGAAAGTAATATCACGAGCGGTTCGTGTTGAAAACCGTCTATGATACCATCACAGACGGTTACGAACAAGAACCGCTCAGTGATACTTTTAGTATCACGACGGTTCTTGTTCGTAACAAGAACCGCTCGTGAAGTAGTTTTCAACACGAACCGTCTGTCAATTCTGTGCTCATCACTGCATTTCGTGTTGAAAACCGTCAGGAAGTATCATAGACGGTTCGTATTAAAACCGTCTATGATACATATCTTATCACGCACGGTTTGTATTAAAACCGCCTATGATACATATCTTATCACGCAGCGGTTTGTATTAAAACCGCTCAGAACTTGGAATTTTTCTTACACTCTGATTTTACCATGGATTCAAATTACTAAATTTTACCATGGCTTGGAATCACTAACACGTCGATTTTACCATGGCTTGAAGATTTTACCATGACTTGAAATCACTAACACTCTGATTTTACCATGACATGAAATCACTAACACGTCGATTTTACCATGGCTTGAAATCACTAACTCTCTAATTTTACTATGGCTTGGTAAACTCTCTAATTTTAGACGGTTCTTGTTCAGAACCGTCTGTGATAGACTATTTTCACAGGCGGTTCAACAAGAACCGCTGCGTGATAGTATTATCACGACGGTTCTTGTTCGTAACCGTCTCGTGATAGCATTTTCACAGACGGTTCAAAAACCGTCTGTGATGACTCATGTCATTACAGACCCATAAACTCAGACGGCTCACAAAACCGTCTGTGATGACGTTTTTGAACCGTCTGTGAAGGCCTTTTCTGTAGTAGTGCCATCTCGAAAGCGTAAAAGCGCAACTGAAAGGGCTCATATTTTCAGATGCCATCCATACGTAATGCATGAAATAAAAAACTTTTTGGTCACATGCAACATAGCATGAATTATGAATTAGCTTTTCATGTATCAACTAACAGAAGATACACACAAAAAATTATACATAAGCATATTAACAAACTATGTAATAAAATGTTCAAATTAGGGGAATGTGGTAATTGCCTATTTCAGCGAATCCAGAAAGCTGCACAATAGAATCACCTCAAAATTCACATGAGAATCAAAGACTGGCGTGAAGCATCAATCGGGCATCTCCAAAGCATAAAAGCGAAACTGAAAGGGATCATATTTTCAGCCGCCATCCATACAGATTACAACCGAAGGACCGGGGGAGGAGACTCTAATCTTCAGTAACATCACTATCCATTACCTATTCAAACAATAATGGAATAATAATCTAAGTGGTCATGCTTGATGGTTGTAATCTTCCGTAAGCTCTCTAGAAAATAGTATTTGATCCGCGCAAGGGCAACGGCGATGCACGAGCGTGAGGTGAGGCGGCTAGGGCTGTATTTGACCAAGCATGGCGCGACGACGTCGGCGAGGTAAAGTAGAGGGAGAGGGAGGAAGAGTGCAGAGAAGGGAGGAGGTGGCGGCAAAGGGAGGAGGCGGCGCGGCGGGTGCGACTACGAGGGGGAGGGAGGCGGGCGGGGAGGAGGCTTGCGGCGTGGCGGCGGGAGGAGGCGGTGGGATCGGACGGCGGAAGGCGCCTGCGTCGCGCAATCCGCTCGATCGGACGACCGAGACACGCACAAGATGAAGGAGCGCACTGCGTTCACGAAATCCCAGGGGCAGGCGTCGGCGCGCGATTGGGAAAAAACCCCTGGGGAACGCGGGGAAGGCAGCAATTCTAGCCGCTATAAAGAGAGTAATATATATGCATCATATAATACGCATGCGACCGGAAGTAGTATATCGATGGATGGGTCATTTGTCTCTAAAAAGGGGAGAGAGGTCCACTGCGTTTCAGCTCTCAATGCAAAGATGTTATAGTGTATGAATATTAGGAGTGATCTTTACAGTCCGATCAAAAAAGCGAATGGCGAGATCAATGCTACAATGTTTCCGCTACTGTAAAAGCGCTACAATACTTTCCACTGTTGCTGCGGTGGTTGCTATTGTGCTACGCCAAAGTACTGTTCATGTAACGTGTACCACTGTTCGTACAATGCTACGTCATAGCACTGTTAGCATAGCCCGTAATACTGTTCGCAGTGTCTATTTACTGCAGAGAATCCGTATCTAATAGAAAGATAGATTCTCAACTCTCTCCTGTCAAATTAAACTAGCTAGGACTAGGACTATGATGGCAGATTTGTTGGCAGGACGTGTGTGAGCAGCAAGCAACCCACGAGGGGTGTTTGGTTGGTGCACATGTACAGTACACAACCGCACGCACGCATGCAGATCAATGGGACGATGAGGTCGGGTGTGTCACGTACTTACGGGGCTCACCGCGCGCAGAATATACGCACCGAGATACTCGTATTCGTATGTATGTACAGTAGCTATGCATGCTCTATTTTGCTATACTCGTTAGGTGCACCAAGATACTGAATTTTTTGCTCATCTAGCACGTTTGCATCAGCTAATTGCAGATATGACTGTATAGTACGCGTATTAGCAAAAATAGCAACCCTTGCGCATGATGACGTGCAGATGGCAACTGGCGCCAAGACGGCCATCTTGCGCCGCCACCCGTCGACGCATGGCCAGCCCCTCCACCTCACATACCGCCTCATCACTTTGGTACGCCACCCATTTTTGGCTATGCTGATGGCCATCTTGTGGCGTCGTGGTATATAGCCACCCAGGGCTGATCTCAGTATACATCCATTGGGGTCATGTGACCCCAATGAGACCCAACCCAACCCTTATATCCTCTTGCTAACTACCTTTAATGACCCCAATGTACCATAGCCAAATTTGTATTTTCTCTAAGGTACCCCAATGTCTTTATTTCCTGGATCCGCCCCTGACCCCGCGTCAGCCAATTAGTTAGCTGCCGATTAGGTTAGCCGCTAATTAAGTTAGTTAATTAGGTTAGGTTAGTTAATACTCCCTCCGTACACAATTACTTGACGTTCTGCCTTCAACAACTAGTACTAGCAACGTCAAATATTAAAAACTAGAGGGAGTAACTAGCTAGGGTCTGAAATTTGAAGGAATTTTAAAATATAGCAAATTAGTCCAAAAAATTATGAATTTTTTTTGGAGCCTCTTGACACTGTGTACTTGTTTGTGTAAATTTTCTATTATTTTATCCGTTCAGAATTTTTATCGCTATTTCGTATAAGTGTCATGTTCGTACGAATTAATAAATGTAGAAAATAAGCTCCAAAAATTATGAATTTTATTTTGAAGGCTCCTCACGCAGTGGACTTAGTTGTGTAATGTTTCGGCAATTTTATATGTGTTCTGGTATTATCTCGAAAATTTAGGATTTATGTTACGAAAATTTTGATTTTAGGTTTCGGAAATTATGGTTTCATGATTTCATGTGACTTGGAATGTATAAAAAAAACTGCATTGCAACTCTATTGGAGATGTTGATATACAATATGACGCTGGAATACACACTTAACAACCAAAATACGCGTACAACTATAGTAAAATAAAATCACATAACACGCGATACTATATGGCTTACTCGTCTGAGTCACTACTCTCTGCCTGCTGCGTCTATGTCCACGTGCGCGGCCTTGTTTTGTGCCGAGCATGACCCGTGGAATACGTCCACCGGTTCGAAGAACGTGTGTCGGTTCAGAAGGTGTACGGAGATCGTTGAGGCGAAGGTGGACCAGTAGACTGACTCTGGAGTAGAGTCTGGTAGGCGTACATGTCGTCGTGATGAGCCATGCCGACCTCAGGGACACCTCTGAGGAATTCGTCCACGACGGAGGCTAGAAAACCACTTTGAGGGTACGACGGATGAGCTCTGGCCTTGGACGTATGGGGTTCCCGCGTACCCGGAGGAGCTCTGGCCTTGAACGTACCGTGGGGCACCAAACCCTGAGGACATCTGCTCTTGAATGTGCGATGGGGCGCGAACCGGAGGAGCTACGCCTGCAGACGCTAGAAACCCTATTGCCATTGTCCGTGCCACTCGGCGTCGTGTCTTGCTCGCCGGCAGAGGCGGAGGCCCAGATATCGTCATCAGTCAACGTGAACTGGTCGTCACCCCCACGGGCAACTAAAGGCTGCAAGACGGAACAATGTTAGTACAAATAAACACTCTGGACGTAAACTAAGAACCTCGTACCTCCTGGATGTGCAGTGCAGATAACCGAGGGGGAGCGCCAGTCTGTTTACTGGGTCCGGACGACAGAAGTGATTCATCCCGATGGCCCTACGGCGAGAGAACGGCATGATGTTGGTGGCACGTAAGGTATAACCAAAAAAACTGAACGTAAATTTATACATAGCGACTTACCTCCATGGCGACCTGGCCCGCGGATGACCGACGGGGAACGCTATGACGCTTGCCGGACTCGCTAGGTTGTGGTGACCTAGCGGGTAAGCACGCCCCCCCCCACTTCGTGCCCGATGCGCAGGACATTGTTCCTCGAACAACCGCAACCCAAGTTTATTATCTTCTTCATTTCCGCCGAGATATGCTTCAAAACTTTTTTTATATCCCGCCGGGGTTCTATCTGGGCTACGGAGGGCGTCGTCCGATGCGCTCTAGATGCGCAAAGGCTCGCTCAATCAGTGACATCGTAATGAGTTCATTAACGTAAATTACGAATGTCGCATTAAACCGCAAACCAAAGGTTGTAAGTGTAAATGTTGTCGCCACGTCATGGTTACTGCGGACGGCCGTATGTGCGGCGGAGGCTCACATGGTGCGTCTGCTCTGTCACCTCCTTCGGGCGCTCCGGAGGAGGAATGGTGAGTCTTACGCGCGTTCGTGGCACGTACCACTCCATGTACGCACTGTACAACTCAAGGTCGTACGGACGCTGCTCATGCCAGAAATCCACGTGTGCCCTATTCATCCATATCGTAGTTCACTGCTGCAAGTACATTCGCTAGTCTTGAATATGCCCACCCGCCCTCGATTGCCTACATTTCCAGAAAGATTAATGTTAGAAAATAAGACGTAAGGACTACAAACATTACTCGGATGAAGTTTGACTCACAGGTGTACGGCTCGCTCTAGGAGCCTGTCGTCTGGGGGGGGCACGAACTGGTACCGACCAAATTGTCGCATTATGCACTGCAGCGCGTGAAGCTCCACCATATGTGAGAACACCAGGTGGCAGGTCGTCGTCCACAGCAATGCGTCCTGCACGCAGTGCACGGACAACCCGTGCGACACTACCGTGCGCAGGTAATTAGGATACCATGGACACCAGATGATATCGCTCTCATGCAACAACTCGAACTCGTTGTGATACAACGAGTAGCACCTCGCCGGTCTTCCGCTGGCCCAACGCAGACGGGCAGTAGTCCACCGTAAGCCCATGGTGGGCATGTCTACATGGTCATGTGGGACAGGGTACGGGTGCGCCGCTATCTCGATGGTCGGCTGCCCAACAGGGAAGTGCTCCCAACTCCACAGCTGCAGGAGCACGTAGTAGACGACCAGGTTGGTACCAGTGGTGCTGCGTCGCGAAGCGTCACACAACCCCCGGTATGTGACGCAAAGGATGACTAATCCCCAGATGTACTCCTCCATCGGCTTCGCATCAACTAAAGACTCGGCGACGCGGATGAAGCTGGGGTTCAAAAAATCGCCCTTTGTGGTTAGAAACAGGACCCAACCAAAGAGCTAGAGGTAAGCATAATCAACCAAGGACCCAACCCCCGGTAAGCAACGAGGTGCGTCCTAACGACCTCGTGAGGTGCACCCTGCGTGCATTCACTGAACTGCCTCAGCCAAGCCCGAGGGACGCCACGTGCACCCTCCAGGAGAGGTTGGCCAACCCATTGCTCCAGTCTAGCCTTCCAGTCCACACTCGAGGGCCCGGAACAAGCGATACATCCTGGATCGGGAAACCGGTCAAGAACGAGACGTCTTGCAGGGTGACTGTCATCTCACCCCAATGAAAGTGGAAGGTGTGCGTCTCGGGTCTCCACCTGTCGACAAGTGCGGACATCAAGCTGGCGTCTAGGGTGAACTAGCGTCCGATGGAGACCATCCTCGTAAAGGGCAACAAGCCCGTGTCCCAGAGGATCGGGACGTACCGATCGTCCAGCGCCTAGTAGTCCCTCCCCGCCCGAAGCGCCAGGGGCGGAGGGCCATCCGCGTCAGCGGTAAGCCACATCTTGCATCGGTGGTCCTCATCGTAGAATTGCTCTAGTAGCTCCGGTAGAGACATGGCTTGCAAACACATGGAATAGAGGGAACATTAGTGAGAAGGTGGCTAATGAATATAAAAGATTGTAAATTAATTGCAGAGTAGTTTTTCTGGGGTGATAAGCTACATGATAAGTTAGCTTAATTAGATTATGCTCATCTGTTCTTTGGTGAATGCATTTCTTATTATTTGATTTCGCTTTACAATCAAACTAACACTACAAATTAATGTACACTACTTAATTAATTAATTACTACTAATTATTTCATAACTAATAAACACTATAAATAACATACACTACTTAATTAATTCATTACTACTACCTGCGAATGACGGTGGTTAATAACGTTAAAATGTCCACAAAAATATAATCGACAGAGCAAGAGAGCGAGCGAGCGCGAAATGAAATGAATGAGCGTAAGAGCGAGCGAGCGACTACGAAATGAAATCGCGCTCACTCCCTCTAATTTATAGCCACTGCTCTCAAAGGGAATCCTTATCTCGTGCGCTAATTAAGCTATAAATGTCAGCGGACAAAGATTGGAATCCTTATCACGCGCGCTAATTAAGCTATAAATGTCGACGGACAAAGATTCGATGGATGAGACAAGGAGGTGACGGGATAACGACCGATTGATTCTTTCGATGGAAAATTAAGGCAAATGGAGGGAGGGCCTCATTTAAATCTTTGGACAATCAACACATGGCACAGACATTTATTGATTCGTACGAACATAACACTTATACGAAATAGCAATAAAAATTCTGAATGAATACAATTATGAAAAATTTACACAAACAAATACATGGTGTCAGGATGCTCCACAAAAAGTTTCATAATATTTTGGACTCATTTGCTATATTTTAAAATTCCTTCAAATTTCATACCCTAACTAATTACCTAACTAACCTAAATAATTACCTAACTAACCTAACCACTAACTCCTAATTGCTCCCTAATTGGCTAGCGCATGGCCACCATGCGCTCAAGATGGCGCATATGCCACCGTCTTGACCATGCATGCTAAATGGCGGGGCAAAATTTGGCGGCGGGTGAGTGGCGAAATTTGGCCGGGCGAGAACCGGGGCGCTACGACAGTGGCCAGTCGTGTGTGGCGCCTTTGGCGTCTTGTCGCCATGCACAAGGGTTGCTATTTTTGCTAATACGCGCGCTATACGGTCATATCTGCAATTAGCTGATGCAAACGTGCTAGATGAGCAAAAAAAATTCCAAGATACTCGTATTCGTATGTACGTACAGTAGCTATGCATGATCTATTTTGCTATACTCGTTATGTGCACATCACATGTGTACCGTTCTCCGCGGATATTTCTCAGGTCACATGATCGAACAGCCTGCTATCACCAAAGTATGTAAATACTACCCTATCCGTTTAGAAATGTACGATGTTTAGAAAACATGTCGTCAAATTTGTCTAACTTTGACTAATAATTTATGAAATATTGTTTTAGATTGGTCATGAGAAATTAATATCATTAGATCTGTCATGATAAATATTTTTATAATATAATAATTTTGTAATTTTTACTAACATAATCATATGAAAAGTAATAATCAAAGTTAGATATGGAGGACAGTACCGATGTCTAAAACGTCATGCATTCTTGAACAAATGGAGTAATACTTACCAAATGCGTATAGTATTTCCGGAGGAGTTCTAGTTTATGTCACGCAGATATCTGTGCGACTGTGCATAGTGCATGCGTGGATCAAAGAGGATATACACTAGCTTAATTGAGATCGATTAGATTTTGAGGTGAGTGGAAATCCCGAGGGCAGGCATTGGCGCGCGATTGGGAGAAAACCCCCAGGAAACACGGGGAAGGCAGCGATTCTAGCCGCTATAAAGAGAGTAATATATATACATCATATAATACACATACGACTAGTAGTATATCGATGGATGGGTCATTTGTCTCTAAAAAAGGGGAGAGGGGTCCACTGTGTTACAGCTCTTAATACAAAAATATTATAGTGCATAGGCATTAGGAGTGATCTCCATGATCTGATTGAAAAGCGAATTGTGAGATCAATCCTACAATGTTTTCGTTACCGTAAAAGCGCTATAATACTTTCCACTGTTGCTGTATTGGTTGCTACAGTGCTACGGCAGAATACTGTTTACATAACGTGCTACACTGTTGGCGTAATGCTACGGCAGAGTTTACTCGTGGATCCAAGGTAGAAAGATAGATTCTCATCTCTCTCGTGTCAAATTAAAGCTAGGACTAAGGACTAGGATGGCGGATCGCTGGCAGGACGTGTGAGCAGCAAGCAACCCACGAGGGGTGTTTGGTAGGTGCACATGTACAGTACACAACCGCACGCACGCACTCAGATTAATGGGACGATGAGGTCGTCACTGGTGAGGCACTCGGGCGTGTCACGTACTTACGGGGCTCACTGCGGAATTTTTTTTATTTAGTCTAGCGTCACGTAATTACAAAAATGATCTCTCTTCTATCGTATTTGTAAAATTAGACTCCATACAAACGCGTAATCGCTAGGGGACCGACACGTGTCCCCTTCGCGGTTGCGGAGCGCGGAAGGGACGCGGGCGCGGGAGGAGCGATTTTTTTTTTGATTTGGTCTAGCGCCACGTAATTGCAAAAATGATCTCTCTTCTATCGTATTTGTAAAATTAGACTCCATACGAGCGCGTAATCGCTGGGGGACCGACACGTGTCCCCTTCCGCGCTTGCGGAGCGCGGAAGGGACGCGGGCGCGGGAGGAGCGAATTTTTTTTTTGATTTGGTCTAGCGCCACGTAATTGCAAAAATGATCTCTCTTCTATCGTATTTGTAAAATTAGACTCCATACAAGCGCGTAATCGCTGGGGGACCGACACGTGTCCCTTCATGATGCTATGAGCGGAAGGACGCGCGCGGAGGAGCGAATTTTTTTTTGATTTGGTCTAGCGCCACGTAATTGCAAAAATGATCTCTCTTCTATCGTATTTGTAAAATTAGACTCCATACAAGCGCCAGAATCGCCGGGGACCGACACGGTCCCTTCCGCGGCTATGATGAGCGGAAGGACGCGCAGTGAGGAGCGATTTTTTTGATTTGGTCTAGCACCACGAATTGCAAAATGATCTCTTCTATCGATTTGTAAAATTAGACTCCATACAAAGCCAATCGCTGGGGATCGACACGTGTCCCTTCCGTGGTTGCTTGAGCGCGGAAGGGACGCTTGGCGCGGAGGAGCGGCGCGCGCGGATCTGGAGGAGAGGTCACCTTCCGCGGAGGAGCGCGGAAGGACGGCGAGATCTGGGCGGCAGGCAGGCGGGCGCGTGGCGGGAGGCTGCTGGGCAGTCAGAAGCAAAGCTTCCACGCCTCGATCATGAAAGTCACCAACTTCCTGCGCTCGACGACCACGGAAAGGCGACGGCGATTTTCCGCGCGCGGCGACCGCGGAAAGACGCCGGCCCCCGCGCCCATCACTTTGGTTCTGCGCTCGGCCGAATTCCCGCGGGCGTCGCTCTCTTTCTGCGCTCACGGACCGCGAAAGGGGACACGCGTCAGCCCCCAGTGATTCCGCCCTTGTATAGGGTCTAATTTTGCAAATATGGTTGAGGGGGGTCATTTTTGCAATTACACGGCGCTACATGGTCAAATCAAAAAAAAATTCCTCACCGCGTGCAGAATATACGTACCAAGATACTTGTATTCGTATGTATGTACAGTAGCTATGCATGATCTATTTTGCTATACTCGTTATGTGCACATCACACGTGTACCGGTCTCCGCGGATATTTCTCATTTCAGGTCACACGATCGAGCAGCCTGCTATCACCGAAGTATGTAAATACTACCCCATCCAGAAATATACGACGTTTTAGAAAAATGTGCTGTTAAATTTATCTAACTTTGACTAATCATACATGAAATACTATTTTTGATTGGTCATAAGAGAATAGTATCTAAATATTTTTATAATATAATAATTTTTTAATTTTTACTAATATAATCATATAAAAAGTAATGACCATATTAAAGACCGTACGATAACTAAAACGCCATGCATTTGGATCGGATAGAATATACGCTAGCTTAATTGTGATCGATTAGATTTTGAGGTGAGTGGAATGGCAGCACGGGGACCCGACGAGCAACAAATAAAGTGGGTGCGTACGTGAAGTAGCTGTCATCGGAAATGTAAGCGTGGTATGTATCGATCGACCACACTGCAACTAGTCGTACGTGCACGCATGCCTGCACGTGCATGCAGATTGAGATTGAGCTAGTGAACCTGACCAGCCACATGATACAAATACATCCTAGCTAGTTTCCCAGTAGATACCTCCGTGAGGCCGCGATTACATTCGATAATTACATCGTTGGTCTTTGAGAAAGGAACCGCGTGGGCGTGGGCGGGGGTGCGTACGTGTGGGCGCGGCTCACAGTGAGGCGATAAGAAAAGGACGCGGGGAGGAAACGTGGTGTGTCGGGTCGAGGAAGACGACGCCGGCCGCGCTCTCGCGGTCAGGTGCCTTGCCGCGCCGCGCTGTGCTGCACTGGTGCGTCGTGCGGTGGCCTCGTGTCCGCTTGCGCCCGCGCCCGCGGTGGACGTCGACGGGTGCGCTTGTGATGGGGCCGGCCGGAAGGACGACGGCCATCGATCGATCGTGCGCTGGCCAGCTAGCTCACCTTGCACGGCATTCCAACTCACGTGGGCCTGGGCCTGCGGACCAACCGGTCCGGGCCTATTTAAACACCGGCATCCCTCTTCATTCCTCAGAGCTCACACGCTACACTCTCCATCCATCTCAAACCTTCCTCTACGAAACACCTCTGATCTCAACTCGCAACACTTGTGCTGTTCTCTTCAGCTCGACCATCGACATCTCCTCACATGGAGCTCTCCGCCTCCGTTTCCCATTCCGTCTGCTCGGCGTACCGCCAGCTGTCGTCACCGTCGGCGCAGCATTCCCGGCGGCAGCGGTCCGGCGGGAAGCCCGTCGTCGGCCGATGCTACGCCGTGCTGAAGCAGCACAAGACGAGGCTGTACATCCTCGGGAGGTGCGTGTCCATGCTCCTCTGCTGGCACGAGCGTGACTCCGACTGAGACGCCCGGCCCGGCCCGGCCCCGACGGTACTAGATATGGCCATATGGACCGGGCTGGACCGCCCGGAGTCGAGTTCTTTGGCTATGTATTTATAGGCAAAACTTGATCCGAACAACATTATAGAGAAAGGGAGATGAGCCGAACGTGAAATGCGATGTGTACATTAGTTGGTAATTAGATGATGAGAGGGGTGATGAAACTGCTATAGTGTGAGGAGTCTCTCAAAGTCAGTTGATTTAGTATCGTGGATGATGGTAGGCTAGCCAACCCGGGTTTGAGTCTTCTCTTTTTAAATACATTCCACACCAACGTTTTTTTTTTACTGGTAAAGTGTAAATGAACGGAGCAAATATAATTTCTTTAATTCTTTTGTTTGGGTAATTGTGTGATTATTGTTTGAGTCTCCTTCTTCTTCTCCCTTTCGGTGCTTTATGCTACTGCCGGTGTGCATACATATAGGGGCGGAGTCAGGATTGGACCATAGGGGGCCAAGAGCTCTCGAGAGAGACATGAATTTGTTATCGTCCTAATATGATACAGACGTTTTAAGCTATTTACAAAAAGAAAAAGGAAATTTTTATATAAAAAATGAAGTAGAACACAAATCATGAGTACGATAGATGATAGGTTGAGTTTGGTGAAGTTTAACACACATGCACGCTTCACCGAGTCATGGACGGTACGACAGGAGCTAGAGACAAGGAAGAAGTGTTTGATCAAGATCTAAACATGCAAAGAGGTGAAATATGATATACTTGTGCGGTTCAAACTAGACTCAATATTAGCTTGAAAATTTAGAAGAAAATAGAATCTAGATGCTACATGTCGACAATCGAGTCGTCGATCTTACAAAATAAATAGAGAAAAATGGCAAAGAGTTCTTGAGAGAAAATAGGACTGCTCTTTATTGCTATGAACCGGCTATTACAAGGGATGCCCTCGACAAGGCAGTGGACTAATTCTAATTACACTAAGCGTAATGCTTGCTGTACTGTGGAATCAGACTTGAAACATGAATCTAATGCCGATTGTCGTGCTTCAATCTGATGCAGTTCCATCCACGCTCCATCTTTAAATAACCGTCGAAGATGTGGCGGTTGCTCCTTGAAGAGACGCCTATTGAAAATGTCGCGACTGGTCGGAGCGAGGCAGCGGTTGATAAAGTACCAACCGTTCGGCGGTTGTGTGTCTATGAGACCCTTAACCATATGGTGGTTGTTGTTAGTGTCTTAGAACCATGAAACGTCGCGTGGTATGGAGCAAATATGACATGTATTCCTTTTGTCATATGGTAAGGAATATACTTGAGTTAAATCGAATACGATTCATTACTTATGAAGCAAATATCCGTCGAAGACTTGCATGTAATCTCATCCGACCAAAAATCCTTACAACCACATGGGTCATTAGTTTTAGGGGTTACAACCACAAATACATATGCTCTTTTATTATGTATTAAAATAATACATAGAGATTTTAATCCTTGTCACTTCATAAGATGGGTTCACGTGTCACAAATTAACTCCTAGGGTTTTTAGTTTCACCTTAATTATTACTTAATCACATAATTGAATAAATAGGAACTCACTAATACAAATTTTCAATGATCTTATGCCTTAATAAAAAATAATCAAAATTCATGAGGGGGCCACGCCCTTGCCTGTCCCCCTTCTCTCCGCTACATACATAGGTGACAAGTTTGCTTGAGCTGTCACATGCGTGTACTACGTCTATGTTCTGAGATGCCGGTGCCAACGCTACACATGAGCTTGTGGCGTACCAGTGAAACAGTTTAATTACGCATTGCGTTGCGATGGACAATTTCGTTTGGGTTTCGGCGACCCATTATTGGACTTCAGCCATACTTAGTGTGACCACATTTGGGCCAATCCGCCAAACACGTCCGCAAGACAGCAACCCGTCTTTGACCGAAATGTCCACGATTCATTTTCGGGCAGGCGTGCAGAGACTTGTGTTCAGCCCATTCCCAGCCCAAATTGATCTGCGCTCATCGCCTGCAAAGGCTTCACCAGATTTCCTCCCTTCTATCGATCGCCATGTGATGGATCGAGGTGAGAGCATCATTCCCTGTAGGTCTCAGCAGTCATCAGCACTGGAAAGATTTTTCATGTCGAGATACGAGTGTACATGTAGAAAATTACAAGCTGGGATTATTTGCACATGTCAGCTAGGGAGATAATAACTTCAGTTATGGTTACAGCATTAGGTTCTTCTTCGATGACATCTGCAATCTGCTTACTTGTACCAGGGTTCATAGTTACTAGCGGAAAACCCGCGCATTGCGCGGGCAAAAAATAAATTTTATGTATGACTACATGACTTGAGAGTTTATATATATATATATATATATATATATATATATATATATATATATATATATATATATATATATATATATATATATATATATATATATATATAAGAGCACTATGCACACAAAGTATGCTAAAAAATTAGACCGGGAATGCTATGATATACACTTGTGTGCTGAAAGAGTAGTAAAACCTAATCTGCCTCTGTCCATCCGATACATTAATTTCAGAGATCATACATCCACCTCATGAGGGATCAAAACATTATAGACCAGGAAAAGGTAGAAATATAGCAGAGGGTACATCAATAGGTATTCACAGTAGATAAAAAAGCTCGGAGCTAAGGGACTCCAGAATCATGCATTTTCTTTGGAATCAAGATGCTGTCTCGGTTGGTAGCTTAGAATCTTTTTACTAATAAGCATCTACCAGAAATGAAAGAGAGATCATCGGTGTGTAAGTTATCACTTATACCATATGTAAAAGAAATATACAAAACACGACATTTACTTTCAGACTAACAAATTAACAGGGATTTTCTAAAAATCAAAATTACCATGTTGTATATAGCGATACCTATAGCTCAGCTCCTGAGGCCCCATTCATTTTTTCCGCAATCTTTTTCAGATCAATACCACGCATCAAGTTCATTATTCTTGAATGAATCTTCAAGATATCAAAGCGTGACTGAAGGGGCAAAAGATTAAGCACATAGTCAGCATAAGCTATCGTGCAAAATCAACGCAAGCATTATATTTTAAGTTATACAGCACGTACATCCTCATTAGGATTTGGAAATTCAATCTTCCTGTCTACGTGGCCAGGCCTCAGAAGGGCTTGATCCAAGATGTCTATCCTATTTGTTGCCATCAGAACCTGCATGAAACATTTAATACATCACAATATTGCTCCTTCACATGTATGAATCCGCACACAGAAACATCGGAGATTAAGCATGCCTTAATTCTGTTTGATGCTTCGAAACCATCAAGTTGGTTTAGAAGCTCAAGCATAGTGCGTTGCACTTCACTATCACCGTTGCCGGTTCCAGACTCCATTCTAGCAGATCCAATTGAGTCTATTTCATCCATGAATATATTGGATGGTGCATGTTCCCTGTAATAAGTTAATCAGAGAATGTACATGTGGAACTACATTTCAAGTCAAGAAAATAATGCTTCAGCTATAATGGAAGAAATCCTGGACTCCTTTACTTAGCTTACCTAGCCATAACAAAGAGCTCACGAACCATCCAGGAACCCTCACCAATATACTTTTGAACCAACTGCACATGAAGGTACAGTCAATGTGATGAGCAACTGCACATGCTAGTAATGTTTTTCCTGTGCCTGGAGGTCCATAAAGGAGGACACCCTGAAAAAAGAAGAGTAAATCTTTTCTTCTATTTACAAAAATTGAATCAATTAAGATAGTCTTGAAAAAAAACGAACCTTTGGTTGGGCAATTCCGAGGCTCTCAAATAGCTCAGGATGTTTGATAGGAAGCTCAATGACCTGAAAATTGAGCTCATGAGTTAGAATGTGTAAAATGTGATGCAACGATAGTGCATTGAAGTCCTACACAAACCTCTTTGATCTCTTTAATTTGCAGCTAACGGCATACCTCGCCGGCAGCACATCGTTGCCGAAGTCCAATGTAGGACTCTTGAGCAAGTTCTCATTGTTCATACCAACATCAACTGTAATAGGCAGGCATTGCAACATAATCATTTGTAGTTAGCAAAATAGCATATTGACTTTGATTCTTTCCTACTTTCAGAAGAAAAGGGAAACGTTGTAACAACAACACTTACAGCTGATGGGTGAACTCCTCCGAGGGTGGTCTATAGAGGTTGTTTGCCAATAGCAATCCCCATTCCCTGTAATTTGGGTTGATGGCATCAGAAAAGAAGTAAACAATGAAAGATGGAAATTAACCTACATGTATAATGAGCATAGGGCAGGTGACCTGGGGGATTTTATCAATATTCTGGAAGCACATGAAAAGAGAAAGGTTAATATAGAGAAAGTGCAACACACAAAAGAGAATATAACATCTGGCGCGCGAGGATTAGAATAGAAGTGGGTTGATGGCAGTGTGCTGTAATTCATTTGAAAACCTGGGTACGCAGAAGAGCGGACATTGTTTTCGGTTCTTTGAGATTTTATTGGGCAGTACACAGGAACAAAATATACGTAGGCAGTACACAGGAACAGAATATAAGTACTATACGGGCATGTAGATTGACCATGGCATCTATTCATGGTATATGACAAGTCTATTAAAAAAATTTCATGTTCATTCTCTATTATTGTCATATACCATGAATAGGCATAAATAATTGTACCCTATAGAACTATGGACAGATCAAATTCTCAAGAAGGTATCATCGATGATCACTGGTTAAACTCTCCTCTAACGACATGATACATTTACATGCTGTTTTCATCAATGATAACAACAGAAGTAATAGAGAAAAACATATCATAAATGGAAAGATGGAGCCTAGTTTAGGTAGGCAATGATATGAGCTATCAGCAATAACCTTTTTTGTTTCCATCTTGCTAGTAATATCAACCAACCATACGTAGCATCTGCATCAGACAAACCCAAATAGATAAATAATCAAACCTTACAATAACAAATGTATGTAATTGAAGAAAGACGATTGCATTTGCCTAATACCTATTATAGGTGTGAAAAAAAAATCTTGCCAAGTAGGAAGGTAAAAGAAGAGGAAGGAAATTAATAGAGAAATAATAATCTAGTGTACATCAGACATGACAGTGCAGACTCTGGAACCTCCACTATGGCCTCACTTTGTACATAGTCAATTTAGGTAACTGTTGTATAGGAGCATAAAACAAAGTGTTTCTTCAAGCTGTAATTTGGTAGAATTGCTATTGTGTTGTCTCTTTTTCTGGCGTCAACTTCTACGTTATGCGCATCAGCTTGCACTATTTTAATCTTCATAATATCTCACTGAAGTTATAGTGTGGTGTATTTTCTTAATGATGAAAATTGTACATCAGTCATGACAGTGTAGACTCTGGAACCTCCACTATGGCCTCACTTTGTACATAGTCAATTTAGGTAACTGCTGTATAGGAGCATAAAACAAAGTGTTTCTTCAGGCTATAATTTTGTAGAACTGCTTTTGTGAGTTTACCTCTTCGGCTGTAGGTCGATCTTTAGGATCAAATGCAAGTAAACGCCTGTGTCAACTTCTACGTTATGCGCAACAGCTTGCACTATTTTAATCTTCATAATATCTCACTGAAGTTATAGTGTGGTGTATTTTCTTAATGATGAAAATTGTACATCAGTCATGACAGTGCAGACTCTAGAACCTCCACTATGGCCTCACTTTGTACATAGTCAATTTAGGTAACTGTTGTATAGAAGCATAAAACAAAGTGTTTCTTCAATCTGTAATTTGGTAGAACTGCTTTTGTGAGTTTACCTCTTCGGCTGTAGGTCGACCTTTAGGATCGAATGCAAGTAAACGCCCTAGTAGACGAAGAGCCTAAGGATCAGCACTCATTCTTCCCAGGAATTAGTGGCCTTCCGGTGAGAAGTTCAGCGAATATGCAACCAATACCCCAAATATCAATTGCAGGAGTGTACTGCATACACATTGATACTTGTCACAAAGATAAGAAATGGAAGGCTGTAGCATTAGCATTGCAAAAGGAGTTTACAATATAGTGTTCTCTGCAGGAATGTTACTCCTCTAGTTTTGACCTACTACGACTTTTTTTTGATGAAAAATTGTATGCGTAATAAACAATAACAATGAGAAATCTCAATAAAACCTTATTGTAATCGGTTACTGACAACTTTGTATAATAATTGTCTACCACAAGCTGTAGATTATAGAGTTTTTTAAATAAAAACTAAAACATCAATACTGAGATATATAGTATGTGACCCACTTCATGCATTGGAAACCTCAATATTGAACCTGCATATATAGTGCTCGAAAAGCATTAACCTTGATTGTATGAGACTATGAGTTCAAGAGTTAAAGACCTTACCCCTGGGGTCAGTGACCCAAAAGAAGATCAGTAATGTTGCTGATTGCTCAATCTAATCATGTCTCATCATATGAAAACCAAGACATCATCATGCTAGTAGAGGATGCTAAACCAATTTCTGAAAAATAATGATGCAAATGTAGGTGCATGGCATCCATCTATGTTTCATCCATGAATTTGCCGGTTAGAGTTTAGAGCTAGAGGTGGAAGGACAAACCTGGAAGGCTAGATGGACGGCTGGAGTTGCAACGGTGCCTAGTAGCACGCCATTCTCACAACCGGCGTCTCTCCAGATCCAAATCCATCAAGTGGAAAAGGGGGAAGTGAGGCTAGGGAAGAAGGAGCCTCGGGGTCTTCTTAGCAGGGTCGTGGGCGAGGAGGCCGGCACCGGCAAGACCGACGAAGAGGCAGTAGAGGTGGCGCCCTGCCCACATTACCGAGCGGCGGCAGCGGTGCCAGGAGAAGAAGAGCTAGAGAAAATCGAGATCCAAATCCATCAAGCGGAAAAGGGGGGAGTAAGGCCGGGGAAGAAGGAGGCTTCGGGTCTTCTTGGCGGGATCGTGGGCAAGGAGGCCGGCACCGGCAAGGCCGACGAAGAGGCCGAGGAGGTGGCACCCTGACCACATTAGCAAGGAGCGGCAGCGACGCCAGGAGAAGAAGAGTCGTAGAAAAGCGAGGGGGAAATCGGGCCCAACGACGCAGGGGCTCAGGTGGTGCTTGTACCGGCGAGGCCAGTGAGGCCGGCAAGGGTTGAGGCGGGGGCCGAGGGAGGGGATGGGGAGGAGGGGCGGCGGAGAAAGCATGGAGAGCTAGAGGGGATGAGGGGCGTTGCGTTAGGCGAGCAACGGGAGCGACAAAGGCGCCAAAGTAGCGGCGACGAAGGTTCTCCTGCACGCCAAGCAAAAAATGTCAAGCGGTATGAGAACCCATAGATGGATCGAACGGCCAGCGAAAAAAGGGTGACGTGGCCAGGCTCTCCTCAGTTGAATTCTGTCTCCTTTTATATATAAAGATTTCAGTAGCTTCTATAGATAATAGTAGTAGTAGACCCTAGTATCGCATTTGCCAAGATCGAGTGGATTCTTTTTTGCACTTGATCGATGAAGCTACTGGTGGGCGGTCCTCTTGAGTTCATGGGTGTTCATATGAACACCTATTAATTTTTGTAAAAAAATCTACAGCATAGTATGCGTATTACATATATAATAAAATATACTCTTAATTAGTCCAATCAGACCACAACTTCCTTTCAACTCATCAAACCATATCTCCCTCCGGCGCCCCATAACCTCAAACTAGTCCATGTGAATAACTTGTTTAGGACATGTGTCTTTGGGAAATAACTGATAAAATTACTATTAGTTATTTGTTTTGAATTATGCTTTCAATCTATTATTCATATTCAATTGCAAATGTCGTATTTCTGCAAAAGAACCACAGAAGCCATTCCTTTGGAATAAGCCTGCATCTATAATTTGCATTCTGTGGTATGACTTGCGAGTACGGTGTGTACTCATGCTTGCTTTAATAAATCAAGCAGAGGAGAAGGAATCGCCAGTCAACAAGGTCTACTTTAAGGATCGTGGAGAACTAGGTCACGCACCCCAACCGATTGCCTGTGGGCATATGGATGGGCATCATTGAAGTTATTCTGTTTCGTTCCACTGCAGCTTCATTGAGCTATCTGCCCTCTGAAGCATTAATTGTAAGCTTTGACCTTAAGGTCTTTACTCTAATGTTTATTGTTATTTGCCTATTTATTAGTTATCTTCGTATATGGAAATGATATTTCACCGATGTTGCCCTTTGTGTGCACTAGCGTGATCTCGACTAGTCAAGATACACAAAGGGTCCGTAATTGCATATTTTGGGTCCCGACAGAGGTGGTATCGAGCCATATCGATCGTAGGTCGTGACCTTAGTCGAGAATGGCCGTTCTAAGGAAACTTCAAAACCGATTTTACAAATGGAAAATCGTAATGATGTGCTATTCTCACCTTGTCTAGCTTCTATATTCTTCTATTCTATTCATTTCTCATCTATATTCTTCCTCACCATTTTGAGTATCAAATTGACTCGCTTCCTCATAACTTCTATAGTTGTCGTTACCCAATGTCTCGGTGGATACCCAAGAGTCGCTTTTGAGCAATTTTTGAAGACCATGCAACCAAAGAACAACGATCAATACCTCCCCAAGTGTTCAAGACAAGTTAAATCGCAAGAATTGAAGACCAAGAAGAAGTGTACGCTACCGTTTTCTCCAAGCTTGGCGTCCAAGGATCGCAAGCGATCAACGTTTGATGAAGACCGTGACCGGTTTGAGTTTTCTTGCATCGACCATATAGGATAAATCAGCGTTGGCTCCTCTCGTGTGTTGAGCCAAGTCACCCAGTTAAGTTAGAGCTTAATCGACTAGACGATTAGATTTTCGTTTTCTTTGGTCTGTGTTGTTTGCTTGTGAGTTCTATGCTTCTTAATAGCTTTCAGGCTATTTGTGTGTTCCTTGTTTTCCTTGGGTTAAACCTACTCCCTTAGTAGATTGTCTTCCCTTACCTTATGCTTTTCCTCTCATCTATTAGCCCCGTCACCAAACAGATAGAGAACCCCAAGAAAGCCAACCTTGTCAATAATCTTGAGGCGATGCATGCTACCAAATCTTGTCAACTCCAAAGGGCGCTTGTCGATATCAAGAGTGGCATATCCAGTCATGGAACAATTCTTGGTAGCTCAGACTTATTTCATGAACGCGAGGATACTGTAACATGAACAACATGATGACACAGCAGAATCAGACCATCGCTACTTTAATCAATTTGATAAATCAGAATAATCAAGCAAGCATTGCATCGTCACCAATGTCGATGCAACGGTGATAACCAACAACTATCTCCGGTGGGTGAGTGACACATCGTAACCCGAGCCGTTCCTACCACCGTAATCGGCTCATGCCAGCATTTATGCAAGCTCGTCGAATAGAATTGATGTTTGCAATGATGCACAGTTCATTGCCATCCCAACGGCACGCCCTCAGTTCAAGTTTATAAAGTTCATGAGGACCAAGCCGCCTGTCTTTGAAGGATCAACCGTACTTAGGGATGCAGAATCTTGGATTCGCACCATAGAAGAAAAGCTAACTATTGTGCAATGCAACGATAGTGAGAAAGTTCTCTTTGCTGCTCATCAATTGGAAGGAGTTGCATTAGATTGGTGGGAAAAATTTCGCGTCGCCCATCAGAACGAGCAAACCATCACATGGTCAGAGTTCACCACTGCTTTTCGTCAACAGCAAGCGACATCAAGCAAGAGTGATCAAGAGAAACTTGCTATTCCGATATCCTACACCAAATCTAGCCGTTGTCATTTGAAGTGCTGCCAGCTAGATAAATCAAATGATTGTACATGTATCCGTTGTGGAGAAATAGGCTATAGTGCCGATGAACACAATATCAATTGTTCCAGTTGCGAAGGAAACCATTCCGCTAGAGAATGTCCAATGAGCAAAATCACATGTTTCTTATGTGAAAGCAATGATCATTGTCCGAGTCAATGCCCCATGTATTTAGTGTTGACTTCTGCAACACAACATCAGCGAGAAAGCTTCCGAGCCGCTGTCAGTGCATTAGCAAAAGAAGACAAGCCATGGTCAGTGCAAGATTTGTCAGCCGAAGAATCACAAAAGCAGAATGTTGACCTTGGCAAACCACCTCAAAAGAGAAGCAAGCTAGCATCGTCAGTAGTGTGTTTTGAGTGTGGTAAGAAAGGCCACTTTGCCAAGCAATGCCCTGCAAAGCGACAAGCTTCAACCTTCAAGAAGGATATTCATTCTGCCTTAGTCTCGTCGGAAAAGTCACGGGATTCGACACGTTTATGCTACCGTTGTCGTAGAAAAGGTCATTACGTCAGCCAGTGTCCTCAGATGAACCAGTCACTCACTCCAGATGCAAGAATGCTAGAAGTTGTGTCAGTCAAGATCGTAACTCCCAGAGTAGGTGGTAACGTAGCCGGATTCATGTGTCCAGCGAAGCAGTCAAAGAAGAGACATTTGGATCATGATGTTACCAAGAAAGTATAGAGTGGTGATGTCATATTATGCAGTGTTATGCCTTTGTTAGCAGCAATACGTAAAGTCAGAAAATAGTTGTAATCTTTTCTTTTATTTGGGAGCTAAAAGGGGGATATCTTTGTATTCAAGTTATGAATAAAAGGAATTGTTGGGTATTAAACATGGGGTACCTTTCTCAGCATATGCCTGTGCATGTCGAGTAATCAAGTTCTGAATCTTGGTAATCGAAGGACATAGAGCCGTAATTATAAGAGATCATGTTGAAGTCTAAGCCACTACCTTGCATAGCAGTGAGGCAACAGCAAATGGTTAAAGAATTTAACCATGTGATAATGTCCATATCCGCAAGAGAATATGCATTGATCATTGCAAGTGATCTATACAACCCACAACCGTATCAGAAGTCAAGTTGTCTTTGACTTGGTACCTCTGATCAACCTATGTCAGAAGGAGTTACGTCAGAGATGATATATGGCAAAAAAAAAATGCCAATGAGTTCGCAGAAATGGTAGAACAGATCAAAAGATTCCCACAGATAAAGTCAGTGTCAAATCAAGTTCGTCAGTTTGGCAAGCATCAATGGAGTTTGTATGATAAATTGTTAACACAAGGACGTGCGAGAATTTTAGTTTATCCAAGAGGTAATCTTCGGAACCTCAGAGTCAGCTTGTTTGAGTTTTGAGTAAGAATTTCAGTTTTCCCCTAGAACCATCGTTGAATAAGACAGTGTCAGTTGAAGATCAGTAAAGTAGTCATTTCAAAATAGCCAAGACCCCTCACTCGTTGTAAAAGGACAAGTTCGTCTAGATCGTTAGAAGTGAACTGAGTTGTGAGAATTTCAGAAGAGATTAATCACGACTTTAGTATTTGTACTGCCAGATATCAGAAAGAACCTTGTTAGCATTTATCACGGAACATCCAAGAATCAATGTGTTAATAAGTTTTGCCAGCACTTCCTATTAACTAAAGTTCCAAGCAGTGAATTATCCTAGCCATAATTCAAAGTTTGTTGTCGTGAAGAAGCAAAGAATGGTTTTATTGGATTGAGAACCACGAGGTCAAGTCCTTTCCCTCAGGACAGATTAGTATAGTGGCAGATGTTTCGAATCGGAAGAGCTACCGCATGAATCTATTGTTCAGTCAGCTAAAGTTACTTGTGAGAGTCAAAAGTTGAGTCTTGAGTCAGTTTCAAGAGGATATTTGTTGAGCCCTAGAGTTCAAACAGATGTTAGACATCAGTGTCGACAAGACAGTGAGATGACAGTTATGTCAAGGAAATCAGTCCTCACGTGTGGCAAGGTTTAGCCTTGGAACCCATTGAAGACTAACAAATGACCCGTGAAACATTGAGTATGTCTGCATATCTGATCACAAGAAACTCAAGTAGTTGAGGCTCGAACCAACATCTATGTGCAAGCCTTCCGTTTTCTCTAAAAAGTACAAAGGTATACAAAGAACTCGAAGTTAACTTGTGATGATCCAACTTAAAAGCGAAATATCACGGAATGGGTTACCCTGAGTTTGGTATGTCAGAAAGACAACCAACAAGTTAGAGGCCAGTCAGAGTACCTCTAGCCCTGAGAATTCAAACATGGGATTTCCCAGGACCTAATCAGGATATAATTTCTTGAAAGGTGAATGTTAATCAGTTGTTAGAAAGATTTGTCGCTTCATTCCTATTGATGTCACTAAATTTGGAGACCGCTTAGCAAAGTGGTATATGACAGAGGTTGTATACGACAGAGATGGTATTCGCCAGAATTGGTATAATGTCAGATCGACATAGACGGTTAATTTGCACGACGTGCCAGAAAAGTTAGTGTTGTACCGAGGATACCAGTTTACCTTGTGTCAACATCAGAGTATCTATAAAACCTTGGATAGATGTTTAAATGTCAGTATTGTGTATAACCCTCAATCGGTGGACAGATTAAGAGATAAATGAGTTGTGCCTTACTCATGGTACCAGGTCGAGCAAGTAAGTGTTCTGTGCAGAGTTTCCCTATAGCAAGATTCGATTGGCCGATTCGCGAGAGTCACCCTCTAAAGTTTACAATGGTTGATCGTGTCAGTCATTGCTTAGCGAGGAGTAGATCATATCACCAAGTATGTAGATTTTGCGTGGATCATGAAGCAGAAGACCAAGTGTCTTTAATCCTAAAAGGGATTGATACCTATTGAAGATCTGTGTTAAGGATTGTACGACAGAGGTGACAGAGATGTGTCAATCAGTTCAGATTTTGGAAGCTCAGAAGAAGATAGTGTCAGATCGAGGATCTCAGTTTACTTCTTGTTTTGGTAGAGTTTACATGAAGCATTAGGGACTCATTTGAATTTCAGTACTGCGTATCATCCCTAGACGGATGGACAGACTGAAAGAGTTAATCAAATATTAGAGGATATGTTGAGAGCTTGTGCCCTAGCTAATGCCATCAGTTGGGACGAAAGTTTGCCATATGCAGAATTCTCGTACAACAATAGTTATCAGACCAGTCTGCAAATGTCAACGTTTGAAGCTTTGTATGATCGTGCCTGTAGAACCCCTTTGAACTGATCAGAAACAGCTGAACGTTTGGTCTTTGAACCAGATATTATTCAAGAAGCCGAAGAACAAGTGGCTATGATTAGGGAGAGATTAAAGATAGTTCAGTCGAGACAGAAGAGTTATGCTGATAATCATTGTCGTGAACTCAGCTTTGAGCCAGAGGATTTTGTCTATCTCCGAGTTACTCCCCTCAGAGGTGTAAAAAGATTTCATGCCAAAGGGAAGCTTGCCCCTAGATATGTTGGTCCGTTCAAGATATTGGCTCGTCGTGGGGAAGTGGCCTATCAATTAGAGCTGCCGCAGTCGTTAGCAGGAGTACATGATGTCTTTCATGTCTCTCAGTTGAAGAAGTGTCTTTGCGTGCCAGAAGAACAAGCCCCGTTGGAATCAATCGAACTAAAAGAAGATCTCACTTATAAAGAGCAGCCAATCAAGATTTTGGATGTCACAGAGCGCCATACCAGGAGCAAGACCGTTCATTTTTACAAGGTTCAGTGGAGCAACCACTCAGAAGGAGAAGCAACGTGGGAGCGTGAAGACGAGCTGAAAGCCGAGTTCCCTAGGCTTTTCTCTAGCTAGCCTGAATCTCGGGGATGAGATTCCTTTAAGGGGGGGAGGTTTGTAACATCCCAATTTTCCGAGCTTTAAAAATCTTTCAAATAGTTAGTAGAGAAAATTCACCATTTGGATTTTATCTGAATTTTAATCAAAAGCTTAATATGGACTTTGTACATCAAAACCATTTAATATGACTAAAGTCAACATGAACAGTGGCCAAAACTATTTTATTTGGATTCTATGTGCTTGGATATATTTTCTAGATTTTTCTAGAATTATTTTTCCAAGTTCATTTGCTATTTTCTATTGCTTATTTGAATTTCTGCTATTTTTCTAAAAAGAAAAACTATTTAAATCTCAGATAATCCTTTTGGGCTGCAACCCAATCCTTTTCTCTTTCGGCCCATCTCCTGTGCAGCCCAAGTCCTGCGCGCGCGCCCCACCTTTCTCTGACAAGTGGTCCCCACTTGTCAGCCTTCTTTCCTCTCTCTTCGTGCGAGCGCATTAAGCCTCAGCCATTGGATTGTGTGTGGAAGGTTAGATGAAGAGGTGCTGTCGGACAGTCCGAACGTCACCAACGTTTTAAACCGTCCGATCAAATCTTGATGGTCAGGGCTTGAGGTCCGATCGGGCGCGTGTGCTTTGTTTCTCTGACGAGTGGGCCCCATCATTGTTGCCCCCGAGTGGCTCCTTCCTCAGTGACCGCATGGTAGTGTTCGCCATTAGAGCTTCTAGAAGCTCAATCCAACAAAAATAAATCTCCAACTAAAACCTTCCCGATTTCATTGTCAAAACTTATCTCTAGCTATCCCGCAGCCAAATTAGATCAAATCTTATGTCAATTCAGTTTTTATCTCCAAGAATCTTGGGATCTTCTCTCGTGTTCATCTCGGACACGCTTTGGGGATTTCCTTATCCAGTGCCTCCCGAACCCTATACAAGGGCACCCCAGGATTGCATTGTCGTCCGCATCATAAACCCTCAAGCCACCATCCCTCTTGAGCTTCAGCGCCGCTGCAATCAAGCTTTTAGGGTTTTCACCGCTGTCGGTTTTTCTCCAATTCAGCCGTCGCCGGTGACGCCCTGCTCTCGTGGTCTGCATCGCCGGGTTCACCGTCACGTGGGCTACCTCTAGAGACCTCTCTCGACGCCAATCCATCACCGGAGGTCCCGTCCGACAAAACCGAATCTTCTCCGCCGCTTGGAGCTCGCCGCCGGCCATCTTCGTTGTCCTCGTGCACCCATGAGTACACCAATAGATGCGCAATATCACCCTCTACATTCTGGTACCACTCATCGCCGCCATGCAGTACCTTTCGTTCGCCGCTGCCGACCGACCCAGAGGTCATCACTGCGTCAAGGCCGGCGTGGAGGCCATCTCAAGAAATGCACAAGACGATGTCGCCGACGTGTCGCGTGCGTGGCGCCAGATCGGCCACGTATGCGTGTGTGCCACCCAAGCCCGAAACCCAGATCCAACCTTCCATGAACCTAGTCCATGGTACACCGTCCCTATGATAGTGGGCCCCACTTCAATATCAATTTCCTTGTTATTCTTTTCTACCAAAATTCTTTGATGACGTCAGCCCTACGTCATAAACCCGGAATTTTCAATTGGAAAATAATTCGGAATAATTCAATAATCCTATTTTAGGGTTTTCTTTAGATTTCCAACTTCCCAAGCTCATATCTTTTGCATCCGAACTCCGTTTGAGCCCATTCAAATTTCTAAATTCATCTAAATTCGAGATCTATTTATCTGAGATTTTTATTTAATTTTTGGAGTTTGTTTTGCCTCTATTATTTATTTGTTCTGTTTATTTACTTTTGGTTACGAGTAGACACCGATACTTCGGGAAGATTTGAAGAAGAAGGAATACCTCAAGAGCAAGATCAGTACTTAGACCTATTTCAAGGCAAGTTATACCTTTGATCATATTGAACCCAGTTTTCAAAATATTTTGATTCAAATTATTGTATTTACTTTAATTATTTATTTCAATGTTTTTGGGATTAGTTAATATCCAATTTGTTATGACCTCCTTATCTAATTGTATGCCATAATGTTTTGTCACCCTAGTTTGGTTCAATTAGTTGGTGCTATTGTATTACCAACGTGGGTTGATTAGATACGATTAGTTTGCTTAGCCATGGTACGAGTCATCATTTCATGTAAGTCGCAATTATAAACTTGACTAAGTGACTATGGAACCATTTGATAAAACTATGTGTACTATGTGCTATTACTCGTTGATGGCATATGTTGCACTTAACCAACAGGGTGTGAAAAGGTTTTGGACGGGGGCAAGTGGTCCGTATACTTTTATGGTGGATCTATGTTGGCGGGAATGATAGGTTAGAATTTGGAAGTCTTCGCGGTCAATTAAGGACTTAACTTTGTGCGCCATTGAATCGAGCCTTCAGACAACCACATGCCCGGTATGGGACAGGCCTAACTTAGTAAGTTATGGAGTCTTGACATTGATTACTCAGGTTGTAGGTTAGCTGTGTCGGATTGGGTGGAGGTGTGTACTACCAAGTAGTCGCATCACAGGGCGGTTCGCCCTTTCCCTGTCCAACGGTGTGCGTCTGTGGCGGCTAAGTATACCGGGAGTGTCAATGTTGAGATGAAGTTTTTGAAAAGTTTTGTTGTGATCAGCTCTGTACAAGTTGATTGCATCTTGTGGGTAAAGTGTACAACTTCTGTAGAGTGTTAAACAATCTATTTGAATAGCCGCGTCCGCGGTCATGGACATGCTCGGGGATTTCACACGAGGGGTAGATTTTCATAAAACTTGGGATGGGACAACTATGTGAATAACTTGTTTAGGACATGTGTCTTTGGGAAACAACTGATAAAATTACTATTAGTTATTTGTTTTGAATTATGCTTTCAATCTATTATTCATATTCAATTGCAAATGTCGCATTTCTGCAAAAGAACCACAGAAGCCATTCCTTTGGAATAAGCCTGCATCTATAATTTGCATTCTGTGGTATGACTTGCGAGTACGGTGTGTACTCATGCTTGCTTTAATAAATCAAGTAGAGGAGAAGGAATCGTCAGTCAACAAGGTCTACTTCAAGGATCGTGGAGAACTAGGTCGCGCACCCCAGCTGATTGCCTGTGGGCATATGGATGGGCATCATTGAAGTTATTCTGTTTCGTTCCGCTGCAGCTTCATTGAGCTATATGCCCTCTAAAGCATTAATTGTAAGCTTTGACCTTAAAGTCTTTACTCTGATGTTTATTGTTATTTGCCTATTTATTAGTTATCGTCGTATATGGAAATGATATTTCACTGATGTTGCCACTGTGTGCACTAGCGTGATCCTGGACTAGTGCAGTACACACAAAGGGTCCAGAATCGCATATTTTAGGTCCCAACAGCCCCCTCCTTAGGGCACCACCTTCTGGCCGCGCCTCATATAGGAGCCACAGTCCCCTTTTGCAAAACTCGGGCTTTGTTAGATTGAAGTTTAGCTTTGCTACTTTATACATTGTCCTCTTATTCGACGAGTACAACAGCGACATTGTTCTTCGGAACCCCACTTATCAATACAATATTAATTCCTATTCGTAATTTCAGATTACTTATTATCTCGTTCTTACTTGTTCTTCGATTGCATGCAGGAATAGACCTCCGTGGTCAGGTCGATCGTTCTTCTAGCAAGGTTGATAACAATCACAGAGTTGGTTCAGCGATTGTTAGGCATATTGATCGTGTACAATTGGTAGCCATATCGTGAAAGTCGTCTCTACCAAATCGAGTTATCCTTCTCATCGAAAAATCGAGACACCAATTGCCGCATCAGTCGGTCGCCGGATAGGCCGTTACCATTGGGCCACTGAGCGGCGGAGCGGGACAAGGCGGTCGTCGAGCGAGGAGGGCCACCGGGGAGCCCTACGGGCCAGTAGCTAGCGATAACGACCCAGTGGCTCCCAACAAGAAGGTTTACCTTATCAACAGTGCAGATATGGGTTCAATCCGAATTACCAGATCCTCAATTCTCAAACCAGCAAAGAACAAACCCAAATGCCCAAATCAACAATTTTGTTTTGTGTTAGTTTGAATTGTGATTGGTAAATCTTTTTTTTTTGTGAAATGTAGATCTCGGAGCTTCAAAAAATGAAGAAGAAGTTTGTCAATTTGAAAGGCATGAATGAAAATCGAGTTAAATTGTAAGTTTTCTTGATTATTTTGTAATTTTACTAAATTAGTTGAGATGTTGTCATTAGTACGAATAATTTGTACTTTGATTATTATGCACATTTATGTTTTACATTAAACAATATTTTTGTAACTTCAAACACCCGTTCTGAAAATTCTGAATCCGCCACTACCGCTGGTGCTACTTGATGCCTTTATGTCGCTCATATGTTCTATAGCACACGATTATTTTTAGGGTTATCCTTCGGAATCTCGATCCGTTTCTCATGGTGGATCACAAGCTGGGATTATTTGCACATGTCAGCTAGGGAGATAATAACTAAAGTTATGGTTGCAGCATTAGGTTCTTCTTCGATGACATATCGAAATTTCCCTAGTTATTTTAGTAGCTTCTGCAGATAATAGTAGTTGTAGTAGAGTCTAGTATCGCGTTTGCCAAGATCAAGTGGATTCTTTTTTGCACTTGATCGATGAAGCTACTGGTGCTGGTGGCCTAGTGCTACTTGATGCCTTCATGTCGCTCGGATTTTTTATTGCACACGATTATTTTTAGGGTAGCCTTCGGAATCTCGATCCGTTTCTCATGGTGGATCAAAATGGCTTCGGAATTCGGATCCTGTGGATAGTCAGCAGGATCAACCAACCACAGACTGGACGCTGTCAGACAGAAGGATTAGCCAACCAGAGACTGCGCATCACAAATTAATGCTGGGTTAGGATGGGCACCACTAGATAGCATCTTTATATGCTAGACCAATTTTTTACTCCTTCCCGTCACTCTAGTGACGTTTTTTTATTTTTCAAAGTTGACTCATTTGACCACTAAATTATCTTATTGTAGATTCAAAAAAAGTTGTAAAAGTGCAAATATTATGAAAGAATTTTTTATGATAAATTCACTCGTATCACGTTCATACATCCAACCCATACATTTTAAATAATATCTTTGATCAAAATTAATAGGGTTTGACTGCACGTATTCTAGGGTTTAGATCAATAATGTACTATGATCTATGCTATTGCTGGATCAAACCAATTAAATGGGGGTTTCTAATCATGCATGTTTTCTGGTCTTCTTTTAAGCCGCCAATAGTCTTGATTGGTTGACATTGTTTTGCTAAAGCAAATCGGGTTTCTTTCTGGAACTTTGAGTAAAACTGGTTAGATTTTTTAGTGTACCAGACAGAATGTTTTGACAGTGTCTTTTTCATGCAGAGTAACATTGTTAAAGATAGCAAAACCACTGACAAATAAAGCGATTTAAGTGTAGCAAGGTTGCTAAGTGGAGCAATGAGGAGTGTGCAGATCTCGTTCCTGCAAACAGTGACTTTTTTTAGATAAAAGGACATTAGCAGACAATTTGACTGGCAATCATTTATATAGGACTCATCAGTTTGAGGCGTACGAGTGTGCCAGCCTGTTGCTCATGAGCTAAAGAATTTGCACCGTATATATTTTTCTTCCATAATTTAATATTAAGTCCACTTGGAAAAGAATAATAAGGAGATCAGTGGAACTGACAGTTCAGAAATGATTCAGTCGGGTTTGATACTGTGCCCACTAAACCTAGAGTCAAATGCAAACAGGCAAGCACGGTTTGGTGGTTTACATGCTGATCTTAGTTTTCTTCAGTGCAGGTCTGCACCCTGATCTGAGCTAGCTGGTCTTTTATTGGAGCAAGCTGCAACTGAAGATCCAGAATACGTTATGTATACAGTTAGATGCAGGTCAATAAATTAAAATGGATGGCAATAGGATTCAAAATCAGGTGATGGAATGCATGCCATGAAGTCATGTTTTGCTCTGCATTGCATTTGCAGTGCAAGCATCAGATGCTTCTTTTGTCTATCAGTGATAACTGAGTGACTGACGAGAATTTCTGCTGATTTGTCCCTTTTTTTTCATAAGTCGCAAATACAAAGGGAACGATAAACGCTATTTTATCTACGGGAATCAGGAATGGGACAAACAAAATACAAAAATACGAATGACTAACTTCACTCACTAATACCACCATGGATTTGACAATCTGAGCACTCACCATTCAGATACACTTCGAACTCTCAACAGAACAAGAACTCTACTAGGTAGCTGCCTAGTACATTGAAGAAGAAGAAAATTCCAAGATGTCACAAAATTACTTCTTAAACTTCATGAAGGACTAGTTTAGTTGGTGGCTTCCCACCAAATCCAATCCAATTTCCATTGATGAATCAGAACTCCCAAAATTCAGGGGTCGAGTTGTTTATTTTCAGGTAAAACTACACACCACCAAGAACACCAACCCATCAATATAATCAAATCCAATACAAATCGCCAACAACCATCTCTAATTACCCACGTAATCACGTAATTAACCAACCAGCTGGCTTTCGCCTTCGGCTTCTTTGACTCCTTCATCCAGGCCTTGGTCAGTTCAGTTCATGTCGAGCAAGCCCTCGTGGAAGGCGGCGACGCGGTCGGGGGTGACGCACTGCGTGATGAGCCGTGCCCCTGGCTTGTGGGCCCACGGCCTCACCAGTATACACGTGGCGATGTAGTCCAGGTTGGTCAGTGGCACGACGTGGGCGGGCGGGCCCCACCCGTAGTCCACCTCGGCGAAGCCGAGCCGCGTCCAGTCGGACACCAGCAGCGTCCGGTAGTCCGACGTGATCTGGTACGGGTCGCCGGCCATCTCCCCCGCCGCCCACCGCTCGAACTCGGAGGGCATCCGCCTCTTCCCGTCCTTGATGATCTTGATGACGTCGGTGACGGAGGAGCCGGCCACCTTCCCGGCGGGGGCCGACACGCGCATGATGTAGTAGCAGTTGCCGTAGAACCCAGCGCCGCCGCGCGGGAGCGAAGCGTGCAGCAGCGGCCGCGCGTTCATGGCGAAGCAGAGGTGGACGGTGGAATCTGGGTCGAACGCCGCCGCGCGGGTGCGGCTCTTCCACGCCTTGGCGATCAGCACCTCGAACGCCGAGCACCGGGTGCCACCGGCGTGCGCCGCGTTGTACTGATTCTTGAAGTGGTCGATGTAGTCCGCCGAGATGTCGATGGCGAGGTACTCGAGCCGCTTGGCGCCCGTGGGGTCCGGCAGGCTCCCGACGACGGCGGTGGCCGGGTCCGGGATCGCCTCGCGGCCCCACAGCGGCTCGACGGTGATGCTCTCCGCGCCTCGGGAGAGCTCGCCGACGGCTGCCATAAACTGCGCCGCGCCGGGGCCGTCGGCCACCGCGTGGCTGAACCGGAAGCCGAGGACGAAGCCGCCGCACGCGAAGGTGGTGACCTGGACGAGCAGGACGAGCTCGCGCTCGTCTTCCTGGCTGGGCGTGGGCGGGAGGAGCTCGTCCTTGGCGATCATGAGCGGGTACTCTAGGTAGTCCACGTCCTCGAGGCTGCATGTGGCCGCGGCCTCGATGAACCAGACGCCGACGTTGCTGCAGTCGACCTGCACCTCGCCGGCGTCCGAGAAAGCCAAGCGGCCCGCGAGCGGGTAGTAATGGACCAGCGCCTGAGCTAAAGCCCGCTCAATGGTCCGGGCCGGGCCGACGGCGTCGCCGCAAGTGGCACTGTCAGGAGCCGGCTTGAACACGTGTAGCGACTCGATGAGCGCCATCTGGGTGGGGTATCGGTCGAGCCACGACAGGCGGAGGGGGCCGCCTGGCGTAGGCTCGGCCGGGACCACCAGGCGCTGCGCGAGCCGCTCGATGGACTTGGCGGCGGCCATGAGGCACAAAATGGAGTTGCTGAGAGGAAGGAGGAGGGATGGTGGAGACGGAGAAGGGGACTGACTGGGTTGCTGGCTGCTGCTCCTTTGCTTGCTTGGTTTGATTTGGTTGCCGCGCGGTATTTATAGGTGATTGGGAGTTAACGGTGAGCGATGTACCTGGGTTGGGTGACGAGGATAGGAGTCGGATGGAACGAGTCCACGGGTCCACCTGTCCAAGATTTCTGCTCGCGTGAGTTCCTACGTCGGAGTCAAAAGGAGGCGGGGTTGTGCTTTCATAGGCTAAACCGGAAGGAAATTTGCTGAGGGAGACTCTCCATCTGCTATTGATTCGGTTTAAGAGGAGGCCTCAGGGTGAGGTCCTCCCCAATCACATGTTCTTCCGACTAAACCGCTCGAGTCATGTTCTTTTCTTCAGTTTCTTCTTGATGTGTCCAATTTCCTAACTGCTCAAGGATAAAACGTGTATGTATATAGTGTCGACCACTGTTCTAAAACTCGCCCGCCTGGCCTACAATAATTTGTAAGAAACATACACTAACACTCGCGATTTCGGTATAATCGGCTCGTTATTCAGCCTTAGGGCATATACAATGGTACAGATAACGGATGTCTATATCAGTCTTCCATGTCACCTATAGACAGCACTAAAAACGGCTCATATAATGAGTTGTTTGTTAAGTTGTCTATATGAGATCCCACAATCTTTTAGTTTTTGCTTGGAAAAAATATTTGTTATAGACAACAACTTATACAATGGTGTTTTGTTGTTTATAGCGATTTTATAGATCGTCATTGCACGCTGATTGAGCGATTTCATTCTCTCTCCTTGTTCTCTCTCAACCACGTCATTAAAAATCTTACGTAGCAAAGATTATAGACTGCTGATATCACTCACTATACATGCCCTTATAATTGGCCAATTAGGCAGTATAGTCACTGAAATCTAGTAAACGATATATTACCGGTTACCATTTTTAGATCATCGATAGCGACAGAAAACTAATCCCTCTATTCTGGCATAATGCTAGGAGAAGGCAGAGGCAAAGGCAGCTTCAGAGATCATGCAGCTTCCGGGTGCTCTTCAGTGTTAATAAAATAGCTTTTATCAAATGGTATATACCACGTTTCTTTCTCCATCAGTACGTATCCATTGCAAGAAAAATTCTCGATCAACAAATGATTCAGAGTTGAGACACATTCCGAGGTGACCGGGGCACGAAAGCTACCGGGTCCACGGACGTGGTCCAAATTAGACGCGTTAATCCTCTTGGTGAGAAGCGAGTGGCATACGGCTGGTGGCAGGTTAACAAATTAATTAATCACGAGCGACGGATTAACGAAGAGAGTCAAGTGCCGTACTAATCTAACACGAAAAAGGTTTATGCGTGAGTGTCGCTGATTAAACTATAAAGTATTGTTGTAAATAATGTAGAGAAAATAGAAACGAAATACACTTAAACTCAACAAGTAAAGTCTCTCTTCATTCTCTTTCGTCGCGTTAGCAAAAATCCTACGTGATAATATACTATAGGCATCGTGGCATATACATGCTCTTATTAGTTTGGTGCATGCATGGTACGCTTGCAGCCGGATCTCTGGCATCATGCAATTCATAAACAAACCTGTATATAAGCTAGACTGCTAGAGTACAACAGAGATTGGATTTGAAATAAGGGCCTATTCAGGAGATACAAATTTGATAGGCGTTCTGGAGGAGTCGTTGATTTTGTTTCCGCCTGCAAAAATTCTCGAGTCTGTGTAAAAATTTGTACGGGCTCTTTGAACAGTGAAGGCACTTGTCATATCTAAACATACTCTTGGTACAATGGTGCGTGTAAAACTATTGCTCAACGAAGAAAGCAATTTAATTATCGCCCAAAACATATGGAAATTATGCATTGTATTTCCCCTCCAAGTGAAAGCATGCACAAAAGGGAAAATTGACTGACTGCAAGTTCGGTACATGGATGGAGCTTTCTGAATCAAGACACCTTCCACTTGTGTTTGTTTGTATCAAAGCGTATATATATGCACTTTTTGAAGTGGTTGCGCTGAATAAACAATGCCCTACTCGTTTAAAGTATGATCATCGATCTAATAATTGATTGTTTTGAACAATATAATGTGTTTTATCACACCTATTTTCATACCCAACTTATTTAGTAATAGTCGTGCGACCCCTGTCGTCAGCTTTAATATCTTTTTTTCAGGTACTTTATCACTATAATGACAATTAATCCATACATATTGTTGCTCTTACACAAGCAATAATTAGCGAATCCTTTAGTATTGTATAGCCAAATAATCTACTCAGATTGATATATGGGCCTGGCTATAGCCCATAGAACAAGTTTCTGGTGATGAAGATGATGCAAACAAACAAATGCGCATGCATGTTCCTCAGTGGCTACTTACAAGGGTCAGTGACGCGAGACATTTTGTCCATATTTAACACATGAACCAAATATGTTAAGCGGTTGGTGAAATTAATGGCAATGCAATCAGCCATGCTTTCTCTGTAATGGCGCATCTGAATGGTAATCTAATCCATCCATTTGGCTGGCTCATCGATCATATCTAGCTATAGGTTTACGTTTAGCTTACGCTTATAGATATTTTTGTGAGTAAATTATTAAAACTGTTGCCTTTTCGGCTCTTTAATTTGAGCAGAAAGTGTGTAGCGCTTGCTATCTGGTCAGCTGAATAAACAATCCTACGCTAGCTCGGTTCCTAATTTTAGCGCTTTTATGATACTTTTCCATAGTTAAGTATGCAGCTCTGCAAACTCGAGAGAAATGTGATTTAGACGGACGATCGAACAGTAGATATCGATCGATCTCCCACTGCAAAAAAGGTTATACTTAGCTAGCTAGCCTCTTCCACTAACCAATCAGACATCAAGTTGCTGCCTTTTCAATTTAACACATGGATGAACGGATACTAGTGGAGTTAGCACAGACACAGGACTGGATGCCTAAGTGGAGTGAGATTTGTCTCATGTATGAAACAGAAAAAAGAATTCTAGCTAGGCTCAGTGCATGCATTGGTGTATACGACTGTGCATCCTCTAATTAATTAAAAGTAGCCATGTGAGAGAATTCATGCATGTGTTCCTTGCCCTTTGCTACAGGAATATGGCCTACGTACACATCCATCTATGATCTATGCACAGATGAAGATTACATTAAGAATGCATGCACCAGGAAGCTGCTCGCTGGCTCCTGATGAGGCTGCTTTCTACCAACCGAGTCTCATCGTGTTTAAACTTGGATGGACTGCTGCCTACCCAACTAATGCCTTATATATGCCTCCTCCTACGATGTGTGGGTGGCTACGCAAACGAGCTCATTTACGGTATTAATTTAATATGAGTTATTTATTCTTTTTTTTCTAATGATTCAGATTAGTTGGATTTAATTATACTACACCCGATAATATTAGTAGTAGAATCCTAAGAGAAACAAAATTGTAATTGACCATGTAGCGAGATCAGATAGCACAAGAGTAATATTTTGAGCCATAGTTGGAAAAGTCTATAATACCCTTATAAAAAATTATAAATACAACGAATAGTCTACTATGCCCTTAACAACTCAATAATCATATTTGATTTATATTATAACCATATACTACCGGTAGAATGTACTGTAAAATTTCTCAAACAAATAGACCGACCGCACTCAGAAGTACATCATTATAAAAGAACCTGTCGGTTTGCCCGGTATGCATCATTCTAAAAGAACCTGTCGACTTGCTCGGTATGCACACGTACCATCGTACGGTCATAAATTTCAGCCTTCCATCACTTTGTAATGCATTTGTGAGTACTAGATACCTGTGGCGACGAAGAATGGAATTAGATGCCGATAGACTGCAACCATGAGTGACTTATTCCAAGATCCGAAAGAGAAACGTAAAGTTAGATTGGTCAAAGAGAGTGTGTGCAGCCGAGGTGCAAGATAGAACGTACATTCAATATGTTTTTAGGCAGCAGCATACAACTATGTACATAATACATAGTTGGATCATACTAACATAAAGCAGCCAACATCGATGATGCCGATAGGTAGGGTACGATAGAGCTAGGTGCAACAGCCGGAAAACAAAAGATACGTCACAACAGTTGCAGGAAGAATATGATTTACTTAGGTTAGTCACAACAGAAGGCTTCGTAGAAGATGCTGCAGGAAGAACATGATTTACTTAGGTTAGTTCAACGACTGTAAAGAAAACTGGGAGCGGATCTTCAGTCTAGAGTAGAGATAAGCCAGTCTTAAGACAAGTGGTTAAATTTAGAGTAGAGGCAATGCAGCGGCAAGATATTCTATACAGAAAACAAAATGCGTACAATTTCTTGGATAAAAGTATGAATAACGTACCTCTATGTAGCTGTCTTTTGGCTGGGTGTTTTTCCCCAAAGATGTAGAAGCGTCAATGTCCACATATGGAGCACAACTGATCTGTACAATATAATTTATATAATAAGGACATTGTATAAGCAGGCTGAAATGGTATCGGTCGTTCCAGGGCATGGAAATAAGCGGCTCTGGCTGTTAGACGACGCGATCATTCGTTCTAGGCCATCGTCGACAGCAGCGCCCTGTTGTCCACATTGCAGATCCTGGAGCTCTGCGAGACTTGATGCGTGACCATTATAAACCACTACATTGCACAAGCCTACAAGAAAAACAGGCAGATACTCCGATCGATAAGTACTTTGTCGATAGTTTCCAAAAGATCTGGCAGTTAATCAGATTGAAAATATTTTATTTCCGGGCAACACGGCTAGCCATGTCGTGAGCATCACAATTGCCCTGACCAAATTTATCGAACTAATTCTGAGCAGGAAAACCATATAAGATTTCTAAAATACATCAGCAATATACAGTCCCAAGTATAAAATATAATGCACAGCTACCTCATGTAACAGCATGTCGTACCAGAATTACAGCCACATAGAAAAGCAGACCGGAAATCCAAACAAGTAAACGAGCACCATGTGGGAAGAACTACCCCTGAAATCAAATTAGCCTTCATCCTTGTAGGGGTATTCCTCTGGGACAGTGGGACTTGCTTGGTAAGTTTCACTCGCATCTCGTAGGCATCATCCCCACGAAGCACATCGCGGACCCATGTAACCTCTGTCTTCATAGACACCTAAAGCAGTACAATGGCAATTAAATTAGAGCTACAGCACTAGGAAAACAAGTCTAAATTTATCATAAGCTTATAAAGATAATTACATTAGAACACTATTAGTAGCAAAAACGTTGGAGCATAATACTCCATATCTGAGCAGGTTTGGCTTTGGTGGGTACATATAACAGTAATGTAGACATATTCATCATGAAGTACCTTAAATCTGGATATCAAGAACATGCAATTTGCTAGGGAAAAAGTACACACACTCACGCGCTTATTGTTGATATTTTATTTTCCGATTGTCCAGCATGAAGTGGAAAGGATAAACAGTATACAGCAGTAACAGAAGAACTAACCATTTGTAGTGCTCCCCTAATAACTCCACTTAACGTATTGCACCACACAAGGCCTTGGCAAGTATCAGGAAGCTCGACAAAGTCTATGTGGATATCATAGGGATATTTTCATAATCCTAGAATGATGAGACAATTAGCAATAGCTTTGGAGTTTTGTTGAAATTGTGGTTTTCAGCAAGTGACAGGAATTTCGGTAGTACCGGCAAGTATTGGACGGTACTACCGCTTTTATCGCGGTACGACCGCAAATGGTAGCGGTATTACCGCAAGTCGAGTGGTCCGAACATGAAGGGTTATTTTGGTCGTTCGATTGAGCTCGGACGGTCCATATCAAGTGGGATGTTCGGACCGTCCGAACAGTGCTCAGATCGTGTGGCTATGACACGAAGTCCGAACGGCCCATTCAATCTGGAGCGTCCACGTGGCAGGGCGTTTGGTTCTAAGGCTTTTTGAGCATTTCGAAGGAGCGGTATGACTGCGCATTGTATGGCGGTACTACCGCATCACGGTTGTACCGTTGGTTTCACGACGGTACGAAAAAACCAGAACGCATGTTTTGGGGTGTGGATTTTCTCCTAGGGCGGTATGACCGCACTTTAGTTGGCGGTACTACCGCATATCGGTGTGACCGCTTGAGAGCGGTATGGAATTTCCAGAGGAGATGTTTTGGGAGATTTTGGGTTTCTCCGAGGAGCGGTAAGACTGTAGTGTTTTGCGCGGTATTACCGTAGGGCGGTAGTACCGGGGTTTATATGGCGGTGTTACCGTTTATGTGCTGATTGTCGATTCTCTTGGAGAATTTGATTTGGGTTAGGTCAAGTTCATGATTATCATTGCATAGATGTTGCATGATGCATGTTTTGTCTAACGTGAGTCAAGTTGTGAAAAACTTATCCCCGAAGACGATTTCTTGGTCTATTGCTGTACAGGTGGCTTGTAGGTCGATGACAGTCAACGGCGAGGATGATCGGGACTAAGCTTGGAGAGCTGAGGTCCAGAACGATCGAGGATGCTGGGTGAGGTTAGGAGACTCAAGCGAGGCGCAGAATGAACAAGGATGACCGAACGGGCGGTTCGGTGCGACTGGTTGGATCAAGCGCGCACGGAGGTCGGTGCAAGTGCTTCGGTGGTTCCGGTGGGGTCCGGACGGGAGAGACTTGTTGACATGATGAGATCCGTTAATCAACCTACATGTGGCAAAGCATGGGATTGCTTCACAACAGTTTGGACTCGGTCTTTGGAGAAGGATCGAGAAGGAGTATTTTGATCATTACACCCAAATATCGCCTTGGTGACCTTTGGCCAAACCGCAGCGCGGGTCGGCGCATGGAGAAGCGGTTTAGGTCAAGTGGAGTTGAAGACGCGCTTTGAGATGCTTGCATGTGTTAACCCGTTTGTGTGTGGGCTTAACGGGTGCCCTAATGGAATATTCCCTAGATGCTAGCCTCCACTATAAATATTACTTTGTGCTGGTTGCACAGGTGTTGTAGCGGTTGAAGCCCTCATTGTGAGAAGCCCTATTTTGTTTTAGGGTTTTAGAGAGAAAAGAGGAGAGCTAGGGTTTCCAGGGTTTGGATTGAGTGCGTGCTCTTGGATAGAGCTTTGTCCTCCAGGTTAGAGTGGTTGTAAACATCCATCTATCTGAAATCAATCCAAACAAAGTTTTCACAAGATGAGTCCCTTTGAGTTCTTGCTCTCTATTTCGTGTTTTTGGGGTTTTCTTTGATCCGCGAGTTTTCCTTTGGTTTCTAGCCTAGATTTAGCTTACTATGACATGTGGGAATACATCTAGAATCATCTTGATCATCAATCACCCACGAGCAAGTTTCTAGATCAGTTTTAGATTTTGACTTGGTTTTTGAAACAATCTTCGTTGAAATTGAAAAATGTCAGAACTTTGTTGTGGATCTATTCAATCTTTGTTTGGAATAGGTTTCTGACCATCTAGAGAAGCTTTGTTTCAAGTTTCATGAAGTTTGACCGAGTGGATCAAAAGTTGTGCTAATTTTAGTTTTGATTTTTCAACTGTCGGGACGAACTCCAGGGCAATCGGTAGTACCTTTCATTTGCCTGTGGTAGTACCGCAATGCGATAGTACCGCTTTGTACACTGCGGTAGTACCGATTATAGGTAGTACCGCTGGTTACACTGTGGTAGTTCCGATTTTCCTGATTCTTCAACACTTCTTCGGGATTGTGTTGCTGTGCCTTGGGGGTGTTGATTGAATTCAAGGCAAGCCTTCCGCTATGTTTGTATATTGATCTTCATAGCTCTCATAGCTATCAGAGATATTTGCGAGTTGAATCCAATTAAGGTTGAAAAGATTTTGTGCTCCTATTCACCCCCCCTCTAGTCGCCTTTTTCGGTCCAACAAGTGGTATCAGAGCCAAGTTTGCTCTTTTGTGATCTTCACCGATCTTTGAGCATGGCGGCTAGTGTGCCGACTTGTGAGCGCTTCTTTGCATCTTGTTGTGATTCTTTTACCATTGATATCCGTCGTGACAAGATGTTTGAATGTGCGATATTTATGATGTCGGTCGAGGAGGAATTCTCCTGCGATATTTGTGGCGATCTTTTTTGTTTTAATTGTCCTAGTTTCAGATATGAGATACGCTTGGAGCTCGAGGAGAAGGAGCCTATTGGCATATGTGCAATAGCGATTGAGGATGAGGATGATGGAGAGCTTTTCGAGGATGATCATAATGACTCTTCCGAGGACAATCCCCTACTCAAGCTAAGCAAGGTAAGCAAAGAAGAACTTATAAATGTCTTGTTGTCATATGATCTTAAACTGATTGCTCTTAGGAAGAAAGTGAAATTACTAGAAAGGGAGAAGGGTGATTTTTCTCATGAGCTCTTCGAATTGAAAACATCCATGAATGCTTTTGATTCTTTGCTTGTAGACATGGATAACTTGAAAAATTCTCTTGCATGCCTAAAATCTGAAAATGATTTATTGAAATCAAATACTTCTATGCCATGTGATTCTTGTGTTGCCTTACATCATGAGCTTGATAATGCTAAGTTAGAAATAAGCAATCTTAGATCTATGGCTACAAATGAGTGTGATTCTTGTGTAGGCATGCTTGCTAAAATTGACTAATTCCTTTCACCTTGAGCAATTAGAGAATGCTAGGGCTGAAATTATTAAAATTGAAGCTAGCCCTTGTAGCATGTGCTTAGAGTATGAAAAATTGCTTAAGGATGGTTTCGTCTCTTGTAAGAATTGTGCTAGTTTAGAAATTGAAATTGATGCTTTGAATTGCATGCTTAATACGAAAGCATCATTAAATTCTTGCACATCTTGCATTGTCTTGAAGAGCGAGGTTGAGTCTTTGAAGAAATTGCGCGATGATATGAGCGCCAAGTCATGTGACTCTTGTATTTGTCTTCACTCCGAGATTGATGTTCTCAAGATTTCTTTTGCTTCTTTGCATTCGGAGTTGGAGTCTTCGGAGTTGGAGTCTTTTCGTGCTAAATTTGAGTCATTTGATGTTAGTTTTTGTGCCATCGCTTTGAGTAGCTCTTCTTTAGCAAGTGCGACTATTTCTTACTCTTCTTGTGTTGTCTAATGAATTTCCAAAGACAATGGTGATTCTTCCTCAAATGATACTAAAGCTTCAAAAGAGAAGTATCATTGCACCTTTTGTAAGAAAGATGGACACACTGTTGAGTTTTGCTTCCGCCATGTCAAACAACGGCGTCAAATGTGTTGTCTTATTCTTCTATAAAGACTCTATTTCTTTTGTCATTGCAGTCATCCACCTATCTTTCTCCTTGCTTGTAATTGCCTCCTAAAAATTAGTTGGATCATCAGTACTAACAAGAAGAGCAAATGAAAACTAGTTTTCATACCCGAATCTCTTTGGAGCTTTCGCATTAGTGTGTTGCTGTCTATATCTTGCCAATTGAAATATCTGCAAATCCTCTTAAGTGAAATCTGGAGGGAGTGTGTGTGAATTAATCTAGAGGGAGCTTTCACATGAAGAACAGGAAGCAATGTAGACTCGAAGCAGTGCAGAGCATAGATGAAGAAGTGAAGCGAGCGGTGACGCTGATGCGCCACCCAGAAACCTTATTGCTGCCCCGTACAAGTGAACTCTATGACAATGATTCAGAGATACCCGCTCACCCTCCTTCCGATGCAAGCTGAGGAGAAGGGATGGCTTAGTTCAACAGCATAACTCTCTAGCACAATAGAACAGAGAGGAAGAAGAAGAACATGGAAGTAAATCGATCGATCTCAGGTCTGGACGTCTTCAGATCTTTTTAAAGGTCGAGACAATTACTCTCTAGTAACTACATAATAAAGCACATATTAAAACACTGGTAACTACTACTTCAAACCCAGTTAATGGTAATTAAGCAGTGTTTATCAGTTCCTGATTACACACTATTCTACAGCTTCGACCAATGTATTTCGGTGGCCGTATTATTTTGACCACACTGGTCTATGGATCCGACCACTATTTTTTGACAACTGTGTTTTGACCATTTTATTTCGACCATAGTTTTTCGACCACTTTATTTTGACCACACTAGTCTATGGATCCGACCAGTGTTTTTTGACCACTGTGTTTCGACCACATTATTTCGACCAGTATAAAAGGAGAGAGAGAAATGCATGGTTAGCAAAAAAAAGGTGGACTAGTTTCACGACACGTTCACGATCGCAAGTCACAAGTCACGCGAATATACGTGCGAGCATGCGTACGTGCGTGTGTGTGACTTTAGCTATAGTCTTCCTTATGTCACCCTATGTCATGTGTCACATGTTTTAATGAGTGGCAAGGACTCCACCTAATAAATTATTTTCCCACCACTTGGCTAGGCAGTTTGGGACTAAATTATGCATGCTTTGAAATTTCAGGAATGAATGACGACCGAGGGCGACGTGGAATGCCATCACGACCTCCTTGCGTCTATGTCCCGCAGAACCGATAGTGGACGCCTCCCTCTCCCTCCCATCCTTGACATGCGTAGAGGCACGGCGGGCGAGGGGACCTGTGTGCCTCACGGAGGGCTGGTGGGGCTGGCGGATGTCGGACCCGGGATTAACACCCTAAATTCTCTGTGTATTTCTGAACTACTCGCCGGCGATGTGGGGACTCGGTGAGGTAAATGGATGATCAAAATGGAAACTACATACTAATGCGCACCTGATAGCACCGACGGCGTGGCTTGAGGTGGCTCAACGCGGTGGCGTGCCGGCGGCGAGCGGAAAGGTTGCTACGGCTAACAATGACAAGGCAAACGAGCGAAGCTCTTAGCAATCTAACATCGCGTAAGCAACTAGGGACTACTAGGAATGTACCGGAATGACGCGAAGGGGCTGAGATGGCTTGAGATAGTTTGTCGATGGTGAGGTGCGATGGCGAAGTTAGTTGCTCGCGGAGAAGAAGCTCGAGTGAAGGAGAGTGAAATCCAATGATCGTAGAAGCTTCAGTGAGTCTTGGTGATGCTTCATGTGATACCCTGTTTAAGAAAATTGGGTAACTAAAGGAATTAAAAAGGAAAATAAATAAATTAATAGTGAAGGATTTCAAAATTTTGGTGGTTTGAGGAGAATAGTGGGCCGCTAGCCCATAGCCTAAGTGGAAGAGCCTGGCTTTAAGATGGAGAGGGGGGGAGCTAGCCAAAAAGAAAACCCTAACCCTAACCCTATTTCCTAAATCTGCCGCCGCCATCTTGCTAAGCCTCCTGGCTCCCTCTTTTTGGCCGACGCCATCTCCCCCCTGGTCTCTTCCTCCATTGCTCCGCTCCTCTTTCTTTCATTGCCGTCGGCTCCCTACACCGCCCTCGACTCCTCCTCTCCCACCCAGCGGCCTGCCTGCCGCCTCGGCTCGGCCACTGACACTGTCAACTCCTCCGCTGCTCATGCGCCCTCGGTTCCGCGCGCCACGCCTCTGGCTGCGTCATATGCCATCGTCGATCTCCTGAGCCTCTAGACAGTTGGCGCCCGCCACGACGCCAAGATGCCCTCGTTCCCAGGCGCGCCTCGAGCTCCAGCGCCTCCTGGCCTCGTCCTCCGCCTCTTTAGGCCCAAGGAGGAGGCACTTGCCACATCCTTGTCTTGTTGAGGTGGTCGCGCGTCCGGAATGCCTACCACTTCATAGGTATGGCGATTTTCAAACATGTTGTTCCGGTGTATCTTTGCGAAGTGAGAAAAGAGAATGGTCATGATGTTGGTACCACACGCAAGTCGTGTTCGATTTGCTCCTCCGGTTAAATCCGTCTCCGATCGTCGATGTGGAAGTTTCTCGGAGGTACATGGACAATTCGTTCATCTCGAGGTCGCTCGACTTGTTCGATTCCGATGATCCTAGAAAGGGACCGCTTGAAAACTTCATATAAAATCCACTCGGGCAATCTCTTGACTTGATCAATGCGTTAATACATAATACCTTGTTGTTGTTGTGCTAATACAAATGATTTGTCTCAGATGTCGAGGCAACTAGCCAATATTTTAATTCAAAGCAGAAAGACCTTGAGCATTGCATGGGGTTTCAATCTAGTTCTTTGTGTCGGCCTTTGGCCTAACTAAGTTATTGCCTCAATGGGCAAATATGAGACCCACCTATCTGGTATAGCCTTGCTATTTATAAAGTTTAGTGTTGATTCATGTCTTTTTTTGGAATGCTTTAGTAGGGGACGAGGTAGTGTGTGGTACTCACATGGAACTAGCCTTTGCTGGTGCTATTAAAACTAACCTAGATTAACTCCAGCAAAACATGATTGACAAACTGACAAAGAGCTTTGTTGAGAATATGACATGAATCTCACGAATAGTAGTCAGTGCTTCGAATAGGCTTTGTTTGAGTGGCGGTCTTCATGTTTTGAAATCAACTCACTTGTCCCTATGCTTGAGAGCCATCTCTACCCTTTTGTTAAGCAAGGATTTTCTAGCTCCTTTGGTCTACTCTGCCATCCAGAGTTGTTTTTTTAGTGTCATACAAAATGTCTAACTCTGCCTGTTGAGTTGGAGGAGGTGTTGGATTGACAGAAATGCCTGAGTTCCAGAAGTGCAAGGTTCCATTGTTTCGTAGGATTGCACTCTGTCTGAATAGCTCTCATTTTCAGTTGTAGGTGAAGGTCATTTCACAGTGCGCGTCGCTCGGTGGTGGTGAGAATCGGGGCTAGAGCGTTCCGCCTTTTTGGCTTTTATCTCACGGTTGAGGCAAGTGCAAGTAGTATTAATGAGTGATTATATTTCATTATTGATGAGCCTGAATGCCATAGTTGATTGATGATGCTTACTGCTTGGTAATATTGATGAGCCTAAGTGCCATGTTTAATGATGATGCTTACTACTTGGAAAGGTTTACATGATGCTGCAAGCTGATGGTTACTTGATGATGCGTACATGATAATGTTTATATGGTGTTGCTTACATGATAACGATTACATGTTGATGGGCATGAATGCTATGGTTCAATGATGAAACTTTAAGTTGATAATGTTGATGAGCATTACTTTTCATGATGAGTTGATATCATGCTTTACATTCTGCATTATGGCATTAGATCCCTGTGCCTTGAGGGCACATGCCTTAAATGTTTTTTTGGATCCCCGTCATGCATTAGACGGGCCTGGTCCCCACACTTGTAAAGTGTGGGCTTTGGATCCCTGTGCCTAGAGGGCACAGGCTTAGAGTAGGTATCGACGGATACACTACTCGGCATTACCGGTAACTACTAAAATGTGAAGAATGTGCATTCATGACATGTCATTGCATTATTGCATAAGATATGGATTGGTGGTATATAATGTTGTGTTCATGATGGGAATGTTTGTTCCCTCTAACTGCTTATGATGCTATCATATGAGATAGATTTGTGGTATATAATGCTATGTTTAGGATGGGATTGTTTGTTCCCTCGGACTGCTTATGAGGCTATCATAAGAGATGGGTCTGTGGTATGTAATGTTGTTATTTATGATGGAATTGTTTATTCCCTTTGACTTCTTATGATGCTATTGTTTGATTTGCTATTGCACTTTGCTGAATCGTGGACTCACACTTGCTGTGTTGTGCTTGCTAGGGACCTCTCGAGGCAGCGACATACATGGGAAGGGGTAGACATGGTGCACGTCATATAATCACTAACCATAATGAATAACCTAGCCCTTTTAGCCAAAATTCCTATTCTTGATAATTGCTCTAGATTCAGATTGTGACCATCCTTCGTGGTGATTGTTTTAATTGTGGTCATGGATGATCCATTTATGTTCTTATTCATTCGTTGATGGAGTTCATTTAATTCTCGTTGATAGATTAGAATGTTTGGTTGTTGGTTTATTGAGTTGTTGAAATTAATTGGTTCAGTAGTCTCAATAATTTGTAATAGGGTTGATTAGAAGATTATGGATGCCCTTTTGATTATGCTATAGTTGTTTAGCTTATCCTGGATGTCCTTTGATGATCCGTTAAATTGGATGATTTGATTGTTGAATGATGCTATATTAAACTGTTTGAACCTCCGGTATAGCCATCTATACAAAGGAGGTTCTGCCGGATTTTAGAGAAATGTCTTACTTCTATTTGGTTAAAATATTATAGTTTAAAAAATTGTTGAAATTATTCCGTATTGCTGTTGTACGTTAGTCTGTTAGGTAATATCCTGGCTTCCGCATAGCTAGGATGTTACACTTCATGTGCAGCAAATTGGCTCGAGGTGCACTGAATCGCCGGTGAGGCCTTCGCGGTGGTTCTGGCCAGAGACGAGGAAGAAGGTCCAAATTGGGAGCTCTTGTGGATCAAAAGCTAAATTGATTGAGGGGAAATACTCAAGGTGTTAAGGGACGCGATGTGACACGATAGAAATGACACCAAACCCTTCACGGCGCCGGAGATGAAGAAGATGGCACGACGGTTTTTAGGGCTTTTGTTCTTGAAGCTCTAGGGCTTGATTGAGTGGATGAAATGGGAAGTGAGTGAGAGCATTGAGTTGGAAAAGAGAATGTGAAGCTCGGGGTGGCCTTTTTATAGGCTGGGTGGCAGAGATGAACAAGAAAGGGCTCGGGCAATGGCGGTCAGGTATGGACTTCACAACAATGTATGGGTAGTAAAGGTTGGTGCGAGGCGGGCATGGGCGCGGCGTTGAATGGCGATCTGTTGGAGTAGTGAGTTGCAACAAAACCACTAGCGGTGAGGTCAAACCGGTGGCGGCGGAGCTCTCGCGGTGTTGTCTTTGGAGCTCCGGGCGCGAGGTGGACGAAGGTCCTGCGCTCGGGCCCACTGACCCGATGGCTCAAGCGAAAGCGATAAGAGTTGATCAAATCGTGTGATCGATAAAAATGAGCGGCTACGATTGATTGTCTTTGTTGGATGGTCGAACGGCCCAACTAATCTGGGCGTTCATTTGATAATCAACGGTTCGAGATGAAATGTCTTTGTTCGGATGGTCGAATGGCCCACTCAATCTGATTCATCCGATAAAGATCCAATGGTGCGCGCATGTGTTTTGCTGAAACGGCCCGATAAAAAATGAGCGGCCCAGATTGCGCTAACGTTCGGACGGTCTGAACGTCCCAGTTGATCTAGGCGCTTGGTTTTAGATCCAACGGCTCACAAGGGATGTTCTCTAATGAACTGGTGCGATTGCAAATAGGGTTGGGTTCAACCGTGAGGGTTGGACTCGAGCTCGATGAACAATACAGGCTTTATGGTTTTGAATTATCAGCTGATTTCTTTGATGATTTAATTCACCACCCAAACAAAGTCCAAAAATTATAAAAATTTTTGTGTAGGCTACTGGGCTCAATTAGTTCCTACCGTAAAATTTTTAGAGGCTAAAAACTTTCATGAATTTCTATAAAATTCAAACGAGTTGCTGATCCTAGGTGTTTGCAAAGATTTTTCTAAACAAAATTTCATATAGAAATTTTGGTTGAATAGTTCCTGGGATAAAAGCCCGAAACCATTCTCTTACTTAGAGAAATTTTTATTTGTTTTCTCTATTTCCTTTTTAGCACCTAATGCTGTCCAAGTTTTAGTTTTAAAACCAACACAAGATTTTCAAAAGGACAAAGTTTAAATGCAAATGTTCAAAGAAAGATTTTCCTAATACATTTTATATTACTTAATCCCAAGATTAGGATTTTGGGGTGTTACACTGAGAGAGCAGTTCGATCAGACGGTTTTGATTGGACATCATCTGCTGCCATTCTGGTTCATTGATTGGGGCACTTCCATCATTGTTGGTGTTGGCTCCACTTCCCGAGTGACGAGTGTTCACCATCTGTTGGTTATTCCAGAGGTTTAGGGAAGGAGACAAAGGCTAGGGAAGAGACAAAGAAGAAGAACTAAGGGGATAGAATAAAACAATACTCTCAGACGAAGAACCAACTCAAAAGTTTTATACAACGTTCTATCGATTGAAACTCTTAATTTGGTGAAATGACTAAATGCACAGAATGAGTCTTAGCAAACTTAGACTATATGGCTTGGCTGATATCGCATCTTCTGCTCGTGGTCTTCGATGACGATGCTCTCTTGACCGCTTCACGCCTTGTGGTTTTGAACATATTGGTAGGAAACATGTTGATCATCTATAGAAATTTCGAAGGGAGAAGATCCATTTAATATTATGAAATGGTGAAGAGAGAATTAGGTAAGAAAGAATTGCTATAAAGAAGCTAAAGATAGACAGATGACCAAGATGAGAAGAGAACAAATTATTTTTCTTGTTATACAAAATAAGTTTTGAAGTTTTTCAACTAATGGCCATTCTAACTAGGTCACGACCTACAGTCGATATGGCTATGATACCACTTCTGTCGGACCCGGGATTAACACCCCAAATCCTCTGTGTATTTCTGAACTAGTCCCAAGATCAGTAGCTAGTTCACATAGTAAACAGATATGGTAACATCCATAAATCGTATAACTTTATTAATAATCAACAGAGTTTATTACCAGAAAGGCTTACAAGCCAACAATAAACAAACACAGCGGAAGACGAAGAAGTAGTGGAGTCCAGCTGATCTGCCACAGGCAATCGACTAGGGTAGCGGCCTAGTCATCGAGATTCACACCGGTAGCAAAGTCCTTCTCTAAAATTTATTTGCATGAAGTAAGGATGAGCACAACTTCCGTGCTCGCAAGTTACACCCAAATAACAGATTATAATGCATGCAAGGATATATCAAAAGGAAGGCTTATTGGATGAATTTGCATAAAGCAATGTTTTTTTTTAAAAAAATACTTGTACTAAGTTCAAAAGCAGTTATTCTATAACTAAAATTTATTTTATAAATTCTCAATTTTATAGTCAGATATATAACATTTCACACAAGAATGGTGAAGAGTACCCTCCTATCATATGGCTTCCTGCCCAATTTACCATTTGGATAGAAATCCAAAATCATTTGTGTCAAATCATTTTGAAATCAAAACCAAAGATCTAACTTGGAGCAGCTTTGCTAGGCATGTCCATGACCGTGGACACGGCTATTCGAATATTTTTATGCTCTACAGAGGTTGCTCAACTTTACCCATAAGAGATAATCAACTTTTCTTGGCCACACACTTTACTTAGTAGGTGTGCGACTAAGAGATTATCACAAGGCCTTTTAATGCGCTATCCCAGCGTAGTCATGCCTTGCTAAGGTTTCACCCCTTTGGATGAAACCCTTGGGTTGAGACCCTCTTGCGCCAGGTGGGAATACATAAAAGTAGGTCATAAGAGACACCCACGCAACCGGATGGCACGACCATGATGGAATATTGCAAATTAATTGGTCAGGTCCTGCCCACTCAAGACATGTGGTAGTGCGGTATGGCTTAGCAAAATACACTCAAGACCGGTCTTAAGCGACTTGGCGACTTTCCAAACAACCTGAGCTTCAACCCATACGGATTGAGCAGTGTATAAACCTACACCTACTAATCAACCATTTCCCCCAAGTACAAACCATCATTTTATTTCATTTTTAAAGTCATTTATAAACTTCTATAACACACCAATGCCATGGATACAAATTAAACAACATTTGATTTCTGGCTGAATTTCCCCAAATCAAACATTTTCTGGTCTAAGCATGTCTTTGCATAATATTTTCAAATGATCCTAGTTCATACTATCGTATCAACTAGGTTTTATCTAGGGTGACAATATATTTGATTCAATTATCAAATTTGGCCATACAAAGGATTTATGCATATCTATGAATTTAAAACAGGAATTTAATTAAATTACTGAATATACATAAGCATGCAATAATAATTTAAAATAGAATTTAAATAATTTTAAATAATAGGTTCAAATATGGTCAAAGATGTAACTTGTCTTGCTCAATTAGTTGTTCTCAAACGGTGTCGAAATCTGACTCTCCGAAGTCGTCGAAATCTATACACAAAAATAAGTCAAATTCAAACAAAATTCAAATGAAGATTCAAATAAACTTCAAATTAAATAATTTTGGTTTAGTTAGCTAGATATTGAATTTATATGAATTTAGAAATTTCAATCGACGAAATCGGAGTTCGTATGAAGGAGAACGAACCCCGGGAAGTTTTAAAATCACATGAAATGATGAATTAGGGTTTTTCAGAATTATTGGATTTATTTTTCTAAAGAAAAGTCAAATTATGACGTCAACGGGTGGTTTTCTTTTCGGGTGAAAATCTTGCCACGTGGACGACACATGGGCAGGTGACATGGCGTCACATGGGTAGATTTGATGAGGTGGCAATGAGGTGGCGCATATGTGGCATGACCACGTCATCTTGGCACCGGCGGCGGCTCGCCCGTGAGCTCGCCGGCGCTTTGTGCCGCGGCGAGCTCTGGCAAGGACACCAACGGAAGCAGGAGAGTGCGCGGGTTGTGATGCTCACCGTGGTGGCGCAAGGGCGCGTAGGATTCGCTAGCGATGAGGAGATAGGCGGCGCAAATCGGGTCACGGTGGCGCTCGGGTTCCTGTCATGTTCTAGTGAAGGTGGCACGAGCACCATGTCGGCGACTATGCGGCGGTGCGTAAGAAGGGGTCGGTGGCAATGAGACAGCTTGGATGGCGCTGGAGACGAAGAAGAAAGGGCGTTCGGCTGGGAATCTTCAACCACGAAATATGGCAAAACCAAGGGGAAATAGAAAGAGTGAGTTGAGGGGTTTGGATGAGATGGAGGAGGCGTACCTGAGGCTCCCGGTTCGAAAATTCCAACGATTTCGCGTGCACGACTTGGGGGAGGTGGCGAGTGGCGGTTTGAATGCGCGTAACCACGTGGAGAAAGGGGGCGGAAAAAGCGACGGAGAGGGAGCTCCCACGATGCGGCCATGGCGGCTTTTGGTGACAAGGCTAAGGAAGAAGGTGGGAGGAGAGAGAGGCGGGTGGGCCCATCGCGGCAGTGAGTGGGGTCGGGTGGTGGGCGGGGGGGCGGGTGGTGAAAGAGGGAGAGGAGGCCGAGTGGGAGCGAGCCGGCTCGGGTGCGGGTGGGCCGCAATGGGCCATGGCCGTGGTGAATAGGAGATGGGCTGAAGCAATTCGGCCCGAGAGAGGTTTTGGTATTTTTAATGCTTTTCTAATTTAAATAATCCGATTAAATAAAAAGGGGCTTAGAAAATAGCAATTAATATCCAAAAATTCTAGAAAAAATCACATAAATTCCTAGGGTTATTTTGGACTTAAATAAAATATTTCCAACATATAATTGGTAATGGATTTTGCAAATAAATTTATTTGTCTTTAAAATAATCAAGGAAAAGCTTTTAAAATTCCAGAAATTAATTAAGTTTTTATTTTCAACTTTAATTCAAATAAAACTTCAAAAACTTTAATAAATTTTAGTTTTGACTTTTAAAACTTCAGAAATTCAAATAAAACAATAAAACTCTTTCAAATTTTAGACAATCCAATAAAATAATAACTTTATTTATTTTTATTTTTGTAACAGAACTTTGGGATGTTACAACGGAGAGGTACAGAGGGAGGCGAGCTGAAGTGGTCAAGCAAGTGAGTCGAGGCTGGGTCCGCGCGACGAGGAGCTCTGAGGAAGCGGAGAGGTGGGCCCGAGCCCGAGGGGTGGAGGAGGTAGGGGGACGCGGACGCGGACGAGGATGGGGACGAGGGAGGCTAGCCACCGCCGTGGCAGCATGGAGAGGGGAGGTGGGGCATGGGGCTGCGTGGCGGCAGAGGAGGAAGAGACAGGGAGGAGAGAGGACCGAGGAGGAGTGGAGGTCTAGAGGATGGGGAAGAAGGAGAGACGACCACTCGTCATGAATATGAGTGTAAGCCTCAGAAAAATTAAGATCAAATGCCTCCCAATTCCCTCGTAAGCCCCCTTCAGATCTACTAATTATCTTTGAGGGTCCATAATAGTATCAAAACAGAAGAGATATGGGATAGCTTGAAAATATTTTAATTTTTTTCTCCATTGGTTCAATAATAGGTCTTAGAAGGGCATCGTTTTTGTTTTCCTTGAAAGCGTTAGCAATAGTCCAAAGCCACTCAATGACTAAGCAAGAAGTACGATAGTAAACGTCGGATAAACTGTGGTTACATCGTGAAAAACTTTCAAAAAATCACGAAAATGACCAGCAACTAGCCAACCCGCTTCAGTAACCAACTACTTACTAGAATTAGTATTGACGAAGAGAATGATGTTGTACTTGTACTCCTTGCACCGCTGCAACATAGTATAGGTGGAGTTCCACCGCACCTTCATGTCCAGGTTGAATTTTCTTGGCCTATTATTGTTGGCCCTGCAGTACTCCTTGAACTGGGCGTATCTCCGGCCGCCCTTCTCTCCACGTCCGCCTCTTCCACGTCCCTTAGGCCCTAACAGCCTTCCCTCTCTGGCCGCCTTCCTCCCCGCGCCTGCCTCTTCCACGCCCTAGGCCCCAATCACCTTCCCTCTCAGGGGCGCCTCCCTCCATGCGTCCGCCTCTTCCACGTCTCCTAGGCCCCAACTGCCTTCCCTCTCCGGCCACCTCCCTCCCCGCGCCCGCCTCTTCCACTCCCCCAACTCCCTACCCGTGTCGGCCGCCTCTTTCACTCCCCCAACTCCCTTCCTCTTGGTGCCTCCTCCCCTCTCCGCCGCCTCCTCTCCCTCTCGGTGAGGGGCCGTGTCTTGGGCCGACGACGCCCGGCAGCAGCGTGGTGGCGTGAGAGGCGAGGTGAGCCAACGTGATTAGGCGAGGACGCGACCCGGCGCGCGTGAATGGCCGTGGCGTAGGCATGTGTTGTGTGACCCTTGGTGGCGCTGCTGAATGGCATATGGCGATGGCATGTGTGAGTGGTGTGTGGCGGGCAAGCGCGGCGTGGGCGCAGTCTTGAGGTGGCCGTGGCGGCGGTGCCATGTTTTAGCACGCGTTGCGGCTTGGGCCTACCAGCCCAAATGTGACATAGGGCCCAAACACTACCACGACGGCGCCCGTGTCGGGTCGTCGGAGTACCGCCCAAGACGATCCTAGCGTTGCGTCGACACGACGTCACCAGCTATGCCTTCGGCTGCTGCGTGCGTCGCCGACTGATAGGTGCGCCCGGCCACCCCGCCCAATGCGTGGTCGTCTTGGGCCCACACGGTGGGTGTTTTGGTTGCTACTGAGGCCTTGCGGCGTGGAGAAGTCATGGCCGCAAGTGGCGACACATGTAACTCATGTTGTTCTGGGCCCTGCGAGAATTGGCGCATGGTCCACCTCTCGCGCTTCATGCAACCCCAACGCCCACTACGCTGCTCCGTCCACGCCAACATCCAAGTATTCCTATTCAATTTGTTAATATTGATACTAGTTTTTGATATGTAACATCATTTACTACAGCCAAAATGTCAAATACTGGTACAGGAAGAAAGTGTTCAATCCATTAGCTAAAACAAAGTGTTCAATCCATTAGCTGACCGCGCAAAAAAGGTTATATAGGTTAAAAAAACTACTGATATATATAAATTAATGGAGCCCAACCCCACTTATTACGTATGTGTGCGTGCATGCTTCTATTGCCATGTGTTATGCAAATAAAAAAAGGAACGAAGAAAATGAAGAAGAATCAAGGGCATGTTTGAAACACATAAATTTTTAAACAAATAGTGTAATTTTCATAGGAAAAGCGCTCATGCCCTGCCGTGCATCCTCATCTACACTGCACAAAGGATGTAGCGCCGCTTTTTTGTTGTTGTTATTGCTGTGGAACAACCATCGCAGAAGCTGGAGGATTGTTTATCATCACGGGCTAGATCATGTGGGTTGGTATTGGAAAAAAACGACTCACAGAGGACTAGTTGTGGTAGGTTAATATTGTGTCGAGTTAAAGAACTTTTGTCATATCCAGTTAACCCTTAGTAACCCAGCGGTGTTTGGCTAGCTATTTACCTTTGCTACTCATGATGTTGGATCTAAAGTAGCCTGTTTAGTTGGATCGGTCCGTGTGGCACAAAACTACAAGGAACGCAACAATAAAACATTTTTAAAAATAAAATTACAGAAATAAATAGTCAAAAAAGAAAATTACAAAAAATAGACTCTGTCACCTAGCCAATTTAATTGACGACGAGCTCCTGTCGCTCATGGAACATGGTCCTATCGCCAATTCGGCTCACTGTTGTCAATTCAATTGGTGACATAGATTGAATATATGAATTGCTCTTGTTTAAAGGGAGCACATGCCATTAGAGAAGTCTCTGTCGCTAATTTAATTGACAATAGAGGTCCTGTCGCCATTTCAACAGGCGACAGATGTCTGACTTTCTTTTCTATTGGTGATAAGGTCCCAATTGGCGACAAATGTCAGTTTTGTATTTTTTTTGACTATTTATTTATGTAATTCTTTTTTAAAAAATGCTGCAGCATCGGTTCTGTAGCAAATCGATCTAAACCGTTATTTCACGATCGGACGAAAGATGCATGCCTAATTGCACGGTATATGTAGCAGCGGTGAACGGGATACATTCCCAGCCCGGCGATCTCAACTCCATAGTCCATCCTCAGATTCTCTATTCCTCACGGCAGGAAAGACTCTTTGAAGCCATTTTCCTCACCGATCTCCCCAATTTCCAGCTCGAACGATTCCCCGTCCATTCCCACCAAATCGCGCTCCTCTCCTCCTCCGCGTCTCCCCACTCGCGTGCGCTTCCCCCTCCAATAATCCTCGGAAAAACACCGCGACCAAATCCATCACCCACCGACCCACCCGCCGAGGCCGAGATCCAGATCCAGATCCGCCCGGCGCCGGTCATGAACCCGACGCGGCCCGCGCCGGCGTCGTTCCGCGACCGCACCAACGAGTTCCGCGCCGCCGTCGAGAGCGCGCGCCGCCACGTCGCCCCGTCCCCCTCCGCCGCGGCGTCGGCCAGCAGCAGCGGCGGCACACCCCTCGATGGGTCGCGTGCGACCGCGTCGGCGCACTCGGAGTTCAACCGCCGCGCGTCCAAGATTGGGCTCGGGATCCACCAGACCTCGCAGAAGCTCGCCCGCCTCGCCAAATGTATAGCTTCCCTTCTCGTTCCCTTCCATCGATCTCAATCCGTTCGTGCTTGCGTCGGTACCGATTAGTTGAACTGGTGGTTTCCCTCCGCACTATTGGCATGGGATCTCGAGATGCGCGTGGTGTAGACTCTAGAGCTCGTGTTCGATGGATTCGTAGCCTGGGAACATGCCAACGTTTGTGGACGATTACCTGGTACTTTGCGCTGTTGTTGCGGATGATTGCTAGTTGTTTGTGCTGGCAGTTTTCGTAGGGATAGTGAGACGTTTTTATCGTAGGCATGTTCCTTAGTTGGTGTTTGTATGATATTTGGCTTAAATGTCTGCTGTTTTGATTGGCCCTTCAGCGCTCATGTATTTAGTGGAATCGCGTATTTGCGTAGTGCGCTGTGTAGGTATCAGGATGAGTGTTCTGCACTCGTGTTTCGACGATATCAATAAGGGCGTTTGTGTCATGTTGCGCAGACTTTTGTGCATTACTAGATCTGATAGTTGCTACTAGGCTGCTTCTTTAATCATTACCATGTACTGAACGAAGTTGAGATGAGCATTCTTTCAAGTTTCAGAGAACTAGATGTGTCAGTGGTGTGCGTGTGTAATGCGGGTGCATGGATATTGAATGTTAACTGGTCTGGGATGATTTATGAAATGTTTGCATATCTGCTCAAGTACTTGTGCAGTGAGGACCAGTGATTGGCTGGAGCTCTTGTGATACTGTCAGAGCTAGGATTATGGATTCCCTTTTCTACTAATACTTTTTGCCACGTTTAGAGTGAAGTGGCTAGCTCCTCTTGGGTTTAGATGTATTTGGTTGGTGCATACCATAGTTTCCAGAAACGAGGTTCGCCTAAGTCGTCGTACGGGATTCGGGTTCGTAGTTTGCCACCTTTTTCTTCCAATTTCCACTACGAACACGAACCCCGTACCCTAAACCGGTTTGGGTTTGACGAATCTGGTTCGCGATTCGTGGGGTTTTATAGCGAATCCGGTAACTATGGTGCATACCTTCCTCAGAAGGTATTTTAGCGCTGTCATTAATTGAATTTCAGTGGTAAAAAGGAAGAAAATGCGGATAGATGCACACCATCCATTTTTTGAAATGCAGATTGAATATAGATGCTACTTATTTGCACCATGTTGCATTCACAAGAATTAGATGTGGTTTGCCGAGAATTGTCACAATTGTGCATGGGTTGACTTCCCAAATGGCCAAATCTCAATTACTCGGGTAATGTCATAATGGTTGTGTGCACTGTAGACGACTTAACTGCTCAGTCCTTGCACTTTGATCATTCCCCTGGGAAAATATGTACTTGACTCCTTGATACTTTATCGAATGCGCGAGTAATGTTCCTAGTTTTGTAATGCCGTTTTATTTGACACATCATATGCCGCCTCTGCTAATGTCATGCCATTACATGTCATATTTTCATTACCACCAAGGGACAAAACCTCACCAATGGCCTAACATATATAACTTGTCCTCAGTACATGAATACACAAATATTATGTCAGAACTTAGATAATAATTAGTTTGCTATTTCAAAGTGTGGATTGATGCTGACTTTACAACATATCTGTTGCAGTGGCAAAGAGGACATCTGTTTTTGATGACCCTACCTTAGAGATACAAGAGCTGACTGCAGTTGTCAAGAAGGATATCACTGCTTTGAATTCTGCTGTTGTAGACCTACAAGTTCTCTGCAATTCACAAAATGAGAGTGGGAACCTTTCCAAGGATACAACAAACCATTCCACCACAGTTGTGGACAACCTAAAAAATCGCCTGATGAGTGCAACAAAAGAATTCAAAGAAGTTCTTACCATGCGGACAGAGGTCAGATAAAAATTGCTAAGTGATTGCTTGATTAAGTTATATTGCCCTCCCTTTTACCTTTTCTTTTGCATAGCGTCTTCATTATAAATGGATTACATATCGACTTTTCTCCTTAATGTGCAGAACTTGAAGGTTCATGAAAATAGAAGACAAATGTTCTCGTCAGCTGCGAAAGATGCATCCAATCCATTCATTCGTCAACGTCCCCTTGTTGCCAGGGACACAGCTGACTCTTCGCCCCCAGCACCATGGGCCAGTGACTCTGCATCTACCCCATTGTTTCAAAGGTATTGTTGCAAATGTTAAACTTGATTGTTATGTACTTTCATTTTTGAGCAGCCATGCACAACCATGTTGGCTTAGTAGGCCTTTCACATTTTTTAAAAAGGGTTTTCACATCACATGCTATGGTAGTTGGTGGTAGGGCTGCCAAAGCTGATACCTGCTGGGTACCTATATTGTCTGGTGTCTATTTATGTATAATAACACTATAAGTGGTGCTGTAATAAACTAAATACATCTGCAAAAATCTGGGTGGCTGCCAAAACTGGCATTTTGACTGGTCTCCAGAGAAACTTGGTAGATTCTCTCTTTGTTTTTTTTTATTATTGTGAAAAATATTTATTTACATGCAAGAATAATACTACATTTACTCGAACTGGCACAAAGTTCATCTATAAAAATCCTACTTGAAGGAATGTGCCAGTAGAAAGCCGTAGTGGCTGTAGCCTACTGGTTTGTTAGCCAGTTCTAGAATTCCAGTCTGGGCTAGTAAAAGTGTTTTGCAGTTACACATTGCTTACTGAGTTATTTTCCCCCAAACAGCTGGTTGCACGAACAAGCTAATTGCTAACTTACTAACTCAATGCTGTTCCACTGGATTGGCAAGCAATTCCACCCCTTATTTCAGGCATACTTCTGACTATATCTGCTGGAGGATGAGTATGTTCTGAGTTGCTTGTATGATGGAACAACCTCAATACTCACTCACAAACATATCTAACAAGTAACAATAGTCCTAGTTTTTCCTTGCTCTTGAAATTTTTTAATGACTTAATGTACATGGTCGACTCAGGGCAGTACTGTGGGGCGTATCTTCCTTTATGTGTATATTGTTGTTTTTGTGCATAAATGCTGAAGCAGATATTTTATATCGAAGCCAGCTGTTCTTGTTAGTTTATCGTTTTCATTCTCATGCTAATGCCCTAAATTGGTTATTGTAATTAAAATTGTAAGTGCAAAGTATAAACTGGCTTGCTTCTCAGTTTTGAAAGAATGCGATCTGTTGCTTAACCATATAAAGCTCTTCAAGTACAGTCAGTGTGCTCTAGGAGTTCTAATTTGAATTTTCTACTTCTGTTCACCAGGAAGAAGACTAATGGAGATCATGGAGCATCATCTTCATCTCCGCCTTTCATGCAGCAGCAGCAGTTGGCAGTACAGCAGGACAGTTACATGCAGAGTAGAGCGGAGGCTCTTCAAAATGTGGAATCGACCATCCATGAACTGAGCAACATATTTACACAGCTGGCAACCATGGTTTCTCAGCAGGGAGAGCTAGCAATAAGGTGAACCTTCTCTAACAAAGTTTGTTCCATCTAATTTCAGGAGTTGGCTATCTTACACTTGAAGTAAAACCGGCCGTATCTTTAATTTGGATAGTTATTAATGATAGATTTTGGAGAGGAGGAGAAGAGATATTTTTGCTATTCTGATAGATTCTGGAGAGGAGATATTTTTGCTATTCACAACCGTGCATCTTATTCATTATTGAGAAGATATATATATACATGATTTGTTGGGCCTCATGGGCTACATGGACCATATGGGCCAAGACAGAGACTACTAATATGTACAAAACTCTTAACAATTAACAGCTTCAAGATATGGGACATGATCCCAACCAAGATAAGCCCATTGTACATTAAAAGAGATGAACATTTTCTGAAAAGTTAGTGATAAATCTGAGTTTCCTTTGCATGCACCTGGTTTAGATTCTACAGTACTATAATGGTTTCACTAAAATTCTCTTTGAAATTAAGGAGATTTGCTGTGAGTAATGGTTTACAGCAAGCAAGGATGGATTTCCATATGTGCACTAATTATGATCATTAGGCATTTATTTTTCTCACGGGTTCTGTACTCTGTTGTGTATGTTTCCTGCTATCCTTAATTGACTACTTGAATCTCAGATCACAAAATTCTATTTTCTGACCTTTTGGTCAAATCCTGTAACCATGTATTATTATTTACCTTATCGGCATATATATTCTTAATTATTCATGATGGACTTATTTCAGATGAATTATCTTTTGAGAGAGCCTAGGTTTTCTGCACCAATACTTTATTCATGTTGTTTTCTCTGATCCCATTGGGCTAATCTTGGCGTAAATGTTGTACTATACATGACAGAATTGATGAGAACATGGATGACACAGTGGCTAACGTTGAGGGAGCGCAGGGCCAACTCCTGAAGTATCTCAACAGGATTTCATCAAACAGGTGGCTGATGATGAAGATATTCTTTGTGCTGATGGTTTTCCTCATGATCTTCATATTCTTCGTCGCATGATTCCCCTGTGCCCCCCCCCCACCCGATTTGCATAGTTGTGTGCTATGCGTAGTATATTCTTTTAATTTTTACCAAACTTTTGAGAAAACATGAAGATATACACCATGTACACAATTTCCACTTGGATGGTAAGCAGCTGTCTAGCCTTTGTGGTCATGTAAATTGCGAGAAGCTCCAGCACTGACCTGTTACTTTTGAGCGGTGATGTTTTTACAATATGTTTGATGTACGATTTCATGGCACACAGTGATAGCAATGTTCCAAATCGTTTGTCATTCTCAGCTTATTTGCCCGGAGGGAGCGAGATCTCTTGATAATAATTCATGACGTCTCCTTGGGGTTCCTTGGCAGATGTTACTGTAACCGGCAAAAGTCGTCGTGGATATCTTGGACAAAAATGTGCTGCCCTTTGGCAGAACAGAGCTGTGGATCTTCTGTTTTCAGGCCTTTCCAGTACGGTTAAGAAGTCGGTAATCCCATGCTGGCAGCTCTCTTCTTTCTACCATGTCCGTCCGTGTATGGCTGGAACAACATAACTCTTGCTACTCTGCAGCAGCTCCTCCATGTCTGTCCGTGTATGGCTAGAAGCCTAGAACAACATAACTCTTGCTACTCTGCAGCAGCTCCTCCATACAGTCGCAACTCGTACGGTCGTACCGGACGCGATCCGGACGAGTCCCTGCAACGTCACACATCAGGCGCAGACGCTGCAGTTGCACAACACAAAGAAAACTCGAGTGAGAGTCGTAGCGTAGACCGCATCGCACTTGGGCAGTTGGCGTGACGCAATGCGATGCCGATGCCGATGCGGCAATGCAATGCCATGCCGATGCGGATGGAAACAAATTCTCTAGGAGGCCTCTCTTCACCGTCTGATCTTTCTCTACCTCTTGGTACTGTTTATTGATGGACGACGGGCTCGAGGGCTCTCGCGGAAGCCCGTCCACAGAGGATTTATTTTCGATGCCGATAGAGTTTACTGGAGCCCTCTTCCTCTTTTGCTCTAAACAAACGCGAGACAAGCAGAGAGTCGTCTATAAACAAAGCACGCGGCTGTTGTCTCCCATCTCAAAACCCTAACGCCCCCCAATCCCAACCCCGCCGCGCCTCAGCCCGCCCGATCGGCGACCAAGGAATTCGCCCCGCCTCGCTTCGTCGTCGCTGCAGATCGGCGGCCACCCCGATTGGGATTTGGTTGGTTGCGGCGAGATTCAGATTCGGATTCGGGCTCTCGTCGGATTTGCGCGTTCGAGAGAGGAAGAGTATGGTGGGCGGAGGGAGGAGGGGAGCGGCGGAGGAGGTGAAGCTCAACACTGGCAACGTGTTCGCGGCGCTCGAGACGCTCAAGAAGAAGAAGAAGGGCGCCGGCGGCGACAAGGCCAAGGGGGGCTCCTCCTCCAGGAGGAAGCAGGACGACGCGGCGCAGCAGCAGCAGCCGCCGCAGAAGGAGGTCTTCTGGGCGCCCGCGCCGCTCACCACCAAGTCCTGGGCCGACGTCGAGGACGACGACGACGACGACTACTTCGCCACCACCGCGCCGCCGCGCCCAGTTTGGGGCTCCGACCAAGGCGACGACGGGGGCAAGGAGGAAGACGAGGAGGACGACGCTGTCCACGCCGCCCTGCAGGAGGTCTATTTCTCCTTCTCGATGTGCCTGTGTGCCCCCTTGTTACGCCAGCTTGTTTGTGCTGTGCATGATTTATTTGATTATTTTGCTTGAGAAAACGCGCTGTTTTGTTGTGCAATATATACAGATTAGTTGGTCAGTCGGTATGGCGGTAGTGTTGGCGGCGAACTGTTGGATTGCTGCGGGGGGAGTTCTGTAGGCTGTGGGTGCACTAATGCAGTAATGCCTACGCGGTTAATTTTGTCAATGGTAGCCCCCGTCGTTGTGCAACGTATGCTTCGTGGATAAATCGGTTTAGTCAAGTGTAGCTACGGAAACGGTGAATTGGGACAGGAGAATGCCTTAGGCGTATTTATGCCAGTGTGATTATTTTTGTCTGTTGATGTTATGATTCCTTTTTGTTGTACAACATATTATTTGTTGACTAATCAGTACCCACACATGGCAAGTGTAGGCACATAATTCGTAACTAGACATGAGAGCATGTCCTGTAGCTGTATTTACACCTGCAGGATTATTCCGTCCATTGGTGTCATGTTTTCCTCTTGTTGTACAGTGTATGCTTAGCTGACAATTTGACATGACACAACTGTAGAGACGGAATTGGTGAAATGGCGCCACAAGTAAGAGTGCCCCTCGTGGTGTATTTGTGCTTGCATCATTAATTTTGCCAACTAACAGAATACTTCCCCTGTGAACATGAGAATGTTCAATGTTGTACTTCCTGCTAAGGGTCTACCATAGTTGAAAATATTTACTGAGGCAAATAGTATGTATGTGAATTTTTCCCTCTCTTAGGCCTGTAGTTCTAACTAGTTTGAGTCTAGAGGGCGGGCAGGCGCATAATGCTTGCAGAAATTGCGAGGAAAGACAAACGATTTAATCTGATGTCATGAATATATCCTTCACTTCATTTTTATGGGCAGTGTTATGTTGCGAAGTCATCATAAAAGTTGTTGAAAAGGGTGATTATAATTTATAAGGTTTTTAGGAGCATTAGAAGTTTGGGAAAGGATATGCCAATTTCATTATGTTGGTTGATGAAATTCGTTTTTCTATATGCATTAGTAGTTTCCAGATCTATTTGCTTTCATCATATTTTTTTTTTGTTCTTCATAGACCCCGGCAAATGTTCTATCTACTCAATTTCTACCAGAATTTTTCTTGTTTGCATCTGAACTTTGTTGACTGAAGGCATAATTGACTGATGTTGAATGCAACAATTGTGCAAGAGAACATCTGAGTATAACATGGTGGACTAATTGTCTCTATACACCTTATTGATAGTATTCTTAGATGCATTTGCTTCTGCATCCTGCAGGAAATCGAGAGTGACGATGAGGACATTGATGATGAGGTTGATGATGGTGCTGAGGATGAACCTGAGCATGAAGTGGAAGCTGCTGAACCTGCGATGAAGAAAGCTGCAGCTCCAACTGCGCCACCTAAAGATACAGAAAGGCAACTATCCAAAAAGGAGTTGAAAAAGAAGGAATTAGCAGAACTTGATGCTGTGTTGGCTGAGTTGGGAATTTCTGGCGAGTCAAGCAATGCTGCACAAGATGGAAGCAACGGTAAATTCTACAGTATAGGCTGCCCCCCCTCCTCACGTTTTCTTTTGTGGTGCATACTTGAAGGAACATTCCTCTGGATTAAAATGATGCTGAATACCTTTATGTGGTTGGGTTGCTTGTATGGATTTTGTTTTCACATGCTATACATTCTTGCAGCTGAGAAGAAGGGTGCAAATCAAACTGGTGATGGAGAGAGGAAGGAAGAGGCTCCTGCCCCTTCAGAGAGCAAGAACTCCAAGAAGAAGAAAAATAAGAAAGACAAGAATTCAAAGGAGTCAAAAGAAACACAGGAAGCAGCTGATGGGACAGAGGAGACTGCCAGTGCAGAAGCTGATGAAGATACAGCTTCTGTGGATGTGAAGGAGCGCCTAAAGAAGATGGCTTCAATGAAGAAAAAAAAATCAGGCAAAGAGACGGACACGGCTGCAAAAATTGCTGCCGCTGAGGCCGCAGCGAGGAGCGCCAGGCTTGCGGCAGCAAAGAAGAAAGAGAAGAATCATTACAACCAGCAACCTGTGCGGTAAATGGTGCCGCCAAAGTTTTGAATGTTCTGAGTCTGGATATCCCCTTGTTCGTTTTGGACTCGCAATAAGCTTTTTTTTGGAGTTGTATTTATGACCTTGAAGTGCCTTTCTGAGATTCATTTCAGAATCCTTAAAGGCCTTGCTGGTCTCAAACGGTCATGTAATTGTGTTTTGAACTGTTCATCCATCGGAACTTCATGGACGACATGGCCAATGAGGGCTAATTGGGTACTTACCCTCAGTTCCTTTTTTCTTGCGGTGGCTTGTTGCGTCGACATTTACCCCCACAGCTTCATTATGTTTTGTTATCGCCTTTTCTGCTCCTAAGCTACCTCATGAGTCATGAACCATGGCTGTGCGATGTGTCATGTGTGGTTTTGCTGCTCATAGAGATGATATACATATGTGTTGTCGTGGTGTCGTCGTTTTCTGTCTCCATTCGCATCAGTCATAGTCGCTCATTTGCAGTCTTGTTCTTTGTTTCTGCAGGGGCTTGACTATGCCGGTGCTGTTGGGATTATCGTGATCCGACCAGTTGACAGCTTGAGCCTTGGCTGCGATTTTTTTTTTGGGGTTCTTGTTCCTCATGCTATGGTATCCTACCGTGGATGACAGAAGAATGAGCGTGTCCTGACTCTTGAGTCCTGACCTCGTCCCACCTAGAACACGAAATCCTCAGACATGGAAACCTAAGAGGTACAAGAGAAGAAAGCCAGAAGCTGTGGGGAGGTGGGGAAGCGAAAGAAAGCTAGCTCTCCCTTGCGCTTTTGCGAAAGAGAAGCTGAGAAGAGAAGAAACCGCAGGCCAAAGAAGCAACACGGCAAGTCGGCAACGACCCCAGCGAAAGCCAAGCATCTCTCTCTTCCCCCCTCTCGCCTGCTACTACTACAACATTAGGCCCCTCCCCCATCCCCCACCTCTCCGCTCTTCCTCTCGCCGCACGCAAATGGTCACCTAGGCAGGCCGGCGCAATGTCGCACTGCCTCCGCGCCCCGCCCCTCCTCGCGCCGCGGCCGCCCCTCCTCCTCCACCCAGCCCGCCGCCGCCGGCCGCACGGCCGCGGCCACCACGCCTCGAGGCCCCTCTTCTCACTCGCCCGCTTCGACAAGCCGCCGCTGCTCCGCCTCAGGGTCTCCGACTCCAGCGACTGCCCCGCCCCGCACCCGCCGCTGCTCCCGCGGCCGCAGGCCCTGATCGGCTCCCTCGCCCTCCTATGGCGGGAGGGGCTCTTCCTCGTGCGCTGCTCCGTCTTCGCCGCCGTGCTCTCCGTCGCCGCCGCGCTCTCCTGGTACGCGCAGCTCCGGGCGCGGGCTTTCGTCGAGGCGCGCCTCCTCCCCGCCGCCTGCGCCATGCTGGGGGAATACCTCCAGCGGGAGGTCCACCTCGGCAAGGTGCGCAGCGTCTCGCCGCTCGGGATCACGCTCCACACCTGCTCCATCGGCCCGCACGCGGAGGAGTTCTCCTGCGCCGAGGTGCCCGTCATGAAGATTAGGGTCAGGCCATTCGCCAGCCTCAGGAGGGGGAGGGTCGTCGTCGACGCCGTGCTGTCCGAGCCCTCCGCGCTCGTGGCGCAGAAGAAGGATTTCTCCTGGTTGGGGATTCCAACGCCGTCCGAGGGCACGCTCAAGAGGCATTCGGGGGAGGAGGGCATTGATTACCGCACCAAGACCAGGAGGCTGGCGAGGGAGAAGGCCGCGGAGCAGGGGAACCAGGAGAGGGACAGAGCTGCTAGGCAAGCTGCTGAAAGGGGATACGTCATTCGGAGCGGTCAATCAATTTCTCGTTCGGCCGATGAGATGTTGGAGGATGATGGACCTACTGAGATTGGGAAATCCAGCCCGCCCCTCTGCGCTGATGAAATGCACAGGAAGGATCATCACATGGATACAGGCATTGACTCTGGCTCGAAGCATGCCGATTTGGAGAAATCCTTCGGTGTGAAATCTCGTATTCCGGGTATCAACTTTTGGTCTAGGATGATTCCAAACCCTAGCAGGCGAAGGTACAGGAGAAAGGCTCACGGCAAGGTGGTATCAGAAACTGACAATTCTTCTCAGCAAAGAATCCTTCGACGTAGTGCATATGCTGCTGTGGCATATTTTCAAAGCAAAGGTATTGGTCATCTTGATGAGTCATCACCTGGTCCTGGGAAAAACCCATCTGATGGAGGTCATACGAATGCTGGTTGTGAGGAAGCCACTTCAAACGATGGACCAATTGGTAACTCTGAGACTGCAGCTACGGATTTTGGTGAATTACCACCAAATAATAGTCACGGTTTGGACTATGCAGGTAAAGGCAAATCTGAAAGTGCAATGCCGATTAGCAATACAGATGATGTCCTTAGTGAACGTTCTCATAATGAGCAATCTAGTCAGTGTAGTTCACGTGATTTGGATAGCAAAGGGTTAGTATGCCACCATTTGGAAGATCTGCAGCATGGTCAGGCCAACTTCTCCCAAGGCCATGTGTTGGGGAAATTTCAAAATCTTTCTGAAGATAATCTCAGTCCTCAGCAAGAATTTATTTTTGGGAATTTTGGTTCATGCACGCATGCTCACAACTGGGCATCATTTTGGCCTTTCCAATTAAAGGGGTTCCCTGTCAGTTTTAATGCACCATCTGCTTCTCTGGATGTTCAAATTCAGAAGTTGAAGTCACTATTTGCTATTGGTCCTGGAGACATCTCTGCTGAACTTGCTGAAGGGGTTGGCCAGATCCATCCTGGTGGTGTACAGCAAGCGCTTCCCATCACCCTGGATTCTGTTTATTTCAATGGAGGGACCTTGATGCTTCTGGGATATGGTGATCAGGAACCGAGGTTTGACCTCTTCATGTGCCATTTCCATTGCAAATACATGCTCATATCCTTTCAAGTGCATCTTCTTCAAAATTTAGTAGTCTATCACTTTGGTCATAGAACTTACATTGGGATATTTTTGTAACCATTGTCTATGCCCATGAATTTACTGTGTTCGTTACCAATCAACACTGAACATTGTGAACGATAAATATTCTCATCTTAGGTTTTCAGATTCATATTATCAGATCTTATTTTCTGGAGTTATTATTCTAGAGTAAAATGCAGTACCCAGAGTACAGTATGTACTGTGTATTTAACTTTATCTTATCTTAATTTGCCAACACATAACTATAGGCTTTTGGGAAATTACGTGGGCTCTACACGTCTACTAGCTGTCCAAAGGGAGGGAGGGAGGGATTTTTTTTGGGTACAAATAAGTGATTCCACTACTAAGTTTGGATTTATTGTCTTTATATGTAGGGAAATGAAACATGCTAATGGACACATCAAGTTCAAAAACTGTTATAATCGTGTACATGTGCATGTCACTGGGAACTGCATGGAATGGAGACAAGATCAGACTTCTCAAGGAGGGGGTTATCTTGCTACAGATGTTTTTGTTGATATAGCTGAGCAAACATGGCATGCTAATCTGAATGTAATCAATGCTTTTGCTCCGGTAATGCAACTATTTTTATGCTATCTGTTTGGTTGTTACTTGATGATATAATTCTTTTTGCAGCAAAAAAAAAAGTTAGAATTCCTAGTATTTGTGTTGAAAGGGAATGTTTTTTTTTCATGTGCAGCTGTTTGAGCGGATCCTAGAAATACCAGTTGTCTGGCACAAAGGAAGAGCAACCGGTGAGGTGCTTTTCTAAACTTGATCTCTTACATATTCTTTTTTCACCACTTGCATTGCAACACATGCATATGTTTGAAGACAAATTTTAAGATATGACTTTCATATGCACTTAATGAACGGCTGGACTTAACAGGGGTTTATTGTAACTTGTAAGCTACATCAAGAGTTCAAGACATCTATGTCTCATGAAATTTCTTACAACGACATTTCTCCTTTTCCTCCTCCAGGTGCATATCTGTATGTCAAAGGGTGATAGTTTCCCGAGCATTCATGGCCAGCTTGATGTAAAAGGCCTAGCTTTTCAGATAGTAGATGCTCCATCATCATTTTCGGTACGTTTGTGCTTTACCCCATTGCTTTGTTTTCTCCAACTCTGCATATTTTAAATAGATAGGATCTTGCAAATGAATGATTCCTTGTATTTCTCAAGTCACAAGACAGATTTTACATGGTTTTGAGTCTTCTTGATAATTTGCCATTAACCTGGTTAACAATATTTGTCTGATGTCATTGACTTTTTACTTTGTCAATAAATACTGATTGTTATCTTGAGGGTGAAAAGTGATCTCAACTTACTAGTGACTACCTTGAAAGAAAAGGAAACACAATGGGAAAATGGGATAATATTATTGAAGTAGCTAGAGCATACCATTTTTGTATATAAAACCAACCCAAAAGTTGGATTTCAATATGAGGTGTGGGAGAAGGGATATGAATGATTGCTATATAGTGTTATCAGGGCGGGCGCTGCCTATCTGCAGTGTCCCAAGAAATGAGTTTTGATCGTTAGCATTTCAAAACATCTATTATTTTTATGGACACTAACATCTTGCTCTGAAGTAAAAAATCGGGCCTCGTGTGCTCAGATGTCCAATTTCAGATTTTTCATACTTAGATTTGCGAACGTCACTCTTTTCGAAGTGTTAGTGCTGGAAACATTCTAAGTGATTATAGCTTTTTAACGAAAGCCTGAACACATTCAGGACATAGTGGCAACTCTATCGTTTCGTGGTCAAAGAGTATTTCTGCATAATGCAAGTGGTTGGTTTGGTGATGCTCCGGTTGAAGCTTCTGGTGATTTTGGTCTAAATCCTGAGGATGGAGAGTTTCATCTAATGTGCCAGGTATCTTTAAACTTGCTAATTGCATATTTGAGTATATGTCATACATGTGGTCCCCTAAATAGTAATGCTTAAATTCACATGATCATTTCTATTCTCTTTCCAGGTTCCATCTGTCGAAGTTAATGCGCTTATGAAGACAATGAAAATGAGACCTCTAATGTTTCCAGTACAAAATACTCTCTCTCTCTCTCTCTCTCTCTCTCTGGTTTCTTATGGGTGCTGCATGCTTTGTTTGGGCTTTGGAATACTAAATTCCTGCATGAAGTTTGAGTCCGTTTTTTTTTACTTAATGGCTGGCCAATATTTGGACACATCATATATGATTTAACTATACTACACTTGAAATAAATTGTAGAAATTCTTGTGTTAATTAGAAAAGAAGGCAAGAAGATTGCTGATTAGTTTAGTAAAAAGAGAACATATTGCACATTAGTTTTGTACTGCCCGATTCAATGTGAGGATTTACCGCCTGAACTCATATGCAATTAGCTACACTGAACCCACAAATCATTCACAACAAGAAAAAAATAGTTTGACTTTAATATAGAATATATTTATACGGTTGTCTTCTAGATGTACAAAAATAGTCAACCAGCTAACCTATGTAAGTATGTGGGTATATGAGTTAATGGCTAATTTCAGTTATTTGTATTGCCTGACAATGGTTCTTGCGCTTTGTCTACAAAATACAAATTATCTTGGTTCTTATAATATAAAAAATAGCTTCTGGATGAAGCGAAATGATCACCTTAAATTATCATTTAAGCTGTGATGTCTCATTTGTTTTTCTACAATAATTTAGAGTGATCTCTAATGATGATTTATGTGTGTAAGATCACTTTTATGCCTTATGCTTTTCATGTTCATCCTTTAAGATTTGACTTTTGATACAATAACTTAATTTATTCAGTTGGCTGGTGCTGTTACCGCTGTATTTAATTGTCAAGGACCTCTTGATGCTCCTGTTTTTGTTGGAAGTGGTATTGTCTCAAGGAAGTCTCTTTCAATATCTGGTATGCCTCCATCTGCAGCTTCTGAAGCTGTGGTGCAAAATAAAGAGGCTGGTGCAGTTGCTGCATTTGATCATATTCCCTTCTCTCATGTATCAGCGAATTTCACTTTCAACCTTGATAACTGTGTGAGTACAGATATAACACATTTTTTGCCATTATTGAACTTTGTGAATATTTAGCAACTATATTCTCTTAGTTATTATCACTGATTGCAGGTTGCAGACTTATATGGTATTAGAGCATGCCTTTTGGATGGTGGAGAAATTCGAGGGGCTGGTAATGCATGGATTTGCCCAGAGGTATTGTGGTTTAATGATTACACTTCCAGTCAGTCATGCTTTCATGTCTGCATTAAATTTTAGCATTTACTAACTGGACAACTTTTTTCTACTTCTACCATATTGTCTTCAGTTTGTTTAAAATTGGCCAAGCATTTTGCTTACTCTATATTGAGAATAAATTGGAGGATTCCGTATTATGATGAGCACACTAGACAAATATATAGTAATCATCAGGACTCTTATACAATGAATATGCCTATGGAAGTGAATAATGCAATGCATTCATGAAGAATGTTCCATAGACTCCATTCGTTATTCACAACTTTGGCCACGACATAGATATGACCAAGGATCGAAGAACCGGTACCGGTGCAAATCCTGGTTGGCCGCCAGTAACGGTAACCAGCCGGTTACCGAAAAAAACCCGGACGAAGTTGGCTAACTGAATTTCGAATTTCGGATTTTGAAGACCGGTTACCGGAAAAACTGGAACCAAAACCGAAAAAACATGATGATTAGAAAGAAGTAGGTAGTATCTACTGACATGATCATCAATGATTTGATCCGGCAACAAGAAGGTAGTTCAGAGTTTAGGAATAGTGAACGACTCACAGCTTTTGAGACTCAAGAACATATTTGACTATATGTGTCTGTTAATCTGAACTACATGCATATAGAGTAAAAATGTAAAATGAATAACTGGATTGTATGAACTATTTTGTTAAGCATAATACCAAATCCTAGGGAAACAAAATATATAGAGTACTTATGTCATACATACAAATTTGTAAAAGACCATAGACTTTTGTTTTAGAAACAAACACCAATCTATCATATTCAAGCATATTTAGCTCATACAATACGTAATCTAGCACAAAAAAAGCCTAAACCAACCTAGGAAGTGCATTATGCAGTCAAAAACTCAAATTCAAACTTGAAATTTTTTGGCCGGTTACTGTTCACCCGGTCCCCACCGGTAAAACCGGTAATCGCCGGGATTTTGAACCTTGGATATGACTGCAGCCTAGCAAAGTCATTGGATTGTTCATTTCTCTGAGCTTACGGTGAATGTGTACTGTTGAGAACCTTGCAAATAGTGAACTACTGCCTATTCTTCGGTGGCTGTTAAAGATCCTAACAAATGGAATAATAGCAATGTACTCCTAAGAACCTAAGCATAAATTTGCTGCACCAGCTATTCCAATCCAATGAATAGTTTGCCATGTCATCATATACAAGAAATTTACCACCTTATGCGAGTGTAATACATATTTAGATCTCTGCAGGGGGAAGGTGATGATTCTGCTATGGATATTAATTTGTCTGGGAGCATTTTACTTGATAAGGTTTTGCATCGTTACATTCCTGGAGGCATCCAGCTGATTCCACTTAAAATTGGAGAGCTCAATGGAGAGACTAGACTTTCTGGTTCCCTTGTTAGACCGTGAGTACCTTAGATGTACCATCTGTGTTCCTAATGACCAAGTAGGCTGAGTATTGTTCTGATCTTCTAACGACAACTAAAATCTATGACAGGAAATTTGATATCAAGTGGGCAGCACCAAATGCAGAAGATTCTTTTTCTGAAGCACGCGGCAATATTGTTATTGCACATGATTATATTATGGTCAACTCATCATCAGTTTCCTTTGATTTAAATTCCCGTGTTCAAACATCATATATTGATGACTACTTGCTGCACAAGGAGATGTACCAAATGAAAAAAATCATGCCACTAGTTGTGGAGGGTGTGGATTTGGATTTACGTATGCGAGGCTTTGAGTTTGCTCATATAGCTTCTTCAATACCTTTTGATTCACCACGGCCATTACATTTGAAAGCATCTGGAAGGCTCAAATTTCAAGGAAAAGTGGTGAAATCTAGCCATACAGTTGATGACAAGATTGATTGTGCTCTACAAAGTATCATTGACCGAAGTAAGCTTGAGAGTGATGTGTCAAGGCTTGTTGGTGAGATTTCTCTGTCAGGAATAAAACTTAACCAACTTATGCTGGCACCTCAGTCTACTGGTTTTCTTTCCATATCGCGGGATTCTGTAATGGTAATTTGTTATGAAATGCTATTTTGGTGTTGTCATCCTCTATATTCGACTTGCTTTGCTTTCATGTTACTTTATAGCCTAATTCATGTCCTGTTTGTTGTACATTTCTTGGTTGTGTGCACTCGGCACTATAATTGGGAGCAACAATGATAGTGTGTGCACAGATAGATTTGTAATAGTCTATAAAGAGGAATTTTGGATTCTATTACCTTTCAATACAAAAATGAGAACCAAATAATGAATATGATATAATGGAAGTTCTACATAATCTATATCCACCATTTTTTTAACTAAGGTTTGAGGACCATGTATGCACTCAAAGGTACACTTTGCTTTCCAAATTGATTAATTTCATGTTCCCATTATATTAATACTGCCTTAACAGACTACATTAATACATTTCAAGTTTTCAACAATAACATACTCTAACAAATTATAGCAAAATTTTCACCCAAGTAAACTAATGTTGCAGCAAAGATTTCATTGAAGCAAACAATATATCATAATTTCAAAAAAAAATTAAGAGGCTTTAATTCTATCCGCGCACTTACTGGTTCTACACAAAATAAAGCATGTCTCCTTGAATATGTATGATCTTGATGGTTTTCTATGTCAAGTGTAGCTCTAAAAAATTTGGACATAGAGCATGCATGCATTTAATATTTATGTTGATTTTTAGTACTGTATGGACTCCACTTTGCGCTCCATTTCCATTTCCCTCTTACTATCTCTATTCCTTGTCCAAGCAGTTAAATTCTACAGGCAGGCCTGATGAAAATTTTTCCATAGAAGTGAATGGGCCATTGTTTTTCGGTACAAATGAGGCCATTCAAGATGGAAGGCTTCTGTCTATTTTCCTCCAAAAGGGGCAGCTAAGGTCTAATATCTGTTATCATCCTGAAAATTTGACTAGTTTGGAGGTACTCTACTGGTTGTTTGTACTTTGCTTGCCAACAGATCTTTGTAGAGCATTGTAAATCTCGGAGAGGCTATTTTGCTATTTAATATTCTTGATCCTTGGTCCTGCTTTTAAAGGTTCGGAATTTGCCACTTGATGAGCTGGAGTTTGCTTCATTACGTGGATTTGTTCAGAAGGTAACATTGTCCCTAGATAAGAATATGACCTATTATGATTTTTTTTAAGGCAATGCAATGACAGGTTTTGTACCATGGTTTTTCTATTATATTTGTCTGTTGCTCTCTTTGGTTGAGTGATTCTACTCTGTCTCATGTACTTGTAATTACTCTTGATGCTTACATTACATATCCAAGTTTAGACACTTCGTTTTTTTCTTGAGATTGCTACAAGTTTCCTAAGAGAGATTGTCTTAGGCTATGCTGGTGTTAGTTCAACTAACAAGACTATGCAGTCTAAAAAAATGTTAAATTATGATGTTGTTAACAAAGTTTTTATACAGTTTTTTGAGTTGAAAATGTGACATACAGTGCTGCACTTTCTGGTTGTTATTTGTTTATAAAATATGTATTCTGTTTTGCAACATTTGTTTAAGCTGCAGCTGATACGGCTTGGCTTGAGGTGATGTCGCAAGGGCGAAAGAAGATGAAAACGGGAATCAGGGTTTGAGCGTAGGGGATACGGAGAGCGACGGAGCTCGCCCTCATGCGCAGGTCGTGACTTGTTCCCAGCCAGCGCAAGGAGGCTCTGAGCCGTTCGGTAGAGGAAGGGGGAGAGACTAATCTGTTATTGCTTGATTGATTGAGTACAATTGTGTGTCCTTTATATGGAGGACTAACCAACTAAATGCATCCTAAAGGGATTGCTTACAATCTGAATTATCCATAAGGGATACTACCTAATTACCTCATGCCGAAAGGGCTTCTACCTCTCTGTCTCTCCACCGTGCGCAATGAAAGCAATCGTATGGCACTAGAATTACTTGATTGAGGCCAATAGGCAGGGTACATATATAGGCAAGGAGGACCCTGGGCTGGTTTATACAATCATGACCACCGTGGGATCTCCTTGCCTAATATAACATCAATCAATCTATAATTAGCCATAATGGGCCAATGGCCCATGCGCCTATCTTGTTTCTAACACCCCATGATCGGAGCGCCGCCACGACGTCGAGACCGACCGAATTCTGAAAACCGTCGAAGGTAGACCACAGGTGAAGATGTCGGCATCTTGGGATGATGTCGGACGTGAAGAACGCGACAAGACCAATGGCGACACGCTCCCGAACAAAGTGAAGATCAATCTCAATATGTTTGGTGCGTTGGTGCTGAACCGGGTTGGATGACATGTAGACGGCGCTGATGTTGTCGCAATACACCAAGGTAGCCTTGCTGGGTGGGGAGTGGAGCTCACATAAGAGTTGGCGCTGACCAGATGCCTCGACCACAGATTAGCCACACCACGGTACTCGGCCTTGCTTTGGACACGGAGAGAAGAGTTGGCGCTTGGAGGACCAGGAGACGAGGCTATCCCCGAGGAACACGGCATAGCCCGAGGTGGACTTGTGGGTATCGGGACAGCCGGCCCAGTCAGCGTCGGAGTAGACAACCAGATCGAACTATGCTGAAGGTCGAAGAAGCAGCCCAAGGTGTAGAGTGCCACGAATATACCGCAGGATACGCTTCAAAGCGGCAAGGTGAGGCTCCCGAGGATCGTGCATGTGAAGGCAGACCTGCTGGACGGCGTAGGAGATGTCCGGACGTGTGAAGGTGAGATATCAAGAGCACCACCAAACTCCGGAATTGTGGCGTCAGCGACGGTGTCATCTCACTGAAACCTTGGAACAGGTATCCACCGGGGTGGAGCAGGGCTTACACTCAGCCATGCCCGCGCGGTCTAGAATCTCTTGCATATACTGGCGCTGCGAGAGAAAAAGGCCATCAGACCGCCGCTGAACCTGCATCCCGAGGAAGTGATGGAGATCACCCAAGTCCTTCATCGAAAACTCCTGATGCAAAGCAGTGATGGTGCGATGGAGAGTGTGGTTGACGGCTGTGAGGACGATGTCATCCACATAGAGCAGCAGGTAGATGAGCTCAAAGACCATGGCGGAACACGAAGAGCGAGGTGTCGACTTGGTTTCCACGAACCCGAGAGACACCAAGTAAGCCGCAAAACCACCGTACCATGCTCGGCGCCGCTGAGGCCGTAGAGGAGCGGTTCGACGGCGAGCGTAATCTGGATGAGAGGAATCTTGAACCCGGAGGGCCGCACGAGAACTGTCTCATCAATGTTGCCATGGAGAAGGCATTCTTTACATCAAGTCATCGAATAGGCGATTCATGCGGAGAGGGCCGAGAAAGACGATTCGCCTGATGGTAGTGGTTTGACGACGGGTCAAGGTTTCAAAAATCAACTCTGGTATTGTGTGAAGCGCGGAGGACCCAATGAAGCTTTGAGCGCTCGATGAACCATCACCAAACTTGTGCTTGAAGATCCACTTGCCGATCACCACATTCGCGCCAGTGGCGCGAACAAGATCCCAAGTGTTGTTACGAGAGAAAGGCAAGATGCTCATCTAGCATGGCAATAGGCCGATTGGTCGGCAAGAAGCGCCGGTATGTCCTCGAACAGAGACAAGAAGCAGCAGTGTTGTACGTGACGAGTTGCCGGAAGCCATGTTTCGCCACGTGGTCATGGGTGTGCATTGACCACGGAATGGCAATGGCGCCCTTTGGAAGGGACGCAGGACGGCCGAGGCGCGGAGACGCAGCGAGTGGCACCGGAGTACGGGCGAAGCGGCCCGTTGTACACTGAGTGTTGACGCTGTGGCGGCGGGTAATGGCATGTGCCGGAGGCGCAGGGACGCCGGCAACAGGCATTACTGCGTGGTTTGTCTTGGGAGGACGCCAAGGGAAGCAGGGCATGCGCCGCTGACACCGCCGCGCGCGTGGCAACAGAAAGTGAGGCGCCGGCTGGAGACCAACCGCGACATGGCAAATGCGGCAGAGAATCCGAGCAAAGCAGCAGAAGCGGTGATGGTGATCCTGCAGGTAAAGAGACCGTGTCGCCTATAGGCACCGAACAGGATTAGTAAAGGTGTCCAAAACTCAAGTCCGCGGTGGATGGGGTGTCTGGCCGCTCGGCAAAAGGAAAGGAGGACTCGTCAAAGATCACATGGCGAGATATGATGATCTTGTTGGAGTTGGTGTCTAGACAATGTAGCCTTTATGACGAAAGCGAGTAGCCAAGGAAGACACACAAAGTGGAGCTTGAGCAAGTTTGTGGGGGCGGTGGCGACAAGTTGGGATAACAACGACAACCGAAGATCGCTGCAGATGGTCATATCGCAGCGGAGAGCCTAGCAAGGCTTCATGAGGCGTCTGAGGCAGCAGCGTTTTGGTTGGTAAGATGTTGAGTAGAATGGTGGCGGTGTTCGATTGCCTCGACCCAATCCGAAGGTGGAAGACGGGCTTGGAAGAGGAGGGACCGAACCACATTGTTGAGAGAGCGGATGGCGCGTTCAAACCTTCCCATTCGAAAGAGAGGTGTAAGGCACGACATTCGGAGGCGAGTCTGCGTGTGTCGGGAAGAAGGCGCGCGGTATTTGGAGTTGTCAAATTCGCGCCCATTGTCGCATTGGACGAGACTTGATGGTGCGCCAAAGCGTGTGGAAACAAGAGCAAAGAAATTAGATAGAGTCGAAAAGGTGTCAGACTTGAGGCGTAAAGGGAACGTCCACATATAGTGTGAGCAATCATCGAGGATGACCAAATAATATTTGAATCTCGAGACACTAAGGACTGGCGAGGTCCATAAATCACAGTGTATGAGTTCAAAACTATGTGAAGCACGTGATGCTGACACAGGAAAGGGAAGACGAACATGACGCCCGAGCTGACAAGCATGACATATAGAATTTCTAATGTCTTTATTACAAGCCATAAGTTTGGACAGAGTCTCAAATCCAGGATGACCGAGACGACGATGCCATAGAGTGGACGTAGCGGTGGTGGCGAGGTGTGCAGCAGAAGTGATGACGCTGACAGAGGACGAAGAGGTACAACGGCCCGAGCTATTGCACCTGGTGATCACTCTCTGGAATGCGATCCTTCAGAACAACCAAAGAGGTCAAATTCAACAGTAACAATTGTTGTCGCGAACCGACGACGGAAATTAGGTTCTTAATAAGACCCGGAGAAACAAGGACATTATTAAGACATAATGAACAGGAAGATGAGTGTGCAGTGGAGGTGACGGAAGTAAAGCACCGTTATCGACAACAATGGAAGATGGAATAGGATACCATTGGGAAGAGGTGTGGGAAAGAGTCTGGCGTCGGAGGTCATATGCGAGTGGCGGTGTCGAAGATCGGTCGGGTTCTTGAGTAGTCGACGACACGTGTTGAAGGGAAGCGGACCTGCGCGTCGAGGATGGCATGCCGGTAGTGGGGTAGTATTAGCCGAGGCGCCCACGGCCGCTGGGCCGGCGGCGAAGGCTCTGGCGGTGAGAGAGACGAGCAACGGCCGGCAATGAGCAGTGAGGACGATTCCCAGGCCACATGCTGATGGAGCCGGACCAGGGCTTGTAGAAGCTGGGCCATGGATACTGGAGAGCTGCGCAGATGTCTTGGTTGTTCGGCAGGAGAGCTGGACCAGCGCGGGCGTGCTGATCGCCGCCTCTGCCCTTGCGCCGCGCTGCGTGCCGCGCTTGTCGCCCTTGCCGGAGTTCCTGGAGTTGCCGCCGTTTCCAGGAGAGGCGCTGGGGGGCTGCTGCGGTGGTGCGATGGGCTTCTTTGGGTTCTTGACCAGAAGCCGCCGTAGCCGTAGGTAATGAGGCGATCGGGGGCGCCGAGCGATGAGCCATGTTGAGTTCTTCAAGCGGCAGATCGGTCCGGGCTTCGGGAAGGCGAACAGGCGCCCACGCTGAAGGTGCATGCCGATGGAGGCGAAGCGCTCGTTGAGGCCGCGGATGATGTTGAGGACGAAGCGTCGATCGATGGCGACCTCACCCAAGTCGCCTAGGGCATCGGCCATGGACTTGAACTTGCGGCGATGGTCGGTGATGGAGAGATCGCTCGACGGCGAAGTGGCGGAAGGCGGCGTCGAGGTAAGCCACGCTTTCGCGGATTCGAGAAGCCCGTGCTCTGAGGCGAGCAGACGGAGGCGAGGCGATGGCGATGGCATGGTCGTCCGAACAATCTCCTCGAGATCGGGAGAGAGCGTCTGCCGAGGAGCCACGTCATGACGACGATCCATGCGCTCGATCGGGGTTGGTGTGGTCGGCGGCGTCGGCGAGAACATGGCGCCGGAGGGAGAATTTCCCAAGAACCAGGAGCATCTGGTGGCGCCAGCGGGTGTAGTTGTTGGTCTCCATGTCGAGGACGGCGGGGACGAGCGTGGATGTTACGGACGCCGAGCGGCTGGGCGTGGAGGTTGATGATGGCGGCGGCCTCGCGCGCGTCGAGAGCGCCCCGAGCGGTGAGGAGAACCACCGTCGCCACCGCAGACCGGTAGAGAGGCGGCGTCGTCTTCAGTGGGATGGCGGCCTTGGCCGCTTCGCCTGGCGGCACGCTGATGGCGTCCGCGAAGGCGGCGGCGGCGTGATCTGCCTCTGGGCGCGGCGCGCTGCTGCGGCGGTTCGGCGCTACTGGAGAAGCGGTTGCCGGGTAGCCATTGGCTGGCGGTGGCGCTCCTCAAGCAGCCGGCGGCTTCGGCCTCGGCAGAAGACGAGCACGCTTCGGCCATGCAGAAGCGCTGGTGCGTTCGACCGAGTGCGCCTCGGCATCGGCGGCAGAGGAGGCGGGTGGAGCGGAGCGGGCATGGGGGCGGGGAAGGGTCTTGGCGGAGGCCTGGAGGGGGTACAAGCAATGAGAGGTAGCGGGCTAAAGGCGTGGAAGGAGAAAACCTAGGCGTCTGATACCATGAAAGCAATCGTATGGCACTAGAATTACTTGATTGAGGCCAATAGGCAGGGTACATATATAGGCAAGGAGGACCCTGGGCTGGTTATTGAATCATGACCACCGTGGGATCTCCTTGTCTAATATAGCATCAATCAATCTATAATTAGCCATAATGGGCCAATGGCCCATGCGCCTATGCATGCGCCTATGCAGCTGTCTAACACGCAAGAGCAAGAATCCTTGCCTTCTACGGCAAGAAGCTTGATGTATTCACTTCAGTTTGCACTGCCGGCCGAAGCATATTCCGACGCTGATACCTCTTGCCAAAATATATATCCGTAACAACAGCCTACACAACATAGCCCTGTTCTCCTAAAAGTAACAACTCAGTGGTAGTATTTTTCTTTTTTCTTACTTTTGTTGAGAAGTTGTAGATGTCCAGATTGAATGTGGAGGTTCCAACCTCTACAGTATTTATTGTAAATTTATGTAATAAATTACTAGTTTAATGGATAATCCACTATTGATGTCTAATGCAACAGATCTTTTGTTGTTACAGGCAGAACTTCAGCTTAATTTCCAGAAAAGAAGAGGTCATGGTTTGTTATCAGTAATCCGTCCCAAATTTAGTGGTGTGCTTGGTGAAGCGCTTGATATAGCTGCTCGATGGAGCGGTGATGTTGTGAGTTTTTCTTTTCTATATATTTTTCTTGTTTTGTGAGGTTACAGTTATATACTTATATCCCATGTGTTGTCCCTTTAGCAAGTGGTTGATATATTTGTATCAAGAATTTTACACCTGTTTGGCACTTGTTTAGTAGAATATAGGAGTGTAGTTGTGAGGAAACTTCACTCACAGTTATAACTCATTTTTTTATGGTTTCTAATGTCTCCACTGTTTGCCTTTCCCAAAAGAAAATCAGAAAACAATTTATGTATAGTGTACATGTGTTTTGTCATCCATGTGTTGTTCTTCCTAACACTAGTTATACATTCCCAGTGAGGTTCTTATCTTTTTTTTAATGATTAGTTGTGGGCCATCTTTGTGTTGACTTGCTAGCCGTTCTTTTGTATTTTCAATACCCAGATTACTATGGAAAAATCAGTTCTAGAGCAAGCTAATAGCAAGTATGAGCTTCAAGGGGAATATGTATTTCCGGGAACACGTGACAGATTTCCTATGGAAAGTCAAAGTAATGGGTTCATAGAGAAAGCAATGGGAGGGCATCTTGGTAGCATTATGTCTTCGATGGGCAGATGGAGGATGAGACTAGAAGTTCCCGGTGCTGAAGTAGCTGAAATGCTTCCCTTGGCAAGACTTCTTTCACGAAGTACAGATCCAGCTATTCGTTCTAGATCAAAGGTTCACATTTGGCCCTGCATTTGTTATTCCCTTTTTCTTTGGTTGGACAAAATATTTGTTGGTGTTTATGGTCTGTTAGATGGCAGAGCCATTTGATCTTCCATCTATTTTCAGGAACTTTTTATGCAATGTCTACATTCTGTTGGGTTCAATGCTGAAAGTCTCCGTGACCAGCTAAAGGTACTGTACTAAAGCTATTTCCGTACTAAAGCTAGTGATGTTAGGAAAATGGAACCACAAGCATAGGGTTTCATATCTTATGTAATGCTATGGTTCCCTTTATTTTTATGATCTGCTACTTTTATTAAACTTTATCTATTGCTTGCACCAGGCATTAGAAATGTATCATGATTGGTTGGATGATGATACAATTGAAGACATAACTCTTCCTGGCTTAGCTGAACTGAGAGGTTATTGGCGTGGCTCTCTTGATGCCAGTGGAGGAGGGAATGGTGATACTATGGTAAGCATGTTCCAGAATTGACTCTATTGGATTTTTGTCCCAGTAATTATTGATGAACTCCTTATAGTGGTCTTTCTGTTAAGACTTTTAGAACAGTTAATAAGAAGTGGCCTGAGCGTACATGCATTTTGTTGAGCTACATTGACCTCCCCCTTTGTATTGTTCAACTTTATTTTCTGTTTTCCCCCCAACCTTGTTTCGTATTTGTGTTAGCGGTTTGTTTCCATTACTTTCTTTGGTATGTCCCTTGAAGAAAGATTTTACAGAAGCTTGACTATCAAAATGAAGCTATCAGCAAGATAATCTTCTTTGAATTATTGTTAAATATATATTGCATATGCATAAACATGATTTGTAATACTCTTATGTACTACAGGCTGATTTTGATTTCAATGGTGAAGATTGGGAGTGGGGTACTTACAAGACGCAACGTGTTCAGGCATCTGGTTCATACAGCAATAATGATGGCCTGCGTCTTGATAAGTTATTTATTCAGAAGGATAATGCCACCCTTCATGCTGATGGATCAATTCTTGGCCCGCTAACAAATCTTCACTTTGCTGTGCTTAATTTCCCAGTTGGTCTTATACCAGCTTTAGTTCAGGCTCTAGAATCATCAACCACAGACTCGATTCACTTTCTGAGGCAATGGTTGACACCAATCAAAGGTATTTTGCACATGGAGGGAGATTTGAGAGGTACTCTTGCAAAACCAGAATGTGATGTTCAAATAAGACTTCTTGATGGCACTATTGGAGGCATTGATCTCGGAAGAGCGGAAGTATTAGCTTCTGTAACCTCAACAAGCCGTTTTGTTTTTGATGCAAATTTCGAACCAACCATACAGAGTGGACATGTAAACGTTCAAGGTAGTATCCCTGTCACTTATGTAGACAGCAGCTCTGTAGAGGAAAATTTGGAAGGAGGAGACGGTAAACAAGGTATCATAAGAATCCCTGTTTGGGCGAAAGACAGAGGATCATCTAATGACATCAGTGAAACAAGAATTATGAGAGACAAGCCTGATGAGGGTTGGGATTTTCAATTGGCTGAAAGCCTAAAAGGTTTAAATTGGAATTTGCTAGAACCAAGTGAAGTGAGGATAAATGCAGACATAAAGGATGGGGGTATGATGTTGATAACTGCACTGAGTCCTTACGCAAATTGGCTTCAAGGCTATGCTGATGTTCTCCTCCAGGTGGCCCTTTCTTGTTTAATTCCCATAATTCCATTTATGACAATATATGACTAATTAGCAGATAGTCTTTTTCACATTTTTATCATAGCATTAATTCCTGCTGATGAAAATGTATGATGAAATTAAACTATCAAGCATAAACTTTGTGTTTATATAGGTACTTAGGTAGGTCTTTTGTTACACCTGTGAATCATTTTTTGTTTGGATCTAACATGAAACAATGTGATTGATCCTCTTTCCCTTGTCTTTTCTTTGTCATTTGGATGAAAGGTTAAAGGCACTGTTGATCAGCCTGTTGTCGATGGATCTGCATCATTTCACCGAGCAATTGTGGCTTCTCCTTTCCTTAGGACACCACTGACAAATTTTGCTGGTAACGGTCATGTTATATCAAACACACTATGCATCAGTTCCATGGAAAGCAGGGTTGGGAGGAAAGGGAAATTGTCAATGAAAGGGACCCTACCACTGAAAAATAGTGAGCAATCAGCCAATGATAAGATTGAGTTGAAATGTGAAGTTCTGGATATACGAGCAAAAAATATTTTGAGGTTATTATTGCTACTTTATCCTTTTATATTTCTAAACAATATGAGATGCTTCTGGGTGATGTTACCTTCATGTGATCTGGTTGATTGTCTTCTAAGATTGCTTTTAGAATTTTGTTATATGCCTTAACAGTAATGTGCTGACATGAGACGCATCTCATAAATTGATATTGACTGTACAATACGTAGGATCCCGTATTACGACTTCTTATCATTTGCTGTGTTGTTTTGTGTTGACTTGTGCAGTGGCCAAGTAGACAGCCAGCTGCAGGTTACAGGCTCAATTTTGCGGCCAGATGTCTCTGGGATGATCCGATTAAGCCACGGTGAAGCATATTTGCCTCACGATAAAGGCAATGGTGCTGTTGCCACTAGGTTGGCTTCAAACAAATCCAGTTATCTTCCTGCTGGTTTTGACAAAACCACTTCGAAGGATGCCTCACGTTTTCTGGGATCACTTTCAACTTCGCCAGACAGTAAGTAGTCCATTAATTTTGACCTTGACTGATATTTTACATCAGGTGCTTTTGAACAATACATTTTGCTTAACTAATTGAGTGATTCCCTGTTATAATTTGTTAACACTCATGTTTGACGTGAATATTTGAAAGCAGCATGAGCTCTTTACTCTCTCTCTCTCGCTAATTTCCTTTATGAGCCAACTGGAGCATTCAATCTTTATGTGTTAGGTCAACAATCAGATACAGAAAGGACTCTTGAGCATGGAAGTTTTAAGCCAAACATTGATGCGCGACTCAATGACCTGAAACTCACGTTGGGACCAGAATTAAGGATTGTTTATCCTTTAATTCTCAATTTTGCTGTCAGTGGTGACCTTGAGTTAAATGGCATGGTTCATCCAAAGTACATAAGACCCAAGGGTATCTTAACGTTTGAAAACGGTGAGGTCAACTTGGTAGCTACTCAGGTAAGCCTAATTTTATGAGCCCTTGTTTGGCAAAAATATTTTCTTTATCTTCATTTTTCAGTATACATTATGGTTACGATGGTTTATCATTGTTATACTTAATTGCAGGCTAGACTTAAAAATGATCATTTAAATGTAGCAAAGTTTGAGCCTGATCTTGGTTTGGATCCTATTTTGGATCTCGTTCTTGTTGGATCTGAATGGCAATTCAAAATCCAAAGTCGAGCAAGCATGTGGCAAGACAATCTGGTCGTAACCTCAACGCGCTCCGGGGACCAGGATGTTCTGTCACCTAGTGAGGTGAGACTTCTACAACGAGTTATAGCTAACTTTACTTCAGGACTGATAATGCCTTGGTTTAGTTCCTTGTATTCTTCAAATTTTTACTATCATACAATCTGGTAAAATTGCCTGTGGCTGGTGAACCTTTTGCCTGTTGCAGTGTTGCTTGCCAGTTCTCTATTCAAGACAATCATTGGGGGATTATCAATTGGTTAACTCCACTGTTTTCCTATCATGCGCAACTCTTAAAACTCTCTTGTTTCTTGCTGTCTTTTAGGCTGCAAAGGTTTTTGAGTCACAGCTTGCGGAATCACTCTTAGAAGGTGACGGGCAGCTCGCATTCAAGAAGCTCGCAACTGCAACACTCGAAACTTTGATGCCAAGGATTGAAGGCAAGGGTGAGTTTGGACAAGCACGGTGGCGGCTGGTTTATGCTCCGCAGATTCCGAGTTTACTATCTGTAGATCCAACAGTTGATCCGCTTAAATCACTGGCAAACAATATATCTTTTGCTACAGAGGTTGAAGTGCAGCTTGGAAGACGCCTTCAGGTATAACCTTTTAAACTTTGTTTTTCGAAAGATAAGCCTTTAAGCTTAATGGTGCATAATGTACTGTACGAATAGAAACTGATCTGTATTGTTGCCGTCGTTCCGCAGGCCTCTGTTGTCAGGCAAATGAAAGATTCAGAAATGGCGATGCAATGGACGCTGATATATCAGCTCACCAGTAGGCTCCGTGTTCTCTTCCAATCTACACCATCCAACCGGCTTCTCTTTGAGTACTCAGCAACATCGCAGGACTGATTCATTTTTTGCCATTGCACAAAGCAAGAGCTGCGGCGTGGCAGCTGTCTTATACAAAAGATTTGGTGCCCCGATTTTTTTTTGTAGATAATGCAAGTTTTGACAAGCTGTTGTATATGTACATTTGCTGTGTTTTTGCTCTTTGTTGTATCTAATTTTTTTGTTCTTGGAAACAAAGTTTCTGAGGTTGTACATAGGTAGCAAATTTGAGCTTCCTTAGCATGAGATGTGAAGAAACCCATGTATAAACTGTATACTTTTCCAGCCTCTTTGTTGCGGATCGATCAATATGTGGAATTGGCTCTGGCACGCTGTGCTGTCTAACGAAAAAAATGTTTGCCTATAGTATGTGCAATCATTATGACAGGGATATACGCAGTAGTAGTTGGATTTGTCGTGTAAAATAATATAACTACATTTATAATAAAAAAATTACTTTCATTTTATTATATTTTAATTTTTTTTACTAACATAAGATTAGGAAAAGTTAGTAATGGTTGAATGTGTGTATTGGAGACCGTGTATCAAATATCTAAAACCACAAGTAAAAAAAGAATGGAGGTACTAACAAGATCAAATGACTAAAACCAATCCCAAATGTCTTGCAAAGAAGAGTCTTACATGTTGGTGTTGAAGGGTGACATGAAAAATAAATAAGGGCAAAAGGGTGTCAGCATTAGTATACAAAAATTCACGGCAAAAACCAACGTGACGCGGTGGTGGTCAGCAGTAGAAGATACACACTTTAGGGCTGAGCTTGGCAATTTTTTTAAGGCAACATTGCCCCGAAGGGCCTAGAACTATGTCATTAATTAGCCATTACAAAGCTTAGTGCATCTTCCACCTTTTACATAAGGAACCTTGAGAACAAGTAAAATCACACACAACTCTTTGGGTCGTTCGTCTTCTTTGGAATGCCTCGCCATAACAGATGTGTTGGACGTGAACCGCCCCCCCGGTTGACCGTTGTTGATTTGGGGAAAGAATGTGGATAGGAAGAGATGTCAAAAGACCATATCTATAGTCCCCTGGGTGGAAAAAAAGACTCTCCTAGCCGGTAGAATGCCGGATCCTTACCGGAAGAAGCCGGCGGCGGGGCAATGGCATCAGAGAAGAAGGCTAGGGTCAAATTCCAACGTGGGTAGTCCATTTCTCCGCTTGTCGCCGGTGAGGGCACCGGCAGCCAAGTGTTAGGAGATGAGGGTCAAATATAACTAGTAGGGAAGGTGGACAAAAAGACAGCTTGTGGCTATGCTTGGCATTGATACTACGTAGTTTGATACAATGGTTGTAAGGAATATGTCATGTTTAATAAGATAATATTGTGCATAAATAGTTTATTCCCTGATTTTATTTGTTTTTTTTTCTTTTGAGAGAGAGTTAAGTAGCTAGTGTTGTAGTATTTAATTAGCTACAGGTTAAATGGATGAGTCATGTATGTGATGATGTATTTGATCAATAGAAAACACCAAGTACAGCTTTATGTCAGGGAGTAGCTAGTGCATTCGATAAACATGCAGTTAATGCTCTTGCAAGGTGGTTTGATTTGGCCGACAACAAAAACATCTATCGCACATGTTTCAATGCAAAGAGGTGTAAGTTATGCGGTTGGTAATCAACTGGCATTGGTTTGGAGCAGACGTCCAGCTATTCGGTGAAGGAACCTCTCCGATGCAGCGTTTAAACACTATAAATACATGTGTTCGCTGGCTCATTCAGTAAGGTGTTTAGCACGGCAACAATGCCATATACTACAGTGCACTTTCTCTGCTAGATCACTAGGGTGTAGTACTACTACAGAGTGCTGCATTCGAGTAGTATTTGATAGTCCTATATTATCCCAAGAGTGTAAAAGATCGTTGTCAGGAGTGCACTTGCCAGCGACAGGCTTCATTGTATCCTAAGAGGTTATTGTTGGCAACTCGATGCACACCTTCTGGTGGGGACAAATAAGCCTCAAGGAGAGCTACTTTGTTACGCGCCTTGAAGCCACTCCTTCCATCTTCGAGTCATTTCCAACCCTTGTTCTAACAAACTTAAGGCTTAATCTGCCACAATGGCTTCTACATCTACTGTGACACTGAAGGAGATGCCCTTGGACTTCGTCAAGTTGGAGCGCTTCGACGACGGCAACCATCTTCGTTGGCAAAAGAAGATGAAGTTTCTTCTTACCACTCTTAACATGAGCCATGTGCTCACCACTCCAAGGCTGGCAGGTGACAACACAACTGATCATGACCGCACCAAGTGTGTAACATCCCAAATTTAGGTTTGTATTTTAAATATATAAAAATATGAATTTTTTAAAACTTTTGAGCGTGCATAGGATTTCTGGAGCATTTGCATAAATTGTTGCATTTGAAAAGGTTCAAATCAAAGTAAAACTTATAACTTAAATTGAAGCTTCAAACAAAATCGAAATAAATGTTTGGGAATACCTCTGGGAAATAATTTATTTAAACATTACAATATTTATCATGAATAAATATGAATTTTCCAAAATTATTAGAAACCAACTAGACCCTGAGAAAATTCAAACACAATTCAAAAGGTCTTTTTATAAATGATTTAAATAAAGAAAAATTAAAACATGAACAGTGGGGTTATAAAATTTATTTGTGTACTAGGTCATCCCACGAACCTCTCTAAAAAAATCAGATTTTTAGGAATTTATTTTCTATTTTATCTCATCCAGTCAAAGTGTAGAGGTTTAAAATTAAATCCAGTCAACTGTTGCTTTGACTCGAACCCGACCGCTTGGCCCGACCGAACCAACCGCACCCGACCCAAACCAGTTTTACTGGACTCGACCCAACCAACTAAGTGTACCGACTAATCCGCTCCGACTGCGTCGCACCTATGTCGCTAAACCGCAGGACCCACCTGTCGGGTGCGTCGTCTTCCTCACGCTGGCGAGCGGGCAGGAGCCGAGCGCCACATGGAGCGCATGCTCAGGCCACCTCCGTCCATGCACAGGCACGGCTTCACGCCACCGCCCCCGTGACCTAATCAATCGCGTCGCCGCTACACGTCGTCTCCTTCCTGCCCGTTGAAGCGCTATATCTCGCCTTCTCTCGCCCTCTAGCTCTCATTTTCCCTCTCGGTGATCGAGGGAAAGGAGGCAAGCCTGTGCGCATCTCTCGGGTGAGCTTCCCTCCGCTTTGTCCCTTGCCTTCCTCATCCCTCGCCGTACCCATTGCGCTGTTTTGAGCCCGTGTCTTCTTATGTAGCTTTCGGAACGCAAGCTTGCCATTGTTGTCTCCGAAGCACCGAGCGGCACCTCTTCGCCATCCTTGACTCTAGTGAGTTTCTTTCTTGGTTATGCGCGTCAGTTTGTGTTCTAGTACCTAAGAATGACTTCCCCTAAAACAATTTGTCCGATCATGCTCAGAAGTCTCTAGAATTTGAAGTTCCTCCATGTTCATCTCCACCTCTGGCACGGTGAGGCATTACCTAATCCCTTGCTTTGTAACCATCCCAGTGACCCTCTTTAGCTTTTCCGACATCCCATTTTCTCTCTCTTTGCTTAGGACGAGCTCTCCTCGGTGAAGCTACCGTCGCCGTCACGAGTCTACGTCGCCGGCGAACCTCCGACTAGCTCGTCCTCTCTGCGACACTCGGGTAGGTTCACTGATCCCTCCTGGTAGTTATATGCACATTAGATAGCTCGTTAAGCCATCGGGTTGCAACATGCACCGTAGGCCGTAGCATCACCTCTGCTCTCCGTTGTCGTGCCGCCGCGTCGGACCTTCTACTGTAGCACAATGATTAAACGAAATCTTGGTCATTAGGTTAAATAATCATTGGTTAGCTGGAGTTAATTGCTTTAATGTGTCTAAATCGTGTGGGACCGTGAACAGAAATTGAGGTGGTTTATTGCCGGGTTTTGCTCTGGAGTCACCGACAAGTGGGCCCGAAGCCTTTAGTGCGCAGTAGTTTGGTCCATGGACTGGTGGACCGAGTGCATGGACTTTAGTCCATGCACTATTCTCGTGAACCTAGTCTATGACAGCGGGTCCCGCATGTTAGTAGGATTTTAACCGAGAATTAAAAGAAAAATAAAACACTATGTAGTGGACCCCTCATGTCATTGACTGTGGCAAGCTCAAGCTCGGTAAGAAAAGTATTTTATTCCATTTAAATTTCTGAAAGGAATTATTTTTGCATTGTAAATTCAAATGACTTCAAAAATTCATAACTAATTCAAATTGAGTAAAACCAATTTTGTTGGGTTTAATTTTAATTGTAGTTTAATTTGGAATAGCTTTGAAACATGTTACTGTCCCAAAAATTTTTAATTGTTAGGATTAAATTCGGTTTAGGATCATTTTTACACTAGAAATGGAATTAACTACAAAAATTCATAAGTGTTTCTTTATAACTCCAAATTAAGTGAAATCAATTTTTATGGTTTAAAATTTTAATGTACTTTAATGTGGAATTGGTTTGAAGTATGTCACTATCACCGAAAATGATGGCACAACTTTGAAAATGCATAGGAAATTCATTTTAACTCCAAATGAAGTGAATCAATTTTTTCTGTTCATAACTTTTTATTCTCCTCCTTGACATGTAATTTTTATCCCCACTAGTATTCTGCAAATTTTCATGAAATGTTTAAGTCCAGATGAACAGTAACCGAACCATGATTTTCGACATTTTTCTCTTTTGATGATTGTCAAAAGGCTATAACTTTTACATGCAAACTCTAAATGAACTAATTCTTATTTCTAAATTCATTTAAAATCATAATCTACATACTGTGTAAATTTCATGCAATTTGGATGGCTTTGATTTTTTTTAATTATATTTGGTGTTATGCGTTCTTATTCGCTTTTCGTGTTCAATCGATAGCTTACGAAGATCTGAGTGAGTTCAAGAGTGATCCTCAACAACAACAAGTGGATTATCTTCAGCAAGGCAAGCAATCCCCCCTTTTAACATTTTGATCCCAATATATTCAATACATGTATCTTGTTTGCAACTATATGTATGCATGCTTTTATGTGATGATTAATTTCGCGTTAGAGGTAGTTAATCCTAATAGATGCATGAGTTGTAGGTAAATGTTTATTCCTTACCACTAGCCTAAGTCATTATTCCCGCTGATGTTAGTGCTCGGTGGATGTTATACGGTCTATCTATGTTTATGCGACATGATGCTTAGCAATGCTTAGTCCGGTAGATTGGACGGTTGTCGACTTTGTCGATGACCTTGATCACCTAAATCAATGTATTATACTATGTCCAGCACCATGTGCTATTATACTTTGAAAAATAAAAGTTCAAATAAAATGATTTAGACTTGGGCAAGTGGTTGAATGGTGTGTTGTTGGGTGTGTGATGGTCTTGCCCAGGTCAACAAGGACTGAACATCTTGTTTTACCAAAACCAAGCATATTTGCGCGCATTCCACATGAGGGGGATATGGGACCCCTCTTGACTTAATACTTTGGCTTGTGTTAGCTCCGAGTCGCAGGTGGTTGTTATTGTGTTGAAAAATGTTATGTGTTGTTGGGATGTGCGGGGAGGGTTCTGGTTAGGTTCCCTCGCCCGAGGGGCGTTGGTAGTTGTCTAAGGCTTTACCCCGAGGGATAGTTGACCAAAGCTTTACCGGTGGCTCCGACACAACGTGTGGGTCCTCCGTGGAAGCCCCGTCTGCACACACAAGGGCGGTTCATGGAGGGTTTCACCCATATGTGTGGCTCGTAGTTAATATATCATATTGAAAACGTCTCGTAGGACTTAGCCTTGCCAGCATACCTAAGAAAGTCTGCTCTATATCTTGGCAAAAGGGCGATCTAGCGTGTGGGTACAGTTGTACACCCCTGTAGGGTTTTGAACTATTCGAATAGCCTCGTCTTAGGTTATGGACATACTTGGGATTGGACTTGCAGGAGTTAGACTTAACGTTTTGGGATTCAAACTTAAAACTTGATCGGATGGATTGAGAGTGGTTCTCATACTATGTTTGTGAGCTGTAGGGGCAGCCACATGTTGTTGTTAGATGATGTCTAATGTTAATTACCCGCTGTTATTTAAAGTATTAAAAATGTTTGCTCACTTGCAAATTTTAATCTACTACTTGTACTTTAAATGAAATATTACTTTATGCTGAAAATTGCCCAGTATAGTAGCCTTCTTTTGATACTTGAATGCATCTATTATATTCTGTTGCTTGTGAGGCTTGCGAGTACAACTTTGTACTTAACCAGATTGTCCACTTATTCAGAGGAGGTTGGCCCCCCAAGGGGTCAATCAATGCGAGACTATCTTTGATGACGACGGCTAGCTCGGTGGGTTTCTGGTCGGTTGTCTTGTGGGTAGGGGCAGTCGGTTGGCTTTCTTTTGTGTCATCTTATGGCTTTTGTATTTTCGCTGCGTACTCTATCTTTTAGATGTTCTATTTGGCTAGTCGGCCCTATTATGTAATCTGAATTTGTATGTTGGTTATTTTGTAATCTGATAAGACTCGGTATTGTAATCTTATGGTGTATGGCATTTGATATTGTTTGTGAAGGTGTATGTGTATCGCTGTTCTGGAAAGTACATATTACACCGAGAGCGGAGAAATTTGATTTGTGATGCTAGAACCAATGTATGGTTAAGTATTACAAGTCAAATCGCCCGGCGACTCTCGACAAAGTGGGACAACGACAACTTCATCTGTCATGGCCATATTTTGAATGGCATGTCGAACAATCTGTTCGATGTGTACCATGATGTGGGTACCAAGAAGATACTTTGGGAGAAGCTGGAGGCCCGCTACAAGTAAGAAGTTTCTTGTTAGCCGTTTTAACAATTACAAGATGATTGATGGTAGGCCCATCATAGAGCAATTTTATGAGATAGAACATCTTTACAATTTCTTCGATCAATATGGCTTGCATATGGATGAGTCTATTGTAGTGCCTTCTATCATCGATAAACTTCCTCCATCATGGAAAGACATCAAGAAAGGTCCTAAGCATCGCAAAGATGATATAACTCTTGAAGAGTTGCCTAATCATCTCTGTATTGAGGAGAAATATCGTTAACAAGATGATGGTAAAGAGCAAGTTGCTTGGGATGCCAAGGTCCTAGCGGTGGAAAATAGAAAGTCCACAAAGAAGCGTTCTGGAGCACCTTTTGATGGCAAGAAGGGTAAGAAGCATGTTGCAAGTTGCTGGAATTGCGGAAAACCTGGCCACATGGAGAAAGATTGTCGTTACTGTATAAAGAAAGACAGTGTTGTTGCAAAGAAAAACTTTGTGGCAATGATCCTAGAGGCTAATGTCCTCAAAGATGATGTGGCATGGTGGATTGACTTAGGTGCAACCAAGCACGTGTGCAAGGAAAAGAAGTACTTTAAGACCTATAAACCAGTCGAAGAAGGAACTAAAGTTTACATGGGCAATTCGTCTATTGCACAAGTGAAAGGCAAGGGTACTACTGAACTTGAATTTACTTCTGGTAAGAGACTTAGTCTTTGTGATGTCTATCATGTACCGGATGTTAGAAAGAACCTTGTTTCTGGTAGTATCCTTGGTAAGCATGGCTTCAAGTTGGTCTTTGAATCAAGAAAGTTTGTCCTGTCTAAAGGCGGTGTGTTTGTGGGAAAGGGCTACATGTGTGAGGGAATGTTCAAGATGAACATCAATAATAATGATGATAATGGTTCTGCTTATTTGCTTGAGTCTTCTCAATTTGTTTGGCATAATCGTTTAGGTCATGTTAATTTTAGAAAGATGCATGATATGGCAAAAATGGATCTGATACCATCTTTTAATAGAAATCCTAATGATTTATGCAATACATGTATGCCTACAAAAATCACTAAGACTCCTTTTCCTAAAGTCACTAGAACTAGCAAGTTGCTTGAATTAATCCATTCTAATGTATGTGACTTTCATAGCACTCCTTCCATAGGAGGAAAGAAATATTTTGCCACTTTTATTGATGACTACTCCCAGTTTTGCTATGTTTATTTGTTACATAGTAAAGATGTGGCTCTTGGAAAATTTAAGACTTTCAAGTCGGAAGTAGAATCACATTGTGGTTGTTCTATTAAGTGCTTGCGATCTGATCGAGGAGGAGAATATTTTGATCCTAGTTATTTTGAGTCCACTGGTATTATTCATGAAATAACGACACATTATACACCACAACAAAATGGTGTGGCAGAAATAAAAAAAATAGGACATTAACTGAAATGGTTAATGCTATGCTTTCTAATTATGGACTAGGAGTAGGTTATTGGGGTGAAGCGCTTTTAATGGCGTGTCATATTCTAAACAGGGTTCCTACTAAAAGGATCCAAAAGACCCCATATGAATTATGGAAGAACAAAAGGCTTAACCCAACCTATTTAAAAGTTTGGGGTTGTAGGCCTATTGTGAGGGTTCCTGAACATAAAATGAGGAAATTGGGTGAAAGAGGCATTAAATGTGCATTTATTGGCTATGCACAACATAGCAAGGCATGGAGGTTCATGGTTATTGAACATAACAACTATATTTCGGTTAATACCATAATGGAGTCAAGGGATGCTATGTTCGAAGAAAAAAAAGATTTAAGTCAATTCCTAGACCTAAGGATGTTCTTCCAGAACATGTCGAAACACATGAAAATGCTAAAACACATGAAAACCTTGAACCTAGAAGGAGCAAAAGAGCAAGAAAAGAAAAGGATTATGCTCCTGATTTCCATATGTATCTTGTAAAAGGAACTAGAGAATTTGTTCATAAAAAATAGGGTATTGTTTCAGTATTGATGCAGATCCAATAACATATAATGAGGCTATGAAGTCTCATGATGCTGCATTCTGGAAAGAAGCAATAAATGATGAAATGGATTCAATTATGGGTAATAATACCTAGATTTTGGTGGATCTCCCATCAGGTTGCAAACCAATTGGATGCAAGTGGATATTTAGAAAGAAATGAATGTTGATGGATCAATTGAGAAATATAAGGCTCGGTTGGTAGCAAAGGGGTTTACACAAAAAGATGGTATCGGCTACTTTGATACATATGCATCGGTCGCTAGAATTTCTTCTATAAGGGTGCTAATTGCTCTAGCATCAATTTATAAATTTGTTGTTCACCAAATGGATGTAAAAACAACATTCTTGAATGGTGAATTAGACGAGGAGGTATACATGCATTAACCTGAAGAGTCTATCATACCTGGCCAAGAGCAGAAAGTGTGCAAACTTATTAAGTCCTTGTATGGATTGAAACAAGCCCCTAAGGAGTGGTATAAAAAAAATTGGTTGTGTATTGTTAGCCAATGGGTATAGAATCAATGAATGTGACAAATGTGTTTACAACAAATTTCAAAATGGAAAAGGTGTGATAATATGTCTCTATGTTGATGACATGTTGATTTTTGGTACTGATTTAGAGCAAGTGGAATTAACCAAAAAGTTTCTTGCTTCTAGTTTTGCCATGAAAGATTTGGGTGCTGCTAGTGTTATCATTGGAATAAAAATTATAAGAGATAACAATAATATTACTTTAACCCAATCTCAGTACATTGAGAAGGTGCTGAAATTTTTTTAACCACTTTGATTGTATTCCAGCATCTACACCTCTTGACCCTCATATGAAATTAGTATCCAATAATGGAAGGACTGTTTCTCAATTAGAATATTCAAAAGTTATTGGATGTTTAATGTATGCCATGCCATGTACTAGGCCTAATATAGCTTTTGCTATTGGAACTTTAAGTAAGTACACTACTAATCCAAGTGAGAAACATTGGCATGTTGTCCATAGAGTTTTAAAATATTTGAAAAATACAATGGACTATGGAATTACATATAGTACTTATCCTTCAGTTCTAGAAGGGTACACAAATGCTGGTTGGATAACTAATAGAGAAGATCATGCTTCTACAAGCGGGTGGGTATTTTCTCTTACTGGTGGTGCTATATCATGGAAATCAAAGAAACAAACATGTATAGTTGATTCCACCATGGCTGCTGAATTTATCGCTTTGGCTTCTGCAAGTCAAGAGGCGGAATGACTAAGGAATTTGTTGTATAGAATTCCTGTATGGCCTAAATCGATACCTTCGGTGCCAATTCATTGTGATAATCAATCGACACTATCACATGCCTATAGTGAAGTTTACAATGGAAAGTCCAGGCATATTGGACTACGACACAGTATGGTGCGTCAACTAATTAAAAATGGACTTATCACAATTGACTTTGTACGATCAAGTCAGAATCTAGCGGATCCTTTTACAAAGGCACTTGCTAGAGATCTTGTGCATAAAACGGAAATAGGGATGGATCTCAAGCCCACTATTTAATCACCTAAGGTGGAACCTCGACTCAACGCTTAATATCCTACGTTAAGTCTCGAGTTCAATGAGACAAAGTACACTTGAAGTGTGATTGCTAGCATTGTTTATTAGTATTCCATCCCAGGAGGCAAAGTGCTAGGCAACCATAATGTAAAATAAGAAAGTTTGATCGGGCATGTTTGCTCTTAATAGGTCTATAACAGTTTTCTGTTGAAGTACTAGTTATGGAGTACTTCCGATAGAGCCTACCTATATGGATGTGAAGTGAGGCCGCTTCTGAGAGTCTGGGGCTTGAAATCTGAATGCATTCATGAAATAGGATACAAATGTAAGGCCTTTTAATGTATTGGCATAATGGACGCTCAAGGGGTACGAGTTTCTCTGTGTGGCGCAAGTCCGGTTGGTCATATAGAATAGCTGGTTCAAAGCTTGTCTACCATGCAATTCTGGTCAACTTTTATGTGCGTCCACCAAGTGTTGGATTCAATCGCAAGACATCCACATGTATGCATAGAGATTCCAGGACTATCGGAGATCTAGGTCTTTGTGTATTTTTTAATGTATTATGTAATTTTATTTATTTTGAAAATGGTGGGGAATTGTTGGATATTTCCAAAATAAAGTGTCTGTTCTTTATTCCCTGATTTTATTTGTTTTGTTCTTTTGAGAGATTGTAAGTAGCTAGTGTTGTTGTATTTAATTAGCTACAGGTTAAATGAATGAGCCATGTATGTGATCACATATTTGATCAATAGAAAACACCAAATGCAGCTTTATGCCAGGGAGCAGCTAATGCATTCGATAGACATGCAGTTAATGCTCTTGCACGGTGGTTTGGTTTGGCCGACAACAAAAACATCTATCGCACATGTTTCAATGCAAAGAGGTGTAAGTTATGCAGTTGATAATCAACTGTCATTGGTTCGGAGCAGACATCCAGCTATTCGGTGAAGGTGCCTCTCCGATGCAGCGTTTAAACGCTATAAATACATGTGTTCATTGGCTCATTCAGTAAGGTGTTTAGCACGACAACAATGCCATATACTACAGTGCACTTTCTCTGCTAGATCGCTAGGGTGTAGTACTACTGCAGAGTGCTGCATTCTAGTAGTATTTGATAGTCCTGTATTATCCTAAGAGTGTTCAAGATCGTTGTCAAGAGTGCACTTGCGAGCGACAGACTTCATTGTATCCTAAGAGGCTATTGTTGGCAACCCGATGTTCTGGTGGGGACAAATAAGCCTTAAGGAGAGCGACTTTGTTATATGCCTTGAAGCTGCTCCTTCCATCTTCGAGTCATCTCCAGCCCTTGTTCGAACATAAATGGTCGCATTTAAAATTGGTTAATGTTGTCCACTTCAATGATAAACGATGCTATATTTTTTCTCTAAAACTAAAAGCTTTATGGTAAATACAACAAGTGTACATCCGCGAATCACCTGTTTTAAAAAGTAAGTACTATAGTCGGGCTATGCCATATGTAGATGGGTTTAAATGCTGATTTGAGAGCGTGAGTGAACTGGAGCATTGTCGAAACCTTAGCTAACTGCTAGAAGCTAGACGGACCAGTTACTATATACAGTCATAGTAACGTCTAGGAAGACGTGTGAAGCAAGATGATTCGATAACTTGTACATCTGGATGCTTTTGCATGAACGGTGTGAGACCTGTGGCTACAACACTGCATGCTTAGAAGACACATGAGCATAGGGGAAAAGAGGAATTTTTGGTAGATACAACACGTTTTCAACTCATATTTGCAGAAATGACCACCGAATTCGTAGAAACGGCAACCGTTGGTGCACGGTCACCGTTGGAATTTTTGGCGGATACAACACGTTTTCAACTCATATTTGCAGAAATGACCACCGAATTCGCAGAAATGGCAACCATTGGTGCATGGTCACCGTTGGAATTTTTGGTGGATACAGCACGTTTTCAACTCGTATTTGCAGAAATGACCACCGAATTCGCAAAAATGGCAACCGTTGGTGCACGGTCACCGTTGGAATTTTTGGCGGATACAGCATATTTTCAACTCATATTTGCAGAAATGACCACCGAATTCGCAAAAATGGCAACCGTTGGCGCCACGGTGGCTGCGCATGATGGCTCCCGCCACCCGCGTGGTGTTGGCGCCGCGATGGCGTCTTGATGCCATCGCCGCCATGTGGCCCTCCCGGAGCCTCTTGACACCGTGTACTTGCTTGTGCAAATTTGCCATTATTTTATTCGTTCAGAATTTGTATCGCTATTCAGTATAAGTGTCATGTTTATGCAATTTGTAAATATAGAAAATGAGCTCCAAAACTTATGAATTTTATTTTGAAAGCTCCTCAGCGCGATAGACTTGATTAATGTAATGTTTGACAATTTTATATGTGTTACGGTATTGTTTCAAAATTTAGGATTTAGGTCACGAAAATTTCGATTTTAGGTTTCGGAAATTATGGTTTCATGATTTCATGTGACTTAAAATCTATAGAAAAAACGCTACATTGAAACTCCATTCGAGATGTCGATATACAACATGGCGCAGGAGTACACACATAACAACCAAAATACGCGTACAAATATAACAAAACAAAATATGAATACAAATATACCCAAACATAACCGCATAACACGGGATATACCAAAGTCTAGATAAGCTTGTGCATGAATATACCCAAACTTTGGTATATCCCATATTTTGCTATATTTGTTGCGTATTTTGGTTGTTATGTTTGTACTCCTACATCATATTGTATATCGACATCTCGAATGGAGTTGTAATGCAACGTTTTTTCTATACATTCCAAGTCACATGAAATCATGAAACCCTAATTTCCGAAACCTAAAATCGAAATTTTCATGACCTAAATCCTAAATTATCGACACAATACCAGAACACATATAAAATTGCGAAATATTACACAATCAAGTCCACTGCGTGAGGAGCCTTCAAAATAAAATTCATAACTTTTGGAGCTCATTTTCTATATTTACAAATTCGTACAAACATGACATTTATACGAAATAGCGATACAAATTCTGAATGAATAAAATAATAGCAAATTTACACAAGTAAGTACACGGTGTCGGGAGACTCCACAAAAAATTTCACAATTTTTTGAACTCATTTGCTATATTTTAAAATTCTTACCGATTTCAACCAAACCCTAACTAACCCTAACACTAATCTAACCTAGGACACGTGGCGGGCCGAGGGCTGTTGGCGCATGGTCAACATGCACCAACGATTGGTGCATGGTGAGCATGCGCCAACGCACGACTCACCGTGCGCCAACGGTTGCCATTTCTGCAAATACGCGAATTTGGTGGCCACTTCTGCAAATACGAGTTGAAATCGTGATGTATCCACCAAAAATTCGAAAAAGAGGATAATGTAGATGTAGAGGTGGATCTAGGAATTTTATACTGGACTCGAATATAAGATGAGAAAGTTTTCTCGGTGTCTAGTGGTGCAAATATCATATGTATTGCTGTATATTAGGCTACAAAATTGATAGTCAGTTCGGGGAAAAAGAAAGCTTGAGCTGCCCAAATGAGATGTACTCACCTCGCAACATAAAAAAGGAGCAGCAGAAGCATATTACGGATCATTTTCTCTGGGACGAATTCAGCTCAAAAAATGAGTGAGACACAAGTAGGCTGTCGAGGCACTTCTGCTGATCTAAGCGGAGGCACAGGTCATTAGGCATTAAGCCACTTCACTAAAAACAAAAAAATTGAATAGGTGGCTTCTTCGGATCCGCCCATGATTCATAGCAATAGATAAAAAAAAAAGTCCACAGTAAACATGCAGGCAACAGACACCTGCAGTCCAACGACCTGAAAGCTACGTGCAACTCCACGAGCTGTACCTTTCTTCGCAAGCCAGACACGCAAGGAGAAAAAGGTAAAGAAAAATGGCGCTTCAGCCACAACACCCCCCTCCCCCGGGTTAAAGAAAAAGCCAATATTCCATACACAAAATTTGGTTCGCTCACTGACGTGCCTCGAAGCCCGCCCAAACCACGGAGGCGGCAGGCCCGCACGCCGCCCGTCCGATCCAGATCGAACGGGTCGAGTTCCCGCAACTCCCGCCCCGTTTCGCCACCCCACCCGCCACTTAGCTGTACCCCACCACGCCCCCGCTTTAATTGACAAAAACAAAAACAAAACCTCCCCAAAAAAGGAGAGGAAAAAAACCGAAAAGACCAAACCCTAGGTTTCCGTGGCGTCGACGAAACCTAATTGGCCCCATTGGATCGGCCGAGGCAAGGGGCTTTTGCCGCAGACGGCCCTCCCCCGTGCGCGGATTCGATTGCGCTGCCCAATTTGGCGCCGATCCGTGGTCGGATCGCATCCGCCGCCCGATACTACCGAGGTGCGTCGTTTCCCCCAAAACTCGCTGTTTTGTGTGTAATCTGCGCTATAGCGATTGAAAATTTGGAATAGTTTGTATGATTCGGATTTAGCTGCAGCGTGTGGTGGTTTTGGTCTCGATTCGGTGGTCGGATCGACGCTCCTACTCAGGTTTGTGGTCTTCCCCACCTTTCGTTTTTTTTTTGTTGGCTCGATCTAGATTGATGCGTACTGTTTTTAAGATGCTGTTTTTGATGCGACTGTAGTGTTTTTTTGTGGTGCCTCTAGGCCTTCATTCTGCATTTGCTGCAATTTGTGGATTATGTGGTCGGGATGAGGCAACAAGATTTGGGTGTGGGATTTTGCGGATGATGGAAGGTGAAATTCCGGGATTCTGGCCGCCTCGCGAACTCTGGGCTTGTGAATGGAATCCAGTGGTAGCGATAGGCCCAGTGCAACCGATGCCACCGAGACAGTACTGGGTTTAGATGGCGAGGAGACTTTGTCTGAGAGGGGGTCGGTTGGAGCCAGGCAGGGGCCAGGCACACCGAATGGGAGTGGAAAAGAGCCCCCTTCAAGCAGTTCATCTGCAGGGAGTAAGAGGAAGCGCAATAGCTTGAGTTCTGATAGAGTGGAACTTAATGGGCCAGATGTGGCAAGATCCAGTTCAGGTGATTCCACATGGAGTGTGGATAGTTTGGATGACCATCATCTACTTTCATTATCGAGAAAAAAGAATGGCCGCTCGGAGCATTCAGTTAGTTCAGGTGCAGTGATCAGGCAGCCTCGTGGTGTCTTGAGATTGAGGAAGCTTGTTCAGAATGTCAGTATCGAGAGTGGGACTGGAGGTTGTAAGGTTCTAAGATCCAATGGCATTGCTAAGGCTACTCAGTTGCTGAGGAACAAGAGGAGGAAATCACATGCACTTAAGGAGAACAGAGTTGGTGGTGATGACCCTGTCAGTTGTTTGAAAACTGAGAATGGCACTTGTGATCAGGACAGTAGCACAAAGTTTTGTTCTGAAAATGATTTCTCAGTTGAAAATGAGTCACATCTTTCAGGTGAACCATCTAAACCTGTTAATGTTGACAAGCAAAGCTCTGGGCATGCGCAAGAGGACGATGATGTTAGCTTGGAAGAAAATGCTGCTAGGATGCTCTGTTCTCTATCAGATAATAGATGTGCTGGCCCACCGAGGAAGAGAATGAAATCACCCGATAGATCATCAAAGGCATCTTTTCTTCACCATTCATACAACAAAGTCAAGGATGTAGGAGGTCCTGCTAGGTTGCTACGGAAGCGTGACGGTAAAGCACCATTCAGGAAGCGTCGTCCACGTCGTCATTTTTATGAAGTTAGCCCTCGTGATGTGGATCCATTTTGCATTGTAAAAGAGAGGATTAGGGTGTTTTGGCCCCTTGATGAGACGTGGTACTTTGGCCTGGTCAAGGAATATGACCCTGTGACAAGGTTGCATCATGTCAGGTATGATGATAAGGACGAAGAATGGATCAATCTTCAAAATGAGAGGATCAAGCTCCTGCTTTTGCCAGGTGAAGCTTGCAAGAGATCTTATCGTAATAATTCAAGGTCAGTATTTAAGCCAGAGTTTGAAGGGGATGAGAGAGAAGACATGGATGGAAACAGTACAGGAAGTTCTGAGTCAGTGCCCATTATCTCATTGCTGGCTCGATCAAACCAAGCAAGATCTGCTACATCCAGCAACATCAACGAGCAGGATCACACTCATTCAAATACTGCTCCTGCTCTGTTTGATCAAAAGCAGTGTCTGTTATCAAACTCATTCGATGTCAAGCAGGAGAAGTTGAGCTCTAATGGTGCTCTACCAGGTAGTTCACCTGCAAATGGGGGTGCAGAAGTTCTTAAGGATAGGACTACATCTGGGGATAGTAGGTTTCGCTTTGTTTATTCTAGGAAGCGATTTTGCAGGAGAAAGAATGGTTTTCTAAACATTTCAGAACAGGTTTCGAATCCTAATAGCAGAGCTAGTTCTGCAGTGGTTCTTAGTTCAGTTGGCCGGGAGTCTAGTACAGAAACTGGTGCTTCAGTGACATATGTCATATTGGTATTGAGCCTGTCACTGAAATCTGTTTATAAGTTTATTTCTGAATCCTGTACTGTTTGGGTTTCCAATACTCTCTTTCTCCTTCAGCATGGTACATTGATTGCCTTATGGCCTGCCGTACATCTGGACATACTTCTTGTTGATAATGCTTTAGGTTTGAAACACTTGCTTCTTGATACTTGCTTAAGATCAGCAGTGTCTCTTTTCTGTTTACTTGTCGGAAGCTTCAATCAGTATTCTAGACAGAGTACTCTCAAGGAATCGAAAATGCCATGCACCTCGGTCAGATTTCAGATATCTGGTCTGCATGGTAGTAGCAAAGTAGTGTTTGTGTTGTTCAGCTTCTTTGGGATAGGGAAATCAGAATGGAAGCACCTGATAGGAAAGCACCAGTACCACTGTTTGAAAAGGGAGTTGTCTAAAGTTAATTGCACATATGCCAACTTCAAGCAACTCACCAATGGAACTGATCAAAGAGTCTCCACTTCACTGAATCTCGTTTCTAAGGTATCGCACCCTCCTTACCTATGCAGATTGTATTGATCTTTCCACAGTTTTTTTGTAATTGATTCTGAATATGGCATGCCCAGGATTTTTTTAAAAAAATAAATGTAAAAAGATAACTTACTGCCCATGGTTTTACGCTCAATAACAATGAGAGGTTTCCACTCTTAGTTATTATTGTATTAATCAATGTGGGAATGCTAATAATTCCTTGAAAGCTAGAATATCTGCAGAAGAGATCTAGACTGGTATCTTATGTCGCAACAGGAACATTATTTAGTTTTTACAGAAATGTTGACTTCTATTGTCTTCTCTCAGCACTATGAATAAAACACACGTGCTGATTAGAATTTAGCCAGTGCTTGGCTGAGAATGATCAGCATTAGTTCTTGACCTTGCGCATGATGTAGATACAACTTAAAGATCCAACTGAGTTTAGCTGCGTAGTGCTTCCCTTTACGAGAGGTTCAGTTAATGACTGATTGGACATGTATTTGGATAAATTTGATTCACCCACCAACTGAAGCTACTCTGATGTTTTCTAGAATAGCTATAAAATGTTTCTTTTTTCTTTTTTTTTGGAAGTGCTCCTTGAACTTATGTGAGGTAGTAATCATTTGGCTATCTTTTCTTTGGAAGTGCTCCCGGAACTTTTGTGAGGTAGCAATCATTACTCATTAGGTTATCAGAGGAAGTTGATTTACGATCTTGCCAAGTGATGGAAGGCCAATTTCCTCTTACACTTTATTTCATAGCAAACTTCCTCTGACTCTGTATCTGCTATATGTTTCTTTTTGTCCCAGGATAGCTAGGAAGCCAAGCGTCAATTGAATTTTGTAAAAGCTTAGCTTTGTAGGATCAGTTTTACTACCCTAAGTTGAATTAATATTAACCTTTAAACCATATCATTTGCAAACCTTGTGATCACTGGATTTTTTTGGTATGGGTTACTTTTGATTGTGTTACATCACTACTGCTGAAACAGTATATGTTCTTCATTTCTAATCCGAAGCCTTCCTTTTGTTTTTTTTTTTGGGGGGTAAATAGTCATTTCTGTTACTTCTTGCACTAAGTGTTTCTGTTGTGGATATTTGTGCGTAGAAGCTTTTAACTCCCCCCCCCCTCCCCTCGAGTTCTGCCTATGCCTGACATGATTCCCATTGTGTCTATTATATGCAATGAGAATCATGTATTGATGAACGCAAATAGACAGTTTAACTGTTGTTTACTTGTTCATCTGTGCCCATTGAGTAATCTATTATTTAGTCTTCGATCTTCTATTTGCATAGTCTTAAACATAATTGAATGCATTAGTTTGAAACATATTGTGCTGAAAATCTAAGCTTATAGCAAGTCAGCTTATTACTGATAAAATCTTTTCTGTTAAACAGGGTTTATTGTTCAATGTTCGGGACTCACAGTTTCTTCCAGAATCAAATTATTCAGATGTTGACCCTGTCATTTGTTGTCCTGATGAGCGATGTGGATTTGCTCAGAATGATCTGGATGCCGCAGCTGCACCTTCACTTCTGCTTTGTCACCATCTAAAATTGCTCGTTGAAAGCAATTTGACTTCTAGTGGGTTTCAGGAGTCTGTACCATTTTCCTTAGAAGAGGATCAGCACTCCATGTCACAACATACATCTGATCTGGTTCATCTGGTCGCTCCTGCTTCTGGAATTTGTTCTCTTGATCTTAGTTCATCCACTGATGGTCCCTTGGGTATCGGTACTGTTGGTTGCATAAATCATTCTATCTCTGCTAGCAGGGAGCTCAATCCTGCTGAAAGTATTGTGAGTCTTGAATGTAATGGCAGCAATATGGTTGATGCCAACACGACATGCAGAAGGGTTCCAGATCAAAATGGCTCTTATGTAGGTGCTGACAAACCTTGTTCTTCCAATCTTAATGTGATTTGCTCTCCACAGAAGTCTGAAGAGAGGTGTCCGTCCATAAATATCCCTCAACATAAGACATCTGATCCACCGGATGATAAGTTACTTAACAAAGATGAAAAAGCCACACCACCTGTATCTAACTTGGTCCAGGAATTGAATGACTATCCAATTGGTTGTGCTACACCAACTGCGCCCAGGACGACCTACCATCGGAACCGGTTTACATCCCTATCACGCACTTTTGGGGATGGTTCAAAATTATGGCCAGAAGATCTTATGTTGGCTGGCTTTGCTGATGGTTCTAAGAAGCCACGAACTCAGGTGTCGTACTCAGTTTCTCCTAGAAGTGATGAAGTTGGCTTAAAGCAAAAAGGCCATTTCCGGAAGATCCAATCTCATAGCAATGCTAAGACAAATGATGCAAAGAGACTTCCTGATAATTCTAGAAGTGGCCAGAGCAGCCCGGAGTCTTTGACATGTGTTGCAAATGTCCTGGTTACAGTTGGTGATAGAGGATGGAGGGAGTACGATACTCAGATCACAATCGACTCCGATGGTCAGAGTGATAGGAGAATTTGTGTGAAGCTTGCTGAAGGAACCAAGTATGCTCACAAGGTTTGTCAAGTTTTGCAGCCTGGGGCCACAAACCGCTATACACATGCTATGATGTGGAAGGGGGGCCCTGAATGGTACCTAGAATTTCCTGACAGAAGCCAATGGTTGATTTTCAAACAAATGCATGATGAATGCTATAGCCATAACATCAGAGCTGCATCTGTAAAAAACATTCCAATCCCTGGTGTCTGTTTGGTTGAAACTCATGATGATAGTGACGCTGTATCCTTTGTGCGCTCTCAAGATTATCTTGGCCATATCGGAACAGATGTTGAAATGGCTCTTGATGAATCCCGTGTGATATATGACATGGACAGTGATGACGAAGAGTGGATTTCAGGACAGAGGAAATCCTTACTAGGTAAGGACAGCACTGGATGTGAGTTGACAGAGGACTTGTTTGAGAGGGTCATGGACACATTTGAGAAACTTGCGTATAGCCACAAATGCAACGAGTGCACCATTGATCAGATGAAGGAACTAGATATTGATAACGTTTCACTGGACATCATTAAAGTGATACATGATTATTGGCAGGACAAGAGGCAGAAAAAGGGAATGCCACTCATTCGACACTTTCAGGTGAACATATGCTTTGTCATCCTTGCTTTTGGATTTTTGCCAATAGCTTTGTCTCGCTTTCTTTTACATGAGCAAAAGGTTTGCTTGCTCATGTTTGATGGTTATTGTAGACTTTGTTAATATGTAGATCCTCCTGTGGTCAAGTAGCTTCTGCACATTGTCACTAGATATGAGGTTTCTTTTTTGATAGGGTTCTAAACAAGAGTGGCTATAAAGCAAGTGTCTGGTCATGTTTAATCGTAATTTTATCCTTAATTATTTTTAGGACTTTTATCTTGAATTGAAAGAGGCATGAATAGTGCTGATGCTTCCACGAAAATGATTGACTGTTACAATTTTCAGTTATTACGTTTTTATCTTAACAAATGGATCATTGCAGTCCACTAAACAATGTTGAGTGCATACTTCCTCTAATTTTACTTTTCTACCATTTTCAGTCTGCTATGTGGAAGATCTATGAGCAGCAGCTACAGGAATGGGAATCAGCGGTATACAGAATACAGGGTTCATCAAATGGGTACGAAGAAAAGAGGTTGCCCCCAAAACCTGCATTGTTTGCTTTCTGTTTGAAACCTCGTGGACTCCAATTCCAAATACCATACAAGGGACCGAAGCAGCGATCCCATAAGAAGCTTATGTCCTCAGGGTGCCACAGCTTTTCAAGAGAGCAGGATGGCTTTTACCGACAAGGTACTCTTCCTTAATGTCTTGTGGTCTTCATTGGTCCTTTTTTTTTCTTCCCTTTTTCCCTTTTGCTAATATATATTCCTGTTTCTGTCAAATACCAGGCAGGAAATATAATGAATATGTTGGGGATGGGAAGACATGTGAATCCTATGACGGTGGTTCTATTCATTCACCAACAGGGTACTCTCCCATGTTCTCTGTGAGAACAGACTCCCCTCGCGCATTTGATGCTCCAAGATTCTTCAGGACTAACAGTGTCAAAAGGAATGTAAGCTTTGCATTCTCTGAGGATCAACAATCACCTTCCTTCCGCCATCAGAAAATAAAGCGAAGCGCGCCTGATCATTGGAACGCAGTCATTCATGATTGGCAGAATTCGAAGCACATGTTCCCAGGGGCATCCCAGAGCTACCGCATTGACATTGAGGAGCTCAAGCTGCGGGATGCCTCGAGCGCTGCACAGCATGCAGCAACGATGGCCAAGCTCAAGAGAGAAAGGGCCCACTGCCTGATGCACAAGGCTGATCTTGCCCTCCATAAGGCCACAGTCGCCCTCATGATCGCTGATGCGATCAGGGCATCCGACAGGGATTCATCCCGGGACGGCAGAAGAGATTTGAGGGATGAAGTTTGTTGACATTTTTTTGGCGTGAGCCGGTGCGTATAGATGCAACTTGTGCAAGGCGCATCTTTTTGTTGATAGAAGGGAGCTTCTTTGTTCCATTCAATCAAGCCAGTAGATAGCTTCTCGCCCCTTTTTCCCCCTTCTTTTTACCATCTGTACATAAGTTCTTTTTTAAATCTTATTTCTCTTTAGACCTCCTGGTTAACGTATTGTTGGGGAAAAATGGGCCAAAAATCCAAAATGATAGGGCAGCTGTTCATGCAGTCCGGCATGTCTGCACTGCGTAGTTATATATTGATGTCGAGTCTTTGGCTAAAACGACAGTATTTGATCCGAATTAACAAAACTAGCCACCCACAAATGAAATGTCAAAAATGTCACTTTTGCCGTGCAAAACCATTTTGGAAATGACATACTGCGCACTTAGATCGTGATAGATGACCTGTCGGTCACCCCACCCAGGGTGCGGCAGCCAGTGAACAGTACGCAAGTTCGCTCAGTTTGCAAAAGTGATAAGACCTAGTAAGACCAGCCATCAAACCCTTCAGTACTGGATAAAAAAAAACGTGTCGTCCGATATGAGCTTATTTTTATACTTTAACAACTATTTTAAACAAAATTAATTACATTTTGTACTCAGCTTATCACAATATAATTATAAATGCACGACTACAGCTTTACCCAAGTTATTTTCGACAAGCTTTGACACTGTTTGTGCCACCGCTGTTGCAATACTATTTGACATTGTTTGTGCCAGCACTGTTGCAACGCTATTTGATCACTGTGCACTGAAAAATATCGGCTGCTGCAATTGACCGGCAGTTGCAGGGCATGGGGGTTGCGACAGGTCGGTGCGGCGCACCGACAGGCCACGTGGCTTGCCGTGTTCTGGGGGCGCAGCATGTTCGTGTCATATTTCGGATGAAATATAGACAACACATGTCGTCTGTCTGTTGGTTCAGGAAGGCGACAACGTAGAGCATAAAGCTTTCCTGCTACCCAACAAAATATGAATAAAGAGAATCGTACAGAATGTGTTTATGAGCCTGACAAGTGGCCCCCTGATATACCATCTGTGACAACCCGAATAATTAGACTTAATCAAATAACAGTAATCGGTAATTTAGTGGTAATTTACGTTCATCTTATCAGTGAGCTAACCGTAGTGTCAGGTTGAAGTTAAATTAAACCGGGCTTGTAACAAAAAAAGTTAGTATTCGGGTTTCCTTCGCAAGCTTCGCAATAAAGATCTCCAATCAACATCTAATTATCCATTCAATCTTAGAATCAAATACAAGAATCGTTTACAATCACCGGTAAAGTCATAAAATCAAAGTCGTAATTAAATTACAAGAATTATTTCCATCAGAACAACTTACAATAATTCATCGCAAGCAAAATTAAAACAATAATACAATATCCGAATTCTTACTAGAACATTTTACAACAGGTCAAAATATAAAATTGCATCGTGTAATTTCAAGAACAATCTAAATCCTAGCTTGCTCTTTCGCTGAAGCCCTCCTTGCCTTTCCATCCAATTATCCTCCACCCGTCAAGATCCTCACCTCCATAGACGACCAAAAACACAGAAAAGCGATTAGTACAACCGAGAACAGTTTATATAGGTGAGTATTAGAATATAGGAAGGCCGCCAGACTTCCCCAAATTGCAGTAGGATACCTGGAACAACCTGAGCAGTCGACCCCTTGACCATCAAGACACCCAGACCAACCGGAGTTAGTCGGCTCCTTGATCATCAAGATATCCAGACCACCCGAGGTCATTCGGTACCTGTCACTTCCGCAGGTATCCTCATCTGGCAGTATTAGAATCCAACACCCACTATTTACAATTGCCTCAACCGTAGTATAATCCCACAGTGCACATCCCATTAAACCCTACCCTCAGTCAAAGCATCACTGGGTGTATCGAAACCAGCACCATCAGCACCTTTGTTGCCCAGCCAACAATCCTGCAAATATCCAACCCAACCCCCCCTGAACACAGGGTAGCACAACGAGAAGCCGAAGCCAGCCCCCTTGCACCAATTCTACATTCTCTCTCCCCCCTATCTCACTGTGCATAGAAGGGCACGGCTAATTGACAAGGCCGAGCCTGGCAGCACAGAAAAGCACAACACATCCATTCCCCCCCCCACACACACACATACTTCTTCTCAGTCGATAAGCCAAGACCACAACAGAAAGGGAGCAAGAAGGAGGAAGGGAGCCAGGGAGGAGGAAGCCGAAGGGCAAGGGTGACACCAGCGACGGCATTTGAACTGCAAGCGACCACCAAAGGCCACACCGAAACCAGCAGCAGGAGGACATCCACCCCCACTGCTGGCAGCACAGCTCGACTGCCACCGGCCACCACATCGGCTATAACCCCAAAACCGACCCAACCCCCAACCCCTCAGGTAAACTATCTCCATGCTTTCCCCCACAACCATTTTGCCATTCACCCATGCACATGCACATTCATCATTCCACAGTAGCAAGTAGCTCTCAGCTTTAACATCACAGAGCAGAAGGTGGGGGACAGAGGGAGCAGAGAAGGAAAGGGAGACTTACCTCAGTGCATCCGTGCATGAACCGCGACCTCAACGGCAAACCACCTCCATCACCATGACTTGCATGCATGAAAGCCAACAAGCATCAGTCAGTGAATCAAACCAAGCTTAAAAACTAAAATCAAATCTGCTGGAAGGCTGAGCCGGACGAGTGGGGCGAGGCGGCCGTAGGCCGGGCCGAGCCAGCACAAGGAGGCACGGGTGGACCAGAGCGCCAGGGGACGGGCGTGCTTGAGGCCTGGCAGGCCAGAGAAGAGGCGCGGGCCGAGCCGGGCCAGAGCGCACCAGGACGGGGAATCGAGCCGAGGCGGCGTAGCGCCATGGGGGAGACCAGAGAAAGGGAGCGACACTAGAGCGTGGCGACCCCATGGAGGCTGAGACGCGGCGCAGGCAGCAGGAGCCGGCGAGCAGCACAGGTGCAATTAGGGGTGGGAATGGGTCACGTTGGCCCAATGGACCACCGATCTCGACCAATAATTTCGGTCAAATGGACCAGAGGTTCAATCTAAAAGATGATTGGAAGTAAAAGCCCAGTAACCTACAGCTCTGTTGGATCCGAGCAAGTCGATCCTAACCTGAGCTCTAAGCCTCCTCAGCTCCTCCCACATGGGTGTCCAACATAGCAGAACTTCAGCGCAGTCAAATAATTCATTCATGGAAAGGCAATGTAGGACTGGATGTAGAGGAAGAGCAGCACATCGCGGAGGTCGCCGTCCCCGCTGCCATTGGCGCCTAGCGTGGGGTCCTCAGCGGGGAGCACCGCCGCAAGTGTGCTGAGCACGAGCGTTGCCTGCTCGGTCGGGATCTGAAGCACCGCCTGCTCCGTTGAAGCCGTCGTCGCCACGGCGCTCCCGAAGCCGTAGGAGCTGAACCCGTCGCCAAGGCGGGACCAGTCGAGCTCCTCTGCGGACCACTCCCGCGGGCCGGTGGGAAGCAGCAGCATCTCCTGCACCGTGAGCCCCTTGGTCTCCTCCGCGGTAGCCCACCACCGGGGTCGTAGGTGGCGAACTCGGAAAGCGACAAGGTGGTTGTAAGGACTTACCTCGAGTTGCACCAGGAGAGATCTCCCAGGACCTCCCAGGAGGTCCGACAGGACCACCTGGAGGTCTAGGAGGTCCTCCAAGACCACCCGAGGAGGTCTGTCTCTGTGCTCACTGAGCTAGTCCCATGATCAGTCCTGCTAGCTCGCACAAACATACATTGGTGTGATCAATTCCATACAACAAGCTAAAGAAGAAGCAAATGACAACTTAACATATATTAACAAAGACCTTGCGGTCAAGCTTCTTATAGGGGTTTGCTACATGGGCTTACAACAAAAGAAGTCTTTTGTAGCGGATATAAAACACAAACGTGCAGAGCCAACCGATCAGCCCACAGGCTATTGAGTGGAGGACGTCCCCTAGCATGCAAGGCCTCCAAAGACCTCTTCTTCACAGAGCTTTGAGCTCTCTGGAGCTCCCTGATCTGCTGGTTAAAACAGAGGGCACAAGCCATGAGTACTTTTGAATGTACTCAGCAAGCCGTGGGGGAAAAATGTATGCAATTAATATTTATGCACGGCTTGACAATTGAGAGCTGTAGGGTTAGTTTGTAGAAAGCAACATTTATTGAAAATACACTTAATAGATTGCAAGGCATAAGTTGAAAGATAATACATAAGTAACAAGTTCTCTTGAAAACCAACCGTGAACACCCATTCACAGCACAGACCACCTCGAGGACCACCTAAGACCTCCCTGGAGCACCCACTCCAGAGCTCCACAAGACTACCCTAGAGCTCCACGACCACCCTAGAGCACCCATTCTGGAACACCTTGGACCACTCTAGGGCTCGCAAGACCTCTTTTTGAAAAAAGTCTACCCCTCGTTCGAAATCTCCGGGCGTGTCCATAACCGAGGATGCGGCTATTCGAATAGAATTACACTCTGCAGAGGTGTACAACTTTACCCACATGAGATAATCATCTTATATTGTCCACTCACACACTTCCGAGGTGTGCGACTAAGAGATTATCACAAGGCCTTTACAAAGCTCTGTTCTGAATCAGTTCTGCCCGCTAAGGTTTCGCCGTCTTAAAAAGGAACCTAGCCCCCTCTTGCGCCATTGTGAATGCTAAGGTTTCGCCGTCCTGAAAAGGAACCTGGACCCCTCTTGCGCCATTCTCAGCCACAACAGAACCAATCCATCACATTGCTAATTAGTTGGCCAGGTCCACCCCATCCTGGACATGTGGTTGCACGATATGGCCCAGGTCAATGGCTCACAAGGTGAAGTCCTTAATTGGCTGCTCAGGCGAGACTTACCGCGACCCAATGTGACTCCACTGGGGACTAGCCCCTGGAGCACCCACTACTCACTATCAGCCTTCTCGCTCGAGCATAAAACAGTTTTGAGGTTCTTACCAGCCACTAGACCACCCAGTCCTGGCACAACAACAATTAACAGAGGTGGCAAAGCCACGGTTTCATAGCTCATTAAGCAAGTTTAACACTATTGGGTTCAACCCAGCCAGAGGACCACCCAGCCCTTGGCACAACAAATTTTAGTTGCAAGGCAACAAATGCCGTGGCTCACACACAGAGCCACACTTCATATTAATCGGCTACTGCGATTACTACTACACAAGCCACAACCGGTCTTGGCTGGGGTAAACTAACGTTGAAGACTCTTGGTGAGACCAACGTCTACAAGAGCAGGGCTAAGCAAGCACGATACCCAGGTTGGCAATAACAATAAGAGACCAACTAACAGTACCCATCCTAAGGTGTCCAAGGAAAATATGTTAACATGTCTAGCACAAATAGGCATAAACTCAAGTAGGGAAGTAACTATGCCCAAAACCAGTTTTATACAACTAGCAATGCAATTTTATTAAAACGAAATACTTTTGCAGAAATAGGTTCAAGATGATCAAAGGTCCCACGACTTGCCTCTGTTGATGAGCAGAGCTTCGGTTGAGGTGGCTTGATCCACGAACTCCTCAGCAACAACCGAGATCTACATGTTCGCAAAGAAAAACCAAACAAAGAAACTCCAAGAAATCCAAAAGAACTTACTTAAAGCCAAAAGAGATGAGGTCCACTGAGAGGGGGAGGTCGGAGAGGGAGGTCCACCGGGAGGGAGGCCCAAACCCAAAAGAGGTCCAAACCAAAGGGGCTTGGAGAGCTCACCAGGACAGGGAGAAACCGAGGGAGAGGATAGAATGAGGAACAAGGAGAAAGTGGGTGCCCCTTGTGCTCTATTTAAAGGAAAAAGAGAATAGGAGCACCACCAAAAGAAAAAGACCAGGTTCAAGGTATTGGCAAGGGCACACTGCCAGAGGGTACGAAAAAGGATTAGAGCAGGTACGAGAGGAGGCAAAGGTCAAGATGGAGGTGACAACATTTAAGGTGCACAAACTTTTGCAATAGCAAGGACAAGACAAAAGATAGTAAAATGTGCGCTAGGTACAGACAGGAGTGACAAGGGAACTGGTTAAAAATAGGAGGAGGTCCTATGAGAGTCAAAGGAGATCCTGGAGAGATCAAAGGAGGTCCCGAAGGGGCGATCCTGAGGGAAGAGGTCCTAAAGAGGTCGGGACCCAGGGGAAGGTCGAAAGGGGAGGACATGACCCACGAGGGAGGTCATGGCCCACGAGGGTGGTCTTTACAAAAAGACCAGAGATCATGACCTCAAGGGGAGGTCTAGACCACAAGGGTGGTCTTTACAAAAAGACCACTGGGAGGTCCGGAGGACAGGGAGGTTCGACGGGAAAGGGGTCCTGAGGACAAAGAAGTTCAAAGGAGGAGGTCCCGAGGACAAAAGGGTCTCGAGGACAGAGGGGTCCTGAAAGCCAATAAGGAGGTTTTGAGGACAAGGGGTCCCAAAGACAACGGGGGGGTCTTGAGGACAGGAGGTCATAAAGACAAGCAAGGAGGTCCTGAGGACAGGAGGTCCCAAAGACAACGGGGAGGACTTGAGGACAGGAGGTCTTAAAGACAAGCAAGGAGGTCTTGAGGACAGGAGGTTCTAAAGACAACGAGGAGGTCTTGACACAAAGAGGAGGTCTAGACCTACAGGGAGGTCTAAACACAAAGAGGAGGTTCAGACCAACAGAGAGGTCTAAACACAAAGGGAAGGTTTAGATCTACAGAGAGGTCTAAACACAAAGGGAATCTAGGCACCATATGAGGTCTAAATCACAAGGAGATCTAAACCTCACAGGAGGTCTAAATCACAAAGAGACAGAGCCGAGGGAAACACGGGGCGAGTAGAGAAGGAGAGAGAGAACACTAGAGCTCAAGCAAATCCCCAAATAAAACCAAACTCGGAACAACCAGCAAGGAACGGGAATAAATAGCAAAGCACGGGCTCTCAGGAAAGGGGCTCGACTTGTTGGGAGGAGGTCCAATGGGTCAGGAGGAGATCCAGCCACGAGGGTGGTCTTTGCAAAAAGACCAACAAAGATTGAGAGGGTGGTCTTTGCAAAAGGACCCAAAAGGGTGGTCTTTGCAAAAAGACCAACAGATCCTGAGGACGAGGAGGTCCCGACGGTTAGATTGAAACAAGGGAGCGAAGCGATAGCAAGGATAACGTGGGAAGGCTGGGGCCGTCAGATCTCGATCAAACAGGGCAAAGCGATTGGGTCGTCCAACACAGATCGAATGGTTCAAAAGCGATAAAGGTCTAGATCAAGCGGAAGGCTCGAATGGACGCGAGGGAGGTCCCAATGGTTAAGATGAACACAAGAGAGGTCTCAACGGTCATGATAAACACAAGGGAGATCCCGACGGTTAAGATGAACACAAGGGAGGTCTCAACGGTTAGGATAAACACAAGGGAGATCTCGACGGTTAAGATCTCTCAAGGGGAGGTCCTAACGGTCAAGATCAGCAAAGGGGAGCAGAGCGATAGTGAGGAAAAGCGCGGGGAAGGCTAGAGCCGCCAGATCTCAATCGAACGGAGCCAAACGGTTGGGATGTTTGGACCGGGCGAACATTCCAACAAGAACAAGCCATCTGACACAGATCAGACAGTTCACAAGCGATAGAAGAACGGCACAACCGCGATAGAACAGCGGTGCAACCGCGATAGGGGAACGGTACCACCGTGATAGAAGAGCAGTGCAACCGCGATAGGATCTAGAGCAAGCGGTAGCACTGAAGGAGCAAGCGGGGGGAAAAACCGAAGGAACCAGAGGGTGGTCCAAGTGAACGCTGAGAAGGTCCATTTGAACCCGAGAAGGTTCAAATGAACACGAGGGGGCTCCAAATGAACCCGAGAAGATTCAAATGAGCTCAGAGAGACCTAAATGAACCCAATGGGTTCAAATGGGCAGGAGGAGGTCCAACTGAACACTGGGAGGTCCGATTGGACACGGGGAGGTCTGATTGGACACAAGGAGGTCCAACCGAACAGAGGGTGAAAGAAGATTAAACAAGAGAGGGATCTAGACGGGAATTCAACCCAAATGAGGATTTTGGAGATCAAGGATATTTGGAACACAAGCCCGAGCTTTGGAACGGCTCGGAGGTGGTTGTGACCTAAAAGGGGAGATCAAAACCAAAGGTAAGTTCAACCAAAGAAGAAAGTCTAAACCTCAAAGAGATTCAAACCAACAAAGGGGAGGTCTGGACTAAAGAAAGTCCAAACAAAAGATACAAGGAAAAGTCCAGAGAGCAAAGGAGGTTTGAACCTACAAGGAGATCCAAACGAAGGAAGGTCTGGACTCTTAGATCTGAACGAAGGGAGGTCTGAACAGAGAGAGATCTGGACATCAAGAGATGTCCAGCGAAAGGAAGATGCTGGACATAGGGGAATGTCCAGCAAGAGGAAGGTCTAGAGGAAGAGAAACTAGCCCGGAGGACACACAAGGCAAACCGAGAAAAGAGACTAAAATCCAAAGAACAACAACAACTCCAAATCGACCAAAAAGGATTAATTGAAGTTTGATTAGTTCAAGTTAATTCTCCAAATTTCCAAAGTCTTCAAGTTAAGCTTGAGCAATTCAACAAAACCGAATGGTTACTTTTATTTTGAAATCTTTTCAAAACTCTGGACAAACGGGACGTTACAGTGGTGCCCTTCTTCTTCTTCGACTTGGCTCGGCCACCTGCAGCGGCGGCTTCGCGGAGACTGGGGAAGCTAGCGACCCAGCCGCGAGAGGGGCGGGGAGGGAGGAGGAGGAGATCTGGGAGGAATAGGAGACTAAGGAGAGAATCCTCAATGTTTAGTTCTTTTTTCGGGGAGAGAATCCTCGTGTTCAACAAAATTAGTCATCAGGGCCGACCCTTATAAACCAAAGGATACATTGGGCCAGGGAGGGAACACAACAGGGGGCGATCCATGACCCTAAACCTGCCCCTCGGGCATGACAGGTTAGGATGGGTTCGCTCCGAACCGAACCATCCCCACCCCTAGGCGCAGGCCGAGGCGTAGAGGAGAGAGAGAGAGACACGGTGGTGTTGGGAGCCGGGCCAAGCTGGAGTGGAGCTGGAGGCGACGGCGGACCGGCGATGCCGGCGACACCCGAGGGAGGAGCCGGGCCAGGAGCCATGAGGCAGCGGCGGCACCAGGACAAAAGGGAGGGGAGGAGTGACCTTGGGGAAGAGACAAGTGAGAAGGGGTGTAACATCCTGATTTTCTAAATCCTTTTTAAATGTGTAAAATAAATTGAAACTATTTTATTTTGATGAGAATTCAAAGTTTGGTTCTGTTGGAAGGGTTTGAGTTATTTATACTTCCTTGCTGGTAAGCTCGGAAATCCTCCTTTAATCTATCTCTTTTGGTTATGTAGGTTTAGACCTTCTCTGTGGCCTAGACCTCCTCAGTGGTTCTTAAGGTTAGACCTCCCATGGGGCTCAGACCTTTTCTCACATGGACGCATCCTCGGGTCCAGACCTTTCTCTTTGAGTTTGATTACTTTGAATCTCTTTGTTGGTTTGAATCTCTTTGGATCAGACCTCTTTTCTGTTCAGACTTCTCTTAAGTCTAAACCTCTTGTTGCCTGGGCACCTTTCCGTGCCAGACCTCTGTTCATTCGGACCTCTTGGTATTCCAGTGGACTTCTTATATACCTTCAAACCTCTTGAGCTCATTTGAACCTCCTTGACATTTCTTCTTGGCCGAAAGGACCTCCTTAGGGTCATTCTAACCACTACGACTTGTGATCTCACCTTAGCGGGTGAAAGCCTCCTTTGAGTTGCCTTGACTCACGAATTTCGGTTGGACCATCTTGTGTGAACCTCCCCGTGGGATCTCTCTCTTTCTCGGAACTTCTCTGCCTGGACCTCCCCTTGTTTTGAATCTAACGGTTTGGACCTCCCCTCACTTTGAATCCAAAGGCCCAGACCTCCCCTGCACGTTTTATCTCGGCTGTTGGACCTCCCTCTTGGAGATCCAACCGCCCGGACATCAACTTGCTTTTAATCTCAACCACGGGACCTCTTTGAAGTTCCCTGGACCTCCTGTCCAAGACCTCTTCGTGGCCTTTTAAACCTGGCTCTGGACCTCTTTGCCAGACCTCCCTTGAAAAGATCCTAACCGCTAGGACCTCCTGTTGTTAATCCTGACCGTCAGGACCTCCCCATATCCAGACCACCTCTGTAAGTCTGGACCTCCCCAACCTTTAGATCTCCCTGTCTTTTGGGCTTAGGACCTCCTAAGCCTCTCGGACCTCCTCAAAGACCTCTCCTGCGGGGGCAAGACCTCCTCTCTTGACCCGACTGTTTATAAATTGACTGGCCCCACTTGCCAGACTGGGCCATTCTCATTTCCTCCGCCACGTTAATATCTTGGGCATTTAATGCATGTCTTGTCACATTAAATGCGCCCGTATACGTGGAGTTTACTCTGAACTTGGTCACTTAGTTGTACCCTGACATCCTTCTTTTTCCTTCCCATAGTAACATACGTTGTCCTTTCTCGTACCTTTTAACCAGGGTGGTAGTGACACCTGCTCTGCCACTCACCTACCGTTGACCTAATTCTATACTTATCCTTGACACGTATGTTTCTAGTTTTCTTCACCACCTTGACTACAATTAGACCAGAAATTCTACCACATCACTTTTCTCCACAATCTGTTATCTTGGCTCTCGTTCAGTGGCTCCCAGGGAAGACCTTGTCGCCCACGACCTCCTCTCCATCCATTGTTTCTTCTTGTCCCTGGTAAGTCCTCTGGTGGTCCGCTTCACTCTTATTCTGGTCACTGCACTGAGCTGGTCGTGTCCTTCACAGGACCTCCTCTGGTGGACTCCTTCTGGACTTCTATGGCCTTTATTTGAGAACCTCCTCCCTAGTCTTTGCGCAAGAACCATTTCTCAGGATCCCTGTTTTATTGCTTGAATCACTCCTTTGGGGGCTTTGGCTAAAAAGACCACCTCCTCCTGGTAAGCTTAGACCTCTCCCATAAGAACCTATTCTAAAATATAGACCTCTTCTATTGGTTGAGTTCTAGACTCCCTCTGGGGTTCATTTGGTTTTCTTGTTGGTCTTAGTTGGATCTTTATTTGAATCTTCTTTGAAATTGCTCTTTTACACGTGTAGACTGCGAAGACTCCAGGGAGTCTGAGGATTCTGAAGAGGAAGATTCTCAGGATAGTGAGCAAGGCAAGTTACACTCTTGATCATATTGCACCCGATAATTCAATTTATTTATGTTCAGTTTCAAAGTTTAATGCATGCCTATTTCTACCAAGTTAGTTCACTACCTGTTTTAAATCCATAGTTATGCCTACTTCCTTTGTATGGCCACTGTTGACTTTTGGACTGAACTCATTGTCACCTTTAGATCAAACTTGGGTCATGCAGTAGTGTGAGCCAAGACCATTTGAAAAACTTGTGCTTAGTCAGGCTTAGACCAAAAATATTGATTTGGGGAAATCTTTACCAACATGACCAAATATTGCTTAAAATGTTTGACCATGACATTGGGGTGTCATGGGAATGTGAAAGTGTTGCTGGGGAAGCAAAGAAAATGAAATTGGATTTAGACTGGGGCGAATTGGTTGGCTTGGTTGGTGCAATGTTTGTGCACGGACTCTATCCTGGCTAAGGTGGAGGTCCAAGGGTTTGTGAGAGTCGCCCTAGTCATGTGAGGACCGGTCTTTGAGCGACCAATGCCATGCCTATAATGGGCTATGCCACAATCGTGCAACCACATGTCTCGAGAATGGGGCGTGGGACTGGTGAGTAATTTGCAAAACTTCACCATATCTTTGCTCCATTGGAGGTGTGGGAGGTCTTGTAGGGTGATGGTCTTTTATGACCTCATCGTTCCCCTTTGGTGCAAGAGGGGCTTTCACGGATTGCGATCTATAGGAAAGTGAAACCTTAGCAAGAAAAGGCTGTGGTGGGGCAATGCATTGTAAAGGCCTTGTCATGAGCTCTAGACCTCTTACCTTTGGTAGTGAGAGGTGGCATTGACGGATCTTGGGATAAACTAGAGAAATCATGTCATGTGGGTAAAGTGTACAACCTCTGCAGAGTTAAATCTATTCGAATAGCCATGTCCACGGTCATGGACGTGCTGGCAAAGGCCACTCAGAGTTAGATGTTGATTTTGGGTTTTCTAGAAATGTTTTCAAATCTGTTTTGGGATTCTATCCCATGGGTTTGGGCAGGGAGCCTAATGTCAGGAGGGTATCCTTCACCAATCTGTTGATGAATGTTATCCAACCTGAAAAATTGCTTTGCTAAAATGAATTTTAGTTATTAAAGACTGCTTTGGAACTTAGTAATGGTAGTTGAAAGAAAATTGGCTTTGTGCAAATTAACCATAATATGCCATCCTTTGATTATCCATATATGCATGTCATTTTGCTAATCCACGGGTGTAACTTGCGAGCACGGTTGTTGTGCTCACTCTTGCTCTTACAATTTTTGCCAGGAGAGGACCTTGGTAGTGATGAAGACCCAAGCGAGTAGGTTGTGCCTTCCAGTCATCTGCCTGTGGTGTGCTGATGGACCCTGTGACCGTTTGTTCTTTTACTCTTTTGTATATATGTGTTTGGCCCAAGGCCACCTTGTAAACAACTCTGTAGATATTTTGCTTTAATAAAGATGCGTTCTGGATGTCACCACCATTGTATTATTTCTGTGAAGAGCTAGCCATGATCCTTGGGATTAGCTCGGGATTCACAGGGAACCCTGGAGCAAGCTCGGACCTCTATGTCCTCACAATGGGATGAACGTGTGAGGTTCTGAGGTGGTCTCGGACCTCCACGACCTCCTCTGGAGGGTCGTGGGTGGTCTTGGGGTGCCCTCAGACCTCCTCGTTTTTTTTTACTGTGGCCGTGGCAGGTCCGTGGGTGCTCCTGGCTCCAAGACCCTCTCGGGTCATGTTCTCCTAGACCTCCGGGAGGTCTGCTGGACCTCTGGGAGGTCTTAGTGGAGCTGTCGAGAGGTCCTGTGGACCTCCTGGGAGGTCCTGATGGACTTTCCAGAGGTCTTGGAGGACCTCTCGGGTGCCCTAGAGTTGGGTCGTTACAAGGGGAGGCTGAGGGTGTCGGCCGGTTTAGGTGAATAAGAAGAGAGGATTAGGGATTAGGTTTAGGAAATTTAAGTGTAGAAAAATTTTAGGAAAAATGTATAAATTTTAATAAGTTGTATTAAGTAATGATTGTAACAATAGAAATTAACAATAAAAATAAATATATGTTAGCACTGCGTAATTGTGCGATCGAGCGAATTCACTTAGGTCACATCGGGCTAACCAGTCTTAAAAATCCGTCTGTTGAGCAATAATTAAAATAATATAAAATGTCATTAATTCTGTTAATAAAAAGTGAAAATGCATGCGTAGCAAATCTGTTCATTGCTGGCAAATAATCGGGCAGGTTGAAATGTTTTAATCATGTTAATTTAATTAAATTAAAGTGATCCCGAGTTTATGTGGATAATTAAATAAACGCGTACGGACTTAAGTAAAATCATTTAGGCGTTTTTGCTCGAATAGAATTTAATAGATTTAATGAAATGTGAGTGTGAGTAGTATTTCATTTCTCGTTCGTTAAAACGCGAACTTTGGCATTTTCGACCGTAGAGCGAGTAATCAGTAAAACGACCACACCTGGGGAGTGCTAACTTAGCAAGGAACCCGAAAAATGTTCTTAAATTAAATCATGCTAATAAAATAGAATCTACTAACTTATGTACGCGTAATATCACTCAAAATCAACTAAGTATTTATTTATATATTATCCGTGCTGCCGCATTGCTACAAAGGACGAACCAAAGACCGAAGTGAGTAATCGATCGAGATTAAATCGCCGACGACCTTTCTCGCAATTCGAAGACAAGCTATTCTCTTGAACATAAACATAGTTGTATTAAATGTAAACCGTATATTGATGTATCATATATGTATTGCATCAAAATTATTTCTAAAAATCAAATCGAATGAATGAGATAAAGATGTGAAAGATAAGAAATGAGGATGAGGTGAAGAAAGAGAATTACTAGGCTAGTAAAGGGGGCCCGGGCAGGGGAACACGACGACGACGATGAGGTAAGAGGTGGGACTCTTTTACATATGGTTAAAATATAAGGACCAACAAAACTCTTACTCGGCCAGAGGCCGTAAATTCAATACCAACCATTTTTCCATTTCGATGGGCAGAAAATGCTACCTTGCTAAGTAATTATGATCTCCACAACGGGTCACATTGGAGTGTTTGGGCACGGAAGAGAGCCGTCCCAAGGTGGAGTGTTGGGCACAGACAAGAGTCGCTCCAACCAACATTACTAGAACTCGGTGGATGACTAGATCAGCACTGTAACGAGGTCAGTACCGACGGAAAGTAATGGGTGGAGAAATTAATCACGTAACCTAGAAAACATTTTGTATTTTGATCTCGAACCCGCATCAAAGGAAATATGGTGGACCCAGTTCATAGAGAGTTCAGAATAGCTATGGGTAAAGTGGTACAGAGCCTTCGCAATGCTAAATAAAATCATGAATTCATGCCAGTCTCTTGGATTGGAGTCTACGGGAACCACTGGGGGTCTATCTTCTCTCCGAGTGACAAGTAGTCTTTTCAGAATTAAAATTTGCAACCTAATGTTTCAATGCATTATTTTTAGAAAAATATATGAATTAGAAAATGTAATGATAACAGAGATGGGGCATCAGAGCATTTTTTGCTATTAATGCTTGCTGAGAACTTTTGTATTCAACCTTGTTAGTATTCTCCTTTGTAGATCCTAGTCTGATTGGGAATTATCCCGAGTGGGACGAGGGACGTACAGGTACAGATGAGACCGTAGGAGACGAGGATTATTGCTACAAGGAGCAGGACGAGGTGGATGCCCTATTCGACACGTAGGACGACTAGAAGGCCGAGTGAACATGGTAGGCAAGAGAGGGAATTAGTCCCATTTTGGGGTGTAGATTACTATGTATAATGTAAGACCTTAGCCCTGCATGGCTAACTATTGCAATAAAGAACAATTTCTATCTTATTGTTTTGCTGCATCAACTCTGGTAAGACTTACTATTTATTGAAGGGATGTTCTACCGGGCAGATAAATAGTAATTCATTTGATTAAGTCTGATTACCCTCCGGTATAATGACACGGGGCGTCACAACATCTTACTGTATCTGTGTCGCTTGTTTCTTCTTTCTTTTATGGGCCGTACAGAGCGATTCTACTGCATGTCAAGAGTGTGATGCGTGTGTGGGCACGCAGGCGGCATACGTGCCACATGTATTTGCCCATTTCAAAAGAAAGAGTAAAATTGTGCCCAACCAAAGAAAGAGAAAAATTGTGCATTTGTGCCCAACCACTCACGGTTTCTGTCAATTGCGAATATCCAAATGTCGTTGGAAACTTGATGCTTACCCTCCCAGTCCCATGGCAGCATTAGCTTAAGCTCCTCCAATTGGGGTACGATCTCTCGGGCTTCTTAGAGAAACTTAAGCCCACGTTGACTGAAGCTGAAAGCCACTTCTAAAAGAAGGTAAGCTTCTGAATTCCTAATTAAAAAAATATGGAGGGATAGGATCACAACGTAATTAAAAAAAAAGCATTCGAAAACAGATTAGCCAACTCACTATCTATGGTGCTAACCAACGGTTCCCTTGCCGTATTGCTTGAATGCAACTTCATGAAAAGGACATGTGACGTAAATACATCCACGGTAAGAATTGCAAATGGTATTCTGCAGTCTGCACCACACGAAAGACGTCGAAAATGACCGCAAACTGAGACGTGATCTGCACCATGATTGGAGTCTCCTGCAGTTTCTCGCAAAATGATACTAGTAATAAAAGAGTCCCTTACAGTTGGTTAATCCACAACAAAAGGTAGGTAGGCATCAGTTAAGACGACTATTGGGTTCCATTATTCAGATGAGGCGATCAGGTTAGGCTCCAGGCCTACAAACAGCCTGCAGCAACCGGTGAGAAAAATTCAAGCATTGTTTGAGAGTAAAAATTTCGTTGCAAGTGATTGGTGATGTGCTGCTATAGTTGCCGAAAAATTGCCTAACACCACGTGGTCCACGTGGGCGATGGTGACGTGGATGACATGCAGCAAACAATTGATGCTTACGCACGCTAAAAATTTCAATGTAAGCACCAACGTAAATTGGCAAGCTCAGCAAAAATTGTGGGCTTGTTTGAATTGAGATCTGGATTTCATGTCTGAAAAAAAACTAGTGCTTGAAGGTAGTCTGGAAAGTAGATGATTTTTGCCTGGCCAGGCAAACCTGAAGATGAGTTATTTGGTTGGAAGCCTGTGCCTGAAAATAGTAAATAAAAAATAGACCAACGGATCGAAGATACAACGGTGTGGATGGAGGCATGGAGCTACCTGGCAGGCATGGAGCTCCAGACGTTCATTTTTAACGACTGACTGTCGATACCTGACCTGACAGGTAGCAGTGCTCAAGAAGCGAACTAAACAAGGTGCAGGTGAACTCCAGGCTGCTACCGGCGCTAGGCAAATTGGTCCAGGTAGGTAATAAAGCAAACACGCCCTGTGCCTGTGTAGCGAGAATTGCATCGTTTTCGACAGTCGATGCCACCTATTTACACAAACATACTTCGTTCACAAACTTAAAATAAGCATACCGTCTTCAAATGTACATTTACATGGATCGGAACATCATCTCAATCGACTGAACAGCGACACCAATGTTTTATACCACCTCGGAAAATCCAGCACGAACAGAACGATATTTTATCTTTCCCAAGTGGTTAGAACAGCAACGTCTAAATCAACTCGATTTCCTTGTGGACTGATTCGTCCTAGACTCCTAGTATGCCGTCGATCTGCAGGACAATGCGAGGTGGCTTAGTTGCCGCCGGCGACCTGCCCCACGAAGGCCCTGAGGTTCCTCTCCGACGAGCCGCCCTCAGACGCCGCCGCCCGCGCCTTCTCCCTCCACAGCGCGGCCTTGGCGCGCACCATCTCGGACGTAGCGAAGTCGAGGCACCTCCGCAGCTCGCCGGCCTCCAGGACGCCGTCCTTGTCGCTCACTGCTGCCCTGACGCCGGTGCCGAGCTGCTCCACGAGCCACGCGTTCGTGCCCTGGTCTGTCCACTGCGGCACGCCGACGATCGGCACGCCGCACGCCACGCTCTCCAGCGTCGAGTTCCACCCGCAGTGCGTCACGAAGCACCCCACGGCCGGGTGCGACAGCACCTTCACCTGGTCACACCACTCCACCACCATGCCGCGCTCGCCGCCGTCGCCGCACACGTTGCCGTCGTCCTCGCCGCGGTTGTCCCGCCTCAGCACCCACAGGAACGGCCGACCGCTCTCCGCCATGCCGCGCGCGACCTCCGCGATCTGCCGCTTGCTCATCACCGACAGGCTCCCGAAGGAGATGTACACCACCGATCCTTTCGGCCGCGAGTCGAGCCACTCGAGGTAGCCCTTGCCGTCCTGCTTAAACAGGTCGTTGCTGGACTGCGGCGGCGGCGCCGAGCCGTTCTTGGCGGCGGCGCCGTCCAGGAAGGAGAGCGCTGGGCCGACGGGGACGACGTCGAGGCCGTGCTGCCGCAGCGACGCCACCGCGTCGGGCTCCATAGCGTCGAACGTGTTGGCGAGCACGGTGGGCCTGTCCTCTCGGTTGAGCGCGTCGACGAGGTCGCGAAACGCGGTGAGCACGAAGGCGTAGGGGTCGTCGTCAGAGGTGATGGTGAGGAACGACGGGAGGTCACGCACGCGGAGCAGCGGGAGCCCCGGGACGCGGACGGGCGCCCAGGGGTCGCTCACCGCGGCCGCGATGGCCTTGTCAACGCCGTCGGTACCGCGGAAGAAGTGGTAGTACGCGGCGAGCACGGAGGCCGGCTGGATCCAGTAGAGCGCGGCGGGCACGCCGTGGGCGCGCGCGACGTCGGCGACCCACGACAGCAGGAGCGTGTACACCACGAGGGTGACGGGGCGGCCGGCGTCGCGGAGGCGCGCGAGGACGGCGCCCAGCGTGCGCGACCCCACGAGCTTGACCTGGGTCATGTAGTGCGTGTGGTCGTGCACGGCCTTGTCGAACCCGTCGTCGTAGCCGTCGGAGTAGGGCACGTAGCACACCCCCGCGGCGTCGCGGTGCTCGCGCTCGTCCGCCGCGTCGGGGAACATCTTGCGGTACGCGGACACCGCGGTGGAGACGGTGACGCGCGCCCCCGTCACGCGCAGCAGGCGCACCGCGAGGTGGCGCGCCGGGTTGATGTGCCCCTGCGCCGGGTACGTAATAATCAAGAAGTGCGGTTCCGGCGCCGCCTTCTCCTCCACGGCCGGCATTGTTGTGTGCGATGCAACCACGAACGAGCTTGTCAGTGTCGTCCTTGGTTTGTAGCTAGAGCGAACTGGAGCGAGTGATGTGGAGTGAAGGTGGGATGCTTGGCTTTATATACAAGGGGGGAGAGGGCGGGCGAGGTGACGCAAGCGGTGAGGGGAGCCGATCGAGCCGCAGGGCTGTGTGGTCAGCAGGTAAGGTTGGGCTGGCGTTGGCGTTTGTGTTTCGTGTGGTGCCTGGTGCAACAAACCAAAAAGATATCGATTGTCCAACTCCCAACGGCTGGAGCTGGTCACATATATGCACTGGACGTTTAATGTTGCTTCCTGAGACTTGGTTGTCAAATTGTCATCGATCTGGCACCTGTAACGTCTCAGCTGGACGCAGAGAAATCTGCTTCTCTGGCCTAGGCGCATGCAATGTTTCCATCTCTATGCTTTGGGTGGATTGCATTCTTCGCTTGCCCAAGATAGATATGCATGCGTTTGGAATGGTACATAGTTAACACAACATGGGATTTGCTAAACACAAGTTGCCATACAATTTGGTTGGGTGGTGGCCCAAGGGCTAGCGGTGGGTGACATGTTGGCTAGATCTACCGTGCCTAGGATGAGACATGGCACAGTGCAGGGCTAGTGGCTGGAGGCGGCAACACCATCGTCGATTGCAGCCTAGATCAAGAGGTGGGAGTGTGGTGGAGGCAGCAGCAACGCGCTAGTGGCCCGCGAGAAAGGACGGTCACCGGAGGGGAGAGAAACCTGAAGCAAGCATAGCCATAGAACTAATAGAGGTGACTGCTTTTTTAAAATAAAAAAACAAGCAAATGATGCCTAGAGTAAATAGATCCATTTATTTTAGGGACTTCTATTCACAGTGACTGAAATTTTCTTAATTATAAGTCATCTTTTTTTATCAATTGAATTAATATCCAATCATATGACAAACCAATTTCTACACAAATTCAATATCCACAGTAAGTGACTTAAACTTAAGAAAATTTCAGACAACTTAAAACTAGCAAGCCCGTTTATTTTATGGGGTTGTCTATAACTAATCTCCACACAAAAACTGACTTACGCTTGAGAGAGAGAAAAACAGGCCACTTACAAATAGCAAAAACTGCTATTCTGCATGTTACCCACTGTATATCACGGCCAAAGTTCTAGAAGACGCACGCACAACCTCTCAGTTTTCGCTACTAGCCAAGCCGAACGACTAGTAGCTATCCAGCGCCAACAGAATCGCTAGCTAGCTAGGTTTCCATCGAAGAAGACGAAGCTGGCCTAAGAAGAACCAAGGCAGCAAAGCTACACGACGGTGATGGGCCGGAATTGTAATTCAGAAGATGCCTCAAATGATTGATTTGGGCAGGAAGGTCGGCCGTGACGTCCGCCATGACGAACCTGAGACGGGAGAGCCCTAGCTGCTTGCAACGCACGAACTCAATTTGGGAACCGTTAATCCAAAACTTAACGTCCTCGATTACATAAATCCACCCTGTTAACAGTTGAGAGACCGTCACGCAAAGCGAGAGTATTTCAACTGAGAATCCACCCTCTTAACAGTTAGAGAGCGCGTCACGCAAAGCGAGAGTATTTCAACTGAGAATCAGCGGATTGGCAGTGTAGTATAGTATAACTTTACGCAATTACAAAATCTATATTTTGCAATCTAAAATTGAATTTGAGGAATTCTATTTCATATTTAATTAGCAAAATTTATTTTGAGATCTCTCTTTATGTGTGAAAGAGAGGGTTGAGAGGTGGACCCGTCAAGAAAATTTGCACTCTCAGCATTTGAATTAAACATACTGCTACCTATTTCTTTTTTAATTAATATATCTTATTAAGGGTTAGATGTTTTCCTAGATCTTTTTCAAATTAATATATCTCTAAGACAATGCGACGCCCCGTGTCATTACCCAGGAGGTAATCACACTTAAGCATACGGATTACTATTCGTTTGCTCAGTAGAACACTGCTCCAACGAATAGTAAGCCATTTATCAGAGATAACGCAGCAGAACAATAAAATAGAAACTGATCTTTATTACAACAGTAGCCACACAAGACTAGGGTTCTGAATACAATTATCTAATTACAAAGGGGAAAATACTTCCCGCTATTTACTGCTAGGTTTTTCCGACGGTCTGCTCGTCCCACGAGTCGAATGAGGCAATCACCTTGCCTTACTTCTCGTCTAACGCCTCGTCACTGCGGCCTTTCCAATTACTGTAAAATTCCTTATCCCACTCGGGATAACTCCCGGTCGAATTAGGAGCTAAGCAAGGGGAGAGATAGCAAGAGTGAGTACTATAGTGTACTCAGCAAGCATTAATAGCTAAAATGCAATTGATGACTCTAAATTTCATCCTTATCAAAATACCTACCTCTTCTCTTATTCTGAAAATAGCTTTCAAAACTTAGGTTGCAATTTTATTTCTGAAAAGACTACTTGATTACTCGGAGAGAAGAAAGACCCCTGGCGGTTCCCGTAGACTCCAATCCAGGAGACTGGCATGAATTCATGATTTGATATAGCATTCTTGCAGCTTGTACCACTTTACCCATAGTAATTACGAACTCTAAATGAGCCAGTCCCCAAAGATTTCCTTATATGCGGGTTCGAGTTCGAATCTGAACGTTTTCCATTTACGTGATTAAGTCTCCACCCATTACTTTCGTCGGTGTCGAGACGTGACCTCGAATCATCCATCGAAGTTTCCGTAATGTTGGTTGGGTCGACGATCAATACCCAACACTCCACCTTGCTACCCGCGTTGTGGAGAATGTAATTACGTAAAGAGGTAGCATTTTACGCTTCGCCAAACGGAAAATGGTTGGCACTTAAAATCTGACCTCGACCGAGTAAGAGTTTTGTTTGTCCTTATATTATAACCACCCGTAAAAAGGGCCCACCTCTTGCCTCATCATCATCATCATCATCGTGTTTCCTCACTTTGGGCCCCTTTTACCAAGCCAAGAATATTACTATGCTTTCATCTCTTTCTTTCTCATTTCTTAATTCCTTCATCTCTTTTATCTTTCTTATCTTTTCATTTCCATCTCATTCATTGAATTGATTGTTTTGAAAAAATAGTTTTGATGCAATACATATAAGATAGAGCAATATACGGTTTACATTTAATATAGTTATGTTAATGAACAAGGGAGTAGCTTGCTCATGAATCAGAGGAAAGATCGTCGTCGATTTAAATTGATATTATCTACTCTTGTTGGTTCACCCATTGCAATTTATATGATGGTGCGAAATAATAAATACATAATTACATACTTATCAATAATATGTGCGACTATGTGCATACTAGCCGAATGATTCATTTTGTTAGCAGATTTTAATTTAACAACAGATTTCGAACCCCGTTAGGTTAGCACTCTCCCAACTATAGTCATTCTAGACTACCGATTCTAGGGTTAGTATAGATGATACACCAATTTAATTGCTCGAAGATAAAACTACACATAATCGCATATTATTAAATCTGACAAGTTTTATTTGCGTACTAACATCTATTTGGTTTTATATAGGCACGGAAATAAATTCTTTAACTCTCTAGATAACTACAAAGCTAATTAACTCAATTATTCTAATCTAGTTAAACGATTACTAATATGCCAGATTATTTATCTAATCTAGATACATTCAACAATTAACACTCAAATTAATATTTCTAACCATACCCTAACCCTAATCCATTTTTCCCAAAATACCCCTCCTTTTCTTTTTCTTCAACCGGCCACACCCACCCATTCATTTCTTCATCTCTCTCTCTCTCCTCATTTCCATCTTCCTGAAGCCGCCGCCGCCTCTCCATGGCGCCTCCATGGCGCCGCCCCCACGGTGCTCCCCCATGGCGCCTCCTCTCCGCAGCGCTCCCCCAGGGCGCCTCCTCCTCTTCCTCCATGAAGCCGCCCCCCTCGGCTCCCCACGCCGCCGCCCACTTGGCTCCCCACGCGATTCGGCCCGGATCCGCCACGGCAGTCTTGCCTCGCCGGGCACGGCTTGGCGCATGCGCCCTCTGCTCAGCCCTCCTACCCGACGCCACCGCTCGGGATGCTCCTCCTCCGGTTTCCCCAGGCTGGAGGAGGCGAGGCCGACTGAACCGAACGCTATAGGCCGGCAGACCACGGACGCCCGGGCTCGACTCTCAGGCTACCTAGCTCACTCTTCCTCTATTCCTCCTTCCTTCCTCTGTTACTCCAGCTTTTATTCATATTGAGCAGTAATTAAATTCTGATTTTGTGATGATTTGTATTGTGAAATAGATGCATATGCATGCTGAGAAGGTGCGATTGGTGGCTTTGTCTTACTGCTATTTAAGGTAAAACTTCCCTTAAATCCAAGTTCTACTTCTGCTGCCCTGTGATGGAAATGGTTGAATGATACTACTATTAGTGCAAGGGGGATTATAGGGTTAGTGCTTGGTGATGACAAGATCTGAAAGCTCTAGTTATATGTGTTCTGGTGCTAGAAATGCTGAGATCTGAAAGATACTTTAGTTCTGTGATGTGCTAGATGTATGTGGTCTAGAACAACTCGAGGTATACTGGTGTTACCTCCTGTGGGTTATGAAACTAGGGAAAGAGGATGGCAGCGCCGGCTTCAAGCTGGTGCTCTCTTCTTCTCCTTTGTGGTTGGTTTGCAAGCTGTGATGTTGATGATGCTGAGCTTGTCTTGGTCCCTTGCTGCCTTGATGCCTTGTTTGTTCTTGTGGGTTGACAGTGGGATGGAGGTGTTGAGGAAGCCCTTGGCTCTACTGGCTTCCTCTTCTTCTTTGCGCTCCCTTCCTCTTCTACTTCTTGCCTCTCTGGTGCTTGCCTCCCCTAGCTGGATTGATGACTGGAGAGATGCCGATGGCCCTGGTTCTACGGGTCTTGCTCCTTTCCCATGCTCCCTTCCTCCCCTCTCGGCTGGGAAGTATGGGGAGCTCTTGGCTTTCTTCTCCTTCTTGCTGTTGAGAAAGAGTTGAGGTGGGGAATGAATTGTGCTGGCTGGTCTGGGGGGATGAACTTGTGCTAGCTGGGGGGAAATGAATTGTGGTGATAAGGCTTGGGCTGTGGTGGTCTTATCCTTTGGCTGTGGTTGATCTCATCCTGTCTTGTGGTAATTTTCATTTTTACGGCATTCCTATTCCTATTTACCATAACCCTATTTACCCTAATTCCTATTATCTCCTATTCTTGGCTGCTCTCCATTGTGAGGCATATGAGATAAATACTTGGTACAATTGGTTATATGGCTACCACTGTGCGCTTTCTGGTTGATCGGAAATATATGTTGTGGAGGTTGGATTCGGTTGTCCGATGATGTATTAAACAGAGGGCGGAAATGAATGGGAATGCTTTGTTGGATTCTAATGTGTTTGAGGCAAACTGGAAAGGTGGGTGTTGGGCTTTCGGAATGCCGGATGATGAGATCTATGGAAGTAAAAGGTATCTATTGACTCTGGTTGATTTGGATACCTTGATTACTAAAGGAGCCGACTAACTCAGGTTGGTCAGGGTGCCTTGGTGATCGAGGGACCGGTTGACCTAGGTTGATATGGAATTCCTATTGTACTTCGGGAAATTCTGACGGCAACCTTTCTTCAATCTAACTAATATTTCTGTTTTCGGTATTTGCTAACTACACCTCGAGTTCTATGTTGCATAACCAGGAAATGTGTAGAATAGTTGGACGAGGAGGCAAGGAAAGCTCCGATGAAAATGGATGCAAGCATATGAAACTGTATTTTATTTAATTCTTGTAATTGTTTTGTAAAATTAATCTTGTATCCATTATTGAGTTATAGAATAAATTTTGTAACAAGAATTTGGGTTGTAATATTTTAATTTTGATTTGTAAACGGACTGTTATAAACTGTGATGTGGAATGATAAATGCACAATTTATAATGTCCATTGTTTGATTGTGTGGTTTAAAATTAACTGAGATTATGCTTGACATTGGTTTAATGAGATTTTTACTTAAGCTAATTACCAATTATTGTTGATTAGCTTAGTCTTAATTATGCGGGTTCTCACAGACAACTATAAAATTTAAGCCTTTAAAATTAGGGTCCATAAATTTAAGAGTCAGGTATTTGTCTTCTTTTTTCGAATTTCTAGCATTTTTTTAAAGAATTTTGTAGATATACTATTCTTTGACTAAGCGTAGAATAGTTATTCTATGCTCACCAAATTTCACCGTCTTGTGATCGGTCTAGTTGTGACGATACATGAAAGCAATCCTTCTTCGAGGCGGCCCAATAAGAACAGGTATGGGCCAGAAACCTCCCATGCCACACGTCACGCATATTGAAAGTAAAACGTTGCGTGTGTAACAGTAAACAAACACCATTTTAACTGTCACATTACCGCGCGGGGGTCTAAACCTTTTAATTGAGTAACTAACAGCAGACGTATGGCAGTAAAACGTGTAAATGGAGCAAAGTAATCGTGTTTCCCTTTTTACCACCTGACCACACATGTGGACAAGTTATCGTTTTGATAGTAAAAGTTTGTGACTAGAACAGTAAATGGTGTCTATCTGTAAGCTAAATGTGTTAGGTTGTTTTAACCGAGTAGGTCCAACGCAGTAAATGGTTATTCGCGGGATAGTAAAAGTGAATGTATATGTAAGTAAAAATGTTTATATTGTGTTACAGAGTATGTACAATGCACTAAATGGTTATTTGCAGGACAGTAATAGTGAATGTGTTTGTAAGTAAATGTGTTCATAACGTTTTGGCTGAGATTGTATATATCGAAGGCAGTAATCATAAATATGTGATCCAGTAAATGTGGTCATCATAACAGTAAAGTGAAGTCCCAAACATATCTTCATTGTATTTATATATGGCCAAGTAGCATGGCTAATCGCTTCTTACAAAAGAATAAAAAAAAGTTTACAATAAAATGATCACTAAATATCAGTAAAACAATTTCTTTTGTTTTTTACCGCATGAGCTAGTAAATGAGGGTGTAACGGACTCCCCGGAGTTGCATCTTCCAGTAAAGGAGACTTAGAAGGCGCGTATCGTGGCAAAGGTACATGCTACATAGCAGTAATTTTTCACGCTATATATGATAAAGATAAAAGTGCACATCAGTAAAACCTGAGACCTTTTTTTACTACAAGATGTTGCCGCCGGACGAAGCTCAAAATAAAAATTGCCCCTGCCAGGCAGGCAAAGAAGATGGACACAACGGCGACCAACAAGGCGGTGCCCGTGGAGAAGACGATTGTTGGGAAGAGCAGGGCTCCCCCAGTCCAGAAGGGCACTGGCACCGCCAATGTATTTGGAAAGAGGCTGACCAAAGCCCCCAACAAGCTAGTGTCTCGATTCAAGTCGTACATAATTAAGGTGGCTGGAAATGCCCGTCACCACAGCCATGGAGGTGAGGGAGCTGATTTGCACAGACGAGAGCCTCAAAAGGTAAGAGATATCGCCACCTTTACTGATATAGCAACGATGTTTTATTGCTCTATCAATATACATTTTACTATCATTTTTTTATCTGATATTTTATCGCCACCCATTTTTACTATACATCCACGTATGTTTTACTACTAATATGAGCATTATGTACTGCATTGTCTATCTTCTCCAGTCCAGGGACAGAATCATAGCGGCCATTGGGAAAGACATGGCGGAGTCGTTCATGGACAAGCAGATGAAGACATGTTCATCTCGCAGTTCATCGAGTATTTGCGCCAAGACGACACCGACCTCAGGCCGGACAGTGATGGGTACAGGACATTCATCCCCATCGAACTGTCGGCAAGTTGTTTTCGTGAAAATGTTTTTTTATAGTAAATGTTAATGCGCATAACATTAAATGCTTATGTGCATGCCAGTAAATGTTCATGCGCATGCCAGTAAAGCGTAACATCACCGACAGTAATATTTAACAGCTCGAGTGTTGCCCATCGACAAAAAAATGCTAAACGTATAGGAATATGTAAATAATGAGCAGTACAACAATGAACATGCCGTGAGCATGCTGAAGGAGCATAGGGGGGGTGGACATCACGTGCGTAAAATTGGTAAGTGTTTTTTTTCTCCGATCACGCTCCCAATAAATATCGTGTTATGATCCAGTAAATTCCATGTTTTATCTCATACATCATATAGCCCCTTTTACTGGACGTGTATTTACGGTTTTGAATTTGCAGATCTTTCTCCCCATTCTACAAAACTCACACTTGTCCGTTTAGTGCTTCAACAGGGTGTAGAAGCGTGTTGAAGTGCTGGACTCCAACGACTCCAACACAAAATGCACAAAAGTGGAGGACCACTATAACCTAGTGAGAGTCAAGATAATCCCTCATACATGGGCATCCCTGCTGTCGGTGTTTTAGAACCGATCTTACGTAATGATTGTTTGATTCAAGGGGTCTCCAAGACTCAAATCATGCAGAGAGAATGACACGAGGATTTTTATACAGGTCCAGGCTTTCTCCTGAGAGAATAACAACACTACTCTTGTGTGATTGTATTGAGTATGTTGGTTACAAATAAAGAGAAAGACTCAAGTCTAGTGTCTTGTGCTCCTGATTGCCTCTCTCCTCGCCGTCTGCTGATTTCGCCCTTTATATAGTGCTCGAGGTGGGCGGTGGTTTCTCCAGTCCAAAGGGCGTCTCAACGCTTGAGATGATGAAGCAGTTACTAGTGATTATTGCTGGAGTAGTAATGTCCCCATGTCGCCGGACGATTATCATCAGGGCAGAGAGTTTAATCGTGAAATTATTCCAGAGAATAATAGCGTATACTAACTGTTTAGATGCCCTAATTAATTGTGCCTACTTGTCCATAAGGTCAATCAATTATAGGGTGGCCGTAGTTGACCTAGCCGTAGAAGGACTTATGACCATATGGTGGTCGTAGAAGAACTTACGACTATGAGGTTGTCGTAGAAGAACTTACGACCATAAGGTAGTCGTAGAAGGTCTTACAGCTCCAGCTTCTCACTTATGAACACTAAGGAGTATACTCAAGAACCATATGATGGTATTATTATCCTAATAAGAATTACAGATAAATAATTAAATGAGGATTATTAGATCATCGTCAAGATTGTTATGATTTCATGTGTCATCAGTTGATCTCAAGCAATAATGATGTATAATCCTTGGAACTGAGATCAGCATAGTTTTCTACATATGTAATAGTATAGTTAGGGGTTGCCAAACGCTACTTCGTAACTGGATAGTTATAAAGGTAGCTTTCGGGTGTACTATGAAACATGCGGAGGAATATGACTGGTCGGATATGGGATTTCCCCCTCCTATTATAACAGGAGGGATGTCTCTGAGCCCCTCATTATGGTCGGATAAAGAAAGTGCATGGCCATGCCAGTTATGGTCAAAGTGTCGACCACATGAAATTATTCGACACTTGATCGAGAAAGTATTGAACAATACATGGATGACAAGTTATCTTACCTGGAGTTCAACCAGATGTCGTGAGGCAAAGGGAGAATACACAAGCAGGTCGTTCAGTTCGATCAGATACGAACTAGTCGTATGGAGATACGAGCTAGTCGTAGACTAGTCGAACATAGTCACGAACTGGTCGTATGGAGATACGAGCTGGTCGTAGACTGGTTGAACATAATCACTAACTGGTCGTAAGGAGTTACGAACTGGTCGTACTTAAGTATTAACTGGTCGTAACTAAGTATGGACTGGTCGTGACTAGATACGAGCTGGTCGTAAGTGATAAGGACCTGGTCATAGATCATATTGCATTAAAGTTCGTCCAATATATTCTATGTGTGTTCAGGAATAGTTATGTCCTGCTAGGTACCACTAATGACTCGTGGTCAGAAAAGAGTTTTCGAGTCACAACCGATTACACATGAACCTATAGGGTCGCATACTTAAAGGGCTAGGATTTGATTTGGATGGTGATCCGAATTCTTGTATGCCACGAGTTCCTAATGAGCCTCAAGTTCGAGACCCATCACAGATGCTTATATATAGAGGGGCGGTAGCATGTGGTACGACGATCATCTTTTGAAGAATCCCTGAAACCTTAATAGCCACGCCTTCCTCATCCAATACGACGCCGCCGGCACTAGCAGCCCAGCGCGTGGTGTCCCTGCCCCGTATGTATGGATACCTTGGAGGTGTTGTTGTGAAGCATCAACACTAGGACGATCCGCAACTCGTGATGATCTCAAGAGCAAGAGGAGAAGATGTGCAGCGAGTATGACTACTACTGCATCAACTTGCTACATCGACTCTACTTCCGCTATGAGTCGGCGCGTTTAGTGGTAATCTCGTGATCTATTACTAGCGGAGGTTCTTTGGTTGCGCGGTAGAATTTTTGTTTTGTGCTATCGTAACCTACCCGTCATCCTTCATGATTGCTGCCTATCGGGGTTCCTCCACACCCGCATGGGGGATGGCCTGTAGCCATTCTCCATGAGGATTCGTTGAAAGGGATGCGTCGGAAGGGGACGTCAGGCGGGGAAGGGATGTTGATCAGGGGTATGTGGATGGACGGATTTTATGTTCGGTCACGTGGGGAGCGCGTTTGGTGGGATACATGGGATCACACGCTTTTTTATTAGGCGGCGCAGGAGGACACGGTCTATTTTCTTTTTCTGCAGTTGTGATCGCGCAAGTATAGCTGGAAGTTTTTATTTTACAGTGAAATACATATTTTAGTAAAGTAAAATGTAGTAATACGAGCAGTAAATACAAACATATACCTGACAGTAATACTTCATGACATTTATAGTAATATAGCTCGAACCAAGCAGTAAAACCACATCGCTCATGGTGTAATCTTTCATGCACAGCATAGTAGTAAACGGGCGGGAGGACAAAAAAATACAGAGGGAGTCAGCAGCTACTGGCTCCCGGCCCCCGCGCGCGCGCTCCTGATCTGCAGCGCAAGAGAGTAGCCCACCGATCGAAGCACTCTGCACACCGCGAAATCACCCGTTCGCGTCGCGCCACTCCTGGGCCCGCCCACCCAAGCGCCGCACGCTCCGCACCCGTCGGCCGCCGCCAGTTAACGCTTTCGGCTGCCCGCATGGCATGACAGCCGCGAGACGAGATACGCACGGCCTCACGGGCAGCTCGACCGAGGCAGGCTGCCTCCTCTCCTCTCAATCGCCTGCTTCGGATTGACTGGTCGCTGATCAGTACAACTCCACTATAGCTAGTACTACCCACTCTTCTTTTTTTCTTTTTCTTTTTTTTTCGTAACAGCTAGTACTATTTACTTTGACAATGCATGGTCGATATATTGTCCTTCCGAAAACGACCAAACGTCAACAACGTTCGGTCGGGTTGGAATTAAACAAGACATGTGTATGCATACAACGTGATGGCTCTTTAATTGAGACCTTGATCTTTATTCGGAGTAAGAGTATCTTTAGTGTATTGAACCGACGTCGATTCAAAATCATGCCACGTAAGTATTCTAGGAACTGAGCTTGTTTTTCTCCAATGTATTAAACCGATTCTTACCAATAACTGGGACCCACATTACATTAAAAAATTACAAAATAATAATATCATCTCTCAAACGCACTCTCTTCTATGTAGTTGTTTAATGCTAATATGAGTTGTTTAGTGCTTTGAATCGATTCCTAAGTAGAGTTCGTTTCTATGCATGTTTTTGTTGGAATCGACCCCTCCAATGTATCAAATCGATTCAATGTTTTTTCTCTTCTCATTTGAACCGGCTAAAACACAACATTGGAGATTGTCTAAGACCAACTAAAGTACTCAACATCTAGGCTCTATTTGTTTAGGCTTAGCTTTTTCTACTTATAGCTTAAAGCTAGTTTTTTTTTTGGTTTAATCAGCTTATAAGCCTCTAAGCTTTTAAGAGCATCTTTAGTGTATTGAACCGACATCGATTCAAAGTCGTGCCACGTAAACATTCTAAGAACTGAGCTTATTTTTCTCCAATGTATTGAACCGATTCCTACTAATAACTGGGACCCACGTTACATTAAAAAACCATAAAATAATATTATCCTCTCTCAAATGCACTCTCTTCTATGTAGTTGTTTAATGCTCATATGAGTTATTTAATGCTTTGAATCGATTCCTAAGTAAAGTTCGGTTCCATGCATTTTTTTTGTTGGAATCGACCCCTCCAATGTATTGAATCGATTTAATACCTTCTCTCTCCTCATTTGAATCGGCTAAAACACAACGTTGGAGATGGTCTAAGACATGCTTTGTTGTTTGGTAATCAGGTTTTTTATAGGATGTTGGCTTATTGAGTTGTATGTGAAGGATAAAAGGTCTGAAATACCCTTAAGGGTTTGAAGGACCTTATTAAGCATGTATTTAAACTGATTTTTTTGCATGGGATCTGAAAATATGACGATACATGCATTTGTACATATGAAACAAAATAGATATCGCTCGTAGTGCATGCATGTATTTATTTTGGACATTTCGTAACGAAAGAAATTAATATAGAAAGGCCAACATCAGTCAACCAAACAAAATAACATAGTAATAAAATAATATTTGATCATATATGACGCAATTATCTTGTCACTGCAACATGTATATATCATATTAATGTAATCTATTTACCCTCTTGCGGCCATTAAAGAAGTAGCAATACTATCACGAAAGACACACATATCTCCATCATCGATTGTTGATCCATTGACATTGTGCCCTCCAAATGATCCAGTGTGTGTATCGTTTGGATCATAATCTTCGTCAAGATCACATCTCTCAAAAAGTTCATCACGTAAAGCACTATGTCTGATGAAGTTGTGTAGCGCCATACATGCAATTATCATTTTCGTTTGAATCTTTATTTTGTAACTTGGCAACGCCAACAAGATTCTCCATTTCATCTTCAACACGCCAAAGGAATGCTCAATCACATTGTGAAGGGACGAGTGCTTTTTCCCTGTCCTTTCAAAAAACTTCTTTTGGAGGTTCTTGTAATCCGTGGTATTCAAACACCCCAATGGTCTATTCTCAGCACCAACTTCCTCAGCACAGGTCTGACAAAATGCCCTGTTGCCAAATGTATCCCAATTTGCCTTGTTGATAGCAACTAGTTTCATCTATACAATTTACATGATGATTTATAATTTATAAGGGTATAATATAATGATATGCAAAACCAACATTTTAATAGTTTTTTCTTAGAACCTTTTAGCTCACAGACACATTGCTCATCATACACAGACAAAACAAGAACCCAATTCTGAATCAAGCATATGAGAGGCACATAATCATCGGAACTTCGGAAGGAACTATTGTATGGTTAAAATTTTTCACACACTCCACAGGTCTAACTTCAATTGCATGGCCATTTGAAAACAAATCTAACTCCATGCCGGTTGCCACACAAGATACAGATCAAAAAGTCTTGATCAGAGATACACTTATAGATTTCTAAATTAATTAAATTAGTCTAATCAAATACAATACTCTCCAAAATCATCAAAAGTTCTTCCAAGCATAAAATTTTACTGAGCTAAGCCGTAGGGAGGCTCTCCAAACAATTGTGCAAGTGCTATCATTAATCTAAGAAAGTAAAATTTGTCACTGATCATACTACCATTGTGATCAGCTTCTGGTTTGTCATCTTAATCTGGCACAAACAAAGCAACCATATATCACCCTGAAATAACCACATCTAACACTACTAAGAAGGGTAGCTATGCCATTATAAGGATCTCCGAAATATTTGCAGATTCCGATCAACTTATCATAACCAAATCAACTACAGTTCTTCATGCCGACACTACTGCAGCGATCAAATTCCTCTTTGAGATACGAAACACACACAAAGTAGTCATGTTTTGAGTACTACATTGTGTTGTGTGCGATTTTATCAGTCCATGCCATCATTGATGATGTTTGCTGTAGTAAAAAGGTGTTGCATTTTGTGCCAGTGCTTACAACCTGCAATCTTTCATTTTGATTGCCTTGTCAATTAGACTCACCTTGATCTAGGAGGGAGGCGCTGCCGGTGGGAGAAGAAGGCGTTGGGAGGCGGAGTCGTAGGGGGGAGGCGCATTTACGCTGCCGGGAGGCGAGTTTGGCAGGGAGGTGACGGTGTCGGGAGCCTGAGTTGGGGCAGGAAGGCGGCATTTACGGCCGAGAGGAGGAGTCGTTCAGGAGGAGGAGGCGCGGTCGAAGAGGGAGGGTAGGCGGCGCGTCGAAGAGGGGAGGTAGGCGGTTCGGGGGATGGGAGGCGGCGGCGATGGGGATGCGGAACGGAAGGGGAGGCGTTGGGTTGGGGACTGAAGGGGAGGGGAATAGATCGGAAACAATAGAAAAAATAAAACGGTTTGCAATTATATACCAATGGTATTTTGAGAGTAATTTCAATGAAGTTTGGTGGCAAAGAGATATTCTATTCCGCAAAAGCCAAAAAAAGCACCTCACTCATGGCTTATGGCTTTTAGGCTTAAAATGGCTTAAGCTTTTTATAAGTCGGATGAAAAAGCCACCCCTTTGTTTAAACTTAGGCTTTTTTGCTTTTGAGCTAGACAAAAAGTCTAAACAAATAGGGCCTAAGTCTAACGAATTTCATCTGCAACTTCGACAAGCAAAAATTATCTTCTGTATAAAGAGGAGCCCTCTGGACTTCACACCACATTGAATAGGAACAGATTTCACTCTTGCTTTTTTTCTTTTCTTTTTTGTTTTTCAAGGAAATTAGTAGGATCGAGGTGTATTAATTTTTCTTTCGCTCTAAGAAAAAGAGAAATATACTAGAAATTCTCAAAAAAAAAACATCAAACCCTTAAATTGGTAGACCTTGATATAAAGGCTCAGATTCGATAGTTGTCTTAGAGATATATTAATTTGAAAAATCTAAAAAAAATAGCAAACTCTTAATTTGGTGTACCCTAGTTTTAAAGATTAGATTCAATAATTGGTTTAGAGATATATTAATTTGAAGAAAAAAGAAATAGGTAGCATTACATTTGTAAATTTGCTCGATAGACCCACATCTCAATCCTCTGTTTCACACGTAAGGAGAGAGATCTTAAAATAAAATTTGCTAATTAAATATAGAATCAATGTCGGACCCCCGGGCCTGGAATACCCGAATACCCTATGTGTATACTGTACTAGTTCCATGATCAATGGCTAGTACACACATTCACACCATTTGGCAATCACATCCATACATACACATATAAAAGTAAAGAAAATGGTACTTAACTTAAGCGATTACAAGTTATTACATCAATGGCCGACTGGCCAAATAAAAGCAGTCATCAAAGTAAAAAGTAGCAGCGGAAGAAATGATAAAAGTAGCGGAAGTCCAGCGGCATGCCCATCCAACCCTCAGGCAACCGATAAGGAACAAGGCCTAGGTAGACCTGTCAACGAACCCTCCAGTTCCGGGTGCGAAGAACGTATCGTCAGGCATCGGCTCATCTTCGAACTCTTAACAACAATATTAGCAACATTGAGTACAATGCAAAAATTATATAGATGCAAGGCTTTCAAAGGATGAAGTTCTACTCTACAAGTTATTTTGCTTAAAGCCATTTTTATTTGTAATATCAGTATGTAGTAATTTAATTACAACGAAAGTTTAAAAGCAGTTAAAATAGATACACGACAGTAAGTAAAGAACCGAATGAATAATAACAACATCTCGCAACCCTCCTCGGTTGCGAGATCAAAGGAAAAACAATAACTCATTTTTGGCCATAGACATGGCATTCGATTAAAATATAAACCACAAACAATTCCCATGTTTTTCCAATAAAACAATTTTTGTAAAAATCAACACTACGGTCGTATCGTCCGCACTAACATGCTCATGACCGCTAGCATGACTATTTAAATAGATTTAAACTCCGTAGAGGTATACAACTTTACCTATAGTACACAAATATTCCAGTTTGTTTGGAATTCTCTAGTTTATTCGGCATCCATCGATGCCACCGCTCACTACCGTAGGCAAACAATCTAGAGGATGTGACAAAGTCTTTACATCATCTAGTCCTATCCTTGTACTAGCTCAGCGAATGTTTATCCTCACTTCCCCTAGGTTTACGCCCCTGTCTCAGTGAGGCATTCACAGTTGTGTCGGCAAGCTTTGTGCTCAAGACCGTGGTGAATGGAGCCCCTTCGGACATACCAGTACATTCGGTCCTGCCCGCACTACTACGGCCTACCTACGTGCAAGCTAGGGTAGTTTTCAATTACTTAAGTAGCTATGACTATCCCATACTAGTACATATGGTTGTATGTTAGGTCTTAGATTAGAGTTGCTGGCATTCAGTCCTTAATTAACCCGGACAAGAATCTTCCCTTATCTACTAGTGAGACTCCTCTCTCACTCTTCTCAGAATATAATATAACTCGTCAGCGTCCAAAACTAGGTTTTTTATATTTTTTTTAATACAAAATAACATAGGTACACCCCTCTGGACATTTTTCAAAATCTCTCAAATTCACAATTATCATATTGTCTTTTTATAAATTTTTAGGAAAATCTTTCACTCTATTTAGAAGTTGTGCGATACACGCACTCAAAAATTCCCAAATGACATTATATATTGTCTAATCCATAATATAAATGCTACAACAGTAAGGAATCAATATTCCAAGGAGATATATGCAATAATTAGGATTTACAACTACTGATTTCCCAAATTTAGCATTTTCATACAAAACATACACGCATGTATAATAGATTTTACAAAATAAAGTACAATAAGTAAAATACTAGGATCAACATGATCAAAGGAGGTGATTGCCTTGGTTTTTATGTTCTGAATATATGGTTGGTTGGTCGTCGAAATAAACACTCGAGCAATCGACGTCTAATTCAAAAAGAGCCGGAAACGAATTAAATAACACCAATAATTTCAACAGTGGCCAAAATAAAATATTTTTGCATATTCTAGTAGGTCATGATTTTATATAAATTTAGAAATAAAAATAATTTAATTTGGAATTTTTATGCGAAAGTTATTAATATTCTAGTTTAGCTCGGTTTGGAAAATCCAAAGAAAAAGAGAAATATGCTTTCCAATAGAGAAAGTGTATTCTCGTGCATGTTCTAATGAGGTTTACGCTTCCCAGTGAGGAAAGCACATTCCCCTTAGAACTAAAAGCGTATTTTCCATTTTATTTTGATTTTCTTTATTAACCCGACAAGTGGGTCCACCTGACAGTGGCTCGGTCCACACGAACAATGCGTAGACCGAAGGTCTACACGCACCGTGCACGGTCCACAATATGGTGCGCTGTGCACTTAAAGGCTGTGGGGCCCACATGTCAGTGACCCATTTTAACTCAGGTTTAATTTGAATCTCGTTTACTGTGGTTGGGACTCATGCGTCAGTGACTCAAACATTAATTAGCTAATAATTAAACCATTGACTTGTTGTAACGACCGTGATTACACGCGTTAATGGCGTTGCTACAGTGCTCATCCACTTCAGACAGCACAGAGCAACACCCTCGCGGTCGCACTCGTCGCTGGCGCGATGTTGCTCGACGGTACCGGGGAAAGCCCAAAATGGGTTCCCCGTAACCTTGCGCACCTTCTGGTGCTGGCGGTGAGGCCTACAGTGGCTCCTAGCAGTGGCACACCGGTGTTGAGCGGTGGCGAAGTTACGGCTTCAAGCCAACGTCTCAATCGGCAATGCTTCTAGATAAAGAACGTGCACACTGGCTTCTAAGAGGTACTAGAAGTATCCCAGAAGCGATGACAAGGTTCAGGGAGGCTTGGAGATGGCCGACGATGTGAATCGAGGTGGCGGCGGTGAGCTTCCCGTGGAGAAGTCATTGGAGATGAAGGTGAAGCTCGGGGAAGATTGAGGAAGCTCGAGGGTTTTCTTGCGATGCTCCTGGTGCAACCAATCAATGCGGGGTTCACTGAGGAAGAAATGGTAGTGTAGGTGATGTTGTCGGGCGGAGATGAGGAAGATGCACCAATTCAGCGTCTCCTGTGGATCAAAGAGGGAATGGAGTGAGGGGAAGTTTCATGGTGCTCTAAAACATGGTATGACGCAGGTAGGGCGAAGAGGAACCCTTCAGGGCGATGGGAGTGGCGGAGGTGGCGCATGACCGAAAATGGAGCTCGGAGCTCTCAGGTGTTTGAGCTCGATTGAGTGGAGAAGAAGGTGAGGGAGAGAGCGCAGTGGTGAGGAGGGGGTAGAGCGAAGCTTGGGGTAGCTTCTTATAGGCCGAGGGTCAGAGAAACACGAGGGAGAGTCTGGGGTGACGGCGGGCAAAGACGACAGAGTTCTCGGGCGTACAGGTAGGAGTGGGCGAGTTGGGGGCAGGCATGGGCGCGGAGGAGACCAGGGAAGTGATGGGGAGTGATGGAGGTGGTTGATGACCAAGAAACTCGGGGGCAATGTGGTGATACCGCGGGCGCACGGCGATGCGCTCATGAGTGTGCGCTGGCACTCGACGAACCGAGGTGGACGAAGGTCCCTGAAGGCGGGGTCCACTTGCAAAAGAGAGTGAGGGAGGGTATTAGGTTTAGGGTTTTTGATTTAAAGCTGATTTATTTGCCGAATTTTTATACTGGACAAACAAAGTCCAACTTTTATGAAAATTTTTGTGGGGACTCTTGACCTATGATAATTTGTTTGGTAAATTTCTCAAAAGTTTATATCTTTTGTGATTTTCTCTAAAATTTATACAATTTTCTGTTCCTATGCATTTCATTTATTATTTTTAACAAAGTTCCACATGATTTGTTTAGTGAATTTTTCCTGAGAGATTATGCACAAAATAATTCTCTCATTTAATATTTTTTACTTTGTTTTGTCTAATTTCTTTTGAGTGCATGTGTGTTTGTATTTCCTGATTTGTTTTTAAACCAAAGTTCAAAATTCAAACATGGGTAGACTTTCATATGTAAAATGATCAAAGTATTTTTCCTAATGCATTTATAATACATATTCCTAAAATTTAGACTTTGGGATGTTACAATCAAATATCTTAAATTAAAATTTAGAATGCAAAATATAAATTTTAAAATTTAGATTTGCGTAAATTTATACTTGTAACGACCCCATTTTTCAAATTGGGTGCACTCGGTTTGTGTAACCACCCAAGATTTCGGTTGCAAACCGAAATGAAATCAAACTTGCTTACGAACAGTTGAAAAACATTATTTTGATTAAATTATGGCCTAACGGCTATTTTGCAGTAACAAAATGGGCATCTTAAGCCCAAATCTTTAACTTACATTCAGAAGAACCAAAGGCTTCCACAGGAAAGCTTGAGTGCGGTCGCAACCCTAACACGTTCTCCAAGGTATTCTTCAATCTTCTGATATGCCTTCTGATAAAAATTTAGCAAGATTGAGTACACAATGCACTCAACAAGCCATCTGGGAAAGCTATTTAACTACATGCCAAGAGTTCAATGGATTGTTTAGGGTTTACCATATCAGGTATATGGGGATGCAACTTTTGAGTAAAAGCAATTTGTCTTTAAAACAATAAAATCGTATTAATATAACATCATGGGTTTACACAACAACTGTGATTACCATCTTAACATCTCAAAATATCTAATTATGCTTCATATGTTGGAATCACCTATGAACACAGCTTCATTAACCGGAAGCACGGCGTATTCGAATACCATTAATTATACTCTGCAGAGTTGCCAAACTTTACCCACAAGATACCTCAAGCTCATACTGTCAGGCCATAAACACGCAACACGTTAGCATGTGATTGAGCTGAGATAACAAGGCATTTTCATTGCTCAACCTTTCTAGCCTCTACCCAGTAGCTTCAAGGTCAATACAGCCATCAGGAAACCACCGGCCAATGCTGGAGTGCGCGGCCCTATGCTGACTAGTCCATACCGTTGTGTAGTTCAGCGAGTGCCCTAACCAGCCTACTCCTGACTCACCCCCATTCCGCGACTGCTCTATCACACTAGAGCAGTTGACATCCTGTAGATATTCGATCGGAAGAGCAGTGTACTAAGCCAAGTTGGATATACCAAACCCATGCTTGAGCGATTTCTATATCTGTTATTTGGCACAACGTTCTTGTCCTTACCTGTCTCTAGTGAGGAAATGGACCAACACCAACTCATGGTTGTCCAACTGCTTAGTCTCACCTTCGACTCACTTTTGTCAAGTATCTTGAGTTGTCCATACTCTTGGTCTCAACCCTCAACTCTCCACCAAAACCATTGGATGTTAGCCAATACTCTTTGCAGTATTTACAAACACATTGTGTGATAATGCCGAACATTTATTAATATCTATGTAACTTAATCTTGTCAAGGTGAATATGACCTACAAGAGAACATGTGGGCTTGTACACGGGGTGATAGGATATATCTAATCATCATGCCATTCAAAAGTATTATTTCAATATCAAAGTAATTGGCATAAATACGGTAATAAAAGTAATAATAAAGGTACATAAAATATAGGCTCAAAATTATCAGATGAATGCGACTTGCCTCCATATCTGCAGTTCTTGATTGGATTTACCTCTCCCATGTCTTGATCAACTCCTTTGTAGCTTGATCAACAAAATTGGGATCTAACGTGGAAGAAAATCAAATAAATAAGTCCGGGCTCAACATGAGGCGAGGGAACAACTTGAATTAAATAAATTCGGAAAGAATTGAAAAGAAAGGTGGTGTTGGAAGGTGGGGATTTATTGGGTGCTTGATTAGGTCAAATGGAGTTCAAAATGGGATTCACAGGCTCTAAACGTTCAAAATGTGTGTGTGTGTGTGTGTGTGTGTAACTTACTGGGTCTGGATGAACAATGACGGGTTTGGGTGAATAGTAATGGCTTCGGTACTATTCACTAATGGATTCGGGTGGAATAGTACCAGGTTAACACTATTCGCAATGGGTCGGATTTTGTGAGCAGTAATGGGTTTGGGCTGAGGTGTTAAAGGGATGAATAGTGTTGGGCTACAGTGGGAAATAGTGGGAAATAGTGCTGGGCTGATTTGGTTAATGGGCCTCCTTGCCCGGCTTGATGATCTTTCGGTCCGGTTAAGCTTGCCAAAGAAGGAGCCTAACTCCTTTGGCTCTCTCTCTACTTCCTTTCCTCCTCTATGGCTGACGTTGACGGCAGCAATTGCGATGGCGGTGGTGGTCGGCGGCGACGAGGACGAGTGTGGGAAGAATCAGTGAGGCGAGGGCAACCCATTTTGGGGTTTTACATGGCCGAAACAGGGGGACAGCGCGGCAGCGCTCCGGTGGCGCTCCAGCCAAATTGGCCGGCCAGGGAGCACCAGCGGACCGAGAGGGTCACGATGGTGGTTACGGTGGATCTTAGGGAAGTCGGGGGCGGCCTGGCGATGGTGGTCGAGGGTGGCTGCACAAATAGGGCAGGTGGTGGTGGGGAAAAGTTTCTAGAGAGCAAGGTGGTGCTAGTGACGGGGTCTAAAGGCTAGGGGCGCAAGGGTGGTGGTGAATCGGCGTTGAGGTCGCCGGGGAAGAAGAAAGGGGGCGGCGGCACTTGATGGTGGCTATCGACGTTGGGGAAGAAGGAGCGGTGCCGAGGGGTTGAGGGGAGACTGAGGAGGAAGATGGTGTCCTGGCTCGGGCTTTATACGCTCAGAGAGGCAGTGGCAATGGAGAGGTGGCGGCAGCGGGCTTGGCACGTGGAGGGAGGAGTGTGCGGCTGCGCGCAATCAACGTTGGAGAAGGGGGAAAGTTGGCGGTGGGTGGCGAGGCTTTGGAGCGATCCGGGGGCAGTGCGGGGACGAAGTTGACGGGGACAAAGGCGAAGAAGAGTCAAGGTGGTGCGGTGCTGAGAAAAGACGCTTTCGGGCTAGAAAAGTAGAATTCCAAAAGAGGAAAACAGAAAAGAGGGAAAACTTTCCGAATTGGACAAGAAATCCGAATTTGAACCAAACTTCAAACAAGTTTTTGAAAACTTGAAATTTTATGTCTTTTCAATACTATACTACACCAAACCGCGCAATTGCACAGGCCAATTGGCTAGTTTATACAGATGCACACGTTCTAACTTCTAACTAACATGCACCGCATGCACTAACCCACCGATCGACACTAAGAACTCTCCTGCATGTCCGCAATGTTCAAACAACCTGCTGATCAGTTCTAGTCGAGCACTACGCCATGCGCTTCGCACCTACCAGACATGCACATTGCCCTCCTTAAACATTCACCGAACTTGCACAACTCGCATGTTGTGCACTACTCTTATTTCGGCGCCATGCATGCACTCCCACACCGTTACGAGGCCTGCACTCCACGTTTACCACTACATGCAAATGAACAACACATGCAAAGACACTCAACTAAATGCAAGTCAAGATTACATCTAGCATTAGCTAGTAGCCGCCGGCGACCTGCTCGACGAACGCCCTGAGGTTCCTCTCCGACGAGCCGCCCTCGGCCACCACCGCTCGCGCCTTCTCCCTCCACAGCGCGGCCTTGGCGCGCACCATCTCGGACGTGGCGAAGTCGAGGCACCTCCTTAGCTCGTCGGCCTCCAGGACGCCGTCCTTGTCGCTTACCGCTGCCCTGACGCCGGTGCCGAGCTGCTCCACGAGCCATGCGTTCGTGCCCTGGTCCGTCCACTGCGGCACGCCGACGACCGGCACGCCGCACGCCACACTCTCCAGCGTCGAGTTCCACCCGCAGTGCGTCACGAAGCACCCCACGGCCGGGTGCGATAGCACCTTCACCTGGTCGCACCACTCCACCACCATGCCGTGCTCGCCGCCGTCGCACACGTTGCCGTCGTCCTCGCCGCGGTTGTCCTTCCTCAGTGTTAGACAGCTACACACACCTGCATGGCTCCCGCTCACGTACCTAGTCTTCCGGCATGCACCAGCACTACATCCGCGTCTTGGGCTCGGCATGCAACTGCCGATCCACTTTGCTAGCTTGTTTCTGTTGCTAACGTCTACATGTACTTATCTACCGATGTACTACATATACGTGAATGCAATGAGAATACATGTGCTTGCTGCCATTATACATTTATCATGGTATCAGACTACTAGCGATCCTCTTCCCAGCAATGAGTGAGATCGGTTCTCCATCGGCTCCCGCCGCCGGCACTGGCACAGCTAGTTCCACCGCACTCTCCTCCACCTCTTCCCAGAGCACCTCTGTCTTCGCTCCTTCCACTCTTGCTCTCCAGGTCGGCAACATCAAGGCTTTCATCCCCATTGTTCTGGACCTTCAGGTCCCGAATTACTCCCAGTGGAGACATCTCTTTCTCGTCCATCTCGGCAGATACTCTCTGCGCCATCACGTCGATGGCTCGGATGCCACCCACGACGACCCGGCGTGGGTACAGGAGGACTACATTGTTCTCCAATGGTTGTATACAACCATCTCCCACGAGCTGTTCCAGATGGTGATGAATCCTGACTCCACGGCGTACAGTACATGGCGCGAGCTCGAGGGCTTGTTCCGCGACAACGAACCAGCTCGTGCCATCCACCTCGAAGCAGAACTTCGTGTTGCTGTGCAAGGCGATATGACCGTGTCCGCGTACTGCCACCGTCTTAAGTCTCTATCAGACGCCTTGCGCGACATTGGTCACCCAGTCTCGGATCAGACCTTGGTCCTCACCTTGCTGCGCGGCATCAGCGACAAGTACGCCGTCCATGCCTCCATGCTCCCGCTCCTCAAGCCCTTTCCCACGTTTCTCGAGGCACGTTCTACATTCATGCTCGAGGAATACATTTATCACTCAGCACCCACAGGAACGGCCGGCCGTTCTCCGCCATGCCGCTCGCGACCTCGGCGATCTGCCGCTTGCTCATTACCGACATGCTTCCGAAGGAGATGTACACCACCGATCCCACCGGCCGCGCGTCGAGCCACTCAAGGTAGCCCTTGCCGTCCTGCTTGAACAGGTCGTTGTTGGACGGCGCCGGCGCCGAGCCGTTATTGTCGGCGGCCGCGTCCAGGAAGGAGAGCACGGGGCCGACGGGGATGATGTCAAGGCCGTGCTGCCGCAGCGACGCCACCGCGTCGGGCTCCATGTTGTCGAACGTGTTGGCGAGCACGGTGGGCCTGCCTTCGCGGCCGAGCGCGTCGATGAGGTCGCGGACCACGGTGAGCATGAAGGCGTAGGGGTCTTCGTCGGAGGTGATGGTGAGGAACGACGGCAGGTCTTGCACCCGGAGCGGCGGGAGCCCTGGGATGCGGACGGCTGCCCATGGATCGCCCGCGGCGGCCGTGATGTCCCTATATATCGACGCCGTCTGTGCCGCGGAAGAAGTTTAAGTAGGCGGCAAGCACGGTGACCGGCTGGATCCAGTAGAGCGCGGCGGGCACGCCGTGGTCTCTGGCGACGTCAGCGACCCACGGCAGCATGAACGTGTACACCACGAGGGTGACGGGGCGGCCGGCGGCTCGGAGGCGCGCGAGAACGGCGCCCAGCGTGCGTGACCCCACGAGCTTGAACTGGCTCAAGTAGCGCGTGGGGTCGCGCGCAGCCACAGCCCTGTCGAACCCGTCGTCGTAGCCGTCGGAGTAGGGCACGTAGCACACCCCCGCGCCGTCGCGGTGCTCGCACTCGTCCGCAGCGTCGGGGAACATCTTGCGGTACGCGGACACCGCGGTGGAGACGGTGACGCGCACCCCCGTCGAGCGCAGCAGGCGCAGCGCGAGGTGGCGCACCGGGTTGATGTGGCCCTGCGCGGGGAACGTGGCCACCAGAAAGTGCGGCTCCGGCGCCTTCTCCTCCATGGCCGACATTGTGCAGTGCGACGCAGCAACCAAGCTGTTACTGTCCTTGCCTACGTTCGTATGACAAGGTAGCTCGCTACTGTGGCCTGTAGCGATCGAGTGATGTGGAGATGGGGAAGGAAGCGGGGGTGTGTCTTGGCTTTTTATACATGGGAGGGAGGAGAGGTCGAGTTGACGCGAGCGGTGAGGGGAGCCGACCGAGCCTCAGCCCGCAGGTCAGGGCTGTGCCTGTGTGGTCAGCTGCAGCAGCAGGTAAGGTGGAGTTGACTTGGTTGTCAATCTATGACCGATAGATATCCCTGCCCCTCTGACTTGGAATTTGCTTCCATCTGGCCTAGCGAGTAGCGAGAGGGTGCGCATCCAGTGTACATTTCGATTTCCGTAAACGCCGTTGGATTAGCTTTGAGATGTGTATGTGTCCCTGATTCTGAGTGATTCAAGTCCTGTGTTGCCCTCTGTCACGGCCGGGTCACAACCTGTCCAGTTTTCCGGCGGCTCCGGGAGTACGCGCGCACTACTCCAGTAAGCAACAAAATGAGCTAGGTAGTTTAGAGGAGGCCATGAATGATATGATTGACTTGGGCAGCTGGCAGGTCGTGACGTGCGCCATGACGAACCGGACGGAGAGCATTAATTAGCACACGTGCACAGGGGCTAGCTTGCTTGACAGCGTCAGCGAAATGCAGTACGTACATACGTTGCAGCTTGCACCAGGCAGCGTACCGCACCGGTCACCCGGGCAGGTCGTGACGTGCGCACTGACGAACCGGACGGCGTCCACAGGCCGATTGTAAGCAACTTGGGAACCGTCAATCCAAAGAATTTTTTATTGTTTTAGCCTGTAGCAACAATTAATTTCAAAAACAGCCCCTATTTATCATAATTTTTAAGAGTGGCCTCTGAACAGTGGTCATATCACAGCACTCATCGGGTGGCAGGACTCGCCTCGGCCGCCAAGCAGTCACCGCCGATGGTGGCGCGCAGTGCCCCCCGCCACACATTTCTTCATTTTTTTCTCCTTGTTGAAATATTATTTCATTATATTTTGTAAAAAAACGAAATTTCATTATATTTTATTGAAAATGAATATCTAAGACCGAGATTTATAAAAAATTTCATTAAGAAATAAGGGAAGGAGTAGGGTTTTTTTAATCCAAATCGTGGTTTCATCACAGTTCGAAAGATATATATAAAAAGGTATGAGGACTATTGGAGTGTCTCCACAATGAAATCGTCTCGAGCGTGATACTGGCGATATAGACAAAAATCGATGAGGTACTTTATGAAGCTTATACACAATGTGATTGGAGGGTGGGAAAGGTCGTTGTGATGATGAAGATGTCCGAAAATACGGAGTCTCTCCTCGATGAAGACATACTTGCAATATAAGCTTAGCGGAGACACTAACAAGAACTACATTAGATTATGCGATGAACATCGCTACACGTAGTGACATGGCATGATGGTCCGCTTAATTGCTTTAGTCATCCGCGCTACTACTACGATATACATCGCGACACAAGCATCCGGACCATATAAGTACACATGCCTTTAGGGATATTAAAATACATGGGGTACGACGGAGACTACTACGTAATGACCGACTCCATGCGGCACCGGCCATTTTCCTTTCTTTGCAAGCTCGGCATTGAACTCCTCGCCGCCTTCCCTTCCCTTCCCTTGTCGCGGAGTGTCCACGTCGGCCGGTATGTCAAGTCGTCCATGTCCTCGCGATTTCACGATGTAAGTTCATCGATAGTGGAAATCGGAAGAATGATGTAAATTCTTCATAACTCACGCCGTCGATACGGATTACGCCGGACGACCGGATACACAGGTCGGGCCGCTCACCAAGCATGAGCATTTCCTTGCCCTTGTCGCGGATCGCCCACATCGGGCCGGTATGTCAAGTCGCCCATGTCCTGCGATTCCATGATGTTAGTGCGTCATATAGTGAAAATCGTAAGAATGATGTAAATTCTTCGTAACTCACGTCGTGGATACGGAGTACGCCCGGGCGACCGGAACGCTGTGGCGGCCGGGCTCAGCCACATGAGCCTTTCCCTTGCCCTTGTCGTGGGATTGTCCACGGGTCGGTATGTCAAGTCGCCCATGTCCCGTGATTGTACGATGTAAGTGAAAAACGAAAAGGATGTAAATTCTTCATAACTCACGCCGTCGACATGGATTACGCCGGCGACTCATCGGCTCTTCGGTGCGCCCTCAACAGGTCCAAGACGTAAGGTTTCCACCGCACGAAGTTCTCGCCCGCACCGAGTAGTTCAAAGATATATCATTGGATGAATGCCTCGTCAGATATCTCCGCCGCCGATCCATCGGAAGAAGCGGCAACGCATCTCTCGGCCGCCATTTCGTGGGGATGAAGTTAAAACTTTACTGAAGTCAACGTTGACGAAAATCAATGCGCGAAAGAAATGCTTACGAGGTGGTGCCCTGACGTAGTACGCCTAGGCATGCGGTGGTCGGGTGTGTGGATCAATGATCTCGCTGGTTCGCCACACACACATTGCGGATCGGAAAATGTGGTGGTATCGAGCATCTTTCATTGATTTATCTGGGTATTGTAGCCGTTTCCTCTTCGCTTAAGCCAATTTTGCTTCTTCAACACCTCGCGTAGAAGTTTGTCAAGAGTCCATAGTCGGGTATGTATTGTGTAGTGTTGTGTAGTGTTGGGTTTGGTTCAACCCCTTTTATAAGCCCCATGGTTGGCATGGTGTGGTTAATTTCTTATCATCGCGCGCAAAGCCGCCTGTGGTCTTGTCACTACTCAAAGTCGCTCTTTGTCCTTTGGTCTTATCATCGGGCAAAGCCGCCTGTGGTCTTGTCATCGCGCAAAGTCGTCTCTTTGGGCTTATCACCGGGAAGTCGTCTCCTTTTGGTCTTATCATCGCGCAAAGCTTGCCCGTGTGGTCTTGTCATCGCGCAAAGTCGCTCCTTTGGTCTTATCATCGCGCAAAGCTACCCCGTGTGGTCTTGTCATCGCGCAAAGTCGTCTCCTTTGGTCTTATCACCGCGAAAGTGTCTCCTTTTGGTCTTATCATCGCGCAAAGCTACCCCGTGTGGTCTTGTCATCGCGCAAAGTCGTCTCCTTTGGTCTTATCACCACGGAAAGTCGCTCCTTTTGGTCTTATCATCGCGCAAAGTCGCCCGTGTGGTCTTGTCATCGCGCTAAAGTCGTCTCCTTTGGTCTTATCATCGCGCAAAGTCGTCTCCTTTTGGTCTTATCATCGCGCAAAGTGGCCCGTGTGGTCTTGTCATCGCGCAAAGTCGTCTCCTTTGGTCTTATCACCGCGAAAGTCGTCTCTCTTTGGTCTTATCATCGTGCAAAGTCGCCCGTGTGGTCTTGTCATCGCGCAAAGTCGCCCCTTTGGTCTTATCATCGCGCAAAGCCGCCTCGCGGTGGTCTTGTCACCGTGGAAAGCTGCCTGTGGTCTTGTCATCGCACAAAGCCGCCTCCTTTGGTCTTATGACGATGCGGACTGACCCCTCCGCCAGTGCGGTATGGACCGCCCCACGCCACGCTATGCCTCCGGTTTCGGCTATTTAAACGCTGCGCCACACACTCGCCGATCATTCCTCTCGTGAATCTCTCCTCTTGTGAGGTGCCTCCCTCTCCGCACCTAACATTTTTCTTTGTCCTTTGTCCGAATTCGTTAGTCGTTACTAATGCGATGCATGTTTGAATTTGCGCCTTCCGTGTCGGAGGTTAAGAGTTGGTAACGTCAGAACGGTAAGTTCATTTCAAAGAACGCACGATGGTTCTTATGTTGTGTGTTGGTTGAAATATTTTCTTACTTTTTGTCGAAATGGAGACACCGTGACGTGTTCCATGGTAACGCATGCGTGCCGGTCCGCACGGAGTTGATTTGTCCACCGCCGGCCGCTTTGGTAAACGCTCCCAACCCGCACGCGCCGATTTGGTAGAGCTACGACGGTGCATTCGGCAGCTTGTTTGATAGCCACGCCGCTAGGAACAAGATAGTAATAGAGGCGGTCATCGCCACCATGGTCCCACCCACACGGCGGATGTTGTGGGGCCCGTGAAGGTGACGAGCAATGGCATGTGGGCAGAGTACATGGAGATCGTTAGCAATCCTCACGCTCCGATCTATGGACGCGACCCATGGTGTACGCCCATTTTGTTTATCCCGCCAATCCTCCGGGGGCGCCGTTCAGGAGCCGCCGACGCTCTTGTCCCCTCTTTGGTTTAATGACGATGGGAGAGGTCTCGAGAGCGCCAGACGTCGTTACGCAGGATGCTCCAGTTGATGGAGATTCTGGTACTTTCCAACCCAATGAAGGTGTGGATAGATGGCGGGATGCTCGTGTTGATTGTCACGAGATTATCGATGGCATGGCCGAGGGCACTGCCACCGAAGATGAGGACGACTTTGACTCGCAATCCAGCGAGGACGAAGCCGACGATGAGGGCGGGATCGTCGGTGGCATTGTTTCGACTGACACGGACTATGTTCCAAGTCGGTTGGATTGCTGCTGCCTCTTCCCTTGTTCTCGCCCAGAGCACGAGTCGTCGTGGGCCTTCGATGCGACACCCCGTGGGGCAACATTTCCACACAAGGTCGCCGCCAGCAAGCTATCGTGAGTTTCGCGGTGAAGACCAATGGATTTACCGAGTGTACAGTGAGTTTGAACTTTGTTTGATGTATCTTCAACCATCTACAAGACGTTGTACTAACTAATATATGTCGCCCGTTATGTGTAGGTCTAACTCGACACTTACATAGTTAAGTGCGTTTTACCTCTTGCCCCGCAAAGTCCGCGGCGCAGAGATTCCTCGGGCGGAACGGCCTTCCGTATCACGCCGTGATTTAATCACACATGTGAGCTTCAGAGCCATTGCGACGATAAGAATGTAACCTCACCTACATCGCGAGCATTGTAAGCCATGCATTGTCGCCGATTTGACCATTTCGCCAAAGGTTCTAATGGCTAACGAAGCGAATACAATAGGGTATGCCGTTAGCTACTGAAGAAGGTCCGGGCGAGCGCGGAAGGTCCTTAAAGGGTTGTACGGTACCTACAAGGAGGCGCATTTACCTAGTCCCCGCATCGTTGAAGCAAATTGCGGATGCTAATCCGGGGACATGCGTCAATAGGGACGATAGGCCCGACAGGTCCAACAACCCAAATTCCCTAATCCTTGATCGAGTCTTCTGGGCTTTTGGCCCGGCAGTCCAGGGCTTCCACCATCGCCGCCCCGCCCCGAGTATGGACGGTACTTTCTTTCGGAAATACAAGGGCACCATTCTCATCGCTATTGCCGCCGATGGCAACGACCAATTGCTCCCGCTGTTTTGCAATTGTGGAGAATGAGAACACTGCCAGTTGGCTATGGTTTCTAGCCAACATAAAGTAACATGTTGTAAGGGATCGACCGAATGTGTGTGTCATAACCGACCGTCATGCCGGGTTGTTGTCCGCGTTGCGCACTATGCGCATCCGGATTAGGCACCGCTCAATGGAACGACATGCGCACACGTTGGTGCACGCGCATCTAGTCGCCAATTTCCACACACGCTTCGAGCAAAGACCTCATGAAGAAGTTCAAGAAGCTCGCCACGTAATCGAAGCGCAAGTTCGATGCGTGTGGCGGGAACATGAGGTCAAAACCCAGCGTGCAAGTGGAGGTTCGCCCAAAGATCGCAAAGTGAGTTATTGAGTGGATGAGCGAGCATGCCCCGACTATGAGAAATGGTCCTTCTTCACGACACCTATGGTGCTCGATGCACGCATCATGACAACCAACATGTCCGAGGTCTACAACGGTGTGTTGAAAGGGTCCGTGCCCTCCCATCACCCATTGTAGAGGCGAGACATGGCACAACATCTTTTAACAACAGTGGCCGCGCCACAATTCTATATATCATTAAGTCTAATTTATCATCATTGAATTATGCGATCGAGAGACATCATATAACTAAAGCATGTCTAAGCAATATACGCACCCATGTTGGTATCTCAAAGATGTCCAACTAAGATTACCCAACCTATGGTGTCTAAGGGTACATGTCAATATGTCAATCACGAGTATTCAAGGAGTTATACTGTCGAGTAGGCATTCAGCTATTTTCCAAACTATTTTTATACAATTAGCCATGCATGTTGATATAAAACAATGTAATTTTGCAAACTTGGTACGACATGATCAAAGATCTACGACTTGCCTTCATTGAAGAGTTGGAATGCTTCGGTTAAGGTCGTCGGGTCCACGAATTCTTCAGAGCAGCCGAATTCTACACGTGCGAAAGGAGCCAAATAAATAAAACAAATCCACAAAAACTCCAACAAAAGCACTAAATTAGAGTCAAAAGAAAGACACTGAAATAGATGAATTAGGAACAGGCTCTCGGGAGGAGGTTCAACTGAGAGGGTGGTCGAAGAAGGTCCTGAGGAGGTCGGGGGGAAGTCCTGAGGAGGTCAAGGGAGATCCTGAGGAGAAGGTCCTAAGGTCTAATGAATGGTACAACTACTCAACGTGGTCGTACGAAGAATACAAAAAGGGGTATGACTACTCAACATGGTCGTATGAGGGATACACTTTGCAACGAGGTCGCGAGAGCAAAAGGAGAATAGGGCACGGAGATACTCACCAGGACGGAGAGAGATAGAGAGAGACTGAAGAAGACGGGAGGAGGACGGCAAATGGCACAGGCGCTTCGGTGAATCCTTCGGCAGCGAGGTGGTTGAGGACGGCGCAAGCTCCAGCGGGCTCCTTGGCGACGAGGAGGCGACGGCGCGGCTTCAGCGGATGGTGGCGAAATTCATGCACGATGAAACTGGGCGAGAACAAGAGAGTTATGTGAGGAAAAAAGAGATGAGAGGGGGCTGCTCAGGCTTTTATAGCCAGAGGAGGCGGGGAGAGTCGTTGAGAGACTCAGAAGCGCACGTGATCAAGGGTAGGTGGAGGAGGAGATGGGGGCAGGTAGGGGAGGAGACAAGAGGGGGAACGGGTGCTGCAGAAGCGACAGCATTTAATGCGACACAACGACATTTAATGCGCGGAGACTTTTGTGTCAGCAATGACGTGACGGGAGGAAAAAGAAGGTGAGCAGTGCTGACAGGTGAGGCTAGTCAAAACTCGGGAGGGTGGTCCAACCAAAGGGGAGGTCGTGACCAGAGGGGAGGTCATGACCAGAGGGTGTCGTGATCAGCTCCAGGACCACCCGGAGGTCTTGGACTGAGAGGGAGGTCTGGACTGAGGGGGGTCTAAATGAGAGGAAGGTTTGGACTGAGGAGGAGAAAGGAGCGATAAGAGAAAATGGATTTCAACACAAAAAAAACTCCAACAGACTCAAAATAAACCAAACTCGAATTAATTGAAGTTTGATTTAGTCATTTTAAACACTTTTAATTCTAAAATCTCAAGTTAAACTTTAGAACTTCAATAAAACCAAATGATTATTTTTATTTTAAAAATTTTCAAAAACTTAGGAAAACGGAGACGTTGCAACTTCTTTTTTGTTTAACACGACATTGACATATGAAAATTCAACCTCTTTTCTGTTTAACACGACATTAACTTAAACATATGAAGATTGAATAGTGATCATGGCATTATTGTTATTGAATAGCGTAGCTCTAGACTATGGTATGGACTACTGTTATGTATTAAATAGAGCAAATGGATTTATTAAATCAACATAATATCAATGGAAGACATACGTTTGTGGGATTGTGACTAGTTATGCCTACTTAATTGTATTTGTGTCTTACTCCTCATATATAAGACTTTGTTGCGAATTAAAATTATAACCCAATCGAAGTAATCTAAACCGATAATTCAAGAACAAAGTTAAGGAAAATAGGCCATTTTAAAATATGCAGAGAGTGTATCATATTTGATGGGTGATCTTGCGCGCATCCGAAAACCATCACCACCTTCCGCAATCTTGATTCAAGTTTATCATTCAGAGGCCACAAATACACGTGCAAAGTCTATCATATATGTTATAGAATGCAACAAAGGTTCACAATTAAAAATACAAAGGCACACTTACTGGGACAATTAAAGGACACGTGTAACAGTTTCAAGTTAAAAATAAAAAATGTGTAATCCTCATTACAATGAAGTACTCAATGAGGCAAAATAATGACAAGAATATGGCTTTGGGTTCTTGTTAGCTTCAGCACTTCACCGCACATCATTTGTCTCTCAATCTTTGGATCTCCACAACTTTCTCCTCCAAAACTGAAATGCATCGACCCATCTGCTGCCAATTGAGCAATGATTGAATACTGGCTTCTAGTTCCTTAACATCACAGAAATGTTCCTCCATAGCACCTGTACACGAAACTATAATTTCTGAAAACCAAATCATTCCTCACTTTCCACAACCCCAAAGGGTGTAAAAGCACAAACAGAACTCGAAGTAGAACTTTTTGATTTTAGCCCCACAGCAATCAAAGAATAGTTTATTCACTGACACTTGGTCAGAACATATATTTTTTTGGGCATCATATATTTGATCAGACACAAATCATAATGTATATTTCAAGCTCAGTTAGTCATTATGTTTAGAACGGCACTCAATGGAAATACACAACAAGATCCAAAAATAAGTACAACCCAGCCCCCATCATTTTTTTATTTCTGCAAGAATTTCGTTCTCAATGTTTTGCCCTTAGCTCAACAGAGTCAGTCTGATACCTGCCCCAACTTGAGTTCAGATGTTTTACCCTTTAATAGTTCAAGTATGCATATAACTGGTCTACTCCATACAAAGTTTTCAAAATTGGACACATAATAAAATGAACACAGCTTATGTCTATGTTACTGTCATGGATAAACCAAACATGTCTAGGGCAAAAATCCTTGCAACTACAGATGCATACTAGCTGCTAAGGAAAACTAATGAGAGAAATATTTTTTCAAACAATTAATAGATAGAGTGACACAATACACTATATAAAACCTAATGCATCAGCATTCAGAGTATAACAGTACCTAGAACATAATATGAACAAAAACCCGATGAGAGAAAATTGAGTTCAGTGCATCATTGTCACATGAACAAATTCTGCTTGGAAAATAAATGGCACATAGCCACATCAAGTACTTCAAATAATCCTGCTTGGAAAATAAATGGCACATAGCCACATCAAGTACTATTCTGAAAGCACTTTCAATTATTTGCCACTACCAAACATGCGTAATTGATTATTTGCCACTGATGTGGGTATGACATGTGGTCCCAGGACCCATATGTCATACTCACGTGCAGTGGCAAATCATAAAATTCATCCTTTTGCAGTGGCAAATCATCAATTATTCCATTTCTATATTACCAAGATTAAGATTGATGCACCAAGTGGCTACTTCAAAGAATTATACGCCATATATGAATTAGAAGTAACCAATATTTTTGTAACAAGAGAAACAAAAATGAACAACTAGAACCATGCAATGGTAATTAAATTCCAGGAGTGAATAAAAAGGAATCAATATGAACACATGCTCATTCAAAGAATTCTAGTGTTGTCGCCGTTCCATTCATGATGACAATTCCATTCAAAGCAATCAGTGACATTCTCATCAGTCAAATTCGTGGACAAGCAATGAAAAAAATTGTTCATGAATCATCTAGCATGGATCATAATAGCACCGAGTCGTACACAGACTCATGGCATACATCCAAAAATAGTAGATCTGTGCAAATCCAAACTAGGACCGAATCCTAACAAATAACAACAAAAATACTTCATAATATCCTACATATTTCCCTCTAATTAGCAAATCCAACATAGATCTACACCATACAAACCAAAGAGGAGGGAGGACAAGGAGCAAGGGTGGTGGCGAGCTCATACCTCCAAGGGACGAAACGGCGCGAGGGGGAGCATGACCGACTGCGGCATGGAGGGGAACCGCAACGACGGGCTCCCAACCGGCGGCGAAGGGCTCCCAGCCAGCGGCGCCGGACTCCCTAAGCGACGACAGCTAGGGCCTGGAGTCCGCAGGCAAGAGAGAGGAGAGAAATGGGGACGAGAGCTGAGGGGACCGGCGCGAGGGGGAGCGTGATCGACTGCGGTGTGGAGGGGAACGGCGACGACAGGTTCCCGGCCGGCGGCGCCGAGGTTTCCAGGTCTCCATACAAGGCGAGAGAAACGATGGGCGAGTGAACGTCGATTCGGGGAACGAGGGCCGAATGGGATGAGGGGTAATTTCTCTTTAACTCTATGGGCATTTTGGTAAGTAGGAGGCCAGCTCTGCCCGGAGAGTGACCTTGGGTCGCTCCGTGAATTACACTACCACGCTGCTCCACTCTGACAGGAATCCTGATTCTAAAAAATGAGCTGAGGCGTTTGGCTGTGCTCCGGCTGTTTCGGTTGAGAATTCAGGAACTTGAGCCCTATCAAACAGGCTCTTACTTTGACAGTTTAATCGTTACCACTGGTGTTGTACAAGTGTAAAAAAAAGGAGTCACTCGCTATGTATGTTTCAACTTTCAAGGCTACTTGCTCAACTTCAGTTGATAATGCACGATGCCACGATCGATATACTGTCCTCCAAAATATGGCAACAACGTTCGGTCGGGTTGGAATGAAACTAGACCTGTATTACATATAACGTGCTGGTTCCTTAATCTCTTTTCAGAGTGAGACCATCAACTCGAGTCCAAAGAATTCCCTCTGCGACAGAGACAAGTGAAAATGATCTTCTGTACAAAGAGGAGCACTCTGGACTTTGCAACTGCACCAGCTTTAATTAGGAACAGATTTCGCTCTTGCTTTTTTTCTCTATTTCTTCTCTCTTTAATTACCTTTCAACTCAGCAAAAACAACTGACCAAACAGTTCTTGGTTTGCACTTGCGACGTGTTAATGATATAGTGTCACTTTTCTCTCTTCTTGCACACATTTTTCTCAGAAGTAACATGAGTGACAAACATTCATGTAAACGTGGACGATCCCACTTGCCTTCTCTTCCAGATGATTGGAGCAATCAGCATCCATACTGCAAGTGCAAGCATTGGTCCGTCAGTAAATACAGTGCACATATAGTTTCTTTCAACACAGCAAAGATACAGTGCAAATTTTCTGACAATGTGTGCTCAGTTCAGTGGGATTCAGGGATTAGTCCACTTACTGTACACGATTGCTGCTAGCCATTCGTTAGCAACACGTACCCACGTACTCGCCCATCCAACATCTATTGTCCACCTGAGGCAACGGATCATAATGCTTTTAAAATTTAGACAACATAATATTAGTCCATATATGCACTTGTGTTTGGAGTAAATTAACTACGTTGCCAAACAGATCATTTTTGTAGTAGTAGTAGTAGTTTATCACTGCATAAATATCTTTCTGAAATTTAAGAGAGTAGATTTTGTCTGAACTTACTTTTCCATGGTTTGATGCGCATTCCAACCAACAAAGATCATGGCAAAGTACATGGCGCCCATGGCAAACACGAAATGGAAGAAGCCAAACCCGTAGGGGATATCGTCTTCGGACTCAACTTCAGCCTTCTTGAACTGCAAATGCTTGAGGCAGTTCAATTTTAACAGTATGCTTTACCCATCTGGTGATCAGTTCAATACATTTGACAACATACCTGGAAGCATTGAGAATCTATTCCTGTCGAGAAAGTTGCCATGACGATGACAATAACCGCGATAACAAAACTCTGCCCAAGTCAGACATTTCGTTTTTCAGATAGAAATCAATACATCAGACTAGTACACAGTAGCAATTAAAATGATGTCATTTTTTCCATTGGTAAATTTTTACTGAACTGTCACTGAAGAGGGCTATACGAATGTGTTTACCACGATGTTGAGCCAATCTGCACTTGTTGCAGCTTCTGCTTTCTTGTTGCAAATCTCTGTGTGTGGCTCACTATTTGCGGGGAAAATCCAAAGTCCAAAGGGAAGGAAGAAACTTGTATCATGAAATGGACTAATTTGATATTCAATGGCGTCGAACAGAATTCAGATCTGAATGTTTACCTTCTAATTGCTGTCCAACACAAGAACACAACGTACACTCCCATCAGCCCAGGTGCCAGATAGCCTGCCTTGACCTGATTTTGAGAACAGGACATTTCAATTTCACCATACAACTTGGTCCACATATCAACGGAGAACACCATTTGATTTTAGAGTGCTTACCTTGGAGTTCAACGAGATGCAGGTCATGAGCTGTACAAGCACCAGTGTGATGGTGATGAACAGAATGTTCAGCTTGCAGGTTGGCCTCGGTGCGTACCAGACATACATCAGAACAATCCCTAGGATAGATCCAACATACGCTACAATAGAGACCACGAGAACCTGCATGTGGCTGCAGTTCAACCATATACTGCCACTGTCAGATTTCATTGTCAGACGGCAACCATACACAACAACCTGGTCAGGACAAACCTACCATCTCTTGAGGTTTATCTCTGACCGGCAACAGTCGTTCAGCCATGTGATGAAGCTGGTCACACTGATGAGTTGAATAATAAGAAATGCCCTGTTTAATTCCAAGACAAGTAAAGACATATTCTTGAAACCTAAACTGAAGAACAAGCAACGTCTGAAAAAGGTCAGGCATGCATGTACCCTACCCTGCTCCAAAATGCGCAACCTTCCCTGATAAAAATTCAGACAAACGCCGTCATCAGCAATAGCCAGAGGCAGTTATAAGAGCATGAGGTGACCAAAGGCGAACTGACCGTAGAGCTGAATGAAGGGCGACGGCACGAAGAAGGGGATCACTGTGAAGCCCATCCACAGGACGATCTTGGCCGGCCACCACTCGGAGTGCCACGAGTTCCGGCAGTCCTGCACCTTCCTCGTGTTCACGGTCGACAGGAACATGACGAAGAAGAAGAGCTGATCAACAACATCTTGTCAAGGACAACAACCATACGTACTGCTCCAAGAACACGAAAAGAAAATTTCTTCAAATTTAGAATATAAAATTATTTCCAAGGATACGAAGCAGCCGAGGCTGATCCGCAGCACGCCCTCCGCTCCGAGGCAGTACCGCGCGCCCTGGCAAACCTTGAGGCGCTGGAGCTCGGAGAGGGCGGAGTTGCCGTAGTCGCGGATGGTCCAGGCGAGTAGGTTGGTGACGAGGAAGATGAGCGCGTAGACGTAGCGTGCCATCATGGGGTTGGGGCCCAGGCATAGGTGCGCGCAGCACGAGTCCTCCATGAACCGGATGTACCGCTCCCTGGACCCGCTCGGCTGGTCGCCGGCGCCGCCGTAGCCCGTTTCGCTGTCCATGCTACCGCCAAGTGTCATCCCAAGAACAGCACTGCTGCTTCCTGCACACGCACAATCCCACACAAGATTCACATCACACGCGAATTGTGGCAGGGGATTGATCGTTCGTTGCGTACGCCTCGATCGCCTCGGCGCGCGTGATCGAAAACGATGTGTTCCTTTGCACCAAAGCCATCATCCCGAAAGAATGTTGTCCTTGTCTTGCTTTATGGGCAAGACTACTGCCGCTGCTAGCTTCGGCCAGCCAGCGCTCCAGTTTGACTCGCTTTGACCAACAGATTTATAGTACTACTCCTTAACTAACTGTGACAGCTGTACCAACCGTCCCTCCTAAGCTTGCAAGAAAGGAAAAACGGTTAATTTTACGTGTCCCACTTTGGCTCCCCTAATTCCTTTCCCTTTCAATAGCTAGGATTGTGTGTTCAACTGACCTAGAATCATCAAAGGTTTCTTCCAAAGCTACACATTGCGGTATCTAATTTCACTGTCTTGACAGGGATGGGGGATATAAAAAGAGGTGAAAGACAGTTAAAAGGAAAGGAAACCCAGAGAACTGGAATTTGTACTAGTAACAAGCTTGGCTTTAAAGGAAGATTAGGATTAAAGATGGAGGTAAAGAGAGCTCCATGGACTGGAGACTGGAGGGGGACGCACATGGCTTTTTGTGCCTGTCATGTGGAGCTTTGGATGTTATAGAAAAAGAGCAAAGCTGCAAAGCAAAGTATACAATGATGGAGGAAGGAAGGAGGGAGAGCGAAGGAAGTTAGGTAAATCCTTGAGAAATACCAGTAACTGTGTCCACTGTAAGCAATAATTTGTGTTGTTGTGCATGCTGTTGTGGATGGCTCATATATGCAAGGTGAAAAGAATTGTAAGGAATGTGTGTCTGAGTTGAACATGTAATCAGGGTATAAATATTTATCGCTGATCTCTTTTAACTCTAACCGTGAAAAAAAAAAGAAACTCCTCGTGAGGACGGAGCCACCACGATTCGGCTTCCGGGAACATAGGTTTTGCCGAACCTTGTAAACAAACCCTCGTGTCTTTGGTGCTAGGGCTGCCACCTGTTCCAACACATGCTTAATGTAATTTTGCTCTATCAACTAGTAGTATCTCCGTACCGCCTCTGACAATGCTAGTGCCGATTAACCTGGATGGAATAGTTTGGTACAGAGGGTTTGATAAAGTGCTCCAGATATTATCATTTGCTTAGTCTTGTCCTCTTTCGTCGCGCAGCAAAGTTATATGTCTGAATTCTATGTCAAGATGCAGAGACTAGCTAGTCCAAATGAACGAGTTATCAACATAGAGCCACAGGAGAGAACATCGAACGAACATCATGCATCTTGACGCTCCTCTGAGCAATAGCTTATCGCAGACATGATTGAACTTAAAATTATGTTGCAAAGACTAGCTAGTCCAAATGAACGAGTAATCAATCAAGAAAGAACTAGGAAAGAACACGTTCGTATCTCAATTAGGAGGAAGAAGAAGAAGAAAGGCACCTTACATCCAGGTCGATACAGCATCTACCATCCCCGAATCCGATCACCTCTCGGGCCAGCTGTTGGAAGAAGGAATCAAAGAAAGATTGTCATCATGTAAGAAACACATCCTGTAGTTTGTACCCCCGACCACGAAAAGCAACAAACCAAATGCTCTTGCGTACGACGGTGCAATCGACCCCGACAACTGAACAGATGGATCGAAACCTGTCGCACTGATATTTCGCAAAACAAATAAAAAAAACAAACGATCTCAAATGCAACAGAGCAAACGGTTCGACACTGATCATGTGTGCAGGACGATCATGAGCTGGCAGGCAAAGACGGCAGCACTCACATCGCATGCGCGTGGAATCAGTGGGGGAAGAAGCCCGGCCTGCTTGTCCTCCTAGAAGCTGCCTGCCTTGACGCAAGCCATTGCTGTTGTTGCCAATGGTGGCGGTGGCACGAACGCTAGCTTGCTTTTATATGTTCTCGCACGGAGGAGGACAATTCAGGAGGTGGAGGTGCTCCCTTTTTTCCCCGCCGCAAGCCGGGCGGCCTAGGCTATGGATTTACTGCTTCCTCCCTGCCGGTGGTTTATTTTGGCTTCGTTCGTAGTAGGAGTATATATGTATGTATCAGACGCGCGCGCGCGCGCACGCACTCCACCTCTGTCCCTCTCCACAAACACACGCACGGCTTTCAATCGCCGGCCGGTTGCTTCAACGCCTCATCACAGCGCCTCCTCTGCACAGCGTATGTACGCCTCGTCGAATCCTTGTGTACGTACTACGTTTGTGTGTACCTCCTCCTCTGCTGCTGCTTGGTTAGCTTGTACAGTATATCCATCTTTTTTTTAAAAAAAAAACTGTACAGTGTATGTGGACACGTACATAACGAACTCGGCAAGTCAGTTCAGTTCAGAAATGGAGTAGTAGCAATGCAGCATCAACCAACTGTCAGGGCATGCACTCTCACTTAGATCTGGCCTACGTGGTGGTCACCTGAGGATGCGTCAGGGCAAGAGGGGCAGGGAGTAGGGACCCACGGCCACGGGACGTCGGGTTCTGGCCTCGGTTGATGTGTCAGCTGGTAGGCATGGCAGATTGGCAGGGTAGGGTGAGCACCAGACTTCCACCGAGACGGCAAAAAATGAGCAGAAATTGCAGTCCATCTGTGGTCAGAGGCAGGCTCCATATCTGCCACAATTGCACCAGATCTTTTCTTCACCATGTATACTTATGTATGCATGTATCTATGGATGGATGCGTGCAGGGCAGGGCAGTTTGTGTCCAGAAATTGTCTGAACAGAAAGAGACGTACATATTCAGAGTTTCAGAGGGCACACACAAAATCAGATGTTTTTAACCTCTTTTTTTTGCCATGCTGTACAGCACTGTTACACAAACAATGTGTGTGTGGGTACTAGATTACCCCCACTCACGAATCACGATAGGTAATACTAAAACTCAATTGGGCCAATTATCCTCGATTAGTCCAAATAAAGATCAACCTATCAGAGTCTGCATGTTAGCTCTCCAGACATCATAATATCATATTGGCTCTTCGTCACTCTAAACCAATGGGTCTCACTCTCACACTGTCTGTGTCGACGAATTGCACTTATGCCATGAATTGGACCATTAATTGCATGCTGATGCTTGTCAGGTAAAAGACAGGATGAGCTTGTCAAGTTGACCCCTGCAAAAAGCTTCAGCCAGCAGAAGCAGAGGCCACTTGGGCGCTTGCTGCTAGTGCATCCATATGATCTGTGAGCAAGCAAGCAACAAGCATCACTTGCAAGGAAGAATCATTACACAAACATCTACTTGCCATTACGTGCACTTTTGGACCACATATTGCCGCCCCATGTCTGTGTCTATGTAACACGCTAAAGGAATGTCTCGAGCTGTGGCTTGATCAGCACAACGTTGTTTAGTTTGGTTTGGTTTAGAAGGGACCAGCTAGTTGACCCCTTTGGGAGAGAGAGAGGTGAGAAGGAAAGGAAGGGAGAGAGGGTGCTATCCGATGTAACCATCACTTAGTTACCGCATCAGTACATCACTACCGCCGTCGTATACTGTGAGGTTAATCGCCACTTGCGTTGCGCACGCCTAAATTTGCGGAGGACCGAGATGAATCCACGATCCCACGCACTTTCCCACAGAAATACACTGCGTGTGCATATACCGAGAGAAATCACCCCTTCATTGCTGAATCTAGGTTCGAACAAGGTCATTAGGTACGACGTCTCACCCCTCTCCTACGGGGAGTATAGGGGTGGATAACGAGTCAGCTCAGCTCGACTTGTTAAGGCTCATTAAGAAAACGAGCTTGGCTCGGCTCGACTCGTTAAGCTAACGAGCGGAATACTTGGCTTAGCTCGGCTCGTTAAGCTCGTTAGGCTCGTTAAGAAAGTCAAGAGATTCCAGTTTAGGGCTTGTTAGACTTGTTGGGCTCGCTAAAAAAAGAAAATTCGCATAATAAAATTCTTAGAAAGTCAAGAGATCACAGCTTGGGATTTGGACCTCCATGAACCATGTAAGGGTTGCTGGGTTGAGCTGGTCTGGTGCTACTTCTCAACTGTGTTGGTTTTTTTAACGAGCTTAACGAGTAACTTGTGAGCCAGCTCAAACTCGGCTCGTTAAGAAAACGAGCTAAATTGTCGGCTCGGCTCGGCTCGTTAAGGGACCGAGTTTGAGCCAAGTCAAGCCAAACCTTTAACGAGTCGAGTTGGCTCGCGAGTTTTGAGCTTTTTTTCCACCCTTATGGGTGTATAAGTTGAACTAATGAGCCTTGTTCGTCGGATTTTTCATCACTAAACAACTGTAGAAAACTACATTTCAACATCTAAATATTCCAATTGAAAAACCTTGAAAAAGAATATTGAAGCATGGATGAGCAGCTTGCTAACAGGGGCCTCCAAAGTATGAAACAAAACAAAACCTCGAAAATACCTCGCACAAACCAAAACAGGAGGCCCAGATAAACCTCCATTTAGTCCATAAGAACTGAGCTAAAGAACAGACGGTGCACACGAGTTTGTTTAAGCGAATTATCTTCTTCGCTGGCTGGGCCTAATCTATAGGCCACCAAAGTTTACACGGCCCATATGATAAATCCATCAAGGCGATACAGTGTTAATTGTTAACCCACCGGCACCGACACTTGGTCCAAGGACCCCCCCTCCTGGTCGAAAGCTTTCGATGCACCGACACTAGTTACAAAATTCCTTCTTTTCCTGAAAAAGAAAACCCAGAGATTTGTCGGGGGAAATGACGAGTTCCACGATCAGATCAAAAGTATTATTAATCTGAGGATTTAGATCGAACTTCTCTTTTCGAGAGCGCGCGAGCAGAAGAGCAGCATCCCCCCAAAAAATATAGACACGTCACCAAACACCTATATAAAAACTATTTCTTCTAAGAGCATGTACAATACGAGATACTTATATACGAGCACTTAAAGAAAGAGAATATAGCCACGTCATTAAACACCTATGTAAAAGTCACTTCGTCCAATACAAATATCTCTTTTTTAAGTGCTTAGATGATTGTATTACCTATTAATTACATATAGTTATATACATAAACACCTCTTAAACACCGGTGTCTAATCAAGCATCGATACTACAAAATAAGCACCTTATATGTCCTACGTGGCAAGAAAAATCGGTTTTTTCTTTGCTAAGCACCTCTCTAAGCACATGCACTGCACATGCTCTAATGCAAACATCTACTTGGTAAGTGCTTAGATGATTGTATTATCTATTAATTATATATAATTATATATATAAACATCGATGCTACAAAATAAGCATCTAATCTGTTCTACGTGGCAAGAAAAAACAGTTTTTCTTTACTAAGCACCTCTCTAAATACCTACATTGTACATGCCCTTATAGGACAAGTTACAGGAGATAAGATCACACAACAAACATAATCTATCTCTAAGCCGAATCCTAACCGAAGTATCGTAGTTAGATATGTACAATATACGGTGGTTAACAAGAAAGAAGTTTCCAAACACCATCCAGTTTACTGCAGGTATTGCATTGCTCTTCCTAATGCTAGTATCGTTCTTCAATTCGGTAGTACGTACTGCCTTGCCGCTTTAATGTCTCAAATATCACGTCCTGCACCTATACTGTTTGCTCATACACGGTACACTCCCATGTTACTTGCACAACAAGAAGGAAACGACAGGTTATTGCTAGCTGCTTATTAGTGCCCCATTTAGCAATTAGCATTAACTCCTTCCACAGAGCTCACAAGGTAAGGTATAAATACGAACGGGTGGTTTTGTGCACCGAAGGAACAGTTCCTACCGCGGGAACGTACGCATAAACGCCTAATATTTCCATGTCAGTGACTCGTGGGCGTTCATGGAACGAGTTTTTGTTCACTTGGCCTGTTTTGGCGGCGAAAATTCAAATATATATGGCCTCCTCTCTTGATGAAATGAAAAAAATAGCACAGTAGATAGGAAGACATGCGACATGTGTCAACGGAAGTGCTCTAGAGCACTTCAAGTCACCTCAAGTGTTCCCAGGGCACTTAAGGTTCTGCGGCAACAAGACAACAAGCAGCGCGATAGATCACCTGCCGCGGTCCCAGTTAGCAGTATGTCGTCTTCCGCGGTGGTTTTGCGTAGTAGTAGTAGTACCATTTTGACCATTTCGTTTGCACGAGGATTAGTTTTGCTATTTTGTTTCAAAAAAGTTGCTAAATGAGCCAAAAAAAAAAAAAACTTCATGGAACAAGGTACACTTGTCAGCCCCTGGTTGGGAGATGTTTGGAAACAAAAGCATGCAAAAAAAAAATTTATTCTCAGAACATTCGACCTTCTACTCTCTCCGTAAAATGTAAAAATGCGGCGCCATGGACGAGATGGATAGGATAACATATGCTCTTCGCCATGTGCCTTGTCCCCCCTGTTTACTCCTCTCATCGTGTGTTACGATGACACGCACGCTGTCACTGGTAAATAGGCCTGGTGTTTATGGCACAGGTTTGGACAGCGTGTGAACAGTATACTGCAACCAAAAAAAATGTACAGCATGTAGTACTGGTGTACGTAGAGAGGGCGTAGGCGACAATCGCGGCGAAGAAATGCAAGAATCGAGAAGGGGACCGTTGCTCATGGGAGACTCGAAGAGAAGAGGTAGAAGAAGAATCGAGGGTGACTAGTGGGTTGTTCACTATTGACACTCACACGGTACTAAAATGATGGGGTAGCTTTAGTTTCTTCCTGGCGTTCATGACCAACTAGCTAGTGCATGTTTGGAAAACTCCACTATCCGTTGTATTCACATGCCGATGAACTGTTTGGATCGCCCAGGCACTCGCAGGAAGAAGTGCAATCAGGTGCGGACCAGGTAAAAAAAATGAGTAGGGTACAAGTGGACTGTCGAGATATCTCTATGAACTGAGTGGAGCGGGACACAAGATATTGGACTAGTTCACTAAAACTGAAATTTGAGTGGAACAATTTCCACTAGAATACGGTGTATGCTCGCCTTCCGTGGCGGGCCTTATAAAGCATGATCTGATGCGAAGAGAAGCCATGTGAGGAACTGACTGGTGTGGTGAATAAGCATAGCAATGGCAGCTGCAACCGGCCACTGATCCATCCAATTCCAAATGCACCCATCACCCAGTAGCAGTGCTGCACTAGTAACCAAACACAAAGTCTAAGCTATCCAGACTCCAGAGTGGAAGCCGCCACCTACTCGATCGAGAGATCTCACGGAAGGGAAAGAAAAAGAAAAAGAAAAACGCGCGCAACAGTAACCGTGTCGGTCGCAGAGATTCACCAAGAAACATCACATGCGTTACCATTCCAGTCCGCCCCTCTCGGCCTCTCGTGAGCCGTCCGATCGAAGTAACAGCGCGCTCAACAAGACTATCCCCACACGAGAATTGACGGTTTCTCGCTCGCATTCCTCCTACCTCCAAGCATGCATGTCAGTGAAAGTTTCGTAACGATTTCGATAGAGGAAAAGAAAAAGCGAGCGAGATCAGATTATGATCTCGCCTTTTCCCCCTCAAAAGAACCAAAGGCTGACCTGACCGGGCAATGTGTGTGTGTGTGTAGTGGCACCAGCGCTCATCACCAGTCACCACAGCTAAAAAATAAGCTAGTTCCAGGAGTGATTTAATTTAAGTTTTAACCGAAGTGAGTGTTACTAGGAGCGCAAGACACATCTCCCAGACTCCCAAAAGCAAATGTTAAACAACATCGCAATCACAAACTTTTGGCCATAAAAAACCAAGGAGGCCATGGTTAAGCAGTAATAATTTGGATTAGAATCTCAACACTCAAGCTGTCCATCTCTGCTCCTTTTGAGACCGGCAGATATTCTAACTTACCACCAATCAGTGAACCTAATCAAGGATTAAAAAGCAATACTAAGAAAGGATTGATTAATGCTGCAAGTCTCTTGTGAACTCTCACGGTGCAAGCCTCTGCTCATTTGCTGCAGTAAACATCATGATAACCAGCAGCAGCAGTAGAACAAACTAAAGCCCCTGATGAGCATTGTTGCTTGTGGAAGAATTCTCCAAGATCATAAATGTTCTTGGGGAAAGATGGCATTCCTTAAAAAAAAGATCATATTCCTGGCCGGATTCTTGAGAAGCAAGCAAGCACATGGCAGGAAAGCCAGGATATCAGCAGCACCTCGACCGTGCCTTATCAAGACGAGACACTGGAAATCCTAAAGAAAGTTGCACTGTCCTCGCAAACTTTTGTGGCTTTGGTCGTTGTCGTAGAGGCACCCTATCGGCCCTCTCAACCAGCGAACATCGCATAGCGCAGCACATCCCGCGGGTTCCGCAAGAGGGTTCAAAAGGCTGAAGGGGCCCGGGGAGGCGAGGGCGAGGGGTGTGAGATGGTCTGAAGCTTTTCAAACCTCCTGAGGCGGCCAAAGTTGTCCGGACAGGGGGGTCCCATGCCCCCTCCCCCCTCGAAGGACCACAGTACCGCTGAGGCGGGCGCACCTACTAGATGAACCGAGACTAGGAGGGTTCATCATGAGCCAAATGCTATATCTAGGGGTAGTAAAAGCCCTGCAGCCCTTACTAGTATAGGGCCTTGTAATCTCATGTACCCAATAGAAAGGCTATAATAGCCACATCCCCCCAGTGTAAGGGGATAGATTGTATTTTTCCCGATTAATCAATACTTGCTTACTTTCTGACAATCAATCCCCTCTTCGATGATCCTTTGGGTATCCTCGCGGATACCAGGGGTCCCTTTCTACTGTTTAGTCTTTCTTGCTACAATAGTTGGTGCCGTCCGTGGGACCGGTGGGAAAACTACTAAAGCAAGCTTAGCCCTCAGAGGAAGGCCAAGGCCAAGGTCTCGAGAATAAAGCAGCCAAGAATAGTCGTGACCCCGAGCACCCCAAGGGCTAAGCGAAGCAGAACCTCAGCGGCAACGGCGCCCCCTGCCCTAGCCGCAGAAGAGGAGGCGAATAACTCCACACACAGAGATATCGTCAGTAGTGCCACTCGGCCGGCCAAGGTCTCTCCTCGCAACTCGAGCCAACGCCTCGGGCGCAAGAAGGATCATCTGGCACTCAAAGAAGAATCTGGCGGTCCCGCCAGAGTTGGGACCGACGCACCCGAGGATCATCGCTGAGCACTCCAAAGAAGTGAGGTCGCCTCATCCTTCGACTGGGGACCCTAACTCTCGTGGCGTCGGGTTGAAGCAACTTCATTGGCCATCAGGCTTCAAGATGCCGGAGGTCACACCTTTCGAGGGGTGCACGGACCCCTCGGAATTCCTCTGAGTGTATGAGACCGCCGTCGAGGCGGCCGGAGGAGACGACTCTGGCGAAGAGTCACCTCGCCTCGTGGTCGTGACATCGACATGGTTCTTCACCCCCCCCGCGCGCTCTATATATGAGTGGGAACAGTTGCGGGACCTCCTCCGCAACAATTTTCAAGGAAACTACGCAGAACCGAAAGACGTGGGGCACCTGTTCGCAGTAAAGTAGGCCCCCGGCGAATCCCTCCAGAGCTTCTTCAAAAAGTTCGTGCAGGTAAAGTGTCAGGTAAAGAGTGTTAATGAAACAACCGTCATAAACGCGACAACGTGCGGGCTCCAGAAGGGCCCTCTATCAGAAAGGTTGGCCCGCAAACCTGTCCGCATGGTGACGGAGCTCTTCGATAAGATGGAAGAATATGCCCGGGCGGAAGAAGATAGTAGTCGGAGGGCCACAACTTGCCCCAACATCCGTCGCCGCAGCTGGGGCACCTGCCAAGCCGCGGACCACCAACTAGCGGCAGAAGGGCGAACGTCTACCATATAGATGGCAACCCACCCGCCGAGGGGAAAGCGTGGCGCGCGGGCAGCATGAATGCGCCAAGACGAAATGGCGGCCGCCAACTTGACGACCGCGCCGGCGCTGGAGGACCTCCACCATTTTGTGACCTTCACGGAGAAGGGTCGCACACAACACGGGAATGTCGCACCATAGCGCCCATGCGAGACTACATGAGCTACAACCGACAGCACGAGATGGCGTAGGTGGGGTAGGCAACCAACTGGCCGCCCCGCCATCGAGACCCCGCATAGAAGCGGCCACGGGAGAACCAGCAAAGGATCATTAACATGATCACGAGAGGATCCTCGCTCGGCATGCCTTCCAAAGACAACGCCGGCGCATACGCCGACAAATTCACCATCTCGCAACATACCCTGTGTCTAGCCCCCTCGCTACGCCGAGATACTCATCTCCTTCGGCCCCGAGGATGCCTGCAGAGTGTATTTCCCACACCAAGATCTCCTCGTCATCTCCGCCAACATCGCGGACTTCGAGGTCAAGCGCGTCCTCGTCTTATACGCACTTCAAAAGTTACTATGCAAATTTACATGTGTAGTCCCAACACTCTGCTACGAAACTACAAGTCTAGACTCAATTGAATTGGATGCTAATGGGTAGTATGATTTAGGTAGTGCATTGAGTTATCTATGGGGTTGAATGGCTAGCTTGATCAACGCAGCATGGGATAGCCAACTAGAACAAATTCTTAGCATGCCCTTGGAGCTGCTCAGATCAACCAAAGGAAGCCAAGTGAAGCTCACTTCAAGAGTTCAAGTTGGTACATAGTTGGACTGTAGGACTACTGGTGGCAGCCAGTTGATTTCAGAGAATAATTCTATAATCACTCTAGGAAGAAAGTTGAATAACACAGCCTAAATCCCTACAATGCCTGTCGCATTCAGGCAGTCAGCTGAACTAGACAGAAAGTTAGTATGGAACAGAAGCCTATGAGAAGCCATTCAAATTTCAGAGCCACAGCAGGTGTTTCCATAATTATTCAGGTTAATAAAATGTGGAAACCAGGCAGAACTAAAAATGACAAGCAAAAGCAGAATATGTTTCTGATATTACCACTCTTCAAACACCAACATGCAATGAATCACTAGCAACAAGTCACATCCCAACACAGCAAAGAGGAGGAAAGAAAGAAGACACTTACCAAACAGAGCGGATTACAACACTTACATATAGAGTACTAGCATATGCAGAATGAATAGAATCCACACAAGAAGAAGAAAGGAAAACAAGAAGAATTTTCAAGAATCCAGAATAAATAATATAAGAATTGAATAACCAGAAGTAATTGTGATACAAAAGGAAGAAATAGCACTCAAATTTTCTTCTTCTAAGCTTATGTCTGACTGAATTTAACTGAACTGAAATGAACTCATGCTTCTCTCTATACATCCCACATATATTCCTGCACCTACGACACTCTTCCAAATCCTCCTCTGTCCCTCTCAAACTCTCTTATTATTCACAGCCCAATTAGCCATCATCCATTGCCGAAATTCTCCAAAGCCCCACCCATCCACCTCCACGCATGTAGCCATCAATCAATAACACTAGTAGCTAAGCATGACAATGACCACGTACATCGGTGAACTTGCTGTCCATTGCCGGAGGAGGGGCGAGAGCAAAACCATGTATTTTCCTTCAAATGTCCTTCGTTTAGAGAATATATCAATGCAGTGGAGGCGGTGGCGGTGATCCATATGCAGCCCAGGGGACGGGTGGCAACGGGCCAGGGTAATACGGCGGTGGCGGTGATCCATATGCAGCCCAGGGGACGGGTGGCAACGGGCCGGGGTAATACGGCGGTGGCGGTGATCCATATGCAACCCAGGCGACGGGTGGCAACGGGCCGGGGTAATACGGCGGTGGCGGTGGCAACGCTGGTGTTTGGCCGCAGGGTGGCGGTGATGGTGGCGGCGGCGGCAGCTGGGGGCATGGTGGATGCGAATGTGGGACAGGCGTGGGTGGTGGTGGGTGGTAGACCGGCGCAGGTGGCGGCGGCGATGGCGGAGGAGGCGATGGCGGCGGTGGTGAAGGCGGAGGTGGCGATGGTGGTGGCGGTGGAGATGGCAGCGGTGGTGAAGGCGGAGGAGGTGATGGCGGCGGAGGAGAAGGCGGAGGCGGCGATGGTGGAGGTGGAGAAGGCGGAGGAGGCGATGGTGGAGGTGGAGAAGGCGGAGGAGGCGATGGTGGAGGTGGAGAAGGCGGCGGTGGCGATGGTGGTGGCGGTGAAGGCGGAGGTGGGGATGGAAGCGGCGGCGGTGGCAGGGACGGGACAAACGGCTTGCACTGGAACGCGGCGCAGTTGACGGGCGGGCGGGCGTAGAACGCGGCGCACTGCTGCGGCGTCCGCTGGGCGGGGCGGCTCGGCAGGCAGTTCCTCCGGTCGCCGTCCCGCGGCACCACGCGCGCGCAGGCCGGCGGCTCCCCGGTGAAGAAATTGTACGCGAAGGTGAAGTTCTTGAGGCGCGGCAGCTCGCACACCGCCTGAGGAATCGCCCCCGAGAGCAGGTTGTGCGCGACGTCCAGCTGCTCCACCTTCCTCAACCCGGCAATCTCCGGCGGCAGCGGGCCGGCGAGCTCGTTGAAGCTCACATCGAACACCGTCAGCTCCCGTAACCGGCCGATCTCCGGCGGCAGGCAGGAGTTGAGCCCGTTGTTGATGAGCAAGATCTCGTTGAGCGTGCCGGACATGTTGGCGATGCTCGCCGGGAGGCAGCCGCCGAAGCTGTTGTGCGCGAGGACGATGACGGAGACCGGCGAGTTGCCGAAGTTGTCCGGGAGCTGGAAGCGGAGGCGGTTGTGGTTGAGGAAGATGGCGTCGAGCGGCTTGTCGAAGAGCTGGCTCGGCACGCCGCCCTCGAAGTCGTTGAAGCGGAGGTCGAGGAACCTGAGCGCCGGCATGTCGAGCACGACGGCGGGGAAGGGCCCCACGAAGCGGTTGTTGCTGAGGTCGAGCTCGTGGAGGAGGCGGAGGCGGCGGAGCGTGGACGGGAGGACGCCGCAGAAGCGGTTGGAATTGAGGTGCAGCAGCGCGAGGTCGGTGAGGAGGCCGAGCTCCGGCGGGAGGTACCCCGCGATGTCGCCGTGGTTGAGGTCGACGCCGGCGACGGCGAGCACGCGCCGGTCCCACGGCAGCGACGCGCAAAAGACGCCGGTGTAGTTGCAGACCCCGGGGCCCACCCAGTCGGCGGTGAGGTTCTTGGGGTCGGAGAAGATGGCTCGCTGCTTCCACGTCTGCAGCGCAACGTACGCGTCCCGGAGCCGCAGGTTCGGGAACCTCCACGCCGGGTCCACCGCCACCGCCGCCGGCCGCCCCTCGCCGTCGCCGCCGCCGCCGTCACCAGAGAAATCTAAGGCCGCCGCCCCGCCACCCCGGTCGCCACCGGCGACGGCGGAGACAACGAGCAGTAGAAAGACGAGATCTCTCATCTCATCTCCGGCGCAATGGCGAGATTTTTGGGGGAGGTTTCTTGGCGCAGAGAAGACTCAGGAGAGAGGAGGAGCGAAGTATGGAGAGAGAAAGTCTCAGAGGAGGAACCAGCTATAAACACACGCTCAGAGAGACACACGGCTCAACAAAGGCGGAGGACACAGGGGTGTGTGTGGGTTTTTTCCTGTGTGCGTGTAGACGGGTACGCATAGCGGAGGGAGGCGGGTGGTGGGGTAGGCGTGGCAGAGGCGGGCGCGGCGGAAGATTTATGGGGCCCGGTGGGACTAGGGGTCCCCCGCGTTCGTCTCCGGATGTGTGTCCGTCCGATAATTAGTGTCAAGTGTGATCCGATAATTAGTGTCAAGTGTGAGGCGTGTATGGGCTAGTCAAGTGTGAAGGAGGAGAAGAAAAAGATTGGCCAGGGCTTCAGGTTTGAATTCAACCTTGGGCTCGTATCCGCGTGTCCAGTTCAAACTCCGCGGTCCGCACTAGTGTAGAGAGAGGGAGTGTGAGCGAGTCACCTCGTGTGGGGAAAAGGTCACAAAAAGAAATTAGAAAAGTACAAGGGTGTTAACATAGAATAAATATTCCCAGCTGGTGAATGGACTTCGTTGGAAGAAATAATGTAGTAATTGTTCTCGCAATCGCAAAGATGAAAAGTGGAGATGTTGCCAATATAGTGTGTGAGTGCAATGTATTAGCAAGAAAACGATTTTCCGTATTATGGAATCTCAACAACTGTTTGAAACAATTTCTTTTGAAATATATTATATCTCAATTCTATTTAGTCACTTATCATAATCGCTAGTGTTCTGTTTGTTCTCCACGCATGTAGAGAAAAATGTAGTACATGAGCTCTGAAAAAAAAAATCAAACCATTTGTGACAAGTGTAGCCTCCTCTCGCAAGTCACACCTTACTTACTGCTAAACTTTTAACATCGTAAATACAAACTCAAAATGCAGTAGAATTTTGCAAATTCGCGGTAACGTAGCTAGAAAATTCTCACCAGCATGGACCAGTCTATCTGACACGCGCATCTGAAATACTGCAGGCATTTTTTTTTACCTTTGAAGTAAGGCGGGGCAACATAAATTAGAACAAAACAAAGGGAGAACAAAAGGAGAGAATAATATAAAAGTAGTACATGAGCAATAGTAAATGGTTCTGTACACTGGACTGACTGACACAGCGAGGCAACTGTATTGGTCAAAGAGGAATTAAGGGAGGTCACAGCCTCACATGGAATCAATCATAAACTAACCAAACTATCTATCCAAAGTCCCAAATCAAGCACATAAAATAAAACACAAGATTAAACTAACCTATCCTAAATCCACTAGATTTGCCCATGTTGCATTTGTTTAAAATGTACGTTTGTGCTCCTCATCTTGTATAAAAAAGCTCGAAAATAACGAAAATAAAGGATGCATCAGTTGCAACCATGTGATTACTTGGAAGATGCTATCCATGATGGTGGAGGAGGCGAGTTTATGACACATCATAATACACATTTGTTAGTTGTCACCTGGCAGATAAAAGAGACAGGCCCTACCACGCTTTTCTTTTCAAGTATATGCGTGTGCGCAACCAAATTTGAATAAACTATCCACGTGATTATATAATACCACAAAGATACGTGGTATTTCATAAGATGACAAAGGACATAAATGCACGACGCGCCTATATACAATATATGTTTTAAGTTTCATATATATAGGCCGTCCAATTTTAAATGCTATTAATTCGACATGGTGTATGTTCTTTCGGTACAAGAGACGTATGAACGGCGAGTCAAAGAATAAAAGTATGTTTATTTCATGTGGACGAAAAAGAAAAATGCCACGGTGTACGTTTATTTCTCTTGCCTTTGTATAGAGTCACAGACCATCTAATTTTCAAGAAAACCAATAATCAAAATAGTACGAATAATAATAAGAGAGGAGATGGGAGGCAGACAAGGCCACCGTGCTCGCGTGGGTGTTCGTACGTCCGTTGCCCTGAGGGCATTACGGTCATTTGGCCGCGTCATTTTCCATGCAAGATGGGCATTACGCGGTGCTAATCCATGTGCGGTGCGGAGCGGAGCGGAGCGGGACGGGACGGGACGGACGCCGCTTTGCTGTGCTGCCCGTGACGTTTCTCTTTCTCAAAGCATGCTCTCGCTGGGCTCTGACGGTGGGCCCCACGACGTAGAGAGGGAGGGGGGAGGGAGGCTGGGGCGCGGGGACACGTCGGCGTCGGGCCTTTACGCGCTGCCGCGCCGCACCGCGCCCCGTCCGTCGCCCGTGAGTGGGCCCCCGCGGGGTACTGCTAGCCGGAGTAGTACCCTGTTCCCGTTCTATTACTAGTTGTGTGGAATTGGAGTTGGACATTAATAGGGGCTAATTAAGTAAGTGATTAATAAACGGGCTATTGTTGTTGGCGCGGGTAGTTAATCACTCCAGCCTGGTTGGTCTGATGGCCACAATGCACGATTAAGCTGCCGATTGATTTGTGCTGCTCGACGACATGCTATACCAAAAACCTACCACGTCAACACCTCAGACCTCGAAAACTTTATCAGATTAAAAAGCAGGATTTGGGCTATTTCTACGAAATTTATGTAGCATGTACGAGCATCTTTAGTGTATTGAACCGACGTCGATTTAAAGTTATATCACGTAAGATTACAAGAATCGAATTGCTTTTTCTCCAACGATTGAATCGATTCCTACTAATAACTGGGACTCATGTTACATTAAAAAACCACAAAACAATAATATCATCTCTCAACCGTGCTATCTTCTACGTAGTTGTTTAATACTTTGAATCGATTTATAAGTAGAGTTTGGTTCCATTTTTTTTTATTAGAATCGACCCTTCCAATATATTGAATCGATTCAATACATTCTCTTTCCTCATTTAAATCGGCTAAAACACAATATTAGAGATGGTCTAGGTTCGTAACTCTCTGTAAGCAAACCGTAGAACTGTTGCAGTATACGTGGCGACACTGTTACAGCACTACGTGGCGAGAGGGATGGCATGGCCATTAATAGAGCGCTCTTTTGTAGCCTTTCGTAGCGTTCGATCATGTCATTTAAGACGTCCTTCAGAGCCCTGACCAGCGGAAGTGGATCCTCCAAATTGCATTAGAGAGCAGCACAGTGGTATGGATTAGTTCATTCTCTTTCTTGTCTGATCAGAGCCCTGACCAGCGGAAGTGGATCCTCCAAATTGCGTTATAGAGCAGCACAGTGGTATGGATGAGTTCGTTCTCTTTCTTGTCTGATCCAAAACGAACGGTATATTATCAACTACTACGGTTTTAAAAACAGTAGAATCACTATAGTATATGTTTTACCATAGATATTTCATTGTTTCTATAATATTTGCTATTATGCTACTTGTCCTTACTAGTAAGAGTCTTGTCATACACACGACGTGAACGTGGCGACCAGGCAGGTGCTCGAGGGTGGAGGAAGCGGGTGCTCGGGGGCATGTGGAGCCAGCGCGTGGGCCGGTCAGAGGAGGAGGAAGAGGTGGCTGACAGGCCCGTCGAAGGAGGGAGGCAACGCGCGGGACTGATCAGAGTCGGAGTTAGAGGCGAGCAGAGGCGCACGCGCACCGGCTAGTCGGAGTCAGAGGCGGTGAAGGCGTGTGGGTTGGTCGGAGTCGGAGGAGAGAGACTGCGCACGAGACCGGTTAGAGTCGGAGGCAGGCGGAGATGCGCAGACTGAGCGGAGGCAGAGGAGGAGAGGGCGGGCGCTCGGCGCGGCACAAGCGTCGTACAAATATCATTCCTCTACCTATAAACATTAGGCGCACACGCCATCCAAAGTATGTTTGTATTTTGTTTCCTATAATTCCCTTGGTTGCACCTGGAGTGATGGATCTGATCATGCAAGTAGTGGTTGCAACTGATGGATGCAGAAGCGCCGTATGAGCTGAGCAGGCGCCCTGTGAGCATTGGCCCGGGTCTGAACAGTGGTCTACGAGGTGCTTAACAAAAACAAAACAAAAAACACTGTAGCAACACAGCGGTACGCACCGTGCCGATTACGCAGGGATCCAAATCCTTGGCGTGCATGCATGGGCTAATGCAGCTGCATGTGTGAACGCATTAACTAAGAGACATCCTGTACACGTTTCTTGAATGCGTTAACCATGGGCACTCTTGTAAAAGCACTTGGCTTCTTGGTCCCTGAGCTGAAACCAAACACGCTAGGGTATTTGCCAATAATGTATTTATTATTGTTAATAAAATTCTACGTAAAGAAAAGATAAAAAGTAGAGAGAGCACAGGTCGTCTCTTTCTGAATAGACTATCATGCAAACGAAACAAGACATGATACATTAATCTACTCTATTTAACATATAGGTCCATTGCAAAAAATATATAAAATATAAATATTAGAGAGTGTGTTAGAGACTATCTATTGAAGATGTTGTCTTTAAAGATGATGTAGTAGATGTTAGAGACAATGTTATCTCTAACTATTGGAGATGCTCTAAGGGCATATACAATAGTATAGCCAACTGTTGTCTATAGTGTTTTTCCATATCATCTATAGACAGCACTAAAGACAGCTCCTATAATGAGTTATTTTTTATATGTCTCTATAGACAACTCCTTCTTGTATAATTTATCTTATTTCTCGTATTACAGTCGATTACTCTACGAAAGATGGTCCAATTCTCTATATTCCCTCTCTTTCATCCACGTTATCTATATCCAACGTAACAAGTGTTACAGACAGCTGACATCCACACGGGCGAGTTGCTCCGCGCACATGACACAACGCGTGCAGGGTTCCAAGGGCACCGCATGGGGACTCCGATCCAGTTTGGTGGATCGACGCAGTCCATAACGTTAGTGCATGCTCGGTTGGTGCTGTGCGTCGTCACTCGTCAGAGGGTCGTATTCCGGTGCACATACTCGATCGGTCGGTTCTACCGGCGATCATGCATGACAACAAAAACCACCGCACCCAAGAAGGAAGAAGAGGGTGATCGAATTTTATGCCGAACGTGGCCGGTCTGGTCCAACGTAACTGGTGTCCCGCCTGTATGGTGTGGTTAAAAGCCATAGTTCGTGTCGAGTGGATTTATTTGTGGATTTTCGTGGTTTAATCATGAAGCCTCCTGGTAGCTAAGTCTATAATTATATTCACGAGAGGCGGAGGGGACGGCTCTATGATCCAAATTTTACCACCATATTTCTTTGTGATTCATATACATATATACACACACACACACCCACTTATAGAATACAATTTCACCACATAGCTTGTTGTGCTCATATCATCTCCAATTTCTGTCTCCGTCACTGCTATCCACGGTAGTAGTTGCTTGGAAACGTTTTAAGAAATGAGGGAAAAGGCATCAAATTTGTGGTGCACAGAACACAAGCTGAATTCGCCCCCAAAGCAAAGGGGCAAAATGGAAGCAAAAAAAAAAAAAATCAAGCCAACCGCGTCCAAGGAGTGCCAGTGAGCCGTTAGCTGGAGCCCTCTCCTGTGCTCTACGCATCAAACTCCTTTTCAGCGTCTCAAATCTAACCTTCTATCAATTCTTGCGTTCACTTTCATACGTACGTTGGCCACGTAATCCACAGCTAGCTGTGATACGTTTCGTTGCGTCCATATCCCCCTTTGATCCCATCACTCGTTTCTTGATCAACAAACACGAAGGAAATATACATACGTATCTTGTGTGTTTGTGTATAAATGGTATTTGTGTACATAATAGCTTTCGACAAGATGGACGCGGTTGCAGCTGCTCTCTTGCGCAAGTACCAACTTGGCATGGCAAGGGAGGAAAATCGAATAAAACAGCGCGCAACAGCTTCCCCCAGCTACAAGAATTTTTTGTTGCTCATCTAGCACGTTTGCATCAGCTAATTACAGACATGACCATATAGTACGCGTATTAGCAAAAATAGCAATCTTTACGTATGACGGCCGTGCACCAAAGGCGATGGCGCACAGTGGCAGCCATGCACTAAAAGCGCGCCAAGACGGTGATGACGCCGCCGTCGACGTGTGCTGACCCTCCCCTCACCTCACGGCCGCCACCTTTGGTATTGGCCAAGAAGGGCTATGCGCCAACGTCAGGACGATAGCCACCCTGCCCACCAATTAGGTTAGCCGCCGATTAGGTTAGTTAATTAGGTTAGGTTAGTTAATAACTAGTTAGGGTCTGAAATTTGAATGAATTTTAAAATATAACAAATGAATTCAAAAAATTATAAATTTTTTGTGGAGCCTCCTGACATCGTGTACTTGTTTGTGTAAATTTTCTATTATTTTATTTGTTCAGAATTTTTATTGTTATTTCGTATGAATTAATAAATGTAGAAAATAAGCTCCAAAAATTATGAAATTTATTTTGAAGGCTCCTAACGCAGTGGACTTAATTGTGTATTGTTTTGGTAATTTTATATGTGTTTTGGTATTATCTCGAAAAGTTAAGATTTAGGTTACGAAAATTTCGATTTTAGGTATCAGAAATTAGGGTTTCATGATTTCATGTGACTTGGAATGTATAAAAAAAACTGCATTACAACTCTATTAGAGATGTCGATATACAATATGGCGCTGGAATACACACGTAACAACCAAAATACGCGTACAAATAAAGTAAAACAAAATCACATAACACGCGATACTATATGGCTCACTCGTCTGAGTCACCACTCTCTACCTGCTGCGGCTACGTCCACGTGCGCGACCTTGTTTTGCGCCGAGCATGACCTGTGGAATACGTCCACCGGTCCGAAGAACGTGTGTCGGTTCGGAGTGGGTACGGAGACCGTTGAGGCGGAGGTGGACCAGTAGACTAACTCTAGAGCAGAGTTTGGTAGGCGTACATGTCGTCGTGATGAGCCATGCCGACCTCGGGGACACCTCCGAGGAATTCATCCACGACGGATGCTAGAAAACCACTCTGGGGGTACGATGCCTGCAACTCCGGTTGTGCGGATGAGCTCGAGCCTTGGACGTACGGGTTCCCGCATACCTAGAGGAGCTCTGGCCTTGAACTTACCGTGGGGCACCGAACCCGGAGGACATCTGCTTTTGATTGTACGGTGGGGCAGCGAACCCGGAGGAGCTCTGCCCTGCGTACGCTAGAAACCCTGGTTGCCATTGTCCATGCCCTGGCGTCGTGTACTGCTACCTGGCAGGAGCTGGGAGGCCCGTATCCTCGTCATCAGTCGACGTGAAATGGCCGTCACCCCCATGGGCAACTGAAGGCTGCAAGACGGAACGATGTTAGTACAAACAAACACTCTGGACGTAAACTAAGAACCTCGTACCTCCCGGATGTGCAGTGCAGATAACCAAGGGGGAGCGCCAGTCTTTGTACCAGGTCCGGACGACAGAAGTGATTCATCCCGACGGACCTACGGCGAGAAAACGACATGATGTTAGCGGCACGTAAGGCATAACCAAAAAAACTGAACGTAAATTTGTACATAGCGACTTACCTCTGCGGCGACCTGGCCCACGGATGACTGACGGGGAATGCTACAATGCATGTCAGACTCGCTAGGTCATGGTGACCTAGCGGGTGAGCACGGCCCCCCACTTCATGCCCAATGCGCATGACGTCGTCCCTTGAACGACCGCTGCTCAAGTTCTTTATTATCTTCTTCATCTCCGCCGAGATGTGCTTCAAAACTTTTTTATATCCCGCTGGGGTTCTACCTGGACTGCGGAGGGTGTCGTTCAATGCGCTCTGGACACGCAGCGCCCGCTTCAACTGTAGTGACATACGTAACAGGTTCATTAACAAAAAGTACGAATGTCGTTAATGAAACTACGAACCAGAGGTTGTAAGTGTCGTACGGTGTCGTCACGTCGCGAAGCGCTATGACGATCGTACGTGCGGCGGAGGCTCTCGTGGAGCGTCTGCTCTGTCACCTCCTCCGGACACTCCGGAAGAGGAATGGTAAGTCTTGCGCACGTTCGTAGTACGTACCACTCCATGTACGCACCGTACGACTCAAAATCGTACGGACGCTACTCATGCCAGACATCCACATGCGCCCTGTTCATCCCTGTCGTAGTCCACTGCTGCTGGTGCATTCACGAGTCCTGAATATGCCCACCCACCCTCGATTGCCTGTATTTTCAGAAAGATTAATGTTAGAAAAGAAGACGTAAGGATTGCAAACATTACTCAGATGAAGTTTGACTCACAAGTGTACGGCTCGCTCTAGGAGCGTGCTGTCTGGGGGGGGGGCACGAACTGGTACTGACCAAACTGTCGCATTACACACTGCGGCGCGTGAGGCTCCACCATATGTGAGAACACCAGGTGGTAGGTCGTCGTCCACAGTAATGCGTCCTGGACGTATTGCACAGACAGCCAGTGCAGCGCTACCATGCGCAGGTAATTAGGATACCATGGACACCAGATGATGTCGCTCTCGTGCAACGACTCGAACTCGTTGTGGTACAACAAGTAGCACCTCGTCGGTCTTCTGCTGGCCCAGCGCAGACAGGCAGCAGTCCACCGTAAGCCCAGGGTGGGCGCGTCTACATGGTCATGTGGGACAGGGTACGGGTGCGCCGCTATCTCGATGGTCGGCGGCCCAACAAGGAAGTGCTCCCAACTCTATAGCTGCAGGAGAACATAGCAGATGACCAGGTTGGTACCAGCGGTGCCGCGCCGTGAAGCTTCACACAACCCCCGGTATGTGGCACAAAGGACGGCTGATCCCCAGCTGTACTACTCTATCGGCTCCGCGTCAACCAAAGACTCGGCGACGCGAATGAAGCTGAGGTTCAAAAAATCGCCCTTTGTGGTTGGAAACAGGACCCAACCAAAGAGCTAGAGAAGGTAAGCAACGAGGTGCGTCCTAACGACCTCGTGAAGTGCAGCCTGCGGGCATTCGCTGAACTACCTCAATAAGCCCGGGACGCCACGCACCCTCCGGAGAGGTTGGCTAAACCGCGGCGCCACCGTGGCCGAGTGGCGGGCCGGGTGAGTGGCGGCTAAGTGGCGGGTCAATGAGTGGCGGGTGAGGTGGTGGTGACGGTGAGCGGGGCACGCTACGACGGCGGGCCGATCTTGGCACGGTGGCGTCTGCACAAAGACCTTTGGCGACGCACGCCATGCGCAAGGGTTGCTATTTTTGCTAATACACGCGCTATACAGTCGTATCTGCAATTAGCTAATGCAAACGTGCTAGATGAGCAAAAAATTCTAGCTACAAATGTAGGCTACCCTTGCATTTAAGCAAAGTAGAATATATTGTACTGCTACTCCATACACAGACATAGGAGCACAGGAGTTTTTGGTAGATATAACGCTTTTTTGTCGTGTATTTGTGGATCTGATCACGACGAGAGTGTATTTGCAGATCTGGCACCACTGGCGCATGACCACCGTGCGCCAACGCCAGATTTCACGCCACATGACGTTGGCCCCGCCGCCGCATGCCCGCTAGCCCCTAGCCGCCACCTAGCCCCTAGCTGCCACGTTAGCCTCTGGCACACGGTGGCCATGCGTCGGCCGTTAGCGCATGGTCACCATGCTCCAGCAAATTAGTTAGGCCATTTTAGTTAGGGTCATTTAGTTAGGGTTAATTAGTTAGGTTAGTTAGTTCTAGAATGAAATTCGGAGGAATTTTAAAATATAGCAGATGAGTTCAAAACATTATGAAATTTTTTGTGGAGCCTCCCAACACCGTGTACTTGCTTTTGTAAATTTTTCATAATTTTATTCGTTCAGAATTGTTATCGCTATTTCGTATAAGTGTCATGTTCGTACGAATCAATAAATGTAGAAAATGAGCTCCAAAAATTATGAATTTTATTTTGAAGGGTCCTCACGCAGTGGACTTGATTGTGTAATGTTTCAGCAATTTTATATGTGTTCTAGTATTGTCTCGAAAATTTAGGATTTAGGTCGCGAAAATTTCGATTTTAGGTTTCGGAAATTAGGGTTTCATGATTTCATGTGACTTGGAATGTATAAAAAAGGCTATATTGCAACTCCATTGGAGATGTCGATATACAATATGGCGCTGTAGTACACACGTAACAACTAAAATACGCATACAAATATAGAAAAATAAAATCGCATAACATGCAATACTATATGGCTCACTAGTCCGAGCCACTACCCTCTGCCTACAGCGACTACGTCCACGTGCGCGGCCTTGTTTTGCACCGAGCATGACTCGTGGAATGCGTCCACCGGTCCGGAGAGCGCGTGTCGATTCGGAGAGGGGTACGGAGACCATTGAGGCAGAGGTGAACCCGTAGGCAGACTCTGGTAAGCGTACATGTTGTCGTGATGAGCCATGCCGACCTGGGGGACACCTCCGAAGAATTCATCCATGACGAAGGCTATAAAATCACTCTGAGGGTACGATGCCTGCAACTCCGGTTGCGTGGATGAGCTCTGGCCTTGGACGTACGGGGTTCCCGGGTACCCGAAGGAGCTTTGGCCTTGAACGTACGAGGGAGGCAGCGAACCCAGAGGAGCTCTGCCCTGCGTACGCTAGAAACCCCCTGTTGCCATTGGCCGTACCCTGGCGCCATGTACTGCTCCCTGGTAGGAGCTGGGAGGCCCGTATCGTCATCGCTATCACCAACGGAATCGACCGCTACCCCACGCCAATCAAGGTCAGAAGACGAAATGATGTTGCTATAAATAAACACTATGGACGTAAAATAACAACCTCGTACCTCCCGGATGTGCAGTGCAGATGATCGAGGGGATCTCCAGTCCGTGTACTAGGTCCGGACGGTAGAAGTGATTCATCCCGACAGACCTACGGCGGGAGAACGACATGATGTTAGTGGAATGTAAGGCATAACCAAAACACTGAACGTAGATTTGTACATAGCGACTTACCTCCGCACCGACCTGGCCCGCGGATGACCGACGGGGAACGTTACGACGCCTGCCGGACTCACTAGGCCGTTGTGACCAAGCGGGTGAGCACGACCCACCCACTTGGTGCCCGATGCGCAGGACGTCATCCGTCGAACGACTGCAGCTCAAGTTCTTTATTATCTTCTTCATCTCAGCTGAGATGTGCTTTATAACTTTTTATATCCCTCTAGGGTCCTATCTAGTCTGCAGAGGGCGGCCTCCGATGCACTATGGACACACTGCGCCCGCTCCAACTATAGAGACATACGTAACAGGTTCATTAACAAAGAGTACGGATGATGTTAATGAAACAACTAGAGGTTGTAAGTGTCATAGGTGTCGTCACGCTGTAAAGCGCTGTGACGGTCGTGCGTGCGGCGGAGACTATCATGGTGTGTGTCCGATGTCACCCGACCCAGGTGCTCCGGTGGAGGAATGGTGAGTCTTGCGTGCGTCCGTGGCACGTACCACTCCATGTACGCACCGTACGCCTCAAAAGTCATACGGGCGCGCTCATACCAGACATCTATGTGTGCCTTGTCCGTCCATGCCGTAGTCCACTCCTGCTGGACCGGGCGCCAGTCCTGAATATGCCCACCCGACCTCGATTGCCTGCATTTTCAAAAGGATTGATGTTAGAAAAGAAGACGTAAGGACTGTAAACATTACTTGGATGAAGTTTGACTCACAAGTGTACGACTCACTGCAGGAGCCTACCATTCGGGGGGCACGAGCTTGTACTGACAAACTGTCGCATTACGCGCTGCGACGCGTAAGGCTCCACCATATGTGCGAACACGAGGTGGCAGGTCGTCAACCGCAGTCCTCTGTCCTGGATGCATTGCACGGATAGCCCGTGCGGCACTACTGTGCATAGGAAATCATGATACCATGGACACCAGATGATGTCGCTCACGTGCAACGACTCGAAATCGTTGTGGTACAACGAGTAGCACCACGTCGGTCTTCCGCTGGCCCAGCGCAGACGGGCAGCAGTCCACCGTAAGCCCATGGTGGGCTCGTCACCTGGTCATGCGGAATGGGGTAAGGGTGCATCGCTATCTCGATGGTCGGCCGCCCAACAAGGAAGTGCTCACAACTCCACAGCTGTAGGAGCACGCAGCAGACAGCTAGATTGGTACCTGCAGGGCCGCGCCATGAAGCGTCACACAACCCTCAGTATGTGGCGCAAAGGATGGCTCATCCCTAGCCGTACTAGGGCATCAGCCAGCCCCCACGTCAACCAAAGACTCGGCGACACGGATGAAGCTCGGGTACAAAACATCGCCCTTTGTGGTTGGAAACAGGACCCAACCAAAGAGCTAAAGAAGGTAAGCAACAAGGTACGTCCTAACAACCTCGTGAGGTGCACCCTGCGGGCATTCGCTAAACTGCCTCAGCCAAGCCCGGGGGACGGCATGTGCACCTTCCGGGAGAGGTTGGCCGAACCGCTACTCCAGCCTGGCCTTCCAGTCCGCACCTGGAGGGCCCGGAACAAGCGGCTCACTCCGGATCGGGAGACCAGTCAAGAACGAGACATCCTGCAGGGTGACCATCATCTCACCCCATCGAAAGTGGAAGGTGTACGTCTCGAGCCTCCACCTGTCGACAAATGCCGATAGCAGGCTGGCGTCTAGGGTGAACTAGCGTTCGACGGAGACCATCCTCGCATGGAGCAACAAGCCCGTGTCCCAGAGGATCGGGACGTAGCGATCATCCAGCGCCCTGCAGTCCCTCCCCGCCCGAAGCACCAGAGGCGGAGGGCCATCCGCATCAACGGTGAGCCACAGCTTGCGCTGGTGGTCCTCATCGTAGAAGTGTTCTAGAAGCTCTGGTAGAGACATGGCTTGCAACACATGGAATAGATGGAACATTAGTGAGAAGGTGGCTAATGAACATAAAATATTGTAAACTAATTGCATAGTAGTTTTCCTGAGGTGACAAACCACATGATAAGCTAGCTTAATTAGATTATGCTCCTCTGTTCTTGGGTGAATGCATTTCTTATTGTTCTTCGATGAATGCATTTCTTATTATTTGATTTCGCTTTACGACCAAATTAACACTATAAATTAATGTACACTACTTATTAATTAATTACTACTAATTATTTCGTAACTAATAAATACTATAAATTAAAAATTACGAACAAACTACCTGCGAATGACGGCGGTTAATAACGCTGAAATGTCCCAAAAAATATAATCAACAGAGCAAGAGAATGAGCGACTGCAAAATAAAATGAACGAGCGGAAGAGCGAGCGAGCCACTGTGAAGTGAAATGAACGAGCGAGTGACTGCGAAATGAAATCGAGCTTGCTTTCTCTAATTTATAACCGCTGCTCGAAAGGAATCCTTATCCCACGCGCGCTAATCAAGCCATGACTTTCGGAGGACAAAGGTTTGATAGATGAGCCAAGGAGGTGACGTGATGACGAGTAATTGATGCTTTCGGTGGAAAAGTAAGGCAAAATGGAGGGAGGGCCTCATTCAAATGTTTGGGCAATCAACACATGGCATGGTTTTCTGTTGATTCGTACGAACATGACACTTATACGAAATAGCGATAAAAATTATGAATGAATAAAATTATGAAAAATTTACACAAGCAAGTAAATGGTGTTGGGAAGCTCCATAAAAAAATTAGTAATTTTTTGGACTCATTTGCTATATTTTAAAATTCCTCTGAATTTTAGCCTAGAACTAACCCTAACTAACCTAACTAATTAACCCTAACAACGCCACGTGTGGACAACAGAGCGGCTAGCGCATGGTGACCATGTGCCGACAGCTGGCGCATGGCCACCGTGGCGCCAATGTTGGTGGCGCCACGTTATCGGGTGGTTCGGCGCACAAGCGGCACGCGTGACGCGACGATTAGTGGCGACCACGTCGGTTAATCCGCACGCAGTTAGCGTTAGCGCGCGACAAGATGGCGTCGCGCCAACGCCATGGAGCGTGATCTCGGCGTTGGCGACGGTGGTATCTTGGCGCTTGATCTGCAAATACGCCCTCGCTGTGGTCAGATATGCAAATACGCGACGAAAAAGCGTTGTATCTGCCAAAAATTCGGAGCACAGTTGCACACTACCAATAGCCCCGTGTTGCTAATGCTTGCAAACCAACGTGAATATGCCGTCTCGCATACGTGACTCAGACTCTGTGGATCAGCTGTCCTAAGATCTACGTGGCTCGTCTGGAACACAGGAATTTGACGTAAGTTCTATAAAAACTTTTATAGAAAACATGAATCAAGAAGAATTCCCTGTGTTTAAACACTCGATCTAGGGCTTGTTTGGAACGGCTATGGCTTTCTTGAAAAGTAGCTTCTGACTGTGCTACAGGGTTGAACGACTGAGCTGAAAAGATTTGGTGTTTGTTTGTCTGGCTTTTAGGTAGGCTGGCTGTAGCTTCCGAGATGAAAATATCTGAAATGCCCTTGAGGACAGTTGTGGCTTGTTTGATGCCGTTTAACGCAATTAACAACGTTTAACGACAACTAACAACAATTGATGATTATTAACGACGACTAATAAACATTTATTAAAAATAATTACTATAATGAATTTGACAACAACTAACGGTAGTTAACGACAAGTAACGATAACTAACGATATTTGACGACAACTAACAGTAGTTAACGAAAACTGACAATAACTAACGATATTTGGCAACTAACGATAGTTAATGACAAATGACGACAACTAATGACAAATTGTCTGTAATTAATGTAATTAATGACAAACAATTATTACAAAAATAATTGCAACAAATAATCACAATGAACAATTATTGCGGTGCATAATTAATACAACAAATAAATAATTATTACAAAAATTATTATAGTGAATAATCAATACAACCGATTATTACATAAGTAAATACAATAATAATTATTGCAATAAATAATTATTACAACAAATAATTATTTAACAACGATATGTTGTTTGTTTATTACAAACTTTGAATAATTCATGCCCTCCACTTTTTCGGAGCTTAGGATTGGCATCGGTAGTGTTAGGCACCCACCCTCACACGTACCCCAAAATAAAGAAGTAACAAAGAGAAAAGAAAGAAAATGAGCAACATTAAGAAGCAAATATATACCGAAAAGGATACAAAATACTAAAGCAATTTGACCTAAGCATCTAAATATATACCAAAAAGAATACATATTAGTAAATAGCAATATAAAGTCCTTGTTACTGCAATGTTAAAAATATGCCTTGCTCACTAATATGCTATTAGAGATCACAATTCACAGCAGTAGAGATCACAATTCACTCATGCAGCCCACCAAGAATCAGGACATCATAATTTTGTGGGGCAGAAATGTCGAAACAACACAGGCAAAGATGATATGCTCAGCATCCCCTAGTCATCATCATCACCAGCATATCAATTCATCTCAAGCATCAATCAACATCCTAGCATCTCATTTCGCATTGAAATCAAGGTAGGCTCAAATATCAATTCTTGTATAAGTAGTGGATTAACTACAGAGGACATGTATGCATGTGTTCTGAAACGCTTTGAGTAGATAATGTGTGGATATCATGGGGATATACTCATGATCTTAGGTGATGAGACAATTGGCAATAGCATTTGAGTTTTATTGAAATTCGAGCTTTCAGCAAATGTCAGGATTTTCGGTAGAACCGGCGTTTAAAGGGCGATACGACCGCAGAACGGTACGATCGCAAGTTGTGTCGCGGTAGTACCGGATTACGGTTATACCGATTGGTAGATGGCGGTAGCTTAATTCCAGAGAAGATGTTTTGGGAGTTCTGGTCTTCATTGAGAAGTGGTACAACTGACGTTTTTGGAGCGGTACGACCGCAGTGCGATAGTACCGTTGGTAACACGGAGGTTGTACCGATTGTGTTGCGATTGTCGGACATTTTGGAGTTTTGGCTTTGGGATAGGTCAAGTTCACGAGCTTTAGTGCATATGTGTTGCATGATGCATGTTTTAGCTAACATGGGTCAAGTTGTGAAGAACTTGTTCTCGGAATCGATTTCTTTGTCTATTGTTGTGCAGGACGCTTGGAGGTCAACGGCGAGGATGATCGGGACTAAGCTTGGAGAGCTGAGGTTCAGAACGATCAAGGATGCCGGGTGAGGTCTATGGACTCAAGCATGGCGCAAAATGGACAAAGGTGACCGAATGGGCAGTTCGGTGCGACGGGTTGGATCAAGCGGCACGGGGGTCGGTACAAGTGCCATGGTGGTTTTCATGAGCCGACGGAGAGACTTGCCGACATGATGAGAGCCGTTGATCAACCTACACGTGGCGAAGCAGGCGATTGCTTCACCAAGACTGGACTCGGTCTTCGGAGAAGGATCGAGAAGGGGTATTCTAGTAATTTCACCAAATACCATCTTGGTAACCTTTTGGCTCAACCACGGCGCGAGACGACGCATGGAGAAGTGGTTTAGGTCAAGAGAAAGTGAAGACGGCGCTTTGAAATGCGTGCGTGTGTGACCCGTTTGTGTTGGGCCTTAACAGGAGCCCATTAGGGTTAACTCTTCTAGAAGCTAGGCCTTACTATAAATAGGAGTGGGTTGCTGTCCAGCAGCCATTGAAGCCTTCATTTGTAAACCCTAGTTGGTGTCTTAGGGTTTTGGAGAGAAAAGTGAGGTTCTAGGGTTCTAGAGAGATGATGTGATTGTGTGCTCTTGAGTGAGCTCTTGTCCTCCAGGTTGGAGTGGCTGTAAACATCCATCAAACACGAATCAATCCAAACAAGATTCTCAAAAATGAGTTTATCCTCTGTTCTTGCTTTCTTTCTTTGATGATTTTGTGTTTTTGATGTCTTGTTAGTTTTACCTCGAGTACTTGCTGTGATCTAGCTTGCTGTGACATGTGGGAGTGCATCTAAGATCATCTTTATCATTCTTTACTCACGAGCAAGATTTAGATCATGTTTTGGTTCTTGACTCGGTTTTTGAAACAAACTTCGTTCAAATTGTAAAAGGTTGGAACTTTGACGTGGATCTTGTAAATATTTGCTTGGAATAGGTTCCTAACCTTCATAGGAAGGTGTGTTTCAAATCTCGTAGAGTTTGGCCAACTGGTTCAAAAGTTGTGCCAATTTTAGTTTTCGTCATCGGGCTGTTCCACGGAAATTGGTACAACCGCTCGTTTGCCTGCGGTTGTACCGATTTCTGATTCTTCAGCACATCGTTGAGTTTGTTAATTGCTATACTTGGGGGTTTGGAGTGGATTCAACATAAGTCTACCATTGTGCTTATCTATTGATCTTCATAGCTCTTGGAGTGAAATATTTGTTGAATCAAATCTAAAAAGGAAAATTGATTGAGCTCCTATTCACCCCCCCCCCCTCTAGTCGCCTTTTCGGTCCTACATAATGTATAAAGGTTGCTCTCAGATTTAGTTTCATCATTGAGCTATTGCTATAGATCTTGAGTAGTATCATGCTCTGATCAGTTTTTGCCCTTGTGTCTAGCAATCAGAAAATAACTAGCATGGATAGGACTTATTCAGTTCTTACAACTATGCATCATGAATAGCTCTGGCATGTGAGGACCAAACCATGCTAGAGTCATAAGAAATATGCATCAATGCTCAGAATACATATTCATCACTACATGTTATTTCCTCTATTAGTGATTCTATTTCATCAAGAAAAATCATTGACAGAAGGAAACTTAACAGTAGAATGTTGCTCAGTTAGATCATGATCTCAATACATGAGTCATGCAAGCATCATGCTTAAAGTTCATATCTAGATCGTCAATGAGTACCATGACAACATCAAACATGCAACCAGTCATCCATCCACCCATCCATGCATCATACCCAAATCGGCCAAATAGGATCTAGGAGCTAGAGGTAGAAGAAGGCCAAACCTGGAAGGCTAGGAGTCAGCCGAAGTTGTTGCGGTGCCGTGCACCACTCCATCTCACGACCGGTAGTGTCGGTAGAACTGAGGTGGAGCAGGCAAGGACGAGAGGCAAGAGAGGATAAGACCGGGGGGAGGTCGCTGTGGCGAACCGAGCTAGCTCGACATCGGGCGCAACCCCAGGAGCGACGGAGACACCAATCGAGAGGCGGTGCCCCAACGGCTAGGGTTAGAAGCGGCCTTGAGGGAGGCCGGAGGAGGAGGTGGCACTGGGAGGAAAGTCTGAGGAGGAGGAGGAAGGAGCAGGCGACATCACTCGGGAGAGGAGGAGAAGGACGGGGCGCCGCTCGGGAAAGGAGGAGAAGAAGGGGAGCATGGTGGCGCTGCTCAGGGGAGGAGGTGGGTGCCGGCGGGGAGGAGGAGGAGGGGCGGCGAAGCGTGGAGAGGAGGCGTGGGCCGGCGGAGGGAGGAGGAGGAGGAGGAGGGAGCGAGATCCAGATCTGGCCAGGAAGGAGGGAGCTAGATCCAGATCTGGCTAGGGAGGAGGGAGGCAGCGACGAGGGAGGAGGAGGAGAGGGAGGAGGAGGAGGAGCAGTGAGAGGCGTGAGTCGAGCGTCAAGGTGAGGTGGGGGTGGAGGCAGGGTAGGGTTAGGGGGGGGTGTTATTCGATGGCAATTGACAGGTAATTACCTCCGAACTTCGAGGGTAATTTGGGAAAGAACGCTGTCGGATTCGATCGAAAAGAGCTGCAAAAGGCTGACCGTTTGAGATGGTTTTCGGTTTTTTCGAACGAAAGAGTCACGCTGTAAGTAACATTTATGCGAAAATCCTTGGCTCCAAACTGGTCACATAAGGCTTGTTAGCTCTGGGCCACCTCAGAGCAGAGCAGAGCCGCACGCGTCGTTAGCGGTGGCGCGCGGCGCCTATGGCGACGACGGCGCACCCGAACCGAAGATACATGGTTAGCAGATGGGCAGACGCTGACACGCGTCCAGCGGAGGCGCGGGCGCACACGCAACTGCATGTATGAGTCGAGAGTAGACAGGGGGATCATGGTAGTTAGGGGCATGGCCCACATGGTAGTGACTCGCCGGGTGGTCCCGGAGTTGCATGGGCCGCGGAACATGGCGAGCCATCGCAGGAACGGACGAGGCGACGGTTTAGTTTGGTGGCTCGTACGCCCGACTGTGATATGAACATGAGAGCGGCGAAACTGACGCACAGGGAAGCTGGTTGGATCGATTCGTTCCCATTAGTTTAGTCCATGGGAAATCTCATGCTGGTTTGCAAATGCAGCGTACCACCACGTCTGTAGAAAGGTAGGCCCGCCAAAGGACAACCGGAGGGTTACATAGTTTCCCGTAAAATTCCAATTCCAGTGTTCCAAATAAACCTACCTCGAGCATGTGTAGTGCAACCAAGATTCCAGTGTTCCAAACAAATGTACCTCGAGCTGTCGAGCATGGTTACCGATTAGTGCAACCAAACCAAAAAAAACTGGTCACACAACATTACTGGTACCTGACATAACCGCCTCTTGACGGTACGACCTATACCATGCCTATACCCGACATGCTGGATTAATCACTACGATGACAAACCAGGCACGTACCAGATATCACAGACGCAACGGCCTTACTATAGCAGCAGCCTAAAAATAAGCCAATGCACTGTAGAGGAGCCGCGTCCCAGCTGAACTAGAAAGGGAGGGAGGAAAAGCTGGCGTTCGCTCGCCGGCCATGCTTCCTCACATGAGCCAATAACCATCGCCAGGATGCCGTGATGGCCTGATGGGGGAAGAGAAGTTAGCATCGCAGATATGTACGTGCGCGTGCGTCCCGGAAGACAAGGGCCGGGCTTGGCTTTGTCCGCTCACGCGATACTGCCAGGGATCACGGGATGTTGTCATCTGCACAAGCACAACCCGAGCCAGGCAGCGCCAAGCGGAACGGGAACATGACGCAGGTTCGGCTCCAACTCGACGGGATAAAACTCGCAGATTCCAAGTGCCGCGCCGCAGCCCAGACAGGCAGCCCGTGACTGCCGTAACGTTGATAGGGAGTGACCAGGGCAGCGTAGTCGTGAAGCATTTAGTAGACTAGTACAGTTGATTAAAGCAAGCACGGGTCCCCGCCGTAAGACCCGCAGTGATTGAGGATGGCAGATGCTTACTATGACTCGCATCGGGTCCGTCGAAGTCTGCTGGTTGGCGTCGGCTGGTGCTGAGAAGAGAAGGAGGCAGGGCAGGCACAGTGGGGGCATCTTGGCAGGGGAGTTGCTCTCATGGGGCAACAAGAATTAGCTTTCTCGAGTGCATGAACATTTTTGTTTCACGGACGAGGTTTTGAACAGCGAAACTGAGCGATTTATAAGAAAGAGGTGGTTAGCGTTCTTGTTACCTGACCTGAGAACGGCTTTTTATCCACGAGATAGGAAACATCAGATCCGTCGGTTTTGATTCCCCCTCGTTGCACTTTTACCATCTCTTGATGAGATCTTTGTTTCTAAACACCATCTCTTTCTCTGAACGAGCATATCTGATGACAAGCGGATTCAGAAATTCAGCAATGTAAATACAGACCTAAGAGCAGATGAAGACCTGGGAAAGTCGGATGCGTTTACGCAACAAAAGTAAATCCAAAAAACATAAGTAGTACACTTTAAACATAGGCCATATTCCAATCATAGTAATTGAAGATCGACCATATCGTAAATGCAAGCCCTTTGGTTGTGGCTCGATGCAAAAATAAGATAAATCCATCACCAAAGCCAAGCTGTATGAGAAGGTTAATGTTGCAACGAGGACAACTCTATTAAACTATACAGTTCAAATATGATAAGAAAGACCCTCCTGTAACTCTGCAGGGAGCAGCTATATCTGGTGTGTAGCTAGAAAATGAATCGGGCAGTCTTACGAGTCAAGGGGGCATGATGGCTGGGTTAGTTCAAGGAGGGCTCCCAATGTTGCACATTGACTTATTTAGATGTGCTGAACATGCCAAAATCAACTTCAAAGGACTGGTCTGCCTTGAGTAACAGTTTAAGTCCATACAGTCATGCAAATGGCCAACTATTTGAAGACTCAAGGCACTGCAAATCAGCAATATTCAAGCCCCACCATGATCTTGTTAAAATAATTTCTACCATCTACTTGGATTCTGTGTCGTCAGTTCATCACTCGATTAGGTACGATAGGGTATGAAACTGCTTCCGCGGGCATGACAATGCCATTTTGCAGTTTTAAGCAGGTTTACGAGGTTAAAAAATAATTTTCTGTTTTCACTGCCCAAAATGGAAAGCCTCAATGCTTAGTTTGTTACCCAGAAAGGTGAAATTTTCACATCATTATCCGCAACTGAAAGAAAATCGCATTGGTCATTTTCTATTACTAGTACAAAGCATTAGCTGAGAGTGCGTGCATGGGATGCATGATACATGGAGTCAAAAGCTCAATTATTAGAAGCAAAGAAAAGTAGGCCAAGAGAGGAGTTAAGATCAAGGAATTAATTTTGGGAAGGAATCCAACCTAACATGGACAATTACCCCATTGTGCCAGCTATTTTTGAAACCAAGCCAGCAGCACTTGCAATGTACTTCGGTTGTTTGGCTCTTGAGTTAGTCACCACCAACTCCACGGTGCTTTGGTATATCCTGGCTTGTGTACTGCCTGTCCAGAAGAAGCCATTTTAGCCGATTACAACCCAAACAGCATATCAAATGATTTGGTCCCCTTGATTCGTTTTTGATATATTTGTCTTAGAAGAGTGTATCATAGTATACATGTAGTATCACAAGCATTCCGCGTAGCAATCGATGAATGTTGTTATGTTACTTTTTTAGCTTTTGGAATCCTTTGTCTAATTCTTTCAAATAGGAAAAGGCTGGAAGGAACAAAACACAACTTCAAATACAGGCACATGAAACAGATAACAAAAGAAAGGACCATATAACAAAAGAAAATGAGCATGACCTGAATGAAGTGAGGCATCTCTTCCCGTTTTGTTGCCAACCCATGCTGCACGTAGAGCCATAATTAAACAAGGTAGTCCATATGAGTAATTAAATAGGCAATAAGATATCATTTGTACAATGTACCAATAATGTGTTGAAATCGAAAATTGTAGTACCATAAGGATATCCTATCCAAATCTTCATCAAACTTACTGTGTAACAATCGAACCAACGCAAAGAGCCAAACAAACATGGAACATGCAATTATGCAAAGGCATCTGGCAAGAGGAAACAAGATATCACATCAGAATAGAGTCGAGTATGTAATGATCAGGTGACTATGTAACAGAACATTTAACTTGTCAGCATGTAATAAAGCTCTGCCAGGTACTAGAGTTCAGGGCACCATGTTTCCCAGAAACCAAATGGCTGCAGCAACCAACAGTGTTTTGGTGTTTAAATAGTAAGTAGCACCCACACCCAGTGTGAGTAAAACTTTAAATGCGTAAACAGCAAATGCATCAATTGTTGCAGAGAGAGAGAGAGAGAGAGAGAGGATTACCACTTGACTATGCGGATTCCAGAATTTGATCTTCCAGGAAACAAACAGACCCGCCTCCAGCATATCAAAATGTGTGCACCAAGTGTAATTAAACAGAAGAATGTAGGTTAACCTAAAAGCATGTGAGACAGAAATAGCCAAATAGGTAATGCTACTGCATTTCAGTACAAGCATTATTGATAGATAAACAAATAACGATGAAAAACTGATTTAATTAGGTATATAAAACGAGCAAATAATATGTATGAAGAATTCAGCGTAACTACAGATAGGAGGATTATCCATCACGTTGACCGTTCAAAATTTCATATGTACACATATAGATCCTCAATTTTCTAAAACTCATCACATGGAATTACAGCAAAGGAATTGGAAGTCTGGAACACTACAAAGAAGCATATGAAAATAATACTGAAACAGTTTCAATGCTATCTTGCAAAGGATGGTAGTATAAAAAATGAAGTTATAATAGATGACAAAATAGGAAGAAATAAAAGGAAGATGGTTCTTTTTTATCGGTTTCCCAAGAACATTCATGTCGATGCACCACCTTTTCTTCTCCTAGCAGTCCTTTTTGCAGTATACGGAGTCCCATCAGCAATTTCACTGGTCTTCTGGTTACGATCATTCACAGGCAGCTCGTTCGGAGCCTGACTGGTCTCTGTAGGTGCACTTGTTCTGGGAAGACTTCTAGTTTTCTGAGATCTGTTTGCACTAATCTGCCTTCTTATGCGCAATATCTCACCCTTTGCCAATGCCAGTTCCTCTTCAAGATGTCTACACCTCATTTCAGAACTCTCCCCCTCCGTCTGAAGCCTCGTGATAAGATTCTGAGCACCCTCGGTGTTTTCTTGAGCTTCAATTGCGATTTTCTTTTGTTCAGCCAGAGCTTTTGATAGCATTTCTTTCTCTGCTTCCAGAGTGTCATTCCTAGAATGAATGCTCCCTAGCTCCTTAGACAGTGACAATGCACTCCTATTCATCTCGTCTAGTGATTTTGTTGCCTCATCCAGGTCTGCTTCGAGAGCTTTTCGTGCTTCAGAATCTACCTGCAATTGTTTCACCAAAGCTTCAAGCTCCCTATTCAAAGTAGTCACAATTTTCCTTTCCTCAACAAGTTCCTGTGTGGTGGATTCCATCTTCTTGTACACATCCAGCAATTCTTTCTTCAGGTTGTCACGAGCTTCAACAACAGATGCAAGCTCATTAGAGGTGGCTTCAAGTTCTACCTGTCCCTTTTGAACCATCTCCTTAACTGAGACAAGTTCATCCGCCAGAGCTTGAGATATTGATTCTACCTCTCCTAGTTTAATAGTAAGACCTTCTCGCATTTCATTGAACTCATCTTGGAGTTTCGAAATCTGCAATACCAGGTCCTGATTCATTTTTTTTGCTTCATCAAGTTCCTCGGAAAGTTTGAAAACCTCACTTCTGGAATCCCTTAGTGCCTCTTCATTGGATTGGAGCGAATCTCTTAAACTTTTCACTGCCGCAACTTCATTCTCTAGCGTTGCTTTGGTGGTATCCAATTCCTTGTTCAACTCGGCAATGATTTCATGGTCTTTGCTAGAGTCACTCAATGCAACAGAGAGTTTTTCTTCAAGCTGTTTGATCATATCATCTTTCTCTGATAGTAGTTCGGAATCACGACTTGCTCTTGTCTCAGAAGAAGCCTTCAAGATTGTATACAGTTTTATTAACTCATTTATTTTTTCCTCAGCTTCATTCTTTGCAGAGTTCAATGTTTGAAGTTTCTCGTTCAGTGAATCAATTGAAGATATCTTAGAAGCAAGATCATTTCTAGTTCTATGAACTTCTTCCTCCAGTTGTTGTACTTTAGCATTTGCAAGTTCTAGGTTCTCTTTAGTTTGATCAGAGAAAGAGCATAGGTTCTGGTAGTCTACTTCATTCGAAGAAAGCGATGAGCTGAGTTCTCTGATGTGTTTCTCCTTATTATTGATTTCTTGGCCAAGTAGACTTAAATTTTCCTGCAAAACATTGATCTCATCCAACTTTTCTTTCAATTTGCCTTCAAGCACATCTTTGTCATCCCCAGCTTGTGCAATACTACTCTCTAGTCGTCGTATTTCATCCCTAAGCTCCTCAGCCAGTGTCTTCTCCCTTCTGAAATCTTCGCTTAGCGATGTTACAGTCTTTTTTGTTGAAGCCAACTGATCTAAAAGAGAAGCTTCCTGCTCCTGGAACTTCATAGATTGCTTCTTTTGTGCCGATTGTTGCTCCCGTAACCTTTTCTCATAGTTTTCCCTCATCAAAGAGATCGCTGCCTCATTTTCGGCCAATTTGCTCTCCATCTGAACAAAGTAGCATATAAAATATGTCAGCTAAATGTCTTATCTTCACAGATCAATTTTAACAAATATAAACTTCAAGGTATTAAAGGTACTTAAAATACTTTGGTAGCAGATTGTATTCGACTTTACAAAGATACTACAGGGCACTTCAAAAGAGTAGAAAAGGATGGTGGCTGTTCGAAAAAAAGAGACATATTGAAGTACATCAACTGGTTACAGATACACCAAAGATCATCAAGCCCATACAAATGATGCTAATGGTTTATAATGTTCCTTCAAAAATGTTAGCCATTTATAACATAAAATAGGTTAAAAATAAACAGGATGGTAAATGCATGAATTAGCACTAATATCAAGACAATATCATGAGTGAATGTGTTTGCAGAATTTGGCATGTAGCGAGGATTTAGGTAAGCGATGGTTATCATTTAGGCTATATGAAATTACGAATCAATCTATCCTAACAAATAAAAAGCAGTAACAGACACTAATTACAGGTTTGCAGATGATTTACAGATGAGATGACCGATTGCAGGGCCTTCTTTTCCTGTTGAGAAGTACCATACAATCCAGCAAGAACACCCGAGGCAACAACTGCAATTGCGCTCAAAAGGCCAGCAAGTGGATTCCCTGGAGATTGTTCTTGCACCACTGGCAAGGATGATTCAGATTGAGGAGCCTCCGGTAGAGGAGTTTCAGCCTGAGTTTTTCCAGGCTGAGGTTCACCAGGCTTTGGGACTTCCCTTATCTCTACAGAGAAAAGCAACATCAACTATTTATCCAATTTTGTCAAGCAACCACACAGACTTAAACAAATCAACTATATTCAGTAAATGTACCCAAAAAATCCAAGTTAGTAGTACTTGTATGCAGGGATCAAAATCCCGGCGGTTACTGGCCGGTAACTGCCGGTTACCGGTTTTACCGGTGGGGACCGGGATTCTAAAACCGGCCGGAATCTTTCAAATTCAAAATCCCGGCGGTTACATCCCGAATTCAAATTCCATTTATCGAAATTCAGCCGGGTTTTTTCCGGGATTTCCGGTTACCGGCCGGTAACGGGAGCATGGCCGCCGGGCGGGATTTGCACCAGTTCCGGTTTTTTTATCCTTGCTTGTATGCAAGCACTAGCATAATAACTCTGCTGTGATGGCAATGAAGCAGCACCAACATAAGGAATTCAAAACAATCTCATTGTAAAGTAAAAGACCATTAGTGATGCCCAGGCCCCAGTTCCAGTTTACAAAAAACAACAGATAAATCCAACCCATTCCAGTGGTTCAGAGGGGTCAGAAATATAGACAACTTTGCAGGTACACCATAAAATATTTATGCAGACAACGAAAAACAAAGGAACACCGAACACATAATAGTAGACGTCAATGTCAATAGGGTTTGCTAAAATAGTCATAAATCCCATCTTTAATATGACCTACTCATATGAAGGGGAAATTCTGACCATCAAACGTAGCCTGATTGGGTCTACAGATGACGGTTTTACGTCCAATCTTGAAAGTTTTGTAGCAATTCTGAGCTTGATGATTTATCCTCGGGGCATCAATCCCCTTTCTTCTAATAAATCCTTCGGGTAACGACATGCCATAAACTGCGGGAAAATGAGAAAAGTGACATCTGATGATATGCCATAATCAAACTCAAAATCCACTGGGATAAGTCAAGGATAATGAGTGCATTTCAAAATTGTTCCACCATAATGTTAGATTTTAAAAAAAGGCACTCTCATGCACAGACTACACGTCTGTTGCAGCTTATGAATTTCTCAAAACATTAATTACCCCAAATTTATAGGAAAAATATCATGCAGACTGGAGATGCACATATTCACAACATGACATCTGAATAATGTACTAAGAAGGTTCAAAACATGGAGCAATGACTATAAATCATCCACTGCCCTCAAGTACAGGATTTATACCATCTCCAAACTGACCAATGCTACACGCATGAACTATTTTGCACAAAACCCACACATAAACCTTTGATTGGCGGGTGCTAGGGCTGAACAAATCCGGGTCAGCCGGGTTGGGCATGGCATGCAAAAACTGCATTTATGCACACAGCAGTGCCCTGTCGGATTTGTACATGGCAAAACTGCATGCATGCACACGGTAGCAACAGGGTTGGAAAAACTGCCTAAATCGGATTTGTACAGCCCTAGCGGGTGCAAAGGGTACGTTAGGAGTTATCTTCGGTCACGATAATCTTTTTGTTAAAGTATGTTATTATGTAAAGCATTTCCATTTCCAAACCCCTTGCCTTTTTCATTAGTACTAATGTGCTCCCTAACTATGTAGGTCTATGCAATAATTTACAAACTAATGAGTAATGGGGGATTTAGCATGTAAAACATAACATAAATCTAATATTTACATTTTTGCAGAAATACCCTTGACTGTGGGTACTGTTCCACCTCCTAATTCCTTTTGGTCCATACAAAGCCCTACTATAAAAACAACCGGGCATGGACCAAGCATACAAAGTTGCTTAAAGGTGTTTGATATCCTGCATATGTACAATCTAAACTCTTATAGTGGTAATTTGAACATAAAGTTCCGAATTATCATTTTGTATAGCTCTGTCATCCACCTACAAGTGCGCACCGGAGCCAAAGTCCAAACAGCTCATGGCTCATGCGTCTATACAATGCAACGCTATACACAGTAGTAAAGTCCCCCCACATAACTCACGCATCACCCGAGACTTTTAGATATTACATAAAAGTGTATAAGCTTAATCTCAATCCTTATAATTGCATATGGATTTCACATATTACTCCACAGTATTAGACAGGTTAGAATCGAAGGTTCGAAGCTAAGACAAACACAACATAGCGCACGGAAGCTATGCGAATCCCCGCAAGGAGAATGGCACTAACCCGTCAAGAGATCCCCGTTATTGGGCGCGGCCGCCGCAACGGCGGTGTCGCCGAGGCGGAGGAGCGGGAGCGCCGAGACGCCTAGGAGCACGGCCCGCCGCGCCAGCACGTACGCCGCCGCCTGAGACGGAGGCATCCCGCCGTCGGGCGAGGCGGACGACTTGACGACCGCTGCGCCTCTCCCCGCGCGGTGGCGACAGCCGGCGGAGGAGGAGGAGGGGTACCGGATGGCGAGCGGCGGCGACGGCGAGAGGAGGAGGTACCCCATCCCGCCCCAAAAACCCTAGCTCCCCGCCTCCCGCCTGGCAGCGCGGCAGTAGCACTCGCGTTTGAACTTCGAGAAGCAGCGGTAGTAACGGGAATGGCAGTGGTGGAATGGAATAGGGGATTAGGACTTAGCCATCTCGGAGGCGGAGGCGAAGGCGAAGGCGAAGCAGGAGGAGCACCGAGCACCACAAGACGGTGGGTCTCAACTGGCGAGACCGAAAAGGAACCTTTTTGGGTTAATAAATTACTCTTTTGCCCCTACACTTTTGGGCCTGCCCGAATATTAAAGAGATTCTCTACGAGGGTGATTTGGGGTGTTCGTATGGGTGGGAACCCATTGGCCGTGGGTGCGCGAGTGTCGGGTCTGTGAAATGGCGTATTTACCCTACGCGTGTTTGCTTGGCACGAGTTTTGAAGCGGCTGTTCGGAAGGGTGTTTTGGGTATTTTGGGTGGTCGGTTGGGATCGGGTCCGAGGAGTAAGCTGATCAGGGGTGTGAGTCTGGGATTAAGCCACGTAGTGGTGTGGGCCCGGTCCAGTACAGCTAGGGGAATATGGACTTGTAGTGGGCCTTTTTTATTTGTGGGCTGTGAAGTGCCGAGTGGGAATGTCTTATATTAGAGCATTAGGTATCTAGCTGATGTGTGGAGAGAAAATAAACTTGTTTCTTTCTAGATGAAAAAATAAGCAAATTGTTGATATCAAGATGTAGGAAACAACAAAATAGCTATTGGTTAAAGTCTTAGATACAAGCTTAAGAAACAATTAATTGGAAGATTTGTTTCTTTTTATTAGATTGAGTACTCTCTCCTCTTAATAACAAGCTAAGAAACAACTATTGTAGATGCTCTTAGCCTGCCCAACTATGATCCAGTAAAAAAACGTTTTATCGCTGATAATTGTAGTTCAATTTCCATCAACCACAAGTTGAGTAGGTTATTTATGTGCTTACATTTTTCTGGGATTTGAATCCGTGTCTTGCGCGTTTTTGTCTAGTACGCTCAATGATGCGTATGTCGAAGTATTAGATTACAAAATTGCGTCCCCCTCTCCTTTTCCTTTTCCTTTTCTTCCTCGCAGTATAAGTGTGTGGCAAAATATTCAATTTTGAAACTGATATGGTAGGAAATGGCAATTGCATCGCCAAATGCTGATGCACCTGTGGTTTGCAGAAGCACAGATGGATCCAACGGCTTCTGCCATCCAAATAAAAAGATGCAAGCAAACGTTGCGCCGAGTCCATAAAGGTAGCGAAGGTATGGCCGGCCCTGAATTCAATACAAGGAGCTCCTTCCAAATGTAACGAGTGTTATGTTCTGTCAGGCCTATTTTCCAGATCAACAGAGCCCATTTGTAGAAATAGGAGAAATTGGATCCCTACTGGATGCTGCAATGATCTGATCTGATCTGACCATAAATTTTAGCAATACTTCCTTAATTCTGCCCTGCGTCATTGGCCTCTATCAGCCATGGAAATTTTTTGGTCCTGAACAGGCTCCAAGATCAATACCAGCATTCAGCAATCAGCAGTGAGCTCCCACATCAAAATCAGCACTGTACTACTCTATTTGTAACAAATCAATCACATGTCTTGAAGAGACTGGGAGTATCTTTCACAAGTATTGGTCTGCAAATTAGATGGGCAATTATATTTAGTCTGATGCTGGCCGGCCGGCTAAAATATTTTAGTCTGACGGTCAGTTTGCCCTAGCTCCTGGACTATCTTAATGAGTAAAATGACTCCAGTGAGAAACTTCAGCATTAGTTATGACTACAGTTTTCTTGATTTAACCCGCTGTTTAGGCCTAGCCAGGTTTTGACAGGACAAGGCAAAAGATGCCTTTAATTCTAGTGGAACAAGAAAATCAAGTCAGTTAAACCATCATCATCATGTACTTCCATCAGTACTGCTCAAAGTAAAAGAAGGATGGAAATGACCCAAAGCAGCTCAATGTCATTATCTCACAGGCTAGTGTAGCGATATGCAGACATTGTCACTGCTGCCAAGAGGAGGAAGAAAAGGATGGGGGCACTGGCCAGCAGCCTTAGGATCAAAACTACAGAACTAAAGGCAGGCAGGCGACCTCCCTTTTTCTAAAAAGCCCAGATCTCTGCAAGTTTCCAGGACTAGTAAAAAAGGCAGCAGCAGCTCATCCAAAGTGACAGTGACCCACCAAGAACACCGTTTCTTCTTCTTCAGTTGCTGAATCAAAAACAACAAACTGATGATGGCAATGTGCACTGGTGATCGATCATCTAGGATAATCTATCCCCTTGTAGGAAGGAGAAAAATTGAGTGCTTGTCGCGGCGAAACGGTGCATCGGTAGGCCATCGGGGGCTCATGTCGCGACAACCATGCCGGCCATGAAGATGTCCTCGTGGTAGGACGAGCAGGACGAGCGAGGGGAGCCGCTGGCGGTGTTGTTCTCTGCTTCCTCTTCGATCAGGATCTCTTGGTCTCGGCAGTTGGCACTGCAGAATGCTTTCTCACCACTGCAAGAGCACACAACAAATTGTTCAGTGTGCCTTTCTTTCTGAAGATGCATTGAAACAACAGTTGTTCTAGCAAATACTGCTCTGGGGTGAATGAAACAGCGAAACAATTTGTTCGGTTTATTACCATTTTAGTTGGTAACCATCTCCAACCAAAAAGAATGGAATCTAATAATAGCTCAGCATGTTGTTCAGTTCAATACACTATTTCATTTTGAATTGCCAAAAGTTTCAACTTTAACAAAGTTTCTCCTCCCAAACGAATTAGGAATGCTCCAAGATGAACAATGCAACAATTCGTTCGACGAACTGGGTTCTTTCAGATCAGTGTTCAGTCTGCAGAAAATATCTTCAACCTGAAATACTTCTCCAAACGATGCAATTGATGCAATAGAGAAGAGCCATCAGTTCTTCAGTATCATAGAACAAGATGATGATCGCATCGACTTACCGGTAAATGTAAATGTCATTGCCTTCCAGCTTCTTCTTGCAAGTGAAGCAGGAGCTCAAGAAATCCTCGCCAGCGGCGGCCTCCACGGAGCACTTGACTACCCAGTAGGACTCAGCAGCTCCTTCCTTCGCTTCCATGGCGGCCTCGTCGCTCTTCCCAACCGTATGGGGCTCCAAAATGCAGCCCCCGAAGATGTGAGTCGTCTTGGGGTTCGGGCCACGGGCAATGATGCAAGTGTAGTCCTCCGACTGCTCGATGTCGCTCGCCGAGACCGACCCGATGAACCGCCGGGCACGGACGGCGATCGACGCCGGCAGCGACCCCGGCCCGGGGAACTTGCCGAGATCGAAGGAATGCCGCTTGGCATTGGAGTGAGCGCCATCCAACTGAGTGGCCTCCGGACCAGACTTCAGATCCCCGTGGAAGAACCTGCTACACGGCACCGACATGCCGGCGGTGTCCGCAGTGTCCGGGGCAGGGCAAGACATCGTCTTGCCGAGCTCCGGGTGCGAATGGCCGCCGCCGCCGCTGCAGTCTTTGGGCAGGGAGTTGTACGATTTGAGCCGCACGCACGGGCTGAACAGGCAGTTCTTGGCGTCGCCGGCGAGGGCGTCCACGAGGCCGAGCCCGACCGGCTCCGAGTCCCACGTCCTCGGCGACCTCGGCGACCGGAGCAGGAGCGCCTTGGGGTCGAGCGGCGACGTCGGGCTCCGCGACGACTCGCCGTCCGGCGCGCGCTTCGCGGCGAACCCGACGAACAGCCTCGGCACGGCGAACAGCGCACCGCCCCGGGGCCGGGCGCCCTCCCCGCCGGTGGAGTCCGGGCCCTGCTCGGACACCATCCTCCGCAGCATCGCCGGGGAGCCACGAACCTCCTGAAACCGGGATCAAGAACACAAAAATATCACAAATTTACGCCATTTGACGAATCCACAACGCGCTCTTGCATCTCGGCGGCCGTTGTCCAAGATCACAGTTCGTCAACAACTACCAGAAACCTCCCAACACGGTATGTCTCATCGCATCTCAGAAATGCAACTCCTCATCCGTCTCGTGAGCAAGAAATAAGGGAAAAGAGGGAGCATGCACCCCCACCACCTCACCTTTTTCTTTCCTCTTTCGCTTTTACCAGCAGAGCAGTATCCTCCTCTCCCTCCCTCTCTCTCACGCACTCTGCAATGGCTCTGTGTAAGAGAGGAGAGGGAAGGAAGCAAAAGCAAATGAGGAGAGGAGAGGGAACACAGTTGCAGTAAATCACAGTGTACTACTCCTACTCGTACAAGTGTACAATTGATGCTCTCTCTCTCCTGTTTGTGTCCCTTTGCATGCATCAAAATCAGAGACGCAGTGAGAGAGAGGGGGGAGGGCTGGTGGCTTCTGAAATACACCACCACCCACCTCCTCCTCCCATTCATGGATGTCAGAGAAAGGGAGGCAGATGTAACATTTTAACTGCGCTGCCTGTACCGTACGCGTATAAATACGGCATATACGAATTCAAGGATGGAAATTTTTCCGTCCAAATGGCAGTATTAGGAGACGCAGTAGCACAAATGACATCCCTTCATCCGCAATTGCAGAAACGGCACGCACAGCCATCCCAGAGACGAATGGGCGCGACGTCGTGCCACGACACCCTTGTTTGTCTGTCCCATGTGCAATCGAGCCACGTCCGTCCGTCCCGCGCGCGAACAAGCACTGTAGCACGGACGAGCACTATGCAGCGTAGATGAACATCCTGTGCACCATGTGGCAGCGCCTACAGGCCGGGGCTACCCCTCCCGCGTGCGGTCGAACCACGCGGCAACGCGCACAAGCCGAGCGTCATAGCGCTCCCTATCGGTCATCCCCGGGCCAGATCAGCAGGGAGGTAAGTCATGTACAAATCTATGTTCTGTTTTTTTTTTGTTATACCTTACTTTTCGCTAGCATCATATCGTTCTCCCGTTGCAGGTCCGTCGGAATACATCACTTCTTCCGTCAGCACCCCATACACGTACTGGCGCCCCCCTCTCAGTCATCTGCACTGCACATCTGAGAGGTACGAGATTTTTAGTTTGCGTCCAGAGTATTTATTTTGACTAACATCATTCCGTCTTGCAGTCTTCAGTTAGCCGTCGAGGTGACTGCGATCTGTCCACTGACGAGGATATGGGCCTCCCAACTCCTGCAATAGTCCATGGGGTTTGGAGCATATGCGGGGTTTTGACCATACGTAGGGTTTGGAACGTACGCATGGCAAACACTACTACAAAAAGGCTATCTTGGACGCCATCACGCAGCGGTTGACCAAAACCGCTCAGATAATACAATCACGACGGTTTTAGTTTAGTGACCGCTGCGTATTCTTGGGCCGCGCTAAAAACCGCTCGTGAAGAAGTAATATCACGAGCGGTTCGTGTTGAAACCGTCATGAAGTATCACGAGCGGTTACAACAAACCGCCTATGATAAGATATATATCACGAGCGGTTTTTAATATAAACCGTCTATGATAAGATACTTATCGCAGAGCGGTTCGATAAGAACCGCTCGTGATATGTAAATCCTGACGCGGGTTTTTCTATGAAACCGTCGTGATTCGCAGTACGAGAGTACGAAAAAATTTTGAAAGCGCGCGGAGGCAAAATATTTTGCACTTGTCTTATATATTATAACCACCCCACCTTGTTTTCCATTAGTCTCTCCTCTCTCTCCCCACACCGAGCTCCGTGACCACCCTCGATTCCCCATCGCGGTCAATGAGAGACACAATAACGCAGCAGCGATGAGGAGGATGCGGTCATCAGAGGAGCCCTTGTCTGCTGCAGGAGGTAGGCTGCGGAAGGTACATGTACATCCCATAACATACACAATTTGTTGGCTGTTTTTTGTAATGAAAATTATCTGAATTTTGTGTTACCTAAGGTCGGAGCGCCGCTGGAGGTTTTCAGTCGTCTCTCCTTGCCGACGAGCTTGAGTCGAACTCGACGACATGCAAGAACATCTTATGATATGCTGGTGAGGTATTGAGAGGATGAGTTCTTAATCCAAGAAGCCGATGAATTCTTCAGGAGCTTGGAGGCATAGATGGTTTCTAGCTAGTTTAACTTTGTAACTTCATTCTTTTTTTCCATTCAGAGGGGACATTGTGAAACATTTTGGCTTCCCTTTCCTGTAATGTGTTTGCCATCATAATTTTAATTGGATTTTAGTTGTCTTGCTAGAGGTTGCATATGGAAACAACTGTCTAGCAATTGATTGGTTTGCTTTTTTTTTGCAATAGAAAAAATTATCACAGACGGCTCTGAATAAGAATCGCGTGATAATTCTATCCTGAGCGGTTCTTGTTCGTAACCGCCTATGAAAATAAACTATCATAGGCGGTTACGATTAAGAAAATCGTGATAGTAATTATCACAAAGCGGTTCTTGTTCGTAACCGAAATGCGTGATAGTTTTTCACAGACGGTTCAAAAATCTTCTGTGATGATCATATCATTACTGACCCATAAACTCAGACGGCTCACGAAACCGTCTGTGATGATGTTTTTGAACCGTCTGTGAATGTCTTTTCTGTAGTAGTGAAAGCTCCTCCGGGGTTTCTTGCACACCGTACAATCAAGACCAGAGCTTATCCGTACAACCGAAGTTGCAGACAACGTACCTTGAGGGCGGACAATTCGGGAATGAATTTACAGAGTCCCTTGTTCACGGCATGATTGCGGGTGAGCCCTGGTTGGGCATGCCATAGCAGGACAACATCGACGCTGCACAAGCTCAGCTGAACCCGAGTCAGCGTACTGGTGCACCTCCGCGCACTCAATGGTCTCCGTACGCCCTCTAATCCGATACGCGCTCTCCGAATCGGCTGACGTATCTCACGGGGCATGCTCAGCGCAAAACCCGAACACGCATGGGGACGTAACCGCATCCGCAGCGAGAAGACAGTAGTGGTAGTGGCTCAGGTGAGTAAACCATATTGTATCCCGTGTTATTCGATTCTGCTTTTGGATTTCGGTGCTGCAGGCAAACCACCAGGCATCATATACAGTTGGTGTGTGTGTAGCAGTGGTAGACATGTAGTTGTAGTAATAGGTGGGAGCGTTGTATCCTGTGGAAATAATTTGTACTGCAATTAATCAGTTTAACGCATGTACTACAATTAATCTTACTACAATTAATCAGCTTAATGCATGTGCTGCAATTACTCAGCTTGATTAATTTGCTGCAATTACTCAGTTTGATTAATATGTACTGTAATTAATCTTACTGCACTTACTCAGCTTGATTAATTTGCTGTAATTACTCATCTTGATTAAATTGTATTGTTAGCACATGGTTGTCCGAACAAGAATCGGATGGACGAGGGCTCGATCAAGACGCGGGAGGCGGACTCGGCTTTGTCTTGTGTCGCGTGCTTTATGGGACGTTTGGCCTTATTTGCTGTTGCTTGTCCCCGCATATAGTGCTTGTCCCCGCGCGAGACGGATAGACGTGGCTCAACCGCGCGTGAAAATGGATAGACAAGGGTGTCGTGGCGCAACGTCGCACGTCCGTTCGCCCCTGGTATGGCTCTACGTGCTGTTTCTGCTATTGCAGACGAACGGATGTCATTTGTGCTATTGCGTCTCCGAATACTACCATTTAGGACCCAAAAAAAACACGTATGGCCTTGGCCTGGTCCCATACTCTACTGTGCAATACCGTAGCTTGCCTTCAAGACGGGCCTATTTGGTTTGTTGCCAACATGAGTCAAATCAAAATTTTATAATGTTGATAAAAATTGGTTATCGTTTAGCTTGCTAACAATATTTGGTAATGCCAAAAAAAAATTATGGTATGTTTGATTTGTTACCAACGTAAACCAAACCAAATTTTTGTAACACCAATAAAAATTCGCTATCGTTTAGTTTGCTACCAATATTTGATAATACCAACAAAAAATTGGTAACACCAATAAAATCCAATGTCACACAAGAGCAATCTGAGGGTGAGGAAATTGCTCACCAAAATTTTGGTAACACCAAAATTTAGCTTGACCACAATCCAAACAACATTCTTTTTGCCAAATTTTGGCTTGCTTCATCAGCGTCATGAACCAAACAGCCTCTTGGTAACGCTAACGAAATACAATGTTATACATGGGCAATCTGATAGAGAGGAAATCGCTCACCAAAACTTTGGTAACGTTAATATTTGGTTTGACCGCAATACAAATATCGTTTATTTTGCCAAGTTTTGGCACTACCTTAATTTTGGTTATACCAAATTTTGGGCTTGGTTCATTGGGTCATGAACCAAACAACCCCTTGGTAACGTCTTTTGTTTTGAAGGGGGGGAAATGTTGGATTCATTGAACCTAGGCTCATCTTCATCTTCTGATATTTGAGCGCATTGTCTTTCCAGGTCATTGTCTTTCATTCACCTGGAACTGAGACAAATAATTTGAGTGAACACCATTTGGATTCCGAGAATATCCTAGGAGAGCATGCTCAACCGTTCGATGAATCTGGACGCTTTTCAACTAGGGAGCTGGCTAGAACAAGCCTAAGTTTTCAGCCCAAACCACATCACTATCATGCATGCAACTTGTACTAGTACATTGTTGTCAACTTATTATTTGTCCGGTGAGACGCTACTACTTGCTTTGCAACTCATTCAAACTTATTAATTGGCACAATTACTCCCTTGCACATGAGCGGTTCCATCAATTCAGAACATGATTCAGGTAAAAGGAGGAGCAAAAAATTAAATCTGCATCAAGAATCGATCAATCATCCTACCTAATACTACCACCACCTAATAATACATGTAACATACTCCATAATCTTCTCCTCCCATTTTCTTATCGGATCACATTAGGTACGCACAATCATTGAACTTTTAGGGGTTTTCTTTTTCTCTTCTTTTTCTGTTGCTGCTGCAAACATCCAGTGTGTAAGCTTTTCTCTATGTTCGAAGCCCGTCCTGAATTACTGCTACTGTTGCAAAGCTGTAAAGGATTTGGTGAGTTTATACACTCTCGTGGTAATTCAACCTTTTCTCCTCTTTTTTTCATCTCACTCTCCCTCTCTCTCTGTATCTGTTCCTCTTGTGGACTCACTTTCTTAAAGCAGGGTTCACACGGACCTCTTTTTACTTCCCAACAAAAAAAAGGCAGAGTGGCTTTGGACTTTGGAGAAGGAAGAGGAGTGTCTTTCTAACAGTACAGTGTTGCTTTGTTTTCACTGTTACTGACTTGCATATCTCCAGTAGGCAGTAGTAGTACCCCGTGGTGTAGGCCCTGGCTACTTGTGCAACTTCCATAAGCTCGAACTGAACAAAGTTGGCTTATGTCTGAATGCTATAATTGGGTTCAAACTCCTACGAAATCATTTCTGAACATTATCCGAGTTATCGATTGAGATGGATTTGACTGAGATTTAGTTCTAAAACGTTCTGAATTGCTACGAATGTTGCAAATCTTTTGCTTGGTTTTGGTTTCGACAGGAATTACAAGGTGACTGTGGACGCAGAACCCGACGCATCACGCAAATTTTCAGATGCTCCACAAAATCCCATGACAGAACTCTGCGCATGCCCGGCAACCGATGTTTGGACGGTTAACTCCGTTAATTTGTCGGATCCTCTACACCCTCCTCTCTGTGGCTTTGCATGCACCATTCAGATCCTTGTGCAAAAGAGAGAAGAAAAACAACGGGAAGTGTAGTTTTAGAGCAGTTACTATGTTGCAATCACTTCTTTTTAGATCAGCAGCGCAAACCCCAGCCACATTCTACTACGTACTAGTGCAAATGAAAGTGGGGTTGCAAGCACAGAAGCTCTCCATCAGTTTGGAACAGCTCTAAGCTTGACGAGCTGGATCAAATGGCTTATTTAGCTGTCATTTGGCTAACTTAGACTATCGACTGTACACCGTAGACAGATTAGGATCATTATGGACACAAATTAGTAATGATACTTTGTAATAGCATCATAAACATTAATTTCTTCAAAAGTTAAGCTACAGTCCTTTAAAAAGGAGGTTTTAGTCCAATGTATCTCACAGTTCTTGATTCCGAGAGACAAATGTATCGCTTGAGCAGTAAAAGGCAATACCACAGTGCACTAGAGCGTCTCATCTGATCGCGCGAGTCATCGCTGCATATGATTGCCGTGTAGGCGATGCGATGCGAGTAGCGGGCCCACCAGAGCGCTAGTACGTACGCGGTACGCGTACCCACCACGCACGCATCCACTGTGGCTAGCACGATCTATCCCGTGCTGGGCGGGGACCCACCGGGCAGGGAGCGAGGGGGCGCGAATTAGTAACCATTAATCACTGCACTTTTACGGGGACAGCGACGGCCCAGTGTTGACAAGGCTGACTGACCCTGCCCGTGGGGCCCACTCCCCCTGGGATTCCGTTTTCTCTCCTCCTCTCTATCGACTTTTCAGCCTTTTTATCCCTCGACGTTAAACTGGCTGCGGTAAAAAGAAAAGAATGAAAATTTATTTATTTTTTTCCCTGCACCGAGATTTGACTATTTGAGCGCTCCTGGGGAAATATAACCGTGCATGAGACACTCGGTAAGTCTATCAAGATATCGTATTAGCACGGTTTTTAAGGTGCAACTTTATTCATTCATTTTTTGATTGGACAATATCAGGGCGTAGGAATCTCGTAGAAAACAGTATGAATTATCTAGAAAACGTATGAATTTATATGCTCCAAACGAGACCTAAACATTCATAAGATAATATCGGTCAAAATCCAAATGATTTGACTACATACTTTTTTGTGTTGTTATTCGCCTGTCACTGGAATGTAAACACTAATAAGATAATCCCTCCCAATGTGAAGGTACTCTTCATTCTTGCTCGCATATCGTGGTGCTAGTATGTGGGTGATGGGTTAATCTGCCATTTCAATTGCTGATGAAGCGAAGCACAGAATTAATTTGGTTAGATAAGCTTAGATGGATTTCTCGTGCGAGTACTTTGCAATTTGTTGAGAAATCTCATGGGAAATCAAGTGAGGAAAAGGACAGAAAGAGAAAAGTTGAGACGTGCCCTCCTCGGAGTGAGCAGTGGAGGTCCTTTTTGTCGTCTTCCGGACGGGCCTCTCTTTCCAGCGCGCGCATCGCGAGGTGCATCTGACGGCCTACCAGGAAGATCCGCCGGCGATCGTACGGCCCGAGAGCGGAGGGGGAGCACGCCGGAGCCCCACCGCACGTGCTTGCCGGCACGTGACAAGCAGAGCTACTCGCCTACTCCTCCGGCCCTTTTTTTTATACTTCACCGACATGGAGTAAAAAGCCGTCCTTAATCCTGTTTGAAGTTTAAAACAACTCTTAACTACGAAAATTCAAAAGAAAATCATTTTTTTCATCTTACATTCACCCTTGCAGCAAAATATGAAGCATGGTAAATGAAAGAGAAGTTTTCGCTTGTCACCAGAATATATCGTCGTCCTTTGAGCATGATCTCGTCTGTTTTGTACTTCATGGGAGTATGTACTTCTACTTCCAATATACTACTTAAACGAATATATTATACTTCTTTATCATTTTCAGTATACTTAAATACAAATTATAAGATACTCCAATGTGACTTGGTTGAAAATTTCCTATTGGATCCCTTTATTTTAGCTATAAAAAGTGGATTTTAATAAAAATTTTCATAGAACTCGCTTTAGAGTATCTTATAATCATTATTGAAGTATGCTCAAATAGATAAAGATATATCATCATACGATTTAAGTGGTATATGAGATATGGGAGTACGTACTCCCAAGAGTACGATGGTCAAAACTGCACTTTTTCCTCTCTCTACTTAGAACGCAGGGAATTTTTAAAAATTGGTACGAATTTTACAAGAAAGAGTTTAATTTCTGCAGGAATACAAAATAATTTCGTATTCAAAATGCAGCCTTGGAAAGAAATGGGCACATGGCTAACTCATAGTGTTAATCTTACGGTTGTCAATCGAATCCGAATTATCCAGCATCTGAATTTGGTTGGTAGCAAATATGGTTTGGATTTTTCCATCCGATTAATAGTTTCTCCCCTATTCGTATTTGTATTTGTATTCACATAAAAAATATGGATATGAATATGGTATAGACTTTTGCCATCCAAAATGTTATTTTATCCGCACTATTCGTATTCATATTCGATAAAACAATATACATATTTTATTGCGGTATGACTAATTAGTTGGATGAGTATTTTTAGTTTAATATGAATTCATGTTTTTAGGTGAAATAGATAAACTAGAATGATTAAGTGTGCTATGTCGAAGGATAAAATATCATAAATATCTTGCAATTACGAAAGTCACGACGATATTCGAAACCGACTGAATTGAGTATGTATTCGATTTGTATTTATTACAACATTCGATTTATATCCGATAATATTCGAATTTGTATTCTTTTTGAAAATATGAATATAAATAATTCGATTCGTATCTGATCCATTGACACGCTAGTCACTCTTTTGTCTGCATTTGTGCATCTCAAATAGTACTCATGCGAACACGGAATAAAAAGGACTTTTGGCACTGTGTAATGACAGCAGTAATAGATGCATGTTAGATCATGTACATGCTTTTCCCATCAGGTGATTCAGATGAACCAACGCCCAGGAAACAGCCACTTTGGCCGGATAAAGCTAAAGATCTTTCATGTGCCTTGTGACTTTGCATAACGATCTAGACTCTAGTCGTCATACGACGTACGTATGCATCAGTCGATGAACTAGACCGAGAAGGCGAGAAGTAAACATAGGTGCATGTATGGACAGGTCACCAGAATGTAGAGCTTACGGGACCATAAGGGTATACACTCGAGATCCACAGACTTGAGCACTGTAATAGCAGAGTATTTTTACTGCATCTGGCTGTATTTTTTTTCTCACCCTACGGGAGGGCAACTACGAGTCTCTGACGGGTGGGTCTAATTGATACGCGATTACAAGAAAGATACAAACGCAAACACGCTACGTTGTCCCTTTGAACTGCTCGTTTATAACGAGAAAGTTTCTCAGTTCCTATGAAAATTGAACCGTTTCGTATGAAGTTTATGTTCCAAGCGGGTGCTAAGAGTAAATCTGATAGATGCAGAACCGTTGTGTATATAGACTCTTCATATCACGTGTAGACAACACTAAATCAAATTTCATCTGATAGATGCAGAACAATTTGTTGTCTTTTTAGTTGTCTTTATAGAACACACAATCTTTTAATATTTTTTTTGTTTTTTTGTGCTATCGTCGGCTACAGGATTGTAGACAACATATTTCTCTCTCTTCATTCTCTTTCATCTACATCAGCAAAAATCCTACATGACAATGACTATAGACGACTTACATAAATTCATTATACATGCCCTAAATATTTGTGTTTGCTCTCTCGCTCCGGGTAAATTGATCTGCAGTGATAGCAGTGTTAGGATTTCTACTGTACTGTCTTAGGGTTCTTAGCTAACTGGATCGTTTAGAGTTAGACTAGCGATTAGGTTTTAGCCTATTCAAATTAATGATAGCATTTAGGATTTAGAGAATGACCGAGAGAGAGAGAGAGAGACGGGCCGATACCTTCTGCTTGTTCGAGGAGGAGGCCATAGCGATGCAGAGATCCTCGATCAAGGTCTGAGATCTTGGCGGCAGAATGCCGTGGAGGTGGCGGCGAGTCTGGCGCTGTCCTCGGCTTCCGTCACTTCAGCCGCTTAGGGTTTGATCGGGGTTAGGGTATGGCGAGGCAACCGCCAATCGACCAACATTGGTTTCCGTCTTTGTTCCTCTCTTATATAGTCGCCGTGTGAGGGCCTAGACGTAATCAAGCGGCGATTAAGCCGCTTCCGGTGATTAAGCGCCACCGATCAATGTGCTTAATCACCGGCTTTAATCGCGGGGAAGAACGGGTCTTTGGACCCGTTGAGATCAACTCTAACATTCTCCCCCTTGATCTCATCCTTAAATCTTAACATCTTTCTTAAACTTATAATTCCAAAAACTGAGCACCTATCCCATCATAGATTAGTACTAAGAGTATACTTTGTCACAATAGCCAGTTACGTACTATTGGACTTAGCAACTACTAAGCACTTCTCTACTTTGAAATAGATTCTTAAACTTATTTTGGGCCCTTAGTATCCAGTGATCATAGGCTTTCCCTTAAACCCATGCCGGCTACGTGTTCTCTGAATACGTTGGGTGGTAAGCCTTTAGTTAGCGGATCCGCAAGCATTCGCTTGGTACTTATATGCTCGAGACTAATAGTTTGATCCTGGATCCTCTCCTTAACAACATAAAACTTAATGTCTATGTGTTTGGCAGCACCACTTGACTTGTTGTTGTGAGAGTAAAACACTGCGGGTTCATTGTCGCAGTATAACTTAAGTGGTTTTTCAATGCTGTCGACCACTCTTAGACCGGGTACAAATTTCTTAAGCCATATTGCCTGCCCTACGGCCTCATAACATGCTACAAACTCGGCATACATCGTAGAAGATGCAGTGACGGTTTGTTTGGAGCTTTTCCACGATATAGCTCCATTTGCGAGGGTGAATATATAACCTGACGTGGATTTCTTAGTATCCACACAACCCGCAAAGTCTGAGTCTGAGTATCCCTCAATCTTGAGGGCACTTGTTCTCTCATAAGTTAGCATGAGGCCTTTTGTGCCTTGCAAATAACGCAAAGCTTTCTTAACTGCTTTCCAATGATCTAAGCCTGGATTTGACTGATATCTGCCAAGCATCCCGGTTACATAAGCTAAGTCAGGGCGAGTACATACTTGAGCATACATTAAGCTTCCAACAGCTGAAGCATATGGAACCGACTTCATTTGATCAATCTCATATTGGTTCCTGGGACACTGAAAGTTCCCAAACTTGTCACCCTTGACTATTGGAGCAGGCGAGTCCTTACATGCATGCATACTGTATTTCTTAAGTACCTTTTCTAAGTATGCCTTTTGTGATAATCCTAATACTCCCTTATTTCTATCTCGATGAATCTCAATTCCCAATACATAGGAAGCCTCACCGAGATCTTTCATATCAAAATTTGAGGACAAGAACTTCTTCGTTTCTGATAATAAAGCGACATTGCTACTAGCAAGCAAGATGTCGTCTACATACAAAATCAGGAAAATGAATTTCCCATTCTTAAACTTAGCGTAAATGCAATTGTCCTCCTCATTCTCCTTAAACCCAAATTCTCTTATTGTCTCATCAAATTTGAGATACCACTGTCTAGAGGCTTGCTTCAGTCCATAAATGGACTTAATTAAATGGCATCCCATGTTCTCTTTTCCTTCTATGACAAAACCCTTAGGCTGTGCCATATAGACATTCTCATATAGATCCCCATTGAGAAATGCCGTCTTAACATCCATTTGATGTAATTCTAAGTCATAGTGTGCCACTAATGCCATTATGATTCTAAATGAATCCTTAGATGAGACAGGGGAAAATGTCTCATTATAATCTATTCCCTCTCTTTGAGTGAAGCCTTTTGCCACAAGTCTGGCTTTAAATCTTTCTATAATCCCTTTGGAGTCACGTTTGACTTTATAGACCCACTTACAGCCTACTGTTTTGGCTCCCTTAGGAATTTCTTCTAATTTCCAAACTTTGTTGGTACTCATAGACCTCATCTCGTCTTCCATGGCCTCAAGCCACTTGGATGAGTGAGGGCTTCTCATAGCTTCTTCAAATGAGGTGGGATCACCCTCCATCTGAATTTCTTCACTCATGTAAGTCTCGTAACAGTCAGGAATAGCTGACCTTCTTACTCTTTGTGATCTTCTTAAGTTCTCAGGTTCTGGCACAACATTATTTTCTAAGATGGCAGGTTCATTATCAGCATGTGGACTTTCAGGCGCCTGAATAACAGGTTCCTCATTCTCATTAGGTGTTGCTGATGTTGAACCAACCACAGGTGTTAGAAAGATAGGTTCTTGAATCATCGGAGTAGGTGCATAAACCCGCTTCTCTTCAAGATTAATCTCTCGGGGTACCGTGCTCCCACTGATCATCGCGTCTTCCAAAAAGACTGCGTGTCTCGTTTCTACAAACTTAGTATGTTTTTCAGGAGAGTAGAAACGAAACCCCTTAGACTTATCTGGATAGCCAATGAAATGGCAACTTATTGTCTTAGTGTCTAATTTGTTAATACTTGGGTTAAAGATCTTAGCCTCAGCAGGACAACCCCACACTTTTAGATATTTTAGTGAGGGCTTTCGTCCAGTCCATAACTCATACGGTGTTTTGGACACCGCCTTACTTGGGACCCGATTAAGAATGTGAGTGGCGGTTTTAATGCCTCCATCCACAAATTAATTCCAGAGTGGAATAACTTAGCATACTTCTAACCATATCCATCAAAGTGCGATTGCGCCTTTCTGCCACTCCATTTTCTTTGAGGTTCGCTTGGGTGTAGAATATTGGGCAACTATACCATTCTCCTGCAAGAACCTTGCAAAAGGTCCAGGAGCTTGGCCATAGGGAGTATGTCGACCGTAGTACTCCCCCCCCACGGTCAGATCTTACTATTTTAATCTTTAGATCATGCTGATTTTCAACTTCAGCCTTAAATATCTTAAACTTATCTAAAGCTTCTGATTTTTCCTTAATTGGATAAATATACCCATAACGTGAGTAATCATCTGTGAATGTAATGAATGAATCAAAACCATCCACAGAAGTCACAGGAAACGGACCGCAAATATCCGTATGAATTATTTTTAATATTCCTGTGCTTCGATTAGCATCTTTCTTAATTTTCTTAACATATTTTCCTTTAATGCAATCTATGCAATGTTCTAAATCTGAAAACTCTAAAGGAGGAAGAATTGATTCCTTAACTAATCTCTCAATTCTCCCCCTCGAAATGTGGCCCAAACGACAGTGCCACAATTTCGAAGATGCGTTATCAATTCTTTTGCGTTTCTTACTTTCATTCATAGATGAGGAGTCATCCTTAGTGCTTATTTCGTTATTCTCAATGCTTATGGGAGTATTCTCAGTACTAATAAAATTCACATTCTCTTTTGGAGATAATAAATATAATTTGTCTTGTCGGATGGCAAGACCCACACACTTATTATTGAACTTAATTAAACATCGTTTGTTACCGAAAAGGCAATCAAAACCTTCATTGTCTAAGACTGAAACTGAAATTAAATTTCTTCTCATGGAAGGTACAAAAAGGACATCATGTAGGCGGAGTATGAAGCCATCGTCTAATTCTAAGTGTAGATCTCCAATGGCTTCAACTTCGGCTTCAACGCCGTTCGCCACCCTGATAGTTCTTTCGCCTCTTGGCAGGATTCTCCTCATATGGAATCCCTGTAAAGAGTTGGCAACATGAATGGTTGCTCCTGAGTCAATCCACCAAGTGGAAACTGAATAATCTAAGTACAGGGATTCATCAATAAATGTTACTTGATCCTTACCTTTCTGATTCATCCACCTTAGAAACTTGACACAATCTTTCATGTAGTGTCCTTTTTCCTTGCAATGTCTGCAAGTGTCCTTATCAACTTCAGGTTCCTGTTGGGGTCCTTTCCCCTTGCGATCTTGCATCTGATTGTTCTCATACTTAGGAGCCTTGCCATGGAGGCGAGAGGAGGAGTTGTGGAAATTCCTTTTCTTATTGTTGTGCTTAACATGGTAAGCTGAGTCACCATTTGAGTCACCACGTGACCCCTTAAATCTCTCTTCCTCTTGGACACACATGGCCATGAGCTTCTCAATATTCCAGTTATCTGGCTGAGAGTTGTAATTGATCACAAAAGCCTCAAATTCCTTAGGTAGTGAAGCAAATATTAAATGAATTAGAAACTCATCTTTGAGCCCCATATCCATAGGCTTAAGCTTAGAGGCCATGTTGCTCATTCTTAGAATATGCTCTCTAACTCCGCCACCGGAGTATCTCTCAGTGACTAGCCTCTTGATAAGAGTGCTAGCGTAAGCTTTTGAAGAGCCAGTAAACTGACTCTCCACTCTCTTTAAGTACTCCTTAGCAGTGGTGCACTCTGGGATTGCTCCCCTTATTGCCTCCACAATGGAGCTCTTAATTACCATGAGGCACTTTCTGTTTGACTGGTCCCATTTAGCACGATCAAGATTGTACTTCATCCTAAGTGGTGCGAAATCCCTCGTCCTTTCGGCGAAGGACTCAGCAGTCTCTCCATCATTGATGATGGGCTCAGTGGGCTCAGTGGGACAGGCACTAAGTAGAGCAAGATCTATGTCGGATAGCGCAAGCGCTATCTCGATCTTCTCTCTCCATGAGCCATAATTCCCTCCATTGAGGGGCTCGATGGCAGAGATGAAACCCAGTGCATTTCCTGCTTAGGAACCATTTAAATATTAGATACAAATAATCATACATGAGTTAACTCAACTTTGGTCAAAAATTAACACATGTAGTCACTTAAAAAAAAATATTGATTCTAAATCACCTTTCAAGTAAAAAGAATCAATATTCACAAAGACTTAATTACTTAAAAATATTAATTCTAAATCACCTTTGGGCAGAAAAAGAATTAATAATTACAAAACTCATCATAATAAAATTATTAACAATATGCTTAAAAAATATTTTTCTAATTAAATTTTCCCGTTGGTTCCAATTTAATCAGAAAAACAAATAATCATAACTTATAATAAGTGGATGATCTGAAAATAAATTCTAAAACACAGCGGAAGACTTAGAAATAATTCTTAATTTCTTAATTCTTTTAATTTTCCCCACAGCTCAAAAATTCTTAGTGCTAAAACTTATTTAAAAAATAACTTACATTAAATTCGGCCTGGAACCAGAAAACCGGCCCAGCCTGCTAACTTACTCAGCCCGGCCCGAGTTTGCGCTTGCTGCGTTCCCGCAAGCCACGTTCCAGTTCTTCTGGATCATCGGATCCACTGCTTCTTCTTCTAATTCCCTTTCTAAAATTTCTAAAAGTTCTTCTGAATCGGTGGTGGCGTCGGCTCTGGGGTCCCGACGCCATCCTAACCTTTTCTAGATTAGCTAACCCTAATAAACGAAGCTCTGATACCATTGTTAGGATTTCTACTGTACTGTCTTAGGGTTCTTAGCTAACTGGATCGTTTAGAGTTAGACTAACTGATTAGGTTTTAGCCTATTCAAATTAACAGTGGCATTTAGGATTTAGAGAATGACTGAGAGAAAGAGAGAGAGAGACGGGGCCGATACCTTCGGGCTTGTTCGAGGAGGAGGCCATAGCGATGCAGGAGATCCTCGATGCAGTGCAGATGCGAGGCAGCAATGCCGTGGAGGTGGCGGCGGAGTCCTGGGCGCTGTCCCTGGGCTTCCCGTCACTTCAGCGCTTAGGGTTTGATCGGGGTTAGGGTATGGCGAGGCAACCGCGCGAACTGACCAACATTGGTTCCCGTGCTGTTCCTCTCTTATATAGTCGCTGCGTGACAGGGGCCCTAGACGTAATCAAACGGCAGTTAAGCCGTTTCCGGTGATTAAGCGCTACCGATCAATGTGCTTAATCACCGGCTTTAATCGCGGGGAAGAACGGGTCTTTGGACCCGTTGAGATCAACTCTAACAAGCAGATGTGCACTTCACGAGAAACTAAAAATTCCCCCAGACTGTGGACCATATCTGCAGAGGTTTATTGCGGGTATTATTCTACCTCATAGGAGTGGTTGCATTGCAATATTGCAATGCATACGCATGATGGCGCCAGGAGCAGCAGAGAAGTAATTTAATTAGCAGCACGTATTCAAATATATTTGCGCGATTTTTCCTCATTTTATTTTTGGGTAACAAACAAAGCAGCGTTGCTTCCATACGTCACTGGTTTACATACTGTGCAAGGTTCCAAGTAAACAATTGCGATATGTCTGTGGGTGGCATGATATGATATGATGTGAGCCCTTCCGATTGTTGTGTTCTCTAGCCTAAGGATTAGAAATGTGCAATAGTATAGACAAGTGCTATATGTAGTACATCTTCATATCATCTATAGATAGCGCTAAAGACAGTTCTTACAATAGGTTGTTTTTTATATCTCTATAGACAGCTCATTCATATACAATGTGTCTTGTTTCCCATGTTATAATCAACTGATGCATGAAGACTTATAGATAGATAGCTGATGTCACACTGTTGTACATGCCCTAGGTTTGTTTGTACTACTTCATTTGCACTAGTTCACTTTCCAACCACCGCTCGGGTTAGATAAATTAATAATTCTTGTGTATTTTACTATGCCTTGATTCGATTGCATTAGGAAGTCGTGTGTATTTAACTAACATTGTTTTGGTTCTCTACAGGCGTATTCTATGTTTCATTAGGTATGAACTTTTGCTGTCCATTTGGAAGATTATGCAGAGGCATATTCTTTGGAGAATGCCAGACTTAAAATGACTAATAAGCTGTCTTGTTTCACTCGGTATAGCTATGTAGTTTAACTTGCCAACCCGTTTGAAAAATATATATAGGATTGCCATAAGAATTTTGGAAGAAGATCGTCTTTTTCTGAATTGTTTTTACATTCAAGTTCTTTAGAATCCTACTTGCCACTACACCTTAGTATTTCTATTTTGACCCAATTGTTAAATTGGTTGATTTGATTAGAAAGAAGCCCTAAATTAACCTACTCTACCCTTTGTCTGTGACCATGAATGGGAATGGTCCGTCATCTGCGTACTGTTGAAAGGGTGCAGACAATGTAGCCAAAACCCTATTTGATTTGTTTCTACCAAGTGCTAAAACATGCATGGCCCACGTCACACTCATATCATGGGCCAGATTAGGATCCGAATAATTGTAGGTTTATTCGGGCCCACGTCGCCCTATTTGATTAGGATCCCACGTCACGCTCACTGCCTAGCTAAATTTTGCTTTAATCTGTAGTTTTTTTAGTAGATCTCAAACTGTTTAATTCAGTTTTGTCTTTTAGATGAACTTTGAGCTAGCTCCCAATGGAGACTCACTATCTAACCTAACCCCATCAAATGGAATCTGAGTATATATCAACCTGTGTTAATTACACGACAAAAGACAAGATGCACTATTGAACAAGTTTTAATTCCTACTACTAGTGTAAGATAAACCATCAATCCAGTTTTTTATTTATATAAAACTAGTAATTTAGCACTAGCAGATTGCGATAGAAATGAACATTTACCTGGGGATTCTCCAAAAGTTTAGGCCCAAATCTGCATGCGTGGGGCTCGGCTGGTCAAAATTGTGGCATGCGTGCCCACTCAATTAGTAAGCTTTCAAAGGCTGTGTTGCCTTTAGTTTGTGGGATCAGGCAGACACTAGTTACTCTAATCATTCCATCCTGCCATTCATCTTCAGCAGATCAGAGACCCGGCCTATCATGGTATGCATGGCTCTATGATTGGATGAAGGAAAAGAGGGTGAAAGAAACTAATTAAAGGAGATCGTCATCGACCTCTCTCCAGATTAACGTTGCTACATTGTTTACATTCGTTTCATTCGCCCGGTTCTTCAAGAGTCGGACAGATGGATCCACATTGGTCCAATGGGGTTCCACCTGACATCCGGTCTAATTTTATTTTACCTTTCCATAGTCCATATAGGCGTAAATGTATACCCGCAGCTCAAACTCGGTAACCTTCCAACCCATCGGGTCTAATTTTATTTTACCTTTCCATAGTCTATATACGCGTAAATGTATACTGCAGCTCAAACTCCGTAACCTTCCAACCCATGATATACATGTGGTGACATGCACGGTGTACCCCCGTCGCTCCGTCACTGGTTGTAGTACCGTGCATTTGTTGATTTGTAGCTTGATTAATCTAACGGCGTGGTAGTACTGTAGCATGCACACGCGTTCGGCTTCTTGTGTGATAACGGCGATCTCTTCCCAACTCTTAATTACTGTACGGTGGTTACGAAAGCACGGGTTCTTTAGAACAAATAGAAAATGCAGAAAAAGAAAAGGATCCTGCACAGCTGAAGCTCTGGGCCAATTCGTGGGCTATCAGTACAAGATAGGCTCTCATATGGGCCTAATGAGTCTTTTGTGGCCTCCATTTGGCCCATAAAGTATAGCTTAGTCTAACCAAATCACGCAGCCGTTATGTTATATACAGCCCAACAACATGTGTGTTAACAGCAGTAAGTTACTGTTGAAGGCATGAGCACGAAAGGGGAACAAAGCAGCTGTGTGCTTGAAATGCAACGGATCGTCAACGACGACTTCCAGCTCGGCTATCTTTGTTTATGCGTTTACTTCTCTATATTAATAATATAAGGGTCTGTCTAAGCATAAGTCATATTTTTTATCTATTAGATCATGTAATTATATGACACATCAATCTTTACACAAATTTAATGGTCACAAAAATTGACTCAGACTAAAAAATTAATTTCAGTCGAATTAGAAATAGCAAACCCATTAATATAATAGGTAGCTTGGTGGATCAGAATGGTGTGTATGAAATGTGTTCTCGACAGCTGGCCTAGGTGTGGGTCCGGCTTGTAAGCGTGTGTGTTGTGGTGGGTTTAAGTATTGGTTAGGAAGGCAAGTGTGGAAATAAGTTCGGGGGTGCTCGGTTGAGGCCCTTCCTCACCGGCCACACATCAACACTCTGTATCCAACGGTCCGGGGAGGGCCTCATGCAGAGAATTCGCTTCCAAGGTGGGGTTAGGGGTGCAAGTGGGGCGGGTTGTGGTCAACCCGCACCCGCCCCACGCTATATGCTAGACTAATGCTGGTGGAGGCGACCGCGAGATTCTTGCGTTCCATTGGCGGGAGATTGCGGCGGCCGCTTGGCTAGCTTCCGCCGCGATTCTGCGTTCCATTGGCGGGAGTGATAAGCAGTGCGTTCCATTGGAATTTGTACCGCTACATGATGTTACATGAATAAAAGGTACTAATACCTTGTGCAATAGTATTGCAAGCGGCGAGGGCAAACATAGAGAAACACATTGTCCATAGATGAATAACTTACCATGATTACATCATGTGTACAAAGATTGAAATGCAACAATCAAACATCAATCAAACATAGAAATGCATTGAAATGCAGGGCAAACATAGAGAAACACATTGTCCATAGAGCGAATAAACTGGAGCCGCTTTGAAATGCATCAATCAAACATCAATTAATTGATCTATGTCTTAGTTCCTCCAAAGAAAGAAGAAGAAATGACAATTAATTAATTGATCAATGTTTTTGAAAACAACATTCCTCCCAAAGAAAAGAAGAAAAAGAGCGCCAAAGCGCAAATAGGACGAGAAAAGATCAACTTATTATGCATCATAGCATGAGACCGATATTATGCCCAATGCGTGGTAATTGGACTTGAACTGTCATAGGTTAACAACTCATGCTAGTTGGACAGTATGCATCAATCAATATATGACATATGGTAGTGAAATATATACACAAACAACCATAAAAGAAAAATCAAGTGTAGCATTCTAAAATCAAATATAATCAAGCGGCTGATCTAAAAAAGAAAGATAAGTCGACTGGTTAATTTAGGAGATCATTCCTAGGAACGTGTACCTCGAACTTCTTTTGTGTTTTTGTATAACCAACTAGGACTCTTAAGACCATGGACAAACATAGCTGTGCAGAAATTCACACGAGGTTATATAACTTATTACCAACTGGTATAACCAGAAATCCAAAAAAAGATTAGAATCGTTCACCTTTATGAGATTATATAACTTATTACCAACTGGTATAACCAGAAATTCACACGAGGTCATATAACTTGTAGAAGACCCAAACAGAGGGGTTTTTTTTCAATGGTCTTCTTGCCACTTTTCCATTCCATACTCCTTTGGCCACTTTTCTTTTGATCATGCAGAAAGGTAAAAACTGTGTTGCTTTCATTCGTTTTCCTTTAATTTCATAGTACACTTGTAGTAGTAGTAGTAGATGTCTTAGTTGAGACCTACAGCATAAGTTCCAATGCTCTATTTAATGACTCCCTCAGTTTCACAATATTTGTCCACAGTCCACCATACGCGTAGACATTGAAGCGTTAAATCTAAGTGTTTAAGTAATGGTAGAAAATGGAAATATTGTAATAACTATACTTTTAATTTACACAATAAACAAATATTTTGAAATGGGACTCTTAAGACCATAGACAAACATAGCGAAATGGAGGGAGTGCCAGCATACGAAGATAGACAAACTGTGTTTGACTGTTTGGACACTGTAGCATCTGCACATTAACACAGTGCTATTATTAATCACCCCCTTTCAACTTTCAACTTTCAACTAGCATGAGTTGCTAAAATCATCCTACATCACACTGCTAATTGATCATCTAACAATATAACATTCTTAAAAATGCCAATTAATCACCTAACATTATCAGAAGGAGATTACCTCTATTAAGTATTATAAGAAGGGGATTACTTGAAGTAATAAATTAAAGGAGATCATACGAAGTTATAAATTAAAGGAAATCATCACCATCCCGAATATCACTCGTTGTGTTGTCATTAGTGTCTGAAAACATTGAAAACGAATCAATATGCGATTACACTAAAAAAAAGTATTTAGCATAACATAATCTAGAATTTTTAGCAGAGAGAAGAGTACATGTACCATCTGCTCTTATCCAATCTTGGAGACAAATAAGAGCTTCAACAGTCTCGCTGGTCAGCCTGCTCCTGTAGTCACTTATAACCCTCTCTCTAGTAGAAAATGCAGACTCCGATGCCACTGTAGATGCAGGGGCTGCCAACAAATCACGCGCCATGCGAGCAAGTGCAGGATACTTGGTGGAAAACATCATCCAATCATGTAAGATGTCAAAATCAATTGTTATGGGGATAGTTTCTTCTTCCAAGTATTTGTCAAGCTCACTTACTCTATTCCTTTGTTGTGCATTGAGATGTTGCCCCCAATCAGCCCATGGGTTACTTTCATCAACAAATGTCTCAGCATTATTGCCTTCTTGTGCATTCCCAATGCTTGAGTCTCCTATTTGTGAGGAATACTCATCAAAGAGTTTTCTAATTGCCTTCTTCACTTTGGAAAGGTATCCACATGCTCTATCCCCAAATCCACGGCTCAAGCGATACTCAATAAAGCCCAACTTGAACCTAGGATCAAGAACAACACGAACACATATTTTCAAGAATGATAGGTCCCAATATTTCTGAAGTTTCAGCTTCATTTCATCCACCATACATGCAATGACAATGTCTGGATTCAAGGACTCCCTTTCCAACATTTTCTTCACTTCCCAAATCTCATGGAAGTAGCAGCTGGCAGTAGGGTATTTTGAACCTGAAACTACTAGAGTGGCATCATAGAATACCTTCAACATGTTGCATAGTTTATCTGCTGTAGGATCAAGGATAACCGACTAGAGGGGGGTTGAATAGGAGGTTTTTAAACTTTTTAACAATTTAACAAATTAGACAATTAATAACTTAGTCTAAACAAGTTATACTTCTAGCTAGGCAAATTAATCACAATAAACAAGCTAGAAATATAAATATGGAAAGTAAAGACTAGAGATAACCACAAAGACACGACGATGTTTTTCCCGTGGTATCGAAGACTTGGCGGTCTTCACTAGTCCACGTTGAGGGAGCTTGACGTCTCAAGCCGGCTCCACGAATTAAGCCTTTCCTCAAGTCACTATGGTTGTTCTTCCTCCGCTCCGGAGATGGTGAACACCGAACCACTCACAAGCCTGCACCAGGCCTCTTCACAATCTTCCTTGAAGAGATCACCGTGCTCCACCACCAACCGTCTAGGAGTGCGGCAACACTCCAAGAGTAATGAACCAAAGTCTTCACTTGACGGCACTCAAGTGCACATGGATCAACTAGGAGAATGAATGCACTTGAATGTATCTCAACAAGCTCACAATGAATGCACAAGAGTATTTTTGAGTGTTGAGTGAATGCAAGGGCTCTCAAGGCTCTATGAATGTCAAATGGGCACTAGCAGCCTTGACTTGAGCAGTTGGGGTGTATTTATAGCCCCCACCAACAATTATGATCGTTGGAGACGAATTCTAAGTTTTCAGGCAAAATCGGAACGACCACAGTACAAAGTGCGATGACGATCAACATTGGCGACGAGCACAACAAACTAGAACAGATACTAAAAAAGGAAAAACCTAGCCGTTGAATTCCCAATCGAACGATCGCAGCGAAACGCCAAAAGACGTCCGACGGTTGCCCTTGTCGTCTGGTTTATCTGGAAGATACGACCGTTCGTAGGGTTTTGAGATTTGCTTAAGATTTGCAGTGGTTCTGGAATTTTTGTACCGCCGTAAAAACATCGGAATGACCGCAGGCCGGTACGACCGTTCCCTAAGGGCGGAACGTCCGATTTCCAGATTGAGTTTTAGAAGATTTGCACTTGTTCTGTTTTTATTGAACCGCCTCACAAAATTCGGAACGACCGCCCAACGGTACGACCGTTGCCCATGAGCGGTACGACCGATTTTCATGAGAGATTCTAAGGCGATTTGCAACGCTTCTGGTTTTATTGAACCGCCAACTAACTTGCGGAATGACCGCGATGCGGTACGACTGTTCAAGGAACCGGTCGTTCCGCTTGAGTACAAAGTTGGCTATTCCTTTCAAAATGCGGTACTACCGCCAAGTAAAGTCTGGTCATACCGCACCAAGCGGTACGACCGTAAGTATAACTGCGGTACTACCGATTTTGGACAGAAACACTTAGAACTTTCCAATTTTATTTCAAGTTTAAATTCAAATGCATGCATGATCCTAAATTGATCCATATAGCACAAGAACATGCTATCAAGCTACTAGCCATGATCCCTCTTAATAGTACGGTGTTTATCCTATAACCCGGTCTTTCATCCAAAACTCCTAGACCGGTAAAATGGAAAAGAGATCCTAGACTACTTGTACCTTGTCTTTGAGCCAGAAGATCCTCGTGTAGTCCATTTTGCATGTCACTTTGCATCAACATGTTCACCAATGGGATTTAACCTTGTAAATACTCAATAAACATGTTAATCCCATATTCACATATTGTCATTAATTACCAAAACAATTTTTAGAGGCCTAGATGCTTTCATCTGCCATTGTCCATTCTTCAATTGAAGGCACATGTATATATTGGGTGTCCTCTCGTGCCAAAGCTTCAAATGCCCTCCTATACTGCAAGGCTGAATTAAGCATGAGATAAGTTGAATTCCAACGAGTAGATACATCAAGGGGGGGGGGCGCTTCTCACATGATATACCCACTTGCTCAATCATCTCTTCAAACCTTTGCTTGCGAGCTTGTGAGCTCTTAACATACTTTACGATGTCCCTGATACTGCTAGTAGCACCACTCATGGCCTTAAACCCTTCTTGAATAATAAGATTGAAGACATGCGCATCACAACGACCATGAAATAGTTTACCTTTGTAAGGTAGCAAATTTGTCACAACAAGATGCTCTTGCAAAGAACTCACCATAGAGTCATTTACTGATGCATTATCTAACGTAATACTGAAGAGCTTATCTTCTACTTGCCAATCTTGGATGCTCTTCAATATTGCATTAAACATAGTTCTACCATCGTGTGGTGTCTCTACGAGAGTAAACCTTATGATCATTTTTTGCATCTTCCATCTATTATCGATAAAATGATATGTGATGCACAAATAGCCCAATTTTTGATTAGATGTCCACATATCTGCTGTGAGTGACATCTTAGAAGTTGAGGCCATCAACACCTCTCGTAGAGCTAACCTTTGTTGCTCATACGCACTAATGCAATCACCCTTGATGGTAGTTCTAGAAACAAGTCTAAATAATGGATTTAGACTAGCCACGAAGCTCTTGAATCTAGGGTACTCAACTATGCTAAAGGGCAACTCATGCAGGACAACCAACTTCATAAGTTCTTGCCGAGAGACTTCTTGGTCAAATTTCCAATCTTTCAGAGCAGCAGCATGAGGGGACAAATTAGAAGAGTTCATCTGATCTACCATCTGATGCAATCTAGCTCTTTCCTCACAACTTTCCAAATGCCTACGACAACTACTTCTGCCAATATCACGTGTAGCCTTAAACAATTTGTTGCAGTGAATGCACTAAGCTTCTACAAGTTTCGTACCCATATATATAGGCTCAAAATCGCTCCAGATATCTGTTTTAAGTTTGCGTCTTCTAGTTCTACCCGAAGATCCTAAATCATTAGCATGGAAACATGTATTACGATACGATCAAGTATAATGTTAATGGGACAATATGAATGTATAAACTTCTGATCAATTATAATTTTCGACATTTATTTTTATAAACATATGTGACAAACTAGTAGTAGCAGATTGGAAAACTTACCATGCCCAATATCACTTCTTGTTTCCTCAAGAGCAGGAGACAATGGGGACCTCGCTCGTGGCACAGATGGGGACCTCGCCCGTGGCACAGATGTGGACCTCGCGCGTGGCACAGATGGGGACCTCGCCCGTGAAGCAGATGGGGACCTCGCTCGTGGCACAGATGGGGACAATGGCCTTGGAGATATCATGAGCCTTATCCCTGGAGACCTCACCATTGTCACTACCGGTGAACTTAACCTCTTCGTGGCCGGGGGCTTTTGCCGCTTCGTCATAGGGGCTTTCCTTTTCATCACCGATAAAATTGCTCGAAGAAACTCCCACTTCTTGGCTAGCTCCTAGCCCTCCCTCTTGAGCCTCCATAGATAACACCTGCAGTGGCACAAAACAGACACTCTTATGTGAGGCTGCTCCTGATATGATATGCAGCCACAATTAGAAAGCCTAGATGAAAATCTTGGAGACAGAAACACATCAGCTACATCGATCGTCATGAGACCTCACCATTGTCACTACCGGTGAACTTAACCTCTTCATGACCGGGGGCTTTTGCCGCTTCGTCATAGGGGCTTTTCTTTTCATCACCGATAAATTGCTCGAAGAAATTCCCACTTCTTGGCTAGCTCCTAGCCCTCCTTCTTGAGTCTCCATAGACAACACCTGCAGAAATGCCATTGCAGTCTAAAGCATCTCTACATTCGTACTAATCCATCCGACGACTATAGCTTTTCTTGCCTTCATCAGCGATTTGTTCGCTCAAGAACACCACTGTTTCTTTGAAGAACTATCCAAACAAGGAAGAAATCCCTGCTACTATGCGTTACCATTTATTCAAGATCGAGACATTCTTGAAAGATGAGCCTAGCTAGGCGGTACGAAAAATTAGCGCAACAAGGAGCGGATCTAAAAATGCAGGCACTAGAACTAGCGACAAAAGCTAATTAGCTCTAGCCAGAAAAATTAAGCGCAACAAGGAGCCAGATCTAAAAAATGCAGGGCACTAGAACTAGCAGCAAAAGCTAATTAGCTCCAAAATACACAGCAAGCAAACTCATTTTTATGCAACTAGCAAGCCAGATCGAATGAACCTTACAATAGAGAAGCAAGCGGAGATCAGAGAAGAGATTCTGACTGTCGAGGGAGGGGTGGATCTTGAAGACTCGCCGTGCTCAAAGCAAAGCGAAGGGAAGACTCGTCGAGCCGAGAGGCATAGAACTGGAGGATGGGTGCGACGGCGGAGGAGTCGGCCGCACCGGGCGACGGCGGAGGCGTCTAGGGTTCTCACTTCTCAGACTTCAGAGCAAGGTTCAAGAAAGCGCTAGGCGCTAGGCGGGCAGTGGTCCGGGGCCTAGCACCTAGGCGGACTAGGCGGCGTCTAGGCGGCAACTAGGCGGCGCCCAGGCGGCCGGCTTGGTTGCGGTGCAGATAAGCCCACAACGGGAATAATATGATGAATTGAGCAAGCATGCGACATCAAAATTGAGCAAGATAGAAAGAAAATTACCTAAAGAAGTAAGACATGGGAAATTTGATGTATTCATACATATTATCTCCCCCACCCAAGAGCTTGATGTAAATATGTATGTAATAAAATAATGATGTAAACCTGCATATTTAATCAATGATGAGTTATTTTGGTATTATGTGAGAAAGAATGTATGAATGATTGATGAATGAATGAAAGTATAAAACATATGCAGCCACATATGTTGACAAATCAACAATAACATTCATATCACACATATGAAATCGGAAGCAATGGATGACATCTTGACAAAATGACAAATCAATAATAACATACATATCACATATTTTAGACATCTATTATAAATGCTTCACATACATAATCATAGCACAATTCAATAGCAGCTCAAATTCAATAGTAACACACACATACATGCATAATCACAACACAGTTCAATAATCACACACATACAGGGACAAAATCAAGTTTAGCATCGGAAGGCTACCTCTACGAGCTCCAGGGCAACAGTACGAATGATTCGCATGTCATGTCAACAGAGGATGCACTAATAATCTTTTTTATCTCACGGCAATGCAGGGACAAAATCTTGGCACTAGAGAGCGCCAACTCTAACTCATCTTTGTTCGAGAGCGAGTTGGGCATGCATGTGCCTTGTTCATTTCACAACTTGCAAGCTATCTGCATCTTCATTTTCACACACAAGAGCATAGCGTGATTGATAGAGCATCAAGATCTTGTTATCTTTGAGATTATCATTCTCAAAACACAAAGTTATGGAGAACAAACATAGGCCTAAGAAAGCGATTGTGTAGCGGGGCACTCAAGTTGTAAGCGGTATGTAGAAAGGTAATCACAAGTCAAAACTACATGATGATGGGCACTAAAAGAATCATAGCACGCCCTAAATTTGGCTTATTATTTCAACTACAAGTTACAACTTGTTAGAAAAATCAGATAATGTACAATTCACAACCATTCTCTTCCTATTTTACATCATGTAAAGGAACCCGGAGTAATAAGAAAAACTATGGAGGCGGTGATGGGCGAGACTGCGGTGAAAATTGCCATTTCATCAAGCTGCAGCAGACATATATCTCGATATATCGGCCTTTGGGTGTGCCAAGGAACTGCATCGATCTTTGCTCAGACTCTTGAATGGATTGAAACCATGTACATTCGCGCCACTTGATGTCCCCGCCTCAAAGTGAAAATAATCCCCGATATTTTCTCCTTGTGCTTTCCTTCATGCTTACCCTCATGCTCATCTCCAACTTTGTTCCATCGGTTGATAGGAAAATAAATTTTCGTTCATTTAAGTAAGTTGGTATTAACTCTCAGTCACAAACCTCCTCTGCTATTCTCTGAAGAGTTTATAATATTTCAGAGAAATCTGGCCTTTGAGCAGGGTCCTGCTGCCAACACTTCTGAAGAAGCTCGGCAAGCTTTGCATGAGTATTTTTTGGTATTGTAGGCTGCAATCCCTGAGAAGGAAGCTTACTATATTAGAAGATTTCGATAATGTAGTTCTATTTTCCTTTCCTTTTCTTTCCAGTGAATAGGAAAGAATGTTTCATTTGCAGTCATATAACTCATACATAAGACCAGATGGCTATCATTATTTAACTATAATGTCTTTGATCAGGCAAAATGGCAAACAAAAACCCTGATGTAAAAGAGCCCTAATGTCATTCTGCAGTTTTTACTAGTGCATTTGCAAAACTTCCCTAAAATGTGTTTCCTACACTGTTTATATCTCAAACATCCCCATGATTTCATGGAACAAAAAAGAAAACTAAAAAACAAGCTACGTTATCCATGTGCAGTAATCCAAAACATATAAAGGGATCATTATCATTGTACTATGTGGTTGACATGATAAGTTGAGTAAGAATTCCACTTCGAAACATAATACAAACAAATAAGACTAGAAGAGAAAATTGACAGGTAATGTTTACCTTCTAAACCACACCTACAGCTGCTTGTAAAGGTGTCAGGTACTCGTAAGGAATCTGCGAACAATACATGGATGAACCAATTACCAACTCATTTCGAAACAATGGAGCTAACATAATGAATGAATAGAGCAGCAGAAGACTAATGCAAGTACCTTCCCTGTGAGTAGTTCCCACAGCAAAATTCCAAAACTAAAAACATCAGCCTTGTGGTCATAGGGCTTGTGTTCTATGACCTACAACAGTAAAATTTTGTAAGGTGATATACCAATTGAGGGCAATGTCTTTGAAGCTCTCCATTTCTTAAGTTCATTCTTCTTTGCAAACTTGCAATCCCATTTGGATTTACAATTTTACAAAGACCTTTGTAAGATACAGAGAAAAATAAACAAATGCCATTTTGTCATAAAGATACAGAGAAAGATAAGAGGAAGCTATCATAGCATGCAAGTCCTCAAAATATTTGCTTCGACGGTGATCTTAGCCTGCATACCATCTCCATCACAATGAGCAGACACCATCACGAAGACACACAACAAAGCAATGGGCTGAGGCGAGGGAAGTAGAGCGCAGAGGAGGGGAGCAGAGAGCAAGTAGATTAGCGAAGCAGAGCGGGGAGGATGGCGGCGACGCGAGGTGGAGTGGAGAAGGAAGGAGCATCGGAGGTGAGGCGGCGTGAGGGTGCAGAGAGAAGGAAGGGGGATCGGAGGAGGTCGGCGGCGGAGCAGGCGGGGGCGGCGTACCTCGATTCGGCGGCGTAGATGGCGGTCTGTTGTGTTTGAGGCGAGGTCGATCGATTCGGCGGAGATGGCTAAGCGAGCTCGATTCGGCGGCGACGAGGTCGAATCGGCGGGCGAGATGGCGGAACGAGGGCGAAAGTCGATTCGGCGGCGGGAGACGGGATCCCGAACCCTAGCGCGCCGCGACTATTGGATGGGGTCGGGCATCGGCGCAGACCTTCACGGCTTCCTTCTCGGCTCCGCCTCGGCGCCGCCTCGCGCCCTGCGCTGGAGCCGCCGCCACGCCGAGGAGGCTTTGACTTTGCCGAAAGCGGTCCAAAGCGGCACTACCGCTTAGCCTGGCGCCTTGGCGAATCGCCGGCAGAGCTACGCCTCGGGCGTAGTCGACGCCTAGTCGGCGCCCAGAACCAATTTTTATAACCTTGCTTCAGAGAGACATGCTCACTTGCGAGTTGCGACTATGCGCGTGTTGAGGCGACGGCGGGTCTGTGGTGGCTGGGGTACTGCTGGCCTACCGCTAAGAACCTGCGTTGGTTTGGTGGGTTGTAGCAGAAGCTTACGTGGGCTGAATTTGTGGGGCGGGCCGGTGGCTTAGCGGGCAGGCCCGCCCCACTTGCACCCTAGGTGGGGTGTGGAAGAAGTAGAATTCGCTTCCTCTCTGAGCCTACGCTGTTCTACCCCAAATTATGTGCTCTCTGGAATCCTCTAAATTTCTTGCTGGTTGTTAACAACGTGCAGTGCATGAATGAAGGGTAGAGAGAGAAAGAACTCGATCGATGACACGGAACTTGAATGAAGCATTAGAAATTGATTAAAAAATCGTCAAAAAACAAATAGTTCGTGCATGGATACAAATGAGGCCTACAGATCAACGAGGGGAGAGGAAACTACCGCGGCCAATCACTAAATTACGCCCCCTTATTAACCAAGAATCAATTAGCTAGTGCTTGAAACCACACGACAAAGCAGCAGCGCGACGGCATCACGTGCAGCACGCGCGCCCATCAGTTGAGAAATCAAACGCCCTTGTTTCCACTGCCAACGTTGCTCCCGCCGTGGTGCTTCCCGCCACACTTCCGCCCGCCGATGCCACCGCCAGCTCCCGCTCCGCCAACTCCACCAATCCCGCCACCGCCGATGCCTCCGCCTGCACCATCGCCCAACCCGCCTCCTGCTCCTGCTCCTGCACCACCGCCAGTTCCGAACCCGCCTCCTGCCCCACCGCCGGCCCCGAACCCTCCGCCTGCACCACCACCGCCTCCGAAGCCGCCACCGCCACCCGTTCCTGAACCAGCTCCGACACCGAATCCACCGCCGGCTCCCCCGCCACCTCCAAAGCCACCGCCGGCTCCTCCGCCACCGCCAACTCCAAAGCCACCGCCGGCTCCTCCGCCACCTCCACCACCAATGCCTCCGCCGGCGCCGCCTCCAAAACCACCGCCCTTCCCTCCACCAGCACCTCCGCCGATACCTATGCCTCCTCCCGCTCCCGCACCGCCACCGATGCCACCACCGCCTCCAAAGCCTCCACCTCCGCCGCCGCCCACGCCACCGCCAGCACCACCGCCGATGCCGCCTCCAGCGCCCCCACCGATGCCTCCACCAACACCCGCGCCACCTCCCACGCCTCCTCCGGCACCGAATCCACCTCCTGCACCACCGCCAATGCCTCCTCCGGCGCCACCTCCCACGCCACCACCAAAGCCTGCGCCTCCACCCACGCCTCCTCCGGCGCCACCTCCCACGCCTCCTCCGGCACCGAATCCACCTCCTGCACCACCGCCAATGCCTCCTCCGGCGCCACCTCCCACGCCGCCACCAAAGCCTGCGCCTCCACCCACGCCTCCTCCGGCGCCACCACCGGCACCGAATCCACCGCCTGCACCACCACCAATGCCTCCTCCGGCACCGAATCCACCGCCAGCACCACCGCCAATGCCTCCTCCGGCGCCACCTCCCACGCCTCCACCAACGCCTCCTCCGGCGCCACCTCCCACGCCGCCACCAAGGCCTGCGCCTCCACCCACGCCTCCTCCGGCGCCACCACCGGCACCGAATCCACCCCCTGCACCACCTCCACAGCCAATCCCCCCTCCACCTCCTGCACCGGCTCCTCCCCCAAGCTGCCGCCGCCGCCAATCCCACCACCGGCTCCTGCTCCACCACCCATGCCAACTCCACCACCCTCTCCTGCTCCGCCTCCGCCTCCGAGTCCACCGCCACCACCTATGCCAGCTCCAACACCTCCTCCACCTCCGAATCCCGCACCACTGCCCATGCCTCCTCCGCCACCCACACCGCCTCCCAGCCCACCGCCGGCGCCACCTCCGGCACCACCCCCAACGCCACCTCCCACACCACCACCTTTCCCACGTTTCTTATCGCAATCCTCCGCCCTAGTAGCACTGCCCGGTCTCCAGGCCAAGGGCTGACGTCGGGCGGCGGCGCTCACCGCCCACACAAGGGACAGCAGCAAGAACACCATCGCTCGGTTGCCCTTGCCCATCAGAACTTAGCTCCTCTAGCCAGCACAGCTTCCAGCTAGCTTCGTATACCCACCGACCTACGTACGTTCCACTTGAATCAGTACACGTACGAGTAGTTAGCATACGTCCTTGCTGCGTGCAGGGGAGGCAGGACAGGATAGGAGACGCGCGGGGTATTTAAACATCGAGAACACGCATGCATGCCTCCTTTTCTTTGGATTAAATGGGCGATGGATGGGTGCTCGCTCTAGTCTGGTGGCCGGTGAGGGGCGAGTGGGGGAGGGTTGACCCGTGACTGCTGCTTCAAGCAAGCCCTTGGTTAATTAAATGCGTACTATTGTTAGCTCTTGTGCTAGCTTTGGGTTGCGCAGCCTTGACTTTTGAGGTGGACTCCCCATGCATCCACGCTACGCATGCACGCAGCTCTCTTTGCCAGGCCTGATTGGTTCTCGTACGTTTTCCTGTGACTCGTGTGCGCTTGCATGCATTGATGGCTCGCGAGAGTGGGTGAGCAGAGTCCAGGGCTCCAGGCTCGGCGTGCATGCATGGGATGCTCTTGTCCTGGCAGTAGTAGCAATACGAGCCCCTTCCGCAAGCCTGGAGTTGGCAGGTCAGGACTTCAGGGTCCAGACTCGGGGCTGAAGAGTACTGCCACGAATTGACTTCGTACTTTTGGCAGTCCCGTCAAAACCCTTCGTTCCAGAGCAACATGGAGTGCGCATGTATCTATCAGCAAATCCGAATCTTGCATAAATAACCCCCAATTGATGGTATTAGTGCTAACAGTCTAGCCATTTTTAAGTTATCTGAAATTTTCTTAGATTTAAAGTACTTATTATGACCATTAGATTTGTGTAGAGATTGATGTGTCATATGATTAGATATTGATTCAATAGATTAAAAAGATGACTTATGTTTAAGAAAAATTCAGTCACTTTATGAATAGACCTATTGCCAAAATTGCCAAATGAGAATCCCCTGAAAAATACCAACGCACGGACTGAGGCATGAGGAAAATAAAGATGCGCAGGTTATGCAAAAGTTGTGACAAGAATTACCTGGTTTTCTTCCGGCTGTATTCCAACTTCCAGATTTAGCCCGTTAAGGGGTTTCTTGCAAAAGGAATAGGCATAGTATACAACACTGAAAATAAGGCCGTGCTCACTTCAGGCAAACCGGGTGATCCATGCTGACCAACCCGGGCCAAATTGCGATTGCTGATCTTTGTTTGCACGGATCAAGTCAGATTACCGTCTAAACTAGGTGACCCACAAGGCATATATGTGGACAGCCGATACTACAGAATTCATGCCATAAAAAACGCAGATTACATCTAGTGACGCTAAAACATACGACACTAGCATGCAAAAGATGACATTGAAACGGATATAAACATTAATAATTAATTACGGTGGTTAGTGGCGACTGCTCAATGCTCATCTTCCTTTCCTGAAGTGAGCCTTCAGTTCATGCGACACGCAGAACAGCGTGTCCATGGTGTCCTCATCCAAGTGCCCATCCTTGACACTACCGATCGCCACGATCGTCCTCAGCCATTCCTCATGGAGGGTCGAGAATTCCGCCCTCTCTTCGCTCGACTTGAAGTTCCTGGCGATCTTCGACTTCATCATCTGGCCCGCAAACGATGCCTTCTCCACTATCGACTTTGGAAGCCCTGCCATTGTGGCGACCTCCAGGCCGTAGCTCTCTGGGCAGGCACCTGATGTGAGCCGGTAGAGGAAGGTGAGCTCCTTGTCGCCGTTGCCGCCGTGGGCGCCACTTCTTGGCTTGAGCATACAGGCCATATGCTGGAGGCTCACATGGGGGTGAGAGGCGAACTCCTTCGTGAGTGGGTGGTAGTGGGTGGCGAAGAGCAGACGGCATCGCACCTGTTCCACGAGGTGGCGGAATACCTGAGGTACAGTTATCAAAAGAAAAAAATGTTATTGCCACAAAATGTTCCAAGCATCTTGATCTACCTAAGATCGGGGCAGCTCTGCTCTACATATCATTAATACCTAATTATCAGATGTAAGGCCAAGAATCTCGATGAAGAACAGAGCTAAAGCAATAGAGAAGCAAGACATGAAACATAAATAAATTGCAGCTTTTACAGGAGTCTGTTATCTGGCCTACTAATGTATTGCAGCTTATTGAAGAGATAAAAGCACATGGCATGCCTCGAGCAAATAATTGAAGCGGCACCATAAAATACACCATGTTAAAAGTGATAACCAATTTCCTGACTATCCTATCAACTTGCGAATTAGCCGAACTAGCTGACTGGTACCAATGTACCTCGTGCCGCAGGACCTTAAGGCCATGGTAACACTATCTACCAAGAAAAAACTTACTGAAGGGCATCGCAAGCACGGTGATGGCTAGTATGGGTAGGAGAAAACTTACAGCATATGCAATTGCATATCCATCAAATGTGCTAGTTCCTCTGCCAAGCTCATCAAGCAAGACAAGAGAATCCTCAGTTGCGTTCTGAAGAACAGATGCAGTCTCAGTACATTCGACAAGAAAGGTACCTGCAAGAGTGCATGTTGTAACGATTCAGCTTAAGGTCATTGTCATCTCATATCTAGGTATATGTCAGTAGATAACGGAATGTAAAGAAATTGCTACATTCGGCTATACAAGTTCACTATTCGTGACACGGCTCAATTGTGGAATGCTTTCTATTGCGAATGCATGGATTTACTAAAGAAATTTTATGTCTTGTAAAAAATTGCATGTATTTTCTGTGCGACCACATTTGACTATACAAGTGTATCACTTTATTGGACTGGATGCAGCTATCAAATCTACTATAAGATCGTATTTGGATATCAATGCATGTAAATATATTATTTAGGCAGGAAACTTACAATTAAGTCCTTGTTTGTAGGATAATTCATTAAAAATTTATCCATTTTCAACTCGGTTTTAGGCCAAAAGCAATAGGATATGCTAGACATGACCAACTTTGTTCGTTAATGATTACTTACTTTCTCCGGACATAATCCGATCTGTAGCCCCAAGCCGTGTAAAGATGGCATCTGCAAGGGTCAATTCACAAGATTTGCAGGGGACATAACAGCCAAGCTGCAGACCAGAAGCAACTCCGTTTATACATCGGAATATGGAAGGCTGTCAATGAACAAGTATAAGGGCATAACCAAATGTAGTTATACAGACCTGAGCAAGTACAACAGCCAGGCAGGTGGCACGCATTATTGTAGATTTCCCACCCATATTTGGACCAGTCAACAACAATGCAAAGCGATTATGACCAGATAAATACTGACCAAGAGATAAATCATTTGGTACCAGCCTATTTGCACTTTCTGCAAAAGCATAGGGATGCCATAGACCCTTCATCCGAAGTATAGGCACTTTGTCTTTCAGCAGAATGTGTGGTCTGCACATGGTGCCAAATGATGACAATGCCATTGCTGCAAAGGACCTAAGCACGTCAATAGTGCTGAGAGCACTGATCACCAGAGACCATTCAGAAACCTTTCCAACAAAAAGTTCCACTAGAATATCCAAAGTGTTAGCATCATCGTCTTTGACATTATGATCCTATCAAAGCTCACAAGGTCAAACAATAAGTAGAGTACAGGTTGAAGTCAGGAATACAGCTGACCAGCCAATAACAGAAAAAAGAATTAACCACTTCTTAATAGATTGATAATGCACATGGAAAATTCGCAGCATATTCATACCTGGTACCGGGGAAAATCATTGTCTATTGCCTCTTCAAATTGATGTATTAATTCACCAAGGGAGCTCAATGTTGGAATATCCACAGCCTTTGACAGTGCTGAGACGCCATGATCCTCTCTTTGTAAGACGTTTAATAAGTCAATTCCTACTCGGAGGCCCTTGATAAGCATGCCAAATGTTTTAATCTGGAATGTGCCAGAAAATTTGCATGTCATTAATCGGTGGCATAGATATAAGAAAGAAAGAAAAACATCATAATTTGAGAAAATGGGCATGCTATTAATCAAATATAGACTATAAAAAGGAGAATTCAAAGCTGCGATAAGCTTAGAATTGAACAAGAAAAAAAGAACACCCACTAACCCGTCTCTTTAATATCTTTTCTCCAACAAAGGGCAACAGAACTGCAGATGATAACCCAACAGTGGATCTAACTAGTCCTAGTAGCCTCTCAAGATCAGGAATTTTACGGAGATGCTCAAGTGTAATAGAGCCTAGCCCACAATTTTGAATGAAGCCCTCAACAATATCGAGCCTTGTATTGATATCACTGACATCCTTCAATGGATGGCAAATCCATCTTCTTAGAAGCCGCTTACCAGATGCAGTTATGCAGTTATTGAGGTGCCTATACAGAGTACCTGCAATAAAGTAAGAGTACGGAAATATTACTGTCGCTATATGATGTGATATGTTTACAAATTTATCACAGTGGAGAGAAAAAATAAGTAGAGCAGAACATAGTTAGAAGATGCGCTCCTACCTGATGAACCACCATCAAAATTGTTGCTGAAAATCTCAAGGTTCACAAGAGTCTGACCGTCCATCCTTAGACAAGTTTTGTACACATGGTAAGGTAAGACTTCCCCATTTTTTAGAGCATCTTCTAGCTGTTTTCAGATTGTAGCTTATCAGAACTTGAACACATTTCAGGCTAAAGTTGTAGCAGATAATCTTATGACAAGCACAACAATTACACTATGATTTGCAAGAAGTATTTTTTTTACATTAACACTAATTCGAAACCAGAACACCTTTGCACATATAATTGATAAAATTGATGTGGTCAGCATAGGAAACTGAGACAGTTTTATATAAAAATATACGGACTGGTTAGTTGGAAAAATAAACAAACAATGGAAGATGATGGGCTGATGACAGTGTTCTGAAGCAACATTTTAAAGCGTTGATGTAAAGGGAATAGCAGTTACTAATGACACAGTCGATTGACATGCCTTAAAGGTGAGCAACAAAATGTAATCAAGAAAGAAAAGGAGCAGCAACATAAGTATACCATAAGCCTAGTCAAGTGACCAATAAGTCCGCCAAGTGCACAAATAGCTGCATCTTGATTCACTGAATAATCCAATCCAGATAACCAAGAGTCTGTTGATGCTTTAAAGTATCCTTTAGAATGTACTAACATTCGAATTTGTGAAGCGTCAGAGAAATCTGTCCCGGATAGTTGGGTTAGCTGCATTTTCACAGAACCTGCAGTTAAAAAAACGTGTTTAACTTTTCAAACTCTGATATCCGGTTAACTAGTTATGTGACAAAAGAGCTATCATCTGCCAGTAGCTTTGCCTTTTTAAGGGAAGGTGGGATTGTTCCCACCTTATATATTGACAACAGAGAAACCAGATAAATAGACAAACTAAAAGAACAAATGGTAACTTTTACCTGCTGAGGCATATTTTCTCATAGATATATGAGTTTCTTTTGAGAGGCCTGACAAAAGAGAACAGGTATTAGTTCCTTTATATATGAAGATTACAAGATAAAGTATGTTCTGACCTGAGGTTTCATAGATTATCTCCCTTGGAGAAACCTGAAAAAGCATACCAATGAATGACTCTTTCTAATCCATTGAAACAAAGAAAAGAGATCACAAGAGCAAACAAGCCTACCTGCACCAACAAAGCCCCCAAAGCTGCAGATGAATCATCATCATGGAGTGAACCCACCCAAATTTTAAGAGCAGCATAATCTAGAAAAGCAAATCCATAGACCCGAGAACCATTAGAAGCTAGAGTAACCTGAAAGTTCCAAAAAAAGAAGGCTGCATTAGATCAAGATCACCTATGAAGAATGTTAGCAAAAACTAATTCAAGATGCATTAAAAGTTAGAACACTTGCAAAATTTCATCAGATGATGCTACATAAACTGCTGGGACAAAGCTGACTCTCAGTAAACACTAGGATAACACTGAATGTTTCACAGGAAAATGGCATTGAAAATGTCATTTCAAGTATAGATAAAACCAATAGCTGAATGTTGTTTCAGGAAACGTCTTCGGCACTTATTGGTTTCACACATTTATACCAGATTTTAGATTCATCACTAATTTTGTTGTGCAAAATTATTTGGTTATTATATGCTATGACCACGAATGTTTAGTTTTTTTCCCTATCTTTTGAGGAAATAATGTTCTTTCTGTTGTCAGATGGTTAGGTTTGGTGGTAGTATATTGTGTCTTTTCATGTGTATCGACTATCGAATAAACTTCCAAAGCATTATACCAAAGCATAATGGCCCAAATACAATACAATGCTTTGTTTAGAAGCAAACCTCTTTCAATGCAAGAAGGTGAACAGCGTCAGCCCCCATGTTGCTGTCAGCAGCAGTTGATGGTGTGGATACATGAACCAACTTTCTTTCAATAACCTTGCAAAAGTAAAAGGAAAATGTTATAAGGAATCGATCTCTTGTAACTTAGAAGGAAAAGTTTACCTTACACTTCAAACAAGAGCACATATTGAATATTTGAATTCAAGTGTGGAAGTATCAATCCTTGAATTGCACAGGGTATATAGCTACTAAATTACATCTAGAATAGTGACTTAAGCCCCCCAAAAAAGATTTTCGACTGTCAAGAAGAATAGAAGGATGACGATCCACCATGTACATGCATATTCAAACAAAGAAATGTGGTTCATTCTAGAATCTAAACTATAGCACACTTCTGCCACCAGCTAAGTAGACGAATAAATCAGGATGACACTCTGAGCTAACAAAAAAATGGGATTGGATTGATGAGAATACTGAACACTTACTGAATTTGATCCTCTAGCTTTGGCTTGTACTGCAGATTCCATTTGTTCTATTCTTCCAACTTTATACCTGGAAGGAAATGTTAGAATTATGAGCAGTACAGCCACCAAAACAAACAAAAGTACAAAAGAGGCAAATTATATCCAACACTATCATGGATGTGTCACAAGACTCACAACTCAACTCACCAATCATATCATAACATTCAAAAGGAAACTAACTGCATTTTAAGAACAAATAGTTGAACAGGTCTAATTTTATGGAAAGCAACAACATTGACACGCAAACCAATATGGAGTCAATCTTGCAAGGACATTCATCATATTGTCATATCGACAAGAATACAAGCAGACTAACAAATGGCCTACCATTACCAATGTTATGAATATTGTGTATATATTCATGAGACCCAATAGCCAATATATATAGTGAGTACAAGGGGATATTACAAAGGAATATGTCATACATATATATGAAAATACAAAAGAGCATATAAGGAAATACAAATGAATTCCTATTCTAACACCCCACCCAAAAAAAACTCAAGGTGGATCACACACAGAGTTTGGAGAGAAAATACAAATATTGTACCCTAGTATGTGGCTTCATGAAGAAGTCAACAATCTGTAACTCTAATGGCACAAACTGTAAACCAAGTAATCCCTCCTGCACCTGTGAGCAAGTGTATGAAGCATCCACACCAATGTGCTTAGTGAGCTCATGCTTCACTGGGTCACAGGCAATACTGATAGCACCTGTAATGTCAGACAAAAGAGTCATAGGTATCATCACAGGTATTCCAAAATCTACAAGTAGCCACTTCAACTAGGTAACCTCTGTTGTCACTGCTGTCACAGCTCTCAACTCAGCCTCTGCACTCAAACAGGAAACTGCAGTCTGCTTCTTTGTCTTACAAGCAATCAAGGAGGAGCCAAGAAAAACACAATAAGCAGAAAAAGAACAACGATCAGAAGGATCACTAGCCCAGGTCGCATCAGAGTACGCCTAAAGCTGTAGTGAGTTGGAGCTAGGGAAAAACAAACGACGAGAGATAGTCCCACGCAAGTAGCGAAGAACATGAAGAAGATAACTGTAATGAAGATGGGTATGATGAGCCATGAACTGACCCAAGATATGAATAGCATGAGCAATATCAGGACGAGTGCTCACAAGATACACCAAACTCCCAACAAGATGGCGATATCGAGTAGAATCCTCAAGAAAATCACCATTAGTAACACAAAGCTGAAGGGACAACTTCATGGGAGTCTCGACAGTGCAAGTGTCAGTCAGACCAGACCGGTCAAGAAGATCCTGAACATACTTCTACTGGGAGAGGTAGTAGACCTCAGACGTGGAAGATACCTCAATCCCAAGGAAGTACGTAAGAGAATCAAGTCATCAGAAACTACTCACTAAGATGCTTCTTCGCATATGTGATGAATGAGGAATCATCACTAGTGATGAGCATATCATCAACATACAGAAAAAACAGTATCCTACCCAGAGATGAGACATGGACAAAAAGAGCAAGATCGTAGGAACTGACAGTGAAACCGACAGCGATAATCACTGAGGTAAAACACAAAAACCAGGCACGAGGAGCCTATTTGAGGCCATAAAGAGCACGACGAAGACGACAAACATGCCCATCGAGAACAAAATATCCAGGTGGTGGCTGCATGTAGACCTCCTAATGCAAAACACCATTTAAAAAATCATTCTTAACATCCAGTTGAGAGATAGACCACCGGCGAATAGAAGCAACCGTAACAAGAGTGCGAACAGTGATCATATGGACAACAAGGCAAAAGTCTCATCGTAGTCACGATCGTACTCCTACTGAAAGCCACGAGCCACAAGACAAGCCTTGTAGCGCTCGATAGTACTATCAGACCGGGTCTTAATCTTGTACACTCATTTGCACATGATAGGGCGAGCATACACAGGTGTCAGTACAATATCCAGTGTTTGTACGTCGAAGAGCATCAAGCTCCTCTGCCACAGCGAGCTGCCACTCAAAATGAGGAGCAACCTCATGATAAAAACTAGGCTCAGTGACAGTGAGTGCATAAGCTTTTAGAGCAAATCCAAGACGATCAGGAAGTCGAAGGGATGTCCGATCACGAATGACATAACGGGGAACATCATCAGGAGGATCAGATGTAGGTGTCGAAAAGATACCAGGCGAGGAGACGGGAGAAGGACAATGACGCCTGGAGTGGTGAATACTAGAAAAATGAGACGGTGATGCTGTAGGAGGCAGCACCAGAGGCGGAGGTACATAAGGAACCACTAGAGACAGACCAAAGAAAGGTTGTGATAGTAGAGAAATGAGTGAAGAGTCAGAAAGATACAACCATGAAATCATCTCAACGGTGGAAAGAGGACAAGGAGCTAAATCTCGATAGAAGAAAGGTCGAGATTCATCAAAAACAATGTCTCGTGGGATCCTGATCCGTCAAACAGAAGGATCATAGCAACGATAACTCTTATACTCAGAACTATAACCAAGAAACACGCACTCAACTGACTGAGCCGATAGTTTAGTGCGCTCACGAGGCTGCAATAGAACAAAAAGGTGCAGTAAAAAAAACGAAGGTGAGTGTACTAGAGGGCTCGAGAGTAGAGACGCTCTATAGAACTGACACCCTTAAGAGCAGTAGAAGGCTGCATATTGATGAGATATGCAATCGTAGAAACAGCCTCAACCCAGAACTGTGGTGAAACATGAGGCAAGGAGAAGTGTGCGGGCAATCTCAATCAGATGACGATGTTTGCACTCAGCAACCCCATTCTGAGTATGGACACCAGGACAAAAAGACTAGTAAAGAGTGCCATGCTCAGAAAGAATCTGTCTAAAAGCACCATAACAGTACTCGCGAGCAAAATCACAGCGAAAAATACGGATGGAAGAATCAAACTGAGTACGAACCATCATTGCAAAGCTACGATAGATCGCAAGAAATTGACCACGATTAGACATAGGGAAAAGCCATATAAAACAGGAATAATCATCAAGGATCACATAAAACTTATGCCTACCTTCAGAGATAATAGGCGCAGGTCCCTATACATCTGAATGAACTAAGTCAAAAGGACGAGCAGACAAGGACTCACTAGAACGATAAGAAAGTTGTAGCTGCTTGCCCAGCTTACAACCCTGACAAAACATGGTTGTGACAATAGTAACACGTCCAAGAACACTCTGACAGACTAATGAAGAAAGACGAGACCCACACACGTGACCTAGACGATGATGTCACTGCACAAAAATTCCAGAGGTGGTGGCAGCAATGGTGGTGGAGGTAGACGTAGAGGTGATAAGAGCAACTGAAGTGAACGGAAGGTGGAGGTGGTCAAAGATGTAGAGATCATGGCAATCCCTACGACGCCAGCCAGTCCCAAGTATCATCCCTGTCTGTCGGTCCTGGACGAAATAGGCGTGAAAGTCAACCAATCCTACAACCGAGATCGGTGTGCTAACCCACCGAGAGAAACTGCATGGTAAGTTAGGGAACATGGGAAACTGCTAGAACAGAAAAATCAGTGGACAAAAGAGTGTCTTGACAGCTGACAGACAAAGAAGTATCGTCAGTTGTCTGAACAGAGATAGAAAAAACAGAAGGTCCTACTGAAGTGAGAAATGTAGAATTCGGTGTCATGTGGAAAGAGGCACCAAAACCCAAGTGCCTGGAGACGTTTGAGCTAGACAAGCAGAACCTGCTGAGTTGTGAGAGAGCAACTGAATTAGAGCCTGGTAGAATTGCTGAACAGAGTCACCCTGCAGAGGTCCTGACGTGTTGATCTATCCTCCCGTCAAGAAAGGGCCTCCCTGCCCCCCCTTGGATCGTCCACCCCCACGCTCCTTGTTCCACTTTTTCCGCACCGCACAACTATGGTAGTCGTGCCCGAAGTTCTTGTAATAATTGCACTGAACCCCAGTTAGTGCAAAAACAGGAGCGGAAACAGACACCTGAGGAGGGACTGTAGTCGAAGCAAAAGGCGTCGCTGTAGGCGAAGAAGGGGTAGAAAGCACAGCCGGAACAAACTGTGTTGTTAACCCGCGGCAAAGCTCCTCAGCATGAAGCGTCAAAAGAGTCCCGATGACTATCGGTCGTGATGAGCAGTTCAACAGTTGAGCCCTGACAGGCTCAAACTCTAGGCGAAGACAGCAGACAAAGTCATAAAGACGAAGGCGGTCACGATCCGCTTTCTGCATCTTATGACACTCCTGGTAGAGCAGAGAAGCTAGCTCGTCCAGCTGGCGCCAAAGACTAACCAGGACTCAAAAGAAGTCATCGACGGAGGAGTCCTCCTGGCGAAATGTCTCCAACTCACGTTGAAGCGAAAAGAACTAAGCATCGTTGCTCTGCTAGTATCGCTCGCGCAAGTACTCTCAGATTTGACGAGTGAAACACAAACCAACAATGTATAGCTAGAAGGAGTCGTCGACGCTGACCGCTAAGATGGCTCGAACACGGACCTCATCAGCACACCAGCACTCAAAAGTGTATATGGCATACTGAAAGGCCTCGTCAGCAGCGACGGCGGCCTCTGCCTCCTTGGCAGCCTCACCTTCTGTAGGCAGAAGTAGGCTATCTGGGAGGAGACTAGACCGGCGACAATTGACAAGATCGAGCACCAGTGACATGTCCCCAAAGGCAGAGACCATCGAGCGTGATCTCCATGAGTGAAGACCACAACCTGTAGTTCGTACCATGAATCTTTGTTCCCGAGAATGGGATCGTAGCTAATGGAACGGAAGCCATCGATAGGTGGCACGACAAGTCGACGACCAAGGCAACAAAGTCTAATAAGCGGCGCTGGAAAGCGCGTCGGTTAGATCGACAATCTGTTTTTTTGGTGTGTTTGGAACCGAACTGTTTTAAAGGAAACCGTGGATGGTTTCGTTAAAGAAAAAAGTCAGTCTTGGCCCGAGCGGACGACGACGGCGAAGGGCGGCACGCTGTGGGCTCGGCCTGCGTTGTCCTCGGGCCCGAATAGCGAGAGGCGGCGGTGTCGAGTCGGCGGCGATGTCGAAGCGTGGCGTTGGATCGGCGATGGCGTCGAAGCGAGGCGACGCAGTGGGCTCGACCCACGTCGTCCTCGAGTCTGTGGCGTTAGCTCAGCGATGGCATCGAAAGGTAGCGCGGTATTGTGGGCTCAACCCGCGTCGTCCTCGGGTGCAGTGGCATTAGCGAGTGGCGGCGAGATGGGCAACGGCGGCGGTGGCGACCCGATCTGTGCGGCGGCGACGGCGGCCTTCGATAACGGTAACGACAGTGGTGGGATGGCAACAGAAGGAGCTAGATTAGTGTCTTAGCTCTGATACCATGTTATGAATATTGTGTATATATTTATGAGGCCAACTGGGAAATATATATAGGGAGTAGAAGGGGATATTATAAAAGAATATGTCATACATATATAAAGAAATACAAAAAGGCATATAAAGAAATACAAAAGAATTCATATTCTAACAACCAATATGAAGAGCTATAAGTATGAACTTGCTGATGTTCAAGATAATGTTATGATTAATATGCTGAAAATGAACAAAACATAAGGGGGGCAAGGAGCTTACCCCCGAGCTAAAAGCTTTTCAACAGCCTCATCTATCCCACTCTCTGAAATACCAACCTTCACGTAAGATGAACAAGTTAATGTCCTGTACCATTAGGTGATAAACAAGCTACAGAGAGACGGTTTAAAGCTCCATTTTCTTCAAGAGGATCTAATATAAAGGAATTAGTGGAAACAAAACACGAAAGGCTACTATAATGGCCAACAAAATATAAAGAACACAAGCTGCTGCGGATGAAATCAAGATGGCAGGGAAAAAGGTGAAGCGGTCTACTGCTAAAAGCCTGAAAGTATTTGCCAATCATTTCTGTCATGCCAGAACAACTATATCATATAGAAAGTACTTGCCAATCATTTCTGTCATGCCAGAACAACTATATCATATAGAGAGTATTTTGTCTAATACTACACAAATAATATAGCATAAGTGCAAATATGATAAGACAAATGATCCAGCGCATGATATTTGTTAACTCACAAGGCAACGCAGTTACAGTGAGTTGTAAATGAAATACTCCGTTTCAAAATAGAGAAATTTGATGATTTGCCACTCAAAACATGTGGTCTCAAGGAATTGCCACTCGTTTGATTGCTGCAGCCAGCGGTGAGGTGTAGTAGCCGGGAAGTGATCAGATGCATCATGCATGGATTCACTAGTTCTTGTCACATGTTCATCATGTCTTTTCCTTTTTGGATTTTGGGGGAAAGGGAAGTGACAGCAACAAGGGAGGGGCATGATGGTCAGTTCATGTGGGGAAAAGGACTAAAATACCAGGAAATGAGGATAGGGGATGAAAATGGCATTTTATAGATGGCACAACCTTTTGAGTGGCAAATCATCAAATTTCCCCTCAAAATATAGGTGCCAAAATATGGCCTATAGTTTTTGCAATCTTGTTCCAAAATATTGGGCACACATGCAGATTTAATGAATTTTTCTCTCTTTTGCCCTCTGCCCCTCATCTATCGTCCCTCTTGTTGCGCACAGAATTGTGTTGCGCCCAACACGATGATCGCGGCAGCAATGGGATGCTCCGGATCTTGTCATCAGCGCGCAGTGCCTAGGCGGAGCTAGTCGTGGCACGGCGCGGTGGTGTTTTGCACGGGTTGATCTTGCAATCTTGCCGAGCAGGAAGCAATGAAGGGTTGGAAGGGTACAGGACTACAAGAAGCTATGATAAAAAAATAGATGCGATTGGTATTTGATCGATTGGTTGATCTCTTTTACAATCGGCCTCAACCCTTTTAAAGGGCGGCAGGTCTCAGCCGTAAGGGCTTGGAACTCCTAATCCGATCAAGATCTTTACAATTATGATCCGGTTACAACCTCCAAACCTTACATACTTGACATATTCTTTCCTAATTTAAACTCAGTAAGTTTTCAGATAGCAAGTCTTCACGGAAGGTCTTGAAGAAATCCTCGGCAAGATCCGCGAGAGGTCCGAGAACATCTTGAACGAAACACGATGAGTTCCGCCAAATGTAATGGAGCGGCAGAATATCTGATAGTATCAAGACTAAACAAGCCGGCCGTACCACTCCACAGAAAAAGCTCCAAAGCTTCAGAGATGCACTCCTTGCCACGTGGACGGCCCAGATTGAAATGGCCAATCGAACGCTTCACAAGTCCCTTTACATTTGGACAGTCCGAACGTTCACCTGCTTTTGAGCCGTCCGATTTCAATCGGATGCTTCACAAGTCCCTTTACGTTCGGACGGTCCGAACGTTCATAGCGATCTGAATCATCTGATTTCAATTGGACGTCACCAAGATTCATTTCAGATCAAGTAACTCGCGGTAATACCTTTGCATATTTGCAGTAGTACCGCTCAGCGGTGGATCCAAGAACACGGTATTACCGCCATTAAACATGCGGTATTACCTTTGTGCGGCAGTACCGCTTCATATTGCGGAGCTACCGCGTCACTAAAACGCTTCAAAGACCTCATAAACCCACGTTTTGCCACGCGGACGGCTCAGATTGACTTTGCCTTTTGGACCGCATGTTATAACTGTCGAATCTGGGCACTGTTCGGATGATCTGAACGTTCACCTGCTTTTGAGCCGTCCGATTTCAATCAGACGCTTCACAAGTCCTTTTACGTTCGGACGGTCCGAATGTTCACAGTGATCTGGACCGTTCGATTTTAATCGGACGTCTCAAGGAACCCTACGTACAAAGTGACTTGCGCCGCATCATTATATACTCGCAGTAAGTATTAGTGAAGCGGTAGTTCGCGACTTATCATGCTTGGTACTACCGATTTAGCTATCACTTGCCAAAAACCATAATTTCAACAAAACTCATATACGATCTGGACGGCATACGGTACTACCGCCTAGTAATACACGGTCATACCGCTTAGATGGTGGTTCTGCCTATCAACTATAGCTCTGAAACCAGAATCTCTCAAGAGGTTTTTAAAACCTTTTACAAATACCAAATCTTGTCATCAACACCTCTCTCTTCAACATTTCTGAGTGCACACCCACACTAACTATTTTCACTCTTATTTCCAAGGCATTAACATCATAGATACCATGGTCATTTCCCTAGACTATTCTCTTGGTTTCATACTTTCATGAGGTCATTAATCCCTCTGTTTGACCAAAATATGACTTATAAAAAGAAATAGAGGGAGTTATTTATAGTTTAGCGGTGACAGTACAACAGACTTTCAGAACCAAACATTTAATGTTAAAACAAGATAAAACCATGGCTTACGTACCTGTCGGCATTTGCCCACCCCACTAATAGTCATTTTCCAGTCAAGTTCCTTGTGGCCAATCTCAGCATCTAGCTCATAGAGCTCATAAAATTTTCCCTAGCAATAAGGATAAAAATCACTTCTGTAGGTTATGTAATCTCAAGTGCTACCAAAAAACCCAAAAAAAAAAACTGGTCAATGTAGGTGTGAGAAACTGAGGTGTGTGAGGTGTGAGCATTCTGAGGGTAAGAACAAATGAAGGGCCCTAAAATAAAAGCAAATAACTTTTGTGGACTATTAACCAGAACAGACATCATTTATAAATGTCTAATTTCTGGTGCATATCTGTCAATATTGATAGAGTAAAACAGCTTAAAGTTATGACCAGCAAATGAAGAATTGAGGGGTACTCCCAAGAGTAAGAAGCATCCACTCCCTATGTATAGGGTTAGGCAATAGCTCAGTATCACACCAAGGTATGAAAGATACTGATTAGCCACAGCAGTAATCTTTCACGTCATAATCTTACAGTATTCTGCCCTATAGGCAGTGTACAAGTCAGTAATGAGACTTACTACTTTGAAAAAGAGGACGACATCCATATATTTGCACTTAATATTCCAGTATTGCTTTTGAGATGTTGACATCTTTCTCAATGCATCAGGTGGGATATAAAGAGTTCTATTGTCAAAAAGTGGGTCCTTTGGTCGTTTTCCATTTGCATCCCTGATATTGCAAGGATTCAGCCATTCAAACTTACTACGTGCACTTTCAGCCATTTCATCATGAACCTGCTTCTCGATTGGAGAACAATGAGCTGATTTCACTTTCTTGTTTGAACCCCACAAAGGAGAGTGTTGGTTGTTGGCAATCACACATTCATCTTCTTGAACTCGCTTCAGACGAGGAACAACTGCTCGCATCACTGGCGTTTCTGGTCTCAGAGGACTAGAATCAAGTTCCGAAAATAGTGTAGCTGCTGCTCCAGTACGTTTACCATTCATAAACTCTGAGAATTTTTTCGAGTGATTCTGCAATGGAGTTCCATTTGAATCAAATTCTGCAAACAAATTTGTTGCTTTAATATATGAAGGGTCTGGAGACCCAGAGAATGGCTGCTCTAGCTTCTTTGAGGGTTCCTGTGTAGGAGTATCAGTTGAATCAAGTCCAAACGATCCCGCTGCTCTAACATATTCACCATTAGAAGATACCAACGAGAATTTCTTCAATGGATGCTGCAAAAGAGTCTGATCTGAACCATATTTTGTTAAAGGTGCATCTGATCCATGAGGAGACCCCAAGAAGATTCTCTTTGAGGGATCCTGGGAAGGAGTTTGTACATCAAATTTTTCAAATAATGAAGTAGCTCGAATGCACTGATTATTGGGAGACTCTGAGGACAACGTCTTCGGACACTCCTGAAGAAGAGTTTGATCTGAACCGAATTCTGGGAACAGTGTGCTTGCTCTAACAAATTCATCTGTAGAAGACCTCAAGGAGTACTTCGGGGGCTCCTGCAAAGGAGTCATATCGGAAGTTTGTTCTGCAAACAGTGTAGTTGCCCTTCTGTATTTGCCGTTGCAAGACCCTGGGAACAATGCACCTAAGCGCTCATTTGAGGGAACTTGATTTTTCACAGGTAGGGCTCTCTCCTCCACATGTCTGGCCTGGGAAGTATCTTGATTTCTGCAACAAGCACAGAGAGCATTATCATGGTAATGCAACAAAAGACAAGACAATGCCTTTCCAAAGTCCAAGCAAATGCTTGATCTGGCCCATCAAAAAATGGCATGTCTGCCGATGGAAACCAGCAAACAAGACACTTGTGTGACCAAGAACAAACACCTGAGATAAACCCAGAGAAACAAAGGCATCCAATCCAAGCAGTCATTACAGCAATCCAACTCTTACAGACTAAGATTAATGACAAGTAGCTCGGTAAAACACGATAGTGAACTCAAAATCTGATATCCCTAGAGGCTAATCACAACTAAGGTGGAGAGTGAACCACATCAAAATTGCGGAGTATGTAATTGATGGCGCTGTGTGCTATCCCATTTGAACTGTTCATTTTGCTGGTCTGGAGCATGTATGAATTTTATTTTGGTCTTTCAATAAATGAACAGATCGATCGACTCCCCAAGTCCCCATCCACTAGCAAGTAGCGACCGAAACGAATTCGCTCGAAACCCTAAGCTCACAAACCCAACAAGTTATGCAACAACCCAACTAAACGGTCCAAAGCAACACCCAAACGCAAACAAAACCCTAGCCTACCGCCCGCCTCACACTAGGACGGCGGCGCTACCGAGAGCCGGCGATCGCACCCGTACCTCCCCTGCGGCGGCGGCGGCGGCGGCCGGACGAGCCTCTCCATGATGCCGGCGACCGACGCGGCGGGGGGCCGCGGGGGCTTCTCGGGGGTCGTGCCGGCGCCGAGCGCCTCCGCCGCCGGGTTCCGGCACGATAGCGGCTGCTTCTGGAGGAAGGAGAGGATAGACTGCTGCTGCGGCTGCCGCCGCGGCTGCATCGTGGCCGCGAGGGGGCTGGAAGCTTCGAGAGGGCTCGGCTCGGGCGGGAGAGGCGGTGGAGCGAGCTTGAGAATGAGAGGGGAATGGGAATGGGAAGAGGCGACCAGACGAGGAGGGAAATGGAATTATTGGGGGAATTCCCGAGCGGGAAATGGAATTATGGAAGCGCCAGGCGCCCAGGCCGAGCGGGAAATAGGGGTTTGCTTGCTTCGCGCCCCGTACTACCTGGCCCGAGATCTAGGGATTTTGGCCTGGCTAGGGGTGGGAATGAATCAAGTTGGCCTAATGGAGCACCGATCCATACTAAAATTTTCGGTCAAATAGGCTAAGGGTTCAATCCAAAAGATGATGGGAATCCAAAGCCCACTAACCTACAGCTCTGTTGGATCCAAGCGGGTCGATCCGAGCTCTAAGCCTCCTCGACTCCTCCCCCGGTCTTGTGTCACCCCGCCGCCGCTCGATCCGCTGCATCCGACACACCGCCGCTTCAATCCTCCACCCTATCGCGCCCTCATCTCCATCCCTCCACCTGTGCGCAAACAAGAAGGGGAAGAAGAAGCTGACATGAAGTGGCCTGGACAATATAGTGCGGCGGCCGAGCACGAGCAGTGAGAGAGGAAGAGGGTGACGGCCAGCGTTGAGGGTGGAGAATCAAGGCAGGTCGAAGGTGGGAGCAAGGAGCGCGGCGAAGGGGGTGACTTTGAAGGTGGGGGCGAGGAGAAGGGCGGCGGCAGGGGTGAGATTCAGGTACAAGAAGGGCGGCAAGGCTATTATTCATCGTCGCCAGTAGCAAGGGCCACGGTGGTGATGTCTCTGGCCGCAAGGCTCTCGCCCGCCATGAGTTCTCCGGCTACACCGATTGCCCTTGTCAGCACTCCTAATGGTGAGACATCACTCCTTTGCTTCTTTACTGTCTGAACGATTTTAGCAACGATTGCGTTATTTGGAAGCACAAATGCAGTAGCATGTCTCCAAGGCCTTCCTCGTGTACTGTTTTCCGATTTTAGAACTGAACCCTTCAAGATAAGATTCCTTGCTTGGCTAGCTAGTCCATTTCTGTAGCACAGACATGCAATGCGACACTACATTATTAGGTTACCACTTGATCCTCAACATCGATTGTCACGAGAAATCGAAATAAATGGTATTTTAACACCTTCTCCTTTGATGTAATGCACTTAGCATTGTGCAAAAGATTAGACGTCTGGCTAGTGATGTTGATCGCCACTAGCTAAAGGTCGATCGTGCAATGGTCCATCTGGCATTCTGGCTGATTAGACCAGTTTAGACATTTCGGTTCAGTTGCATGTGTGGTGTTTGTTTTTCCCTAGTTTCATGTGAAGAGAATTTGGAGTGTAGCAAACTAACAATTCTGTGGCTTTCCATCTCGTTGTTGTTAGCGATGCTTTTATACTACTCTCTTCAGTAGATGTTTGTTTTCAAGTTGGATTTTCTCGAAAGGCTTACAAAATTTAATGTGTGGTTATGACCATGTTAGCCCTCACTAAAATAGAATGAAGTGGTTACTAGTGGGTGTATGAAGCAAGGCTATTTCATTAGTTTAATGTTAATGTTAGATTTTTCTTATAAAGTTCTAATCTTTTTTCATTATCTTTTTTAGTAAAAGCCTAAGTCTTTTTAAATAATCTTTTCCCCCAATGTTCCTTTGTAGTCATTGCTATTGACACCGAAATGCACGAGGACGAAGAAAGTGATGAAAAGGATGACGAAGATTGTGTTGATATTGGGACCTCACTTGTTGAAGATGGAAGAAAGTTCAGGTCTAAGCCTTGGAGAAAATATGTGCCTATCGGTGTCGATGGAGTAGTTATAAAGGGACAATGCAAGTATTGCAATGCAAAGATTGGTACTAAACATGGGGCAGGAACAAGTGCTTTGCGCAATCATTTAAGGATATGCAAAGAAAGGAAAGAGGCTCTTAGAGTTGTGGATCAATTGAATATCATTGTTATATCACCAGATGGAGTGACTCTAAGGGATTGGAGTTTTGACCCTGAGGTAACACGAAGAGAGTTGATGAGAATGATTGTATTGCATGAGTTACCATTTTCAATTATGGAGTATTGTGGGTTTCGGAATTTTGTGTCTAGTCTAAATCCACTCTTCAAGGTATCAAGAAAAACATTGAAGAGTGATTGCCTCAAAGCATTTGAGGAGCAGAAACAATATCTTAAGGAGGTACTCAATAATTCAAACTCAAGGATTTCCTTGATGATGGACATGTGGACGTCCAATCAGACCTTGGACTATATGTGCATCACCGTCCACTACATCAATGATGATTGGAAGTAACAAAAGAGAATCATAAAATTCTTTGTGTTGGAGACACCTCACACTGGTGTAGCTATGCTCAACACAGTCCTGAAAGCCATCCAAGAGTGGAACTGTGAAAACAAATTATTTGCAATCACTTTGGACAATGCAAGCAACAATGGTGCAATGCTAGGTTGTTGAAGGACAACTTGTTAGCTAAGCGTGTGTTACTTGGCAACGACATGTTTTTGAATCAGCGTTGCGCATCACATATCCTAAATTTGATATGCCAAGCAGGCCTGTCATTTATCAACCCCATTGTCAACAAGATTCGGGAGAGTGTGAAATACACTCAGGGTTCCCAATCTCGAAAGAAAAGATTCAAAAAGATAGTTACACAACAAGGCATATCTCGAGTCTTGCACCCATGTCTTGATGTTCCGACCAGATGGAACTCAACCTATCAGATGATTGCTGCAGCTATGGAATTTAGAAGAGCGTTTGATTCTTTGGGGCTGCAAGATCCAAACTACACCTACACACCAACTTTTGATGATTGGGAAAGGGTGGAAGTGTTGTGTAGACTACTGAAAGTGTTATATGATGTTACAGAAGTGATTTCAGGGTCGAAGTACCCCCACCTCAAACTTGTGGTTTCATGAGATTTGGGAAGTCAAGCTTGCCTTAGTGAGAGAAGGTTCCAAGGTTGATTTTGGTATTCACGACATGGTTACATACATGCAGAAAAAATTCAATAAATATTGGAAATTGTCATGGATGGCATTATCAATTCCAGTCATTTTGGACCCACATTTCAAGTTTGTCTTTCTCGAGTTCCGTTTTGTCCAAGCTTTCGGGAGTAATGCTACATCTAAACTTGTAAAAGTGAAGAAAGTGTTCAGATGGTTCTTTAGTGCATATGCTGAATTGAATAATGACAACTCAGAATTTGTATCTCGAGGAAGTGGTGATGTGGGGATGGGTGCAGAAGGTAGTCACCATCTAGCAGATTGGGATCATCACCTTAGCCTTAAGGCCCGCTCGGCGAGTTTGGTGTCCTCGGAACTTAAGACGTATTTGGCGAAGCCCCCACTCCCTCGAGGTGGTCACTTTGATATCTTGAACTGGTGGAAAACGAATTATCTTGAATATCCCACTCTTGCTCGAATGGCTAAGGATGTTTTGGCTATGTCTGCTTCAATGGTAGCATCCGAGTCGGCTTTTAGCACGAGTCAGAGAGTCGTCTCTGATTTTTGAAGCCAAATGACTCCCGAGACAGTTGAAGAACTTGTGTGCCTACAAGATTGGCTGAGAGCATCTGGTAAAACTTTAAATAGACAATGGTTGTTCTATATAAACATGGGTTTCTGCTGAGACAATGTGAAATTTAAATGTAATAATTCTTCTTTCCTTTTGAACCATAGGTAACTGTGCTGCATGGATTTGATCTACGACTTCATTGAGGAAGATGATCTTCAACTATAACCTATTGGATCAGGTACCTTCTCTTTGTAAATTGGATGGTAAACGATTTCTTCATTTCCTTGTTAGATTAGTTGGTTTAGATTTTGCTCACACTGGAAGAGGTTTGTCCTGCTGTTACTTTTGCTTACAAATTGGTGTGGTCAGGAAAAGGAACATTGCTTGGTTGCTTACCATTTATTTGTTTGATTTGTTATATGTGTGGCCAGATCTTACCTGCATGCACAATATTTCTATGCTGGTTTTTTATATGATTCCATTTTACCTGCACAATATTTCTTTGTAAGTAGCACACAATCTAACAGTTGGTTTTTTATATGGTTCGTGCGAGGGAGAGAATCGGCCCCCTCCTGGCGATCTTTGGGTGAAATGAACCATCTTCAGTAGCAATACGTGCTGTTCGGTTGTGTTCTTGAATGGAATTTAGCTGCTAGTAGTAGTTAGGCGCTGCTAATTTGGATCACCGATTTAGGGGATAAGCTGCGTTAGGTGGTGGTTCAGGTCCATGGGAGCATCCAGTTGTTGTTGCAAACTACTACTAGGGAAGCCTCTCATCAGTGGTTGCATGTCTTCTCAAATAAATCAGCATGAGTACTACTAGGTAGTTGAAGCGCCAATGTTTTAACTTGTTTAATAAGCATGCAACTTTTGGCTTCATGGGAGTTTCTTTAACAAGGTGTTATTTTGGACACAAGGTGTTATATGTTTTATCCTATTCCTCTAATCACACAGAACTAAAAGCTTTCCACACCAAGGGTTTTTAAGCTGACAATACATTTTTATCATGTTCCTCTTTTTTTTTTTTTAGCCTTTCTTTTTTTTACATCATGATCTTTGACACCCTTGTGAGGATTAGCTTTTACCTCTTTAATCTTTGCCTTCCCTTCAAATGTTCCATATTTATCTCGTGAAGAACTATCTAAATGTTGGCCCACTTGTTCGGCTCTCCGCAAAGCATTTGGGCTTGGTGTGATTCTGTCATTTGGACTTCTCATTGCACCTGGTATAACTGTGGTAGTAGCACATATTTGTAAGAGTAAGATGAGAGGAACCGAATGTTTTTTTGTTGTTCATTTGCAGGAGGCAAACTTGGCGTCATGGTGATCCCATTATTTTTAGTTGAGCATATCTTGATTGATTCCCCGGTTGAAGACCTTTTGGTTGTATGCAGATATCAAGACATGAACCTTTTTGTTGCAAAAGATGGTTAATGAAGCTCTAGCTATTACTTATTCATTTTGCAAGACAGCTCTTGATTGGTATAATCATGTAATGCTCATATCAGGAGAACTTGTTGTATGAAGGCTATTGCTTATGCATTTTGCATGATGTCTGACTTATATCTAGCGTATGATTGTTAGCCTAGACATGGTTGAAGTATGTGACAAAAACATAGACATGCCTGACTTATATCTAGCGTATGATTGTTAGCGTATCAAGAAACCTCGCTGTATGAAGTATCAGGAAACTTTGCTGTGTGAAGTATGTATAAACGCTGTAAGGGTCAACCCATATGATCCAGTGGATCATACGGGTCATGGCAGCGCAACCAAAAGGGTTGACCCCTTAACCCCTTCTTAATCCATGGGCCACACGGAGCAGAGCCTATCTAGTCTGGACCGACCCATTCCTACCCCTAGGCTTAGCGAGAGCTGCCTATGTTGGCTGCTGAGCGTCAGGCCTAACAAAATGAATGCTTGGCTTCTCTAACTATGCTGCCTGGCTTGTCTAGTGCTGGCCGAATGGGCCGCCCGCCCCAGCACGGCATGGGCACGCCCTGTTTCAGCCTGGCTATTATATGGGCCGTGTCGTGTTGGCTTACATGTCGGGGAAGCGGCCCAGGTACGGTTCGTCGGAGGTTCGTACCGTGCTGGACCGGTATAAGTCTGTTTGGCCTAGCGGGCCAAGTCTGGCCCGTTTAGCCCGTTTGAAAATGTGTAGAGTTCAGAAGTAGACATGAAAATTTTTAAAAATAAGAATCATATTGAAAATGTAATAAACAGCTTTATTAATATCCAACCGGCTGCCTCGTTAAAACATTTGCCAAGTAAAAACTAAAAATGAGAAAACCTTAGCAAAGGAAAAAAAAGAGTACAGCATACAGTTCTACATACATGATACATCCTTGTTCCACGTGTCGGTGTCATTGTCTAAGTACAGATTTTCGAACACCTCCGACAACTCTGGATTTTCCACAGAGTGTTGTATTCGTGTATCAGCTTGTTTCCAGTCCTTCACAGTTAGAAGTATCTCCACCATCTCACTTGTGAGACTTGCTCTTCTCTCCTCTAATATTCTTCCAGAAAGACTGAAAGCAAATTCAGAGAAAACCGTTGAGACAGGAACAGTTAACACATCACGTGCAAGTATGGATAGCACGGGATATGTTAACTTATGGGCTTGCCACTATTGCAAGATTTCGAAGCCTTCCGAGTTGAAATCCATTGTATCGCTGTCCAGATAGGTGGATAGTTCCCTGTTCCTTGTGGGTTTTGGCTGAGCAGGTTGCAGTGTAGAAGAAGAAGACTTGGACTTGGGGGAAGAGCCACCGAAGATCTTGCCCCACATATTTATCTTTCTACTTGAGGCGGGGGCTATTGGAGGTCGTTGCGAGCAAACTCCTCGGAACTTATTTTCATACCTTTGGTAAACCTCATATAACCGAGAACGGACTTCTGCAAAATAGTCATTATAGTCTAGCCCTGTAGCCTCAGTAAGAAGATTAAGTACACTACCAGATGCATCAACTTTACCCCTAGGATCTAAAAGAAACGCAAATGCATATAGGCAAGGGATTTCTCTCCAATATTTAAGGTATTTAGATTTCATGGAAACAATAGCATCACGTAAAACCAAGTCATTTTCATACATTTTCAATTGAGTAGCAATCTCTAAAATACTATGCACAATGATAGGAGATGTTGGATAGTTGTAGGATCGTATAGCACAATCAGAGGGGGGTGAATGATTGTACCGATTTCTTGCTTAAAATCGGTAGTACTTTCGCCAGGCACACGACCGCTTTCGAACAAGAACAATCCTGAGACAATGCTCAGAGAACCACGTCACCAAAGAGAACAAGAAATTCTTAAATAGATCTGATCTCTTATTTCTCAATCTTGTTCTGTGTCTACAAAGTGCTCTTCAAGCACCCCTCAAAGCTTTCCACCGAAAGACCTCTCTAGCTCTACCGCAAAAGCAACGTCTCAAAAGCCACCACAAAGCCACGGGGTTAGCACCTAACCCCATCTCTATTTATAGCCTAGTGTCCAAACCATGTCCTCAACAACACAGACACTAAACCCTATCTCTTCCGACAAGCAAGGGACCCGAAACCCTTCCAAACACAGGTTTTCCAAAAACTCTAAACCACACCTTCCAAATCTCCTCACGCGTAGTAAGCCTTTAGGACTCCACCTCCCTAAGCTTCTCCACGCACCATGCAACCACCTTTGATCTCCACGTGCTCCAGTGCAAGCCCAACCACCTCGTGACATCCTCGATCTCCTAGACCTTAGATTTCCCCATCCTAGTCCCAGTCCTCCTTGTCATCAACCATGGTCGTCTTCACGCTCAACCTGCACATGTAAAGACCAAAGAACATATTCCAGGCAAAAGTTCTCTAACTTGACCAGTATCAGTTCACACACGCATATCACATACTCTCAAACATCAATTAACACTATCCATAACAACCTCAAAGTCTACGACCACTTCAACAAGGTCCACGACCAGTTCCAATATGTCTACGACCACCTCCAAGACGTCCACGACCACTTCACTAAGTCTACGACCACTCACCTGCACCGTAGCACTCGAAGCATATAGTAATTGGGATGAATAGGGTGGTCTTGTGAAGACCTCTGGGTGGTCCTGTGAAGACCTCCGGGTGGTCCTGTGAAGACCTCCGGATGGTCCTGCAAGACCTCGTGAAAAGACCTCCTGAGAGGTCCTGGAAGACCTCGTGAAAAGACCTCCTGAGAGGTCCTAGAAGACCTCATGAGTGGTTCTGGAAAACCTCCTGAAGGACCTCTTGAGAAGTCCTAGAGGACCTCCTCAAAGACCTCTAGGTGGTCTTTGAAAAACTTCCGTGGTGGTCTTTGAAAAACTTTCAGGGTGGTCTTTGAGAAACCTCCACAAAGACCTCTTGGGAGATCTTGGAGGACCTCCTAGGTGGTCCTGAACAGACTTGTCTTTTTGCAAAGACCACCTTCTTGGCCTTTTTACAAAGACCACCTCCTTGCTACAGTACCTAGAAGATCTCCTTGCCACAGTACCTCGGAAGACCTCCTTGCTCTTACCTCATTGACAAGACTCGGACCTTGAGACCTCCTTGCTCTGAGTACCTCTGAGCAGACTCGGAGCTCTGTGCCGGAAGACCTCCTCACAGGGGGAGTCCTGGACGGTCCAGATAGATCTAGGGGAGGTCCTGAGTGGTCCAAATTGATCCACATTGAAGCTCCTGGGGAAGGTCCTGAGTAGTCCAGATTGATCCACGTTGGTGCTCATGGGGAGGTCCTGAGTGGTCGATATTGATCCACGTTGGTGCTCATGGGGAGGTACTGAGTGGTCGAGATTGATCCACGTTGGTGCTCATAGGGAGGTTATAAATGGTCGCGATTGATCCACGTTGATTCTCTTGGGGAGGTCCTGAGTGGATAAGATTGCTCCACGTTGATTCTCCTGGGGAGGTCCTAGATGGTCCAGATTGATGCGCGTTGGCTCTCCTGGGGAGGTCTTGGACGGTCCAGATTGATGCGCGTTGGTTCTCCTGGAGAGGTCCTGGATGGACGCGATTGATGCGTGTTGGTGCTCCTGGGGGAGGTCCTGGATAGACCAGATTTATCCTGGGGAGGTCCTAGATGGTCCTGATGAGTCCACGCGGGTGCTTCTGAGGCGGACCTTGAGTGGTCCTGATGAATCTACGCGGGTGCGCCCGAGGAGGACCTTGAAGACCTCCGGTGAACCTGAAAAGACCTTAAACCAGCCACTCAAACGGAACAACGAAACCTTCTAACAACCGCAAATTCCAAGCAATCCAAAAGTCAATTATTCATCAGCAAAAACCTTGACAAGGTCGCATGGTCTAACAACCCCCCCCCCCCTTGATGAATACATTGACAAACTTCAAAAACGAGAAGAATTTGCGAAAAGAATTTGGACAAACCACAGCAGCACAGCAGTAACCTCCAGCAATAGCACAACAGTAACCTCCAGCAATAAAACTCCCCCTCAACACAAGCACAAATTTTTATTTCTCCCATCTTTCTCCCTCTTTGGCAATGTACTCAGCAAGAACTTCCGAGAGAGAAAACATCCGAGAAAAGATCAAGAAGCTGTATCGATTCTTTAAATTAGTTTAATATATTAACCAAGCCATCTTTTTTAGTAGAGCTTAACAGGATCATATAAAAACATGTATCATGTAGCAAAGTCAAAACAAGTTTGTAGAATGATTAAGCAGTTTTAATTCAATGACATGGCGTCTCAAGCAATGGCTAAAAACGATTATAAGACCACAAAGAGATATCACCATGAAAAGTTAAAGCCTAACAATGAGGCAAATGTCAAATCTAGATGAGCTATCAGTCTCATGTTACACCCTATTGCTTCACATTCAAATCTTATGCATGTGGCATGCTTGTAGCATACTTCTTTTCAAGGTGGCATGCTTGAAGCATACTTCTTTTCATTTGAGCACTTTTGTGTGTATTTTTTTTTCTTTTGAATACATAGATATGTATGGCATGCTTGAAGCATACATCTTTTCAAATGTCTCTTTCTCATTTTTTTTATAACATGCCAAAATGAGTGAGCATCACAGGATTGCAATGAGAGACATACTTGCTTCAAATCCATGATTTAAAATAAGACTCACAAACAAGCTCATCCTTTTTTATGAACATCACAAAGTGATTCCAATAAATAATCTAGTCAAAGTATTCAGCCATGTCATGCTTTAGTTTTAATGTAGCAAATTAATTATAACCAGTCAAGATCAAAACTACACAGCACATGAATAAATATGATAAAGAAAACTCTACAACTCATTTGATTTCAGTGGCTTGGGCTTGATGATCTGTTTGACAAGACAAAGCTTCTTACCCTTAAAACCCAATCTCCCCCTCAGAATAAGCCCATAGGATGCAACACGCCCAATTCACTTTGTAAAAGAGTAGACAGTGCAGATCAAGCAGCTTTGAGAAAAAGGAGCAATCTAAAAATCAAACTCAACAAGGTGTAGAACAACATCACCCTTTCCACTTGATCTTTTAGAAAGTGATACCTCTTGGAAGTCATCAAAGAAGGTGAAGAACCATCAAGTGATCCAATCAAGCAATGATGAAAAAGACTGGAACCAAATCAATCTCATGTTCTCCAACCTAGTCAGTTGTTCTTACATCACAGGAAACACTGGTCTGACAGTACTGGGGTTAGTGAAATACGATTTAGGAATCCAGTACTGAGATACACGACGAACAGGAGCAGCAAAACTAGAACCAAAAACATGTGTGTGTGTGTGTGTGTGAGCGATCAGAATGCCAAAAAGAGGCCTGTCTAACTGCCTCTTGAAATACAGGCAATGCTTGACGAGAATTATTTGAATTATAACCCAAACCAACACGTGAAATAGATTTAAAGCCATCATGAAAGTCCTCTAATTTCGCATCAGTTCTAGGGACAACAAAAGAGGTCACACGTTTTTGCCTTAAGGCATTCGATCTTTCCTTTTTCTCTTTCTTAGCACGCTTAAAACAAAATTCATGCAAGTGCCCATCTCTACCACAATAGGTGCAATAAAATTTCACATAATCAGAATCCTTTCGAAAAGATGAGCTAGCATCTACAGCATTAGCAAAAGAACTTTGCACAAAACCAGCAGATTTAAACACAGTTTGTTTTGGTTCAGATTTTACTTCAAATTTTCCAAGTTCAAGAAGCTTAACAACCTTAGGAGGATGATTTTTGGCATGCTCAACAAAGTTGAATCCTAGACCTTGACTTTTAACACTCACTTTTGACTTGTCTAGGATCATATTCAAATTTTTCTTGCCAAAAGATAATCTCTCTAAAGTGTCCTTAAGATACTCATTTTCTTTAGCTAGAATAGGACAAGCTGTGCATTTGACAGATTCATTCATAATTTTCTTAGAAGCACTAGACTGAGCCGATCTTTCTTTTTCAATAAACTCATTTAGTTGTCTAGTCAAAGCTTCTATTTTAGTGTTAAGATTCGGACAGTTAGAGCATGAAGATGTATCATGATAAAACATCTGTTGAATTGATTCCTAAGATGAATTTAGTCTAGCTTCTAGCAATTTACAATTAGAGCAAGTTTTAAATCGAGTATCTGAAATAATTGACTCTAAACATGTAGAAACACTAAACTTGAGCTTGTCAATTTTATCATTTGCCAGTTTTAACTTTTCATCACAAGAGTCATGTGCTAGTCTTAAATCATCAAATTTAGCATTTATTGATCTAGCAATCTCCAACTCAGAATGTAAAACTTGACAAGATTCACATCATTCATCATCAGGAATAGAAGCTCTAAGTCTATTAATTTTAGAAGTTATGCTTTCAACAAGACAATTATTTTTGGAAAGAAGTAGACTCCCCGAAGGCTAACGGTAAATCCTCAGAAGCAATTGAATGACAGAGAGATTGACGGGCTACCTGAGGATCGTAGTCCCAGCTACGTACCGTACTGTCAGCATTGTACTGCACCTGTGTCTGTCTTTTCACCAACCCTTGCATGGCCTTACATCTTGTAGCATGTCTAAGCAATTGTCTTGTTCCACCTGTAGACTATGTAGACAGTTCATTGCGATAAATTTTACAAATAGCAAATGGTACCTCATTTTTCTGTGCGTCTTGCTTGGTTGTCCTGTCGAAATTCTCTCACACTCCCGATGTAGATGGCCTTGGCCTCTTTGAACCGGTTAGCGTGGAGCCTGATGCTGCCGTGGAGCCAGATGGTGGTACTCCGCCTTGCTCTTCCGGTGGGCCTGAGGCAGCCGCAGCCGCCTCCATGGATGCAATTTTCTCCAGTGAAATTTCGTAATCACCAAGAGCAAAGCTGTCGTAAGGGCTGTCCATAACGAAAACTGCAAAATTGAAACTAACACTATTATTACTTTCATCTTAGCATAACAAACACTACCAATAAAAGTACGCAAGAAATAATATTGTACCTCTTTTGCTGACTTGCTGCTGAAAATTGAATTTTCTAAAATTTGGCACAATTTTTTTGATATTTGCCAAATTAGCTCAACATGAATTTGAATTTACATAACAGATTTTCAAAGTGAGAATTGAGAATGAAGGGGTGCTGAATGAGGAGGGGTATGGTGCCTATTTATAGGAATTTTTTTTATTTATTTTTGGTTATTTTTTATGTCCAAAACGGTCAAAATGCCATAACGGACGAATTCTTCTCGGGCCGTGCCATGCCAGGCACAACCCATGAGTAGGGATGGCAATGGGGCCCCATTCCCTGTTCCCCGATGGGGAATTCACCCATTAGGGGCTGGGGTTGGGGCGATTTCTTTTCCCACGGGGATGCTAATATGCAAATATAATTCCCCATCGGGTGAAGCGGTACCGGGGCCATTCCCCTACTCCCCATCCCTGCTACCTGCATGGCCACTGATAATCATATGACATGTGGGCCATTATCCCATTACCATATTGTTTAAATCTTTAAGGGTTTGCTTACTTATTTGCTTGGGAGTTGGGACACCATCTTTAATAATATCGTTGAAATTTTTTATTTGGAACATTGATAAGCATTGTTTAAATCATTTGGAACACTGACTCTGTCGTCTCTATGTGTGTCTGTGTAGGAGAGGTTGGAGATCTTTCGAGTCTGGGTCTCCGTGGGGCCCCGAAGTACAATCAAGGATAACCGACTAGAGCGGGGTGAATAGGAGGTTCTAAAATTATTCTTGCTTTCTAAAGTAATTTCTACAAATTTAGGAAGTAAGCAAGATTAATATTGCAAATTAAGACCTACTCAATTCTAGTAAAGCCAAAGCACCACAAAACAAGACTATACAAATATCCCTCTAGCACAACTAAATAAGATAATCTCAATTTGCTAGAAATATAAATGCGAAAAGTAGAGGCAAAGAAGTAACCAAATGATGACTTGCTATGTTTTGTCGTGGTATCGAAGACATGCCGGTCTTCACTAGTCCACGTTGAGGAATGCCCAAGCAACTTGGACTGGCTCTACGAATTAAGCCTTACTCCTCGATTTCACTAGTAGTTGTTCTTCCTCCGCTCCGGAGATGGCGTACACCGAACCGCTCACAATTTGGCGCTAGGCCTCTTCACAATCTCCTTGAAGAGATCACCACATGAACTTTCGCCAAGCCATCTAGGTGTTAGCAAACACCAAGAGTAAAGAACCACAATCTTCGCTTGCCGGCAATCAAGTGCTAAGGACCAATCTAGAATGAATGCACTTAAATTTTGCTTAACAACCTCACAATGAATGCAACAAGTGTATATGAGGTGTAGAGAGAATGCTCTTAGCTCAATGATGTTAAATGAGGCCTCTCTGTTTTATCCATGAGCTGGTGGAGGGGTATTTATACCCCCACAAACAAATTCGACCGTTGGAGGCAAAACCCTAAAGTTTTCAACATGAGCAATAGTACCGTCGTTCTATGGCTGGTACTACCGCACTTCCTCCAACTGCACAGTAACGGCTAGCGCAGATGTAATTAATGCCTCTGATCTATCCGTTGAAAGTGCGGCGCGGTACTACCGCCGTTGATCATGCGGTAGTTCCGCTCTTCGGTCATTCCGTTCACATAGGGCGGTACGACCGGTTTCCTTTGAAATCCATAACAGGTCCTATTTGAAAATAACGTATCGCCGACTATTTTTCGGACTGATCGGGTTGCGGTAGTTCCGCTCAAAATATGCGGTCATACCGTGATGCAGTAGTTCCGCCAAGAAAGCCCCGGTTCTACCGCCTTCCAAGGGAGTGAAAGCATCTAGACCCCTAAAAATTGTTTTGGTAATTAATGATAATATGTGAATATGGGATTAACGTGTTTATTGAGTATTTACAAGGTTAAATCCCATTGATGAACGTATTGATGCAAAGTGGCATGCAAATGGACTACACGAAGATCTTTTGGCTCAAAGACAAGGTACAAGTAGTTTAGGTTCCCTTTTTCTATTTTACCAGTCTTAGGAGTTTTGGTTGGAAGACCGGATTATAGGATAATCGCCGTACTATTAAGAAGGATCATGGCTAGTAGCTTGATAGCATGTTCTTGTGCCATATGGATCAATTTAGGATCATGCATGCATTTGAATTTAAACTTGAAATTGAATTTGAAAGCTTTAAGTGCTTTCATTCAAAATCGGTAGTACTGTAATTATAATTATGATCGTCTGCATTGGAGCGGTATGTGGGACTTTACTTGGCGGTAGTACCATATTTTGAAGGGAACAACGAACTGAGTGCTCAAGCGGAACGACCAGCTCCTTGAACGGTCGTACCGCATTGCGGTCATTCCGAATTTTAGTTGGCGGTTCAAGAAAACCATAAGCGATGCAATTTGCCTCAAAATCTCTCATAGAAATCGGTCGTACCGCCCGTGACTATCGGTTGTACCGATGTGCGGTCGTACCGAAATTTGTGAGGTGGTTCAATAAAAATAGAACAAGTGTAAATCTGCTCAAAAACTCATTTTGGAAATCAGACGTTCCGCGCTTGGGAACGGTCGTACCGGCCTGCAGTCATTCCGTTTTTTATATGGCGGTACAAAAATTCCAGAACGCTTGTAATCTTTAGCGATTTGTGAAACACTACAATCGGTTGTACCGCTTGTATAAACGGTACGACCGGGGTGTTTCGGACGTACCGCTAGTTTGCCTGCGGTCGTTCCGACTGGGTTGTCCAACGGCTAGTTTGTTCTTTTTTAGTATCTGTTCTAGCCGCTGATCGTGCTCGATCGAAGTGTGGTCGCATCGCTCGAAGCCTACTGATCGTTCGATTTTATTTGAAGAGTTGGGGTTTGGTCCCCAACGGTCATAATTGTTGGTGGGGGTTATAAATGAAGAGATACGGGTAGACTACGATAGCAACAATTCAAAATTTCTACCACGTAAACCAGGAAGCCAAGCAAGAAGATGATCACAGATCGTTACCACTAGACGCAGCAGAAGCGGCGGAAGAAGTGTCGAGCAAGTGGTCCGACGAAGAGCGCTGTCGATGTATCGGTCGTGAGTCGATCGTCGGCGTCTAGCACTTTGGTGCGATGGCGTGGTCGATCGTCTCCTCCAAAGACCTCTGCGGTTCCTTGCAAAGATCGCGGATCGTCCTTAAGCGCAACAACGAGAAGCGCCTATATGGTATCCACACGCCCAGGAAGGAACAACAGACACCGGTGTGCTAGCACTAAATCGACGCAGCAAGGCTCTCAAGAAGATGGCGGCTAGGGTTTCAGAGGGCAACTCGTGTCAACTCCCTTTTTCCAATAGCCCGATGCATCTCCTTATATAGAGCCCGTGACGGATCCTATCCAAACACGCCATTTAATCGTATTCATCTTGGTTTGTTCCAACCCGTTAAGTGTGTGACCCGTTAGGTTCATGTGTAGTTCGGTTGTGACTCGGAAACCCTTTCCGAGCCACGAGTCGTAGCGGTTCCTAGCAGGACATAATGATTCCGAATACACACAAATTATATCGGACGAACCTTAATGCAATATGATCTACGACCGTGTCCTCATCACTTACGACTGTGTCCTATCTCTATCTGACCGATTCAGATTTGATCATGACCAACTCGTAACTCCTTACGACTTGGTTTCGACCACTCTGTGATTACGTTCGACCGATCACGACTTGCTTGTATCTCCATACGACCATCCGTAGTCGGGTCGAACTCCGCATTACTCATGTATTCTCCCTTTGCCTCACGATATCTGGTTGAACTCGGGTGAGATGTTGTGTCATCCATGGATCTGTTCAATGCTTTCTCGATCGAGTATCGGATAACCTTATGTGATCGAACTCTTCGACCACCAGTGGCATGGCCATGCACTTTCTTTATCCGACCACTTCGAGGGGCCCAGAGATATCTCTCCTGTTATGTTAGAAGGAGCAAATCCCATATCCGACCAGTCACATCCCTCTGCACGTTTCATAGCATACCCGAAAGCTACCTTTATAACCACCCAGTTACGAGTAGCGTTTGGTAACCCCTAAGAGTGCTATTACACATGTAGGAAACAATGCTGATCTCAGGTCTAAGGATTATACATCATCATTGCTTGAGACCAACTAACGACACATAGAATCACAACAATCTCAATAGTGTCTCAAGGTGGGTCTTATCCAACACCATGTTCTCTAACACGTGTCCACATTATTGATTCGATATCCCTATATTCATGACCGGTGAAACATGGTCATCAATCAATACATGTGCTGGTCGTAGAGTCACTAGTGTTCCGACCTAGTGACTTTCGACCAGGGATACTTTTAGAACGACATCATCATAAGTTAAAAAGAGCTTCACCAACAAGTCACATACTCGTTAATCTTCATGACTGATGATTCATTCAAGGAACAAGATAACATATTATCAAATATTGTGAACATAATGAAATATAATCATCTCTATGATTGCCTCTAGGGCATATTTCCAACAATAAATACCCCCCAACTGCTCAAGTCAAGGCTGCTAGTGCCCATTTAACATCTCAAGAGCCTTGAGAGCCTTGTGCATTCACTCAACACTCAAAAATATTCTTGTGCATTCATTGTGAGCTTGTTAAGATACATTCAAGTGCATTCATACTCCTAGTTGATGCATTTGCACTTGAGTGTCGTCAAGTGAAGACTGTTGGTCTATTACTCTTGGAGTGTTGCCGCACTCCTAGACGGTTTGGTGGTAGAGCACGGTGATCTCTTCAAAGAAGATTGTGAAGAGGCCCGGTGCAAGCTTGTGAGTGGTTCGGTGTTCACCATCTCCGGAGCGGAGGAAGAACAACCATAGTGAATCGAGGGAAGGCTTAATTCGTGGAGCCGGCTTGAGGTGTCAAGCTTCCTCAATGTGGACTAGTGAAGACCGGCAAGCATTCGATACCACGGGAAAAACATCGTCGTGTCTTTGTGGTTATCTCTAGTCTTTACTTTCCACATTTATATTTCTAGCTTGTTTATTGTGGTTGAATTGTTTAGCTAGAAGTATAACTTGTTTAGACTAAGTTTTTAATTGGCTAAATTGTTAATTTGTTAAAAGGTTTAAAAACCTCCTATTCACCCCCCTCTAGTCGGTTATCCTTGATCCTACAAGTGGTATCAGAGCTTGGTCTTTCATTGATTTAGACTTAACCGTCTAAGAGAGAAAAGGATGCCTAGTGAGGGAATTGCTATAGGAAAGGCTCTTTTATTTGATGGCTCTAATTATGCTTATTGGAAAATTAGAATGTCAATTTATTTAAAAGCCATGAGTTCAAGCGTATGGAAAATCGTAAATGAGGGTTACGTCATGCCCCTTGATCCACTACATCCCACGGATCAAGAGACACGTAATGCTCATTTAGATGCCCAAGCTATGAATGCTCTCTTTGGCGCTTTGAACGCGGATGAGTTCAATAGAGTGAGCAATTTGGAAACCGCTAATGATATTTGGACCACTCTCTCAGAAATCTATGAGGGTACATCCACGATCAAAGAAGCCAAATTGCATAGGCTTCGGATCAAATATGAGACATTCATGATGTTGCCTCATGAAAACATCAATGAGATGTATTCAAGACTCAACAACATTGTGGATGAGCTCAAAGGCCTTGGGACTAACCTTCTTGATGTTGATGTTGTGCGCAAGATGCTTAGGGCTCTCCCGGACAAATATGAGACGTTGGTGACGCTATTTCTCAACTCACCCGAGTTGCCAAGGATGACACCAACGGGGCTCTTGGGCAACCTCATCACAAATGAGTTGTTCAAGAAGGACAAGGAAGAGCTCTTGGAGACATCTTCCTCAAAGAAGAAGATCACCGCTTTCAAGGCCAAAGCGGAATCAAACGATGAAGAAGATGAAGAAGAAGATTTCGATGAGGAGTCGTCGCCCAAGAAGAAGGGACTAGTCGGCATCGCCATCAAGGAAGCTCCATCGCTATTCTCCACTCCTGCTTGCCTCATGGCAAAAGGAGATAAGGTAAAATCCATTATTAGTGATGAACCAACTTATGATGAATTAATGGATATGCTTGATGATTTAAATGAATATCTTGGAAAAGAAAAATCAAAATATAAGGTCTTAAATAGGGAATATAATACTCTAAAAGATTCTTATGAGGATATAAAGGAAGCTCATGATTTGCTTATCTAAGAATATTCAAATAAGTCTTGATCTAGTGTAGGAATTACATGCAATATTATTGATAAAATGCCTAGTGTAGAAATTGCTAAGACTAGTGCATCTACTTCATGTGATGACCTACTTGCTATGCCATGTTGCTCTAATGTTAATGCTAATCATGATATTGTTGAGTAAAATGATGCAAAGCTTGTTCATGAGAACAATGAGCTAAAAGAGCAAGTAACCAAGCTAAGCAAGAGCTTGAAAAGATGTTACAAGGGTAAGGCCACTCTTGATAAACTTTTGAGTGAGCAAAGATGTTCATTCAACAAGGAAGGTCTTGGGTATGTGCCTAAGAAAGGTAAGAAGTCGGCAAACAAGCTCACAAGATTTGTGAGGCAAAATGGTAAGTATTGCCATAAATACCGGGAAATATGACATATGCAACAAGATTGTCCTAAGGGTAAGACTCCATCCATTGGTATATATGATTCTTGCTATATGCTTAGAAAGACTAAGGATGGTAAAGTAATTGCTCGTTTTGTTGGCACTTCAATTTTAGGTGCTAAAAAGAATGCTATTTGGGTGTCTAAATCCTTGGTTACTAACCTCCAAGGATCCAAACAGATTTGGGTACCTAAAAGAACTTGACTTTTGTTTTGTAGGTGAATTATAAAACCGGTGGAAAACATTGGGTGCTTGATAGTGGATGCACACAACACATGACCGGTGATAGAAAAATGTTCACCGCATTCGAGAATGGTCAAAGAATGGAGAAGATCACTTTTGGCGATAATAGCAAAGGAAATGTATTAGGATTGGGTAAAATTGCTATATCAAATGATCTTTCCATTTCTAATGTTTCTTTAGTAGAATCATTAAACTTTAACTTGATGTCCTTTGCTCAAATATGTGATCTTGGACTAATTTGCTCATTCTCCAGTGAATGTGTAACCATCTCTAATGCAAAAGATAGCTCTTTAGCTTTCAAAGACTTTAGATTTGGAAATCTTTACTTAGTTTATTTTAGTTCAAGTGAATCTTGTTTGAAAACTTGCTTAATGGTAAAAACTTCATTGGGTTGGCTTTGGCATAGAAGGCTAGTTCATGTTGGAATGATTCAACTCAAAAAGCTTTTCAAACATGATTTAGTTGTTGGCTTGAAAGATGTGAAGTTTGAGAAAAAAAGACTTTGTAGTGCTTGTCAAGCCGGTAAACAAGTCGCTAATTCTCATCATTCCAAGAGTATCATGTCAACTTCTAGACCATTGGAACTCTTACATATATATTTGTTTGGGCCAACAACCTATAAGAGTATCGGAGGTAATAGCTATTGTTTAGTCATTGTGGATGATTACTCTAGATATACATGGGTATTCTTCCTAGATGATAAAAGTGAAACCTCCGGGATTTTCAAAAGATTTGCAAAAAGGGCCCAAAATGAATTTGATTTCAAAATAAAGAAAATCCGTAGTGATAATGGTTCCGAGTTCAAGAATACTAAAGTTGAAGACTTTTGTGATGAACTTGGAATAAAGCATGAACTTTCCACAACCTACACTCTGGAGCAAAATGGAGTAGTAGAAAGGAAAAATCGTACATTAATTGAAATGGCTAGGACAATGCTTGATGAATATAATACTTCCGATATCTTTTGGGCGGAAGCTATTAATACCGCTTGTCATGCCATAAATCGTCTTTATTTGCATCGGCTTTTGAAAAAGACTTGCTTATGAGCTTCTTGTAGGAAGAAAACCAAACATCTCTTATTTCCGAGTTTTTGGTTGCAAGTGTTATATTTTAAAGAAGTGTGTTCGTCTTTCAAATTTTGATAGTAGTTGTGATGTTGGTTTCTTGCTTGGTTATTCTTCAAATAGCAACGCTTATCGTGTCTTTAACAAAAACTCCGGTTTAGTTGAAGAAAGACACGATGTGCAATTTGATGAAACTAACAGCTCTCAAGAAGAGCATGAGAATTTGGATGATGTAGGTAATGAAGTCTTAAGAAAAGCAATGAAACATATGCAAATAGGCGACATCAAGCCCGAAGACAATCCATCATCTTCCACTCAAGTTGAACCACCCACCTCTTCCACAAATCAAGTACAACCTAATGAAGAGGACAACAAGGAAGATGATCAACTATCCAATCTACCACCAAGAATCCACAACACAATTGCAAAGGATCATCCAATATTGGGTGATATAAGTAAGGGTGTCCAAACTCGCTCTCGTGTTGCTTCTTTTTGTGAATATTACTCGTTTGTCTCTTCTATTGAGCCAAAGCATGTAGAAGAAGCACTTGAAGATCCAGATTGGGTGAATGCTATGCATGAAGAACTCAACAACTTCACCCGGAATGAAGTATGGACATTGGTGGATCGACCCAAAGAGTACAATGTTATTGGCACAAAATGGGTCTTTACAAACAAACAAGATGAAAATGGTTTGGTTATTCGAAACAAAGCAAGGTTGGTCGCTCAAGGGTATTCACAAGTTGAAGGTTTGGATTTTGGTGAAACATTTGCTCCCATAGCTAGACTTGAGTCAATTCAGATATTACTTGCTTTTGCATCATGTTTTGATATTAAATTATTTCAAATAGATGTTAAAAGTGCATTCTTAAATGGTAAAATATCCGAACTTGTCTTTGTTGAACGACCTCCCGGTTTTGAAGATCCAAAGAATCCAAATCATGTCTATAAACTCTCCAAGGTGCTCTACGGTCTTAAACAAGCTCCTAGAGCATGGTATGAACGCCTTAGAGATTTTCTAGTCTCAAAAGGATTCAAAATTGGGAAGATTGATTCAACTCTATTCACTAAAGTCATAAATGATGATTTCTTTGTTTGTCAAATTTATGTTGATGATATCATTTTTGGGTCTACTAATCAAGAATTTTGCGAAGAATTTGGTGATATGATGTCTAGGGAATTTGAAATATCAATGATTAGAGAATTAAGCTATTTCCTTATACTTCAAATCAAGCAACTCAAGGATGGGATTTTCATAAGTCAAGCCAAGTATGTGAAGGATTTACTTAAAAGATTTGGCATGGAAGATGCAAAGCCCATCAAGACTCCTATGGCTACAAATGGTCATCTTGATCTAAATGAGGGAGGTAAACCAGTAGATTTAAAGCTTTATAGATCTATGATTGGTAGTTTGCTTTATCTTACCGCATCTAGGCCCGATATCATGTTTAGTGTTTGCATGTGTGCACGATTTCAACCAACTCCAAAAGAGTGTCATTTAATGGCCGTTAAAAGAATACTAAGATATTTAAAGCATTCCTCTAGCATTTGCCTTTGGTATCTTAAGGGTGCTAAATTTGATTTAATTGGATATTCGGATTCCGATTATGCGGGTTGCAAAGTGGATAGAAAAAGCACCTCGGGTAGTTGTCAATTCTTAGGAAGATCTTTAGTATCATGGTCATCCAAGAAACAAAACTCCATAGCATTATCCACCGCCGAAGCCGATTATGTTTCCGCGGGAAATTGTTGTGCTCAATTGTTATGGATGAGGCATACATTGATGAATTATGGAATTAAAATTGATAAAATGCCTCTTTTGTGTGACATTGATAGTGCGGTGAAAATTGCTAATAACCCTGTTCAACACTCAATAACCAAGCATATAGATATTCGCCACCATTTCTTGAGAGATCAAGTGAGCAAGGGAGATACTGAGATTAGCCACATAAGAACCGAAGGCCAATTAGCGGATATTTTTACCAAGCCATTAGATGAAGGCCACTTTTGTAAATTGAGGATTGAGTTAAATATCATAGACTATTCAAATGTTGTTTGAAATCTTGCCTTATGTTTTGTGCTTCATTTGATGTTATTTGAGTATTTTATGAAAATATTTTTCAAATCTTTTATTAAAAATAGCTATGATCATAAAAATCATGTTCCTATATAGATAATAGTCTATTCTATGCATAATGATCCTTAATGATATTTATTTGAGTACAAAACTATGGATCATTTGCAAAATAATCTAAGATTCCTAGAAAATCCAGAAAGCTCTAGGACAATCGGTTCAACCGGCGTTATACGCGCGGTACGACCGGCGTTATAACAGCGGTATGACCGGGGTGTGGAACTATCGGCGGCATTTGGTCGGTACGACCGCGACGGTTTGTGAAGGGAAAATAACCTCTTGCAGAGTCTATTCTTTTGCCTCTTAACTCCTTGAAACGGTTCAACCGTTACCCTTCCGTTTCTTTCTCCTTCGGCCCCTCTCTCTCTCGCCCGTGCGCCTCCCAAACTCGTTTCCAAAAACCACTTAAAATCTCGACACTTCTTTGATTTCTCGGTGTTGCCTACCTCTCCAGGGTTCAACTCCTCCAGATCTCAAGGTAAAACGTAGTTTAATTTGCGTTTTATCACCTTTTGGAACCCTAGGTTATCCCTTTTAGGGTTTATTGAAAATGCAATTGATTTCTATAGTTCTATTTAGGCAAAAGTAGTTATTTGGTGTCTAATGATGATTGCGCATCGGATCCATGGATTCAATCCATGAAAAATCACCAAATATGCAATATTTTGACAGCCCTAGAACTCGGTCAGGAAAATTGGAACGACCGGTTCTTGGATGATGCACGACCATGATCTTGATCGGTCGCATCGCCATTGAACGGTGCTACGTCCGATTATCCTGACAGAAAACAGAAACTTCAAATCTTTTTCACTAAATTCTATTCCAATTATTTCTTTGAACATCTTGTAACTAAAGATAGGATAGGATGAGGATTGCGATGAGGAAATCCCATGGACCACCTAGTGGGCACTCGTCTCCTCAATCTTATGCAGCTCCAATTCAACAAACTCAACGACGACGACCGGCAGCACCTATGTAGCAATCTCGCTCCATTCGTCAGAAGGTTGTGCATGGCAAAGGGAAAAGGCCAGTACTAGCATCTGAAACAGAAGAAAGTGAAGAAGAATATTCTGATGATGAGACTCAGTCAGAACCAGATTCTCCAGAAGGTACTTTTGATACTTTGGGAGATCCTCCAGCATCTCCAGTTGATTTACGCCTTCTGTCAGCAGATGAATATGCTATTAAGAGACATGCGAATCAGTATCTCTTCAAATTTGAATGCGTTATTCCAAGGTTTCATACTGTTTTTCAAGAACAAGTCTATGAGCAGCTATATGTACGTAATAGAAAGTTTGCTGATCACAAGTGGATTAAATGGTCTCACATAAACACCTTGGACAAATATAGTGGTGTTTATCAGTTGTTTCATGAAGTAGGTCTTCATGACCTTGTGTCATTAAAGTAAAATTATGATGATGGGCTCATTAGACAGTTTTATGCTACTGTATATGTCTCAACAGATTTGTAGTCATTTAGATGGATATCAGTCACTAGAGACTTGCAGAGCACAAAAGAAGAATTTGAGCAAGTTCTAAGAGTTAGGTCGAGCTCTTGGGAAAAGATTTTTTATAGTCCAGCTTTGCTAGCTCCTGCCTGGTCTGATTACTATGACCCCACTGTCAAGTGTAAGTTGGGGACCATCACTGGACTTAGGCCCTTACCAAGCATAATTAACAGGATAATTAATCATACATTTTACCCCAAGAGTGGTAATTTTGATGCTACCAGGGGACGTGCTTGGAACATTATAGATCATATTATGAGGGGCATAAAGTTTGATGTTGTGGATGTTATTCTTCAGGGCATAGTTTCCTCCAAGAATGATAGAGTTAAAAGGATTTACTATGCACCTTATATCATGGCTTTGATTACACAAAAGATTGAGTATCATGGTGGATTGGGTTCAGTCCATAAGTCCTATAAGCCTCGAGATGGTGCTCCTCCTAGTCGTGCCAATGTTGAGATTGATACTGATGAGGCACCCGCTCCTGCTGATGCTCCTTCTGAGGGTGTTCTTGCACAAGTACTTCAGAATCAGCAGCTCATTCTTAGTACCTTGCAAGAAATGAAGGCTGAGCAAACTGAATTTGAAACCGAGACTCGCAACAGGCTAGCTGAGATGGTAGCTATTCAGAATAATTTCTTTGAAGAGACTCATAACAGGATGTCTGCACTGATGGAGAGCATTACTAACTTAGAGGGGAGTTTGAGGACTCCTCAGCGATACACTCGTCGCCCTCCTCCTCCTTCCAGGACATCTTCTGCGACACCTGTACCTCCTCTAGCTCCTGTTGTAATGCCAGCATCTCTGGCTACAACTTCAGCTCCTATTGCTCCCAGTTCAGCTCCTGCTCCAGTCTCCACTCCTCCAGCACCAGTTCCCGAGATAGTGGCTCAGGATCCAGCCCCAGCTACAGAGTCAGCAGCTCAGGATCCGGCACCTATTGCTTCAGTTTCTCAGGATCCGCCATCAGTTCCTCCTCCAGAGCAGGCCACCGCTTCTCAGGACTTAGCTCCTCCGGCCCAGAGCCTTAGGATCCAGCTCCAGCTCCTGCTCCAGCACAGGACCCGGCTTCATAGGACCTCGTCCCTCCTCCTCAGGATCCCCTCGTCTGAGTTGTTTTTGGTACTTTGATGCCAAAGGGGGAGAGAAGTGAGAAGACATAGCTTTAGGGGGAGCAAGAGCAAGCGCAAGCTTTTGCTACTATTATATGGACTTATATGTGTTATGTACTTATGTTGAACTTATGTGCTACTCTTGTGCTTGTAATAGTTTAATTCTGCGTTTTTATCTTGTTGAACTTGTTGGATGCTTATGATATTATCTTAAATGCAATTTCAATTATTGTCATATCTTACTATTGCATTTCCTCAAGTTCAAATATGCTAAAAAACTCCGCCAAAATTTCTCAAAATTTCTACATGTGCTTGCAATATGTTCTATCCTTTTATGCACATGTTTAGGGGGAGCTTTCTTTAAATTAGACTTAACAAGAAAATAATTCTCATTCACTCATTTGTGCTTATTGCAAGAATTATTTTATTGTTAAGATATCAAAAGAATATACACTCAAAGTATATTCAAACCAATCTTTCTCACATATTAATAGTGTTGTCATCAATTACCAAAAAAGGGGAGATTGTAAGCATCTAGGCCCCTAAAAATTGTTTTGGTAATTAATGATAATATGTGAATATGGGATTAACGTGTTTATTGAGTATTTACAAGGTTAAATCCCATTGGTGAACGTATTGATGCAAAGTGGCATGCAAATGGACTACACGAAGATCTTTTGGCTCAAAGACAAGGTACAAATAGTCTAGGTTCCCTTTTTCAATTTTATCGGTCTTAGGGGTTTTGGTTGGAAGACCGGATTATAGGATAAACGCCGTACTATTAAGAGGGATCATGTCTAGTAGCTTGATAGCATGTTCTTGTGCCATATGGATCAATTTAGGATCATGCATGCATTTGAATTTAAACTTGAAATTGAATTTGAAAGCTTTAAGTGCTTCGTCCAAAATCGGTAGTCTGTGATTATAATTAGGTCGTATCGCTTGGAGCGGTATGACCGGACTTTACTTGGCGGTAGTACTGTATTTTGAAGGGAACAGCCAACTGAGTGCTCAAGCGGAACGACCGACTTCTTGAACGGTCGTACCGCATTGCGGTCATTCCGAATTTTAGTTGGCGGTTCAAGAAAATCAAAAGCGATGCAATTTGCCTCAGAATCTCTCATGGAAATCGGTCGTACCGCCCGTGACAATCGGTCGTACTGATGTGCGGTCGTACCGAAATTTGTGAAGCGCTTCAATAAAAACAGAACAAGTGTAAATCTGCTCAAAAACTCATTTTGGAAATCGGACGTTCCGCGCTTGGGAACGGTCGTACCGGCCTGCGGTCGTTCCCTTTTTTATATGGCGGTACAAAAATTCCAGAACGCTTGTAATCTTCAGCGATTTGTGAAACCCTACAATCGGTTGTACCGCTTGTATAAATGGTACGACCGGGGAGTTTCGGACGTACCGCTAGTTTGCCTACGGTCGTTCCGACTGGGTTGTCCAATGGCTAGTTTGTTCTTTTTTAGTATCTGTTCTAGCTGTTGGATCGTGCTCGATCGAAGTCTTGTCGTCTTAGCTCGATAGCTCTTGATGGTTCGATTTTATTTGAAGAGTTGGGGTTTGGTCCCCAACGGTCATAATTGTTGGTGGGGGTTATAAATACCCCCTCAACTGCTCAAGTCAAGGCTGCTAGTGCCCATTTAACATCTCTAGAGCCTTGAGAGCCTTGTGCATTCACTCAACACTCAAAAACATTATTGTGCATTCATTGTGAGCTTGTTGAGATACATTCAAGTGCATTCATAGTCCTAGTTGATCCATTTGCACTTGAGTGTGGTCAAGTGAAGACCGTTGGTCTATTACTTTTGGAGTGTTGCCGCACTCCTAGACGGTTTGGTGGTGGAGCACGGTGATCTCTTCAAAGAAGATTGTGAAGAGGCCCGGTGTAAGCTTGTGAGTGGTTCGGTGTTCACCATCTCCGGAGCGGAGGAAGAACAACCATAGTGAATCGAGGGAAGGCTTAATTCATGGAGCCAGCTTGAGGTGTCAAGCTTCCTCAACGTGGACTAGTAAAGACCGGCAAGTCTTCGATACCATGGGAAAAACATCGTCGTGTCTTTGTGGTTATCTCTAGTCTTTACTTTCCGTATTTATATTTCTAGCTTGTTTATTGTGGTTGAATTGCTTAGCTAGAAGTATAACTTGTTTAGACTAAGTTTTTAATTGGCTAAATTGTTAATTTGTTAAAAGGTTTAAAAACCTCCTATTCACCCCCTCTAGTCGGTTATCCTTGATCCTACAGGGAGCAACCATGCTCCAAAAGGTTTCACTCTGTAAAAAATGAACCGCCAACTAGTTTGTGGTTCGACCGGGTTGCGGTAGTACCACACCACATTCCCGGTCATATCTACGTGCGGTAGTACCGCCAAGTACACGTCGGTACTACCGACTTTTCTGAGAAAAGCTTAGTTGGCTTTCAAAACAAACTCTAAGTGCATGCATGATCCTAGATTAATCCAAATGACACAAGAACATGCTATCAAGCTACTAGTCATGATACCTCTTAATAGTATGGCATTTAACCTAAAATCCGGTCTTCTATCCTTTTCTCCTAAGACCAGTAAAAACAAAAAGGATCATAGACTACTTGTACCTTGTCTTTGAACCACATTGATCTTCATGCTGACCTTTAGCACGCATCTCTAGGTTGTTATATTCGTCACCGGGACTAAACCTTTTAAACACTCAATAAACATGTTAGTCCCATATTCACGTATTGTCATTAATTACCAAAATAATTTTTAGTGGCCTAAATGCTTTCACCCGATAACCCGACAGGGACGGGGAATGGGGGAGAATAGCACCCCAAGACGGGGATGGGGAACAGAGATTTTTCCCTCTCTCGGGGATGGGGATGTTCCAACACTCCCCGCTGGGGAATGGCCCCGTTGCCATCCCTACCCACGGGCACGCTGCCTGCCCTGCCGACCTCGTCCCTTTCTTCTCACTCTACCTACGCAATCCGCGTGCAGTGCCACACGGCACTGCTGCACTGTTGCCTCCACACCTCCTCTCAACGTCGGCCCGTCGCGCCTCCTCCTCCCCTCCTCATCCTCCTCCGAGTGGCCGCGCCACACCGCACACACTGTAGGACCGGAAAGGCGACTAGAGGGGGGGTGAATAGGAGCACCAATTTATTTTTGCAAAGATAATGGATTCAATTCTCAAATCGCAAATCACTCCAATAGCTATGAGAGCTATGAAGATGAATGCTTAAGCACAAGTGGAAGACTTGAATGAATCCACTCCTAAACCCTCAAAGCATAGCAAAAACTCCTCAAGAAATCTCGAAAAATCGGGGACAAAGGTACTACTGCATTGTTGTAAGTCTTGGTACTATCAAGATCGCGGTACTATCATGAGCAAATGTCTTGATACTACCGATCATGCGTACTACCTCAGCAAAAGTGCGGTACTACCGATTGTCCCGACGATGAACGTAAACAACTGAAAACAAAATCGAAAATCGACGTAACTTTTAAACCGTAAGGCCAAACTCCACCAAATTTGGAACACACCTTCCTATGGGTATTAGGAACCTATTCCAAGTGGCGATCGTCCAGATCTACGCCAAAGTTTCGATCTTTTTCAGTTTTACCTAAGAAGGGCAAAGAACCGAGCAAAACGAAAAACTTGATCCAACTCTTGCTCGTGGGAGAATGATGATCTAGGTGACCTTAGATACGTTCCCACATGTCACAAAGCAAGGAGTAAGAGTGCACAAGAACAACCAAAACCAATGGATCAAGGAAGCACCCAAAATCATCAAAAGAGAAGGAAGAACACAAGAGGAGCTCATCTTTGGAGGAACATCCATAGATTGATTCATGATGTTGCTTTGGTTACTGACCACTCCTCAGAGGACAAGAGCTCCATCCAAGAGCATACACATCAATCCATCTCTAGAGCCTATGCCTCTCTTTTCTTCCCTAAACCCTAAAAACCAAACTAGGGTTTTCAAATGAAGTGTTTTAGGCAGCTGTGAACAAAGACCTCTCTATTTATATGAGGCCTAGAGCTTCTAGAAGACTTAACCCTAATGGGCTCCGTTAGGCCCAATAACAAACGGGACACACACGCACGCATTTTAAAGCGTCGTCTTCACTTTTCTTGACCTAAACCACTTCTTGACGCACCGTCTTGCGCCGTGGGTTGGTATTAGGTCACCAAGGTGGTATTTGGTGAAATTACCAAAATACCCCTTCTCGATCCTTCTCCATGGACCGAGTCCAATCTCGTCAAGCAATCGCCGCTTCCGCACGTGTAGGTTGATCAACGGCTCTCATCATGTCGGCAAGTCTCCCGTCCAATCCCATCGAACCTCCAAGGCACTTGCACCGACCGCCGCTTGATCCAACCAACAGATCGAATCTGCGGCTCGATCCACTCGTCCATTCATGCTATGCTTGAGTCACGACCTCACCCGGCATCCATGATCGTTCGGACCTCGGCTCTCCTAGCTTAGTCCCGATCCTCTCGCCGCTGACCGTCATTGACACGCAAGCCACACGCACAAAGAATAGACCAAGAAATCGCCTCCAGGAACAAGTTCTTCACAACTTGACCCACGTTAGCTCAAAACATGCAATGTGCAACATATATGCATTAACAAACATGGAAATGACATAACCCAAAAACAAATCTCCAAGCTAAACGAAACTCGAAACCAAATCGGTACTTCATCATGTTATGGCGGTCAGATTATCAAGATCATGTAGTATCAAGACTCCATAATCAAGGCCGTCGTCTCTTCCTCAAGGAAATCCAAAACTTCCAAAAACACTTGTTCGGAAAAACCATACCGCTTTGCTTGCGGTAATACCGACCACAGTACTACTCATCAAACACAAGCTAAGATTATCAAGATCAGCAGTAGTCTGCGCGATTACACGCCGGTACTACCGACATCCCGACACTTGTCAAAACAGATTTCAACAAAACCGAAACGATCGTTCGACAAACCCAAAGAGCTATTGCCAATTGTACCATCACATAAAGATCGTGAGCATATCCCCATGATATCCACACACACCGCCTCCTCTAAGGCTCCGGCTCGGCCACCGCCTCCTCGCCGCATGGCCTGCACCGCTGGCTCGTCGCACGGCCCGCACCACCTCCTCACCGCACGACCCTCCTCCTTCTCTCTCTGCTCTGGCTCCCTCCCGCGCCGCCTGCTGTTCTTCTTGTCCTCCTCCCAGACCTCCCAACTCCCTCCCACGTTGCCCTTCTTCCTTGGCACGACGCCGCCTGCGGCGCTCCCACTCTGGCGCTCTCAGCCGTTCGGGGTGTGCAGTCAGGTGTCGGCCGGGCTTGGCAACTGGCACTATTTGTCCAGAGTGCTTGCCCACCATGCCGTGCTGGCCCATCGTAGCAAGGTAGCGGCCCAAGCATGGCACAAGTCTTCGTCTTGGGCCCAAGATAGCCTATGAACAGTCAAGGCCGTGCAGTGTGCAGACTGGCCGGGCCTACAATGTCATCCTGTGGGCCAGCTCGGCAGGCACGATCCATCTGGCCAGCTCTAGCTCTAGGCTTGTCTCCCCATCTCTCCTCACTTTCCCCTCTTGGCTGCTACTCCTTCCCAACCCTAGCTCTCCCCGTCTCTCCCGCCACTGCCACCTCCTACCTCCACCTCCCGAGCCCCCGCCGGCCTCCCCCTCCTCCTGACCCGGTGCTGAGTATGAGGAGCTCGCCCTCAAGGTCATCGCCAGCTCCGACGCCATCCAGTTGTAGTCCATCAACTGAAGGTACGGTGCCCTCTCCTCCTCTTCCTCTCGCTTCACCAATTTTGCGACGCCGTTTGATTCCCCCAACTCCATTATACCACCAGAAGCTTCGATGAGGGTTTCCCGAACCTGATCATCAACAACATGCATGACATCTAGGGTTTCTCAACAACGCTGCAGTTCAAGCTAGTTAGTGCGCTCGGTTTCTCATCCTCGTCAAATCAATCATCTTGGTGACAATCTGGTGCGGTATGGTGAGAACACCTCAATCCCTTGTTCCTATTGTTTCATTTTCCTCTCTATTTGCTTGCCACCATTCTTCTTAATAGAGTACTCATGGGAGAAATGTTGGTACAAATCAGGACCAATCACATGCTCGTTTCTTATATATTTGTATGATCTGCTACTCAGATGGATCTAGAACCTACTCATTACATTATCAAGCAGCGAGCTCGAACATTAGGTGTCTTAGCTATTATCCTAGCCATTATCTGGTGGCGACAGCTTAGACATTATCGTAATAGGTGGCCAATAAAGTATGGCCCATTGGTGAATAGGGATTTGGTGAGGCAAAGAAGGCTAGATGAATTGTACAATTCAACTAATACAAATTGCGTCAATCAACTTCGGATGAGGAAAGCTATATTCTGGAAGCTTTCGTATCGATTACGTGATGCTGGTCTACTACATGACACAATGCATGTCTCAGTTGAATAAAAATTAGCCGTGTTCCTGCACACAGTTGGGCACATTTTGAGAAATCATGTGATAGGGTTCTTTGTCAAAAGATCTAGCGAAATAATAAGCCAATACTTCAATGAGGTCTTGAAGGCCTTATGTTATCTTGCCAAAGATATGATAAAGCTTACGTCAACAGAGACTCGTCCCAAAATCATCAATAACCTCGGCCGGTTCTACCCCTATTTCGAGGTATCCTGTGTTATAGGCATTCAACATTCATATTCCCATCATTTCCTTGTTTGGCTAATAACAATTCCTTCTAATATAGGACTGCATGGGGGCACTTAATGGAACCCACATCCCTGCATTTGTCCTTGAAAATATAGCTAATCTATTTAGAGGTCATAAGTCCTACCCAACTCAGAATGTGCTTGCACCTGTGGACTTTGACTTGAGGTTTACCTATGTGCTTGCTGGATGGGAGGGATCAGCGCATGACTCGGTAGTTCTAAAGGCTGCCCTTAAAAGATCAAATGGAATTATAATCCCTAGAGGTTTGCACAAAGTCCTCGTAGTTTGAGGTGTACAACAATTTTTGAAACTTGCAATAAAAGCATTCATCTTGTTTGTCGCAGGCAAATATTACTTAGTTGATGCTTGGTACGCAACAAGACCTGGTATACTACCACCATATAGAGGTGTTTGATACCACTTGGAGGAGTATGATGGTGGGAGACATCCAGAAACATCACAAGAACTGTTCAATCTGTGGCATTCCTCCCTCCGAACAAGTGTTGAGCAAGCATTCCTCCCTCCGTACAAGTGTTGAGCAAGCATTTGGAACCTTAAAGAATAGTTTTAAAATTCTTGCAAACAAGGCATTCTTTCCATTCAAAACCCAAGTGAAGATTGTGATAGCATGATGTGTGTTACACAGTTGGATCCTTGATAATGGTTCCGACAACATCGTATATGACGAAGCTCGTTGGTATAGTAGTCTACCTAGGTCAGCTAGAATAGCTACAGACCAAGCGGGGGAGAACATGCAATGGGTGGCAAAAAGAGATTATCTAGCTGATTTAATGGGGACGAAACGTTGATTTGTATAATTATTTCAGCTGACATAATTATTGTACCACCTTTATTTAGTATTGTTTGCCTTGTATGATATATATTTCAATTATTTAGTATGTTCGTGATCTATATAATTATTTCATATTGGTCACTATCATTATTACTTGCATCATGTGTCCTCTTGTAGTTCATACCATGGACACAGGGGAAAGCAATAAGAAGACTAAAGGAAAGACAAGTGATAAAGCTGGATCATCGAGTGCAAGGGCGAGAGCTATAAGTTGGCCTACAGCTATATACGAGTTTCTCCTTGACTGGTACCTTGAGAAGAAGTTGGAGTTGCCTCCTAAAGTTGTATTCAAGAAGATGCAGCACACCGCTTGTACGTCAATGATACATGCCAAGTATGGCACTACTTATACTGTCGATCAAGTTCATCGTCACTTTAGGCATCATAGAGAGACTTGGTTACTTGTGGCTAGGCATCTCAACGAGAGTGGAGTTGGTTGGGATGATACCAGCAAAATGTTGATTCTCTCCCAATCTAGTTTGGATTATCTATCGATAATTATCTTATAACTTAAAAAATGCATATGATATGTAATCGATCTAATGAAGTTTTTGATGTAGGCAAATGGTCGCGGAGTTCTCAATAAACCAATTCAGTTCTTTGCCAAGTTACAAGAACTATTCAGTGGTTCCTCAGCCGATGGGTCCTTTACGCAAGATGCTAGCACTGCAGCTGAATCTGATAAAGATGAAATTGAAAAACTAGACATGTTGAATGATATGTCACCTATGTCAAACAATAGCCTCGTATGGGCAAGATTCGCATAAATTGGAATCAGATAGTGATGATTGTCAAGAGGTGTTTGCCCTTAGTGCAGCTGCTAGCCAAGTTTCTTCATCGAATATTGCGGCTTTGAAGCCTAACAAGAAGAGCTTCAAAAGGACTAGCAAGGCAAGGACACTACCTCCGTCACAGAGTGATAAGGCTAAAAGGTCGAATGATATCGATGTGCTGCTCACTAGTACTTTGGTGGGACTCCGAGAGACTCTTGCAAGTCCAATTCAGACTGTAACCCCCAAAGACCCAAATGAGACTCCATGGGACATGCTCAAGAACATTGCATTGACACCTGATGACAAAATGACAGTAGGGATATACCTTTGCAAGCCAAAATTTCAAGTCCATCGCAGTTTTTTTGTGAGCATGGGTCAAAAATACCTTGTGTGTTGGGTGTACAAGCATATGCCTGGTGGTGATACTGGCATCTAGTGATATTGCGATGCATGTTGGTTGGAAAAGGTTTAGACTACGTGTTATTTTGCATCTAGTGATCTGTCTATGTGGTTTTTTTTTGCATCAAACTATGTGTTCTAACTACACTTCAGACTGTGTGTTCTTCTGCATCTAGTGATCTTGATATTGGCATCTGGGTGTAGAAGCATCTGTCATAAGTGTTCACTTGTCAATTGAAACTTCAGTTCTAAGTTATTATGTGTTATTTTGCTACCAGTTTGTGTTTTGACTATGCTTCAATTGAAGCTTGATAGTCTGAATATGTTGGTTGATAGTCTGAAATTGAAACTTGATAGTTTGAATATGTTCTAAAGCTTCAATTGAAACACATCAGACACTCCGCGATTATGTTCTGAATATGCATATGATAGTTTGAAGTTTGATGTAGGCAAATATTGATTATCTCCCGATGTGTTCTGAGTATGCTTCTTCTGAAACTTCATAATTGTCCAGACTACTGCACCAACCGATTAATCTTGAGCTCGCTTGGATTGCGACTGGTGCTACGCTACTCAAGGAGCCCTCTGTCGCCGGGCGGGAGTTTGCTTGATGCCCTGCTCCCGGCGTAGGAAATGAGCGCCTAGGAGCCAGCTGCCTGGAAGTTTGATGCCTGGTTTGATCTACGTTGATTGTTTGATCCAACGGTCTATTTTTTATTTATCAATTCCAAGCACATACTTCCAACCAAACAACTCATCTCTAGGTTTGCCTAGCCATGCAAAAATCATCTACTTTCTAGGCTACATCCAGGCACCACTTTTTCTCAGGCATGAAGTCTAGGGCACCAACCAAACAGACCCTGCATGCCTCTTGTATCTACTTAGGCACAGATCCAGGACACCAACCAAACACTGCATTATCTTTCACACATGCCTGGTCTGGAAATTTGGCACACAAGACCATACAACTCATAGCCAGGTATAATACCCAGGCAAGGAGCCCAGGGCACCAACCAAACAAGCCCTAGGTCATCCGCTTCCACTTGTGGTTTACTCCTTTCATAAATACCAGTAGGATGTCTGTGCGTTGCAACAGTGTCATAAAAGGTGAGATGTATCAGCAAATATGATTCTAAACCGTACAGTAAATATCATTTTTTGGCGAGCAAGTCGATGGCGACGGTGGTGGCCGACCGGAGATGTGGAGCAGAAGCAATGTCAGGGCTCGAGCCACTGCCGATGTGGATCGGCGTGATGAGCATCCTCCTCCCGTCCCCTTCCCGTCCCCTCCCTCCGTCGCTGCCCTCTCCACTCCTGTCCCCCTTGCCTCCCTCCCTCCCCCGCCCTCTCCACTAGACCCGCCGCCTCCTCCATCTCCCTTCCCGCTAGTGCCTTCGTGCGCCAACGGTGACGGTGGTGGCCGACCGGAGATGTGGAGCGGAAGTAGACCTGGCCAGATGGACGACCCGGCACGACACGGGCACGATGCGGCTTGGCCCATCTCGGCACGGTCCATCGTGGCCTAGCTAATAGGTGGGTCATGCCGTGCTAGCCCAAGCACGGCTCGATGGCTTGTCGTGCTGTTCCAGGCTAGCCTGAGCCCATTTAGCCCAATGGGCCATTCCGGCCCACTTAGCCCGTTAGGCCCGAAAAACAAAAAGACAGAAAAAATATGTAGAATTCAGAAATAGATATGAAAATAAAAAAAATGAGACAAGCATATTGAAAATACAATAAAGAGCTTTATTAATGTTAAAATGACTACCTCGTTAAAACATTTGGCAAGTAAAAACTCAACATGAGAAAACATTGGCAAAGGAAAAAAAGTACAGTCTATAGCTCTACATACATCCTTGTTCTACGTGTCGTTGTCTAGGTACAGATTTTCGAATACCTCCGACATCTCTAGATTTTCCACAAAGTGTTGTGTTCGTAAATCAGCATGTTCTCAGTCCTCCACAATTATAAGTATCTCTACCATGTAACTTTTTAGACTTGCTCTTCTCTCCTCCATTTTTTTTCAGAAAGACTGAAAACAGATTCAGAGAAAACCGTTCAGATAGGAACAATTAACACAGCACGTGTAAGTATGGTAAGCACATGATATACTAACTTATGGGCTTTCCACCATTGCAAAAATTCAAAGCCTTCTGAGTTGAAATCCACCGTATCGCTGTCCAGGTAGGTGGATAGTTCCCCACTCCTTCAGGTTCTTGGCTGAGCAGGCGGCACTGTAGAAGAAGAATACCTGGACTTGGAGGATGAGCCACTAAAAATCTTGCCCCACATATTTGTCTTGCTACTTGAGGCGGGAGCTACTGGAGGTCGTTGCAAGCGGACTCCCTGGAACTTATTTTCATACCTTTGTTAAACATCGTGTAACCGAGAACGAACTTCTGCAAAATAGTTAATATAGTCTAGCCCTATAGCATCACTAAGAAGATCAAGTACACTACCAAATGCTTCAATTTTAGCTCTAGGATCTAAAACAAATGCAAATGCATATAGGAAATGGATTTCTCTCCAATATTTAAGGTATTTACTTTTCATAGCAACAATAGCCTCGCGTAAAACTAAGTCATTTTCATACATTTTCAATTGGGTAGTAATCTATAAAATACTATGCACAATGATAGGAGATGTTGGATAGTAGACAGCGGACAAAGCAGCAGTGGCCTCATAAAAAAATTCTAAAAACTATAGTATCTTCTCATCAATGGAACAATGTTGCTTAGTCAATACTATACTACCGTCAATGCTCTGATAGTGCGTTTGAATAGTATACAACCATCACTCCTTGGGGTTCCATGGATGCAACTTTCGCCAATGAAAGTTCGTAATCACCAAGAGCAAAGTTGGCGTAACCGTCCATACCAAAAACTACAAAATCGAAACCAACACTATTATTACTTTCATCTAAGCATACCAAGTACTAACCATAAAAGTATGCAAAAAATAAAACTATACCTCTTTTGCTGACTTGATGCCGAAAATTGAATTTTCCAAAATTTGGCAAAGTTCTTTTTTGAATTTTTCCAAATTATCTCACAACGAATTTGAATTTGCATGTCATAATTTGAAAAAAAAAGAGATTGAGGAATGGATGGGTGATGAATGAGGGGGTATGGTGGCTATTTATATATAAAAAAATCAGGTTTTTTTTTGCTATTTTTAAAAGATCCAAATGGTCAAAAATTGGCAAAAATGCCCAATTGTCATATTCTAGTCGGGCTGTGATGTGCCAGGCATGGCCCACAAGCCTGTTCGCCCAAGTGTGGCACGCCGCTGTGCCACGCCCCTTCACCCACCTTCCTTCTCACCGGCCAGCGTCGCGCCGCCTCCTCCTCTCCTCCCGGCCTCCTCCCTCTACACCAGTCCACGTTGTACTGCCTCCTCCTCTCCTCTCGATCTCCCCTCCTCCTGGCCTCCTGCCTCTGCATTGCCTCCCCCTCTTCCTCTCCTCCTCCTTCTCCCTCCATGCCGGCCCCTTCTTCCTCCGTGCCGGCGCTGCCCTGTCCTCCTCCTACTCTTTGTCCCTCTCCTCCCGGCTTCCTGCCTCTGCGTCGCCTCCCCCTCTTCCTCTCCTCCTCCTTCTCCCTCCGTGCCGACCCCTTCTTCCTCTGGTCGGCGCTGCCCCGTCCTCCTCCTACTCTTTTTCCTTCTCCTTCTCATTCTTCCTTTGCGCCGTCACCTTCGTCCGCATCGGCATCGCCCCGCTTACCTCTTCTCCCAGCTCCCTCCTCTCCTTGACGCAACCCGGATGGGTGTCTTTGGGCTCGTGTCGCACTGCACGCCCAACACTTATTGCTAGGGTAGCGGCCCAAGTACGGCATGGGCCGTCGTGCCAAGCCAGCATGGTCCATGAATAGTATGGGTCGTGTCATACCTGGGTCGGTCCAACAGTGTCGTGCCTCGGGCCAGCCCGGTCGGCACGGCCCATCTGGCTAGCTCTAAGCGGAGGCGAGGTCGGGGGGGGGGGGTGAGGGCAAGGGGCGATGGGTGATGGGGACGGGGAAGTGGTAGGTGGTTAGAAAGGTAAAGGAGCAGTTAGGGTGGACGAGGGACTCGCGAGCAATTCAAGTTCGTTGGATTTTTTTGTATGAGGAGGTGGGACGATCGTCCCGCTACGCGGGGGTAAACCCCTTCTTTTATTAGTTATCATCCCGCTACGCGGGAGTAAACCCCTTCTTTTATTAGTTAAAAAACAAAGGATGCCTTTATTTGCTTAAATGCATCATTGCGTGGGCCTTGGGACAAAAGCCCAAACCATGGTCGCACACTAGGCCAAATGACTGGGAGCTAGTTTAGTTTGGATGTGGTTTTGTTCACGTAATCGTCTGCCGATACACAGAAACGGAAGCTTCTGGCGAACTAGCAGTGTGGCCCACGCAAGCTAGATTTGTTTTAAATTTGATAGTATTAAATATATTTTTATATTTTTAGGCTACTTAATTTTTAATATATACATTGAAAATGACAATGGAAGATTGAAGCTTCACATCTCGAGGCACGAACCAAAGAAATTCATTGAGCATAATAACTTGTTGTGGTCTTTGAAATGCAATAGTAAAATACACTTTATCTAATTTTGTAATGACAAATATGCCAATACTATTTTCATATGACCAATCCAGATACTTGTGTATACCAGTACTTAAAGTTTAAATAGTTTGGCTGCTTGGATTTTACGATACCATTTCGAAATTAACCTCTTTATATTGCCTAGAATCGGCGAGTAGCCAGCGCGTCCACGTCACGAGAGTTCCTGGCCGTTCGATCGCGCCAGCGGCGCCTCCCCTCCCCTTCTTCTGTTGGGTTCTCGCCCCGCTGGAAACGTCTCGAATCTTGCGTCCTTTCCCCTTGCTCTACTCCATCCCCATCTCTGCTGCTCTTCCCCTAGCCCACCGCTCCCTTTTCCCCTACACCACTGACATCTGCCCCTTCTCTCCACAGCCGAGACATGGTGGCGCAATCTGGCTTCCTCCTCGTGTCCTCCCCTAGTGAGGCCGCCGCCAATGCTCCCTCCTTCCCACCTACCACGCTGCACGACCTCTCTTCCCGTTTGCCTGCGCCTCCCCCACCGATCGGCTCCTCTCCCGATGGTTGTGCTTGCACCTCCCGCCTCTTCTTCCACGCTGCCCCCGCACCACCGCCTCCCACCTTTGCCCCATCTCTGACACCTCCCCGCCTTCAGATCCCCCGCCGTTCTTCCATGTTGCCCCTGCACCATCTCCTCCACTGCCGCCTCCCACCTTCGCCCCCGTCTTCGACACCTCCTCACCTTCAGATTCGCCGCCAGGCACCACCTCCCGCCGCCCTACCTAACTCACCATTTGGGATGTCACCGCCCTACCTAGCTCGCCACTTGGGATGTCGCCGTCCCACCCGCCGCCCTCCTCTGACCGCCCTCCTCCTTTTGTGTGGCCCGTCACACCGCCGCCGCCCTTCCATCCCTCTGTAGGCGACCTTGGTGAACCTGGAACCCTAAATCGGTGAATCCAAGCCTTAATCCCGTCATCGTTGTTCGAGAAGATGGCGACCTCAGCGGAGACGAGGAACACGCCACCTGGAACACGAATCTTCGAGCACAACTGGAGGTCAGAAATTGGACCAAAATCCCAAATATAGTTAGTACCTACTTCTATTTGCACATGCCTTCCATCGAAGTATCGTATTCCTGCAAAAAGTTACGATCTTTCGTTTCAGCATATTTTATTTTGGATGCATCTTGTTTAATGGACCCAATGTCGCTCAAAGGCTACGATTTTATAATGCATTCATCTCTATGTTACTAATTCTATCTATTCTACCTACAATGTGCTTCTGTTCAGTACCATTGCCCAACTCTGGTTTGAACCAATTGAGCTTCTATTGAATCTCCCGATCACTTCCATTGAATGCGTTCTTGGGTGTATATTGGGTTGAAGATTCTTTCTGGAGACTTGGGGTCTCTTATGGGAAGGGAGGAGGACAAGGTTCATCTGCAGGTAATTTCAATTTCAATTTTCTTTCACAATGCCATGTTCTGGTATCATACGTTTTTTTAGTGAATGTCATTATGCGTTTTAGTTGCAGGCTAATGGTGCAAGTGAAAAATAATTTCACACCTCATTGCAAAAGCCGCGAGGAGAGGATGCAATCGTGTAGACATATATGAAGAGGCCATTGAGATTAAAGTTTGCTTCTATTGTAATAGCTAACATATATTAGATTTTAGTGTAAACAGGACTATGCTAAAATGACAATTTTATTTAGGACTATATTTAATCAATACGTACCTTCCCAAAGCCCAGGGTTGAAGACTTGTTTCTGAGCAAAAAAATATATATGCAGTCATTGTAAGAAATCACTTCTACTACTTCATGTAAAAATATCATGTTTTTTTTCCGTTGGATTTGGAATTTGAACAAAAGTTTCATAAATATTAACCAAACATCATTTATGGATCTTATATGCACAGGTGAGTGTTGGCTTGATGATCTTTCAACAATTGAGAGGGATAAATGTCGTAAGATTCTATGCAAGCTACATCTTTACTTCTGTAGGTATGCAAATATCGTTAGCATTATGTTATCCTTTTCTAACATATTTGTATGAAATGTGTTGATTTTATCACCTCATGATTTTCTTAAAAACTTGCAACCATCTTGATTTGTGTTATTCAGGTTTGAGATAGTCTATTTTCAGTCAGTGAAAGTTACTAATTATAACATTTGGTTTATAACCGCCATCATTTCAGATTCCCATTACACTGTTTGGGGCCATCCTCAGGGCATAGGAGTTGAAGAATGATTCTTCTAACGGTAAGCTGCGTTGATGTATACAAATAAAGATTGTTTTGTACATTTTTTATATCCTTTTATTATTTAGGTCTCTGCATCTGTAACATTCTTGGGTTACTTTTTGATAGCAATATCCTTCTACTAAAGGTAATTACATTATTCTTATCCGCAGTATGTGAAAAGGTCACTTATGAAACTTAAAACACATGGGACTGCCATAGGTTATCTTAATGCCAATCACTTGAGAGTATACTGGGAAACCTTACCACTCACGCTAATAAGAAAAAAACTGGTAATGAAGCCTCTTTTTTTGTTATTGTTTCTGTATACAATAGTGAATGCTTATTTATCTGTTAGGCACATGGACTACTCCCAAAATGGGTCCCTGAATTGCCTCTTTCTAGCATACTATTAAGGAATTTGCTATCCCTGAACATGCATTGTATTTTGTTGTAGTATAAAATTGTCGAGGGCTGTTAAGTTGTATGCATTCTTAGTCTTATGTCATAAAGTCACTGAAAAAAGTTATGTCATATTGTCGCATAACTATGGGCCATGGCCTTACGAGTTTCAGAAATTGTATTTTTCTAAATGTTGATTATATCTACTGATGCTGCCTCTGAAATAGGTGTACATAGGGGCATACTCAATTGGAATGTATCTTGTTCCTTGGGTTGTCATGTCTGAAGTATGAAGAATAATCCTTCTTCGAGGGGTATTGCTCAATCCTTTTGATAACTCCACTAACTGTAGATACAAACCTGTCAATTCTCATATATATCAGATGTCTCTTACTTTTGTTTTGCATTTATGGTCGATACTGCCCAATGTAGTTATTTATTTTATGCGGGAACTTGCCGATCCAAATTACAATCCATTTAGAGACTTGATTGATGATCCTGTGCATAGATATGCTCGACGAGTTCTTTTACTTGTATTGTATGGAAGCTTGGTCGTGATGTTGCTCTTCTTACCTGTTAAACTGGCCATGCGAGTAACTCTATCAATGTTTCCTCTGGCCATCACGTGAGTTAGATTATCCCTACATTCATTCCGCTTCAGTTTTTTTTTGGTCAAATTTGGATTTTACAACTCCATCTTGCTGGTCTTTGTGGAATTGCATCACTGCCATGGATGACACTCTAGATATTCAATGCTTGAGTGATTGTTATTGCCATCTCACTTAACTGTTTGGTTTTTGAATCAGTTCCTCGCCTGCCAATCACACATGGCATCAGGTGCAATGGTAATTTTCTCATATTTGTATTGTATGCCTTACTTTTTCGCTATTGAATTTTTCATGCTTACGATATTATTTCAGCAACATATTTACTAACACCCTGTGGTAAATTTGTCTATTTCTTGATCAGATTCGTTCTCTTCCAGCATTGGATATTATATTATATAGAGTGCAGCGGTTGAAACCATGTATGCAATTGATTACATTAGATCACGACAGCCTGCTTTCCTGGTACAACAGACCTGCAGACGGTGCTCTATTGTTTTTAAAAGCTCCACTCTCCTGTCAGTATGGGTAATTTATCTGGGCTCCAACTACTTTGTTTCAGCAGTCCTTTTTTTTCTTGTGGGCTTAAACATGCTTATATGTGATTGCATTTGTGGGTTTAAACTTGCTAATCTGTGATTGAAGAAACCTTAACTAGCGCTGACGTCAAAATAGAGTTCTCTTTGTACCTTTTGAGCTACAGATAGGCTTTTGTTCCTGTGTACTCTAAAGTCTAACCAATAATAGTTTGGTTTTCATATCTTCGTTATTCCTATATTGATTGGACTCCTTTTTTGCTGCTGGTCATTGTACCCATGAAAGTGTCTATTTACAATCTCTGTTTACCATGCATGAAGTTGTTAGTTCATATTGAAAAGTTCTAGCTGACGATGGTTTTGCAAAATAATATAAAATACATGTTTTTTTGTAACAGCGAAACATAGGGTCCAATAAAAAAAAAGAAAACAATCAAAGGTAAAAAATTATTTAACCACCAAACTAGTAAACAACAACACAATCAATCATACCAATCTATACCAAAACACACACATCTTTCTGCACCAGACAATTTCATTCTATACAATTCCAAAAAATGTCTATATTGCAAGCAATTAGAAATCAACGGTGCATCGTAGCGTAGCGCGCGCTACCATCCTAGTAGAGTGAAGGGCTGATAGATTTAGCCCAACTGCCTACAAGCATGTCTTGGATGATGACGACGGTGGTGATAAATGCATCTTCCACTTATAGATTTATAGTCCATTAATCAGTAAGTCAAGAGAAATTATGCAATTACATTGTTTGCTGCAAAATTAAGATTGTTCTTGCATTCTTGCATTGTTCTTACTATTTTGTTCTCTCTGTTCAATCTACTATTCTGTTCTTGCGTTCTTGCATTGTTCTTACGATTATGAGTTTGTCTATGAGGTAATCACTCGGATTGGACTCGCAGCGACGGTTCCTCAACACGTTATCAGCACGATCGACTCTCCTCGGATCAAAAGGTAACCGTCGTAGCACGACACTCGTAGATCAAATCGTTTTTTCTAGATTGCTTTCAATTCTGCAAATTTGGCTTTCTAGATTGTAACCTACGGTGCAAATCCGCTCTAATCTACCACGAGCCAACTTAAAGTCACCGGCACAATGTCGATCAGTAGATTGCATGGAAAAGTGGATATCGATTGTACCGTAGATTAGATATTGCAAATACATTCTAATCTACCGCGAGCCGACTTGAAGTCGCCGGCCAAGACGATCGGTAATTGCATGAACGATAATTGCATGAACAGTAGTACTCGGATGAACAGTACATTGTAACGCCTGAAATCGCATCCTTCTCTTGCTAACTTTCGAGTCAGGCAAGACAGACCACGCCGCCGCGGTCTCGTCCGCCTCCGACGCCGGGCTTAGACACCACACTCGCGCCGCCCAAAGACAGCGTCGCTCGTGCACGGGCTCGCCTCCGTGCCACCACCCAAAGTCGGCGCCGTCCATGCATGCCCGCCGGCCGCACCCCGTGCCCGCATGCGCCATCATCGACCTGGAGCCGCTCAATTGCCCGGCGCGACGCGCCGCTCGCCACGCCGCCCATATGCCGCCGCAGCGCCACCTCCGCCGATCGGCTGCCAGATGGCGCCGCCCTTCCGCGACACGGCTATCGCATGGCACCGCCCTACGCAAAAGAAAAAAGAAAGGGGGGGAGGGGGTGCGGAACGCTAGCATCGCATGGGCACATCGCCACCGGCGTCGCCTCCGACTGCGCACAACGCCACCGCCGCCTCAAAGCGGCATCCCACGTCGACCTGTCGTCGACGCAGAAGGTCATTGCCCGAGTGGTTCCACCGCGATCTTCTTATCACGGCCGACCGCACCACCCCAAACACCCCTCACGGGCTCCCGCAGGACGCCATTATGCGCCGCCGCCACCGGTCTAAGGAGCTAGGGAAACCCTAGCTCCCAGATTTGAAGAAGGTGGAGTAGGCCGGATGGGTGATGGACGGGGCTGGGCCATTTTGATAACAGGCCAAAAAAGGAAAGGGGCCCGACTGGTGGAAATCGAAAAAAAATCCCGAAAGAGGGGGAGGGGGCGCGGTTGAAAATCCTGAAAATTTGCAGATTAACTCTCAAAATTCTAAAAATTAAGAGGAAGTTTCGCGAATAAGAAAATTTTACGAACCCCCCTGGAAATTGGAAAATGACGCTAATTTTTTTCTCATAACTAAAATTTTGTGATTTAACCCCTAGAAATGGCATAATTCGCCAAAATTCATTTTCCAGCAGAAAAGGGCCTCGGGAATTCAATTTTTGAATCAATTTTTGCATTTCAAGCATGTTTAACTTTGTTATTATTGTTTTTATGCAGTTTATGTATTGTATTTACTATTTTGATTATCTGTGATTGTTTATATTACTTTTAATCACTGAAAATAGCAGTAAATCATGAAAAATACATAGAAAAATACGGGAACAATATGAGAATTTTTGCAACCACTTTATGCAAGTTACCAGCAGTAATCTTATGCACCTTTTGCATGAATATACAGCTAACTGGCATTACAAACCTGGAGTTCGAAGAGCTGTCTAGCATGGCCAGAATTACTTGACTTGGCATCAGATGTCGAGATCGTACTTGGAGCCAAGAAGCTCTGTGCTGCTATTAGACTTGGCACCTCGAAGGATGTCACTCCAACTACTGAGAAAAATGATCAGACACCTCATTTCCTTAGACACCATCTTTGCCTAACGCTCAAGAATGAGTATATGGCGGAGAAGAACGCATTAGCTTTATGGACTGCCCTGAAGAAGCGGTTCAAGAAGCTGAACTACACTACTCTTCCTCGTGCAGAGCAGAAATGGAACCGACTACGTTTTGCTGACTACAAGACCATGGGGGAGTACAACTCTGCTTTGCATAGAATTTGTACCAGTCTTCAGCTCTGTGGTAATGCAATCACAGATGAGGAGAAGATTGAGAAAATCCTCTCTACCTTTCACCCGAATGCAGTGCAATCTACACGCAACTACCGTCAAGATGGCTACAAGGAGTATGCTGAATTGATTGACATCATGCAAGTTGCGGAAGCTCAAGATAAGGTTATAAGGAAAAACTACATCTCATAGCCACCCAATAGCAAAGTTGGCCATGAAATCAATGCTAGCAGCTACAAAGTGAGGAAGCCTTACTCAAAGGAAAGAGGCAAGAAGGGTAAGGTCATGGATCGCAAAACCAAGCAGAATGCTCAAGCCAAGAAGGACGAACAAAAGAAGCGCGATGAAAAGCCCTATGGTCAGCATGACCAAAGTTGCTACAAATGTGGCACATGGGGACATTGGTCACATGTTTGCCTTGAGCCGCAACATGTGATTTGTGCTTTCAAGGCTAAGAAGAAGGGCAAAGGACAGCACGAGGCACACCTCGCTATTGCAGGCACAGAGGATCTACAGTCATTGGTTGCACCCATAGATGTGGACAACTCAGCAGCAGCCCCTATCACACCTTCTTTGGACATTGCAGTGGCCGCAGCTGTAGTTGCCGAAGAAGAGGAGATGGACATGGAGCAGATTTAGGCAGAAGTTTCTTCATCTTCGCTGAATCGATCTAGTGCACGCATTGCACTTAGATTTTTATAGCCATTTGCAGTTTATGGTTGTGATAGAATATTGAATTATTGAATAATGGTTGCAATCTCTAGAAGAGCAAAGCATTAAATTCTTATGATGAGTTCTGCAAGACTTTTTCCCGTATTAATAATAGCAAGTTCTATTATGTTTTGGATATTTTATTTATGTGTGGATTGCTTCCTACCATATATTAATAAATACTTTATATATTAGAATGCGTGTGACGCCCTATGGAGGAAGTGTGCTTAGCGGATAGTGGCACAACGAATACCATCTTGAGAGAGATGAAAATTTTCCAATCGATCAACAAGAATGCTGGTAGTCTTACGACAATCGCAGGAAGCGATACTTGTATAATAGGCTCAGAAAGAGCCGCAACTATACTCTCAATGGGCACAACATTTGTCACTGAAGAAGCCTTGTTGTACCCAGAGTCGACTAGAACTCTCTTAAGCTTTAAGGATATTTGCGCTAACGGTCTCCATATAGAGACTGAAGAAGAGTATAGTAAAAAATACCTGCTCATTACAAAGCATGAAGAAAATAGAAAATGGGTATTAGAACGACTTCCTTCCTATGAATCTGGGCTATACACATTAAGGCACCTGCAGCCTATACTGTCTTGAAAACTATTTTTAGAACCTCTGAACTTTTCTGTCTTTAGCATGGTAGATTAGGCCACCCCGGTCTTAGGATGATGAGAAATATAATTACCAATTCTCAGGGACATAATATTAATGTAAAGAATTTCCCAAATCAAGAAGATTTTATGTGCCTAGCATGTGCCACCGAAAAATTAATTACTAGACCTTTTACTCTAAAAGTGAATGATGAAATCTCTGCATTCATGTACCATATCCAAGGAGATATTTACGGTCCCATATAGCCCCTGTCAGGGCCATTTATGTACTTTTTGGTGCTCATCGATGCTTCCTCGAAATGGTCGTAGGTATATTTATTGTCTACGAGAAACCATGCTTTTGCAAAACTGATCTCGCAGATAATTAAAATTAAGAATAATTTCCCTGATCATCATGTGAAGTCCATCAGAAAGGACAACGCCGGTGAATTTACTTCAAAAGCATTTGATGATTATTGTATGGCAATGGGAATTACCGTTGAGCGTTCCGTACCGTATGTCCACACCCAGAATGGACTAGCAGAGGCATTAAATAAAATAATTATATTTATTGTTCGACCGTTTTTGCAAAATTATAATTTACCAACTACATGTTGGGGACACGTAGTCCTGCACACAGCAACTCTCATCAATTTTAGACCATCAGCATATAACATCTATTCACCTATGCAACTAGTGCAAGGGTCAGAACCCAAAATTTCTCATCTCCGCAGGTTTTGTTGCAAGGTTTATGTACCTATACCACCATCACAATGAACTGCAATGAGACCTCTCCAAAAGTCTGGGATATATGTTGGTTATGAGACAACATCCATAATCAGGTATTTGGAACATATGACTGGAGATTTGCATACAGCCCGCTTCGCTGGTAGCATATTTGATGAGGATAATTTCCCGTCATTAGGGGGAGGAAATCAACCTCTTGATAAAAAATGTTGGGAAATAATGTGGCAAGCCACGGGAATTCATGCACATGACCTACACACTAGTAAAGTAAATAAGGAAGTTCATAAGATAATTGATTTGCATGTATTAGCGAATCAACTGCCTGATCACTTTAGTGATTTGAAGAGCGTGACCAAGTCGCATGTGCCTGCACACAATGCACCGTAGAGGGTTGAAATACCAAAGAAAAGTGAAGGTATTCCTAATCCCATCCAGAGGCCTCAGAATAAAAGACGAGAACTCCGACCCCTCGAATCCCAAGTAATCGGTGACGCCTAGTGAAAAAGGATAAGAAGAACTTGACACAGCCGATCACTAAAATTCCCGAGAATAAGAAGGGGAGCCAGTTGAGACCTGGCACTAGTATTGAACCTTCAGCAAAAGGCATACCGGATTTGAATATTCCCACGGAGGGAGACATCAGCGTGGATGTGTGCACACACATCGGAGCTAAAAAACTAAAGGGACTTGCCCCTGCAATTGGAAGCAGTGGTAAACAAGTAGAAGCATTAGAACTATCTCCCAATAAAGAAATAGCTATCAATTATATGACCACATGAGAATCTATGAATAGAACAACAGCCAATGTCGATAGTTATTTTGCAAAGAAAATTGCAACAATCATCAATCTTGATCCAGAGCCTGCATCGCTCACTGAATGTAAGAAAAGATCGGATTAGGAAGATTGGAAGAAGGCAACAGAAGCAGAATTTTTATCTCTGAATAAAAGAGAAGTGTTTGGGCTTGTAAGCGGCACACCTCCCCATGTACACCCCGTAGGGTATAAATGGGTATTTGCTCGAAAGAAAAATAAAAACAATGAAGTTGTAAGTCATAAAGCAAGGCTTGTTGCACAAGGTTTCACTAAACAACCAGGAGTTGATTATGAAGAAACCTATTCCCCAGTCATGGGCGGAACTACCTTTAGATATTTAATCTCAATGGCAGTAAACTTGAATTTGGAAATAAAATTGATGGATGTAGTAACTGCATACCTTTATGGAAACTTGGATTCGGACATTTATATGAAGGTACCTGAAGGTATCCATGTCGCGAACCAAGACAGAGCAAATAGAAATCTGTATAGTGTGCAACTCAGAAAGTCACTGTATGGATTGAAACAATTAGGCAGAATGTGGTATAATCGCTTAAGTGACTTTCTCTGCAAGAAAGGCTACACAAATAATGAGGATTGTCCTTGTGTATTTATAAGACGATCCCATGATGGATTTTGTATAATCTCAGTATATGTAAATGATCTGAATATCATCGGGACCCTGGAAGATATTAAGAAAGTAAGCTCCTACCTGGTGTCGGTGTTCGAAATGAAATATTTTTGTAAAACCAAATATTGCTTAGGTTTACAGCTTGAACATACCCCTGAAGGGATTTTAGTACATCAGTCAACCTACACTCAAAAAATGTTAGAAATGTTCGGCTTTGAAAATGCATATCCTTCGAAAGTGTCGATGGTCGGGAGATCCTTGTAGGAAAACAAGGACCCGTTCAGACCTAGAGAAGAGGGGGAGGAAGTCCTGGGGACTGGAATTCTCATACTTGAGCGCAGTAGGAGCACTCATGTATTTAACAAACTGTACTAGATCGGACATTGCATTTTCCGTAAACCTATTAGCAAGGTATAGTGCAGAACCTACCAAAATGCATTAACAGGGAATAAAGGATATCTTCTGATACCTCCAAGGAAGCAAAGATCTTGGTCTATTCTACAGAAAGAACCAAGATCTAACTATGACTGGCTATGCAGATGCAGGTACCTGTCAGACCCGCATACAGCTAAGTCGCAAACAGGCTATGTATTCATGTGTGGTGGAACTGCAATTTAATGGAAATTGTCTAATTAAAGTCTTGTATCAACTTCAACGAACCACTCAGAAATCATAGCGCTGTACGAAGCCTCGCAACAATGTTCTTGACTTCGGCGGATGATTCACCACATCCAGCAGTCTTGTGGATTGAATACCGCGCAAACCCCTCTATTATCTATGAAGATAATGTAGCTTGTGTTGCACAAGTGCAGATGGGTTATGTGAAGAGTTCTCTCACTAAGTATATCAACCCCCAAGTTCTTCTATGCTCATGAATTGCAAAAGATAGACGAAATTAAAGTACTGCATACTAAGTCATGTGAAAATCTTGCAGATTTATTCACTAAGTCACTTCCGACATCTAGCTTTGAAAGATGCATACGTGGAATTGGAATGATGAGACCTAAAGAAGTACAGAATTCATGGGGAGAACCTTCACGAACTCTTTATTAAAGCTTGATCATGAAGATCGAGTACCCAAAGAATAAATTATGGAGATTAAATAAAATTAGGTGTATTGTACTCTTTTTCTCTAGACGAGTTTTCCTGAAGTTTCTCGGTTAAGGTTTTTGATGAGGCAATTCGTGCAGCACAACAGAACATGTTTGTGTACTGTTTCTCCAAAATTTTCCCACTAGGTTTTTATGGAGTTTTGATGAGACATGAACATGTCGGATAAGTTCCCAAGGGAGTGTTAAGAAACCGGGCCCAGACCAGGAAGGCTTGGCTCATGGTGACCTCCTCATCCATCCAGTAGCTTATATAAAAGAGGGGGGGACCCAACCATTTTATACAGTTTTACAGAAGAACAACAAAGAGAAGTCAGAAGTCCCCTCATATCTATGTGTCCAATCTACTATTCTATTCTTATGTTTTTGTATTGTTCTTACGATTTTGAGTTTGTCTACGAGGTAATCACTTAGACTGAACTCATCAGTAACGATTCCTCTACAGAGACAACATGGCTTCTATCACCTTTGTTCAACGAGGGCTCGATGGAAAGAAACCTAACCATTTGCGTGTGCATCTCACTGTTGGCACAAACTATCTACTCCTCAAGTGCCATTGAACTCTTCTATTGTTGCAGTCGAACCGGCCTACTTGACTCAAATTTGCACATCTAGCTTTGAAGTGTAGAGCGGCATATCTAGCTAATATGTATCCTATGACATCTATCACTCATCAATAATCCACCGAATACAGTCAGCACCTTGATGTAGGAACAAAGATTATCTAGAAGAACAAATAAAAGCAATAAACTGAAGATCTTACCTTGCTCCACATAGGTGTTCCCTGTCACGCAACTTGCTCTCATCCGCACCGCCGCACGTATTTGGTGCTTATATATTTGTCGAATGCTCCGGTGGTGTCACCAACTCCAAGAGTAATAAGTACCACATGCAAAACCATACCAAATGCTTGTACTTAGCAACATCCTCATAAGTGCCGCTGCTCCGCTTCAAGCTGCCACCATCGCGTCGCTCGGAGCCGCCACCGTGTACTCCATCGCTCGCCACAGCCCGCGCCGCACCTTCACTCGTTGTGGCGATGCTTCAAATCGTCGCTGCCCATGGTCAGATCGGATTGATATCCATAGTCGAATATCCCTCTGTGACTTACTGACTTGTGCAACGACGCTCTCGAGCCCGCGAGGTGCAAGCTCGACGGACTTCTGATGGGAGCTCCACGGCGAGCTTCGACAGCGGAGGTCTCACGGCGTGCGGGCTTCTGCACGGACTTCGATCGCTCGAGGTTGCGGTCTTACGGACCAGGTTGCACCTAGGAAACAACACCATGTATAGTCTGTGTGAAACCGGCCTCCACGCATGCAAACGCATCGTTGTTGACATTTCCCTAAAAATAATGAGGATTGCCTGTCGAAACCCTGAAAATCGATCAAGTCCAAAGGGTTTATTGCTGTCCGGTCGTCACATAGCCGTCGTCACACCGGCCGTCCTCCAGCCCAGAGTCAAAAAATTCAGGAAACAACAGATCCATTCCTAGTCCGCACTTCTTGTGTGGATCTGCTCCCCCTGAACAAACTTTTCCTTATTTGTTTCCCTCTCCTCCTTAGGATGGCCAGAGTGGCTTTTGTACTTTAAACTCTCTTTCCTTCTTGTATTGAATGACAGAGCTCCTGTCATTTTTACCTAAAAAAAGAGAGCATGAAATGAGAGTAGCTAGTCGATGTTACAGCAAGGAGATTTGTTTCAGTGTTTCCTTGTGAGAGCTGAGCTTTCTTGGCTGCACCAACACCTTGTAGTTTTGTGAGTCTTGAGCTAAATCAAAATTGATACTAGCTGCTTCCAAAAATAATTGATAATAGAATTTCGAATATGGGTTTTCCACGTATACATGTGGATACATGTACCATCACCATCATCAAATATTTCTAGATTTTGATTCAAACTTTTGAAATTCAAATCAGCGTGCTATGTGGTTTTGAGTTTTTGTAGCATTTGGATGCAATAAACGTAGTCAGTGGGTGAAGCGCGATTCAGAATGTAACTAGGACACAGCGTGCCAACAGGACAACAGATCATTAGGTGAAGCACCTGCCCATCCCTATTTTCTCAGTGGACGAATTGTATTACAGTTAATTTCCTTACTCAAAATTTTGTTCTCTGGAACATCTGAACTCTCCCTGTCTTGTTTATTTGAACTCACTTACACAGCTCTTTATTTATTTGATAGTAAAATTTTAATGCAGGCTTAAATTTATAATAAATAGTAGTATAGTATCAAACAAAGAACTGTTACTTGCCATCACTGAATATAAAAAAATTCTGCATCATCAAGACGCGTACGTACGTGCAAGAGAGGCCGCCAAGGCCATACCGCGAATTAACTAGTAACAATTTATTCTCACAAACTCGCACCCAAAATCCTCCCATGAATATGTATATAAGCCCATGATCAAATGGCATGAATGGTAAGTTGCAACAAAATCAAATCAGGCTCTTTTCTCGGCTCCAACTCTCCAAATCCTCACTCTTCACACCCCTAGAGTTTCAGTCTCTGCCTGGCAGTTGCTCTCTGTGTCAGTAGTTATCTTCGATTCCACATGGCTCTTCCGAGAATGCAAGTATTGGCAGTGTTCCTGTTCCTGTTTTCTGTCGGCATCTCGCCGGAGGCGTCGAGGGAGGTCGCGGATGCGGCGCAGGCGGCGAATGTGCGCCGTCGGAGGGACGCCAGATCGGACGGCAAGACGATCGACCAAGGGATTGGCTACTTTCTGATGGTTCTTGCCCTTGTCCTTACCTATGTTCTCCACTGAAGAGCTCAAAACGTTTTGCTGAACTCCAACAGATGGTTTTGAAGCCTTTCAACTTTCAGTTAAAAAAAAAAACAGTTCAGTACAAAAAAAATGCTTTCAACTTTTCATGCATGTTCTTGCCCAGTCCATGTGTAGGATAGGTATCTGGTATTTCTTACAGTACATAGGGACAATGCCCTAACTTTTTCTCCCCCCGGAAATTCGTACGTTTGATTATTCAACAGTAAAAGCGAACCACAATTTGTTTCTGTTTCATACAATTGTTGCATTTTGACCCATAATAGTTACGGAACCTGTTCATTGTTGAGCTCTTTTACGGTATACTTAATTCAATACGGGCCGTCATTAGGAGTTCATGGAGGAGCTGGTGTCCTGCTACCTCGAGCGCAACGACCAGGGGGCGTCCACCGCGACATATTAGCCGCCTTCGCCGACCTCACTGCCGCGGCTCCGCGCCGGCGGCCGGCCAAGAGAAGGACGTTCCGGCGACTGATGAGGAGAAGCCCGTGCGGTTCAGGCAGATGAGACCAGGTCACGTGAGTGATCATGTACGTCAAGATGGATCAAAACGTAGCTTTGCTTCTGCAGCTAAAAGAAAAGAGATTCTTTGAGCTGTTTAATAATATACTAGAGTTGTTACATGCATTAGTAAGCTAAAAAAGCCGCCATGTCAAATGTAAAAAAAATGTTCTTGTGATGTTAAATTGTTGATATGAGACGGCTGAGCGGAATCACCCGCAGATTTGCCGGACATATTAGCCGTGTTTGGCAGGTAGAATTCAAGAAACAGAGCTATCATCAGTTAGCAACAGTAGGCAGTCATAAGACGTGTCCTCAATCAGGCAGTCGGGATCGTCCGTCCAGGCATTTGGATGATCGCGACGGTCCAATATTAGTTCTTACAAGAGCATCGGATAATAAACACGCAATCGCTGGCACCACATCAAACAGCACAAACTTGCACCGTTTCCCTTCCAAAACAAGTGGGAAAAATCCATTAACCCTAAACTATTGACTTAGTCCAAAAAAAACAACCTTCAACTATAAAACCGTCTGCTTTGCATTCTCAAACTGTTAAATTGTTCACTTTTCATCCCTAGACTGGTTTCATAAGTGTTTTTGCCACGATGGCGGTCATATAACTCCTTTTAGCTGATGTGGCATCTCAATAGACTAAGCTTATGTTAACGTGGTATCCTAATTAGCAAGAACAAATTAAGAAATAAATAGTATATTTAAAACTTCGGTCCCACTCATCATATTCTAATACCCCTTCTTCCTTCCTCAACATAAGCTTGCCTACTGGGATACACGTTAACCAACATCAGTGATATCGTCGCCAACATGGCAAAAACCACTCATAAAACCAGCCTGAGATGGAAAATGAACGGTTTTAATATTTCAAGGTTCCAAAGTGGACGGTTTTGAAGTTAAATGTTGTTTTCCGGACTCGAACAATAGTTCAATCTTGAAAAAATAGACTTATTCCTGTTTTTTACACTGTTGTTTACAGCAGGCCATACAAGTCACGGTTAATTGGTATGATCAAATATCCAGACGAGCACTGCACCACGCCCACTGCAGCGTCGCGGGGTTACTGTAGCAACACAAATATTAGACATAGTTTGTTATTTAAGAATCTATCTATTAGGTGTTGATTATTATCTATTAGTTAGGCAAGTTATTATTAGATTGGATATTTAGAGATAACTTCCCTTATATATTATTTATCAAGTCATTCTCATAAAAGAGATAGCATGTATCCATTATCAATCTAAACAATAAAAATATAAGTCTAAGTCCTAATCCACTTCATCTCCCTAATCTATAGTCTTCCCTCTCTCTTCCCCAGTAGCCGACGTCACCCAACTATCCTTCCAGTGATGTTTACCTTTGCAATATATAGTCATCCAATTAAGTTTTCGTAAAGTAGATTTCAAATGGTGATGCGTCGTAGTCAACACATGTGCAATCACCACAACAGGGGGGACTAGAGGTGTTCCCATGACTTCGAAGATAATTCAGCAATGGGGAAAATTGAGAATGCTGGTGCTGTCTGAATTCCCCTTGGCTGGTACAAGTGGAAGCCGGCGAGGCCACTAAACCTATTGAATTCACCGACTTACAAAGCACAAAGTGCAAAACAGGAGCACAAATCCTCATCTAAGGTGAATCAGATTCCTCCTCAGAGTCTGCAACTGTCAGTGCAAGATCATCTTCAGAGCCTGATAAAGCGAACTGCTTGGAGATGGGTGTTGGCCTTTGCCTCAGTGTTTTCTTTGTCATTGCTCGAGGAGTAAGCTGCCCTGGGTGCATAATGTCTTCGCAATTTTTCATATTTCTTTGACTCCGACGAAGCCCTTGCCGAGGTTTGCCATCAAACCCACGGGCGGCAAGACAAGTCCTCTTACGCGTTACAACAGCACCCTCCTCTTCCAAGTTGCCCTTGTGGGGATCATAAGCGTCAGTGTCTCCATCGCTGCTCGAAGAGCCGTCATCCTTGTCATTATAGTCTCTATCTTCATCTTCATCAGAGCTCAGGTCATCTAGGTACTTGTCATCCTCCTGTCCTCCATCTTCATTATGTTCTGGACTGATGTCAGATCCTTCATTGGCTCCTTTGTATCCCTGATGTGAAACATGCTTCTCTTTTTTTCCTGCCTCCTTATGTGAATCAGATTCTTCTGCTTTCCTGCATCGAAGTACATGACTTCTTCTCTAAGAAGAATGCTTTTGAGATTACTTAAGAAAGGAACAATTCCTAAAAAATCAGTAGATGATTAATATATTGAGAATGCAATCTATAATTCATTCAGTAGATGATTAATATATTGAGAATGCAATCTATAATTCATTTTTTATGTTTCTTCCAGGAAAAACAGACAGTCAAATCCCTTGAACCAAGAACTCTCGAATTTGTTACCCAGTTATCCATTTTTGTTTTCTTTAGAGTTTTCTGCACGCACAATTTCTCCAAACAAGAGTTGCAAAATACAGAGTATGCTTGTTTACAATGTAAAATATCAAGCAAGGATGCGCTTTGAAAAGGCATCCCTTCACAATGAAAGGGATATGCAGTACCATAAGAAATTTGCAGATGCTTATATTGCCTCAAAGCTGCTAAATGTTAGTTCCTAAGAAACTAGGGGGAAACTACAGTGGTGGAATAGTTTGAACTTACGTTGCAGCTTTTATTGCCTCCTTTATAGAACGATCATAATCAGCTGCACAGAAAGCAAATCCAGGATATCGATGTTAAGACATAGCAGGTGGTCACAAAATATAAATATTGTCCAGTCACTTTTTATTGACGATTATAATAGGAACTTCTCGCAAATTGCCAAATATTGGAAGCAACCTACAGCACACATTGCAAATGTTATATCGTAGTATTCGTGTTTTTCACAAATATAATCACTGTTCCACTAGACTTGCCTTTACAATGATTAGAATAGGTTAAAGCATATTGATGGTTGCATAAAGTTATCTACAGAATGAGAGAATGCCAGAATAAATGAGGGATGCAACATGAATTTCAATATAACCACCAAGCTGCAGATTGTGCATCCCAAAGATTATTTTGGCAAGATAAGAATAATCGTAACAAGGCTTCATGTTTTTTTGTGTAGATAAGGATGCTCAACAGTTCCTTACAGTAACTGTAGCTGACAGGCCTACGTTCACGCAATGAACGGGTTTGGAAACCATTAGCAAAAGCTAAAAGTTCATCCTTCTTCTGCCGACATTTTAAGTCCCTCTCTCTCTTCTGCAAGTTAAACAACAGATAAAAATGCAGTAATAAATCAGCAGTGCTGTAAAGTACTGGCTTCAAATCTTGCTGCCAAGGATAAATGCAGATATTTCAAATGAAATGTAAGTGTCTCCATGTTTTTAAAACCTATGGAGCTGATTATGGAAATATACATGCAAAAAGGTAGGAAACATGTCATGTCAGGTAGAAGTTACCTTTTGAAGCTTCTCCACAACTGGAACAATTTCTGTCTTAAGATGCTCCCCAATGGCAGATTCAGCTCGACCCTTGATGCATAACTTCTCCTGTCAACATCACATGTCAAGTATGGGTTGTAAAGATTGAAATGCACATGGAAAACATATCAGCAGGAACCCATACTGAAATCTCAAGAAACTCATCGAGGTTAGTTGCAACTGTTTCCCAGTGAATATTGATAACTGGTTTTGTCAAACGGCCACGCTTTCCCTTCCAGTTCTGCTTAAAATCAACCGTTACATCTTCTTTGTATAATCTATGGCCAATAGTTGAGTCTCCATCATACCTAACAAGCAGGAATATTTAAAATGACAGTATCAGCAAAGATAATAAAAGATACTAAGAAGCTCCTCAATTATTTTTCTGGAATGTGTCATTGACAGGAAAAGAACATTAAATGAAAAGATCCAATGTACGCAACTTCCAGATAATATGAAGCGTCACTTTGACTGAAGCATATGTGCCCACAGATTAGATGAGTTTCTAAAACAGTCATCTAAATTGTTTTTTTCATTTACAAGCGATTACTTTCCTCACAGCTAAGAATCTCAAATTGATCAACTATGCTAAAAAAGCATAGGAAACGCCAGGGAACAATTTAAATAGGTGATGACAGTCTCATTGACTGCAGATGATATATTAAGGATGGTGAACACCCAGTCATTACATAAAACTCTTTTGATTTCAAAACTTACTGGCATATGCTGAAACAACTTAAATAGTGAATGGCAGTGACTCATTGACTGGAGATGATAGATTAAGGAACAGAAAATTACTTACCAGTATATAGCCCCATTACTACCACTCCCTAATTTTTTTTTTCGGAAGTAGGAAATATCAACTCCTTTCTTCATTCCATCATTAACGTACCATACTGCATCATTTTGCTGCAGGATTGATAGTTTCTATCAAGCTAATGTGTGGTAAAATAGTCATGAGAACTTGTTGATATTTAGTTAAGCAAAATGCTCAGCTAGCTTAAATTCGACAAACTGATTTTTCTCTTCTTCACAAAAGCAGTACCTCTGAACGAACTTCACAGAGCGCTTTAAGTATAAACAAACGTTTGATTGGATCTTGCTGCTTATACGTCTCGACTTCTTTCCTGCACACACAAACAGGTTGCAGTGATAAAATCAACAAAGAGTAATACACAGACAAAAGCCTTATTTACAATGCGCCCATGCGTACCCTGGATTAGTTCTGAACGGATTTGCTCCTTCAGCAACCTGAGACCAAAATAATATTAAGGCTTGGAGGTACTCTGTTTTTATTTACATTAGTGAAAAGGCCAAGCAATGCAAACATGCAACCTACCCATGACCACCAATCTGATAGTTTCTTGGCAGTTGCTATTATCCATCCATCATCAACCTTGAGATTTTTGTTAACTGGTGGTATTCCCTGATACATTTGGCTATTACAAGTTAGCAAACAACATCTGGGACGAACATGGCATGGTATCACATAAACAAGTTAATACTTCGTTGTGTCAGAAGCAAGAATAATTCTACTACAAAAGATTAAGTAAACATTTGTTCTCTGCAAATTCAGAGTGACAATCCAACATAGAGTAACAGATGCAAACATTTGGTTACTAATATGCAACCCAGGAAATATGTCCCACACTATGCTGTTCAGAAATGCAGACAACACTAGCATCTTATGTTCGCATGACTTGTGAGGTTTTAAACAAAGTTTGATCCGTTTTGTCAGACACGGACTCTACAGACAATAGTTAGTGTAAAACCTTCACTCTACCAGCATATTTTCTAGAATGACGGGTAAGAAACTAGCAGAATTAAAAAGAACATCAATTTGGACCTGGTTAAAAACAGTGGCCAGACAAACATCTTGATGACTTGATGAAAAGCAAAAGGTCAGTTAATCAGATATTTTCTTATAGCTTTATACCAGACATATGCGCCTAATTTTAAGTAGACATCTTCTTAACTATAACATGAAACCAATCAGGTCACAATTTTTTCAACAAACATTAAGCATCAATAATTAAATGCGAATAATATGTAGTGGTTGAAAACAAAAAAGAAGAAGGGAAAAGAAAAAAAATATTTGTGACAACAATAACATCCCCAGCCCGCAGCCCAACCCTGCTACACACTTAGTTCAAACCTTCCTCCAGACCTCGCCTATGCCACTATGCGTCTAATTAGAAAGCAAATTACAAACTTTCACACGCAGTCACACTGGTAGCTGAAACAAATCGGATCACCAACCTGTCTAAACATACTCCACAGTACACACAGACCTAAAACAAGAAATATGATAGCTCACGATGCAGGGAAAAACAAATTACCTTCAAAAGGGCAATGTGGATGCGTGCGAGGCCGTGGTTGTTGGAGATGAGCGCCGTCTCGATCTCCTCCGCAGAGAGCCCCAGATCCCCCTTGATCACCGGCTCGAACACCTGGAAACCCCAAACCGAAACCCCATGAATCCAACACCCCAGAACCGAATTAGTCCGAGCAAAGCATGGAACCCCGGGAGGGAAAAGGGAGAAAAAAAGAAAACCCTAGGGGAAGCGGGCTCACCCGGAGAAAGTGGAGAACGGAGGCGAGCTCCCAGCGGCGGCGGAGGAGGACGCGGGGGTCCTCGGCCGCGGCGGTGTCCTCCCGAGGTGGCGCTACCGGGGGCTTCGCCGGCGACGAGGACTTGGCGCGCTTCGCCGGCGAGGCCATGTGGGAGCGTTGGGGTGGGCGGGAAAGGGGGGAGTTTTTGTGGGTGGGAGGCGGGAGGCGGGAGGCGGGAGGGAGGGAAGCTTAAGAGGCGGGGAAGTGGGAACTGGGGAGAGAGACGAGAGAGAGACGCAAACGCAGATAGAGGGCCAAATGGGGTCAGTCTCACCTAGGTCTGTTTAGCCCATCTCAGCCTCTCGAACTTCTAAGTTGTCTTACCATTTTACCCCTCACCCCTCCCTTCCTCTCATCTCTCCCACCCCTACGTGGAATCCCACTTTTACCCTTCTCCCCTCCCACTAGTCTCCTCGTCCCTCTCCCTGCCACCCAAACCCTAACCCCTAACGTCGGCGCAGATCCTTGATTTGATCCATCCATGCCCTAACGTGGACGGGCACCGACCCCTAGGAAGATGCGACCGTCACACGCGTGCAACGACAAGTTGAAGCATCTACCCCTGTTGTCGTCGAAACGCCCGCGGCGGGCGCATGCGCGAATGGGACATTGCATTTCCACATGATGACACCACTTGTGTCGTGCCTAAATGGGTCGTGTCATGCCGTGCCAGGCATGACACTATGCGTGTCGGGCCGGGCCGGACCGCTGGGTTGAGGTCGTGACCCAAGCACAGCATGATGCGTAGGACCAGGCCGGCACAACCCGTTTAGGTGGTGGGTCGTGCCTTTCCTGGGCTGGGCCAACGGTATAGTGCTTTGTGCTGACCCAGCTGGTACGACCTATTTGGCCACCTCTGGACACGGAGGCGACACTCTTGCACTGGGCGGTGGAAGTGGAACCAATGATGCGAGGGTGGGGTGGAATGGGCTTGGTTGGTATTAGGCTCTCAGATGGGCTGGATTTGCCGATCCGATTTGTGAGCGACATGAAGGATTGGCCTATAATGTGGAAGTATAGAGGAATTTCTAGACTATATTTTTGTAAAAAAGAAAAAGAAACGTATGTAGGCGGAACTAGTACATGTCTTAGACTCTTAGCAACTAAGAAAGAAAGGACACCCAAATTTGAGCCAAAAAAAGACTCAAATTTGGGTTTGTAGGGATGCACACCCCCACCCCTACCCAACTGAGCTAGCTCCAAACTAAACTTTGCAAGTTGCAATATGGATTTTGCTTAGACTGTTGGCTCCTACTTGAAATCGCGGTAACCCCTCCCAGCCCCCTCTTCCTCTCATCATCTCCGCACCATCTCTTCCTCGCGTGCAGTTGGTTCCCTTTGCCTTCCTCCCCGCCACGACAACCTCACCAGGTTCTGGTAGTGCCTTAGCCCTTAGCCCTTAAGCTTTCCTTCAAGCTACAAACATCATCATGCAAAGAATATAGGACATGCATTGGGGAGACAAGGACACCAATCTATAATAGTGATAAGAATATATCTATAACATTAACTAGGATGGTAGTGCGCGCGATGCTGCGCTGCTATTTCTTTGTTGTTACGGAAACTTTTTTATTTTCGAATTTGATACAACATATTCCAAGGCTGTGGAGTGTATGATTTTGTGTTAGCGTGATTAGGTAGTGTATAGATTGGTCTTAAACATGGTCTATGCTTAGTTTGAAGTGTAGCAATATGGATGACAATGGAAAACATCATTAGCCATTTTTTCTGGACGTTCACATACACAAGTAGCATAGTAGAGATCAGTTAAACAACGTGGAAGGAGCGTATGTTATATATTGGGGCATGTTCCACAAAAGCAAAAACATATCTATATAGGTATTACAGGGGTATCATCGTTATGGCTGAGTTGGGTTATAGTACAAATATCAGGCTGATATGTGTTTTGTAAACTTTCACGCTATCCTGAGTAAGACATGAGCGTATATAACTAACAAAAGCTCCTTGTAGTAGAAAACCTAGTGCTAATCTGGGTGGGAACATATGCATAGACTGCGTGAGCAAAAGCTGTACAACACAATGGTATCACCGATGGATTGGACATAGCAGCTTTGATCTGTAAATTAAGGAATAAGATAGAAAATTAGTAAGAATGAATGTTTAATATGGTAAGGTCAGTATTTCTTTTTTTCCATTTTCCGGGAAGGTGGTGATAATTTTGTAGTCTTTTTTGTTTTCAGTGTGTAATCAGTTAACTAGAAACACATTATGTTTTACTTTTGTATTTTTTTAGCTATACAATGGATCTACCATGTATTAGTACTTCTTTCATCATGCAAATCTACCAGTGATAGCAAGTAGAGCTTAAAAATGTAGAGGTAAGCATATTTGGTTTGCAAAGACATGTGTGATGTTGATGTAGAACAAATGGTGATTTGCAGAGTTTATTAGGATGAGAACGACAGTTTGAGTGAAGGCATTATGGTAAAGACGAAATTCTATCAGTCTGAGAAAGGCATGATGATATGACAATGTTTATGTCGATCAATTTAATCTTTGTTTAAACATAACGCTTATTCTTTGTTATTATAAATTGAGTAATCATGCAGCCTGAAGAGCATTGATAGATCAATCTAAATCGAAGAGGTATTTGGCCAGTTGTTACAGATTACGAAAGCGAATCTAATTTGCAGGCGAGTTGAAAATGGTAGGTAGTATACGCTGTTTGTAGCATGTAGTTATTCTTAAAGTATCTGAATATGTTACCTAATTATATATCTGAATTTGCAGTATCTACGAAGGTACATGCGTTATTTCTGGAAAAAGTGATCGCACACCTCAAATATCCAAAACGTCTAGTTGCATCTTAAGGTAAGTGATAAGCTGTGATGTGTACTTATCTAATTGGAGAGTCAATCATGGAAGAACATCAAATAAGAAGGATTGAACTGACTTAAGTTTTGCTAATGGGTTTGCCGTCGTCATCCTTGAACAGTTTTCTAGTTGTTTTTGAGGCACTTGTAGAGGTGCTACGCCTGTCATTAAAAACAAATAGTTGGAGTTATGTACACGATTGTATGTATGGGCAGCTATGTCTAATAACAGATTTTTCTTTCTTACTGGTTTTGCTAAGGAGGAAAGGTGTAAATCGAAGTTGTACCTTTTAAAGCTTAGCTGCAGAGGAACATCATCTATTTTAGGAGGAGATGCATCTCCGATTGAGAGCTGTTTGTTGGTTGTTTGTGAGGGAGTTGGCTACATCATTATAGAAGAAAACACATAGCATTAGTAGATGATGAATTTTTAGAGCTATATTAGGCATGGTATTTACCGTTGAATGTTCTGCTGCTGGTATCCTAGAGATGTCCTTTTCTTCCTCCTATGCTAAAGAGATGTTTGAAGGTGTGATCATCGTTTTAGAGATTTATTTTGGTTCTTTGTCTGTGCAAGTGTTATCCTGCTGGTAGGTAGTATCTTTTTGTGAAGACAAATCTGTAGTGCTGTCTAGGCTAGTTGGCAGCTACAGCGAATAATGAAATGTGAGGATGGTGGATCAAAAGAAACGATCACTATGCTATTGAAGAATCTAGACCTGCCATTATAAGTCAATGGAGTATTTTGGTAATTAATGACAATCGTCATGTGGACTAATATTTTTCGTGAGTTGGATGAATATGTTATGTTACATGATGATAGATTTTGGATGGTATCATGAGTTGATCGTCATCAAGTCAAAGTTCAAGAAGGGGATGCACCATGTGTTGATGTATATCAAGATCTCGAAGAAAAGATGATCATGACTTGATGATCATCAAGTCAAGAGAAGACCCATCATGTGTTGATGGAGGGCACGTGAAGAAAATCATCATGTGTTGATGATATTCAAGTCAATAACTTGGAACAAAAGAAATCATCATGTGTTGATGATTATCAAAGTCAAGAACCCGGACATAAAGTAAAGATGTGCGTCATAAAGCTTCAAGAAGATGCTCAAGGCAAATGTATTAGCTAGGGCTTAGGATGTGTTCCTAGTCTTTTACCGGTCTCAGTGTTTGGTTGGAAACCGGATTGCTAGTATAGGTTGTCGTACTATTAAGAGGGGTTTTGACTAGTAGCTTGAGTGTGTTATGTGTTGATAGCTCGTTTTGCTTGCTCTAGCTCTTGTTAGTATGTTATCGATGTTTGCGAATGTGTTTTGCAAATAGTCGAGGCTCGTGCATAATCCTTGTAGCATGTGACTTTAGTTTACAATTGTGTTTTGCAAATGGTTTAAGTATATGTACCTTATTCCTTGTGGTGTGATTCTAAAAGTTGGCAAATGTATTTTGCAACTTGTTAAGAATCTCGCCTTCTCGCCTTCACCCTTTGGTTGCATCGCGCATCAATTGGCAAATGTGTTTTGCAAATTGAGTTGAAGCGAAATGCAAAGTCATTTTTTCAGCTTTCCAAGTCTCTGGCGGTTTGACCGCAGGCTTTTGGGCGGTTTGACCAGTCCTTGAGAGGTTGACCGAGCTGTGTGCCAGTTCCTTGTTCTGGCGGTCTGACCGCCGTGGTTGACCGGTCTGACCGGTGGGCAACCGTTCTGACTGCCATGTGTTTGCCGATCTGATCAGACCTCCAGGTCATGTGACCTGGTCACCTTTTTCCAGCGAATGTGTTTTTATGGATGTTGTTGTCTCCTTTGTGGAGCGGTCTGACCGCCATGTGTTGGTCGGTCTAACCGGACCCGCGGTTAGCCTCCTCGGTCAGCTTTTTCTAGAGAATGTGTTTATCTGGTTTTGGTTGGAGCGGTCTGACCAGATCCTTGGTGGTCTGATAAATTTGGTCCGGTTTGACCGACCCTTGTGAGGGCGGTCAGTCCGGATGTGTGTCCAACAGCTAGTTTTGTAGCCGTTGGAGCAAGGGCGGTCTGACCGGCTATTGGTTGGCGGTCAGATCGGGTTTTCCTATTTTTTTTTTGCATATTCTTCTCTAACGGCTAGTTTTTGTGCGTGGGTGTATAAATACCCCTTGTGACCAGTTGTGGGAGAGTTGCTGGTGCTATTCCCATTCCCTTGAGCAAAGAGCAAGCTCTCTACTCTTTTTTGTGTATGTGTTGCACTTAGTGAGCTTAGAGAGTGAAATCCTAGTGCATGTGTTGTATTAGGTACTAGATTGTGTATTCATTGAGCTTAGATAGTTGATTCGTTCAAGTGAGCGTCTCCGACTTATTACTCTTGGTGTCTGCCGTCACCTAGACGGATTGGAAGAGTTATGCCGGTGATCTTCTCAAAGAAGGTTGTGAGAAGACCCAGGCGGTTGTGAGTGGTTTGGTGCTTACCATCTCCGAAGTGGAGGAAGAGCAACCCTGAGTGGATCAAGGTGTTGGTTCGAGTTGTGAGCCGGTCCAAGTGGTTGGATTTACCTCAGAGGTGTTGGCTCAATTAGTGGAGCCGGTCCAATTTGGTTGAGCTTACCTCAACGTGGATTAGGAGAGACCGGTAAGTCTCCAAACACTACGGTAAAACATCATTGTGTCTTTGTGTTTGTTCTCTTACGTTTTACTTTGTGTAATTTACATACCTAGAATTAAATTGTTTACATATCTTTGTATGATTGCTATCATTATCAATAGTCTTATTTTGTTGGTGCACTTAGTCAATACTAGTTGATTTAGGTTTTAATTAGGTAAAACCGAATTGATTTACAATTCCGCATAAAACTCGGTTTTAGCCAAAAGTTTTTTAAAACCGCCTATTCACCCCCCTCTAGTCGGCCTCCTCAATCTTACAGCTGTGTGTGCACTTAACTGTATGCATATTGGTAGCGAAAAGAGATTAGGTGGTACTTGAGTGTGGCAAGCAGTGGACACAATCTTCTATGTTTTGTGGGGTTCGGTAATAGCGATGTCTAGCTCTATTTGTTGTATGGGGTACCGGTGCTGGAGGAGTTGTGTCGGGATCCAAAAATACAATTCTAGATCCTCTGTGTAAACTACACTAGTCTAGTATCACGCTAGTGCACACAGTGGCAACATCGATGAAATATCATTTCCATATACAAAGATGACTAATAAATAGGCAAATAACAATAAATATCAGAGTAAAGACCTTAAGGTCAAAGCTTACAATTAATACCTCAGAAGGCGAATAGCTCAATTAAACTGCAACGGAACGTAACGGAATAACTTCAGTGAAGCCCATCCATATGCCCACAGGCAATCCGCTGGGGTAGTGCGACCTAGTTCTCCACGATCCTTGAAGTAGACCTTGTTGATCGACAATTCCTCCACTTCTATTGATTGATTATAGCAAGTATGAGTACACAACCGTACTCATAAGTCATAACACAGAATGCAATTTATAGATGATGGCTTATTCCAAAGGAATGGCTTTTGTGGTTCTTTTGTAGAAATGCAACATTTGCAATTGAATATGAATAATATATTGAAAGCATAATTCAAAACAAATAGACAATATTAATTTATCAGTTGTTTTCACAAAGACACATAGCCTAATCAAATTCTTTCACACAGCCACATGATTTAAATCACACAGCTGTCCCTTCCCAATTGTTTTACAAAAATCTACCCCTCGTGTGAAATCCCCGAGCATGTCCATGACCGCGGATGCGGCTATTCGAATAGATTGATTAACACTCTGCAGAGGTTGTACACTTTACCCATAAGATGCAATAAACTGGATCAGAGTTGATCACAACAAAACCTTTTAGAAACTTCATCTCAAGCATTGACACTCCCAGTGTGCTTTACCGTCACATCAACCCTAACACAGTGCTTTGGCATAACACACACCGTTGGACAGGGAAGTGGCGAACCGTCCCGCGATACGGCTACCTAGTAGCACACACTTCCACCCATCACCGAACTCCTAACCTACAACCTGAGTAATAAATATCGAGAATCTATAACTTACTAAGTTAGACCCGTCCCATCAGGCATGTGGTTGTACGAAAGGCCCAGTTCAACGGCGCACAAAGTTAAGTCCCTAATTGACCAAGGCAAAACTTCCAATTTCTAACTATGCCACAGAAATTACCATTCCCATTCACAAAGTCGACCAATTCACACAGTGCCACTTACCTCTGTCTAAATCGTTTCTCTCCCTGTTGGTTAAGTGCAACATATGCCATCAACGAGTAATAGCACACAGTACACACAGTTTTATCACATAGTTCTATAATCACTTAGTCAGGTTTATATTTGCAACCCACATGAGATGATGACTCGTAGCATGACTAAGCAGACTAATCGTATCTAACCAACTCACGTTGGTGCAACAATAATACCAACTAAATAATACCAATCTAAGGTGACAAAAGATTATGACATAACAATAGACAAGGTGGATATAACAAATTGGATAATAACTACATCCAAAAGCATTTAAATAAATACTTAAAGTAAATGCAATAATTTGAATCAAAGTAATTTTAGAAAACTGGGATTCAACATGATCAAAGGTACAACTTGCCTTGCTATAGCAATGATGATCTTATTTTATCTTCAATCTTCTATTTCCTTGATCTTCAGCTCCTTCGGACAATTCCGGGACTTCAACGTCTAACGAGAAAGAAAACGTAAAAACAAACGAAATTCAAAAAGACAAATCAAATAAACTCCAAATTAAAATTGAATGGTACTAAAATATAGATAATGAATTTAGATGAATTTAGAAACTTGAACGAGTTCAATTGAATTCGGATGAAGAAGATATGGCTCTCGGAAGATTGAAACTCACATGAAATGATGAAAAAGGAAAAAGGGAGAGAGAAACTGACAAGTGGGGTCTATGGAATATTCCTAGAATATTCTATTCCGAAAATATTAGAAATTGGTTGAGTGTGACATGTGGGACCTACTGATATTTATGAATTTCTAGATTTAAAATAATTCCAAAAATAAGGTAGAGAGAGTGACATGTGGGACCAATAAGATAAAATGATTTATCAAGAATTACATTAATTCCCGAAAATAAGATTAGAGGTTGACATGTTGGCCACTGGTCTATGGACCAGGTCCACAGAGAGATGCTAGTCCACGCCTCCACGGTGGACCAAGCTCATAATCTAGGGTTGACCAAGAGTTGACTAACATGCGGGACCCGCATGTAAGTGAGAGAAATAATTAGGGTTTTAATTGGGAGGATGACGTGTGGGGCCAACATGTAAGAGAGAGACTTGTAATGTGATTTAGATGGATTGTATGGCATGAAGGGCCCACACAACAGAGAAAGGAGACAAAGAGAAAGAAATCAACATGAAGCCACTAAACCGAACCAAAAAATAGGAGCAATGGGGAACAGCGGCGTCGGCCTGCTCATGCGCACGGCATCAGCATGGCAAGAACTTAGTACCGATATGGCAAAGGAATAAAAAATGGAGATAGAAATACTTGGGTCTTCAGAGCAAAGAAGAAAGGAAAGTTCCACGCTCTGGACAACGCATGAACGAAGCAATGGAATACATGAAACACAACAGTGAACAGAGGGCATGGCTGATTTTGGCGCATGGAGTCGACAACAATTGGAGGCGAACCAATGGCGGTGAAGGGGCAAAATGGAAAGGAAACGACGAGCCGAAGATGATGACGTGGTCCACACATCGAGAATCGGCACCATGCGCTTGCAACAAGGCGAAGAACAGCAGCGGCGACGGCCTCACGGGCGTGTACTACTTCGGACGATGCTCTGCGAAAAGGGAGGTGAGCATGGCGTAGAACACGGCGATACGTACTCAACAGTGGTGGAGTTGAAGGCAGAGGATCAACGGTTGCAGAGTAATTGGCTGGAGAAGGAAGACGTACAAGAGGCGAGAGAACGCTCGATTCTCGGCGCACGGTGGATGAAACATGAATCTAAAAGATGCGAAAAATAGGTATCAACAAGGTGCACGAGATGACGCGATCAGATTTTGAAAAAACTCACCGAGGAGGCGTGGCGCTCGACGTACGCGTTTCAGTGTCCTGGCTCGATATGGCCGACGGTGCTCCAGTGGTCTTCGGGCGAAGGAGAATGAAGCATGACATAGAACGTGACGACACGAACCCAACGTCGTAGACGGTTCGGCCATGTGACGTCGGATGAAGGTGCAACTCCCCGGAGAAGACATTTGGTTAGAGCTCGGTATTCTGCCGATGGCGACAAAGATATATTGATTCGGAGGAAACCAAATCAGGGGATTGGAAGAAGAGATCAAGACGGACGTTTGGACGTGAACAGTTTGCTTTTATATGCACCGTGGAGAAAGATATGGAAATTAGAATTTTTTGGCCGAGAGACGTACAGGAACGAGTTCTGTTCAGGACTCTCTGTAGTCGGTTGGGATTAAGGACGAACAATACCGCGTATGTTACTGTAGCACGTGGGAGGAGAGAGAAAGGAAAGTATTTTCGGAATTAAAGAAAATCCTAAAAATTAAGGAGATCAAATAAATAGCAAACAAATCCAGAAAATACCAAAAAATACCAAACAATTCCTTGGAACACAAGGAAGCCAAATAACACAGGTTTTTATTTAATTAATGTTTAGATTAGTCAAATTAAATATTTTTAAATTTAGAAAATCCCTAATTAAGCTTTATTAATTCAAATAAAATTGGTGAAATTTTCCAGGGACCTAAACTACTCAAAAGATTTTGAAAAACCAAATTTTGGGACGTTACAAGTTGCAAAGATGAGGAGCTTCCTCCCAAAGTATGAGTGTTATGTAAGAAGGGGGGAAACAAAGAAAGTTAGGACAACAACATTAAGCGTGAGATCTCTCGAACAATTAAAACTTAGACCTATTTTGTTATGTAAGAAGGATTTTTTTTTAACAAAACCTCGTCATCCTGTTTGTGCAAACCAGCGCATGAGCATCGCTAGGTAGCGCCTAGAGCGTTTTGCAGACGCCTCTTCACGCGAAACATGAGAGGGGGGGGGAGGTGGTTCTAAAGCACGGAAAACATAAAAGTAAGTAAATCTGGAAAAACATGTAATGGCAAAAAAATGATAATAACATGTGGGCAGGAAGCGTAACCGGAAGAGACGTGTGTAGTTATGGTCGAACCGGTTAATGGTAAGCCTTCTTGACAACCCAAACGAAAGAAAAGAAAATAGAATCGGTGCCAAAAACAAAGCATATATGAAACACGCATACGATAATGAGTCCAACTAAAGCAAGGGAAAGTTTGAAATGTTATAACCGCCGACGACCCACCTTGGCAGGGGCGTGAAGAAGAGGGCCGCAAAGACAGAAACAACAGCATGGTTGGAAACCCTGCTGTCGCATCTATTCCACAAGAAGACATATAGTTTTTCAATATAAAACAACACATGAGGGAGAGAGGCAAAGTAATAACCAACTATAGTAAGGATCAGCAAGTGCGGGTCTCACCCCAACATGCATACCATCAGAAAGGGCAAACCTTGTTATACCACATTTCCGTGACGCACCAACCATGGATTCCATGTTCGTAAACAAGTATGATTGTAAAGGCATGAAGAACACCAATACATAATGGCTAGGTGAGGAGGCTGAGCAGGATTGAGCTAAACAAGAACCGAACAGAAGAAATAAATATAGATCTAGGAACAAACTGTTTACTGGTTCATAAAAAGGCGGTCAAGAGGAAAAGCAAGGAGAGGAAATAGCATGGGTAACAAATCGTGAAATCTGAGCAAATCATGGACTAAATGGACCAAACCATAGACTAAACAAGGACGTAAGAGCCAACCTAGTAAGGACAAAACAACACAACAATCATTACATGTAACAAAAGCAAATCCAGGTCAAGTAGGTCGAATGCGACTATCATTAAAATACATCTACGAATAAAGCATCGTTTTCGGTCGTATATAATTGTGGACACACTAACATGTACCATATACACAAAAAGGAAACTCAAGCGACACAAACCGATTGCAAAGGGTTGAACCCGTTCATGCACGATGATTGATTTCCTCTGCTGAAGACAATGTAGAATCATGGCTATCTTGTACAAACAATAGTAAAACTATAGGTAAACATTTTAGAAAGTAACAAATTCGTAGGAATGCGAGAACTGTCGAACCTCTTATTTGGACGAACACTGACAAGCACGCAACAATCAATCATTCTAAACCTGAGGAGATAACAAAGGGGTAGCGGTAAATCACATTAGCAAACAACAACGCAGAATCATGGCTCTCTTGTACAATCAATAGTAAAACAACAGGTAAACATTTTGGAAAGTAACAAATTCATAGGAATGCGAGAACCGTCGAACCTCTTGTTTGGACGAACACTGACAGGCACACAACAAGCAATCGTTCTAAACTTGAGGAGATAACAAAGGAGTAGCGGTAAATCATGTTAGCAAAAATAGAATGAAAAGCAGAACAAATACGAAGAGAAATTGAGTGGATCCTAAAAAGCAAATGTCACCGATAAATGACCAACTAAAAGGAAATAGCTAGTGTCAATGGTTTTCCCTCCAACAAAAAAAAAGAAATATACTAGTCCGAAAGGACGAAGGGCAGCTCCACGATGGCTACAACAAGAACATCTACACCTGCATAGGCAGAAAACAAAAGAAACCTTAGGAGAAAAAAAAGGAATACCAACAAACCACGAGAGCAAAAACCAAGAGTAATGCAAAACAAACAAGGACATAAATGTGGTGGAACCTAAAAAGCAAACTTCACTGGTGGCATGCGGCGCGCGCGACTGGTCGATGGCAAAGAACGACCGGTCGAAAGTTGTGTCTGCAAGGACGAATGAATTATGCGAAGAGTGTGTGTCTGTGATGTCGCTCGCAAACAACCTAGACTGCAAACCAAAACAATGGAGCGAGTGTAGAACAAGGGAACCGACCAGGGCAGCAAAGCAATGAACCACACATAGTAAAAGGCAGGTCAACACGAAAACGACCTGACAAAGTGAAAAGCAATGAAGGGAGGGCCAAACGATTGCATGGACCAGCTAGTAGCGTCAATTACACAATCGATGAAGAAACAAAAAGGGTGTGGCGCAACAGTGAGCAGACATCGCGCCTTTGCAGCAACGTTTGCCTCCCACGCGCATGAGATTTAACACACAGCAAGTAGGACAAGATGCCACATTGATTGTGTGGACGCATCATGGCGATCCATTCGGTGTCTTGCAGCAAAGCGAACGTCACAAGCAAAGGTGAGGCACGTGACGCTGAAGAAGCGAGGAAAGGAGGAGAGGAGAGGAGAGGAGACTGCTTGCGCAGGCCGTGCTCCGGGAAATGTCAAAAAGCTGTGGGCAAAATAGCAGGAGCCAGGCTATGTATGAAAACGTGTAAATGGAAAGGTAGAGAGAGAGTAGAGGATGAGAGAGTGAGTGGGGAAGGGAGGTATTGCAGATGCATGTACATGTGTGTATGCAACGATGCACTGGTTGCACTGTTCGACCAGCAAAGCTATCCGTCGCAAGGAAAGCCAATCGGTGCTTGACACAAACGTAGACAAGACCCACCTGGCATTGCAACGCACTCACGCGAGCTACAACACAATAGCGGACAGCATCGGCAGCCCTCAGCGACGTTGGCTCTGCACGCACAAAACTCGAAGCATGGTGCAAAGAGTAAGACATGACGGGACGAAACATGGCCACACTTGCAACAACATGGACTCACCGGATGGTTCGAAGGAATGACGTCACTTCGACCGGAGGGAAAGCGTAAAACGCAGTGTACGATGCAATCGAACGCGCACAACGAATAACGCTACCGAAGCAAACCCACCAGGCAGGTGGCCATGCGCGATTGGAAGAAATCGCCCGTGAAACACGGGGAGAGCTCTGATTCTGGGCGCTATAAAGAGTTGTATATTCATTATAACTATAGCTATAATATCTATAACTACGATAACAACATGAGGTATCGACAATGATGGTGGTCGTGGCGAGGAGAGGAAAGCTCCTCTCCTAGAACATGAATTATGCACGTGCCGAGAGGAGTAATTATTTCATTAACTATAGTCAGCATCATCGGTTGATGCAATCTAGGATCAATTCGATTTTTGTTACTAGCGGTCTTGATTCATCTTAGCCATGTAGTATTTCTGTGCTTAATTCACACTCTCCAGTGCTGGATCATGATTTATAACCGAGATGCACCTCGGTGTGTCTTGATTTTATGTTGTTTTAGTTTCTTTGGGTATACACTTGTCGTATGTTTAGGCTTAGCACTTAGGGATAAGGGTGAAAATGGATCGAATAGTGGTGAAACCATATTCATATTCGTAACTTTTTAAAGGAATACAAATATGGATTTGAATATGCTCAAATACGAATACGAATACGAATAGAATATCTACACGATTTGGTCAGATCTAGATATCCGCATAACTTATGTAATGTGAAGATATTAGTGACGCTTTATCCTTGTACACACACAATCATTCTAATCTATTTATTTCACCTAAAGGACCATGAATTCACATTAAATTAAGAAAAATCATCCAACTAATTCGACATACTGCAATAAAATACTTATATTGCTTCATCGAATTCGAATATTGTTGGACCAGAACGGTGACTAGCGGGGTGAGGTGAATAGGAGCGCTACTCTTTTTCGACCCCGATAGTGTTCGACTTCTTCTTCTAAGTAGTTGTGGAAGCTATAAAGATCAGAAACACAAGCACAGCGGAAGTCTTGCGTTGAAACCAAAAATCCCCAAGGCAAAGACTGCCTGGCCGGTCGCCAATGCTTGGTCGGTTTGACCGCCCAAGGGTCGGTCTGACTGCTTGAGAGGCCGGTCTGACCTCTATTTGCAAGAGTAGTAACCCACGAAGATCACAAATCGACCTAACATTCAATTCGGTGATCCAAATCCCCTGATATTTCAACCTTAGCTCATCAAGAAGGCAAAGAACCTATTCCAATCGACGATCGGGACGATCGAAACCAGGGTTTCACGAATTTCTTGGATGAGATCAACAAGGCACAATAACCGAGGAAATTCAATCTTTGATCTAAAAAACATGCTCGTGGGTGGATGATGGTCAATATGACCGTAGAGAAATTCTCACACGTCCTAGCAAGCTAGATCACAATAAAAGACTCAAGGAAAACCAAAGGAACACACAAAATCCCAAAAGATATCAAAGAGAGAGCAAGAGCAAGAGAGAACTCGTCTTGGGATAAATCTTGCTTAGATTGATTCAAGAGATTGTTGGTTTACAACCACTCCATCATGGATGACCAAAGCTCAACACTTGAGTACTCAATCAATCCATCTACCTCAAACCCTAACCTCCTCTATTTCCACTTTCCAAAATTACAAATTAGGGTTTCTTGGAAGGGTCTTGGATTGGGTGCAAATTCTGCACCTATTTCTTTTATAGTGGAGGCTAGGTCAAAAGAGAAAATATTATTGGGTGCCCGTTAAGTCCACACACAAATAGGTCTACACTCACACACACTTCTCAAAGTGGATGATAAACTGAGTCTGCCGAATCCGTCTCTTCGTGATCTTCATCTTCACTTGACGTAAACTGCCTATCCCTATGTCGTCTTGCGCCGTAATTTCTCTAAAGGTCACCAACCCGGTATTTTAGTGAAGATACCAAAATACCCCTTCTCGATCCTTCTCCAAAGACTGAGTTCAATCGTCGTGAAGCAATCCCATATTTTACCACGTGTATGTTGATCAATGACTCTCTGCATGTCGGCGAGTTTCTCCCATCCGACTCCCACCGGAACCACCATGGCACTTGCACCCCCTCGCGCCACTTGAAGCAACCCGTTGCACCGAACTTTTCGTTCAATCATTCTTGTCCATCTTGTGCCATACTTGAGTCCACTGACTTCACCTGACATCATTGATCATTATGGACATCAGCTCTCCTAGCCTAGTACCAATCATCCTCGCCGTTGACAGTCGTTGAATCCAAGTCACCTGCACCAATAGACCAAGAAATCGATTTTGGGCACAAGTGTAGGATCAAGGATAACCGACTAGAGGGGGGTGAATAGGAGGTTTTTAAACTTTTTAACAATTTAACAATTTAGCCAATTAACAACTTAGTCTAAACAAGTTATACTTCTAGTTAAGCAATTCAATCACAATAAACAAGCTAGAAATATAAATGCGGAAAGTAAAGACTAGAGATAACCACAAAGACACGACGATGTTTTTCCCGTGGTATCGAAGACTTGCCGGTCTTCACTAATCCACGTTGAGGAAGCTTGACACCTCAAGCCGGCTCTACGAATTAAGCCTTTCCTCGATTCACTATGGTTGTTCTTCCTCCGCTCCGGAGATGGTGAACACCGAACCACTCACAAGCTTGCACCGGGCCTCTTCACAATCTTCTTTGAAGAGATCACCGTTCTCCGCCACCAAACCGTCTAGGAGTGCGGCAACACTCCAAGAGTAATAGACCGACGGTCTTCACTTGATGACACTTAAGTGCAAATGGATCAACTAGGAGTATGAATGCACTTGAATGTATCTCAACAAGCTCACAATGAATTGACAAGAATGTTTTGAGTGTTGAGTGAATGCACAAGGCTCCCAAGGCTCTAGAGATGTTAAATGGGCACTAGCAACCTGTACAAGAGAAGTCGGGGGGGGGGGTATTTATAACCCCCACCAACAATTATGACCGTTGGGGACCAAACCCCAACTCTTCAAATAAAATCGAACGATCATGAGTTATCGAGCGAGACGACAAGACTTCTAAGCGAAAGCATACCAAGCTGCTAGAACAAATACTAAACATAAACAAAATAGCCGTTGGACAACCCAGTCGGAATGACCGCAGTAAACTAGCTGCACGTCTGAAACTCCCGATCGTTCAAGATTTCTGAGCGATGCGACCGAAAGTAGGGTTTCACAATTTGCTGAAGTTTACAAGCGTTCTGGAATTTTTGTACCACCATATAAAAAACGGAATGACCGCAGGCCGGTACGACCGTTCCCAACTGCGGAACGTCCGATTTCCAAATTGATTTTTTGAGCAGATTTACACTTGTTCTGTTTTTATTGAACCGCCTCACAAATTTCGGTACGACCGATTGTCATGGGCGGTACGACCGATTTCCATAAGAGATTCTGAGGCAAATTGCATCGCTTCTGGTTTTCTTGAACCGCCAACTAAAATTCAGAAAGACCGCAATGCGGTATGACCGTTCAAGGAGCCGGTCGTTCCGCTTGAGCACTCAGTTGGCTGTCCTCTTCAAAATACGGTACTACCGCCAAGTAAAGTCCGGTCATACCGCACCAAGCGGTACAACCGCAATTATAACCGCGGTACTACCGATTTTGGACAGAAGCACTTCAAGCTTTCAAATTCAATTTCAAGTTTAAATTCAAATGCATGCATGATCCTAAATTGATCCATATGGCACAAGAACATGCTATCAAGCTACTAGCCATGATCCCTGTTAGTAGTACGGCATTTATCCTATAATCCGGTCTTCCAACCAAAACTCCTAAGACCGGTAAAATAGAAAAAGAGAACCTAGACTACTTGTACCTTGTCTTTGAGCCAAAAGATCTTCGTGTAGTCCATTTTCATACCACTTTGCATCACTACGTTCACCAATGGGATTTAACCTTGTAAATACTCAATAAACACGTTAATCCCATATTCACATATTATCATTAATTACCAAAATAATTTTTAGGGGCCTAGATGCTTTCAACAAGTTCTTTGCAACTTGACCCACATTGGCCAAAACATGTATCATGCAATACCTATGCACTGAAACTCATCACTTTAGTCAATCCTACGAAATTCACCACCTTCCCGGTGCATGAACAGGTTCTGGCTGGTTGGACCATCGCCCATGGCCGGTCTAACTGCCAACCAATAGCCGGTCAGATTGCTTAGGACTTAGGGGAAAAAATCCAAGATCCCGGACTTACACCCTCTCTAGAATTTTTAAACTCTATCTAGTTTCAACTCGAAACTCTAATTCCAATGAGACCAAGTTCAGACGCACCCTCTCACCTTCCTCCATACGTGATTTTTGGCCGATTTCTGAAATTCACAAGTTGACTTTTTGGTTGGTCAGACCGCCACATGTGGGCAGTCTAACCGCCGTGCCCCCAGACAATCAGACCACCATTGGCCTAACATAGTCTGAAACTTTCCCAAAACCGAGGGTTTCTCCAAACACCTCGACGCTATTGCCAATTGTTTAACACACTAAGATTAGCCTCATATCCCCATGATTTCCACAAATACGAATAGTTCAGATAAAAGAACAATTCAGATGAGAAAATTTCATACCATATTTGGATCCATATTTTTTTTATGCGAATTCAAAGACGAATAGGAAAGAAATTGTGAATCGGATTAAAAAAATCTATACCGTATTCGTATCCTATCGAATACGTTAGACGAATAATACGAATAATTTGTATCCGTTTTTTCATCCCATCCGATTAACAAATTCTCTCTTGTCCATATTCGCGTTCGCATGAAAAATATGGATGTGAATGCATGGTAAGGACTTTTCCTATCCAAAATGTTATTTTATCTGTACTATTCGTATTTATATTTGATGAAGAAACTAATATAGTTTTTTATTCCAACATGCCTAATCAGTTGGACAAGTTTTTTAAATTTAATGTGAATACATGTTCCTTTACGTGCAAATAAATAAATTAGAATGATTAAGTGTGACTGCACGAGGATAGAGTGACATTAATATCTTCACATTACATACGCTACGAGGATATCCAGATCAGACCGAATTGAGTAGACACTCAATTTGAATTCTCATTCGTTATGACATTTGATTCATATTCATATTCGAGCGTATTTAAAGTCTTATTCGTAAAAAAAATACAAATATGAATGTGGTTTCACCACTATTCGATTCGTATTCGATCTATTTCCTGCCCCTATTAGCACTTGGGTTTTGTTGTGTTGGAGCTCGGTCTCTGGCTCGAAGCTGGTGTTTCTAATGAGCAACATTCTTCTTGAGGCTTTTTGTGAATATATCGATGGAGCATTGGGCTCATCTCCAACGCATGGTGCATCAAGACTCTAAACACACCTGGTTTGCTTTTATTGCTTGTGGAATTCTCGTCGGGAGCATCCACACTAGTTCGGAGCTAAATGTCTCATTTGTTCGTTGGGATACACACACTGTTGCTCACTTTTTTTTGCAAAGGATCATCGTCCAATACAAGTAGGTGTTCAAATGCATCGTTATTTCTGTGTTGATATATTCACTACTACAGAAAAGGTATTCATAGACGGTTTCATGAGCCGTCTGAGTTTATGGGTCAGTGATGACATGAGGTCATCATGAGCGATTTTCAACCGTCTCGTGATGCATACTTTCCTGCACGGTTATTAATCGAGAACCGTCGTGATAAGTATATATCATGATGGTTTGTGGTCAAACCGCTCGTGATGACTTTTCTCTATAAAGCCCCAGCGGTGGTTTGCTTGTGCCATTAAATCGACATCATATATATATTGTTCGTAGTCTCTCGGTCACTTTGGGGATCGTCCACATGACATGAGAAGGATGAGACAGTAGCCACGGGCAACCTCATTGAGCCCCTACAAGTTTAAAAAATATGGATGCCAAGAGAGCGTTAGGACATCCAATAACCTGGATGTTGTCGATAGGTAATTGGACCTAGGTTCAGAAAGTGACGTGGACGTGCAGGTATTCCGACTGGGAAGTGACATCATGTATCAGCAACTAACCATTCTTGATCATGTAATCGTCTTTAAACCTAACAAGAACACCAAGCAACCATTCTCATATTTCAAAAGAATTCTCAACTTGTTGCTTGGTGTTCCTGTTGGGTTTAAAGACAATTACATGCTCAAGAATTGTTGGTTGTCGATAGATGATGCCACTTCCCACGGAGTACCAAGATCAACGCCACTTTCAACATATAAGTCCAATTACCCATCGACAACATCCGTAATTGGATGTCCCGACGCCTCCTTGCATCCATACTTTTTAAACTTGCAGGGCTCAATGAGGTTGCCCATGGATACCGCCTCATCCTTCTCATGTCAGTGGATCTAATCCTAAAGTGGTCGGAGATATATATATATATATATATATATATATATATATATATATATATATATATATATATATATATATATATATATATATGATGCCGGTTTTAATGGCACAAGCAACCATCGCTGGAGACTTCATAGAGAAGAGATTATGAATGGAATAGTAGGACGACTGGATGCAAGAGGTAGGAGAACTTGACCTAAGATGAACACAGTTACACAAACAAAGGTGAAATGAATGGCGAGAGACAAAGATAAGACTATTAACATCATTACATCACGAGCAAGGGACTATTAATATGAACTAATTATCAATTCAATTTCAAAGATAAGACTATTGACATCATTACATCACAGAGCAAGGGACCATTAATATGAACTAATTATCAATTCAATTTCAGATAAGACTATTGACATCATTACATCACGAGCAAGGGGACTATTAATATGAACTAATTATCAATTCAATTTCACATAAGACTATTGACATCATTACATCACGAGCAAGGGACTATTAATATGAACTAATTATCAATTCAATTTCAAAGATAAGACTATTAACATCATTGAGCGGTTCATCAAGAAGACAACAAGACCAAGGGTGTCCAAACCAACCACACCAAGAGTAGCCCTCGGCATCCATCGCAGAGCACTAGCCATTTTCATCACAAAGCAAGGGGTAGAGAGCAGAGAGGGAGTAAGGTAGGGTGATACCTCAAGAAATAAGAACAACCACGGCGAGCCCACCACCAAGCCACAACCCTCATCCATCTCCTTCACCTTGCATAAAATCACACAAACATCAGGACACAACTTAAGGCTCAAGCATAAAAATCAAACTCAACAAAAGACATTAAGCTAACAGATCTAGAGGAGAATAGAGGAGGATGGGAAAGCAAAGCCTGGCCAGGCCCGAGCGCAGGAGGCCGAAAGCAGAGAACCAAGCCATGGCGGCAAGAAGAAGCGACACGCTGGTGGCGACATCACCGTGGTTGTGGACGACCACGACATTTGCACAAGACACTACGACTATCGTGACGATCTTGTGCAAGGCAGAGTGGTGTCACAACTGCGGCGACGGCGACGGCGTTCGGGCGGCGATTTATTTAGGTCGGCGGCGTCAAGGTGGGGAGGGAACAGACGAGAGTAAATCTTGTTGGGAGTGACGAGTTAGGCGGCGCAAACCCTAAGCGGTCTTTGGGAGTGACGAGTTAGGCGAGCGCAAACCCTAGCGTAAGGGCTCCTACTAATAAAGACTTATCACTGAGCGGTTCTATTATGGAACCGTCGGTGATAATATCCTGCATTTGTTCCATAATGGAACCGCTCTGTGATATGGTTTTTTCTCAAGTATATTTATCTTGTATATACACTTACATGACATGAAGAAATTACGTGTTTATATGTCAATTTTGTCATTTAAATACTATTGAAAATTTGCTTTAACTATATATACATACATACATATATACATATACATATACATACATATATACATATACATATACATACATACATACATACATACATACATACATACATATATATATATATATATATATATATAGTAATAATTCAACATATAATTAATATAGTAATTAACTTCACCTCCAAACTTTTTTTTCATTTTGGAATTTTCATATGGCCAAACAGCGTGGCCAGTCGCTTACAAAAATATTAAAAAAGTAGAAACCTATAATTAAACAAAGTTTTTCTAGTGGCGGAGGTAGGCTGCTATCTCCGTCTTCAATACTTCATAGGCGATGGCGTCGGCATCGGACGGTTCCTGATCATCAGCGAACGAAGCCTGAAATGTGTCCACCCGCTGACACACTCATTCGAGTGTCTCCCGAAGATCCTCAGACTGTTGAACCAAGAAGAATTGAGCCCATAGGCTCTCTTCCCTTGCTTGAGAGGTCTCGGCACCGTCGACTCGGCCGCCGCCGCCGACATTCTGTGATCAAGTGATGGCAAGCCTCCTGGAGACGTGCAACATCGTTTTGGAGGACCACGTCGATGACGCGGTAAACTCGTCGAAAGTGGGAGATCACCTGGAAGACACGACGGAGGAGGATGTCAAGACGGCGGAAGGTGGCCGTCACCTGCTCGGGCAAATTCTTGGCCGATGTAGGAGTGAAGACACTGTTGAAACAGTAATCTTCCGCAGCATGGTTCAACGTACAGTGAGAGAGATGCTCGTACAGTGCGGCTAGGTAGGCCATCAATGCCAGCGACAAGGAAGAGGTATATTATCTCAGGCTCTTAATAAATACTTTATTTGATCACTTTATATATTTGAGCCAACTAAAGAATAATAGATAGCCAATATGTATATTATCTCATGTAGGTCCACATAACGGGAAATTAATCCAACAATATCTCCCACTTGGACAAATGAGTAAATACATATTAAAAAAACTTTATGAGCTCCAAAATTGCTATCTATGTTATGAGCATCTATAAACCAATCCGGTCCATCAGTTATGTCGATATAGGATCAAAGCGGTCTTCGTCACTTTAAAGCGTAACTAAACCCATCAATGGTCACATATGTCAACATAAAAGAACGACATGGATCAAATATGAATGTGTAGCATGGAAATTACATGAAATGTGATCATGACATGCCTATTTCTAACTGGTCCAACTTTATACCTTATGAGATCAAAACATCTTCTCAGAACCAAAAGAGAAGACATGAATTCAGAGTAAAAGAACATAAACTTTATTTCTCTAGAGAATATAACTGAAGGTCTTTATACTAAACTGATATTGTCACATGAGCATAAGGAAAAAAATTACAAACTCCCACTTGAACTAAATTCCATAAGTGAAACCACACCCATATGAGCAACATGCTCGTGGAACACTTTAGGTGTTAAGCCTTTAGTGAACGGATCCACAATTATGGAGTCTGTACCTACATGCTCAATAGACAATTTACCACTCCGAATTCTTTCTTTCACAACTAGGAACTTGATGTCTATATGCTTAGATTTAGACGAACTCCTGTTGTTATTAGCCTATATAACTGCAGACTTATTGTCACAATACAACTTTGGTGGTCTGTCGACCTGATCCAAAATTCGCAGCCTTGTGATAAAGTTCTGCAACCATATCCCATGATTTGAAACCTCATAGCAAGCAACATACTCAGCTGCCATTGTGGACAGGGCAACAAGTGACTGCTTAGCGCTTTTCCAAGAAACCGCACCTCCACTAAGTAGATAGATGTAACCTGAAGTGGATTTGCGAGTATCTTGGCAACCAGCAAAATCAGAATCAAAATACCCAATGATCTCCAACTGATCCGATTTCCTATATGTGAGCATGAAATCCTTCGTCTTTTGCAAATACCGCAACACTTGTTTTGCTGCGAACTAATGATCCAGTCCTGGATTGCTTAAATACCTGCTTAGCATTCCAACAATATATGCCATATTTGGTCTAGTGCAAACTTGAGCATACATCAAGCTCCCTATCAAAGATGAACAGGGGATGTTCTGCATTTTCTTATCCTCAAAATCATTCTTAGGACATTGGCTAAGACTGAATTTTTCACCTTTGGCCACAGGGGTATCTAAAGGTTTACAGTTCTGCATGCCAAATCTTTGCAATACCTTATCGATATAGTTCTTTTGTGATAATCCAAGTACACCTTGAGAGCGATCTCGGTATATTTGAATTTCTAATACAAAAGAAGCATGACCAAGATCCTTCATCTCGAAATTTTAGCGAGAATTTTCTTGGTTTCATGCAACAAGCCTATATCATTACAAGCAAGAAATATGTCATCAACATACAGAACCAAAAATATGAACTTACTCCCACTAAATTTATGATATACACAATCCTCAACTATATTTACCTCAAAACCAAAAGAGATAATAACCTCATGAAATTTGTGGTACCATTACCGGGAAGCCTGTTTGAGCCCATAGATGGATTTCTTTAATTTGCAGACCATTTGCTTCGGGTCACCGACCACAAAGTTTTCTGGTTGCACCATATAAATCGTCTCATTAATGTTTCCATTTAGAAACGCTGTTTTTTACATCCATATGATGAAGCTCAAGATCAAAAAGTGCCACAAGTGCCATAATGACCCTAAAAGAGTCTTTTGAAGAAACCGGAGAGAAAGTCTCTTTATAGTCTATGCCTTCCTTTTGAGTATATCCTTTAGCGACAAGACGAGCCTTACATCTTTCCACATTGCCTTTCGAAACCCGTTTGGTATTAAATATCCATTTGCAACCAATGGGTTTCTTTCCTTCTGGCAATGGGACAAGATCCCAAATGTCATTGTCCTTCATGGATTTTAACTCTTAATTCATGGCATTGATCAAATTAACTGAATTTGGGCTTTGCAGGGCATTTTGGAGATTGATAGGATCTTCTCCCAAAATTTCACTACAAGCCTCATTCTCCTGAAGAAAGATAATGTAATCATCAGAGATTGCACTTCTTCTTTCTCTAGTGGATCTCCTTAATGGCACTAGTTCTTGAGGTTGATGAGTTTGTTCTTCTGTAGAAACATCATTTGGTGTAGGAACCTCATGGACATTATTTTGAATTGTATTTTCCTCAATAATACCGAGTAAAATAACCTGATCCCGATCATTATTGGGAATAACCAAGGGAAGAGGAAATAAATCCCCTTCAGAAACTTCTTCAAAAATAATGTTCCTAACTGTATCTCCCCCTTCAAACTCAACATCCTCAAAAAACCGGGCATTTCCCGTTTCAAAAATTGTCTTAGTAGTGGGATCATAGAATTTGTAACCCTTTGATTTTTCATAATATCCAACAAAATAGCTACTAACATTTCTTGAGTCCAATTTTCTTTCGTTAGGCCTGTACGGCCTTGCCTCAGATGGACATCCCCACGTACGTACATGCCTGATGCTAGGCTTTTTGCCTATCCATTTTTCGTACGGGGTTTTGTTAGTTGCTTTAGTTGGTACTCTGTTGAGTAAATAAGTTGCAGTTTTCAATGCTTCTCCACAGAGAGACTCTGGTAAGGTAGAATGACTAATCATACTCCTCACCATATCCTTAAGAGTCATGTTACGCCTCTCAGCAACACCATTCATGCTAGGAGAACCCAGCATGGTATACTGAGGGACGACCCTGCATTCCTCTAGGAATTTAGCAAAAGGTCCTAGACGTTGTTCACCTGATCCGTCATTTCTGCCATAGTATTCTCCACCACGGTCAGATCGAACGACCTTAATTCTTTTGCCAAGTTGGGTTTCCACCTCAGCCTTAAAATTTTTGAACACATCCAGGGACTGTGACTTCTCATGAATAAGATAAATATAACCATATCACGAGAAGTCGTCTATGAACGTGATAATATACCTTTGGCTATTCCAGGAAGCCGTAGGGAATGGGCCGCAGATATCTATATGTATCAGTTCTAAGACATCTGAAACTCTATTAGCTCTTAACTTCCACCTTCTTGCCATTTCCCACATAGATGAATCTTTCAGCATCACTTGGCTTTCGGCAGTTCAGGCAACTCTTTATTGACACACTGATGTTAGATGTTGCACCAGAGTCTAACTAATGAGTGCATTTAGGTACAGAAGTTACGTTAACCTCAGAGCTGCCCATAGCAAGAATTGTACCTTTCTTAGCACGCCAAGTGTGATATTTGGCACAATCCTTCTTTACGTGACCATCTTTCTTACAAAAGAAACAAGCCAATTCAGGCCCTTCTTTCTTCTTAATGGATGACACACTTACAGCTTATTTGCTCTTCCTCTTGTTATTTTTGACTTTAAGGGTCATAGCCAAATGAGCACCTTTTATTCTATCTTGTTACCATTTATCCTCCTCTTACACACAATACAGGATGAGCTCATTAAGGGACCGATTGTCCTTTTGACAGTTATAGCTCACCTTGAACTGATTAAAGTGTGTAGGAGGGGGTATCAAAATTAAATGCACGAGCAAATCCTCAGATAGCTCTAACTTGAGTGCCTTTAATTTTGAAACAAGATAAGATATTTCCATAATGTACTCCCTTATGTTTCCTTTACTTTTATACTTTATTGAGATAAGTTTTGCCAAAAACGTACTTGATTCACCCTTTTCATTTTTAGCAAACCTTTGCTCAAGACTATCAAAGAAAACCTTAGCTGTAGTGGCCTATTCTGATGTGATATCCTGAAAAACTTCCGGAACAGCATACCTCATGATCATTAGACTCATGCGATTTGAACGATCCCACTTCTCATACTCCTTCTTTTCCTCAATAGAGCTGTTAGCCACAAGAGCAGCGGGTTGTTCTTTACGAAGTGCAAGGTCTAGATCCATTACCCTAAGAACAATTAAAATGTTCTCTTTCTATTCTTTAAAGTTTGCACCAGTAAGCATATTATAGAATTGATGCTAGCAGAAATATTGGAAGCAGGATTTGCAGCTGAAATAAAAGAATAAATGCTCACATCATGACATGAATAAAGTACTTAAGGCTTGATTCAAAATTTGGCATATACCATCACGCAAGATACCTAGCGCTCCATTAATATTTAGTCTTTGGACAGAAATATTAACTTGCAAGTGGTAACCTTGATGTAGCAAACAAATACTAACAGTAAATCCTGTCAAACAATATGCCTTACTTTGGTCCAACTTATTGTTCACATGAAAACTTGATGACTATTACATATTTATTGCCACAGTTGCATATATAATTCGGCCAAATATTGACTTTCCTTTGGGCCAGTCAATAGATGCATGAATTATACATACACAAAAAAATGCCTAGTTGTTCTAAATAAATTAACCTACACACCAGAGGTTACTTTGGCAACATAGTACTTCAGTTAACATATGCAGAACACTAGCTGGCCAAATTTGAATCAATCCATCATTCATGAAAAAAAAGTCTACAATTTATACCATAATGCAATTACGCAAAGTGCCATTAAGCAAATTACTAATTGCTAGTCAGAGAGCATAACTAGTTTGCACAATATTGCAACCGATGATTAATAATGAGAACCTTAATATTTTGGAGCTCAATTCACATAATGTAACTAAAAGCAATATAAGCAATGTTACATTTAAATGATGATACCAGAACTAGCATAAGGGCTAATGTGAATTATTTCGCAAATTTTCAGTAGTTGATACCAGAAACAACAAATCATTAACCTCTTATTAGCTCTGAACTGATATGAACTGAAGATGCAAGAATAAATCAATCCAGAAACTGAAGAGCATCTTATTCTCTGTAATGTAAAAACTTAACCGCAAAACAATCTTATTCAGAAGCTAAATCCTCAATTTATCCTTATGCAAGAACTAACTGCCACAATTACTCAAAACAAAATAGGGGCTAATCTGATGCATTATCTTGCTGGTGCGGCAGCGCACATGCGGAGGAGGCGCTGGAGCCAGAGGGCGGCGCAGGGCCGGCGGAGACCGGAAAGGCTTGCGGTGCACAGGGAGGCGCGGAAGCCGGAGGTCACGTTCGCCGGAGGTAGCGAAAACCGAGGGGTACCCGACGACGCAGAGCCTTGAGCCAATCGAGCTGTCGCCAAGTCGCTCGAGGGCTGCAAGAAGACGCGGAGGTGGCACTAGCCCAAGCCGGAGACGCGAGGCGGCGGGAGCCCGAGCCGCGCTGGGGAGGCGGTGAAAGCCAGAGGCGCGCTGGTCGCAGCGAAGCGGCGGAATCGAGGCGCGGCGACCACGCGGAGGATCGGGAGCCCGAGGCCACGCGGCGCACGCGGCGGCGCCATCCGGAGGTTGCTTAGTGGAGCGGGTGGAGGCCCGGAGGGCTGCACTTCAAGGAGGCGACGGCAGATGCCCGGAGGGCCGCAAGAGCCAGCGCGAAGGGGTAGCGAAAGCAGAGGGCTCGCTGAGGCGAAATCCCGAGAGCTCGTGGAAGCCGTGCGATCGCGCAGCTGCGGAGGCGACGGAGATCAAAAGCGCTTAAGCGCGGAGGCGGTGGAACCAGAGGGAACGCAGCGTCGTCTGAGCAGACGAGGTTCTTGATCAAGGCGGCGAAGCTGGAGGGAGCGGCGCCGCGAGGTGGCGCTGGGCCGAGGAACGCGCTTGGGCGGCGCTCAACAAATGAGAACCCAACCGGGGGGGGGGGGAGACGCGCAGTAGCAGAGGGCAAAAGATCGACCGATCTATTACCGAAGCTAATGCGAAAAAAACAGAGGTAGATGAAGGTGTGCAGCGACGAAGGCAAGGAGCCAGATGCATATCAGTTGAAAAAACCGATCTGGCCGGGGGAAGGGGATACGTAGCTACTAGATGCGAAAGCAGGAAGCAAGAACAGATCGAGAAATTGATCTGAAAGCTGAAACTACGCGAAAGAACAAACAGAACGGGTTGCAAAACCACATATATGCTCTGATACCAATTGTTAGAATTAAATCTGATCTAAATCTGATGATCAAAACTAACAGGATCGCATATGCAGTAATTGCAACACCCATATAATCTATAAACGCGGAAGCGTACCTGATGATGATGCCATTGCCGATGAAGAATTGATCTGAAGTAGGAGATGAACAATTGTTTTGTCTACCTAGGGTTTGGTCTTTCCCAGCAAGAGGTAAGCCACAAACTCCAACTACAGATGAGGATAGGTGGTATGGCGAAAGTTACCCTGCTGGGAGGACCTGACCCTTATTTATAGCCTTTGGTATGGAATCCTATCCCGTCCCATAATTAGAAATAGATTCCAAATAGGTCTCTACACAGATTTAAAATCCAAGTCCATATTTATCCTTAAAAGATACTTGGCTCTTAATAAATACTTTATTTGATCACTTTATACTTTTGAGCCAACCAAAATAGATAGCTAATATGTATTTAACTCATGTAGCTCCACTGTGTTTATCCCGCGTTTTTAACAATTTTAATATGGACAAATTAGAAGGGGCTACTGTTCAAGAATTTGTTCGTAACAGCCGTGTCATCATGTGTGAACGCACACCTTTCTCCTCTACAAGAAACAGTTCATGTACAAAAGTGCTTTTCACTTTTTCTATAAAGGCTACTTCCGACTCTTGAGGGCATCTCCAATAGTGTATTTATTGTCGTCTCTTAGTTATGTCATGTCAACAGAATCCTACGTGGAGGAGAGAGAGGGAGGAGAGAGAGCACATGTCGTCTCTTCCTGAAGAGACGGTCGTGCACGTGAAATAAGATATGATACATTAATCTACTCTAGTTGACATGTAGGACCGTTTCAAAGAAAAATTATAAAATACAAACGTTGGAGAGTGTGTTAGAGACTATCTCACTACTACAGAAAAGACATTCACAGACGGTTCAAAAACATCATCACGCAGCGGTTTCGTGAGCCGTGCGAGTTTATGGGTCGAGAATGATATGATCATCATGGCGGTTTGAACCGCTGCGTGAAAAAGTTATCACAGAGCGGTTACGAACAAGAACCGCTGCGTGATAACTATCACGAGCGGTTACGATCGAGCAAACCGTCAGTGATAAGTAATATCCTGAGCGGTTCTTATTCAGAGCCGTCTGTGATAATTTTTTCTATTGCAAAAAAAAAATCAAACCAATCAATTGCTAGACAGTTGTTTCCATATGCAACCTCTAGCAAGACAACTAAAATCCAATTAAAATTATGATGGCAAACACATTACAGGAAAGGGAAACCAAAATGTTTCACAATGTCCCCTCCGAATGGGAAAAAAGAATAAAGTTACAAAGTTAAACTAGCTAGAAACCATCTATGCCTCCAAGCTCCTGAAGAACTCATCGGCTTCTTGGATTAAGAACTCATCCTCTCAATACCTCACCAGCATATCATAAGATGTTCTTGCATGTCGTCGAGTTCGACTCAAGCTCGTCGGCAAGGAGAGACGACTGAAAACCTCCAGCGGCGCTCCGACCTTAGGTAACACAAAATTCAGATAATTTTCATTACAAAAAACAACCAACAAATTGTGTATGTTATGGGGATGTACATGTACCTTCCTAGATCTACCTCCCGCAGCAGACAAGGAGCTCCTCTCAAGATGACCGCATCCCTCCTCATAAATCGTTGTCGGCTGTGTCTCCTCGCTGAACCGCGATGGGGAATCGAGGGTGGTCACGGAGCTCGGTGTGGGGAGGGGAGAGGGAGAGACTAATGGAAAACAAGGCTAGGTGGTTATAATATATAAAGACAGTGCCAAAATATTTTGCCTCCCGCGAGCGCTTTCAAAATTTTTCGTACTCCCGCGCTGCGAATCACAGACGGTTTCATAGAAAAACCGCTCTGCGTGACGACATATCACGAGCGGTTCTTATACGAACCGTGCGTGATAAGTATCTTATCACACGGTTTATATTAAAAACCGTCGTGATATATATCTTATCACGAGCGGTTTGTATTAAAAACCGTCTGTGACTTAGAATTTTCCTTACACTCGATTTTACCATGGCTTGAAGATTTTACCATGGTAAAATTGTAGAGTAAGGAAAATTCAAGCCATGGTAAAATCGTAAAGTAAGGAAAATTCCAAGTTCTGAGCGGTTTTAATACAAACCGTCTGCGTGATAATATATATATCACGAGGCGGTTTTAATACGAACCAAATGCGTGATACTCCTGAGCGGTTTCAACACAAACCGTGCGTGATGAGCATGGGAATTCACAGGCGGTTCGTGTTGAAAACCGTCTATGAAGTATCACGAGCGGTTACGAACAAGAATCGCTGCGTGATACTTCACGACGATTTCAACACGAACCGTCTGTGATATTACTTCTTCACGAGCGGTTTTTAGAGCACCCGAGAATACGAGCGGTCACTAAACTAAAACCGTCTGTGATTGTATTTAATACAGACGGTTTTGGTCAACCGTCTGTGATGAGGCGTCCAGTATTAGCCTTTTTGTAGTAGTGTCTATTGGAGATGTTGTCTTTAAAGATGACGTAGCATATGTTAGAGACAAGGTTATTTCTAACTATTGGAGATGCCCTGAGTTGTTATACAAGGTAGCTTAGACCATCTCCAATATTGTGTTTTAGCCGGTTCAAATGGAGAGAGAGAAGGCATTGAATCGATTCAATACATTGGATGTGTCGATTCTAACAAAAAAATGCATGGAACCGAACTCTACTTAGGAATCGATTCAAAGCATTACACAACTCATATTAGCATTACACAACTACATAGAAGAGAGTGCGTTTGAGAGATGATATTATTATTTTATAGTTTTTTTAATGTAATGTGGGTCCCAGTTATTGGTAGGAATCGGTTCAATACATTGGAGAAAAGCAAGCTCAGTTCCTAGAATGCTTACATGGCATAACTTTGAATCGACGTCGGTTCAATACACTAAGACCATCTCCAATGTTGTGTTTTAGCCGGTTCAAATGAGGAGAGAGAATGCATTGAATCGATTCAATACATTGGAGGGGTCGATTCCAACCAAAAAATGCATGGAACCGAACTCTACTTAGGAATCGATTCAAAGCATTAAACAATTCATATGAGCATTAAACAACTACATAGAAGAGAGTGCGTTTGAGAGAGGATATTATTATTTTGTGGTTTTTTAATGTAATGTGGTCCCAGTTATTAGTAGGAATCGGTTCAATACATTAGAGAAAAACAAACTCGATTCCTAGAATGCTTACGTGGCATAACTTTGAATCGACGTCGGTTCAATACACTAAAGATGCTCTAAAGATGCTCTTAGAGAGGAGAGAACTATCACCCCCTCATCAAGAACATAATTGTGCTAGGCTCCAACCTGGAAATTAACAAAAGGAGAATAACAGCTTGGGAAAATTTGGGAGAGGTCGCCACTTGCCAGCCAGTCCAAAGTCAGTTACATGCACTCTTCCTATTACACCTGCCACGTGTCTCCGACGCACTCCCGTGCCACGTGTCCCCTCCCTCATTCCTCGTGCCGCCTCCCCCTCCAGGCAACGAGTAGTAGTATAAGAAGTAACCCCGTTCCCCCGCTCTGCTCCCCTCCACTGCATTCATTCACTTGTTTCCAAAACCCAGCACACCTAGCGCGCGCCTCACAGTTCACACCACAGCGAAACCCCAGATCCCCCTCCCTCTCCGCCGCCGCCTCACGAAACCCTAGCCAACGCTCGCACGATGCCGCTGGCCCTGCGCGCCGCGGAGGAGAAGGACCGGGGCAAGAGGAGCCGGAGCGGGAGACGGCAGATCAGCTCCGGGGGCCAGCAGCAGCCTCAGCCTCAGCCGCAGCCGCTCCTTGACGAGGAGACGTACCAGGCGATGGAGCGCCACCTCGCGCCCGCCCTCCTCGTCGCCCCCCGCGGCGTGAAGCTGGACTTCATGCGGGGCATCCTCGAACGCCAGCCCCCGTCGCCGGCAGAGCTCAGATGGGTAGGTAGACCCCGACCGGAGATCGGTCGACGCGGCATCTAATTCTAGTTTTTCATCGTTTCGAATTGTTATTTGCTGAGATTAACCGCGTCGTATAACTGCATCCCGACCGGATCGAGAATAGATCAATCGACGTGCATGGCTTGTACTTCTAGTTCTAATCGTTTTAACTTGTTATTCACTGAGATTAATTAGTATGCAGATCGATGCAGTAGACCAGTAGTAATAATATATACAAATGAGTTTGAGCTGTTCTTCAGATTAATCACGGCGTAAAATTGCATGCAGATGCAGAAACGAAGGGAGTACAAGGAAAGGATCCTGTCCTCATATCAGGTTTGCACTTTGCTTACCGTGTCCTGTATGATGATGTGCTCTTCCTTTTGCTTCTTAATATTATTTTTTTACGTTTATTTTCTTCTTTTGCCTGTTTCTACGAGAGTCTTCGATGTGTACGTACTACGATCCAATGGATAGAGATCACCTATAGAGATGTAGTCTCTACTCTCTACCTTTTTGTTTCGAGAATAATAATAATAATAATAATAATAATAAAGAACTGTGATGTTACGTAGTCTTCTTCCCTAAGGAAAAATAAAAAACGAAGGGGATTCAGTTTGCTTATTAGTTTCTGCACTTAATTAGAAATACTTCGAATATACAAGTAAGATCTCTATTTTGCAATACTGTGGTCAAATGCACGGATGGTTGTATTACTGCGCATATCTTTTGTAGAGTTCACTAGAGTTTATCTCATGCTGATCTATATATGTATATGGCAGCTCAATTAAGCTCAAAGTTCTTGGTTTTTAGCTTGACCAGTCGCATGCTTATAGCTTATATACAGCCATTACTCCCAGGGGGTTATATTTTCATGGTCTAGATTGACTTCTAATTTAGGGTTCTATCCTAATTTTCGTTTAAAAAAGGCTCCATCCTAAGCTTTACATGCCTTGTTTTGGTCATGTAGTGAAACTAAGGGTATATCGATATATTAAAATCGATCTATAGGTGTCATTGCTAGCATATTTATTTTTTAATGCCTTTTCAAAGAGAAATTCTGTTGAATTATGAATGACAATGGTCATAATGTTCATTTTGTAAACGCACTCTCTTTCCTATAGCTGTCTACCACACAGTATACACATCCATTTTTTCCATTGCATATTTTGCAGCCTCTGCACAGCCAGATTTATAGTATGAGTCCATCTTCATTCTTTGTACCGACATTTCTCCAAGCCATTAGCGGCGGCACTGAAGAAAGCCTCCTGAATGTAATCACTGAGCCAGCACCTGGAGTGTGCGCATTTGCTATGCTACAGCCGATTTTCTGTGAGATGCTAATGGCAGAGGTATGGAATTGTATTATTTTTCTTTTTGTAAAAAATAAAATTGTAATGTTGTTTTCATAATTATGTTGTTGTTTGGAAACTTGAAATAGCAAGTTAAAGATTATTTTCATACTTACAGGTAGATAATTTTCTGAAATGGGCACACAGAGAGAAACAAAGGATAGTGATGCCAAATACCATCGACAAGCTTGGTAGTGGCGCAGCGCTTTCTGATTTTGGACTTGATGAGATGTTGGACGACCTCATGAAGCAGTTCATCTCACCTATTTCTACAGGTTATCTGATTGGCAATCTATTTTTCTTGTGGAAGAATAAAGAGTAATAGATTAAGCTTCTGATATTCATGCCCCAAACTTTCCTTTCTTTGTTTTTTTTTAAGGAAATGATATTATAATTTCTTCTTGATTTCTGCAGTTCTGTACCCTGAAGTTGGGGGTCAATTATTGGACACACAGCATTCCTTTGTTGTTGGATATGGTGAAGGTGATAACGGAATTGGTATGCTACCACAAACATGCAACCACATCCAGGAACGCAGTCATAAAATGATGTTACACTGTTGCTACTTTGAGCTCACCCCTTCTCCCTCTTTTTGTTGGGTCTTTCATTAAGAAGAGCCAGACATGCATGCATGCAAATCTTAATTATTTCTCCTGTTGTTTCCTGGGAGATCCAATATTATGCTTGTATTATGATCATTGATTTTTTCCAAATAGAGTGCTATGATGGTCGATGGCAATTGAAGGTATTCATACGATCAGCCTCTTGTATAAACTATTTTTTTTTATGATCCATTATGATTTTGTAACCACCATAGCTAGCTACTTATTAGACCTGTTGTGTCCTAAGACCTGATATTTGTTTTGTTTTCCTATTGTAAACCAAATATTACTAGTCAACCTTTTAGTGTGTTTTTAATCTGTTCTGAACAATAATAGCTGGATATTTGCAGGTTTTCATGTGGATGACTCTGAGCTTACACTAAATGTCTGCCTAGGCCAACAGTTTACTGGTGGTGACATGTATTTCAGTGGTATACGCTGTGTGAATCATGTTAATTCAGAAGTAAATTCTAAGGTACTTGATGTATTGTGTAAAATCTTGCACCAGTTTACCTAAATGCCCATTATTTCAAGAATGCTATTTTCTGCTAGTGGTAATGTTGATCCTCCCCCCTTAGTTTTCTCTAAACTTTTCTCCTTTGGTATCCTTTGGCATTGATTCAGCGGGAACTTTTTCCTTTTAAACCCATTAATCAAGTTAATTACATTCTCACTCCCCCCTACATTTTAATTTGGTTCATTAATACACCTCAAGTGGATTTTTTATCCACAAAACCCCTCTGGATCCTGTCGTTTTCTATCTCTGTCTACATTTATTTCCCACATGGATGGTTGAGAGGATGCAAGTCCAACATGGGGGAAATGTCACCTTAGGCACCAAAGGCGAGGATGGCCCTATTAACTGTTGGAAGGAAATCGGAGCAAGTGGCGATCAGGGTTTTGATAATCGGTTTTAAAATTTTACCGGGGGTCACCGATAGAACCGATTTTAGCGATTTTCGGAAAAATTAGGCAGATTTCGGCCAAAAATTTCAAACCAAAATTTAAAATTCAACTAAATTTCGATTGAAAATCGACCGAAATTCATTAAAACACTCGGCGCTTGAGCATCAGCAGGCCGTGTGCGACCATACCGCAGAGGAACCCGGCTCCACGCGGCGAAAGCAAGAAGAAGCGGCTCCACGGGGAACGCGGTGAGCACCCGCAACATGGAGCCGCCGAGCACCGCCCAGATGCGGCTTGAGCCCGCCCAGCGCTGCCACGCTCCCCTCCGCTGCGCCTCCGCCGCACTCCATGCGCCGCGGGTGCGGAGCAGGAGCTCGGGAGCTTGGGCCTCGGGGAGGAGCCGAAGAAGAACCCTGAGATGGGTCGCCAACTCGCCGGCGTCGCCGCTAGCTAGGGAAGAAGAAGAAGATTGGGGAGCTCCCATGCGCTGCCGAAGAAGAACGGAGAGCCGCCGCTGGAGGAACGGAGAGCCGCCGCCAGGCGGAGGCGCAGCGGAGTGACCGAATGAGTTGTGCTGCCTGCTGCGTGGCCTAGGGAACGAATGAGGAGGGCAAATGGGCTTACTTGGGCCGGCCTCGTTTCGATTTGGCCCGAAAAATTCGGCTCTGGTTTGGTTTCCTTAGGGGGGTTCGGTACAACCGATAATTCCGGTTTTCGACCGAAAATCGGCCGAGAATAAAAACCCTGGTGGAGATGTCCACATAGGATAGGAGCACGGGTGGGAGAGGATGAATGCAAGGAGTAAGTGGCGTGAGAAGACATTACATGAGATGAAAAAGATGATGGGATGGGGGTATTACAGAGAACTTTTTTTATTGATTAACCTTTTTTTGAATTTTATTTTAAAGTTAACCTCCGACGCACTTTATTTTCAATTTTGACCTCTTTGGTCATACCACTGGTGGTGGCGTGACAAAATAACACTGTCACGCGCCAGAATAAGTCCCTAAAATAGCACTTTTTGTCACACCACTGGTTGTGGCGTGACCAAATAACACTGTCACGCCACTTCTAGTGGCGTGACAAGAGTTTGACCAGAAATTGGCTGGCGTGACAGTGTTGTTTTGTCACGCTACGGGTGGTGGCGTGACCAAAAGGGTCAGAATTGGAAATAAAGTGCGTCGGGGGTTAACTTTAAAATAAAATTAATAAAAAGGTTAATTAATATAAAAAAATCTATTACAGACAACATATGGACGCATTCTGGGCTTCTTGAGTCTTGACAATTATTTATGTGAAATGGAAGAGATATCTCAAACAAAGTTTTATTATTAATCACATAGAAAAAAAAAGACAGATGTTGGACCCGTCCTCCGCCTCCCAACACACACACTATCGATTACCATAAATGTAAAACAAATGACGGTGCATAAGCATTTTGTTCTCCCAGTTACATTCTTTTCCCTACGGTAAACTCAACAACATCTCAGCCAAAACATATAGATTATTTTTGTAAAAAAAACATGTAGGTTACTATTTCTAAGTACATTATAGACAATGATAGGTGGCGTCTATTCCTAGGTGTGTAATCGGAGCTAATAATATCTAAACATTCAATCAATCGAATCCGATGAGAATTCGCTATGGAATCTTGACATCTGAATATTATTTGTCTCTATCTGATTCATTTCTTGGCTTGAGTAGGAAATATTTGCGTAAATTTTCATTTAGCCTAAATTAGACAACATAAAATCATAACGAACTTTATCACAATCATGTCATCTATTTACATTTTTGAGGCAAGTCATCTATTTACATTGATTCATAATGTAGATATTCTAGTATTTTATAAGCAAATTTGCCTCATCTATTTACATTGATTCATAATGTAGATATTCTAGTATTTTATAAGCAAATAAAAATTCAAATATCTGTATACATTTAATTGAGTTTGAAATTCAATATTCGAATTTGCATGATCGGTATTCAAAATTGATTTGAGTTAGATTAGAATATGCAAATAGGAATCTAGTTCGGCCGTTGTTCAATTTGTACACCCTATCCGGCCACAAGACTCATCTTTTGCTACATAGACCCAATTAGCTCCTAGATTGATCCCTCCGAGCATGCACCCTGTAGATGGCGATTATGGTGAAAACTACGATAATAATTGATTCTTTGAAAGTTTATTAATTCTGATGCCTTTGATATTTATGGGTTTGCAATCATGTGTTGGAGTATTCAAACAAACTTTGTTTTGAGAAAATTTAGCAATTTCAGTATAGTGCTAGCACAATATATTGCTTGGTCACAGTTATATATAATAGAATGATGTGATAGTCACAACACACCCAAATCAACATTTGTGAAGTGCTAGGCTATTACTTGGTGCCTATTCTGATCAGTGCGCACCACATGACATTTGGTTCTAGCCACGGTTCAAAATTTTGGCCGATTTTCTACCACCCCCCTCCTCATTAAAATTTCGGATTTACTAGTTTTTTTTGTTCAAATATAAAGGAAATTTGTAACCATATGCAAGCACATGTGCATGTGCACTGGTGAAAGCACCCTTAGCCTTGGAGAAGGGAGGTTGTGGGTTCAAACCTTGGTTTTGTACCACTTCTATATTTTTCGTTTTAACTTAAAAAAAAGATTTGAAAATTTCAGGCGAAAATCGGACCTACCCCGTTAAAATATTTGAACCGTTACCAATACTTGGATAAGGGGGCATTTAATACCCGTGTATTATACATACACCTACTTAGAGTTTACCACGACATTTAGTAGGCCAGTCTCAATGCTTAGTTTCACTACACGGTTTCCAAAACGCCACATCAGCTAGAGCGGGATGAAACAATGAATGAAACTAGCCTTCACAATGCAGGGTTTCATTTCACCAATTCCAAAGCTAAGTATATCATTTAATTGCGGCGGAATGCTAGGATCATATGCGCCATATGCTCGTGTAGCCATTTGCACACAAACTAAAATACATGCGGTGCAAAAAATAGATTAAAATACATGCGGTGCAAAAAATAGATACGATTGTTCAGCTCATACGATTGTTCAGTTCATACGACCACTTCATACGATTGTTCACAAGATAGATAACTGTAGCACTGCATATTACATAGTAAAGTTCAGAGAACTGGAACAAGATGATAACTTGGACGATATAGATTCTTTCACCATGAACTAAGCTAGATAACATAGGCATTCGCATAGAGCAGTTCAGGTCACTGAAACACATAGATCACCAGTTCAGATAGGCTTCAGTAGTTCAGATAGCCTTCAGTAGTGCAGATACTAAACTAAGATAGATAACAGAAGTTCAGATAGCCTTGAGAGTTCAGTCTTTGGAACACATTGGTTTCACATCATTGCTTTCATCCTGTAGAAACAAAAAATAGTTCGGCATGAGCTCTCAGCCTTTCAAAGCATGAATCAATGTTGATAAAGAAGTTTAAGCATTTTTTTATGGCTCGATTTGTAATGAGAAGGTATATGCATATTGGTTACTTTGGGACAAGACCCGTGTTCAGTTCAAGCTCATTCATATGATCATATACACATATCTTGCTATGTGGTTCAAAACAAAATAAGATAAATATAGTGATCGATTCCCGAACTAACCTTGTCACTGGCAGATTGGCACCCTGCAGAAACCAAAATAATTGACGATGAGCATTCAAACAATTACAAGTGCACCATGCATATATATATAAACGTTATAGAAAAATAAAATAATTACATGTATTCTATCTCAAACTCCAGATATATGTGCACGATCACCAAACTTATTCCAAATATGTTCCACCAAATCATTCTTAAGTCGGCGATGAGCCGATCGATCTCTAATAGAAGTATCTTTTTCTAAAACTCTCTCTAACGGAACACTCGATCGGAGAGAATTCGGTTCTTGAGCAGTTGATGAACTAGGAGGCAAATTTAGATCTAGATTTTCTTCAATAATGTCTTCTTCCTTCTCATCTTCAACTATCATATTGTGAAGTATGACGCAAGCTAGCACAACATCACGGAGTACATTTCGGTCATATAGACGAGCTGGTCGTTTTAAGATGCAAAATCGACGCTGCAATACACCAAAGGCTCTCTCAATATCCTTTCTTGCCCCTTCTTGTTCCTGTGCATACAATTTATCCTTCTCAGTGATAGGGAGTCGTATGGACTTAACAAACACTGCCCATTCAGGGTATATTCCATCAGCAAGAAAATATCCAATGTTGTGTTGATTCCCATTTACCATGTCTTTGGACTCTAGGAGCTTGTCCTTTTAGCTCATTGATAAATCTGATGAGATTGGTTCAAAACATTAATATCATTGTTAGAACCCGCTACTCCAAAGAACGCATGCCAAATCCAAAGATCATGTGATGCCACAGCCTCAAGAATGAGCGTCGGCACTTTCTGATCACCACGAGTGAACTGACCCTTCCATGCATTTGGGCATCTTTCCCATTGCCAATGCATGCAGTCAATGCTGCCAAACATACCAGGAAAACCTCGTCTCTCACCAAGTTTGAGTAGACGTTCAGTATCTTCCATAGTGGGGCGTCTCAGATATCTCTCACCAAATACATCTCTAACACCTTTGACAAAATTCTTCATTGCCTCCATTGCAGTAGTCTCTCCTATCTTCAAGTATTCATCTAGTTCATCTGCAGCACTACCAGTAGCCAATTGGCGAATAGCTGCAGTACACTTCTGTAGTGGACTGAGCCCTTGCCGATTAACAGCATCCACCCTTTGAGTAAAATAATCAGACCATTGGCCTAATGCCTCAACGATGCGAAGAAAAAGTGGCCTAGACATTCGAAATCTTCGGCGAAAAATATTGGAAGGATAAAGAGGATTTTCTGAGAAATAATCATTCACTAGTTTCTGATGTGCTTCCTCTCGTGGCCTCTTGATGTGCTTCCTCGGATGGAATCGATGGTCTGAAGCCTCTTGCTGCAGAGCTTCGATGGAAGATTTTATGACCACCGTGGCTTCACTGATTACATCATCTAGGATCTCATCCTCAGCAATGAACTCATCCAACGAGTACAGAGGATCTTGACTTGAAACAGGATTGTCATGTTCCTCAGCCATCTTTGCAGATGAGAAAAGGTGAGGAGGAAAAGAGAGGAGGCCTTCGTGTATATATAGATGCACATGCAAGTAACTGAACAGTTTTCACACCTAATGTGAAACTGCCATAATGTGAAACTGCCATAATGTGAAACTGCAAGTAACTGAACAGTTCCTCAGCCATATATAGATGCACATGCAAGGACAGAGGGCGCATTAAGGCTTAAAATAAAGTACAGGACACAATATATAGTGCAGCATTAAGACTGAGAACTAACCTTAGTCAGTAAACAACTTTTCCTCTAGCTTACGTAATGCCTTCTCTCGGTTAGCCTTTTGATCTTCAGACATGTGACTTGTATCTTGATTGAGCAGGGAATTGTAGACCTCAAACATCTTTGCTTCCTTTTGCTCCTTTGCTGCCTTCAAATTTGCGCTTGATATCTGAATCTGTGCTTCCGTAACCTTTTCGCGCACCACCTTCCGATCTTGCTGCACCTTGATAATTTTGTCAATATTGTCCCCAAGGATGACAATTCCTTCCGTAACATTTTCCTTCTTGCGCTTTCCATTGTGCTCACCTTAGTCGCTTCTCTACCAATGGGGCGTGGTCGTTTCTTCCGAACATCAACTACCTCACTCCTGCCTTTCTCTCTCTCCTGAAACTGTGCACACCATTTGGGCTCCTCTTTTAATATCTTCCACCAATGCACCAGCGAAAAACGCTTTCCAAACCTGCTTTCATATGTCTTTTGTGCCTCTTCCTCTAGCATGTCGTCGGAGTATCCACTTGTATGCATTTGTGTAACCTTAGTCCAAGCGTCATTGAAATCAGTGATCGATGACTTGAGGCGTGACCAGTGAACCTTCAATTGGTTTTTATCCCTTCTACGCTTCCCATTCCCTTTCTTGTTAAACTCATCAGTGACTTCGTTCCAAAATGTATCAAATTTCTTGTCATTACCCTTAACTGGGTCTTTAGAAGCATTCAACCAAGCACTGGCCTACAAAATACAAAATAAAAAAAATATGAACATATCAAGTATTGTACTAAACACTGGCCTACAAGAAGAAAATTAAAAAAAACTGATAAGTGATTACCAGTCTCTCTTCTTCTTCATGAGTCCAATATCTTTTCTTTACTGCCCTATTTGCCTCACTATTCTCCCCTTCCTCAATGTCAATATTCACCGTCTCCTTTGCTGAAGTGCCTTGTTTCACAGCTTGGGATGTTACTGTTCCATAGGCACTTGGTGGTGGTGGTGAGGATATTGGGTTGAAGCTCATGGTCTGACCACCTTGTGGATAAGCAGCCCTGACATTTTCAAAATAGATATACATCAACCTAATTGCAAACATACATCACCTAAAAACAGCATAGAAAAATTACTAGTACTGGATTCTAGCTTATCACTTAAAGCAGAGGATTAGAAGTTGCAGAGAAAAATTACCCTGCAATACCAATCACCTAAAAATAGCATAGAAAAATTGCAGAGATACATGGACTGCTCTTTCATGTTCAGTACAACAATCATGCAATTCAAGCACTAATTCCAGATGATACAAATCACTATCAGTTCAAGCACTTTCAGGCACCAAAATCAACTACTTGTTCAGAGTGACATCAACACATACCATAGATTTGGGGATTCTTTGGTTTCCTTGTTCAGATAGAAAATTTGGGGCATGGCCCTAATCCTGCTCCTTCTTGGTGGCTAGGGAAGAAGTTGCCACAAACAGGGCGCAGGGAAGAAGTCGGCACACAATGAGAGAGGGAAGCAATGGAGGGCGGCAAGATAGAGGGAAGTCGGCGCACGCAAGGAAGATGAAGATCTTTGGAGGGGCGGCGTGGGAGGAACGCCGTCTTCATTCCAAGGCGGCTGCCCCCGCGCCCTTTCCCTCCTTTGCCTTGTGCCCGAGACTCGACGGCGGCATCCATGGCGCTAGGTCTACTGGCCGCTTGGAGCTCAAACTCGGCCTTTTGGTGGAATAGGGTTTGGCGATAGGGCGGATGGAGAAGATGGGCTGCCAAGGAAGGAGGAAGAAGAAAGCGGGAGAATGGAGTCTTGCGCGGGAGGAATTGGAGCGCGCCGCCCTGGTCGCCTGGAGCACGGGATCGACGGGGATGAAATTTACCCCATCAATGGCGGTGTCGTGCGGTTACCAAGGACTTGGTAACTGAGCTCGCTCGTTTCGTGGCCACGACACGAGCTCCTTCTCTCTCCTGCTTGTTTCATGCAAAGATTCCATTTTTTGCTGATGTGTCACCTAATTAATGTGCATGACATCCCCGTGAAATCCCCATTGAGACTGGCCGTACAAGCACCAGGTAAACAAGATTTAACAAGGCATATAAGCACGAGCTTAATTATTAGGAACTATATGCGTTGGCCAAACTTCAATTGAGACCATGGTGTATATAAGAGCTAGTTTAGGATCTACCACAAGATATGCACAAGACAAATTAAAACTGTTTATGACAGAGTTTTTTTTTACATTTATTAAACGTTACATAAATATTTTTTGGGGTGTTCATAAATGTCCTAGAAAGCAACTAGTTATAGTGGCATTACTTAACTTCGATATGTGTGCTCCGGTGTTCAAATTAGTTCCATCACACAACACTTTTATTAATATAAATAATAGATATGTTAACAAAACGATCCTTTGATGGTCCTAGAGGTAGGCGATAACTTTTTTGGAGTTTTTTTAATATTTTTTTGTCCCTCTGAAACTACTTAAAATTATGTTGCATTGGAGACAAATTACTGTCTGTTTGTGTCTGGTTGAATGGTTGATTCAACTTTAATTCAACAATACGTAGCACATATATAAGTTTGGTTACAAATGCACACAACAACGACCCTACAGCCTAATATTAGTAGACAATAACTATAAATTTCGTTGGATGGTGGATAACTTAATAGACCATATATGTAAAGTTGAGCAAGATAAATAACAGGATATTTTATTCAGAATTGCTTAAACCATACATCACATAAGTCAAAACACATGGACAAAGGATGTTTCTGGAATACCTACTACAATTTTTAATTGGATGTTAACATCACGGGAGTCATGGAAAATACAATTTACTTTGTTTCATTTTATGCCTGCAGTCCAATTGCATCTTGTAAATAAATATAGGTTTGTTGTGGATGCTACTCTAGCTTGTATATTTGAAATTTTTCTTTATTAGTAGGGCTGTGGAGATGCTGATTTATAGAATGGCTTATACAGTAAATATAAATGATTGTTAGTGTGATGTCTGTTCACAACAATTTTCTTAATAACTTCGTTCTCCTTATCTTTAGGAAAACTTTATTCTTGTTAAAATTCATAAATGTTTAACCAGTGTTGTTAGAAAATTCAACCTTAAGACATCTCCAATGGTAAGCAACGGTGTTTGGTGCTTAATTATTCTACTTTTTTTACTTATCATATCAGCAATCCGTTTCTAATCACCTTGATAAGTTTCATTTGCTCCATTAGTAATTAAGCATCACTCCTGTTGCTTATCTTTACTATTGGGGCCTGCAACCAAAACTTTTGTGGTCATGCACCAATATCTCTCTCCACCTTTATTCTGAATCTTTAAGATTTGAACCTGGTTAGGCAAGGGCACCATGTCAGCTCTTTACCATCGGTTATTTGGCGGATCCCATCCTCATGGTTGACATACAACGTAGTCCTTAGAAGTGATAACTGTGTATTATTTGCCACTTTCCATTTTGTTGCTCGTTAATAAATGAATCCGCAGAGATATGACATTTCTGTTTTTTTTTCCTTTGATATTTATTTGGCCCAGGAATATTTTCAGTGTCCTCAAGTGCCTGGACAGGCCTTGCTGCATTGTGGCCGTCACAGGAATGGTACCCTTCCTACAACATCTGGAATCAGAGTTAACTGTACAATGTGGTGTAGAAGGTATACACATACATCTTGCCGTACAACTTGATCTCACGACAAGATAGGAGTGTTATATGTTTCTTGTTTTTTTGGATGATATCACTTTCTTGTTTAAACTTTAAAGGTGGCATTTATCTGAAGGGGAATTCATATATAGTATATCCTTGTAAAAGTCTGATTTTCCTTTTCACCCCTCCAAACAATAAAAATGTTACAAGCACCCGTAGAAATAGCAATAACTTGTGTTAATCGATCCAACCTGAAAGAATATTAACATTACTCTCTGGTGATTGACTATATGTGGTTTAGCTAGAATTGATGATCTTGCCTCTAACCCGACCTTAGACCTTTAATTCCATGGATAACCAGGTTTGACTGCATGTGTAGCTTGAAATTCTTGGATTTCTTCATCAATCCGACTGCATCGGAACTGCATTCAACCACCCGGATTCTACTCAACTTTGGCGAGGTCTCAGGCCTCCGCACTAACTTCCAGAAAAGCACGGTGCTCCCGATTAGCTGCGACCACTTAGACCTGACCTCAATCTTACAAGGCTTCCCGGTTGTCCGTGCATCCTTTCCGACCAAATACCTAGGTCTACCGCTCACCCATAAAAGACTACGCACAGTGGACTTTCAGCCTCTCCTTGACAAAGTGGGTGGTAGACTAGCAGGTTGGCAAGGATGTTTTCTGACCCCTGCAGGGCGTGCTACCCTGGTCAAATCCGTCCTCTCCTCGATCTCAATCTATTACCTCACGGTTTTCAAGATCCCCAAGACTGTTCTTTCTGCCCTAGACCGCATCAGGCGTCGCTTCCTCTGGGCGGGTCACGAGAACTTCTCGGGGGGCAAGTGCAAAATCAACTGGATGAAGGTGTGCCGGCCGCTCAACCTGGGAGGCCTAGGCATCCTCAACCTTTCTTTTTTTGCTACTGCCTTAAGACTTAGATGGCAATGGCAACAATGGAAGGCCCCAACCAAACCATGGGTCGGAATGGAAACACCCTATGATGCGAGGGACCGCACCCTTTTTGCGGCGGCAACCACGATTTCCCTGGGGGACGGCAAAACAGCTCTCTTCTGGCTCTCGGCCTGGCTTAATGGGGTGGCTCCAAAAGATTTGGCCCCAAAGATTTTCGAAATCTCCAAGAGGAAAGACCAGACAGTGGCTTCTGCCCTTCAGAACGGACGTTGGGTGCGCGACATCAACACTCGGGGGGGACTCTCTGTCGACCACATACAACAATTTGTGGATCTCTGGTGCAAAATCAACCATATCCATTTGGACCTGGGCCTACCGGATGAGATCGCTTGGAAATTAACCCCGAATGGTACCTACTCCTCAAAATCCGCTTACGCCATGTTTTTCCTGGGTTCTTTGGGGACTAACTTTCGGCTACTGATTTGGAAATCCCATGCCCCCCCAAAATGTAAATTCTTCGCTTGGCTAGCAATCCAAAACAAGCTCTGGACTGCTGATAGATTGGAATCACGCGGATGGCCAAATCAGCGCTTCTGCCCCCTCTGCAGACACACACCGGAATCGGCCCTCCACCTTTTTGCCCAATGTCGTTTCTCCTTCAGAATTTGGAAGCAGATGGCAGACTGGCTAGGGTTCGAGAGCTTTCAGCCTTCCCTTTGGCCCCCTTGTTCGACCATCCTGGATTGGTGGTCAAATGTAGCGGTCAGGAAAGGCTCGCCAGCGAAGGCTACTAGCACGACCTTTATTCTCATTATGTGGGAACTCTGGAAGGAAAGAAACGCTAGAATTTTCAACAATTTAGCCACCCCCCCTCAACAACTCCTTGCGAAGATTAAGGAGGAGGGCCGATCCTGGTCCCTTGCGGGGGCCAAGAGTCTAGAGCTTTTTAATCCCTTGTAATTAAGGCTTTTGGTCTTTTTGTACTCTAACCTTTCTCTATTAATTTAACGGGCAACCCTCCTGCCGGTTTCATTAAAAAAAAAGAAATTCTTAGATTAGACTCAGGCATGGTGCATACATGATGGCTTGCATCCTTCACTGTATATTGCATATTTGGCTAGACGGATACGAGCATGTGTTACTTAGGAGGCTGCTGGTACTATTAAGTTTGAGCAAAATTAGAGAAATTATAATCTCTCATTGGATTCACATAGGGAGAGAGAGAGAGAGAGTCCCTTTATATATTTGCAACTATTAAGCTATACCCGTGGCCATGATTTATTGTTAATATGCATGGTTGAACCAGGGCCGTTACTAGCATTTCGGAGGCTCTAGAGCGAGACAAAATGGGAGAACCTTTATTATAACATAAACAAATAATGCTACCTTTATATAAACTGCAAAGCTATTCAATATATCAAAAAGATACAAACTACTCATAGAAAGCAATTTCTTCTAACATTTCTAGATGCAAAGTCATTGATAATAGTATCCACGTCAATGTGATCTAACATATCCTTTTCAATGCATAAAGTGGCCAGACCATTCAACCTTTCTTGTGATATTGATGACCTCAAATAGTTTTTCAATAACTTCAACTTTGAAAAGCTTCTTTCAGATTGACGCTTCTGATCCACAGTACGATAAATAAGATTCGATAAGCGGTTGAAACATTTGGATAACAATCTACATCTCTAACAAACTAAAAATCTCAATAGCAGACATTGTCACATGGCAAAGTCATTTGCAACACTATTAATTCAGAGAAAAGAGATGTATCAGGATACCCATCCCTACACTCTTAACCTCAATCTAGTTAGTAGTTATACAACCCTACAGACAAGGTAGTCAGAGTCGAGATCCCGAGTCGGATCGATTTGCCTCCGGTAGGATCAGAATAAATAGAATCGGCGATTCTCTGATTTGTAAAAATACACATATTTAACATCTATACTATAAGTTTGTATGATTGTTATATGGTTTACCACTTGCATGTTCCTTAAAAGTAGCTAGACATACTCCAGAATAAAAATAGCTTATCATTATCAAGCTCAAGATTGCTCATGCTATAATATAGATATTTGTACTAGCATTACCACACTGATACAATATTTTGCATGCTCCTTGTTTATTTATAGTTTCATTCTCAGAAATTAATATCAACAAATTTTGCTCTAAAACAAAATATCAAAAGCGACCCTAAAAAAATTGCCCTAAGTCTCTACGAGTAGGATCGACAGTGAGATTTGGATCGACAGGTTGTCGTGGGTTCGTAGAACCGTAAGACTCTAAGAGTAGGATCGCGATCCTACCTACCTTGAGTAGGATCGGATCGGTAGTAAGACTTGGATCGACAGGCTGTCGTGGGTTCATAGAGTCGTAAGACTTTAAGACTTGGATCGCGATCCTAACTACCTTGCCTACAGAGCAATAGAACATATATAGGATATACAATTATACATATACGTATATGTAGTATGATGTATCAGGATCGGGGTCCCTTGGCACTAGTAGGCTCTAGGCAGTCGCCCCGGCCGGCCCTCCCTCAGGAACGGCCCTGGGTTGAACGGCTGTGTATAATGGTTTGGCCTAATGGGATTCTTGATTTCGGAATCAACTTTATTATTGGGGTATGGTGTTGTGAATTTCAGCTTGGATATCGACAATTCCTTTATATACTGCACTCAGTGGTGGAGCTTGATAAAAAATTAAGAGGAGATCGCCTATAAAGATAGAGCATCAACACAGGAAAAATAAGCTTCAAACCTACAAAATGATGGACCAGAGTGGGCAAAACTACTAATTTTTTAGCCTAATATGCAGCACAAGCTACTAGCTTGTAGCCCCTGAGACTGCACTACCTCTTTCCATTTTCTTATTGGCACTGATTCCGTGTGTGCTGTTGCTATATATATTAGTTCTGCTGCTTGTCCAGTGCATCTGTAGATTGCTTCTTTTTCTTTCTTAACCAGTTTCTTTTCTGGAACCATCATCATTCACATAATTCCGAAGTTATTATTCTGGAATCATCTTATTTCATGATCATGTCGCTTATGTCTGGAGTCGTACGTACATAAATTTACTATCGCTGAAGTATCTCTGCAATTTATTTGTAGCTAAAGTAGCGAGCTTGTTGCATATGATACAGCTCAACCTTCAGGGAGATGATGAAATACCGCGGGAAGGATTTTTCTGACTGGTGCGGCAAGTGCTTTGAGGACAAGTGCGCGAGGCAGGCGCAAGACATCCAAGGCACGAGCATGGTAATTGACACACACATATTTTGCAACCCAAAGCTCAGAAAATTTGAAATGAAAACTGTACAGATTAATAGTTTGAAGAGTTAACTTTGGTTTACTCTGTTTGATTTTTTTTTCGCAGGCTGGTCCGAACATCCAGCCACCGAATTGAACGTGGGTCATTCGAGATCTGTAAACCGGCTGCTGCTTAATTTACTGCTGCTGCTAGCTAGTCACATATATCTCCGGCCGGTCGTCAGCTTCTCGATTAATTAGTTATCTGTCCGTTTAATTACTTTTGTTTCCTGCCTAATTAATAAGGAGTCTGTCAAGGAGTGCAGGATGATACGATCATCCAGTAATTCAGAACATGTTATTATACATCGCATGCGATGTGTAGTACTTTGTCAACATTTTCGATCGTTTGTGTGAACCTAGCTACTGGTTACCTGCTGTCTTAACTGAGTGTATTGGCGACCAGAGATAAACAGCTAGCCTTGTGCTTATATAATTTGCACCGGCCTTGTTGCTTGCTTGTAATTCCTGCAGGTACGTACAGGCTGTTGGTTTGTTGGGCTTAATTTGTCCGGCAGCGCGTGTGCTAGCTTTTGGTTAGTGGTTACTAGCTTTTACGTAGTACTCCATAAGCAGCTCCCAATTAACCTCCTGACATGCATGAACAGGTGATCTTAAGCTGCCTGTATTGTACGTGTAAGGGCCCAAGGGGAGGCAGGAGATGGCAGCAGCATCTATCTTGATGCGCGAGGGCGCCGGGCTCTCTCGACTTGAGACTCCGGCCAGACGCTGAATTGGGTCGCGTCAGTCTGGTCTTTCGGAGTGGCGAGAGTTTTCCGAGATTCCTACATAGATTGACATGTTTCCTATAAAACTCTCACGAAATTTGTGGGAAAATTTTGCATTCCAAACCCATTATTTGAGGACAAGAAAAAGAGAAGCTATAGCGCGGCTGCGGTAGCTAGCTCTCATGTGATGCCGATCGTAATTAGGAGTTCCATCGAACGGTTCTCGCTGAGTAGACCCATAGGTGGTGGATGGCAGATCCTAAGCATGATCCATCGATTGGCCGGGTGCGCATAAATGATATATAGCATGACAATGTAGGGCCTCTTATATATGCAGAGCGGCCTCCACCACATCAGTAGTGCCTTCTCCTCTTCAACTTGTGAATCCCACAGGTGAAAGATCGATCCATCGCATGATCCCAGACTGGTGATATGCATGGCACGGACGGTAATTTGAGGGCCTATTTTGCAAGACAAAAAGGGCTCCACACTCTTTCTCCCTCGTTCTGGACGGTGCAAGTATTATCTTGCATACAGAACTCAAACTTGCCAAAAAAAAACGACACCATGTAGCTAGTCCTACTCAATCTCTTCAGTATCTCGCAGCAGGATTTTTTTTAAATAATCATTATTTTATTATAAAATACAGTAATATACCAGTCTTTTTTATTTTACAGAAATAATCCTCTGTCGCTGCACCGTTGGGTGACTTAGGTCTAATCGCTCTGCCAATGGACGACTGATCCAAGTCGTCCAACGGTCGAGCGACATGTGGACTAATTGCCTGATGGTTGAATGACTTGTGAAAGTCGCTCAACGGTCGGGCGACTAGTCCACTTGTCACTCAACTGCTGAACGATTTTAAATAATTACATTTTTTAATAATACAATGGAAATAATTGTGGGAGAATAAATGATAATTTTTGTAGGTAATACATTTAGCATTTTTTAATAATCCGATGGAAATGCCAACCATGACATAAAATGTCTAACTCTGTGATTTTACCATGACTTGAACTTGAAATGCCCAATTTTAAGCCATGGTAAAATCACAAGGTTAGGCATTTCATATCATGGTAGGCATTTCAAGTTATGGTAAAATCACAGAGTTATTCTTCTACAATTATTTTCATCGAATTAATAAAATAATAATGTTATTATTTAAAATCGCCCGACGGTCGAGCAACACGTGGAGTAGTCTCTCAACCGTTGAGCGACTTTCATAAGTCGGCGTGACTACTCCACGTGTCGCTGGACTGTTGGGCGACTTGGATCAGTCGTCCACTGGTTGAACTACTAGACTCAAGTCACTCAACGGTGGAGTGACAAATGATTATTTTTGTAAAATAAAAAAACAGGTATATTAATGTATTTTAGAATAAAATAACGATTATTTTTTTTAAAAAAATCTCGCAGCAATCTATGTTAAATGCAGATAGTAACTGACAGGCTTTGACACATCTGATGACAGACTTGTAGGCGTTACGCTCCAGCCTCCAGGTTGTTTGACTCCTGGAAAAAAGATGGGCGCTTCTTCAGTACGACCCAGTGGACAACACCCACTTGCTGCAGTCCTCTATATAAAAGTGCTATCTACTCCATTTAGTCACACAAGGGACACTTTTTAGACATTAAGTCCCTTTTTAGACATTAACACGGTTCTATAATACAATTTTGACCATTTATTTGTATTATAACTAGCAGAGTGGCTCACACATTTGCACGACTAGATTTGTTACGTATCGTGCACATATTCAATATTAGTTTTTGTCGATGCTGGTTGTTTGATTTCCCCCTTAATTATAAGTCGATTTTACTCACCATTACAATAGTCTTGGGATGTTTGTATGCCATTAAATAAACATTTTATGTTAGAGAAAAGCTTGTAGCCACAGTGCATCTCGAGTAAACTTAATTGAAGTTTTGGTAGAATTTAGTCAATGTAGTTCTTAGGTTATTAGAAGCGTATTGTTCAATCACACCTTTAGTTAAAAGCATTTTTTTAACGCAAGGCTTATATCGTTTTAATCATATCTGTTCACGTGTCTTATTCCCCTTTGCCTGAGTGTCTTCCATGCTTCAGTCTCGTTAGGCAATTAGGCACCAAGGCCCGTGGCATCGAGGTCCGCAACATCTGGCATATCTTTCCACCAAGGATCGAAGCAAAACATTAGTGGATCTTACTGGCCATTGTTAAACCTTGTCTCATCTTCTCCATCAGCCTCACCACTCACCCTATTGCAGCTGCATTGATTAGTGCGACAACATGCCCCATGAATCGTCTTGCCATGCTTCCTCGTAGAATTTTTTTTAAATAATATTTTTTAAAAAGAAAATTACAAAAATATATAATCGCCCTCAAAATTATTGTTTTTGTTTTCAGAACCTATCGCCATTGAAATGGCGGCGAGGAACCTATCGCCATTTCAACTGGCGATAGGTGCCCTCACCGCTGCAATCGCCGGTCCAACTACCTATCGCCATTTCAAATGGCGATAGGAAGGTGAACAGTTTTCCTATCGCCATTTGAAATGGCGATAGGAACCTATCGCCATTTCAAATGGCGACAGTATGCCATGTATAAAATCCCGAAAAATTCCTTCCAAACCTCATTTGAATTCCAGAAAAAAAACAGAATCGAGAGGGAGAGGAAGAGAAAGAAAGATAGCGAAGCTCTGCTCGTTCGTCGCGGAGGAGATAGATTGAGAGAGCAGTGCCATCTTGTAGACCGGCCATCTTGCAGGTATATTTTTCTTGCAATGTTGTATATTATGTCAAATTATGTAGAGTAACGACATAGAATTAAGTAGAGTAACGACATAGAATTAAGTAGATTAGCGACTAGAATTAAGTAGAATAGCGACATAGAATCAAGTAGAATAGCGAGTAGAATTAAGTAGAATAGCGACATAGAATTAAGTAGATTAGCAACTAGAATGAGGTAGAACATCGACATAGAATCAAGTAGAATAACGACTAGAATGAAGTAGAATAGCAACATAGAATTAAGTACAATAGCGACATAGAATCAAGTAGAATAGAAGTTATGTAGAATAGCGACATAGAATGAAGTCAAATAGCGGACGTAGTGTAGTTAAATCGTATATTATTTGAGATGTGTATAGTGTAGTTTATCGTACATGTTTCAGTACTTTTTACAATGTATGCACTTAATTTGTAGATATGGCGGACGGAGGTCGATTATGAGTTGCTTGACCGGTGATTGGCGCACATCACCGTAGCAGTCTTAGTACCGTGCTCCCCAAAGCATGGTGAGGCGCCGATTGAGCTTGGCGCGTTTGGTTGCTGCGCGCCTATGAGGGCATGGAGGTCGCACGCAGATGGATTTCGAGGTGCGTATAGTTTTAATACACTCAATCGCGGTATGACTACTTTGCGTGCATTAACGTTTATTCTTAATCGTTTTGGCGCAGTTGAGAGCGGCGAGCCTCCTTGCACTAGCGAGGATGGTGGAGGCGACTTTTGAGGATGATCAGACCATGGTGGTGGTCGACGTCTAAGCGTTTTCCATCTGACCGGGGCTGCCAGCAGCGTTGGTTGACCGCCGGAGGCGAGACGCACTACGTTCCACCTTCCGTGCGGGGAGATGACGCCGCTGCGCAGGCGTGAGCTTCTGCCGGGTTGCCATCGCGAGCCGCCCCTGGCGACGTCACGATGTCGGTCACGTGGCGCCCGACCTCCTAGCGAGGTTCCGCGATGTGTTGCCGAGGGCAAGAATTACACCGAAGTTCAAGAACAGCACGACGCCGGCGTTGAAGTGGATCTGCCGGTTCTCGTAAGTATTTGTAATTATTGTCATCTCGCTTAAATTCGTATGTGAACCTTGGTGAATTCTATATTTCTTCTTGCGGCCCGGCGTATGGCGCTGACGCAGGGGCGTGGTTGTTAGGAGGTATTTTGAGGCCTACCGCTATGGTTGTTCGGTGGGTCATGTTTACGGGGTCCCGGCGGCACGGCGTCGACAAACAAGACATCCGACGCGCTGCAGGTGGCCAACATGGAGATTGATGAGATCCTCCCACGCTCGGGTCGGCCGTACTTTGCGTGGCGTATCACAAGCCTTTGCGACGCAGCGTGCCACCGCATTCAGACAACTCCATCCTCTCCGGATGTCCACTCCTTCTGCGGTTGTGGTCCTTCGGCGTTTCGGATCGGACGACCACGGTGGACTTGAGAGCATATACGATCGGCTTATGCGTTGCATCGAGCGAGGTGGACCGCCCCACCATGGGCACGGTTTGGTGCCGCCGACGGGTTAGTTTTATGATCATTTTTTTGTATTGTAATCACAATTTCGTATGCTAAGTTTGCGGTGTTCTATTGCACAGGTCACCTTCACGCCGATCACTTCGCAGGGGTCTTACCCGAGTACATCGCGATGTTCGATCGGTGACCGATGACCGCGTCATCCGACACCGTCAAGACGGAGAGGCTTATCCGGTGGGCGCCGACGGAGTGTCGCTCTGTGCACGCGAGACTACGATCTTGGTACACGCGAGCCCTTGGTACATGATATCCTCGTGGAGGAGTACCAGTGCGGTGGTCATGTGCCGATTCGGTCTGACAGAGATCCCGGCCCTTAGGGGGGATACGGTCTTGGCGACGTCCATGCGTAAGTTCACATGTTTAATTCTTTTCGCACAATGTAATTATGTCTGAATAAATAATTGTGTTGGTGTCCACAGGTATACTAGGAAGGGAGTACGTGGCGCGATGTCCTAGTTGGATAGGATGCGGCCTTGGGTCGAGGCTTGGAGTCACGCGCTCGACGATATCATCCAGTGTGGGGAGGATCCCTACGACATCGAGACGTACGCGGATTACATGGATTGGTACTCTAGTCGGATGAGGCTTCATTGCGTCCGGGTCGTGGTCGACCCATCACGACCGAGGTCGTGACGTCCGACACGCGTACCCTACCCAAAGGACTCCGCTTTCCATCTCTCGGTACGTATTGTCCTTAATTAATATTTATCTTGCCAGATTTATGTTTCCAACTTGTTCATTACTTGTGTAGATGGATCTACACCGGAGATTCTCGAGGTAGCAACCACCGCGTGCGGCAGAGGACGAGGGGAGACGAGAGGGCTTGTGCGGCGCATCATCGGCGCTTGCGAGACGAGGCATCCGGATTGCGACTTGTCGCACGCCGAGGACTCGGTGGACCGACCGATCGGGAGGGCGAGGTCACCTCGGGAGGGGTCACCAGGGACGAGGCGAGGTGGTTCACGTCCACGGCTCTGCCGGACGTGGCGGGCGTGTCATCGTGGCACCATGGTGGGAGCGCTCGACAGGGCTCATCGGGGCACGCATTCGTGCCACCAGGTATGACCACCTTGCTTGCTTGCAGAACATAATGCTTCTTTCTTTCGAACGCCGGTAGTTACTAACGGCAATCTTCTCTATCAGGTCCTGAGCTCCACCATCACGTGGGGCAGGGTTACGCGGAGTCGTCGGCGCATGTCTCCGGGACAGCAGGTATGACCGCCTTGGGATGATTACGTTTCTTTTTCGTGTTTTTCGCATGATTACGTTTGTAACATACTACTTCACAGGAATGCCTTGGGAGGAAGGTTCATTTCCGGACGACGAGGCAAACCTATCGGTACCCCTCGATTACTTCTTCGATGACCTGCGTGACGCCTCGTTGAACTTAGAGGCTTCTCAGCTGCTGCAAAGTGCTCCGCCATCGACCCAAACGACACAGGAGGAGGAGGCCCCCCTCGCGACACAGGGGAGTATCAATATAAGATCATAAGTTTTCATGCTGGGGCTAGAGGCATGGAGTAGAAATCTGGTGTGGATCTGCTTTTCCAATTTTGGGATAAGTATGGACCATACCCGTTAGCTTCCTCATCTCTTCATCTGTACAACCCAAAATCACCAGTCAGCATCTCCAAGTAATCCATAATTACTTAAAGAAAGTAAAGAAAGAGGCTGACGGTATAAAAAGAATGCCTTATCTTATTTCTGCACATCAGTTTTCCCGGACGAGTGGTCCGTGGCACTCCGAGCGTGTAGCTCTGGCGTATCCAGGAGCGAAGTCCTGGACGTACTCAGGGATGAGCCTTGAGCGTTTCTCAACACGTAGTTGGGCGGTCTCGAGAACGGGATCTCGAGCGTACCTGGGCACGTGGATCCAGGGTAGTGTAGGTTCGCACTCAGAGGCAAGCTCTGAGCGGTCCCAAACACGTGGTTTGGGCGGTCTTGAGAACAGGATCTCAAGCGTGACTAAGCACGAGAAACTCAGCTAGAATAGGAATTGGATCTTTTTGAATTCCCTTGTTTCTTGGTGTTATTTGCCTCATGTATGTGTGGATTAATACAAATTAACCGCGGTTAGTTCTTACCAGATAAATATAATATTCTTTTTTCCATTGCAAACTACTGCTACAGAAGTAAGAAAATAATGTTATCCCCAACAGACCCCTCAGGATGAAAATGCTATTAACAAAACCATAAATGCAACTATTTCTTGACATCTTTCCCCTACAGGATGGAAGGTCAAGGAAGCGAAGACCGTGAGTTGGGTTTGACATTGGGACTTATGCCACAAGGACCAGCCACAGAGAACCCGAATGTGAACCCTAATGAGCCAGTGCCTGGTCAAACCCAAGATACTACCTCACCAGGAACTAGTCAACAGCCACCTACTAGAGCAACAGATCCCCTGGGTATAATGGCTGATGTCCTCAGATTTTTAGAAAACTCCAGGAAAGAATCCCAAGAAAGCCAAAACCGCTTTATGGAAGCTTTGCTGACTCGAGTGGCACCTACTACCTCTTCACCAACACACGGGGTCAGTTTAGGTGATTTCCTACAAACCCGCCCTCCTACTTTTGCTAAAGCTCTTGATCCATTAGATGCGAGTGGTGGTGGTCGAGATAGAAAAGAAATTTGGACACGATGGGATGTTGAGATGAGGAGAAGGTACGATATCTGACACACCGTTGATGAGACCAGCGTGACTAGCGGTGGCTTAACTATAACGCAAGAATGCAGTGTCGTGAGCAACCACTCACGTGAAATTTGAGTTTAAGCTGCGTTTCTTTGAGACTCACGTACCCACGAGAAGGATGGAATTGAAGAAGCGTGAATTTAGAGCTTTAACTCAGGGAGGGAAGAAGATGACTGAATACCTTAGCCAATTCAATGACCTTTCTCGCTATGCCTCAGCTGATGTTGACACCGAAGAAAAGAAAATAGAGAGATTCCTGAATGAGATGAACCCATATCTGAAAATGCTCTTGTCTATTCATAAAATCACTGAATTCCAGGACTTGGTCAATAGAGCCATTATACTAGAAAATGAACATTCCAACCTAACCGAAGAACGACGGAAGAAGGCCAAGATAAGCCATCCTTCTCCACCTATTCATAAGCCTCGTCAGTTTATGCCACAACAACTTCCACCTAGATATGGCCCACCTAGACCAGGATCATTCAACCTAGGTTTTCAGAGACCCACCGCCCAAGAAGAAGCCCAATGACCTTAGCCCTGAAATGCGCCAATTGTGGGAGAGGTCACCTGACTAAGGATTGCTTGAGAGGCACCAATGTGTGTTTTAATTGTGGAAGGCCTGGGCACCGTAAGGCAGAATGCCCTTACCCGCAGAAGACATCGGGAACCCCACCACCTCCAGCATATGCACCCAGACTACCTGCCACAACTCCACCTCAAAGTTAGCAGTGTAAATCGGTCGAGGCAAGACACCAAACATTGGAGGACATGGAAAAGGAGGACCGGCACGCCTGACTCACGTGACTGCAGAGCAGATAGGAGAAGCAACAGATGTGGTGACGGGCAAGAAAGATGGAGGAGTAAGACTATGTACTGACTACCGGGAACTGAACAGTGTCACCATAAAGAACAAATACCCTTTACCCAGAATAGATGATTTATTTGACCCACTGACTGGAGCACGAGTATTCTCAAAGATTGATTTAAGGTCCGGATATCATCAGATCAAAGTCAACCCTGGTGACATTGATAAGACAGCCTTTGTTTCTCGATATGGGCACCATGAGTACACAGTAGTTCCATTTGGTATGACCAACGCTCCTGCAGTGTTCATGAACTTAATGAATAAGTTATTCATGAAGCATCTGGATAAATTCATTGTTGTCTTTATTGATGACATCTTAATCTATTCTAAGAGCGAAGAAGAACATGTCCATCACCTTACTGTCGCTTTGGAAATCCTCAGAGAAAATCAACTTTTTGCCAAATTTAGTAAATGCGAATTCTGGTTAGATCAAGTGGCATTCCTTGGACATGTCATATCCGGAAGAGGAATAGAAGTGGATCCTTCCAAAATCGACACAGTTCTTTCATGGAAGCGTCCAACGAATACCACAGGAATACGGAGTTTCCTGGGATTCGCGGGATACTATCGGAGGTTTATAAAAGGGTTCTCCCAAATAACCTCACCTCTCACAAAACTTTTGAAGAAAGATGTGAAGTACGTATGGACAGAAGAATGTGAGAAAAGTTTTCAGGAATTGAAACAACGCTTAACCACAGCACCCATCCTAACCTTGCCTAAGGAAGGGATCGATTATGTGGTATATTGCGACGCATCGAAGTATGGACTAGGATGCGTGCTGATGCAGGATGATAAAGTTATTGCTTATGCTTCCAGGCAATTGAGGCCCCACGAGCTGAATTATCCTACTCATGACCTTGAATTGGGAGCTGTAGTATTTGCCCTGAAAAAATGGAGACATTACCTTTATGGATCAAAGTGTACCTTGTACAGCGATCATAAAAGCCTCAAATATATCTTTACCCAAAAAGAGTTAAATATGAGACAAAGAAGATGGTTAGAACTCATTAAGGATTATGATCTAACCATTAATTATCACCCAGCAAAGCTAATGTGGTAGCCGATGCCCTCGTGAGAAATCTCGATCAAGACCTTTCTTTGAAAGTCATCTTTGTTGAACTAATCGAAGCATTGGCCAAAATGAATATAGAAGTAAAGACTACCACCTGCAGGCGACCATTGCCGCCATGGTATTCCATCCCACCCTCATGATCAAATCCAGAACACCAACTATCGATCCATTTATTCTCAAAGAAGTTCAAAGAATCAAAACAAGCCAACCTTCTGAGTTCCGGATAGATGACTCGGGAATTTTATGGCGACAATCCAGAATCTGTGTACCTGACCATCCTGAAATTAAAGAGACTATTCTACGTGAAGCTCATGATACTCCGTACACCATCCACCTAGGCAGCACAAAGATGTACAGGGATTTAAGAGAAAGATTTTGGTGGCCAAATATGAAGAAAACCATAGCAGAGTACGTGAGCAAATGCGACACCTGTCAAATGGTTAAGGCAGAGCATCAACACCCAGCAGGACTACTAAAGCCCCTGGAAATACCAGAATGGAAATGGGAAGATATTTGTATGGATTTCATAACGGGCCTTCCCATGACAGTTAAAAAGAAAGACGCAATTTGGGTCATAGTAGACCGTCTCACTAAATCAGCTCACTTCATTGCAACTAACCAAAAATACTCCAACAGTAAACTAGCGGAACTCTATATAGAGAGAATAGTCACATTGCACAGAGTACCAAAGACTATCACCTCAGATAGAGGATCAGTATTCACCTCAGCATTCTGGAAAAGTTTACAAAATGCCTTGGGTACCACACTCAACTTTAGCACGGCTTATCACCCACAGACTGACGGCCAGACTGAACGGGTAAATCAGATTCTAGAAGACCTTTCACGAGCATGTGTATTAAATTTTGGAGATTCTTGGGAAAGACACTGCATTAGCGAATTAAACACAATAATGACTACCAATCTAGTATCTGAGATGGCACCGTATGAAGCCCTTTATGGTAGAAAGTGTAGGTCACCCATTTGTTGGTATGAAGTGGGAGAGAAACCTCTATTGGGACTGAATCGATAAGAGAAACCGATGAGAAAGTTCGATTAATTCGGGGCGTCTCAAGATTGCCCAAGATAGACAAAAGAGCTATGCCGATAAACATAGAAGGGACCTTCAGTTCGAAGTTGGAGATTATGTATATTTAAAAGTATCACCTATCTTGAGAGTGCGAGTTCGACTAAAAGGAAAGCTAAGTCCAAGGTATGTTGGGCCATTCAGTATCCTAGAACGTAAAGGGACTCTAGCATACAAATTGGAACTACCAAATCAATTATCACGGATACACGATGTATTTCACGTCTCTCAACTTCGAAAATGCTTGAGAGAACCGTCTCATCACTTAACCAATTGGGACATTCCATTGCAAGATGATTTGACCTACGAAGAGTGCCCAGCGAAGATTCAGCCACGAAGACCGTCGATTAAGAAATCGAACAATCCGATTACGCAAGGTGCGATGGAAGAACCATTCGGTGCGAGAAGCTACATGGGAAAAGGAGGAAGAACTACGTGAAGCATATCCCAACTTATTCAAGTGAGAAGTTCAATTTCGGGACGAAATTTTTCCAAGGGGAGGAGGATGTGAGAACCGCGTAATTAAACTAAACTAATCAACGATGTCGATAATTAGCATAATTAAAATTTCATTAAATAAATGTCAAGCATAATCTCAGTAATCATTCAATCGCATAATTAACGCTTTGAACTTGGTAATTAAGCAAATATCATTATCCACATCACAATTTTACAACAGTCCATTTACAAACCTGAATTAAAATATTACAATCCAATGCTTAATCCGGAATTAATATTTCAACTCTTTTACAAACATCAATTACAAGAATTAAGTAAATTGCAGCTAAAGGTGCTTGCATTCATTTTACCGAAGATCCCTTGTCATCTCATCTAGCCATCCTTCGTCTTTCCTGTTTTTCAACCAATAGCTCAAGGAGTAGTTAGTAGAACCGAAAGCAGTAGTGCTAGCTAGGATAGAGGAGAAGGATTGCCGTCAGTATACCCTAAGTTCAGTAGGTCTACCGTACTAACCTAGGTTAGCTGGTCCCCGATCGCCATGATAGCGTCGACCCATCAAAGTAGGTCGGCATCTGTGGTAACCAAGATATCCAAGCCAACCTAAGCTAATAGGCACCCGTAACTTTTGGGGTTGTCATCATTCGGCGTCAGGGAAGCCAACACCCACCTTGTTTCGATTACCTCAGCTCCAATAAAGCCAAACAATGCATTCCCATTCATATGCGCCCTCTGTTTAAAACATCATTGGGCCATTGAATCCAACGCATACAAGATTTAGTTCGATTAAGCGGAAAGCCCACAGAGGTAACCATATTGCCCACAAAGATCATCATTTGACTCATATGCATCACAAGAGAGAAGCGACCAAGAATAGGAAGCAATAGTAAGGAAGTAGATAAGGTTGTGGTAATTATGAATAGGAAAGCAGTAAATATGAAATTACCACAATGAGGATAGGATCAAACCCAAGTAAGATAAGACCACCCTCAGCTCAACCATCCTCATTCTCACCATTGGCCACAAGAGGAGGGGAACAACCAGGAACAACCAGGCGCACCAGGAGGATCCCCACCACAGCCACCACCCAGACATTGGAGCAAAGGAGGAAGGAAGCAAGGAGCACCAGCAAGCTGGCACTACAACCTGCTCCCCATCCCCAAAACCCTAGCAGGAGGTAACCCAGCCCGCATATATGTTTGTTCAAATCATCCATTAGCATTCAGTTGAATCACCAGACATCAAGGTAATCACTCCCATCCACCCTCAGTTTATTCAAGTCATCACAGAGCAAGGGAGGGGTAAAGGATCAGAGAGCAGAGCTAGATTATACCTCAGTGAGCATCGGCCAAACCACCCCCAAATCACCACCATCACCTCTCATTTGCATCATCTAGAAGCAATCAAACCACCATTAGCTATGCATATCATTCAAGCACCAATAAGCAAATCGATAAAATCAACTAAGTAAAAATCAAAGCTTCAGTAAGAGGGTTAGGAGGGGGAGAGAGGTATTGAGATGGGAGCCCGAGAGGAACCGAGGCGCCAAGCGGCCATAAATTTGGGCGGCAACGAAATGAGCAGCGGCGAGCGAGGGCGAACCACTGAGCCGAGGGCGAGCCACGGGCCGAGGCGGCGACAGCGGGAAGGCCGGCGCTGCCTGACCTCGGCCATGCTGGACTCGAGGAGGAGAAGGCGTCTTGGCGGCGGGCGGAGCGATGGGCCGAGCCCACGGCAGTAGCCCCCACCATGCGCCGAGCCGACAAGGAGAGAGGAGGCGGCGGTGGAACCGGCGGGGAGAGAGGAGGAGGCAGTGGAGCCGGCGGGGAGAGAGGAGGTGGCGGAGGAAGCTCCAGGGGGGCGGCGCCGATGGGGGAAATAGGGGGGAAAGGAAGCCCCCATGGCGGCGGCGGCTTCAGGATTTGGGGAGGAGGAGAGATAGAAGTGAGGGAGAAAGAGATTTGAGATTAAAAGGGGAGGGGTGTGGCCGGTTGGGAATAAGAGGAAGTAGGGGTTAAGTGGATTTAAAAGAATTAAGGTTAGATTGAGGTTTGAGTTTTGAATTTGAGTGCTAATTTTTGGGTGTATTTAGATTAGACAAATAATCTTGACTCGTTAGCATTCGTTTAGTTAGATTATAATAATTAAGATAATTAAATTTGTGCTTAGTTTGAAAGTTGAAGTTTTTACTTCCGTACTAAATAAAATCAAATAGATGTTTGAATGCGCATAAAATTTGTTAGAATTGCTAATATTCGGTCATGTGTAGCTTTTCTCGTCGTTCTTTAGATCATGTGTATTTTAGTCCTAACCCTAGAGCCGTTATCTTGGAGCAACGACAAAGAGGGAGTGTTAACATGGCGATAGTCAAAAAGGTTTATTAACACACAAAATCCACTAATAAAACGAATCATCTAACTAATGTACATTTAGTAGCACCAAAATGTCACTAAGTATTTACTTAAATATTTATTATCCGTTTAAATGCATATTTGCGTGAGCAGACGAGCCGCAGCGCGATGAGTTGAATCGGATTTTATCGACAGTGAGCTTTACTACTCTTTTGAAGGCAAGCTACTTTCTTGTTCATTAATATAGCTATATTAAATGTAAACAGTATCTTATTATATCATATATGTATTGCATTAAAATGATTTCTCAAAACTCAAATCAAATAAATGAGATGACGGTAAGAAAGATGAGAAAGATGTTAGATATGAAAAGAGATGAGGAATAAGAAATGAGAGTAAAGCAGAGTAATAATATGGCGGGTAAAGGGGGCCCTTGGTCAGGAAGAAAGAGGGCAAGAGATGGGACCCTTTACATATGGTTATGATATAAGGACAAACAAAACTCTTACTCGGTCGAGGTCAGAATTCAAGACCAACCATTTTCCCGTTTTTCGACGGGCAGAAAATGCTACCTTGTTACGTGATTTCGCTCTCCACACCGGGTATGTATTTATGTGTGAGTGTGGTGTAAGAAGAGATGCTATAAGCACTAGGTGGAGTGTTGGGTGCGAAGAGGATGAATCGGCCCAACCAACATTACCTGAACTCGGTGGTGGCTAGATCAGCACCGACGGAAAGTAATGGGTGGAGAAAAATATTCACGTAACTTGGAAAACGTTACGTATTCGGCCTCAAGTCGCATCAAAGGAAATGCGATGTCCCAGTTTAAAGAGGGTTCGGGATAGCTGTGGGTAAAGTGGTACAAGCTCGCAATGCTATATAAAATCATGAATTCATGCCGGTCTCTGGATTAGAGTCTCACGGAACTCTTTGGGGTCTATTTTCTCCGAGTAATCAAGTAGTCTTTTGAATAAAATCTGCAACCTAATGTTTTAATGTCTATTTTGAGAATAAGAAAAGAGGTAAGAATATTGCTAGGGCGAAAAGTTAGAATCATCATTTGCATTTTAGCTACTAATGCTTGCTGAGTACACTATAGTACTCACTCTTGCTATCTTTCCTTTGCTTAGACCCTAGCTCTGCCGGGAGCAATCCCGAGTGGGAGGAGGGTTTTGCAGGTGCAGATGATGCTACAGGTGATGAGGGCGTTTATGTCGACGAGTAAGGCGAGATGGACTTCTCTTTTGACTCGTGGGACGAGTAGTTCGTTGGAGAGACCTAGATGGCAGCCTTTGGGGAAAAGTGTTACCTCCCCTCTTTTGTTGTAAATAAATAAGTGTATTTAGAACCTTAGTCTTTTGTGGTTACTGTTGAAATAAAGGAACAATTTCTATCTTATCGTTCTGCTGCGTAACTCTGGTAATAGCTTATTATTCGTTGGAGCAGTGTTCTACTAGGCAAACGAATAGTAATCCGTATGCTTAAGTGTGATTACCTCTTAGGTAATGACACGGGGCACCGCAATTTTGAACTCGGTGATTTCACTCCCCTCCGAATTTTTTTCCAAAACGAACTAAAGTTTCCTGTGCCGGAGACGCTCCCCAACCTCAAGCTACTCTACCTATCCAACGACAGTCTCCAAGGGTGCATCGTCCCTGCCCTGTGCCACCGTCATCATCTTGCCTAGCAACCGCCTGTGAGGCGGGATCCCTCGCTCCCTCGCCACCGTGTCGCTACTCAGCTCGCTGCTTCTCAATGGAAACCTGCTCACCGATGCCATCCTGCCGTTGGTGTAGCCTATGCTCCGGCAACCGTCCCTCCGGTGAGAACCCAGCCATGATCGCACAGCTTGGTGTATCCTACTTCCTTCCCAATACCGGGCTTTGCGATCTTTATATCGTAGTATATTTGACTTTTTTAGATGCATACAATCTCCTGCTAACCATGCCAAAGACATACTACCTCCGTATTTTAAAGAATGATACTGGCTAGCTCTTTAATGAGCTATCGGACGTCAAGCTCAAACAAACGGTGAGAGTATATATTACGTTGTTAAAACATGTTAAAATGGCAACGTATGCTAGGCTATCATCCTTTGTGGTACACTCATGCGAGCGTGTTCATCATTAAGCTAAAGAAAAATAATCTACCGTGTTGCTCTGCGCATCGTGGCCACTGCTAATCGTGTGTCATCCGTTAACATGTAGGCTACGTGTGCAAAGCCTGTGCCAACCACGTAAAGACCATGCCATACTTGTCATACTTGTTTGATTCTTTCCATAATTACAATATCTACTGTGTACGCATCAGGATCCGATAGATCCTATGATAAATTGTATTCATCATCGATTTTAGCATCTATCTAATTAATCTATACCGTTATAATTTGGCCCCACAACAATCAATATTGTAGATTTTTTTCCCACCGATTAACATGGTAATTTCTGTTATATATGTATATAGCCTAGGGTGTTCTTTGTATATTGACAACCCGATACACGTTATATATTGGCCTTTTGGCTCATTGGAAGAGATATGAAGCCTCATTCCAATATGGTATCAGAGTAAGGTTAGGGTTAGGGTTTACCGCTGCCACCCTCCCTGTGCCCTCCTCTGTGTTCGCGCTGCTTCTTCCGCTGCTGCCCACCCCCCTTTGTTTTTGCTCCACCACCGAAGCATCGTGAAATCTCGTGCGCCGTCGTCGGATCCCACCGCCGGTGTCTTCCCCGCCGCCAGATCTGGGCTTCCCGTCGTCGGATCCGGGCCGCCCGTCACCGGAACCGAGCACCTCTGCTCATGCACGTGCGTCGCCCGAGCTCCTCTGCCCTTCCGCGTGCGCCGCCCGAGCTTGGACAACCGGATCCGCCGCCCCTCCGCCGGATCCAGCCATACTCGCCGCCGAAGAGCCTCCTGCCGGCCCCCTCCCCGGCGCTCAACGCCCAAGCTCTCCACTGCTGCCCCTCTGCTTCTTCTGATCGTCGGTCTCTTTCTGCCTATTATGTTTTTCTTACTCACGCGTGTCTCACTAATCAGCGTGTGGTGGATACTCCTATGGGGAGCTTGGTGTTCACTTCGGCCTACCGATGGTGAGCCTCTTGAGGATCCCACTCGCTACCGCCATCTTGTTGGGAGCCTTGTCTACTTGGGATCGCTTGCCCTGACATCTCTCACACAGTCACCTTCTTCGTGTTCTGCGATATCTTCGCGGGACCATCACTCGTCGCCTCTTCTTTCCTTGTTCCAGTTCCTTGCAGCCTCAGGTGTACTCTGATGCGACCTAGGCTAGCGATCATTCTAGTCGTCAGCCTCTTTCTGCCTATTGTGTTTTCCTTAGTTCCTCCTTGATTGTCTGGAAGACCAAGAAGCAGACTATCATTTCTCGTTCGAGCGTTGAGGCTGAGCTGAGAGCCATGGTGTCGTTGACAGCCGAGATCACCTAGCTTCGGTGGCTACTTGAGGATTTCGGTGTTTTCGCTTCTGCACCGACTCCTCTCTTATCAGATAGTACTGGTGCGATCAGCATTGTTTGAGATCCCGTGAAGCATGAGCTCACCAAGCACATTGGAGTGAATGCTTCGTACATACGATCGCAGGTGTAAGACCAAGTTATTGATCTTCAGTATGTGCCTTCGAAACTTCAGTTAACAGATTTCTTCACCAAGGCACAGACTAGAGTTCAACATAGTTTCTACCTCTCCAAACTCAGTGTTGTTGATCCACCATGAGTTTGAGGGGGTGTTAGATATGTATATAGCCTAGGGTGTTCTTTGCGTATTGACAACTCTGTACATGTTATATATTGGCCTTTTGGCCCATTAGAAGAGATATGAAGCCTCATTCCAACAATTTCTGTCCTTAAGAGCGAACGTGATGACTTCTTTTTTATTGCTTTAAATATATAATAATAGATAAGGGTGCAAAGATGTTCTTGCATTAGAAGAGACAACTCTTACCTCTGAGCTTGATAATGTGGCCATATTATCTCTCTCTTTTTTAGAGAGAGACAATTACATTATCTCTAAGCACCTATGTAAAAACATCTCGCATTGTATGTCCTAAGAGATTCATATAGATTGCCCTAGAAAAAAAGGAAGAGAGAGAGAGAGAGAGAGAGAAGGGGAAGGAGTGGGCCGGGCCAGGGCTGACCGAGTCCAAGTTGGACTCGGCGTGCGTGCCTGTGTGCTGCATACAAGGTGAGGGGTGCTACCCCAAACCCTAGCCGCATCGCCCTGCCCTAGTTACGCCACCCCTTGCCCTAGCCACGCGCCACGCCCTTGCGGTCGCTGCTAACGCGCAACTGCCACTAGCCACTGCCGTTGTCGCTGTCTGCCACGCTTGCCGTGCTAGCCATGTCGTGTTGCCATCTTGCCGCGCCAACCGCTGCAGCGCCACTAGCCCTTGCTGTTGCGCCCTAGTTCTACCGCCGGCTGTAGAGGAGAAGCAGGGAAGGGCAAGGAAGAAGTGGAATTAGGGTTTTGTGATCCGATCGTTTCTGTTGTTTGATTTTGAGAGGTAATGATCTGGACAATTTTGCTGCGCTGTTAGATTGCCATTTAATCAAATTTTAGGGTAGATCGTTAGTGGGGATTAGTGTTTTGGTTATGGTCTGTTTCGGTTCAGTGCGCTACGGAGCCTTGCAAGAGAGTTTAGGTGTATATACGTTCTGTTTCATAACTTTTCCATATTATGTGTTGTAAGAATAAATCATCCTTCACACTGACGGGGCCCGCCTTGTAGAAGACTCTCATACAAGTCCCAAAAGAATGTAATACCTCTTGCTTGTATTCTTAGAGTATCTAACCCTCAAGGGGTATTTTGGTCATTTGTACAGGCCCAAGAGCCTATAAATACCCCATGCATCCCTCATTCAAGGGGAGCTCTCTTGAGCAATATAAAGAAAGACATCAGGTGAGCCTCCGGGAGGAACCCTCGAACCCCTGTAGGCCACCAACAGGAGTAAGGTGGTCCTCTCGGACCTCTGAATTTGTATAAACCCCTGTGTCACTCTCGCTCTCATGGACGATGGCCCATAACACGGCCGACGTCCACCCCCTCGTGTTTAGTTTTTACACTAACAACGTTAGCGCCGTCCGTGGGGTCGTAGCTAATCGACATAAGGCTATGGCTCCTACCAAGAAGTACTCCAAGTCCACGAGGCCTCCTCCAGCTCCAGAGCATAAGGAGCCTGCAGACGACCGGCCCGTTCCCCAAAAAACCCAAGGCATTGGTTATCTTCGGAGATCGGGGCTGTTCATCCTAGGACAGATAACGTCCTACGCATTCCCGGGCTGCAAAGCATTCCCACCTCCATCGCACCAACTGACGCGGTGTCCGGCCCAAGGCAAGAAGCCCAAAATGTCATTGAAGCTCCAGGGCCGTCCATAGCTCCTGGGGGGCTCGACGCCGCTAATTGCAAAGCAATGGTGGTGGCAATCGCAAGGCAGGTGGTGGACTACATGATGGTCACATATCATACTCCCAGCGCCCCTCAGCACGTCTCCCCGCTTCCAGCGCTGCCTTTGGTTCAAGTGGCCATTGACCCGGCCGCGTGGGGAATTTTCCTCGGAGGAGGGCAAGGGGGACATCCTTACAACCTCCCTCCACTCGTCCACGCAGCGGTGATGAACGGGGCTTCTTACTGGCCGATGCACCCACCAAACTCTGGATGTGGAGGAGCCCCGCTAATTCCATTACAATTCATCTCGTCGCCTCAGCCTCCGAGGCCTGAGTTCATACCCTCTAGAATGGGCGCTCCACGACCACCTCTTCAAGATCCTCTGCTTGGGCAAATGCACCTGCACCCAGAGATGGTTAACCAGCTCCCGCCAATTAGTGTAGAGTTCCATCCCCAAGGTGCTACATGGCCAGGGGCGACTAGGGAGCCCGTAGGACCAAAAGATGTTCCTCCTCCTGTGCCCCCTCCAGCACCTTCAGGCGGACGGACCATTCCACCCGTCATGATCCAAGTGCACTCACCAAGCCGTAAGGATTCACACTAGGGAGGTTGTGGCTAGGGCGGTCAGAAGAGCATGTACACTGCAAGCACTAGGCGTGTCCCCGCGCCACCAATCGGATCCGCAGGGAAGCGTGGTCGCCGTGGCCATGAAGAAATGGATGTTGAATCCCTGATCACCCGGCCGAATCAAGCTACAGGTCGACGTGGGCGCTCCAACTCGCTAATGCACTTGCACCATCGCCGCCACTAGCAGGCATCTAGCTCTTCCAGCTCGGGAGAGCCCCATCACCGCCGTCATCGCACTGCGCGATCACCATCACCTCACACATAAAGGAACAGAGGCATCCCAGAGACTGGTAACCCTCTCGCTCGAGACATCTTCAAAGCTCCGTTTCAACCAAAGTTCCGCCAGCCCAATCTCAGACCATACGATGGGGACTCTGACTCCATGCAGTTCTTGGAAGTATACTCCATGGCCATTCAGGCTAGGGGAGGTGGAGAAGTGGAAATGTGCAACTGCCTCTCACTGTTCCTCTCTAGAACAACATGTTTTTGGTTCTTCAACCAGAAGAAAGGCTCCATCCACTCGTGGGACTAGCTGAGGGAAGAATTCAGCGTGAATTTCCAAAGAAGCAATAAGCGCCCCATGCTTCCCAATCAACTATTTACTGTCAAGCAGCAGAAGGACGAATCCACGAGAGAATTTCTTAAGCGCTTTTCTAAAGTACAGAGCCAAGTGGCGGAGGCCCTAGACTCCACGGTTATCAATTCATGCAAGGAAGGGCTGCTCCTGGGGGAACTTAATCGCGCACTGCGGAGAGATCCCCCGAGGACGACCCATGAGCTCTTCGAGGTCGTGAAAAAATACGCCCGGAGAGAACAAGATGACCAAGCTAAGAAGAGATTTGTCGTACAGGACGAAAGCATCTCCTCCAAGAAGAGGTCAAAAAGCTCCCCTGAGAAGAAGGGCAATGACCAGAGGGATTACTCTGGCAGGGAATGTGACTCCAAGATTCTCGCGGTAACCGACGCTCCTTCGCGGGAGCGCGGGGGCAACTCCACCAGAGGACCCAAGAAGGAATCAAGACCTAAAGCCCACTGGAAGGGACGTCCTGACGAAGGCCGCAATGAAAGGGGAAGCAACCAAAATCAAGGAGATGGACGTTGGTGTGCCTACCACAAGATGAACGGGCATGATACGAACGAGTGCCGTCAGTACGCCGCTGAAGTGGCGAAACTCCTCGAACACGGCCCCTAGCCATGTCGGGCGTCACCACCACGTCCCACGGCTACAGAGGCAATGCCCCTTTTAGGCAATTCCACCACCCTAGGCACAGGCCCCTGGTGATCTACCCCTCGGGCAGCGCCTGCAAGATGTTGAGCATGAACTCCCCTTCCAAGCGCCGCAAAGACAAATAAATGTCATAATAGGGGGCTCGGCCTCCAGGCATGCATCAAAATGCCAACAAAAGGAATATGCCCGAGAAATCAACGTCGTAGGGGTGGCTCCTCAAAGCGTCCCTCCCAAATGGGCAAACATTCCTCTTAGCTTCACAGCTGAGGATGCAAAAGGCTTAAGGTTCCCTCACGATGACGTCCTCTTAGTAACTGCCACAATATCCAATTGCGAGGTCTCTCGCATCCTTGTCGACGGAGGAAGCTCTGCAGATATACTCTACCTGCGTGCACTCAAGGAACTGTGGGAGTCACGGGAGGCTATCAACCTGGCATCCTACTGCCATCCGATCACCCTCTCGCCGGCTTCGTACCAGGAAAATCCATTCAACCCCTTGGGAGGATCGAACTCCTCATGACGTTTGGATCACAGGAGAATCACCGCACGGAAGCCGTCAGGTTCGATGTCATTGATATCGAGTCCCCATTCAATGCTATCATGGGAAGGGCAACTCTCAACCGCTTCTGTGCAGCGGTTCATCAAAACTACCCGTGTTTAAACATACCAGGCCCTCGTGGGATCATCTCTGTGAGAGGTGATCAAGACTTAGCTCGCCATCTACACCACAAAGCGGCAACTAACTCCGGCGACATCAACATTCTCGAACCCAAGGAGTCAAAGGAGGAAATGCCCTTGCCTCTCTCACCAAGGCACACCAAGGATGTTTCCCCTCCAGCAAGGTGCTCTCTTAAGCCTCGTTCGGAGGAGGACCTACAGGAAGTACGACTCTTCGACTAGGATGACCTATGGCCTCTTAGAATCAGGGTCGTTATCCCAGGAAAGATTGAAAAGGAGCTAATGGAGTTTTTAAAGTCCAACACTGGCATATTCGCTTAGACACCATCAGATATGACACTTCTTTTGGATGTGCATGAGGGCCTCTGCATCTCTCACATCATGCCAGGGGCAACGGCAGCAAAAGCACTTCACCAAGGCTTTTATTGGCTCACAATGGTGCATGATGCCCTCGATGCGCTCAGGAAGCACGAGGGGTGCCAAAAGATGGCAGCCAATCACAACGATCCTACTAATCCCTTGCGCACCAAACTAATCACCTGGCCTTTTGCCCGATGGGGAATGGACCTGCTCGGGCCATTCCCACCGGACAAGTGGGGCTACAAGCGTGTGGTGGTATCAGTGAATTACTTGACCGAATGGGTAGAGGTAGAACCCTTGGCCTCCATCACGTCTCGCTCCATGATGGAGTTCCTTTGGAAGAATATCGTGTGTCGCTTTAGTGTTCCTAAGAAACTCACAGTGGATAACAACACCCAATTCGACGCTTCAGCCTTCAGAGATTCTTGTAACTCCATCGGGACCACCCTTCACTTCGATACAGTGGGTCATCCGAAAACCAACGGGGCCGTGGAAAGAACCAAAGGGCTAGTCCTGCAAGGCATACGTCGCCGCCTTGAAACAAGTGCCCTCAAGCGGGGAACCTGGGCGGAGGAGCTCCTCGACATCCTATGGGGCTCGCGCACGACCCCTAGTCGTTCCATTGGAAGGACTCCATTCTCACTCATGTACGGGATTGAAGCTGTCCTCCCTACCGAGATCTGTCACCGCTCTCTTTGATTGGAAATGCTCTCAGCACCGCTACCTGCCCACTTCACTCAAAACGAGGATAACCACAAGACTAAGGTGGACTTTGCGAAGGAAATTCGCAACCAAGCCCTCCTTAAGCATGTTGCTTATGAGCAGCAGGCCGCCCGGTTCTGCAACAACAAGGTGAAGAAACACACCCTCCTCCTTAGTGACCTTGTACTCCAAAAGGTCACCGACCTAACGGCTCAAGAGCGCTTCACCCCAAATGGGAAGGCCCCTACCACATCTCCTCGGTCTTGGGGTCAGGCACTTACCGACTTGCTACCCTAGGAGACAAGCAGCTGAAGCATGCATGGAATACGGATAAGTTCCACAAGTTTTACGCTTAAGACTATTGTATGTCCCCTGTGGCACCTATTGAGATGTAAACACCATCTTGCTTAATGCAATGAAGATGTGAGGTTCCTACATGATCGCACCATTTATGCAATTGTGGCCTGGATCAGGGGTAGTCCCTTAACACGCTGTTGTTAAGGGATTGACCTGTTCTGTGAATGTCTTCTCAATTATGTGCTCACTGATGATTGAAAGGTTTGCCTTCTGACACACTGCGGTTAGAAGGCTGCCCTCTAACACGTTGCTATTAGAGAACTATACAATTTCAGGAGATCATCTAACTAGCATGTTTGCAAATAACTATAAAGACTTGCTCCTAACACGCTGCTGTTAGGAAACAGACCAGTCCTACAAGTCTCGCTTATCTCACACAAGCTCTAACTAACCCTTTCCCTGCAAAGGGTGTCACCTCCGTAGTGCCTAGGGCGCACGACCTCCGTGGTCTCTCCTAAAAAAAGACTAAAGCGGCTTGGTCGTCCGTCGACTCCGTCATGGTGGCTTGCGTCCTGCTGGACCCAGGGCGCAAGTGACGGCTCGGGCCTAGTGCCCGAGTCTATGTATGTGCTAAGGATTAGTCCCCCTTCAGCCTCCAGGCTATACGCCGAACAACCTCTGGGTCACTCCTTGCCCTGTTCTAACACAGGCAAAGGCCAACCATGCCTAACACATTCGCATGCCCTCGGGAACGTCTATCTGTCGGGGGCACACGTCCAAGGTGCCCATGAGTTAGCCTTATGGGCACCTCCAAGTCCACTAGGGGCTACCACCCCTAGTGGCCCTTCGGTGCCTCACAACTTAGCCTCGTGGACGCCCCTCCGATGTGCCTGTGACTTAGTGTTGTAGACACACCTTCAAGATGAACATGAGTTAGCCTCATGGGCGCCTCCAAGTCCACTGGGGACTACCACCCCTAGTGACCATTCGGTGCCCCACGACTTAGCCTCGTGGGCAACCCTCCGATATGTCCATGACTCAGTCTCATAGGTGCACCTCTAAGGTGCCCCATGATTTAATCCCATAAGCACTCTCAAGCCTACCGAAGAATGCAACCCCTAATAGCCTTGTGTTGCTCTTCAACAGCACATGTACACCTCTTCCAGGCAACTCGAATCATCTACCATCGACCTGGCTCGAATATTGATCAGAGACTATCATGCCTGCATAAGGCTATCACATCGGAGATCTTAGTATCCAAAGTGATGGGGCTCTACTTGTCCCACGGCAATGATTTCGAGACGCTCATGTTATCTACCTGTCCTGCAACGTTTCTAGCTCGAACTACGATAATTCTGAGGAGTTCTACTTCGACGACTCTCATCAAGCCGCGGAGCACGAGGAGGATGGCTTTGCCTACACGGGCTTCTCTCTGACGCACCGCCTGCCTCGAAGGCTATGCCTCGGCAGGGCGACCTCGCGTCCACGACTTCGCCTACGAAGGCTTCGCTTCGACGCGCCACCAGCCTCGAAGGCTATGCCTTAGTAGGGCGGCCCGCGCCCACAACTTCATGTGCACAGGCTTCGTTCGGACGCGCCCCCTGCCTTGAAGGTTGTGCCTCGGTGGGGTGGCTCAGCACCCAATACTTCACTTTCAGGAATGGAACAACAAAAACCACCCCACATGAAGGTTCACAGAGAAGCAGCAATTTGGTACCTGCTCTCGCGTGGATCATTAGCACGATATGAAGCACAAAATAAGCCTATGTCTTTGGGCGCCTGCGTGCCCACCAAGCCAAAATTGGCTAAGTCATAGGTGCCCTTGCGTGTATTCTTCAGCCCTCGTGCCTCGCACTGCATCGAGTCCGGATTTGGCTAAATCTCGAGCGTCTACATTCCCGTCAAGCCAGAATTTGGCCAAGTCTTTGGTGCCCTGGAAAAAATGCCTTGCTAAGTACACGTCAAAAATATCGCTAACATACCGCAACAAGCGTATTCGTCAACAAGATACAAGGCCTCAACATTTTTTTTGCCCCTCGGGCGCCCATGCAATCGCCCAAGGGACGGGGGGCTAATGTTGAGAAATCCTATCACCTCCCGTCTAAAATGCTCTATACTTCGACAAGTCTGTACAAGGGGCGTACGTGAGCCCCTTGCCCTAGGTGCTTAGCCACCTGTTCATTGGAGGTGATTCGAGGCCTGCTGGGTACTCACATGCTACACACTCGTGTTGCGTGGATGTCCTTGCCTGTACCCTGCACCTCGACACGCGGGGGCCCCGGCACACCGTGCTCCAATGCCCTGCACGTCCTGCCGCCACTCCAAGGCCTGCGCCCAGACACCTCATTGTTCCAAGGTTCTACACGCCTTACCGCGCTCGGTGCTATGAGCCACCTCGCCTCCGCCCAAGCCCTGCCCTCGGGCACTTTTGCTCCAGGCAGCCGTCACGCCTCCATCGGCCTCGGGCCGCCTCACCTCCGCCTGAGCCCTGGCCTCGCGGCTGACGAAGCTCTGTTGAACTAGAGAGAAGTTCATACTTCTGAATCTTTTCAGACAAGCTACAGTGAGTCGTCAGAGCAATTCAGAAGAGCAACTTCGGAGAAGGTCAGAAGAACAGAACAATTCACACACGCTATTCAGAAGCACTCACTCATACAGCCGAAGAACAACCAAAACAGAGAAGTGTTTCTCGACGCAACAGTAGCCCTCGTGATGTCAAGGCCTCGAGGACTCGGAGCCTCGCACCCTCAGGGACTCGCACCCTCGCGTGCCCTCACGCTCGAGCCCTCACGTGCCCTCGTGCCCAAGCCTTCGCGTGCCCTGCGCCCATGCGCCTGTGCTCTCGTGCTCGAGCCCTCGTACGCCCTCGCACTCACACACCCCGCGCCATCGCGTGGCCAAGGTGCGGCTCATATAAAAAGGTAAATGCACAGTTCGCTGGTTGAGGGCCTCACACGTAGAGCTGGCCAAATGGGCCGGGCCAAATGGGCTAGCCCGAAGCATGCTCTTGTTGGCGGCCCAAGACGCGGCAAGATCGCCTTTATTCATGGCGTCCGCCCGAAGACGAGACCGGGCGTGCCGCCACGCCACCTCGGCCTGGTACCGCAAGACGTATCGTTGGCCAGCTGCACGACGATCTTTGGCGCGTGCGAGCCTGACAACCCAAGAAGAAGCTCGAAGGGGCTGGGACGCCGGAGGCGAGGCAGAGGCGGGCCGAGCCGAGCCGAGGAGGAGGCTGCATGGGAGCCGGGACGCCAAGCCGAGGCGGCAATGTGCTCGCGGTGCATGGTGCTACGCCGGGCGGAGGAAGGAGGAGGCCGTCGCGGCTCTCCGCAGCGCCTGCCGCTGCTGAGCTGAAGCGGAGGAGGAGAGGCCAGGGTTCAGGCGGCGGCGCGCCGCAGCCTGCACGGAGCGGATCATGGACGGACGAGGAGGCGACGGTCGTCGAGGGTCGAGGTGGCGCGGCACACGGTGTGTCGGTGTCGTCGAGGTGGAGGCGGGCCGGGAGGGCGAGGCGAGCTGGCCATGTGAGGCGAGGATTCGTCGCCCGGGAGGCGAGGAGGCGGCGGGTCACCGCCATGGGAGGCGAGGAGGCACCGCCTGAGGGGAGGAGGTCGACGCCTTGTTGAGCCCAGGAGGCGAGTTGGCGAGGAGGCGGGGTCGCGAGCTGGCAGCGGCGAGGACGGAGGGGGGGGCGACGCAGGCGAGAGAGAGAAGGCAAGGATGAGAAGACGGATCGGGAGAGAAAGAGAAGAGACGGGAGGGGGTAGGGCCGTGTCGTGTGCCGTGGGATGTGCAAGACGACGTGCAAAAACGACCGTTTTTTTTACTGTAGTGAATTTTTTGACCGTTGAGTGATTTTTTTACCGTTGGGGCTTAAAAATAGCAAAAATTGAAAAAATTCCAAATTTTTTTCTATAAATAGGCATCATACCCCCCTCATTCAAAGCACCCTTCATTCTCTATTCTCTCTTTGAAATTGTGTTGTGCAAATTCAAATCCGTGTTGAGCTAATTTGGCAAAATTCAAAAATTTGTGCCAAAATTTGGAAATTTCAATTTTAAATCGCCAAGTCAAATAAAGAGGTACAATACTATTTTTGTAATACTTTTGTTGTCAATTATTATTATGCTAAGATTAAAGTAGTAATAATGTTAGTTTCGATTTTGTAGTTTTCGTTATGGACAGTCCTTACGATAGCTTTGCTCTTAGTGAGTTCGGACTCTCATCGGACGAATTATGCGTCTATGGAGGCGGTGTGGCTGCCTCAAACGAACCGGAGGTTTCACCGAGGAGCAAGCCGAGTTCCATCATCGGGCTCGACATCAAGATCGGGCTCAGCAAGAACCGAGCAATGAGGTCGAGGCCATCTACATCGGGAGTGTGGGAGAATTTCGACAGGACAACCAGGCAAGACGCAGCGGGAAATGAGGTACCATATGCTATTTGTAAAATTTGTCGGCATGAATTATCTGCAAAGTCTACAGGTGGAACGGGGCACTTGCTTAGACATGCTACAAGGTGTCGAACCAAGCAAGGATTGGCGATGAGGTAGACGCAGTTGCAATACAACCCCGACGGTACGGTATCTAGCTGGGACTACGATCCTCAGGTAGCCCGCCAATCTCTCTGTCGTTTAATTGCTTCTGAGGATTTACCGTTAGGCTTTAGCGAATCTACTTCTTTCCAAAATTACATTAGGACTGCGCATAATCCTAGATTTTCTTCCGTTTCTAGACAGACAACAACAAGGGATCTAGTGAAATACTATAATGAACGTCGTAATAAAATAAAGGAACTATTTAGTATGTGCACATTTTCGGTGGCCTTGACCTCGGACATATGGAGTGGTCGGGCTAGGGACGATTATCTTAGTGTAGTTGCGCATTATGTTAATGACGACTGGGTAATGGAGAAAAGAATTATAGGTTTGAAATTAATTGATGTAGCACACAGGGAGAATATTTGAATCTGTATTCTCAAAGTCGTGGAAGACTTTGGTCTTACAGACAAAATATTCGCAATTACCTTAGACAACGCCGCTTCAAACTCTATGGCCATGGACATTCTTACTCCAGTGTTGAGTACATATGCCAATTCATTCTTGCTACATCAACGATGCGCTTGTCATATTATCAACCTTATAGTCAAATGTGGTCTAAAGAGGTTGAGTCCAGTATATTAGAGCTTTTCGCGATCGATTTCTTTCTTGAACAATTCTAACGTAAAAATAGCACAATATAAGAACTTCTGCAGGGCGATGGGTGTACGTCCAAGAAAGTTCGGTTTGGACATGGAGGTAAGGTGGAACTCTACTTACCTCATGCTTAAGCATCTTTTACCATACAAGAGCACTTTTTCTGTTTTTATTCAAACACACTATCCTAGCATCGGTACTTTGCTATTAAGCGAGCAACATTGGTTCGTTCTTTGAGAAGGTACTATCATTTTAGAAATTTTTACGAGGCAACTGTTGCTTTGTCCATTGTCTACTATCCAACATCTCCTATCATTGTGCATACTATTTTACAGATTGCTACTCAATTGAAAATGCATGAAAATGACTTAGTTTTACGTGAGGCTGTTGTTTCCATGAAATCTAAATACCTTAAATATTAGAGAGAAATCCCTTACCTATATGCATTTGCATTTATTTTAGATCCTAGGGCTAAAATTGGTGCATTTGGTACTGTACTTGATCTTCTTAGTGATGCTACGGGGCTAGACTATACTAACTATTTTGCGAAGTTCGTTCTCGGTTATCGAGGTTTACCAAAAGTATGAAAATAAGTTCGAGGAGTTCGCCGCATAGCGACCTCCAAGATCTCCCCACCTCGAATGGGAAGACAAGTATGTGGGGCACGATCTTGATGCCTCTTCATCCAGTCAGTGTTCGTCTTCTTCTTCTTTCGAACAAATACCGCTCACCAAGACCCACAAGGAGCGGGGAACTATCCACCTATCTGGACAGCGATACGATAGATTTCGCCTCAGAAGGTTTCGACATCTTGCAATAGTGGCAAGCCCATGAGTTAACATATCCCGTGCTATCCATACTTGCACGTGATGTGTTAACTGTTCCTGTCTCTACGGTTTTCTCCGAGTCTGCTTTCAGTCTTTCTGGAAGGATATTAGAGGAGATAAGAACAAGTCTCACAAGTGAGATGGTAGAGATCCTTCTAACTGTGAAGGATTGGGAACAAGCTGATTCACGAACACAACACTCTGTGGAAAATCCAGAATTGTCAGAGGTGTTCAAAAATCTGTACTTAGACAATGACACCGACACATAGAACAAAGATGTATCATGTATGTAGAATTGTAGAGCTATAGGCTGTACTCTTTTTCCTTTGCCAAGGTTTTCTCATTTTGAGTTTTTACTTGACAAAGGTTTTAACGAGGCAGCCAGTTGGACATCAATAAAGCTCTTTATTACATTTTCAATATGATTGTCTCAAATTTTTAAATTTTCATGTCTACTTCTGAATTCTACACATTTTTCTAATTTTTTTGGGATTTTTTTTGTTTTGATGGGCCAGCATCTCGCCCGACGGACCAAGCAGACCCGTCTTGCGCAAGACGCAGACGAATGCCCATCGAGCCGCGTTCGGCTGCCACCCCGGCCCATGGGTCGGCCCGACACGGCATGAACAGTACACAGGCTGGAATGGGCCGTGCCTAAATGGGCCGTGCCTAGCCAGACCCGTCTTGCGTCTTGGGGCAATGCCCATTTGGCAGTCTGCGCCACACGCACATGTATAGCACTCAAACATTGGTACCATCAGTACCATGCTTGGACAGTGGCCTCAAAGCTAAACGTAACAACATCCGGGTCGCACCCACAAGCTTCACATCTACATGATTAGTATCATACAACAAGCTAAGCCAAGAGATCACCAAATTGATTAGCATGCAAAAACACTAATGAAGTCAAAATCATATCTAACACCCTCGCGCTCCAAGCACCCTGCGCCTCGGTGTTCGGCGCCAAGGCCGAACGCCCGCGGCCCTGCGCCCGGCCGAGCATCCTGCAACCGAGTGCCCTGCCCGGTGGTGGCGCCTGATGGCCGGGCACCCGTGCCTACCACCAAACACCATGTGCCCTGCGCAAGCACCGGCGGCCCAAGACACGCGCCCCTGCGGCCGCCTGGGCTTGCCATTTCATCGATCACCTTGTTGGCATCTGCTCCTAGCGGGGCATGGGTGCGTACGCAGGGGCACAGGCGGTGCTAGCCATCTTGGGCGAGGCGGTCGAAGTTGGCCTAGCCTCGATCAAGGCATTGCTGGCCTTGTTGCTTCCTCTGATGAAGCGGAGGCCGCGGATCGCCCCGTGCGCGTCGGACTCGGTGCGGTCGAAGGCCGCTGGCCACGACGCGCCGGGCGGGGCGCGAGGGCGACTTCGATGCCGAAGGCACCGCGGTGGTCTCGCCCGCCGACCCAGATTCAGCGGTGTGGGTGCACGTTAACGCTTGGTGAGGTCTCAAGCGCAGCGCCGCGGGCCATGACCTCACCTTGAGCTCTCGGGAGAAGCTGCGGCAGCCAGTCGCGGCGGCGTTCGACGAATCGTCGACAATCGCGACCGCGACGACACCGAGGACGCCGCCCGCTGGGCTCCCTCATCTGCCGAGGCGTCGCGGTGGCGACGCTTCGACGACACCGATGCGGCAGCGGCCTCACCGACAGAGACATGGGAGCGGGCCTGAGTGCCAGGCCGGAGGCCACCGTGCGTAGGCACATGAGGACGGGCCAGGCCGTGGCGCGGACGCACGCGAGACCGAGCCAGAGGTGTAGGGAGCAACGGCGCCATGGCCGGCTGGAGCGGCGCCATGAGCCCATGGCGTAAGAGCAAAGCTCTAGGAGAAGAATGGGTGGGGGAGATGAAGTGAGAAACAAATAAAGATTGATGTCGGCTGTAACAGCCCAAAATTTCAAATTTGGTTAAAGTTTAAAACTTATTTGAACTCGTGTAATTTCCTAAAATTTAAAAACTTTTCTTTAAATTGTTTAAAGCCAAAACAAATTTAAATTTAAAATCTATTACCAACTTTAAGTTGGAATTATTTTATTTAAGTCCATAATAACTCTAGGAACTTCTGTGAATTTTTCTAGAATTTTTAGAATCATTTTGCTATTTTCTAAAGCTCAAATGAATTAATCTGGTTATTTAAATTAAGAAATCTAATTAAAATCCTTAAAAATGTTTTGGGCCGAAACCACCCAGGCCTTTTCCTATTCACCGCTCACCGGCCTTTCCTGCCAAAGACGGCTCGCCTTGCTCCCCACCTTTCCTCTCACGCTGGTCCCACCCGTCGGGTCAGATCCCCACTTCCACGCGGGCCACCGAGTCATCTCCCCAACCCTTCTTCCTCGCATCTCACTTTGTTTGGCCGCCATCGAGCTGGAGCAAGCTCCGCAACGACGCCCCCAACTGCCCCCGCCGAACACGCGTGCGTGCGCGCAAACCGCACGCACGAGCCGCCCCCTCCCCTCTATCCCTCTTCTCGCGCCGACTCGCCCACGCCTACCAAACCACCGCCACGCTCATGCACACGATCTCCTCCTCCTCCGCCCCGGCCCCTATAAATGGGAGCACCGGGTGCGCAATCTCTCCCTCACCCCGACACCATCACTCACCCCTTCTCTTTCCTCCTCTGCTCGCCGGAATTGAAGATCCTTCCCGTCGGCCGCCGCAAGACGTCGCCACCTCTACCGCCACCGTCGTCGACGTTTTGGTCTCGCCGTCGCCACCATCGGTATCGCTGTTCAAGGGGCACCGTCGTTCGTCGCTTTGCTTGGAGCACCCCGAGTACCGCCTCGACCCGATCTTCACCGCCGCCTCTTCCTCGCCGCCGGCCGCCTCCATCCTCGCCTCGACGTGTGGGTGAGCGCTCTGAGATCGCCGTCTCCTCCTCTTTCTTATGCGCACCTCGCCGCTTGCCAACATGTAGGCCGACGACCATGGGTTCCCGTCTTGCGCTGCCATTGCCCGGCCACATCGGCGCCACCTCATGCCACGCGGGCGCCACATCGCCCATTTTTGTTGATGTGGCACACGGGTGGCACCAGCCCACGCCACCTCACACACCTCCCTGTTCGCGAACCGCGTAGATCGAGTCTTCATGGATCGTGTCATGACGTGGGGTCCCTTTGTCGATTTTAATTTTATTTATTTAATTACGAAAACCTTAGGGCTGATGTCAAGATTGCACAATAAATAGATTTCCTTTAGAAATATAAATCAGAAATGGTTTAAATGGCGATTTAGGATTAAAACTTGTAAAATTCATATCTTTTGAATCCCAACTCCAAATTGGGTGATTCAAATTGCTAAAATCTTGAAAAATTATCATCTAGCGAAATAAAATATAATTATCTACTTTGGAGTAAGTTTAAACTGTCTATTTGAATTTGAAATGTTTTAAACTACATATTTAGGATTTAAATTTGTAAAATACATATCTTTTGATTCCTAATTCCAAATTGAGTGTTTCAGATCTCTAAAATCTGATAAAATTATTTTATAGCTAAATAAATTATAATTAATTGAATTAGAGTTAGTTTGAACTGTCTTTTGATTTTATTTGAATTTCAATTGATTGGTCGTATTTTCACGTTTAGACTACGACGATTCTGGGAATTCGATTCTTCCGAAGATTTAGAATTTGAAGATTTCAGCGAAGGCAAGTTACACTTTGACCATGTTGCACCTACTATTTTAAAGTTATTTAATTCATTTTTTTGAATTTATTATTGCATGCATATTTTTAGTCAATTATTTTAATACCCTGTTTAAATGCTTAGTTATTCCAATTGTTATTGTATGGCCAATTTTGAATATTGAAATGTCATCCCTTTGTCACCATAGATAAATTGTTTGGAAACGCTTAGCAAATGCTTAGACCATGATTTTGATTTTGGGAGGATTTAGCCAAACCATTACAAATTGTTTGAAATTAAATCGTGGTATTGTTTTATCATAGAGAGTTTGTAAAGATGGTTTCCACTAAAATAAAATTAAAATGGTTTGGACTTGGGCGTAACGGATGAAAGGTGGGTGCAGGTTTATGCGGGTTTAATCTGGTTAGGATTAAAGCCTGTGGTTTGATTTGAAAGACGCCAAGTCAATTAAGGACCGCCTTTGGCTGCCTTTGCTATGCCTTATCAGTACCACCACACGCCCTGTATGGGCGGGACTGGCTTATTAATTTGGGATACCCGTGAGATATTCGTGCCATTTTGTATGAGTGGGTGTCGGTTAGAATATAGTCCTACCTAGCGCAAGAGGGGCCCCGAACTCATGGATGGTTAGTCCAAAGGGGCGAAACCTAAGCGGGCATGAGTACTATGAGGTAGATCATTGTAAAGGCTTTGTCACGTGCTCTAGGCGCTTACCTAAGGTAGTGAGCAAATGGCATAGATATATCTTGGGATAAACTAGAGAATTCGTGTCTTGTGGGTAAAGTCGCATAAACTCTCTGAGTAGAAAACTATTGAATAGCAGCGTCATGATCATGGACATGCTAGCAAAGCCACTTTGAGTTAGACTTGTTTTTGGTTTTGAAATGAATTCAACAGATGTTTTCGGGATGGTTAGTCTGTGGGGAAAATTTTGGACGGTTAGCCATTGTGATTGGAGGATATCCATCACCTTTGTTGGAGGTTATCCACAGTATACAATTGTCTTCTAGAATTATGATTTTAGATATTGTATGAAAATGGCCTTACAATCTACTATGATTATTTGATCTAAAACTGCTGCTTTATGCAAAATAACCCTGCCAATGTCCTTTGTTTACCTTATGCATGCATTACAATTCCATATTGGGTGTAACTTACGAGCACGGTAGTTGTGCTCATGCTTGCTTTATGCAACAAAATTTCAGGAGAAGACTACTATCGGGATGGTGAGGACACCGACGCCTAGGTTACGCCTCCGCATTTATTACTGTGGCGGCATCGTTCGCCTACTACTATCGTTCTTATTTCCGCTGTGTTATTTAATCTTTTATTTGGCTTCATGCCCAATTGTATCGAACTCTGATTTACTATTAATACAATGCGAGACTTGGTTTACGTTATCATTTTTGTAACTGTGTACACTGGAAATCCTGGACTGGTGTATGAACACAGAGGGTTCGGGATCTTTCGTTCCCGGGTCCGACATCGGCCAAGGGCAAGGAGGGCACATAGACCTTATTGCCGCCGCTCGGGTCACAAGCCATCGCTAGTTGGCTCGGCGCACGTGTCTGGTCGGTTGTGTTGGCCAAAGCCTCACGTGAAAAAGCAAATGACAGGGGCATCGAGTCAGAACGAGGCGACGGGACCCACGTCTAAAAGCAAAGGGCATCTCGAGACTTTAATTCTTGTGCTGCTGGTTACTTGTAGACCTGTGCATGGCAGCCTAGGCCGAGGCGGCCTGGCCCGTTGACTTGGTCCGAGTTTGATCATGTCTGGACCGGACTTGGGACTGGAAATTCAGTTCGAAGGAAGCCCGGCTTGGCCCGAAATCCCGGTAAAAACAATTTAAAAAATTAGAATTCTATTTATTTAATACTGAAAATGAATTAAATATTAGTTTTTTATTCCAAAAAATGATTAAAATAATATATTTTGAACAGTAAATGTGTTTTTGGTAGGAGAGCTCGAGCTCTTGATTTTTGGTAGGGCTTTTCAAGCCCGGCCTGCCCTACTTTTGAACAGGTCTAGTTACTTGCTTCTCGGGACTACTTTGGATTTGTATGGGTGCTGCTACTATCCAGCTGAGAGAAGGGGGGTTCAACCTTGTGTCTGGTCACGATTCAAGATTGCTCCTTTTGGCGTTCCTCCTGAAACACTAAGGGGCAAGGGGGCTAGTGTTGTAAGAATAAATCATCCTTCACACTGATAGGGCCCGCCTTGTATAAGACTCTCTGTAACATCCCAAAGTTCTGTTACCAAAAATAAAATTAATAAAGTTATTATTTTGTTGGATTTTCTGAAATCTAAAAGAGTTTTATTGCTTTTCTTGAATTTTCTAAATTTTAAAAGTCAAAAATAAAATTTATTGAAGTTTTCTTGGATTTAAATTGAAAAAGAAAATTTTAATTAGTTTCTAGAATTTTCGGAATTTTAAAAGTTTTTCCTATTATTTTAAAACCAAAACAAATTTATTTGCAAAATTAAATACCAAATATAGGTTGGAAATATTTTATTTAAATCCAAAATGTCTCATAGAATTTCTGTGAATTTTCTCATATTTTTGGATTTTATTTGCTATTTTCTAAAGCTTAAATGAATTAATTGGATTATTTTATTTGGTAAATCAAAGAAGATTCGTGAACAGTGCTTGGGCCGAATTCACTCGGCCCATTTCCACTTCACCAGCGTGCGGCCGCTCGGCCCATCTTCTCCTGCGCCTTTTCCCTTCTCCTCTCACCGACATGGCAGGCCCACTTGCCAGCCTCTCCTCTCTCTTTCCTTTCCAACGCGGGCCCACCTGTCATTTTCTTCTCCCTCCTTCCTTTCTTCCCCGAGCGCGTTGCCGCACCTGCCGCCATTAGTGCCCGTGAAAAGCTCCTTTCCCTCTGCGATTCCCTCCCCTTCATTTCCTCGAATCTTGCACATTAACATCCCCGGTCAATACCGCACCCGCCTATATCTCTCTCTTTCCGTTTCTTGCCCTCAATTCCCAAATCCCCGCTGACATCACCGCTCGGACCTTCGTGTGTGCCATGCCATCTCGGCCTCACTGTGCCCTATAAAGCAGCGCCTCGGCTCCGCCTCTTCTCGTCGATCCCGATGCCTCTCACCCCCTCACTTCTCCCTCACCATAAGCCCCAAATTCTGGAGTTTTTCCTCGCCACCCAAAGCTCGGTTCTCCCTCGATTCCGGCGTCCACAAGGACTCATCGGCACCATTGACTGCATCTACAGCACTGCCGCATCATCATAGACCCGGTGCACGCATCATCTCGAGCCAAGGACCACCGAAGCGCCACTTCGCTGGAAACCTTGAACACGCCGCCGCTAAATCCTTCGCTGCCGGCCAACCAACCTCGCCACCGAGCATCTAAGGTGAGCATCGGACTTGTTGCACTTAAAGGTGAGCATAGGACTTGTTGCGTTACGCGCATCACTCTGGTACCCCTCCTGACCCTCTCCGGAGCCCCTATCGCCGGTGAGCTTGACACCGTAACCTTGCCGAACTTGGGCTAATGTGGCCAAGCCACGTTGGAGCCACGTCCCTGCCACGAGGATCCTTTTTCCAGTCAGCATCCTAGTCATCGCCTACGTGGCATAGCGCGTCAGCACCGCACCCCTTGTGCACTGTGCGGTGGACCAAGTCCATAGTGGACTTTGACCAAGTCATGGACCTAGTCTTTGACTAGAGGGCCCACATGTCAGAGGCACAAATCTTTTTCTTTACAAAAATATATTGGCCGAAAAACTGAAAATTAGCCGATGACGTCAACGTGACGCATTAATCTGGTTTTCCTTTACAAAAAATAATTCCCAAAATTTGGAAAAAATCCTATTTTCATTATTTCATGTGTTTTAAAACTTCCAAGGGTTCGTTCTCCTTCATACGAAGTCCGATTTCGACGATTCAAATATATAAATTCAAGATTTAGCTAACTAAACCAAAATTATTTAATTTGGAATTCATTTGAATCTTTGTTTGAATTTGGTTTATTTTCGCGTATAGATTTCGACGACTTCGGTGAGTTAGATTTCGACGCCGTTTGAGAACAACTAATTAAGCAAGGCAAATTATACCTTTGATCATATTTGATCCCATTATTTTAAATTATTTAAATTCTATTTTAAATTATGATTGCATGCATATTTCTATTCAATGTAATTTAAATGTCTGTTTTTAAATTATAGTTATGCCTAACTCCTTTGTAATGCCAATCTTGACATTGAATTAAACCTACCTTGACACCTTAGATGAAAATCTAGTTTATGCAATAGTATGAACTAGACCATTTTGGGAAAAATTGTGCTTAGCAATGCTTAGACCCAAAATTATTTGATTTGGGAATTTTCAGCCAAAAATCAAATATTGTTTAAATTGTATCCATTGCATTGGTGTGCCATGGATGTTTGAAAAGGATTTGAAAAGTAAAATAAAGTTAGTTTGAACTTGGGTGAAATAGATAGTTGGTGGGTGCATGTTTATGCACGGGCTCAATCCGGGTAGGGTTGTGACCGAGGGTTTTATTGGAAGTCGCCCAAGTCAGTTAAGGACCGGTCTTCGAGCGTATTTTGCTATGCCCCACCGTACTACCATAAGTCTGGAATGGGACAGACCTGGCTAACTAATTTGCAACGTTTCACTGTGGTCGTGCCATCCGGTTGTGTGGATGTCTTTATGACCTACTTTTATGTATTCCCACCTGGTGTAAGAGGGGCTTGAACCCGACGGATGGTTAGTCCAAAGGGGGTAAATCCTTAGCGAGGCGGGACTACGGTGGGATGATGCTTTGTAAAGGCCTTGTCACGTGCTCTAGACTGATTATCTAAGGTAGTGTGCAGTGGTATCGACGGATGCCAAACAAACTAAAGAAGTCGTGTCTTGTGGGTAAAGCTGTACAACCTCTGTAGAGTATTAAGAACTATTCGAATAGCCGTGTCCACAGTCATGAATATGCTTAGCAAAGCTACTCAAAGTTAGACTTTGATTTTGTTTTCAAAAGGTTTTGTAAAACAGTTTTTGACATGGATGGGTGTCTATGAGAAAAGTTGTGGGTTGAAGCCCCAGGTTGGTGCCTACACTAGCTTTATTACTTCAGTTAAAACTCAATTTTAGATATTGCAAAATTTGAGCTTTTGAGCTTAGTATTGTATATAAAATGTCAAATATTGCTTTTGCACAAATAACCCTATAAGCCTTCCTTGTTAATATCCATGCATGCATTAACTCTGTTATTGGGTGTTACTTGTGAGCACAGAAGTTGTGCTCACCCTTACTTAATACAAATAAATTTCAGAGGAGAATGACTTCACTATCGGTGTGGATCTCGATGGCTAGGCCGCTACCCCAGTCGATTGCTTGTGGCAGATCAGCTAGACTCCACTACTTCTTCATCTTCCGCTATGTTTGTTTATTGTTGCTTGTAAGCCTCTCTTGTAATAAACTCTGTTGATTATTAATATAATTGTGCGATTTATAGATGTTACCATATCTGTTTACTATGAGGACTAGCTATTGATCATGGGACTAGTTCAGAAATACATAGAGGATTTGGGGTGTTACTCCCGTGTCCGACACTCTCATACAAGTCCCAAAAGACGGTAATATCCATCGCTTGTACTCTTAGAGTAGCTAACCTTCAAGGGGTATTTTGGTCATTTGTACAGGCCCAAGAATCTATAAATACTCCATGTATCCCTCATTCAAGGGGAGCTCTCTTGAGCAATATAAAGAAAGACATAAGGTGAGCCTCTGAGAGGAACCATCGAACCCCCGTAGACCACCGACAGGAGTAAGGCGGTCCTCTCGAACCCCCGAACCTGTATAAACCCCTGTGTCACTCTCGCTCTTGTGGACGACGGCCGACGTCCACCCCCTCACTTGTGTTTGGTTTTTACACTAACAACATTGTGAATATTATATTTATTGTTTAAGCTTTCCATATAGTGCAATAACGCTGAATCTGGTTTCGTGGTGTAAAAGTTATGGCTTCGGAAGTGCTGCTGTCTAGAATTTTATCGCAGTTGGTAGCAATCGTGTTGTTTGCCTTATTACCTATAGTGGATGGTCGAATTAAATGATGGTCATAATTAGGGAAAGTTAGGTAATTTTTTATAATTTCTAAAAGTGGTAAGGGTTACAACTTTTTATGTGGTAGAAAAAAAATATAATCGTTAAACCTGTTGTTCAGTAATGTTTTAAGGGAATTGATACTATGCCTACGTCCGGACGAACAAGTAAAAATCAAATGGTTCACTCATCTGATCATCTCGACTCCCACGCCCAGCGGACGTGAAGCCACATTCCAATTTGCTTCCACTCGCTCTTATCCCCATCGCCCCATCGCTATCTTCTCTTCTCCACCACTCGCTCGCAATCCTGCGCCTGCGCCTCCACCATTCGCTCGCTCCGTCTCCTCTACCATCTTGCCCGCCTCCCTCCTCCCCCACCACCGCCTCTGCCTCCCACCCCGCAGCTGCTCCGCCTCCTCCTCGTCCGCCTCCGCGAGCCGCTACGACTTACAACCACTGCTCGCCTACCTCTCCCCCCTCCACCGTCGCCTCCCTCATGTCCTTGAGCCCCTTTGCCTTTGTCTTGCAGTTCGAAAGTCGCCTCGACGCAGCATCATGCTCCGCCATCCCGTCTTTGCTCCGGCCTCGCCACCATAACGCGCCCTCGCTTCGCTTCACGCTTGCTCCCTTCCTCCACTGCCACCGCCTCTCCTTCCCGCTCGATCTGCTCCTCTTGTCCCTCATCCACTCGCTCTCCGTCTCCTACCGCCTGCTCCCGCACTCGCTGCTGCTCTCCTTCCCACCCTCCCTCTCCGACCCTCCCTCCTTCCCGCACTCGTTGGTACCAGAGATTTTTTGGTGGGTTTGTTTGATGTTGCGTCCTTGTAAAAAAATGTTGCAACCATGCAAAAAAAATGTTGCACACGAGGGAAAAAATTGTTGCATATGATTTTCTTAGATGTTGCATCTTTTTTTTGATATGTTGGTGTCCTCCAGATGTTTTGTTCGTGTTGAGGCGAGTACCCAGCGCGGAGGCAGCGGGAGCGGGGACGCGGGGTTCATCCGGGCGAACTAGATCGACCTCAAGAGCCTCGATGAGCAGTTGGAGCACCACCTTGGCCGCCTGGAGCGGGGTGCGCCCGCCGTCGCCTAGCCCGGGAGCCGCCGCGGCAAGTCCACGATGCTGGGGGAGGAGTCGCAGTAGCTGCTGCAACAACATAGGCGCCGGGAGGACTGGGAGATTGACCCCTCCAAGCTCATCATCAAGTGCGACATTGCCCGCGGCACCTTCGATATGTTGGAAAAAATGTTGCAACCGTGAAAAAAAATGTTGCACACGAGGAAAAAAATGTTGCATCATTTTTTTTGATACATTGGCGTCCTCCAGTGTCTATGTGTATGATTCTGATAATGTTGTGTGTTGTTTTTTATTCTGATAATGTTTGTTTGTTTGATTATGAGATTCTGATAATGTTTGCATATGATTTGTTTGATATGTTGCAGTAAGTGAAAAAAATTGTTGCAACATCCTTTGCCGTGTGTTGCACCGGACCGTACGGTGGGAGGCTTCCCACCGTACGTCCGAGCCGTAGTCGTTCCCATGTTTCAAGGAATGCATATGATCACCGCCCTGATGAATTACTCTTCCTGTCTAATTAATTAGGAATCTCTCAAGGAGTGCAGGATGATCAATTGATCATGCAGTAACTCAGAACATGTTACATTGCATTGTGAGAAATACTTTGTCAACATTTTCGATCATTTGTATATACTAGCCGAGTGTCCGTGCGTTGCAACAGATTTCAAATAAAACATAATATAAGTTATAAACTTGCAAACCAATATATATATAAGGTAATTATCCCTACAAATAAAAGTTTCATACATAATTTGCATCTAATCAACAAGCCATATAGAATCTTATCACAAACCACAAACACAAATAATCTAATTATCTATAGAAAATCCTTTAAGTATCTTATACATGTATGCACATATTTATCCACAAAAATCCTACTAACTCAAGAGGTGACAGATTGTAGACTCACCATCACCACGGAGTCCTTGATATGAATTACCGGAACCTGCTAGTTTAGCCGAGTTTATTGGTGACCAGACTAGCCTTGTGCTTATATAATGGAAAATTTCATTTCATGCCACTGCTTCAATTGCAGGTGGCTTGTTGCTTGCTTATAATCCCTTCAATTGCAGGTGCCTCGTTGCTTGCTTATAATCCCAGCATCTAGCTTTTGGTTAGTCTCTTGTCGATATGCATGCAGTTGCAATGCTTCAGCATATCGCTACAATTTAAAAATTAAAAATTATAGTTGATGGCCGTCCATCCTACTATTTTCGATGTTCGTTGGATTGAGACACTGATAGATCAGATCGTATCGCTGAGTACGATAACAGTTGACGACCTGATATAATGAGACTATGATTTTTTTAACTCATAGCAAAACATAAGCATTGAACTAGCCAGATATCTGACACAACTTCATGTACTACCACTAAACTCTTCGATATCTCGCATCAGTCTACTAAGAACAAACATACAAGAGTGCATACATGCTGTAATGCCAGGTGGTATACATCACCCTATCTGCCAGGCCCAGAAACAAGAATCGTTCAGGAACATTGACAATCCTGGCCTTAACGATGGTACGGTTGCTGCGCCGCGCCGGCAGCGTAGTTATGGGCACCTCCAAATGTCGCTCCAGGTCCGCCGTACAGCACACCACCTCGTCGCCCAGTCATACCACTAGGCGTGTAGTACGGCTGCGCAGCAGCAGCTGCTGCGGCTGCTGGGCTCCCGTACCCCGCATGAGCTGCATAGCTGAAAGAGCGAGAGGCCGGGCTCTGGAAAGACGAGGAGGCGTAGTTTGAGCTTGAGCCCCTTGCGGACTTGGCGGCAGGGAAGGACTGAGGGCCGGTTGCTCCCCGTGCTCGCTTGTTCTGGAATCTGTTCGGGCCACCAGGCTTCTTCCTGTCAGCCTTCTCTTTCTCCATCCTTGCAACCTTCTTCTTTAAGCCGTCAATGTTAAATACCGACAATAGCTGGCAGGCCTCGACGCACCTGATGACGGACTTGCAGGCGTTGCACTCCAGGTTGTTTGACTCTTCCTGGGAAAAAAGACGAGCCCTTATTGAGTACGACAAATTACTAAGGAAGAACTTAACGAAGGATAGAGAAGGGCATGCTTCGCTACCCAACAGCAATTACTTAGGAAGAACAGAACAAAAGATAGAGAAGGACATGCTTCACTACCCAAGGGCAAGTAACTAATATGAAGAATAAACCTTAGTAATTAGTATAAGAGACACTATCAGCTAATCAATAAAAAAGAAAATTTGGTAAAAGCCCATCCAAACAAGATACCAAGGAAATCTGACACTAAAAGTCTAAAACAAATATCTGGATGAGCTAATGGAGCCAACTAATTTATGACTCTCAAAGATACTGAACAGCCCTTTTACATCTGGTGAATCAGATAGACAGAATGTCGAATAAACTATTAAAAACTGAGTGGTATAATCGGTTTTCCAGAAAGTGGTATACACATATTGTTACCATGCTGAATCTAATGACCAAGTCACAGATTTGAGTGACAGAATTACAAGTGGTTCAACAATAAATGTTATATCACTAATATTACTTACTTCGTAAACAGATCTTTTGTGCACGTATTGAGGCAGAAAAAAGGCATCTGCCTAAATTGATAATGGGTTAAACAATAAGAAGACATTTTTTTTGGAATGAAAGTAGGATGAAGAGTCTTACAACAGCAGAACCGGAGCGTCTTCCATTTCTCAGCACAGCCTGAGCCTTCTCACTGGACTGCCTTATATATGACTTCAGGAGAGGTACAGGTGGAAATCGCTCAAGCAAACCAGCCTCATGAGCAATATATATAGCCTCTATTACGTTACCTGACTTTATCAATTCCTCGACAACATCTGAAAAGCAACACCAAATAGTTCTGTCACGTCTTCTTCTCAGCTCACTAAAAAATGTATCACAAGAGCTGGTTAAAATGACTAAAATATGAATTACACCATCTGCAGTTACAAACTCATTACAGAACCTTCAAGAAAAGGTTAATATAATTTAAAGTAATAGCAGAAATCAATTCATCAGTCTTCAAAGCTCTAACCCACATTAGGGAGAACATATTTGTTAGTAAACAAAACCTAAGACTATAACAAAAACAGATTGCAACTTTGAAAGTATGTTAGTTTCATTCCATTCAAATGCAGTCCATTGACACAATTTCATAAACAGCAGAAAACCAGTTGAACCACTGTCAGCTTAAAGTTGAATTGAAAGATACAAAACTTCAACCAGGTCCTGTAGAGCTAACAAGGGCCACTTCGAAACTTATTCTTGAAATTGTGATGGCTTCTAGTTCAAGGGTAAGCACATGATGAATTCAGTAGCTTAAATTTATGTCCTAAATACGAAGTATACCACCAAGAAGAAGCAATATCACTACTATCTCGTAATAAAACTTTAGGAAAATGTCATCACAAAGTAATTTTAGCGTGTTTCAAGTGATTATTTAGATGAAGAAATCATACCACCAAAACAAGCATACAGAGTAAAAGAAATCGAAGCTTAAGGTGCTGAGTTGAAGTAAGGAAAAATGCAGGTTCAGAGGAAATCCTAAATCCACCAATGCTAAAGATATTTCTTTCTCAATCTAGAAAGAAAACTGTCCATTTGCACAGTAAACTCAAAATAATGTCACAATCCTCGTATGCAACATTACTCTAAATTCATCTAAGTAATCATAATTCTGCAACTACCCTAGAGTTTCAATTCAACGAAATGAAGACCTGTTACTGAATCAGATAGACAAACATAATAAAATTAACAAACAAGGTCAATAGATCATCACCTCCGAGGCTATCCTCAAACCCTAGGGCACACGCAAACCTGGCAAGCTCCTTCCTCCGTCCGTTAGCAACGAACAGCCTCCTCAAGAACTCTCCGTCGAACCTGTCCTTCAATCTGAATGCCGCTACCATCTGCAGGAATATCTGCGCCTCCACCTGCCCCAGAGCACCCTTCTCCCCCTCCTTCACCTCTCCTCCTCCCACTGCCTTCTTCGCCTCCTCATCTTCCCTCTTCTCTGCTTCTTCTCCTGTCTTCACCTCAGCCACCTTCCCCCCTGCCCCTTCTCCATCCTTCTCCTTTGCTTCCTTCTCTACTTCCTCCGGGTCCTCTTCCGCTTCGTCCTCCGATGCAGGCACCAGCTCCTCCGGGTCCTCCTCCTCCTCCTCCTCCTCCTCAGCTTCCCCATCTACATGCTCTTCTTTCTTCTCTGTCGTTGCTGCTGCATTCTCCACGCCGTCCTCTTCCGTCATCTCCATATCCTGGTTCCCGGTTGCCAATGTGTCCATCTTGATTCCAAACCGCTCTGTCCAGTCCTTGGCGACCGCGGCCGCCCTCTCAACCAATGAGTCTCCTATCTCCGGCGGCTTCCGGCCATCGGAATCGAACAACGAGCGCAATAGCATACCGAGAACCCAGCACTGGTCCTCACCGGCACCTTCTGCGGCGGCCAGGAAGTCGCTGAGCACGTCGAGGACGAGGCGGGGCGGGTCTACCGCGGCGGCGACAGCGGGGACGACCTCCTTCCGGACGGCGGCGAGCTCCCGGCGCCGCGCGGCCATGAAGCGCCAGAGCGCGGCTGCGTCCATGCGGCGGCATATCCACCGGAGCGCGCTGCGGACGTCGGCGGGCGGCGGCGCTGCGGACTCAGCCTCGGCGACGGCGGCGGAGAGGGCGGCGGAGGCCTCAGCGAGACGCGCAGGGACGGCGGCCTCGCGGGCGTCGAGAGCCGCGAGGGATTCGGAGGAGGAGGCGTCGGCGGCGGCTAGGGCCTCGTCCAGGGCAGCGGAGCGGGAGGCGAGGTCCTGGTCGAGCGAGGCGAAGTGGGCGAGCGCGCGCGACCAGGCGTCGTGGCAATCGGCGAGGATCTGCTTCTGGAAGTCGAGGTGCGCGAGGAGGCGCTGGAGCTCGCCGGCGGCGGCGGAGTCGTCGATGGTGGCCATGGTGGCGAGGGCTGGGAGGCTGTGGCTTTGGATTCGTGGCAGTTCAGATGGGTTGGTGCCTTCGTGGCCGTGAGAGTGTGAGACGGTGGTGCCGTGGTGGGCTTTGTTTTGGATTTGCATCTGGGCCCTAGTGGGCTTATCTAATCTTAATTTTACTGGGCTAAATGGTGGTTAGGGTTAGGCGTGGATCTTTATATGGGCTCAAGGAGACGGAGGTGACATTTCATTAGGCTGTAAATGGGCTTACCGGATGTAATAACCTATCGGCCTGTACATGGGCTTAGCATATGGTGTACCTCGTTTGCATGGCTGCTCTACCTGGAGTAACATTAGGCTATGCATATCACATTTTAGTAACGTTTGTGTCTCCGACTAATTAATTGGGCCTTGGTACCCTAAATGTACAATTCCTTCAAAATTTCTAACAAAATCCTCCGTTCCAAACAGGCTCGCTCTGGCGGCCGAAAAAGACCCACATCTGTCAACCCCTCTTAGTTCTGCCGCTAGTGTGGTAGCAACAAGGTTGTCAGAATCTCGATTCTAGTTTATACGAGCCAGATTAATTAGATCGATATGATGCTATGGTAGAGTCTTAATATGATAGAATCTTAATATTATTACGATTATAACAAAAAAATTGTAGGAGCATGATCAAAATTTTCATACGATCCTACTCGATTATAGTGATTTATTATAAATAATTATTTGCATGTCCCTTTCATTGTAATTTTTTTACTTTTTATTTCTTCATATCCATTATAATCTCTATAAATAACAAATAATCTTTCCTATGCACTACATTTTGTTTACTATAAAAGTTCTAAAAACATAGTTTTAAAAATATAAAAGTGTCAAAATCGATTCTACAGAAGAACCTCCGATCCAATTCTGATAACCTTACCTAGCAGGCTACTATTTGCTGACATGTGAACTAACAGAATAGAGTGGCTGTTGAACAACAAGTCAACATATCGCGAGTGACAGGCACAGGAGCTAGCAACCATCGTAGTCTCACGTCTGTTCTCGAGTCTCCTCCATGAGCTGTGCCTCTTAGATCCTACACGCACATACCTGCTTGTCGGCCTGAGTAATTCAGATGCCATGAACCCCAGCTCCATCGCTGGGACCGATTCTGCCTCAGTTTGGGCCCGGGAAACGAGCTAAACTCACCAATTGTATTTCAGAAGCTCTTCAAAGCTTTGGGAATTTTTTAGTCAGAGCACGGAGAATTGAACAGCCTAAATGGCACTATTGGCGAGGTCCGTTAGTGCCGTATTACCAAAAATGTCATCATAGATGTGTCGGTACTCGATAGGTGTGCAAAACCGTGCAGAGTGTCTATTCGGGACTTAATTAGTCATACTAATTTAATCGTGTTGAATTACTCGTATTATATAATTTAGTCACAGCTAATCAAGTCCATGTACCATGTTTAGTACATAGACTGAATTATCTATTTAAGTATATATAACGTACAGAGTGCGTATAATAGTTTACTGGGAGGGACACGTTGTGGTAACTGGTTAGTTAACTCCAAACTACCGCCAAAGACAAGTACAATTGGAGCTTGGAGACAGGCCTCTGTTGGATGCTAGCTTCATTATATCAGTTCGGCTATGAAGTGCTAGATCAATGAAGTGCTTTGCTTTGTACCGTCACATTTCTAGCTGCGTACGTACTAGACTGTCCCATTAACTTCTGTTGCTACGTACGTGCAAAACACATCGATGCACCTCATTTCTGACACAACAGTAATTTGATTGCTTGCCGCTTCATGCGTCCGGGCCACCAGCGACCGGACGAGGCACTTCCGGGCCGTGGGCGAGCGGCAGCGAGACAGGTGGCGAGTCCAGGGCACAGGCGAGCGGATAAGGGCGTGTCGGGTGCGCGGCGCTGGGCGCATGGACAAAACTTCTCCGTACGCTAGGAGAGCAGCGTCGACCATGTGGTAGGAGGAGAGAGGTCTGAGCGGTGGAGGTTGAATCTGGATGTCAGATGCACGGTTTTGTACACATATCGAGTACCGACACGTTCGTGGTGATATTTTCAGTAATACGGCGTTGCAACGGTTACTTCTATAAAAAAATATCGTCAACGGTGCTATTTAGACCAAAAACTCAATTGAGCGAGACCAGAACCTACTTTTCTGAAAAGAAATTTTGCTATCTGGATTTAAAAGCTGGTAAATTATGCTGTCTAGCTTTGAAAACTTATATGCTCAGTAAGCTTAGGAAGCTGTTGGAATTTTTAAAAAAATCGAATACAGATGTGAATATAAAACATGAACAGATGCTTTATTTGCTCAGGAAAAAAGTGTTGATCTCTGAGGATTAGAATACAATCAAATCAGGTGGACAGGCAGCTGCCGAATGATTGTGATTTGTGAAAGAACGTGTAGGCCACTAGCCCACGAGCTAGCCAGCAAGTTTAAGATATCCAAAGCAGCAGATGATTCATCGATCAGTACAACCTTTTCACATGATCACATGAGAGCAGATCATACATAAGCTGTGCAGTGCTCACCGTTGCAAGTAGCAACCTCAAAGGCGTTTCCTAATGGCAAGCTGCATCTCCTCGCCGGTTTTGACGACAGTTCGTCAATATTGGCCAGACGCCAAGATTCTCTCATCTCCATTTAATTGGAGCTCCATTGCAGTGCAGGATAAACTCGCAACTGCTAGCTTAATTATCTGACTGGATCAGATCAATGGCTTGCATGGAAAATACACCTCTTGAGCAAAATTAGCAGCTTAGTTATATATTTCGCGGAAAATTGCACAGATCTGAAAGCAGTTGCACTATATATGTTTTTACTGCTTTTCACCAACGACCTTCGGGGAGAAAAGACTGAAATTTACATGGTCTTAAACTATGTTTCTTCTACTTTGTAGAGTAAGCTAGTTGATCGTTAATTATGGTGCCCTAGCTAGTTGAAGAAAAGAAAAGGGAAAAGAAAGACGGGGAAATGACATGGATACATGGGCGACATCATGCTGATCCACGCAATCAACATTCAATAGGAGGCGCCCCATGTGATAGCCTGACCATCAACTAAACTAATCAACCTCCTCCTCAAATCAATTCCATCCAATGGTACAAAGATGCATGAATGCATTTTTTTCCTGTATAATCACTGGTCACATGCACACCAGTGCAGTAGTAGTACCACGCAGCATGGCAAGCTACTGATGAACTTTTTTATATTAATTAATCTTTTTAAAAATTTTATTTTAAAGTTAACCCTGCATAAACTTTATTTTCAAATGATGGTGTTTTGTCACACCTTTACCCATGTCAAGTGACAAAATAATGTCACACGCAAACAAGATAAGTCCGCAAATAACACTTTTGATCATGCATGCCTTTGGTTGTGGGCGTGAAAACTTTCTGTTACGCCACCACCCATAACGTGACCCATAGCGTGACAAGAGTTTGCCCTAAGCGTGAAATTTTAAAGCATTGTTTTGTCACCGTCAATTACATCTAGAAGCGTGACCAAAAGGTTAGATTTAGAAATAAAGTACCCAAGGGTTAACTTTAAAATAAAACTTTAAAAAGGTTATTTAATAAAAAAAATTCGCTACTGATATGGTGCTTCACTCTAGTTTCCTAGCAAGTATAGTTTATTGTTTGGCTTGGCCAATTGGTGATCTTTCATTTCTAGAAAAAAAAAGTAGCTTGTATACATGCATCGTACATGGCATTTCAATGTAGTACTTACATGTTAATTTAGAAATCAAAGGATATATATTTTTTGTCTCGTTGTGAAACTCGTAGACTGTAGCTGGACTGATATCTGAACAATATTTACCATATACATGTGTCATGTGTGGAGACTCGAGAATGTGGTATCCTAGTGTACAATGAATCATGGTACAAATGCATGAACTGCTGTTCATATTCGTTGTACAGGGTTACATTATCTGGTCGAAGAGGGTGAGAATTCTATGCAACAGAGAGGATGAATATAACAGTTATAGTTTATTTGGATACATGGTGATACGACTCAATCTCTTCTGATGGACAGACAATTTAAACTAAAATCTCCTCCAATCTGAATAGACTGGATCTAATCCCTCCTTAATCCCTATCCAAACAAGCCTATAAGTGGATGAAATATGGTGGATCACTACTATAAACCACAAGTTTCCCTAGTGCCATATACGTTAGGGCAGAGGCCAAAAACCATAGGGATACTGTTTCCCTAGTGCCAACCCTAGGGAATGACAGTCTCGTGGGGAAAGAAAACTTCCCTGGGCTTTCTTTCTCAAACCCAGGGGAAAGAATTCTTCCAGGGGATTCGGGCGCTAGGGAACTCATCCGTAGGTTGCTCACGCGGCATGGAGGGCCAACGTGGAAAGTACATACCCCTAGGGCAGCTTATGTTTTCGAAATTTTTACTATTCTAGCCCTCAGAGCGACAATTAATTTCAAAAATAGCCCTCGTTCCCCATAATTAGCAAGAATGACCCTTAAACAATGCACGCGCCTGCTATCAAGGCGGCGGGGGACTGCCCGCCACGGGCTCGGCGAGCACTGCTCGACCTGGCGCGGCAGTCTTGCCCCACTGCGTAGCGTCTTGTAATTTCTTCTTTCCTCGCTTTCGCCTTGCCGCTTTTGCCGAAAAGAATCTTTGGTAGTATCGTTTTTCTTGCTTTCTTTACATCGCGTTGTCTTTCGTTGTCTTGAGTCTGCGTATATAAGCGAATCGTGTGGCCAATCGACGAGCTCATAAGCGCAGCGCGCGTTCCGATTAGTTTAGGTAAGTACGTGTTTAATTTTTTTACTTATTGCATTTTTTACCGTTAAGTCGTGCTTAGATTTCGCTAATCGTTAGTTTTGTCTATTTGCGACAATGGCACGCACCCTACCACCTCTACTTGAAGCGGCATGGGGACGGCAAGCATCGATGTCACGCTTGGATTGATGGCGATGGGCCACCAACTCTGGTGACACGGGGACCGAGAGACGTGGGCCATTGGAACGAGCGGTATGTTTCGAGGCTTCATCAATCCGGGCTGATTGCGTTCGCGCATCTTTGCGCATACGGGCGAGAACTTCCTAATTGATGCCTCTCTTCTTTTCGTCTTGGTTGATCGTTGGCGTAGGAGACCCACACGTTCCACTTCGGTGGGGAGATAGCGGTGACAACGCAAGATGTCGGCTTCATTCACCGCCTTCCGTTGCAGGCCGTGCAATTGTTCCTCCGAGGTCGTCGGTTGGAAAGCGCGTCTCCATCATCGTTTGCCGGCCTATCCCGAGAGGTCAAAGGCGTTCCACGGTTGGGCTGCGACGATTCATGCATTGCCCAATTGACGAACGGAGGAGGTGGTTCGATGACACCTTATTGCATATTTGTTGTTTATATTGGGTGGATCATGTTCCCTAGCACGCGAGGACATGGTGTACCCAGTTATATTCACCTGCGGAGTCTATCGTGGACGCCGACGATGAGGGCGTGCCTTGATACAATTGGGGTTCGCTTGTCTTTGTCTTGCGACGTCTGCATGACTTTGTCGACGCATCGCGGCGTCCACGGAACGAGCCGTGCTCTCGGGTTGCCCTGCGCTATTCTGTTGTGGTGGTCGTGGGAGCTGCCAGCGGTCAGACGGCCGTACTTCGCGCTTGATCCACCCTTACCCGCACACACAACATTTCTATGGTGAGGCGGACGAGGAGGATCCGTGGAAGGCGACCATGGGATCCCGATGGACTATGGCAAGATCTTTGGGGTGGTCTAGGGAGAGAGTCGCCGCATATACCCGAGTTCCACAATGAATTCGAGACCGCACGAGAGCGACATAGTATGGGCTCCTTGGGACGGATGCCCACGTCACGAGGCACGACCCCGGCAACTTGAGCTTGCTATGCCACCAGGATGCGGCGTACTGGAGGACAACTTGTCATCTGGTGTTCTCCCACATGGTTGAGCCGTACAACCCTAGCGGGTGATGAGGCGATTCGAATCGCACCGGAGATCCCCTGCTCTAGGGCGACCACTTGCGAGGCGTAGTCACTTGTAAGTACATTGCATTGCTTAATAATATTGTAGATCCTTTAGTCATATGTTATGTCGGTACCATAATTTATTTACTTTGTTCCACCTTGAGCGGACAAAGAAGGGCGCAAGAGCGATGGTAGCTTCAAACGCAGTAGTGGGTAGATGCATGGCGCACGACCAGCGATTCCGGTTTGGGGAGGCCTGTGCGTCGATGAAGGACTTACAACACGCATTTGGAGTGGTATATACGGCACTGCGCGACGAGATTGACAGCGCCCCGCCCGACATGCGAGATCCTAGTCACGCCTTTAACGCTTGCACTTGGGGATGGACCCGCCGTGCAAGACGCGAATGACGATTCGATGCGTTGAGTACGTAGTAGATTAACCACCCTCCAAATAGGGTTAACTAACAAAATTTTGTTTGTTACAGTAACCATGCGGTGGATCGTTTGGAGATCGCTATCGGCCTTGAGCGCGGGAACTTCGAGCGGGTACGAACAACACGATGGACCGCTTTTTTCGGTCTTGAAGATGGTTATTGATGATGTCAAGCGTGTCGTTAAGTAACATGAGCTGCGGAAGGCCCAGCGATGTCGACTCGAGGCATCGGACGGAGCGTCGTCGCGTACCTTCTCCCCCTCCATCTTCCCGTTCGAGCGAAGTCGACCCAGCCGGGCGGCAGAAGATAGGCGGCGGATCGTCCACGCTAGATTGCCACGCGAGGACTTCTACCGATCCGTCCTCATCTCGGAGGGCCCTCTGCCGTCTTTGTCCTCATCTCGGAGGACCCTACCGATGCCGTCCTCGTCTCGGAGGGACCCTACGCCCGGTGCGTCGTCGTCACAGAGGCACGAAGAGGACATTCCGGGAAACGCGGACGTGCAACCGGAATCGCGCGGCGGATGTTATCCCAGATTCTCCTTGCAGCCCCTTTGTTGGACAATTTCCAATGGGCGTCTGGCGCCATGGTATGAGTCGGGTACACAATGTACCTGCGCCGTTCACCCATAAGGTGAATCAGTACCGGCGATTCACCTCCATCCATCCCGCAGCCGAGTTGGTGCCCGCCACGGATCCTACTACGGATCCTAATGCTTGGATCAGACTTGTTCTCAATGCCACTTCCACGGTGATGCCCTCTCATGCGCCGACACGGCGGTTGAGGAGCCTTGCTATGACCTCTGAACCCAACCCGGTCACGATAGGTTAGCGTTTCCAGAGAGCAGATTCGTCAGAGACCTTTGGGAGGAACACGGCGTGAAAGGCGGTCTGAGGTACTATGCCCGACAAAGATGAGGAAGCGTGGAGCGATAGTAGCATTAGTAGTCTATTATATGTTGTAACTTGTGCTTCATTAAGTGATTTGTAATCCAAGCGAGTGTGCTAATTGGAATGTAATTGGACACTTGTGCCGTTATCTATGTCAAGAGAACAATTTTATTCTCATTCATCAAGGATGCGATGCATAGATAACGAGTGGACATTACAATCTCATTACACATCGACGTTCTACTTGGCAAGAACCAGATATAAAAGAAGAAAGACCGCAAAACTAACTATCTTAACTAACTTCACGAGCGACTTCTCAACTCTTTCCATCCTCTCATGCGGTGTTTGAAGCCTTTTCTCTTCACTTTGCATGGGTTGATCGAATGCTCGAGCCTTGCATTTAATTGCAAGTAACACCACGGGAGTCTTGCATTGGTTCATCGGACGCTCGAGCCCTTTGCAAGTGCGGCAACACCACGGAGTCTTCTTGGAAGGCGACAATTTGCATTGCAACATCTTGAAGCTTTGGGACGACCGTCGACCCATTGCCAAAACCGACATGTTGTGTTCTACAAAAGAATTGAAGTTTCAAATGAAAGTAAGAAAACCCGGTATGTACAACGCAATTCATTCGTGCTGATTTTGCAGAAGTTACCGAAAGATTTGAACACTTCATGAAAACTCGGGACGGATTCGTTGGCGTATGAGAGGTAAACACATTAACCGGATCCCTACAACGAGGGCAAAGCAGCTGCTGTCGTAGTGAATGTAATTCTCTGCTCACTCGAATGTTCGATGAGGCCGAAGACATCTTGTTTTACACTGCAGGAAAGGAGAAGAGGAAGAGAAGAGTGAGATGAATGGCAGCCAAAGCATCCATATATAGCGTTGGGAGCATGAAGGGGCCACTCTGCGGAAAGGAGGACATGACCGCGCAGTGTGGAAAACAGGAAGTGACCACTATCTGGAAAGCTGGACGTGACCACTCTCTGGAAAGCAGGAAGTGACAACTCTCTGGAAAGCAGGACACGACTACTTTCTGCAAAGCACGACGTAACCCAAACCAAGCGGTAATAATAACTTCGGCGGTAATAACAACTTGTTACATCGAGAAAGCGGTCACGAGTTACAAGCGCAAATTATTACAACACTCACATCACTACAACACTGACATGACTCAAACACACCGGATAGCTTACAGATACTAAGTGGCGCCAGAGGAAGAAGGTCTACTCGGGCAGTTCCTAAATGAGTGCCCACGAGTCTTACATAGCCTACACCTTATTGGTGTTGGCCGATCTCCACGTTGGCTCGCATCCATGTCGTTGCGGATGCGCCTTGACTAACGCCTCCCATGGCCTGGATGCCGCAGTGCTTCATTCGGTGACCACTTCACTACTCTCGGCCATAGGTCCCTGTAGTGGCTTTCCACACCGTAGGAGTTGAACTCCCTGTTCCAAGTATCATACAGGTGTCGTATGTCGTAGTACTCCGACATATTGGTTGTCATGATGCCGTACCGAGCACCATAGGTGTCGTGAAGAAGGGACCATTTCTCATAGTCGGGGCATGCTCGCTCATCCACTCGGCGAACTTCGCTTTGTGGTGCGCTGGGCGAACCTCCACTTACACGTTGGGTTTCGACCTCAAGCTCCGCCACACATCGAACGAACTACAGTTACGTCCAGAGGCAAAGCTTCTTGAACTTCTTCATGGGGTCTTTGCTCGGCGTGTGTGGAAGTTGGCGGCTAGATGCCGTGCATGCACCAACGCATGCGCATATCGTTCCATTGGGCGGTGCCCTAGTACTGCTTCGCGCATGGTGCGCAGCCACGACAACAACCGGCATGACGATCGGTTATAGCGCATACATTCGGCCGATCCTTACAACATGTTGCTTTATGTTGGCTAGAAACCATAGCCAATCTGGCGGTGTTCTCATTCTCCACAATTGCAAAGGCAACTAGGAGCAATTAGTCGTTGCCATCGGCGGCAATAGCGGTGAGAATGGTGCCCTTGTACTTCCCAGAAGGAAAGTACCGCCCATACTCGGGGCGGGCGGCGATGGTGGAAGCCACAGGATGCCGGGCCAAAAGCCCGTAAGACTTCGATCAAGGATTAGGAATTTGGGTTGTTCGACGGATCGGGCCTGTCGTCCCTATTGGCGCATGTTCCGGATTAGCATCGCAATTTGCTTCAAAGATTCGGGGACTAGGTCGACGCCTCCTTGTAGGTACCGTACAACCCTTCAAGGACCTTCACCGCTCGCCAGACCTTACTATAGCTAACGGCATACCCTCATCAGATTCGCCTCGTTAGCCATCAGAACCTTTGGCGAAGCGGTCCAAATCGGCGACAATCGCATGGCTTACGATGCTCGCGATGTAGGCCGAGGTTACATTCCTATGCGTTTGCAATGGCTCTGGCTCACATGTGTGATCCATCACGATGTGATGCGGAAGGCCGTTCCGCCCAGTGAATCTCTACGCACGGACTTTGCGGGGCAAGAGCTAAGAACGACTTAACTATGTAAGTGTCGAGTTAGACACGCACATAACGAAGACATATATTAGTTAGTACGACCTCCATAGATGGTTGAAGATACATCAAACAACGTTCAAACTCACTGCATAATCGGTAAGTCCGACCGGTCTTCACCAGAAACTCACGATAGCTTGCTGGCGGCGACCTTGTGTGGGAAATGTTGCCCCCAAGCGGGGTGTCGCATCGAAGGCCCACGACGACTGCGTGCTCCTAGGCCAGAACAAGGGAAGAGGCCGCTTGGCAATCCAACCGACTTGGAATATAGTCCGTGTCGGTCGAAACAATGCCACCGACGATCCCGCCCTCATCGTCGGCTTTGTCCTCGCTGGATTGCGAATCAAAGTCGTCCTCATCTTCGGTGGTAGTGCCCTCGGACAAAGCACCGATAATCTCGTGACAATCAACACGAGCATCCCGCCATCTATCCACACCTTCATTGGGTTGGAAACTACCAGAATCTCTATCAACTGGAGCATCCTGCGTAACGACGTCTGGCGCTCTGGAGACCTCTCCCGTCATCAACAAACCAAAGAGGGGGACAAGAGCGTCGTTGGCTCCTTCAACGCCGCCTAGAGAGGATTGAGCGGGATAAACAAAATGGACGTACACCATGGGTCGTCCATAGATCGGAGCGTGAGGATTGCTAACGATCTCCATGTATCGCCCACATGCCGCTTGTTGGTCACCTTCGCCAGCCCCTACAACATCTGCCGTGTGGTGGGACAATGGTGGCGGATCGTCAGATTATTATCTTGTTCCTAGCGACGCGCCTATCAAACAATCGCCGAATGCACCGTCAGAGCTCCAAAGAATCGACGTGTGCAAAGTTAGAAGCGTTTAGCAAGGCGCTACCGGCGGTGGACAAATCAACTCCGCTCGACCAAAGACGACGTTACCATGGAACACGACAAGGTTCCATTTCGACAAAAATAAGACAATATTTCAACCACACACAAAGATAAAACCATACGTGCGTTCTTTGAAATGAACTTACCATTACGACGCTATCGACTCTTAACCTCATACACGTAAGATCGCAAATTCAAACATGCATCGCATTAGTAACGATTTTGACGGATGGTGCAAACAAAGGACAAAGAAAATGCTAGGTACGGAGAGGAGGCACCTCGAAGAGGGAGATATTCACTGAGAGGAACGATCGAGTGAGTGTGTGGCCGTAGCGCTTAAATAGCCGAGCACCGGAGACACAACGTGGTGTAGGGGCAGTCCCTACCGCTGGCAAGTGAGGGGGGTGTCCTTACACGACATGACCGAACAAAGTAGTCATGCGAAACGATGCAACGCAGACCCCAAGATTCGTCGTATACTTTTGCATTGTTATGTGTACTGCTCATACAATGCATGTTTGTTCAATGCATATGGACGCCTATAGCTTAATGCACATGGCACATCGATGCAACATGTCAACTCGATAAAAGGTAACCGCAATGACGCGTCCACCATTTAGTTACATGCTTTAGGAGATTCAACATAAGTGCGTACAAAACGGGAGACTACCAAGGTACAAGCTTTTCCGCCCGTGCCTAATGGTAGAAGCTGCCTCTCGCTACCCACATAGAGTGTTCTCCACTTGGGCGCCTCGGACGTGGCTGGCCGTCGTTGTAGTGGCACGTACATATGCAGCTTGGGTTGGCACAACAACATGTAGGATCATAGGAACTTCCTATGTTCACGACCTTCTCGTTGCCCTCTCTCCGCTTGCATCAGATTGGCGGAGGTCATCATTTTGCTCCTTCAGATCGAAAATTTGCGCCTCCAAATCAAATATTCGACTCCACAATGTACCCACATGCATCAAAACATGTCGTTCATGCGGAGGATCGATCCAGCGGATAAAGTTGCATTTCGCCATCTGGTGCAAGGGACGGTTAGTATGGAGGATGTATTAGCAGTAACATGAACAAAACTATTTGCCCCAGAGTATGGGCATCGGAAGAAACGCCATCCGCCATCGACAGTGCAATCTATGACATGCATGATAGCGTCCTCCTCGTGGTTCGCGATTTCGCCATACCGGTTCTTGCGCTGCTGCCGCATCAACCGGTAGTTAGGGCCGAAGTCCTCCCTCCTTTCTAGGATAAGGTCCGCTTCGGCGACCGGTTGGGATCGTCCTCGTGCATCCGCCATCGTATGTTACCGTACGACGGACAAGATTGTTCTTCCTAGGGTTTGAAGGGTCGAGTGGTCCTACTTTGGAGCGTGGGTCGTGCATTTTATAGCCCACGGAAAGCTTTGCGCAGGACAAGACCACACGGGCGCCTTTGCGCGATGACAAGACCACGCAGGGCGACTTTGCGCAAAGGACAAGACCACACAGGGCGCTTTTGGCGCAGAATAAGACCAAGGGATACTGACTTTGCGCAAAGGACAAGACCACATGGGCGACTTTCCACAAGGACAAGACCATACGGGCGCTTTTGCGCAGTGATAAGACCACACGGGCGCCTTTTGCGCAAATGATAAGACCAAAGGAGACAACTTTATGCAAAGGACAAGACCACACGAGGCGCTTTTGCGGTGACAAGACCACACGGCGGCTTTGCGCAAAGGACAAGACCACACTGGCAGCTTTGCGAAAGTGATAAGACCAAAAGGAGACTGACTTTCGCGCAAGGACAAGACCACACTGGGGCAGCTTTCAGAGTGACAAGACCATACGGGGCATCTTTGCGCAGATGATAAGACCAAAGGAGACAGTTTTTACGAGTGACAAGACCACACAGGCGACTTTACGCAGTTGATAAGACCAGATGGACATGACAATAATGTACCTCCTCAGCTTTTCAGAACTGGACATGAAATTAACCACACCATGCCAACCATGGGGCTTATAAAAGGGGTTGAACCAAACCCAATACTACACAACACTACACAATAGATACCCGGCTATGGACTCTTCGCAAACTTCTACGCGAGGATGTTGAAGAAGCAAAATTGACTTAAGTAAGAGGAAACGGCTACAATACCCATATAAATCAATGAAAGATGCTCCGATACCACCACGTTTTCCAATCCCGCAATGTGTGTGTGGCTAACCAACAGAGATCATTCGATCCACACACCCACCACCGCACTGGGCATTACTACGCGCGGGCACCACCTCGTAAGCATTTCTTTTCAACGCATTGATTTTCGCCAACATTGAATTCCTTAAAGTTTTAACTTCATCCCCACGTAAATGGCAGACTAGAGATGCGCCACTTTTTCCGAAGGATCGACGGTCTGAGATGTACGACGGGGCATTCATCCAAATAGTATATATGCCGAACTACATCGGTGCGGTCGAGAACTTCGTGGCGGTGGAAACCTTACGCATCGACCTCGTTGAGGACGCACCAAGGAGCCCAGAGTCGCCTCGCTTAATCCATATCGACGACGTGAGTTATGAAGAATTTACATCCTTATTACGCTTTTTCACTTACATCATACAATCACAGACATGGACGACTTCGACATACCAAACCGACGTGGGCAAATCCCGCGACAAGGGCAAGGAAAGGCTCATGCGGGTGAGCCCGACGCGCCCAACAGATCCGATCGCTTCGGGCGACTCAGTATCACGACGTGAGTTACTGAAGAATTTACATCATTCTTACGATTTTCACTATACTGCCAGACTAACATCATGGAATCGCAGGACATGGACGACTTCGACATACCGGCCGACGTGGGCAAATCCGCGACAAGGGCAAGGGAAAGGCTCATCGCGGCCGAGCCCCACCACCATTAAGGTATCCGTTCGTCCCGGCGAATCGTGACGACGGCGTAAGTTATGAAGAATTTACATCATTCTTTCGATTTCCACTATACGATGAACTTACATCATGAAATCGCAGGACATGGACGACCCGACATACCGGCCGACGTGGACACTCCCGTGACAAGGGGAAGGGAAGGCCGTGAGGAGTTCAACGCCGAGCTAGCAAGGAAGGAAAATGGCCCCGGTCCACGAGAGGTCAGTCATTACGTAGTAGTCTCGGCCCTACCCCATGTATTTTACTATCCCCTAAAGGCATGTGTACTTATATGGTCCGGATGCTTGTGTCGTGACCGTATCGTAGTAGTAGCGAGGATGACTAAAGGCCGACCATCATGCCATGTCACTATGTGTAACGTGCTTCATTCAAGATACTCTAATGTAGTTCTTGTTCCGCGGTCTCCATTAAGCCTATATTGCAAGTGTGTCTCTTCTAGTGAAATCCCATAAAGAACCATTCGCACCGACTTCATCGAGGAGAGACTCCATGTTTTTCAGACATCTTCATCATCACAACGACCGCTCTCAACCCTCCAATCACATTCTCAGATAAGCTTCATAAAGTACCTCATCGATCGTCATTTATATACGCCAGATCGCCAGACGACTTCATCGTCGAGACACTCCAATAGTCCCGATACTTTTTTATATATACGCCAAACTGTGATTTAAACTCTACTCCTTGCCCTTATTTCTTAATGAAAGTTTTTTATAAATCTCATCGCGAATATTCTTTTCCAATCAAAAATAATAAAATAATATTTAATTTTTTAATTTTTTCGTTTTTTTTTCAAAATATAATGAAATAATATTTATATTTGAAAATAATATTTATACTTCAAACTCGGGAGATGCACGCACTTGGTGGCAAGACTGCCACGCCCGGTTAAGTGTCAGCGCCAATGATGGGGCAGTCCTCTGCCACCCCCAGAGGCGCTGCATGCGTAATCGCTTAAGGGTCATTCTTGCTAATTATGGGGAACGAGGGCTATTTTTGAAATTAATCGTCGCTACAAAGCTAGAACGATAAAAATTTCCATGTTTTCTATGTTAGATTATACACTAGGGAAACCTTTCTTGTGATATTTTTTAAAATTTGACATGCCGTAATTCTTCCCCTGCTGGCATCATCTTCAACCCTAAGGATCATTCATGTATACCTTTTTTAATAAATAATATGCAAATGGTGCCGTACATTTACAATACAAATAGAACAATAACATTACAACCAGGTAGATAATGATAACTTCATAGACCAAACATGAATTGTTCGAATTAACAAATGCTCAATGATAGGAGCACAAGTGACAATCAACTACAGTGCGTGCTAAATCAGAGTTAGCACTTTGTCAGCAACAGTTTCATCTTAGCCCAACAAAAGGAGCAGCATGGTGTCCACAAAATAGAGTTGCTAGAACTTACACTTCTCCAGATGGGACCAAAAACGTGTTACCCAAGCATCCAACAAAATGAGCAGCATATCTTTATCTTTACTATTATAAAAGAAGCACTTGGTGTTTGATATGATTTAGTTTGAAATTTTGGTTTAGCATAAAAAATTATGGAGCAAAAAATATATGCCCTTCTAATTGCAGGGAAGCAAGTTATGCAATGTGTACAATTGATCCATTCGTGCTTCCGCTAAATCCAGATTAATGTTGATGCCTCAACTATCACTAAGTTTCAGTTTCAGTGTTGTATCATTGGAAGTTAGCAAATAGTAACCACTGCCAGATTGCAAGGCAAAAGCACAAATTTTTTAGAGAATGGAAGAGTAAAAATCCTTTCGGCCTCTGATCAAAGATGCACACAGCCAAAGCAAAAGCACAAATGAATACGACAAATTGACTGTGAGGACAAATACACATACATGGACAAGAGATGGATTTGAAGAGCCTGGAGAAGATGGCGGAGGAGGCGGTGGAACTGGAGCTGGGATTTGGTTGGCAGGAATTCCCTGGATTGTTGCCACAGTCTGCAAGACAAGATTTATAATGCATCAAAGTGAAATATAGTTCTGTATGAATAAGATAAACACGAGTGAAATATATACTATATATGGAGTTGGAGTACTGTACCGCGAGAAGCTTTTGCATTTCATTACAGTAGTTGTACAAGCCTAAACCCCACGATAACACATTGTTGGCTTGAGTCTGCTTTGTGAGTCTTCTCAAACAGCCTTCTTAGCCCATGTTCCTCTTCTACGTACTCCACGAAGACGCTTGAAGACTGCTGAGGAAGCACCACTAGCTTTCACCTCAGCGTCAGCGATGACCTCTTCATCGTTAACAACCCCATTTACCATGGGGTTTCCCGGAAGAGCAATCATAAAGAGCTATGGAATCCACAGGACTATGCTTCCAATCATAGCCTACCCCCTTTTAACTCTTCGACTTTCCTTTTGTAACTCCCCTGTGCAAGCGAAACAGAAGGATTGTGAAATGTTGTAAATGAACTAGCACAAGTCAGATTTAGATGCAATGATGTCCAACAAACATTACGTACCAAACACTCAGTGGCTTCTTCTGCGTTGAGCTTATCAGGGTCATTCGGATCTGGTCCTCTATGCGTGTAGACCCAAGCTAGGATAAAAAATCCCGGCGCTAACCGGCGGTTATCGAAAATCCGGGTGGGGACCGGGATAAACAGTAACCAGCTGAAATGTTTCAAATTTGAATTTAAATTTATGACTGCATAATGCACTTCCTAAGTTGGTTTAGGTCTTTTTATGCTAGATTACCTATTGTATGAGCTAAATATGCTTAAATTATTGTATTGGCAAGTCCCAACATCCTCTAATTAATATTTGCATTATTCCTCTAATAAATACACTCGAATTATTGCACTTTCTATAGATTACCTATTGTATAAGCTAAATAAGCCTTTTTAGGCCTTATGTATTAGGATTGTCACTTCATTAAACACTTTCTAATTAATATTTGCATTCTTCCGATTGCTAATTACCCATAATCGGTTTTCTCTGTTTTTTCCGGTTTTGGTTCCAGTTTTTCCAAACAGGTTTTCCTGTTTTTTCCGGCAACCGTTCGAAATTCACCCGGTTTGTCTTTCCGGTAACCGGCCGGTTACTGTTACCGGCCTCCAACCGGGATTTACATCGGTTCAGGATTTGCATCCTTGGACCTAAGCCTCAATCTTACTGGCCTCTCGCTCTTCTTTTTAGACTGCATAAAAGGACCATTAAGTTAGTTGCACATATTCTAGAGTGCGTATTACAAAGAGAACACAAGTTACCACATCACCAGCTTTTGGCTTTATTGTAGCGGTAGAGTTGGAACTTGGAACCACCTTTGTGAGGCTTATATCTTGAGTTAACAAGATTGGCGCGATTTGTCTCAGATTTTTTAACCCAGTCTGGGTGACACCATCCATCAACCAGAGCAGCCCAAGCGTCCATGGACCATGGTGCACTAGGTAGGCCTTTGTGCCATGTACTCATTTCTCAACAGAGAACGCCACCCAGCCATCTTGTCAGGAATTCTCTCTTTTTCAACATTCCGACAGTGGTCCATTATAGCTTGAATTTGGGCGTAGCACATGACGCTTGTTACAAGCACTTTGCAGCACCATCCAAAGTGTTGTTTTGCAGCCATTGCATACCATGATTCAAATCTATACACGTAACATTCCAAAAATTTCACATATTTGGAATTGTTTAAAAATGAAGGATTTTTTTAAAAAAAATTGTTACACTTCGGCTATATTTGAATTTCTGGGTTGTTATTTGAAACCTCGATGTCAAAAGTGCGATCTGAGACGAAAGCCACCCGGCCCATCCCGACTTCTGCTTTTCTCCTTTTCCCTTCGGCCCAGCTCCCTTCCCTTTTCTCTCGCCCTTCTCCCAACCTCGAGCTCGCTCCGGAGCAGACACATTGCTCGGCCACTAGCGCCATGCCATGTCGCATCTGCGACGCTATGGCTGCATCGTGCATCGCCTGCCACCCGTGTCAATGCTAGCATTGCCATCATGTATGCCCATGCCGCCCATGCCAACCTGGCCGCCACTAACTCCAATCGCCTGACCGTCTGTGCCGTCGCCGCTGTGCCCATGTCGCCTTCGCGTCTTGACTACTTCCGTCCCTCTGCGCCACTACTCCCATGCCGCTAGCCCATGATGCCCACCCGTCCCATCAGTCTCGCTCACGTCGCTCCGAGCCATTGCCGCTCACGCCGCCTCCTGCACTAGTGCCATGCCGCAAGTGGCAATGCCATCACTGGCGCCACATCGCCGCCTGTAGCACTCACACAGGGAGATGGCGCCTCACCCGTCGCTCAGCCACACCAACGTCACGTCTCGGCTACTGCCATCCCTCCGTGCACTACTGCCATGCCGCCTCCACGCTATGCCAACCGCCGTTGTCCCATTGGTCCACTCCCGCCATCAGCTCCCCATTTCCCCCTTTCGCTTATAAATGGCCACCCTGAGCTCCCTTTACCTCCTTCCCGCCATTCTCCTCCTCTCCCTCTCTTTCATCGAGCGCAACCACGAAGGAGGGCGCCACCTCTACATCGGCCGCCGCACCGCCATCACACCACCTCCGCTTCGATGAGCTCCTCACCCCTCCACCCACATCACCATGTGTTCCCGGACGTGAGGAACCGTTCCCTCCTACTAATGTTGCCTTTCGTCCGTAGGAACTCGCCACCGTCCCTTTCTTCCCTGTCCCCAGCCAAAGTCGACATTCCCACTACCGCGCCTTCTCCGGTAAGCGCTGACCCAATTCCTCCCTCTCCGGCCACCACCTCACCTCCCTTGAGCTCTCCCGGAGGTTGTTGCGTCTCCCTCATTTCTGGTCGCCGCCACCACGAGAAGACCGTCGCGCCTCCTCGGGTCAATGTCGCTGGCTCTCCTCTGACCACCTCCATCGTCTCTCTCGACACTGATATGCTCCCATGTCCTGTAGATGTTGGTGCGCACGTTTAATAGCCTAGGGCGCCACCAGAACGTAGACGTCACTGTGGCCTCGAGCACCGCTGCCACTAAAGCTCATCGTGCCGCCGCTACGAGCCACTGTGGTCCTCGCCGCTAGCACCAATGAGGTCGCCCGAGCCGTGGGGTTCCATTTTGGGCCCCACTGGTCACCGCCGTTGTTATGCTCGTCGGCTGCAAGCACAACCAAGAGTGCCCTAGAGCTCCTCTGCTCCGATTGGTTAGGACAAGTGCTGTAGCAAGGTCGTTAGGACCATAATGATGTCATTAGGACATAATGATAGTTAGGGGTTAGTAATTAGAGTTAATTTAGTATGAAAAGTGGGTCCATGGACTTAAGTGCACAGTGTAGACCACGTCCATGGACCGACACAGTAGTTGTGGACCTTCGGTTCATGCATTGTTCAGGTGGACCGAGTCTATGACAGATGGGCCCTATCTGTCAGTGGGTGGATTTTATTTTAGAAAATAAATCAAAAGAAAAAGAAAAGGGCAACGGGCCCCACCTATCAGAGAGAGAATTCTCTCTCTCCTTTCTTTTTTTCGAGGAATTAAACTAGGGTTTGGACTTCGGAGAGTCTGTTCTCCCTCGTTTTAAATCCAAATTGGATTATTCTTGTTTCTAAATTCATCTAAAATCAAACCCTATCCAATCAACCAGAAAACATCCATTTTGGAGTTCATTTGAATTTTATAATGCCATTTGAATTCTTTCATGTGTATCTGAACCCTATGATCTAACATAAGGTTAACTACCTTACGATGCCAAGTAAAGTGTAAGGGTAAAAGACCTTAGTTGAAACTAGCTAATATAACATGAATAGCTAAAGTAAACTAGGACCTTTGAGTAAAATAGTGTCGAGCCATCGAATGGGCACCTTGATAAGGAGTAGTCATATAAACAGTGAGGAATGTTTTGGTGGCTACTAACCCTGGGTCGTTAACCATGACCAAGTTGAGAGGTAGCACATTCAACAAAGCCCAATTCAATGAAAACACGATGTAACGAGTATACCTCATGCATGACTAGGTTTTACCAGGAACTAGAAGCTAAAATATAAACTTCGTAACCTATAAGATTACTAGCACTCTTAGATAGTTAGAGAGGTTAGCAGTAGCTATGTCATGACCTCATGCTAGTAAATCAGAACCGAAGCCTGTCGACGATCGAGTCGCCGATCTTATGAAATGAAAAGAGAAAAATGGCAAAGAGTTCTTGGGAGAGAATGTGACTGCTCTTTTATTGTTGTGAACTGGCTATTACAGGGGGTGCCTTCGACAAGGCGGTGGATTAATCCTAATTACACTAAGTGTAATGCTTGCTATGTTATTGAAATCCAATCGCCTGTTGATCTTCCGAGTTGGATTCCCCCTCCTCTTCTGCCATTTGCGTTCTTCTTTAAGTAGTTGACGAAGTAGTGGCAATTACTCCAGGAAGTTGCGCCTGTTGGAAGCGTCGCGACTGGTCGGAGTGAGGCAATGGTTGATGAAGTAGCAACCGTTCTACGGTTGTGCGTCCGTGAGACACTTAACCGTAGGGTAGTTGTTGTCAGTGTCTGGATTATGTAACGTTGCATGGTATGGAACAAATACGACACGTGTTTCATTCATCACACGGTATGGAATATACCTGGAGTCAGATCCGGATGCTAGTTCATTGCTCCTACGAGCGGTCACCTGGTCGGGGACTAGGTACAGGACCTCGTCCAACCAGGGTATCCTCGATATAACCTTTGGAATCCTTACGACCACGGAGATCGTGAGTCTTAGGGGTTACGACCATGAAAACATATGGTCTTTTATTATGTATTAAAGTAATATATAGAAATTTAATCCTGGTCAGCTAGCCCCCAAACTTTAAATGAATTGGCTATGTGAACACTTTCTCCCGATGAAGTCGTATCAGGCAGACCCTCATTTAATACCGTCGCACACGAGGTGGTCTGTATTCACTTTAAAGTTGAGAAACTGCCTTGGGACCCGAAGAGTCTTTCTGTCCGTTGGAAGAAAGGTTTTGTTCGTTGGACTTTTGGGTAACTCCCGATTGCGGTTAAAGAATTGCGACTATAAAATCTCTTAGCACGGGGCTTAGGGCTTTTACACCTTTTGTTTTTCCTTCGACCATTTTCATCTTCTTGCTAAGAATCTCTTCGGATCAAATTACTAAGTGGCTGGTTTCTGATTTGAGTGACAAGAAGCTCAGGGCTCTGGAGAAGATTGGGATGCTTCCAGATAGGAATTTGATTAGATGGAGGTCAGCGGCCAAAGAACACTTTCCGAGTCATGAGGAAGGAGAAATCCCTATTTTCCTCGCCTACATCGAGTGCGGACTCAAGTCGCCAGCTCACAAATTCCTTTCTCGGGTCCTGGAGTATTATAGAGTTGAGTTGGTGAACTTGGCTCCAAACTCCATCACCAACATCAGCATCTTCGCCTACCTATGCGAGGCGTACCTGGGGATCCGACCAAATTTGAAGGTCTTGGTATTTTCTGGGATGGCGAAGTCGGGAAGTCGGAAATGGGACCTGGGAGTGCTCATTCGCGCCTCCACGATGGGAAGGCTGATGAGTACATCCAGATGTACTCAAAATCTTCATGGTTTTCATGGAAGAAGAATTGGTCCTATATAGCGGTCCACGGCGATGACGGTTTATACTTTATCGGCAAGAGGGCGAGTGAGAATATAAAGTGGAGGTCTAATCGAGAAGAAGGAAGGATGGGTCGGTAGGGTGGTCGATGCCATTCAAGACCTTAGTGCCAAGGGATTGACTATCTGGCATGTAGTTAGGGACTTTTCCTTGTGCCGGATTAGTCCCTTGAAGATCCGAGAGCATTCATTGCTCTAGTATATTGGTCGTGATGAAGCGATCAAAGACTCAAAAGATGGTAAGTCTTTGCAAGGCTTCGACCAGTATATTTTATTTAGTTGATTATTTTTTTAACCTTGAAATCTCCCTATCTTCTTAAAGTCCTCTCTTCTGATGAAGTCAGAGAGCGGATTAAGATGATTTGCGCCGGGGAGCCTGATACCAAGGCTGCTTTCTCGTGCATTTTGGCTATTGTCTCTGAAGAGGAGAGACTAAGAAAACTCAAGGTAAATAACCACTTTTTCTTCATCTTTTATATATCCCCTGATCCGCATATAATTTTGCTCTAATATGTAAGCGGTCGGATTGAAGTATACCATCAGGCAAGGATTCCTTTATATTCTTTGTTCAACCGATTTTTTGCTCGAGAGACCACACAAGATGATGGTCTTACGGAGGTAGAAAAAAGCATTTGCAGAAAAAGAACTTATAATTTAGATGGAAAATTACATCGCCTGATTAAAATCTTGATTTTGTAATTCAGACGGGAGAGAAAGAATACCCGCAGACCGGAGCTGCAGAGGTCGTTGGCTCCAAGATGACCATTCATGATCTGACAGTTGCTACCGTGGCAACTGTTCTAGAGACTGACGAGACCACACCCTCCGACCCTGTGGTCAAAGATCTCATTCTCGTCCAGTTGGCCGAGAACATTTCTTCTAACCTTCGATTGGAGGACGTAGCGGATCTAACCAACCCCACCGGTCTAGGACCGGTGAAGTCGGTCGAAAAGAAGAGGAAGGCAAGCGCGACATATTTTGTGTCGGCGCGCTTCAAAATTAAGACAAAAAAACGACCAGGTATGTATACACGAAATAAAGACTTATGTAAGCATTGACCTCTGGTATTTTAGAGTCTTAAGCTTCTTTTCTTTGTAGATCCTCTGGTATTCCGGTTGATGACGACCAGAGCACCCTTCAGGAGAAAACTCCTGAAGAGGTCGAGCCAGCCCCCGAGCAGGTGGTAGCACCAGCTCAGGAACCTGTGGTGGCTCTGACCACACCTGCGGAGGTGGTGGTTCCAACCCCACATGTGGAGGTGGTGGTCCTTGAGGAATCTTAGCAGGTTTCGACCCTTGCTGAGAGTTCTTCTCGTAGAGTCGTCTTCCCTCATTGCCTGCGGATCTTCAAGGATGAAGACCTTAATGACGCTTGGGGAAGGATTTCGGACTGTCAAGCAGTGGTGAGTCCCGACTCTATCTTTGCTGACTATAACAATTTTGTAATTGAGGTAAGCTTCCACGACCACCTTTAATAGCCCTTCCCTTGAAAAAATGCTTAAAGGAGCTTGCCATTTTTGCAGCAATCAGTGGAAAATTTCGCGGTGGTCGCAGGACTAACCCATCGAATTAAGCTCTTCGAGAAAAAGAACTCTAAATTAGAAAGTAAGTACCCTTTTAGTGTCTTCTTCTCTCCTTCTTTATCATTTGGCTCTTTTTCTATAGCTAATTCTCCCCTTTATCATGTTTGATAGATTCGGAGAAGCTTAAAGAAGAAGTTATGGCTAAAGAAGCCATAATAGCCAAGCTTCAAGAAGAATGCCGGAATAAGGGCCGGTCAATCGAATATCTGACGACCAAGCATAAGGAAGCTCTTGACACTTTTGAGAAGAAGAACGAAGGTAACCGGTCGTAAACTTGACCAGTGTATTACCTTTTTCTAGTCGTATGTACTTATCTTTTGGTTTACTCGTACAGAGCAAACTCAAGCGTTGAGACAAGCAGAAAAGGCTCTTGAGTTCGAGCGTGGCAAGGAGGCAACCTTTGGGCAATCTTGAAGATAAGGTCAAGACCTTTAACAAGATGCTCTTCGATATGGGATCGGGAAGGCAACTGCCCAATTTAGGAGATCCCACGGAGAAGATTAACTACCTTAGCCAACAACTTGAGGACCTCAGGAGTGTCCTAAAGACAATTCGGGAAAACCATGCACAGACCATGTTTGAGGCTGTCAAGAATGGAGTTAGTTTTGCTTTGGCAAAACTTAAAGTCTTCGACCCCTCCATAAATATCCAAGCTGTTGAGGAAGATTTCAACTGCTCGGGAGAAGAAGCAACCAAAGTGTTCGAGAAAATGACGCCTCTCGAACATAAGGTTGTAGAGAAAATGGAGGTCGGGTCTCCACGCAGCGACCAGTCTGGTGGCTCCGAGAAGTAAAAAGTTGTAATATTTTGATAGTTGTAAATAAAACTTACCTCTTATCATCAATGAAGTCTTTGTTTTGTCTTCCTAAATTCGCTGAATACTCATATATTTCCTAGCCTCCGACTGTTTGCGTTAGTAAAAGAACTTTACTAAAGAAGCAGTAGACCAAGAAAATGAGCAATTGCTACTTCCACGGTATAGAGCATAAGCTGATTATGTTATAGAAAATGATCTAAGTATCACTAGGAAATCATTGTGGTCGGAACCAGCGTGTGATTTTGACTAGTTTTAGATTTTTTTCCACAATCGAAATACTGTGTAGTACTTTGTGTGGATGGAAGATGTTTAAGACTTGTATTGATTGATAAGAAAAAAAAATGCAAACATGTATGCAAAAAATAACAAGTGATCTTATCCAAAACTGGTCGTAAGGGTTGCTAAGAACCAGAGACTAAAAGAAACACTTTGCGAAACGTGTTCGTGCTCAAGTTCCGACTGGCAGCGAGGGTCTTAAGAAATGGACCGTCGCTAGGAAGCTTCTTCCAGTGGGCAGGAACCATGTGTGAAGAAAGAGAGACTTTGACTAGAAGGCTTTCCATGTCCCGACCAGTAGCCAAAACAGGAGTAGAACAGATTGTTGAAGGTAAGAAATGTAGTCCCCGAAATCTATAGTATGTAAAGTACTATATGAAGTTGCTTGTGTAATTCTCCTGTTACTCGTATATTTCTTTAAGAAAAGAGTGTTGGTCGCGTGTGAGAACCATTGTCTTGGGAATGGACCGGAGGGAGAGGAGACAAAAGACCGTATAACATGTATGTGTATTGCTCATGTGTGAATGAGGTGAGAGAGAGAGAGAGAGGTCCCCCTTTGTACAAGCCCATGGGGTCTTATTTATAGGAGGAGTTGGAATTAATATGAGCTAGGCCCAAATATTATATTCTAATTAGTTCCTGGTAAATCTCAAAGGCCCACGTGCATGTGCTAAATCTGTTTAGTCCCACATAGAGGGATTAAGGGGAGTTACACTAGTTTATAAGGTGGAACGTGGTAGCCCCTCTTGTGGAATTGGAGAGAGCCAACACACGCCACTGGCCTTCCTCGCCTCGCCCGTCTTGTGCATGTCTTGTATGAGCATGTCAGTCTTGGCCGCGATTTTCTTTATCTATTCGAAAATCAAACGCGATCTTGACATTGATGGCGCACTGATTGGTCTCTGGTCTCTTTGTTTTTGGCCATTAAAAAGAACAGAGTTGGCCTTTGGACTCTGGTGACTGTTGGCCTTTGGGTTCTATGTCTTTTGGCTATTTAAGAGAATCGAAATCTGACTCTGGTCCGAGTTTTTCCACTTCCACAATACATAAAGAACTCTATAGTTTTGTTATTGTCTCTTGCAATCTCCATCCGTGGAGGCGCTGCAACGCCAAGGGAGAAAGAGGCTCCGGAACCTCGTCCTTGAAGGCTTGCACGAGCGAGGACGAATAATGTTTTTAGGGAGCGTTCGTGCTTGATCGTCATTGCTACTGCTACATTCTACATCAACCGCACATCTACTACTCTGCTACGTTCTACATCAACTGCACGTATACTACCACTATGCCATGACGAACGATGTCCTCATCAAGAACTCTACTGCAACTTCTTCTTCCACAGAATCTGAGTATACCTATATCTTTCTTGTTAGTTTGTTTGTTTTACTGTCTATTGTTGTCTTGAACACTGAGATAGGAATGCTAGCTTCTGTTCTTCTAGAATCTGATATTGCTATAGTGTTCTTTGTGATCTGCTTTGTGAAAATAACTAGAGTATTTTCCATATTTTATTTACCATATTTCTAGTTTAAAGTAATTCGAAAAATACTTACATATTCAACAGGAGGGCAAGAAGATGGTGAGCCTAAGAAAAGAACAGTAAGAGATTAATAAGGCTGAAAGATTCCTTGCTATCGCCTTTTCTTTAAGGTGCTGGGCACACCAAGATTGCTTCTTCAATCAAGAATATTGGTTTTGAGCTATCCCTTTCAAAGAAAGAACAATTGATTAAGCAGCAATAATAGTGTGATGCTAACCTCACCTTTCATACGCAGGACACTTCAATTTTTTCAACGAGATGAAATTTGCTTTGTCAGATTTTTGTTCCCTTTTCCCATTTACACTGTGATATCTGAGAAAATAAGTTACCTTACCACTTTGATTAAAGGAAAAGGTACATGGATTCTCTGAAGATGGTCAGATATCTCGCTCTCTCCCTTTATGAAATTCATTCTGTGGTCAAATTTGCAAGCGTTTGGTGCATTGAAAAATAGAAACGGGGAGTACTCCAATCAACTTCACATGCAACGACATCGCCTAATCTCCAAGAAACATGTTTGACCAAACTAGGCTATTATACCTAGTTCAAGTTGGATTATATAATTATACACGCACTTTGAATTGGATGGTTTTATCCATAAAAAAAATCCCCAAAAAGACACAAAAGTGATAACTATTTTCTGGTAATCTTCATAACAAACTAATCTTTTTAAGATTTTGTAACAGACTACTTCGCACGTTTAGCAATTTTGGCGTTGTAATTGTCGTAATCTGTACTGCTGGAAAATTTAAAGCTTAATTAAAAATACTTTCGTTTCTATGATTGTGTTCATATACGTGTGATTTTTAATTAGCTGGTATATAAGATTTGGCAAAAAAAATACTAATAAAGAGTTGCTCCGAATACTGATGACTGGTCATGCAATGGAGAAATACCATGTAGTACAGATGATGAGAACATGTTTGTTTTCACAATTTACGACTCCAAAATTGAGAGAAGAAAAATTAAAAGAAAAGTAAGAACAAAAAAAATGAGAGAGAATGGGAGAGCCGCCGGTTTGTTGGATTGACTCTACACGGCGACCCTCTGCAGCACCCTGGAAGGGACGGCGAAGCGCACGGAGAAGGAGCGCGAGAGGTTCTCCGGCTCCACCCACGCCGCGCCGTCGTCGAAGTTCTGCGCGTAGCTGTACGCGTCGTACGGCTCCCTCGCCGCCCCGGACGGCGCCGGCACGCAGCCGGTGGTGCAGAGCAGTATCCTCTTCTTCTCCCGCATGATCCGCCGCCACAACCCCCTCAGCCTCGTGCCGCACCCGCGCCCAGAAGCCGCTGGCCGCGCGTGGTGTCCCGTGTACGCGGCGGCGGAGTACCGGTCGACCTTGTCGTAGGCGCCGGCGTAGAAGATGTTGTCGTCGTCGTCGCCTGCAAGGTCGAAGCCGCCGCGGACGTAGCCGCGGGACATGGAGGGCGCGCAGGAGCAGGAGGCCTGCCGCTGGAAGCGCGGGCTGTAGCCGCCGTCCATGGCGAGAAGTGGCGGTGTGTGGGGGAGAATCAAGAAACGGGAGGACCGGAGGAGAGGTGATGGGAAATGGGAGGAGACGAGAGGAGTGGTGTCGCCTGTCGCGGCCTCGTATATGTAGAGGGAGAGGGAGGTGGCCGGTGGGTGGTTTTGTGTATAGGAATATAGAATTGGGAAAAAATGTTTTCTTTTTTCTGAAAGCAAAAGAATTGTGCTTTTTAAATCTGACTGGATTATTTTATTTTGTGATATGTTTTGCTTGAGTGGATAATTAAAGAGGGACTTCACTTCAATCCTACCGCTTCCATAAACCCAACATAGTTCATACATTGGTTCATGAAATTATTAAAAGCTACTCAAAATCTCTAAGATTCCAGTCTTTCCGCAAAAACTACTCAAAATCTCTAGGTGCGGCGCAGGGGCCGACGTAACCCATATTCCATACTTTAGAGTCATAAGGTAGAGAAATGATGGTAAGAAACAGTGTAACCCATATTCCATACTTTGGGCTTGGGACTATGCCAATATGGGAAAAGTCAAATCGAATACACCAAAGCGAACCACTTATCCTGAAACGGCGAAAACAATCACCTCACTAAAGCAGGATCTGCAACCAAGAACCAAAGAAAAACATGAGTGCCATGTCATAATTATATTTGTCTTCAGATTTGATCATTTCATCATCAGCTGCTTAACATATATAAGATAAAGCTCAATCCTACCAATACTCCTAAATTTGGAATTCGAAATATGGTGAGCCAAACTATTAATCAGACATGTTAGGATCAACATCATTACACATATTAGAACCTTGTCTAGACAACTCAACAACTCCTTTTGTAACCTCCCCGTGTTCTCAATGACAGACTTGCATAGAACCCATGCGGCCATGATGAGCCATGTCAAAACAAGTTCATTTTCAATTAGAAAGAATCTACGAGAAGAAACAATGATGAAGCTCTAGATTTGAGAGGAATGGATCAAGCTAGCGGCAAGTGAGGCAACTCGATTGGCTCGACGGCGATCGGATCTCAAGTGAGGTGACCGAATCGAGGCAGCGACGGATCTCCACGGCTGCAGCAAGTTGAGCGGCGCCTCCTCCTCTCCCTTGGTCTCGTGGATCTCACGAGCACTTGGGGGAGTAGGGATGGGATTATTCGCAAGCGTGGTGACGAGAGGCGGGCATAGTGTGCACGGGAGGCGGCGCAAGGGAAAGCAGAAGAGGGGGAGAGCCGGAGTTGGTGGCGCCGACAAGGAACCGGAGGGAGGGGCATGGAGTGCGGGTGGGGGCGAAAGGCCGGTGTGGCGATGGCATGCTGAGCGGTGAGTGGAGTGTGGAAGGGACTAAGGCGGCGTAGGGCTTGGCGCGTCGGGGTGGAAAGGCCGGCACAGAGGCGCTGGTCTTAGTGGGAGGCGCAGGTTTGAGGAGGACGGTGGGGAATTGAGATGAATGGATTTCGGCCGGGGGTGGTTTCGCAAATGTTGCGTATGTGAGAGGTGGGTGAAAGGAGGGTCGTTGATCGCTGGATGGACGGTTTGGATGACTTATATGCATATGTTCACGAAATACAGCATGTGCACATGATACGTCCCCCAAAAATAATGCCTATGGTTAGAGCCAATCTATAAACAAACAGAATTCAAGATAAACTTATCGCTATTTCAATCATGAGATGGAGAAAAATAAAAGAAAAAGTCCTACATTCTCACGAACTATCGAAAGTCTGGTTTACCCTGAACTACAAAACCGGTTTTTAACCCCACGAATTTGTCAAAACCGGTCAATACACCCCGGGCTGATTTGGAGCGGTGGTTTTGTACAATCAACACATCTCCGAGCCAGTCTGCTGATGCTTTGAGATGTGCGCAAGACTAAATACAATCGCAAATAATGATACAAATACACAATACCATACATCCTTCATCCTCATCCATACCATCAAGACTCACACAGATCGCTAACCCACGCCAATGAGGAGCAATGGAAGTCGCTCTCCTACTTCCATCTTCCACCACGAATCGGTGGCGCTAATCCCGTGCTTGTCCACATCCTTCTCCGCGGCCTCGTGGCGGGCTTTTTCGCATAGCTCGCGCTTCCAGTGCACGCCGCAGATGGCGGCTGACTTCTTGGGCGGACCGAGCCGCCCATCGCGGATAACCCCGAGCCGCCCGAGGAGGAGGAGAACCAGCCTCGCCGAGAGCACCGATCAAAGGCCCACAAGACGTCGTGCCGCTCAAGCGCTCCATCGAGGCGGGGCCTCTCGCCTCGCTTCCAGCCGGATGGTCTCTCGCCCAACAAGAAGAAGAATCGCAAGAAGAAAAGAAGAAGGCCGACAAGCTCAAGCCTCACAAGGAGAAGGTGGTGGTGGATGCTTCCGATGGAGACGACGAAATCGATGATGATTTGGAGGAGGACCACGAGCTCGTCGTCGCGCAGATTCGCAGACGGCATGTTAAGCCAGCGCGCCAGAGGAACAGGAGCTCTTCATCCAGACGCTCTCCGGCTTCTCGGTGGCGGCCATTCAACAACGAGAGCAAGGAGGTGTCCCTCAACAGTCCATCGTCTGTGCTCGAGATCATGGAGGAGGTGTTGTCACTCACCGGAGGTGATTAGGGTTGTCGCCAAATCTCTCCCTCGATCTAGTGCCTGTGTGGCCCAAAGTGCGGTATTGGGCGGAGGAGGTCCATGGCGAAGGCCTTGGTCTTGTGGCGTGGTCGGTCTTCGGTGTCGAGGTAGATCTTGAAGCCAGCGTCACGGTGAAGTTGACGTTGGGGTTGTAGGGGTAGATGAGGAAGGGAATGGATTGTTTTGCTTGATGGCCCACTTTGTCATTGGCTTAATCTCATGTGTATGTGGCTTGTATCTTGTATTGTACATGTGTATGTGGCTTGTATCGTGATTATCTGAAACCACCGCTCCAAACCAGCCTGGGGGTGTATTGACCGGTTTTGACAAATTCGAGGGGTTAAAAACCGGTTTTGTAGTTCAGTGGGTAAACCAGATTTTTCTCGATAGTTCAGAGAGTAAACCGGACTTTTTCCAAAATAAAAAGAAGAGCACATTTAATGTTGAGCCCACGCCCATATGTTGAGGTTGACATGTTGACGTGAGACGGCACCAACTGCAGATACCAACCGTTTTACTATCAAATTCATGTGTTTCAAACAAGATATTATCGTTTCGCCACACTTTAAATCTAAGTGTGATCTGGTACGAGTCAAATCGGTAAGTCCGTCTTAAAATACTACCTGCTACTTTTTAGCGCTCAACTATATTTTGTCTATTTTTCTACACAGCGTAAAATGCATTTTGGCCCTTGGGTTAAAAAAAAGAGAGTACATTTTGGGGCGTGCTTAGGTCCGACTGGCGGTTTGTCTCGATGTTCATCGTTTCTCATTGAGTACTTCATTACTTTTGGATCAAGAGATCGATCATGATTGTTACTACTCCTGTTCTACCAAAAGCACTAGTTTTGATCATGAATCGAACCTCATCCTTTAACATACTAGTACGTGTTTTGTTTTATAAGGTGGCAGTTCTTCTCTGAATGCATGTGTCTTTGGTCACTTGAGGCTTTGTTTGGCTAGTGGGAAAATCTATCCAAGGGAAAAACAATCCAAGAGGGGATTGGGTTGATCCCCCTCCCTCCACCCAATCCCCTCCCACCTTGGATCCAATCCTCCTATCTTGGATCTAATCCATTTACTTGTTTGGGCAAATGGTTGGATCAATAGGGATTGCATATATTAAAAAATCAAAGCAAAAAAGAATATAGAAAATTCCAAAAACAACATTAAAAATTGGAACAATTCAAAAAATTTCCAAAACCAAACCGAAAATTGAAAATATCAGAAATTTTACACAAGCATTCGTAAATTTTGAAAAAATATATAAAATGCGAAAATTCAAAAATTCAGAACAAAAGGTATAGAAATTTCAAAATTAAAAAACACAGATTATAAATTTTGAAAAATATTAAAATTTTGAATACAACCTCTAGAAAATTGGATAACAAGTGATGCTATTATTCTGAAACATCGATGTCAAGCTTGGAGTTAGCATGCCATTGGTACATATTCTTGAGTTCTTTGAATCGATCAGACGTAAAGGAAGCAACAATCGTATCGAGTTCAAGATGGTCTAGACAAAAAAAACTATGACATCAAGATATCTCAAGGATTTTGTTCCACAGTATCAAAACTCTAAACATGTCTTGCATTAGGGCAACTGATGACTTCCTGATAATCCAAATCAGTCCACAAGGGTGTCCAATATGTCATGCTCTCTTAAGAGGAGGTACCTGAAATTCCACAAAGCAAAGATAATTAGAGCATTGGCTCCAATATAACATAGATACTAATGGAAAGATACTACACAACAATGTACTATGCTTCTACCCCGTCAAATGGCCTATCAAATTTACTGCATTGTCCAAAATAACGCACAACTTGTCGCAACACCATAGCCCATACATATTAATTTCTATCTCTAGCCTAGTGTTAATGGTGAAGAACATTATCACGCTAATAGCATCCTATTACCCGATGTATGGAACACTCTCGAGACATTAAAATCAGCTAAAAAACAGCACAGACGAGATGTACCCCCACTTTCATTACTCATTTACCACACGACATGCTCAAAGCTTCCATTAGTCTTCACCAAATTTCCACTTGTAATGCCATGCCATGCCATGCAGCTAGAAAATACTGATCATGAGAAGGGCAACAATAGAAGGAACACAAGTCAAGATAATGTAGCAGGAACACAAGTCAAGGTAATCCTGCAGAGCTTCATGTATTCGTATTAATCGACAATGATAACATGATGTGAAGCATTAGATGATAACATGCGGTATAAGCAAAACAACAAACATCATGTCATCATCCTCTTCCCTCCTTTTAGTTCAAGCACCCTTCTCGAACCCATTTGGCCACTAATCATTTGAAATAAATAAACAATATAGTTTTTTCACTTGCAACAAATGAACCAAGCAAAATAGCGATTGGGGAGAAATCAAATTCTAAACATAGAATTAAAGCTAACCTTGCAAAATAGCAATGGGGGAGAGATAAATCATTGTTTCTGAGAGAATTCCACGATCTTCGACATGGATATCAACTCATAACAACAATAACAAAAAATCAAAATTAAGATGATTTCTAGCAATATTTTAATGGCAATGGGTTCCATTTGCCTTTAGCATTCCATATTTCAAATTACTAGTTATGTTATCTATCATCGTGCGGTCACCACCAATTGTGCATCGATCATCAAACAACCGCAAACCCGAGAGGCCACAGTGTTACGTTTCATCATCAATTGCGAAATTGATTGGCCTTTGCATTTTTATGACAAAAGTAAAAAAACTACTTCTCCAAATGGATCAATCCAAATGCTTGCAATACAAAGCTTTCGAGCAAACCAATACCAACCGAGTAATCTCATCGGTCATTCGAAATTGTCAAAGCAGCCACCAAACCCCAACCACTTCATCTGCGTAATTTTGCAAACAAGCCCGAAGTTAGCACACTGCAACAACAACAAAGAAGCGGCGATACTATGTTTAATCCAACTCCGATCCACTACCTCAGATCCCCAATCATCACCGGATTTGTTCAACCAACTCGGACATGAACAACATGAAAACGCCTAATCCCAACACGCGATATGCATGCACGGCCGGATTCAACGTAACAATACGGACATAAGCAAACCAATTGAACGAACGACGCAAGATCTTGCTTTCCATGGCTCAAGCATAACCAACACAAGAAAACCGGTTGAAGGCACATACGAGTAAGCGTTTCCCGATTCGCGGGCTGGGTTAAAATTCGCACAAAAATCGCTAAAATCTAAGCTACCGGCACTCAACTTGCGCGACACGAACAAAATCGAGGCACCGGATCGATCAATTCCAACATGCGACGCAAGGATGCGATTCCACGGAACGCGACCGACCGCCAAGCAAAAGCAAAGCGCGCCACGCAAACCCTAGAAATCGGGCGGGAGGAGGAGAGGAAGAGAGGAGACCAGCGATCGGGATGTTCCTCCAAGGCGGCGGCGGCGGCGGATCGGCTTCACCGAGTCAAGCGGGAGAGAGGGGGCGGCGCTGCTCGGAGAAGACGAGTTGGCGATCGCGACTTCATGAAGCGCAGGAGAAAACCACGCGACGCCTGGTGATTTGTTTTCCCGTGGATCGGCGTGGAACGCGACGGGGTTTGAAAATCCTGGCGTCGATAGCATCGCCTTCTTCATGCAGGATTTCTATCACGGATTTTTCCCCACGATCCCTACGATCCTACCGATCCTGCGCTTCAAACAAGGCCTAGGCTTTGTTTGGCTAGTGAAATATATCCATAGGAGAAACAATCCAAGGGGATTAGGTGAATCCTCTCCTCCACCCAATCCCTCCCACCTTGGATCTAATCCTTCCACCTTGGATCTAATCCCTTGATTTGTTTGGATAAATGGTTGGATGAGTAGGGATTGCATATATTGAAAAATCAAAGCAAAAAATGAATATAGAAAATTGAAAAATATCACAAAATTTTCACAAGCAGTCGAAAATTTGAAAAAATAAAAATGCGAAAATTCAAAAAAAAAATCATAAAATTCAGAATAAAAAGGTCCGAGAAATTTCAAAATTTTAAAAACACAGATTATAAATTTGAAAAAATATTAAAATGTCAAATCAAAATGTCATCTACAGTGCAATCAAATTGCTTGGATATGAGTAAACAAATACCAAAATCTTGATCGTCATCTATCTCAAATTGTATTGTTTTCAGTTCCAAAATGATCACCAACTATGTTGCAGTTTAGAACAAGCACCAATAGTTTGGCCGATATCATCACAAGATCAAAGTATTTCATATTACAAATTGTCTCGTACAAAAAAGATTGCTCATCTAATATTTCAAACTATAATTTCAAACATAATAGATGTAATGTTGGCAAAATAACAAACATAATGTCGTCATCCTCTTCCCTCCTCCTTTTAGTTTGAAGCACCCTTCTTGAACCCATTTGGCCACTAAACACAAATATTAGGTGCCATAAACATTTACTCGAGGAGAATCACATAGCGTAAATTCAATTTAGCTATTATTCATCTTAGGTGCCACTCTCTTACGAGATCAACTACAATAGCCTTAGCCAACACGGAAAAGTACAATAACACCAAGTGTGATCTCATTACCGATATCGAGATATAGCTCGCCTTTTGACAACCTCGCAACCAACAATATAAAGGTGATGGGCTGAAATTAAATTTTCGGAGGAACATCAAATTTAGTTCGATTCGAGAGATGGTGGGTCTCACCATGACTAGTCCTAAATAAACGGATCGAATGTGACCACAATCGTCTCTGAGATGCATATATTCCTTGATTAGTTAGGTCCACTCTAGTCTAGTGGCATAATTGGAAGAAGAAAACTCTTTTGTTCTCCTCCTAATTGCCCTTGTGCCCACGTCAAGTGGAGGTTTCGATGCCTCTCAGTTTGCAGTTCGATGCTGACTCTATTTCTCATGCATTGTCATGGTCATGGAACATGATCAAGTCGTGATAGCTAGTTACTATCTTCTTTGTGGAGAAAGAAAAAAAACCCGTCAAAAACAACAAGATGGGGGGCATGCGTTATGCTAGCTTGAGCGAGATCATGGTCTATTTGGTTTAAAGCCAACTTTGTCATACCTAAAGTTAAGCAAAGTGATGAGAGGTGCTCGCCTATTCCTCTCTATGCCAATTGCTCTTGATCCTGTTCAAGCAAACCTTCTTGGTAGCTTGTAAAGCGCTTCCTTTTGCCTCTCTAATGTTGATCGGTAGAGCTCCCCTTCGCTTCAAAAAGCAAAAACTAAACAAAGTAGTCGATCGTGCCAAATCGACCATACCTTCATTGATAGAAATATCTTTCACTATATGCATCTGATGTGTAGTCAGATTCAAATAATATATGCTTATCTCCGGTGACACAAATTATCATCATAATTCATAAGTGACACCCTTTCGATTTAAATCTCGACTTCACAAAATCTGTTTTAACAACATGTTGTTTTCATTGGGGACTTGAAATACAGGCCCTCGAGCAATATCAAAAGGAGAATCCTAGACAAGACTAAAGCTACAACCTCAAAAGAGGAATACTACTTTTAAGCTAAATGGGAAAGTCACAGGCTCACAACTATAGTTTATTACCATTTTCCTAGATGAATAAAAGCACTGGAACATTGGAGAAAGGAAACAACCAAACACAAATTTTAGAAACCGAACTAGATCTACGTTCTTTGTTGCCATAGAAGATAGAACCCATAGAATGCTTAACTAAATTTAAAGTCTTTGAACACCGGTTCAAGATTCCAAATCCGGTTTAAGTCCAACATAAATAACCATACTACGATAAAAATTTGTTATAACTAATTGAAATTTATCATCTTGCATAGCAAACATGTTACCCTCCCAAGTTATTAAGAGAACATAACAAACTAGTCCGATTGCATAAGAGAAATCAAGAAAATCCAATCAAGGTACAAGATAAACACTGAATTGAGGACCTTCCAAAATTTGAGCCAAGATACACTCATGGTGACTAAATCATACAAAAATTGACAATGCACATTACTCATTGTATGGGTTCACCAACACTAGAATAAAGACATTACTAATGGCTAGAACAAAGACATTACTAATGACTAGAACAAACACATTACTCATGGTGACTAAATCATACAAAAATTTGAGCCAAGAACATTCACCAACAACTAGAACATCACATTACTCATTTAAAATGCTAGCATTACTCATCTACCACGACATGCTCAAAGTTACATTAGTCTTCACCAAATTTCACTTGTAATGCCATGTCATGCTATGCACCTAGAAAATACAGATCATGAGAAGGGGAACAATAGCAGGAACACAAGTCAAGACAATGTAGCAGGAACACAAGTCAAGATAATGCTGCAGAGCTTCATGTATTCGTATTAATCGACAATGCAGCATATGGATTGAGGAGCATTTATTCATACGAACTGAGAAGTCACATGTGCAAATTGTGGAAAAATGGAATCTAACGATTCTTCTACTGGTCCTAAGAAAATTCCCAAATATTCCAAACTTTGGTGCATAATGTAATGCTCTAACACCGACTCCTGACAAATGCTATCACAGTGGAACAATTTACAATCCAGACTCCTGACAAATGCTATCACAGTGCATAAGAATTCCGCCAAGAACGCACCTAGAAGGCGATGGATGACGAACATTCTTTGTCTCATTGAGGCCTCCTCGAGCAACCTTGGCGGAGTTCTCCTCCCTCTCTAACCCGGCGCCGCGGATTCAGAATCGGTCCTCCGGTTCGAGTTCTCATCTCTCACCCTGGCCGGATCTGCGGCGGACTGAGATGAACCCTAGAAATCGTAGGAGTAGGAGGAAGAGAGAGACCAGCTGGATAGAACTAAGTACCTCCTAGGGTGACGATGGCGCGGAGTTCGCGTCACCGGAGAAAAGAGGGCGTATTCGGAGGAGAAAGGGGGCGGCGCTTCGCGAGCTCGCGACTCATGACCATGACGGGAACAAACCACTGGCGGCGTGGAAGGATTCCGCCGTGGATTGGGTTGGAGCAGGCGAGGCGTGGAGGGGTTCTCCGTGGTGGCGACGGCGGCGGATCGGCTTCACCGAGTCAAGCGGAGAGAGAGAGGCGGCGCTGTTGGTCGGAGAAGGCGAGTCTTGAGTCATGAGCGAAGAAGAACCACGTGTTGATTGGGAATGTGATTCCATATTTCCATTGCACCAAGCTAATCTTTCTCTTCTTGCCAAGTGGCAACTGGTGCAGCATGAGCCTTCAGTTAGGCCTACCGTTTGGCAGCTTTGGCCAGCATGTTTCTCTCAATTTAGTTTGATCAACGATTCTGTTAATATACAGAAACTGTGCAAGCGATCAATTCCATCAATGTATGCCCATTCAATTTGTGATGGTGCTTGATTTATACCAAAATATCATTTCCAGGGGAGTTTGATGAACCATGGCATGTGTGATGGGCACAGCAACAGTTACACTTACACAGACATAAAAGAAAAAAAAAGGATATTAATATTGTTCAGAACGCCAAATTTGACTATTGATGCAAGCATCGCATGCGGCGCAGATCTCCAGGCAAGTTGCACCTCTCTTTCTGCTTGCATATTCAATAAGGGAAGGATCAGATGGCCAAACAAAGCGAGCCAGATCAGTGGAGTTGCATAAAATCTTTCAGACTCCTTTGACTTGAAATTTCTAGGAGCTTAATTCATGGATTCACGAGAGAGAGTGAGAAGAAATACAAAAAAGTGGCCGAGTTCATGTGTCTGTTCAGACTTCTTTGTCAGAGGAATTGCTCTCCCAAACGGGCCAGGCTAAACTGCTGAGCTGGTTAGCTGAAGCTTTCAGGGTCTTATCTGTTAGTTTCTCGCCCAAAAAAGGAGTTCATGTTGTCTGTTCAGACTTCTTTGTCAGAGGAATTGCTCTCTCAAACGGGCCAGGCTAAACTGCTGAGCTGGTTAGCTGGTTAGCTGAAGCTTTCAGCGTCTTATCTGTTAGTTTCTCGCCCAAAAAGAATATGCAACGCCCAACAGTATTCGTAAATACTATCCAACTAGAAAAGCTCTGATATTGATGAGATCAAGACATTAAATTCGGATTGCGACATTTGCACAAGCGTATCCACTACAAGCCGAACAGCGTTGGGCCGAAGGGGTGGCGTTAGCCCATTATGGTGCATACATATAACAAGTTAGGCCAGCCCAGTCAAGTTTACCTGGCAAAAAAGAAGAAGATAAAAACATATTTCTCCGCAGAAAATGACAAAGAATATAACTGCAAAAACAAAAATATATGTGATTTGATTTCTGACTTCTGCAAATCGTGAATCGTGATAGTTCAACAAATGTGTGACACTTGAGATGAATATATGCCTGCAAACTGCAGTAAGATACAATGAAAATGGTTGCAGCCAAGCAGAATAAAGAAATCTCGCAAGTAGCACTTAGTAAGAGGTTTACATAACTAAGATGGACAATTAACTAATTATCGACACAAGTGGCTTCAGCAAACCCAAAATAATTAGTTATCTGAGTGAAGCTATAACTTCGGTTTCTCCATATATGGTATAATTCTAGGAACAAAACTCTAGTTCCTCCACATAGAAGTATGAGCTTTAGGAAACAGGTAAGTTCTGGAATGCATCCAAGCTGTTTGCGAGTAGACCACGTGGCTCGCCAGTGGATTCAGGCTGAAAGCGAGCAGGTGACGATATATAAGAAACCTATCAGCAATTGGAAGAGCAAACAAAACTTAGCATCTTAAAGATGTTTGTTAGAGGCCCTAATCGGTACCATTGAGATGTCTGGCTTCGCATTTTTAGTGTTCGTCTCGTACTGGATTAACTTAAGATTGATTCTCAGTGTTCGTTCATTTAGTCACAAAATCAGTTAGGATTTAGCTTTTTACCACTGTTTGGACAGTGAAATGAAGATCAAATTCTCTAAGTTCTACTGTCCATTTGGCTATGCGACCTGTTACTTCTTGGTTATAAAGTATATTTTCAAGAGAAAAAGATGAAAACACTGTGATCTTATGAGATTGAAAATAATGTCTTTGTTTTCTGGAAGTCATTAGAAGAGCGTAAATTAGTTTTTGAACCTCAGGATATCTTTCCTTTGATCCATGCAAGACCTCACTTACATAGTAGACGGATCGTTGAGACCCTTATCTTTTCGCAATAAGCACTGCACTAACCACATTTGATGTTGTTGCCAAGTAAACTAGCAAAGGTCCACATTCTAAAGACGAGACCAATACCGGAGGATTTGAAAGATAAGCTTTTAAACCTTCAAAGACTTTGTTAGCTTCTTCGGACTATTGGAACTTTTTGTTACTCTTGCGAATCACCTTGAAGAAAGGTAAACCACGCTCTCCTAATCGAGAAATGAAACGGCTAAGAGCCTTCATTCGGCCGATTAAAGCTTAGACATCCTTCACAGTAGAAGGTGGTCGTAGTTGTTCAATGGCACGAATTTTTCCTAGATTAACTTCAATCCCACAAGAACAGATAAGGAAACTAAACAACTCTGAAAGTACACTTTTCATGATTAAGCTTTATCCCATGTTTGTTTACATTTTCGAAGGTCTCTGTGAGATCCTTTAAATGGTTAGTTGGTATGTGGCTCCAGCATTTTTTAACCCGAACGACATCTTGACATAGAAGTAGACGCCGAAGGGTGTGATGAAGACAGTCTATTCTTCATCTTCTTTCCTCATGCTGATCTGATGGTATCCAAAATAAGCATCAAGAAAACTCATCAATTCACAACCCGCAGTAGAATCAACTAACTAATCAATGCGGGGCAAAGGGAAGTCATCCTTTGGGCAAGCAGTAATTAAACTGGTAAAATCAATGCACATGCGCCACTTACCGTTGGATTTCTTGACCCAAATTTAGATTTGCGAGCCACTCAGGGTGATCTACCTCACGAATGAAGCTAGCTTCAAGGAGCTTGTCAAGCTCTGCTCTGATGGCCTCTTGACGATCCAGGGTGAAACGTCTCAGTCTTTGCTTGACTGGTTTTTTTCTCAGACTATATGGCTAGCATGTGCTCAATCACCTCCCTTGGGACCCCGGGCATGTCAGATGGCTTCCACGCAAAGACATCCGAGCTGGGCCGGAGGAAGGTGAGGAGCTCATCTTCCATTTCTCACTTAATCCCGTGCCAATCCGGACTGTCTTGGATTGGTCATCGGGCTGAGTGGTACTATCTTTACCTGCTCATTTGGCTGAGGAGTATCCTTGATTTTCGCGGCCTTCCCTGTTTTATCCTCTAAAGTAAGATCTTTCAGAGGCAACTGATCGACAGGTTTTAGCGACTTACGATCACATGAAAATGCGACAGTCTGGTCACCTTGCACCATAATTACGCCATTTGGCCCAGGGATCTTGATTTTCTGGTAGGCATGGTGTGTAGCTACCATGAATTTTGTTAGAGGTCTACCTAGAATTGCATTATAGGCATTTTCGAACTCAACCACTTCAAAAGTGATTAATTCAGTTTGAAAATTGATAGCAGTACCGAATGTTACTGGTAATACTACCTACCCTATAGGTGTAACAGACATACCCGACACTATCCCATAGAAGGGGCTTGTCATGGGTTTAATCTTAGAACCAGGAATTTGCATATAATCTAAAGTATTAATAAACAACAAATCTAAAGAACTACCGCTATCTATCAATACTCTCCCTACTCTGCAGTTATTTATGGTAGGGGAAACAACTAAAGGTAATTTACGGGAAGTAAACATATCTTTAGGGACGTCCTCCTTGGTGAAGGTCAGGGAGGCCTCTAACTACTTGGGGTACTCTGGACCAAGGTAGTCAGAGTCGAGATCCCGAGTCGGATCGATTTGCCTCCGGTAGGATCGAATCGTAGTATCGAATCGTAGAATCGGCGATTCTACGGATTTGTAAAAATACACATATTTAACATCTATACTATAAGTTTGTATGATTGTTATATGGTTCACCACTTGCATGTTCCTTAAAAGTAGCTAGACATACTCCAGGAATAAAAAGAGCTTATCATTATCAAGCTCAAGATTGCTCATGCCATAATATAGATATTTGTACTAGCATTACCACATCGATACAATATTTTGCATGCTCCTTGTTTATTTATAGTTTCATTCTCGAAATTAATATCAACAAATTTTGCTCTAAAACAAAATATCGACAAAGCCCGCCTCTAAAAAAATTGCCCTAAGTCTCTACGAGTAGGATCGACAAGTGAGATTTGGATCGACAGTCGTCGTGGGTTCAGAGAACCGTAAGACTCTAAGAGTAGGATCGCGATCCTACCGACCTTGAGTAGGATCGGATCGGCAGTAAGACTTGGATCGACAGGTTGTCGTAGGTTCGTAGAGTCGTAAGACTTTAAGACTTGGATCGCGATCCTAACTACCTTGCTCTGGACGGCCAGGTGGAGCCCCAACATTATTGACGTCTCTCTATGCCGCCTTGTACTACCGCTTCGATGTGTATACGGCAGAGCCCCCGTAGATGACATTAACGTGGTGATCCATCCTCTGCAATGGCATATCTGTGTCTTTGTCGTTGGTTTGTACCACTGGTGGTCCACTATCTTATGGCGGGACATGCATTGGACCCTTCTCGTCGTAATACTCCTCCATCTGCTTTTGCCAAGTACGGCAGTTGTGGAGGTTATGGCCAAGAACCTTGTGCAATGGGCACCAACGCTCATTGCTCCTGGACGCATTTGCAGCATGCGAGGTAGTACGGTCGTTCAAACGACCTCCTTTCCTCCTTTTGCTCCACGAACCCTTGCTTTTGTCGTAGGGTGGTTGCTTGTCAACGATAGCGACCTCCCTAGTTGGTTGTTTGGACCTCCCCTTCTCCTTCTTCTTGGGTTTCTATTTTTGCTTGTAGAGCCTTCGGACCTCTTGGACTTCTTTTCTTTGACGTCCTCGAGGCCTGGCTGAGGAGAGCTGTTCCCCTTATCCACCATTTGGTTCTACTCCACTGCCTCGTTGGCATCGGAGTATCGATCAACCATGTCAAAGAGTTCTGACACGGTCCTAGGCGGGTTGATGTTGAGGTCTTCTGTGAACCATCGATATCTCACTACCTGTTTAAAATCTCGAATCACATAGTCATCAGAAATGTTTGGTATAGTGTTACAAATTTCTATGAAACGCTTTACAAACTGACGTAAATTTTTGTCGGGGGTTTGGCAGAGCCGATGCAAATAATCCTCTTTCCCTGGTTTTGCATAACAACTTTTAAAGTTATTTTGCAACGCATTACAAAGCGCCCCTCCCGGTTATATATGGATCCCTCAGGCTGGTTAAACAACCAAGTCCTGGCGGAACCCTTTAGAACCATGGGTAAATAATTAGCCATTACCATATCATCGCCTCCAGCAGCCTGAATGGCGGTAGTGTAGACTTGGAGAAACTCTGACAGATTTTGTGTCCCATCAAAATTTTCCATACTTTCTGGTTTGAACTTCTCCGCCACGTAACATCTCTTAGTCCAGGATTCTGTTACTATTTTAAATTAATAAAATATTATTTTATTGGATTTTTTGAAACTTAAAAAGAGTTTTATTGCTTTTCTTGGATTTCCTGAGTTTTAGAAAGCCAAAATTAAAGTTTATTGACTTTTTGAGTTTTTCTTGGATTTAAATTTAAAAATAAAAACTTAATTAATTCCTTGAATCTTCTGGTATTTAAAAAGGCTTTTCCTGTCTTTCAAAAATTAGAAATAGTTATGTGCAAAAATAAAATCCAACTTTAAGTTGGAAGTGATTTTGATTATTTCAAAGCTAATCTATTTGATTTTCAGGCCTTTTCGAAGTTCTCTAAATAAAAATCACCATTTGATTTTTTTCTGATCTGTTAAAGCTTAAATTGAAATTTCAGAAATAAAAATAATTTAAATGTGAGTAAAATAAACTCCAATTAAATAAAAAATTGTTTTATTCTATTTCCAGAGTCTTTCTAAATCTTTAAAAATAAAAATAATCATTTGAATTTTATTTGATTTAATTTAAAGCTTAAAATTGAATTTCAAGGAAAAATATTTAAATGGCCAAAATAAACTTCAAAAAAGTCCAAAACTATTTTATTTAGTCTATTCAAGTTCCAAAGTATTTTATGGAATTTTCTTGAATTTTTGGATTTTCTGAATTTCTTTTCTTTTTCTCTCTCCTCTCCTTTCTTCTTTCTTTCCTGTTGCTATCTCCCTGGTCATCTTCCCGTTGGAAGCCTGCTGCCATGGCAGCCTTCCCCCATGCCATCTTTCGGCTCCCAACCACTCCCCTTGACCTCGTCGCCTCACCTCCATGCCCTGCCGCCCCCATTCCCTGCCTTGCCCATCACCTGCCACCCTCACCTGCTGCCATGGCTGTTTCCCAGTCCCGTCGGCCATGCCAGCCTTGTGCACGGCTCCTCCCCGAGCTGCCCCTCTCTCCCTCCCTTTAAAAGCCGCATCACCCCTCTTCTTCCTCCCTCCCTATCCCCTCCAGCCAGAGCTCCAAAGCTCCCACCGGCAGCTCCCTTCCTCTTCTTCTTCCCCAGCTGGCCACCCCCATTTCTCCCTCCCTCCTCCAGCTCCTCTCTCCCCCTTTCTTTCTTCCAGTTGGCCAGGGCTTCCACCTCCATGACCGGCCGAAGCTCCCCTTGCCGAGCTTCCCCAGCAGCCCGTGCTCTCCTTTCCCTTCTCCAAGTCCGGCCAACCACCTGCTCTCCCCCATGCTGCTTCGCCCTTCCACCATGCTATCTCACCTTGCCGACCATATCTTCTTCTTGGCCGCGCCAGCCATGGCGCCCCATGTCGATCGTCTTGGCCCCATGCCGCCTCCCCTTGTTTGCCCCTCCTTCCTCTCTGAAAACACAAAGAACCACAACCTTCTTTCTTCCCCACCGGCTCCCCTTGCTTTGCTCCTCCACCTCCAATGCAGCCCTCACTGCATGCTGCCGCCTCCCAAGCTGCTCCCTACTGTCTTCTTTTTCTTCTTTCTTTGCTTTGAGTCACTTGCTTGTGGGCCCTGCCATGTCATACTCCCATATCCATTGCCCTCTTTCTCTCTTGCTCTCACTAGCATGTGGGCCAAGTCATCCTCTCTTGTATTGCTTTGCTCTATTGAACAAAAATCACTAGTATGATTCACTATTATTTTATTCCTTCTTCTTTCTTTTCCTTGAGCCACTTCTATGTGGGCCCCACCATGTGATGATTCATCTCATTTCCTCTCTCTTGGTCTCACCTCCAAGTAGGCCCATGTGGACATATGTAATTGCTTGCATGAAAAATCAGAAAAACATATTCCAGAATATTCTATTCCATTTTTGAGTTCTATCATTTCATGTGATTTTTGAACTTCCGAACCTCCATTCTCCTTCATACGAAGTCTGATAAAGTCGGTTCTCGTTCCTAAAATCATCTAAAGGCGGTATCTTCCTTTTGTATTTATTTTATTATTTTTGGATTTTATTTGGATTTGTGATATTTATTTGGCTCGTTTCGCTTATAGATTACGACGGCTTTGGAGAACCGGATTTCAACACTTCTCTGCATTTCAACGCCGTTTAAGAACAACAACTAAATAAGCAAGCCAAGTTACATCATTTGATCATATTTGAATCCTAGTATTTTTAAATTATTTAAATTCTGTTTTAAATTACTATTGCATGCTTATTTAAATTCAAGTAATTAAATTCCCGTTTAAAGCTTTATAGTTATTCCCAAGTCCACTTGTTGTCAAGATGCATAACTATGAAGAATCTTTTCGATTGTGATTGTTGGATTATAGAAGTATAACTTGGATGAATGATATAATGGATTATTGCTGATTGTGATGTATTTAGGAGTTAGAAATTGAAAAGATTGGATTATAATAATACATTATTGTTGGAGAAAATACCTTATTTTTGGATTATAGCGATCTACAATGGATGAAAGTTGGATTATAGGAATACATGATTCTTTGATATTGATTATAGAATTATACAATTGTTGATTGTTGGGTTATAGGTTTGAATAATTGTTGGAGTCGGATTATAGAAAATATGATTGTTGAATATTGGATTGTAGAAATACATTATTATTGGATTATTGGAATATATCTTGTTAGATTATCGGAGTATACCTTGTGGGATTATAGGGATACATGATCGATGATTGTTGGATTATAGAAGTATAACTTGGATGAATGATATAATGGATTATTGCTGGATATTAGATTAAAGAAGTAGATTATTGTTGGAGATGGAAATATAGGATCCCCTATTTATGATGTTGATTTTGGTGGATTAGGGTGAATCAAGAAGTATGGAATTAATTAGGTACGTTGGTCATATTGGATTTATTGAATATGATTGAATAAAGGAGTTGGATCTAGAAAAAATCTTGGTTGGATTATAGAAGTATATATTTGCTGGATTATTAAAATATATCATTTTTGGATTTATGGATGGTGAATTATTAGAGATACATTATTATTGAAGAGTGGATTATCGAATATTGGATTATAGAAGTAATTGTCGATATTGGATTAAAGAAATAGATTGTTGTTTTATTGGAATTGGATGATATAAATAGGTAATTATTGAAGATTGGATTATAAAAGTTGATTAATGTTGATATTGGATTAATAAAGATTGGATTATAGAAGTTGATTATTGTTGATATTGGATTAATAAAGATTGGATTATAGAAGTTGATTATTGTCGATATTGGATTAATAAAGATTGGATGATAGATAAAGACTATAGAAGTTGATTATTGTTGATATTGGATTAATAAAGATTGGATTATAGAAGTTGATTATTGTTTATATTGGATTAATAAAGATTGGATGATAGATAAAGATTAGTGTTAAATCTTGAATTGTTGATGTTGGATTCTAAAATAGATTGTTAATTATTAGATATTGGATTGTCGAAAGTTGGATTATAGAAGTATATCTTTAATATATTATAGAAATAGATTATTAATGAATATCGGATTAATGGATGATGGATTATAGAAATAGATGGTGTTAGATGTTGATTCTTGAATATTAGATTATAGAATTATTATTGAAGATTGGATTGATGGATGTTGAATTATTATAAATGGATTATTAGTAAAGATTGATTTGATGGATATTGAATTATTAGAAAAAGAATATTGTTGGATTATTGGATTATGATTCTAATGTGGATGGTTGACTTACTGATCTCATACTTGACAATTCTCAAACATTGAATCCCTTACACCTTGTCACTCTAGATAAAACTCTGGTTAATATATTAGTATGACTAGAACATGTTGCGAAACTCTATGCTTAGTCGAAGCTTAGCTCAAAATATTTAATTTGGGGAATTTAGTCAAATGTTCAATTATGATTTAAAATGATACTATGGTTGGTCGTCTATTCCATAGAGATTTATGAAATGATTTAACTTGTTAAATAAAATGAAAAGTGGTTTGGACTTGGGCGAAATGGATGTTTGGATGGGTGCATGTTCATGTATAGGATCGATTCATTTGTATGATCGAGGCCCAGGGGTTTTACTGGAAAGTCGTCCAAGTCAATTAAGAACCGATCTTTGAGCGCATTTTTGGTAAGCTCTTCTGTACTACCACATGTCCTGAATGGGCAGTGTCGGTGTTTTAGAACCGAACTTACGTAAAGATTGTTTGATTCGGGGGGTCTCCTAGAATAGAATCATGCAGAGAGATTGACACGGGAATTTTTATACAGGTTCGGGCCTTCTCCGGAGAGAATAACAACCCTACTCCTGTGTGTGTATGGTATTGAGTGTATACTGAACAATCAGGGGAAAAACTAAGACTATTACAGATAGTGCTTGTATTCCTGATGGCTCGATCCTTCCTCCTTTCTCTAGTTGCCGCCTTTTATAGTACGTGAAGGAGCGGCAGTTACTCCAGGTAAAGCGGCGCCTCATCACCTCCTGTAACGGGCGCATGTTGGTAGTAATTACCGGTGTATTAATTCCTCCACGTCGCTCAACAGCTATATACCAGAGATAATGGGTATTACGTGCCATTATTCTGTAGAATAACAAACAGATGATGATCGTTTGAATCCCTTAATCAATAAGACCCACTTGTCTCGCAGGTTCATTTGATTATAAGGTGGTCGGAGTTGACCTAGTCGTAGAGGAATCTCCACGATTATGAGGTAGTCGTAGCAAGACTTACGACTATGGGATAGTCGTAGCATATCTTACGACTATGGGGGTGGTCGAGAAGAACTTACGACCATCCATTTGGTTCTTCCTTCATAACATTAAGGGGTACACTCAGTGGTTCACATGACGCCATATTTACCTATAATAAAAATTATAGATAAAAGGTAAAATGAGGATTATTATATCCTCGCCATCTAGCCCCTGACTTCAAGTGAAAGCAACTTCCTTGGTAAAGGGTTCTAGATGGTCTTACGATCATGAGAGGATCAGAGAAAATAATCGAAGGAAAAACTCTTCGATTGTATACTACTTTGACCAGAAATGTGCTTGGTCAAGAAAATTGCTTACTACTATCAAGTGGTCGTAAAAGCATTTCTACGATCACAAGGTGGTCGTAATATAGTGATCGGAAGAAGGAACTTTCCGATTATCATTTCCTTTGGTTGAAAAGATCTAACCAAGGAAGTAATTTCGCTTGAGATGTAAACGCAAACCTGAATTTCTCGAACGGACACTGGGAATCTCAAACCACGCCTGCTAGCCTTGTTCTGTTGAAGCGGTTTCGAGACGGTGGCGACCCTTGAATGTCACGCCCGGCTCAAGGTACGCGGTTATATATACTCACCGAGGGTAAAACCTAAGATCTTACTTTTCCCCCAAATTGCTCTCGCATTGTTCTTCAAGCTCTTGCCTTCTCCTTGCCGAAGTCGTTTTTGCCTTCTCCATCGCCACTCCAATTGTGCCCTCTTTTTCGACCCAAAATTTCTGCTTCCGAGAGATGGCCAGAAAGTTTCGAGTGGGAAGAGTCGGAGATGAATGCGGCGAAGATTCAAGCCCTAGTTGTCGCCGGAAGATTCCAGAGAAGACTCTTGTGAAATGGCTTCCGCAATTGGGCAAGATTGGCCGTCAGGAGAATGGGCAAATTCCGCCTTCCGTGCTTATTGTGAGTGTGGCCTTTTGATCTGCTCACCCACTCTTTCATTGTGTTTCGAGCATTTTGGGGTGGAGTTAGTGAACCTTGGTCCTAACTCCATCACCATGCCGAGCTGCCAGATATTTGTGCGGCGTGCACAGGAATTCCCATGACCTTGAGCTTTTCCAATATTTCTATGGAATGTCTCAAGCCGGGATTGCTGGAAGTTGTGGTCTAAAACTCCACGACGGAAGTCGAGGGAGTATATTTAGAGTTTCACCCGGCCTTCGTGGGTCGGATGGAGGAAGAGGTGGTTTTACCGAAGTCACCTCGTAAGATGACCTCTTTCGTGGGAAAGGTCATTAAAAGAAATCTTCATGGATTCGACTCTGAAGATATCACCGGATTGCCCTTATGTTCAAGCTTATCAAGGACTTGAAGAAGGAAGGGTCGACCGGATGGCATGTATTCTCGATGGCTCGATCCTTCCTCCCTTTCTCTAGTTGCCGCCTTTTATAGTACGTGAAGGAGCGGCGATTACTCTAGTAAAGCGGCGCCTCATCACCTCTCGTAATTGAGCGCATGTTGGTAGTAATTACCGTGTATTAATTCCTCCACGTCGCTCAATGACTATATACCGTAGATAATGGGTATTACGTGCCATTATTCGTAGAATAACAACAGATGATGACTGTTTGAATCCCTTAATCAATAAGACCCACTTGTCTCGCAGTGTTCATTTGATTATAAGGTGGTCGTGTTGACCTAGTCGTAGAGGAATCTACGATTATGAGGTAGTCGTAGCAAGACTTACGACTATGGGATAGTCGTAGCATATCTTACGACTATGGGGGTGGTCGAGAAGAACTTACGACCATCCATTTGGTTCTTCCTTCATAACATTAAGGGTACACTCGGGGTTCACATGACGCCATATTTACCTATAATAAAAATTATAGATAAAAGGTAAAATGAGGATTATTATATCCTCGTCAGCAGATCCGCTAACTAATTTGCAACGTTCCATCGTGGTCGTGCCATCTGGTTGCGTGGGCATCTTTTATGACCTACTTTTATGTATTCCCACCTAGCACAAGAGGGAGCCTGAGCCCGACGGGTTTTTATCCAAAGGGAGCAAAACCTTAGCGAAGCGGGACTACGGTGAGATGACGCATTATAAAGACTTTGTCACGTGCTCTAGACTGCTTACCTAAGGTAGTGAGCGGTGGTATCGATGGATGCCAAACAAACTAGGAAAGTCGTGTCATGTGGGTAAAGCTGTACACCTCTGCAGAGTGTAAAACTATTCGAATAGCCGTGTCCACGGTCATGGACATGCTAGCAAACCCACTCCAAGTTATATTTTGGTTTTGATTTTGAAAGATTTTATAAAATGGTTTTGGATTTCTATCCAAATGGGAATTGGGCGGGTAGCCTTGTGATAGGAGTATATCCTTCACCACTCGTTGATGAATGTTATCTGATTATAAAACTTGAGAATTTAGAAAATAAATTTTAGTTATAGAATATCTGCTTTGGGACTTAGTACAAGTATTTGGAAAGAAACATTGTTTTATGCAAAATCAACTCTATAAGCCTTTCTTTGTTATATCCTTGCATGCATTATAATTCTGTTATTTGGTGTAACTTGCGGAGTACATTCATTTGTACTCACTCTTACTTAATAAAATATTGTTCAAAGGAGAAAGACTTTGCACCTGCTGAAGATCTGGACGACTAGGCCGCTACCCCAGTCGATTACCTGTGACAGATTAGCTGGGCTCTATTGCTTCTTATTTCGTCTTTTGATGTGTTTTGTATTGTTGGCTCATAAGTCTTTATGGTAATTAACTCTGATATTTATTAATAAAGTTTTGCGATTATGGTTGTGGTACCATATTTGTTTACTGTGTGAGCTAGCCACTGATCATGGGACCGGTTCAGAATTGCACAGAGAATTTAGGGTGTTAATCTCGGGTCTTTACAGGTGTCCCGGTAGTAGTGGTTGCGAACCTGTGAAATATACGCTTGTGTGGCGACGTATCTTGGCTTGTCGGGTCTCCTCTTGTTGGAGGCGTTCCACTCTTCTTGTTCTTGGCATTGCCTTGAAGTTTTAGAGTCATCGCCAATATTGGATTGACCATCACCAACGGTGGTGACCTAACGGTCGCATTTTTAACAGCAGGGGTGAACATGTAAAGGGGTGAACATGTCGTCGTCCTCTAAGGAAGATGTTCTCTCTAGGCCCTCAATGTGGAGGCCGCCAGCGAGATCATCATGACACGTTGGGCTCTAGGAATGTTCTGAATCGCCTGCTCTAAGGGAGACAGGCTCGGGATAGTACTCGTCCACAGATGCACTTGTGGATGAAGGCATGGGCGGCGTAGAGCTAGCGGGTGTGGACTCGGTGGGCGATGGCGCTTTGGCAATGGCTTTGAAGGAATTGTTGGCATTGCTGGAGATGAGAACGAAACCTTCTTCCATGTGCTCATCGTAGTCGGAGACGTCGAGAACGCTTTCTTCTCTCCACGCCGGTAGACTTCGATTCATGTGCAAGGCACTGGATGCCTCTCTAGAATTGAGTTGGCGAAGATTACGACGGCGATCCCTACGGTCGGCGTCAGCTGTCGACGTCTGGGACTCTCGTCACAGAACAGACAAACAAAAGTATATAAAAAGTGGAGATTGCTATCTATTTGCCAAAGGACTCAAACGGTGATGTATATTGCAAAGGGTATGCTATGATTACAGGGAGAATGATTGGGAATAAACGTGGATTAGGGTTAGTGTACAAGATGCCGGATATTCGATCTTGGATCATTACAAAGGCGCACAGGCCGGGTTTTTATAGTTCTACAAACGTCGGCAATTAATTGTAGTGGTGTCTCTTCACGACAATAGTCGTGTCCCTTTAAGCCAATCATTGCTTCCCTTCGTAGTGTCTATCGTTATGTCTCCGGATGCAACAGCCAATATCCTCTCTCCACGTGGGTTGTCATTAACTACACGTGGGTAACCGCTATTGAGGACCTCTTTTGCGAGGGAAAGGTCCTGGATTGGTCTGAGAAGACCTCCCAAGGGAGGTCCAACAGGACGTCCAAAAGAAGTTTGAGGACGGCTCAAGAAAGGACTCTCGGGCCCACCTTCTGACCGCTTTGATTGATCTTGGGCCCAGCAAGCTAACTTGAGCCCAGTAAGGATCCGACTTATTTATAAATAAACATATAAAGATATACATGTATTATTGACTGGTCAACAATCCTCGTCAACCACTAATTCCTAATCTAGCCCCTAGGCCCGTTTGCTGTAGCCTGTACCCACAGCAGGCAACATGTTGCACTGCCCAGCCGTAGTAGCGCCTTGCTGCACTACCCGACCGCAGTAGCTACCTACTACCCCACCCGCCTACCCGCGCTCGTTGTGCTCTTCGTTGCTGCACCCCTCGTCCCTTTTCTTGCGGTCCCTCTTGGTATCCTACTCCATGCAGTCGAGACCCCACTGGTCGTGTGGGTGGATCTCTTGGTTGATCCACTTGCGGTATCCACATAGCGGATCTGGTGACTACAGGTAGACGGGTGGGGGCGTGACTACTACTGATTCGGCCGGAAGCGCAGTTAAGACGCTATTGCATGGGCAGAAGCAACACAAAGACGCTGCTTCGTGCAAGTGCACGGGTCAGGCAAGTGGACCTAGGGGGCTAGGTTAGGAATAAGTGGTCTAGGGGCTAAATTAGGAATTCTAGAGGTCTAGGGGGCCAATAGTGCCCAGATTTCCACACTCAATGGATGGTGCGGCAAATTTACTTGGGAACTCGCTCAAATCAACCATCTGTTTCTGTTCATTGAAAACAAGATCTGAGGGCTTGTCACTGTTATGAATATCACTTATATTCATCATGAGGCCAATGTGCCAATATATATACAAGTACAGGTATGGCATATATGCAGGTAACTACTTATACAACAGGAAAAATACACAGGTAATAATATACATCTAACAACCCCTCTCAAACTAATGGTGGATCAACAACATGAAGTTTGGAGAGATAGAAACTGTGCTGGGCTCTGGTCTGTGCCTTTGTGAAGAAGTCTGCCAACTAAAGTTTTGAAGTCACATACCGAAGAGCAACAACCTGGTCCTGCACCTGTGTCCGCATGTAGGAAGCATCAACACCAATATGCTTTGTAAGCTCATACTTCACCGGATCTTTGACAATGCTAATAGCACCTATACTGTTAGATAAAAGAGGAGTGGGTGCTGAAACAGAAATACCAAAATCCTCAAGTAACCGCCGTAGCCAAGTAACATCTACAGTCAACAAAGCCATAGCTCGCAACTCAGTCTGAGCACTCGAACGAGAAACTATTGTTTGCTTCTTAGTCTTCCAAGCAATGAGAGAACCACCAATAAAAACACAATAGGCAGAGAGAGAGAGAGACCGGTGATCATAGTGATCACTAGCCCATGTGGCATTAGAATATGCCTGGAACTGTAAAGAGCTAGTACGAGGGAAAAATAGACGACGAGAGATTACGAGGGATGGTTCCATGAAGATATCATCGAACACAAAGAAGATGACTATTGTAGAGCTGAGTGAGAGTAGAAACAAACTGACTCAAGATATACACAGGGTACGAAAATGTCAAGACAAGTGACACCCAGATAAACAAGACTCCCAACAAGGTGACAACAGCGAGTAGGATCAGTAAGAGGCTCACCATCAGTAGGCCGAAGATGAACATTAAGCTCCATGGGAGTCTCAGCGGTATGTTGATCAGTAAGAGAAGCATGATCAAGAAGATCCTAGATATACTTTTCTTGAGACAGATAGAATCCCTCAAGCGTAGAAATAACCTCAACCCCAAGAAAGTAGTGAAGAGGACCCAGATCAGACATGAGATACTTCAATGTAAATACTTGTTACCGAGATGGCATTGGTTTAAGATATGAAGTGGCCATCCTCAAGCTTGGTTCCAATTTTGATATATGATGGAATCCACCTTTATATGAATAAGACAAGCCTCCAATGCCTCTCTAAGTACCTATTAAGCATTTAAGCGCATTTTGGTACCCAATGTTTGGTTGGGTCCATGAATGTTAGTCACAAGACATTTGAACACCCAAATGGCCCTAGCAATAAGCTTTGGTGAACTAACAATTCTAGCAAACACATTACTATTTTTATTCTTCCTAAGCAAATAATGATCATTATGGATAATAGGCTTAGGAGATCTACCTTTGTTACAATTCTTACTAAAATGTCCCTTCTCCCGGCAATTGTAGCAAGTTTGACATTTTCTTCCATCTTTTGTCTTCTTGTCTTGCTTATTATTGGTTTGCCTCATTTTTTCGATGACTTTGTCTTGTCATCCATCTTGTTTGGGCGCACCGAGGCAAGGTGATCATTCTTGTTGCAACTAAGGCACTTGATATTTTTCGTGTGTCGTGCATTGTGTCTTGTCTTGCTATTCTCCTTCTTGGAGACAAAGCCAATTCCCCTCTTATCATTCAAGCTTCGTTGCTTTCTCAGGATATCATCAAGAGAGGTCATCCCTTTGCAGCACTTCTCCAAGTCATTTGTCAACTTGGTGACTTGATCCTTGAGCTCTTTGTTTTCCTCTACAAGGTTAGTCTCAACAAGTATAGAGGAAGTAGAAGTATCTATTTTGGAGCAACAAGGCATATCAAGCAAATCATCACAAGAGGTGGATATGCTAACCTTAGATGAAATGCAAGAGCTAAGAGCTATACATGGCATATCATCTAGTAAATTACATGTAATGTCTATATCCACCTTAGAGCTACTGACTTCCTTGAGAAGGAGATATTCATATTCTTCTTTTAGCATATCATAATTATTTTGAAGAGAGATATGCTCTTTCTTTAAAACCTTGAATCCCATCTTCTCTTTCCCAAGATATTCATTAAGCTCTTCTAACATATCCATCAACTCATCATATAAAGGTTCATTATCATCATTTACCTTCTTATTATATTTGGCCATAAAGCAATGAGGTGATGTGGAGGAGCTTGTGGATTTTTCATTGTCGGAGTTAGAGGTTGGGCATTCTTCTCCCGATATCCATTCTTGTATGCAATCATCATTAGTGGAGGTAGACATTTCATAATGATCTTAAAGATGGGTCCACATCTCATGAGTGCTCTTGAGATTGCATACTTCATTGAACACCTCTACACTCAAAGCACTAAATAAAGCATTAATTACTTGAGCGTTGAGATGTAAGCATTTCCCTTCCTCAATAGTTGGAGCAAGATGATCCAATAGAGGAGAAAAGTCTACATCTATAATCTGCCATATTTTTTTTTGCTCATTGCCTTAAAATAACATGACATACGGATTTTCCAATGAGCATATTTTGTGCCATAAAAAAGAAGTGCTTCACCTAGGTGTACTATATCACTAGTGGTCATCCTTTACCCTCTAAACGGTTAAGTCTAATAAAATGATAGACCAAGCTCTGATACCACTTGTAAGATCGAGGAGGCCGACTAGAGGGGAGTGAATAGGCGGTTTTAAAAACTTCTTTGGCTAAAACTTATTTCTAATGCGGAATTGTAAATCAAATCGGTTTTGCTCATTTAAAACCTAAATCCTCTAGTCTTGACTAAGCGCACCAACAATATAAGACTATTGATAATGAAAGCAATCATACAAAGACATGAAAGCAATTTAATTCTAGAAATGTAAATTGCAATAAAGTAAAACACAAGAAGGCAAACCACAATGACACATAATGGCGGGTCTAGATTCTTCAGCCGCAGTGACAATAGAAGAGAAACGATCAAACCAGGCACGGGGAGCTTGCTTAAGGCCATAAAGAGATTGACGAAGGTGACAAATCATACCCTTAGGAACAGAATACCCTGGCGGTGGCTGCATATAAACCTCTTTATGCAGCTCACCATTGAGAAAAGCATTCTTTATATCAAGTTGAGAGATGGACCATGCCTGAACAGATGCCACAGCAAGAAGAGTGCGAACAGTTGTTATGTGAGCCACAGGAGCAAAAGTCTCATCATAATCACGATCATACTTTTGCTGAAACCCACGTGCCATGAGACGAGCCTTTTAACGCTCAAGAGAACCATCAGAGCGAGTCTTAACCTTGTAGACCCACTTGCACGTGATAGGAGTGACACGCGCGGAAAGAGAGACAAGATCCCACGTGCCAGTACGCTCAAGAGCAGCAATCTCCTTTACCATCGCATGTTGCCACTCCTGATGAACAACAACATCACAATAAGAAGTCAGCTCGGCAAGAGCTGCTAAACAAAAGCGCGCAGGAGGCCGAATAGACTGACAATCACGGAGAGCATATCGAGAAGGAGAGGCCAAAGAAGATGACCTATCAGAAGAAGATGGCATATTAGAAGAATCCTCAACCTGTGGACGACGAGTGTTGATACGGGGGATGCCCGCCGGATGCGCGCCCGAAGCTCCCGACCACGCCGCCTCCCCGCCTTGATCTGCTGCCGTCCTCTGCTTGGCGCCACCGGATCTGGTTTCTACCACGCCGAGCCGCCGCCTCAGACACTGCATGCCGCCTGAGTTTCTCGTCGCCCGCCCAGATCTGCCGCCACAACCTCCTCTTGGCTTTGCCTTTAAAGCGAGTGCTTGTAGCGCATGTGGGCGTGTGACTGCTGTGTGAGACGGGGAGGATTGATGAGGCAGTTGAGTTGTTCAGGGAGATTGTCACATCCTCAAATTAATAAAGAGGTTTACCTTGCATCTCATGAGCATGCATCATTGTTTTCAAGCATTGCATTAGATATTGCACTTGGAGAACATGAGGTTTCTCCATATGCTGCTGCACCCCTAGCTTTCCGTCTTCCAGAAGTGAGGGGACAGGTACCTGAGTATGGATAGAGATGCCAAGCACACATGTCTGTAGGTTTCTCTCGCCCTTAGATGCCAGACCTGGCAGGAGGCCATGTCATTGATGTAGGATCCCCTCTACGACTCGTCAACCCGGATGACCTTGAGGACACAGGATCACCTAGTTACTATTGGTTAGACCAGTTTCTGGAGGGATTTAACTGGAACCCTTATGATTGTAGCATGAGTAAGCTCGCTATTTGGACCTAGGTTCAGTGAGCGTGTATCTTTAAAATTTATGTAATGGGTCTGTAGTTGTTGAACTTTTGATGTTGCTATGTAAGAACTTTGGTTTCGAGCAATTACTCTTGGCCTACGAGCCTATAAGGAGGTAATTATAACCGAAAAACTACAAATTACTTCTATGGATCTTATGATGGCCTTTGTGCCTTTGTGTCTTCTTTTGGTGTTAATTTGTGTGCAGTCATTGTCATATCGCATGATAGTTTAAAATTTTATCCTTGCTGTCCAGATTTTAGTTCCACACTCAACCGAGCGTATCTCTCGTCTGTCATCTGACCATCCATATAACAACAGAATGGCATGACCTAGTACTCTGTCAGGCACTCAACTAGGGGAAAATTCACCATTTCCTGGAATTCAAAGCATTGTTTTATGTCTTGAGTGCAGCAAGGAGGGACACTATGAATCCCGCTGCCCCGAGAAGCAGCGAACACGATGTGTTTGTTTTAGTTGTGGTAAGGTGGGGCACTATGCCCACCAATGCGAACTAAGGAAGTTAAAGAGGGCCATGGTGGAGGCCACGGTCTGCCAACGCTGTGGTGAGGAAGGACACTACATCGATCAGTGCATTACAAGTTGTCCAAACTGCGACAGAGACCATCCACCATGAAACTGCCCGACAGTTAGAGTCACTTGTTTTCTCTGCGAAGTACACGATCACTGTCCCAAGGAGTGTCGTCTGCATCAGATGATCACCAAGTCAATTCAAGTACAACAAAGGATTTTCCACGCAACTGTCACCAAAGCAACCTCTGACCAAGAAGGTACGCTAGGGTAGCTTGAAAAGAAGTGTCGAAGCCGATGTCATCAAGGCAAGTGTGTTACTTGCTTCCTATGCGGCCATCCAGGGCATTTTTCGATGTTTTGCCCGGAGAAGCGCCAAGCTTTTATCATTCATGATCAAGATCGCCCAGGATCCATTGATCAGGGATCCGATGTCCCCTCTCAAGCACCAATACCACCCAAATCTCCACCAGCGGCACAACAGTGTATTGGGGGCAAAAGATCTCGAAACCACAGCATTTTCAGGCCCCACATCACTTGTTTTCATTGTGGTCATCTTGGCCACTATGCACATCAGAGCCTTCTGAGGCAACGAGGGATGCCCTGGATTTATCAAGTTCCTGCACTTGGCCAAATGAACCACGTGACTTCTAAAGAGGCGAATGACGCAACCGACGTCGTTTTGGGTACGCTCCTTGTTAATTCTTCTCTACCTACTGTTTTTGGGAGCATCTCATTCATTCTTCTAGGATTCCGTTGCTGCACATCATCATTTTGATATGCATCCACTTCAGCCACTTTATCTGATTCAGTCATCATGATCAGTTTTCTAAACCAATCAAGTCTGCTGGGACGTAAAAGTGGAAATTCAAGGGATTAAGTTTATGGCAAACTTAATAGTTATAACTTCAGTGGGTATTGATGTGACAATAGGAATGGATTGGCTATCCAAAAATCAGGGGCAATTCATTTGTGCTCAGCAATCTATTTCAGTCACAAGCGAATACGGCGAACAAGTTGCTTTGCACCTTTAGTGGGCAAATCTTATCTCTATGCCATAAAGGTTAGTACCTCTCTTGAATTAGAGAAAGTACCAGTGGTATGCAAGTATCTAGATGTATCTCTGGAGAACTTCCAGGCATGCCCTCTGATAAAGAAGTTGAGTTCATCATTGAACTTGCACCCGGTATTGCGCCAATTTCAAAACAGCCGTACCGAATGCCTCCCAATGAGTTGGTAGAATTGAAGAAGCAACTCAATAAACTCCAAGATAAGGTCTTTGTTGGGCCGAGTTCCTCACCCTGGGGATGCCCGGCCATCTTTGTCAAGAAGAAGCACAAGAGTTTGCGGATGTGTGATTGACTACCGTTCGTTGAACGAGGTCACCATCAAGAACAAGTATCTGTTTCCGCGGACTGATGATTTGTTCGATCAATTGAATAGATCCCAAGTGTTCTACAAGATTGATTTACAATTGGGATATCATCATATTAAGATTAGAGCTGAAGACATACCGAGGACTGCATTTTGTACTCGTTACGGTTTGTACGAGTATACCGTTATGTCCTTTGGCTTAACCAATGCTTCGGCGTACTTCATGAACCTTATGAATTCGGTTTTCATGGAGTATTTGGATCATTTTGTTGTTGTATTTATTGATGACATCCTTATCTACTCTAAGTCTGATGAAGAACACGAGCGGCACTTACGACTTGTGTTAGAGAAGCTTCGTCAACACCAACTCTGTGCCAAATTCAGCAAATGCGAGTTTTGACTTCATGTAGTTAGTTTCTTGGGTCGTGTTTTATCCAAAGGTGGCATCACTGTTGATCCAAGCAAAGTTCAAGGTATCCTTGATTGGAAACAACCCAAGAGCGTCACCGACATACGCAGTTTTCTCGGACTTGCAAGTTATTACCGCAGATTCATCCAGAATTTCTGACCTAGCTTCTGAAGAAAGAAAAGAAGTTCGAATGGTCAGCAGAATGAGCATAGCTTTCAAGTCTTGAAAGAATGTCTGACCAAAGCTCCAGTGCTCATCCTGCCTAATATTCACAAAAGCTTCGATATATATACCATGATGCATCTCGCCATGGGCTCGGTTGTGTGCTCATGCAAGAGGGCTGAGTTGTAGCATTTGCATCGAGGCAATTAAGACCTCATGAAGTGAATTATCCTATGCATGACTTGGAACTTGCAGCCATAGTTCATGCTCTGAAGATCTGGCAACATTACCTCATTGGTAATCGTTGCGAGATCTATACTGACCATAAGAGTCTCAAATATATCTTCACCCCAAGCCGATCTGAACTTGAGGCAAAGAAGATGGCTCGAGTTGATCAAAGATTATGATTTGGGACTCCATTATCATCCAGGAAGAGCCAATGTGGTAGCCGATGCCTTGAGTAGAAAATCTCAATGCAACTGTTATGGTAACTCCCATTTTTGTAAGTATGTGTGTTGCACTGCAACGTCTGCACCTGGAGATAATTAAAGAAGGGTCTCTTGCTGCCTTAGTGTGAATTTTACACTTGAGGACCAGATCAAATAGGCCAGAAGACCGACATGGAAGTCGCGCAGATTCGGGAGAAATTGAAACGAGGCGAAGCCAAATGTTTCACCAAAGATGCGCAAGGCACCTTATGGTTCGGAAACCATTTGGTGGTGCCGTTTGGTCACAACTTGAGAGAATTAATTCTCCAAGAAGCTCACAACTCTAAATTTTCGTACAACAATAACTTTCAATCAAGCCTTCGAATGTCACCCATCGAGGCATTGTATGGAAGAGCATGTAGGACACCTTTGAATTGGCCCAAAGCCGGTGAGGGACCATTCTACGGTCTAACCTGGGGTGGAGAATGCCTAAGAGCAAGTCTGCAACATCCGTGAGCGACTTCAAACGGCTAAATCTCGTTTAAAGTCATATGCCGACCGACGTCGTCGCGAAGTGAGCTTTGAGGTAGATGATCATGTTTACCCTAAGGTCTCTCAGATGGAAGGGATGTTTCGTTTCCAAGTTAAAGGCAAATTGGCACCTCGCTACATCAGACCATTCCGAATTATAGCGAAGTTAGGACTGGTGGTCTATCCATTGGAGTTACCACCATCACTTTTAGATGTGCATGATGTGTTCCATGTTTCGCAACTAAAAAAGTGTCTTCGCGTTCCAACTGAAGCAACCAAATTGGAAGAACTCAACTTGCAACCCGATCTTTCTTATCAGAGCACCCGATTTGCATTCTTGAAGAAACGAAGCGCAAGACGAGAAATCGCAACGTCAAGTTCCTCAAAGTTCAGTAGAGTAACCATACAGAAGGTGAGGCTACTTGGGGACGTGAAGATCAATTGCGACAAGAATATCCAGATCTTTTTCTTTGAAGTGCCTTCGAATCAAGAAAGGCAAGGTTAAACAAAGCAATGGTAAGGAAAAATGTGGTAACCGTTCTTTGTAACCTTGTAAGATATCTTAGCACTATCCTTGAAGGAAATCAAAACAACAGATATTGTATATCCTTTAGAACCTTCCTATCCATCTTCCGACCTACCCAGATCTCGGGGACAAGATCTTTTGTAGGGGGGGGGGTTTGTCACATCCTCAAATTAATAAAGAGGTTTACCTTGCATCTCATGAGCATGCATCATTGTTTTCAAGCATTGCATTATATATTGCACTTGAAAATCTTGTGCAAGTCTTGAACCTATACTTAAAGAAGAAAACTCAAAGAACTAAAACTGTAACAAAGGCTACTAAAGCTCCTCTGGAGATATTTTATACAAATACTACAATGGTTATTTGGAGTTAAAATATTTTTTTCAAATTTTTGGGACTGTTTTCAAACCCTAGAAAATTCAAACTCAATCCATCAACCTATTTCGGTTGTGGATTTATTTTGTACAAAATATTTTAATAAACAGTGAGGTTTAGTAATTTTTAGGAACACTAGACGTTCCCAGGAACTCCTTTGATTTATTTTAGATTTTTAGGAAATTTATTCCTATTTTTAGAGGCCTGGTCAACTTAGGATTGATTTGTTTTAAACCAGTCAAAAACCTTAAACCTAACCGACTGACACTGTTCCTCGGGCTCGTTTCCGACTCGGTGAACTATCTTGGCCAAACCAACTAAGTGCACCGTCTATCAACGGTCCAGATCAGCGGGCCGTTCGGACGGTCCGAACAGCCCAACTAATCTCAACCGTCCATTCGAGATCGTGTGGCTCTCATGGATTGCCCGATCGGATAGTCCGAACGGCCCATCAAATCCAAGCCATTCAATTGTGATCGAAGGGTTCCAAGCGAACCCACCTAACGCACCGGTCGCACCTGACCCGAGCCGCTCCTCGTTGTACCTCTGACCGCTTGGACCCACTTGTCGGAGGCGTCTTCTCCAGCGTGCTGCCATGCTCAGAGCGTGAGCGCCATGCGCCGCGAGATGCCTGCTGCATGCCGTCACCACCGTGAGCCACCGCCCCTCTCGACCACTCCTGGGGCTCCTCCTAGTAACGCCGCTTCCATCTCTGTTATCACCCGAGCATAAAACCATTCCCTTGACTCCATTTCTGCTCTTCTTTCCTCTCGAGTCTGAGGAAAGAGAAGCTCGTGCGAGCTCATCGCTTTGGTGAGTTTCAACCGTGTGGTTTCCCTATCTTCTACCTTCAATGTCGTGTTCATTTTAGCTAAGCTCAGCCCTTGTCTTTGCTTGTAGCCTTCGGTTCACTGTCGTGCCATCACCAGCTCTAGAGCATGCTTCCGTGGACACCACCATGCCAACCTTCACATCCGGGAGGTATTATCCTAAACTCTTCGCGTCATCTCGTGTCTTTTACCATGAGATTGAAAACCCCTCAATCAACTTTGATAATGTTCGACAGGATCAAGTTGAATCGAAGCTTGGACCATTTCGGTCAAAGAACCAACTCTTCGCCTCCCACTTAGTTTTGGTAAGCTGTTCTTCAATTCATTGATTCCTTAGCATCCTTATAGCCCCTTTGAGCTATCCCGAGCACTCACTCTTTGTGGTTCTGCTCAGGACCTATTCTCCTCGTTGAGCCACACCGCCACCGTTGTCTTCTCCGGCGCCGACGTTGCTCTGGTCATTTTTGAGCTTCTCCAAGAACTCTACTAGCTCAGGTAGCTTGCTAATAGTCCTTAGGTGTTGGGCACCCGCTTAATTGAACTGCTGCGGAGCTTTATCGCATTTTGTGTCTTTGCCGTATTGAGCGCCACCGCTCAACTCCGGCTTGCTGTCGGTATAATCCACCCCAGGCACTAAAATCACTCTCATTAGATGCGCATGGCTATTGCACACCCATACATGCCCTTAGCTCACATCGTCGTGGCGCATAACGCCGGCGAGTCGCCGTTGAAATGTGCGGGACACAAAATCTCGTTTGTCGTACTTGGACATGTACTGTAGCAAGGTCGTTAGCAATTAATGATAATGATTAGCTTTTAATTGCGAGGTCTTTGTCGAAAATCCTAGAGGTTAGCTGCGTGTTACTTAGCCACTGTGTATGACTTGTGGACCCAAGCCTTAAGCCCCACACCTTGTAGTGATGCACAGCCCAAACTTACTTGAACCTTTGTGGACCATCCGATTTAAAAGTGACCGTCCAGATCGATTGGGCCGTTCGGACCATTCGAACGCGCCACGAATCTGGACCATCCGATGCGAAATGGATGATCAGGATCTATTGGGCCATTCGGATCATCCGAACGCGCCATGATTGTAGATCGTTGGATCTTCATCTAACGGCTCACAAGCATGGTCTGATTGTCACTCGCGCGCACGCGCCGTTTCGTTTCACTAACATAGTGGATCCACTTGTCAGCGCACGTTTGAATCAGAAAACGAATCAAGGAACGGTGCTGTACAGGGTCCCGCTTGTAGGCGACTGAGACTAGGATAGCCTCGGTGAGAAAAGTACTAAATCAGTTTAGAAAATCTTAAACGGTTAATCTGCACACTAAAAAATATGAATAACTTCCTAAATTCATAACTAATTCTCCTTAACTCCAAAATGGATGAAACCAGTTCTAATAATTTCGTTCTTAATGAATTTTATTATAAAATTGTTTTCAAACCTTTCTCTATAGCCAAAATTATTATTTTGGAGAATGATCCATAAAAGTATTATTTTTACAATAGAAAAAGGCTGATAACTTTGAAAATGCTTAACTGATCCTTGAAAACTCCAAATGAGTTAAACCCAAATATTTTGGACTTATAAAAATATTCCCTAATTATCTATATAATCCTTGTATCCCCTCCTGTTCTGCAAATTTTGGCCAAATAATTAAATTACTTGAACTTGAACCTATTGAAATCTGATTTTCAAATAGCCATAACTCTCACACACTAGCTCCAATTGGAATAAATATTTCACCTGCTTTCATCTAAAATCATGCACTAGTCAATGTAGAAAAATCATGCATTTTTTAGCAATTTGATTTTTGGAGTATTTCTCGGTGTTTATCGATATCGTTATTTCTCTAGATTCCGGAGAAATCGATATTGATTCCTACGCTACTGAGAGTGAGCAACTAAGATACCAGCAAGGCAAGCATCATTTGAACTTTCTTTTGCACCATATTTGATCCCAGATTTGTTCAGTTAGTGCAATGATAATTGCTTGCATGCTATTTTGATAATGTCGCTATTTTTTGTGATGTGTAGAATAGTTATATCCTATTCATGAGGTTATCCTTGAATTATTCCAGTACCACATGCTTAAGTTAGGATGTGTGAATTATATTGTTCGAGTTTGCTTAGCCATGCAAGTCTAGAACGGTATATTGATTGTCGGGATTAACCTAACAATTTTGGGAAACATACACCTTCTTATATTCTTTTTGATTCAGATCTTCGTATCTACTTTGTGAACTAAATTTTGTCATTTCAAATGAGTTTTGGGGTCTGGACAAGTGTTGGCTAGTGATGGTGCCTTCGTGCACGAGATTTGGGTATGTGGATGTCTTGTCTGGACCATTAAGGACCGAACTCTGGTAACGTCGTTGATTCAAGTATGATCGTGCTACCACACGCGAGATATGGGTGTTGTACGGTTAAGTAGGGGGAATGTTTTATTGTGTTAAGTCTCATGGTGGTGTAAGGAAAATGGACCGTGAAATCCTATGTTCCTTAGGAGCCGATGTAATTTTTCTATAGAGTGCAAGAGACGCACCACTTTTCTTTATGTACATTGCATCGGTATTTCCAATACAACTTGTGAGCCCCCTAGCAAGTGCTATCAGACGCTTGTACTAGGAAAGGAAACATCTCACAAGGGGGACTTAGCTCAATAGGATATTCTTGCTAAAAACGGTTGTATCTCAATTCTTCCCGGCCAGCATACCAAAGGAAGTGTGCTATTTTCGGAGGCATCTGGAGGCTTACGGGCTAATCGAGTTGTATGGGTAAAGTAGTACACCTCTGCAGAGATAAATCTATTTGAATAGCCGTGTCCACGGTTATGGACAACCGCTTGAGTTCGGGAGTTACTATTGTTAGACTTGGATATTTAAAATGTGGATAATGGTGGTTCGGCATGAATGGGATGTTCATGCAATTTATTGTACCAAAGTGGGCAGCCACTTTGCTGTTGTTTGATTATTTTGTTATTCAATTTATCACTCCTACTTCAAATCTGTTTACAAAATGGCAATTGAAAAACTAGTATGTGTAGGTTGTTAAAATTATTACGTCTTTTGCAAAACTAAGCTAATATGAGTCGTCCTTTGGAACAATCTCTATGTATAACTAATTTTTATTTATGTAAGACTTGCGAGTACAACTTTGTACTCAATTCGGTTGCTGCAATTTCAGGTGAGGAAGAATGTGAGCCCGATGAGCTCGTTAGCACCGATTTAGGCGACGCTAACGAGTAGTGCTATTATTTAACTCCCAGTCGGTTGCCGATGGGTATTGGGCATACCATGCTGGACATTTTGGTTTATTTACTTGCTTCTGCTACCACTTTATGTTCTTTTTTATTATGGCCGACTGAGCCATTGTAATAGATGTAGACTTAAACTATTACGTTGTATGTCTTTTGGAACTATGAATGTATGATTGTTGTATGGATATGATCAATGCTTTGTGTGAGTTTGGGGCATGTTGGTTGCTGATCTTGGGAGCCAACATGATCTCACGCTCGCTGTTTGCGGATTCCGACTTAGCTCGCTAAGTGTGGTCTTTGATTGTTTAGAGAACCGATAATCATGCAGTGCTTGCAGAGGAGCAATACGCATGATCACCGGGGCTCCAATTTCAGTAAAGATCTCTCACTTAGATGGAGTTAACTCAGAATCCGTTAACTTGGGATCCTTGAGTTACCTCCATAAGGCCAGGTATGCCTCGGTCTTACGGGAATAACCCGTGGGTTCCCACAGAGATGGAGCAGCCTACCTACATGCTCTAATTGAGGGGTGAGTTGGTGTCTGATTGCGTGCATGGGAGCCGTCGATCCTGATCTCCACGGTTCCTTGCTGTCGATTAGAGATAGTATCTGCTGCTAGCTATAGTTTGAGTCTTTTCTTCCTTTGTGTCATTTCTTCCGTTGCGTCCATCCAAGTCCGTACCGCTCAATCTTTGAGTTCGTCTAAGCCATGCGAGTCCACAAATTTATTGCCAGTCATATAAGCATAGGAATTGCCTTATGCATGGCAGCAGCCGTCGCTCCCGCTCTTCTTTCTGAGCCGCGTGCAGATCGTAGAAGTCATTTTGATGCCGCCGCTTTCTTAGCCGCCGCCCCGGGCTTCTAAGGCCGCCGCGCTGCCACCGTGTTGGGCTTCGACCTACGATGTCATCCTTCCACCTATTCCTATTCGGCTTAATTTGATAGCTCTCTCTATTCATGTCGGTTTCATTATCTTCTTCGTCGTGTTGCCGCGGTCGACTTTCTCAACCCCTGCACCTTGTGCTTTATGGGCTGTTGCATGACCCCGGATGGAAGGAGATCTTTTGATACTCAACATATTTTCCAAGAGCTGCATGCTACGACGACATTATCAAGACTCGGACTTCGGATTTTCCATATTTTAGTGTCAACCCTTTCCAAATGCAACGCTATTGCATACGTCTTGCATTTGAGGGGGGTGTTAGAATAGGTGTTAGAATAAGGACTCTTATATTTCCTTATCTGTCTTTTGTATTGCCTTATCTGTATATGGCATGCACCCTTGTACACCATATATATATTGCCCATTGGGTCTCTTCAATATACACATAATATTCATAACATGGTATCCTGCGCACTGTAGCGTGCTACTGTAGCATGTGACTTTTTTTGGGGGGGATTGAAACACAAGATCAAGTAACGCAAAAGTAAACTACAGTTTCTAATGGATTAAAACCTAACGAAACTCACAAGAATTAATAGATCAAACTACGGGCTAAAGGATTTTTTTTTGGGCTTTTTGTGTATAGGACAGGAAAAATAAATCTAACTACAGGGTAAATTGATCCTACCGTGGCAATCGATGCTCTGATACTAAGATGATACGGGGGATGCCCGATCTTCACAATGTAGGATCGATGATAACTTTGGATACGTGCAACCTGATGAACCGATGGCGCCAACCACTGTCAAAACAGTAACCTGCGACAAAAGAATTCGTCCAACCACACGCTCGTGATCCCGTCTACCTGACCACACAAAGTAGACGTGTCGTTGCTCCTGCAAAACATAAGGAATCACAAGAACAACGGAACGGTACAGCAGATTGAAACTCCCTATTCTCGTGAGGACAATATTGCTTAAACCCTAGAATCAAGAATATATTGATATCTGAAATAATATGCCGTCCTCGCTTACATGCGGCGCACACTTGCTTTTATAGTCAGCAACCGTGTGCATGTAGGGCGTAAGGCCGAATCAAACAAGAAAACAACGGACTCAAATCCTGGCGCTAAACGGATTACATGGCCAAACGGCTGGCCCACACGTTTTGGTCCTTGCTTTCCATTGCGTGCGTGCGTGCGTTCCTTCCTTCCTGCCTTGTTGTCAACCACATGTAGCATATCACGTGTAGCTGCATGTATGTGCATGGCAAGCTCCACGCATGCAAACTCCAATACACGCATGCAAGCTCCACGCATGCAATCAATACATGCATGCAAGCTTCACGCCAACCAATAATGTGCAGCAGCAAGCTAACTTTGTCATGCACAATTAGTCCTTCCTTATTTAGTGCGGTACATGCATGCAACACATGTGCAGCACCTCATGCACACCTGCATGCATGCATGCAATACATGCAGCATTTATTTCTTCTTCACGTATGTATTATCTTCTTTTAGCGTCCCCGTTCTCTCGCACCTTCTGCTGGACACATATTTCTAGATAACATACAATCTTCTTGGGTCCCAAAGTCTCCTCACGCGTAAACCTGAGAACAATTAAAATACTAGCATTAGGTAGTAACCAGTTTTCATGTAAATAAAAACCAAATTATCAATTAGGAGCAAGTTCACCTGTTGTTTAATCTTTTTAGCTCGTGCTCGTGTAATTAGTCCAATCGGCGGGATGTCCTCATCAAGTTTAGTAGAGAGAATAAGAAGGAACAAGACCAGAGGAGCCTTTGGAGAGGGCGTAGGCGATGAAGAAGACGCCGATGGTGAAGGAGGCACCGGAGAGGCCAAAGGCTATAGTGGAGGTGTAGTGACTATGGAGGTGGCAGGTAAAGTCAGGAAAGAAAGTAGCTCGACAAAAGATGCTGGAGTGGTGGAAGGAAAAGGACGAGGGTAGAAAGGATGAGACTCATCAAAAGTGATGCCCTGAGAAACCCACGTCCGTCAGTCAACAGGATCCCAACAACGATATCCCTTATGCTCAGCGCTATAGCTCAGAAAAACGCACTCTACGGACTGAGCAGTCAGCTTGGTACACTCACAAGATGCAAGAAGAATGTAGCACACATACCCAAGGAGGCGAAGAGTAGAATAATTAGGAGTCTTGCCACAGAGACGCTCTACAGGGATCCTATCCTGAAGAGCAGAAGAAGGCTGAATATTAATCAGAAAAGTGGCAGTAGAAATAGCCTCAGCCCAAAAGTGTAGTGGAACAGCAAAAGCAAGCATAAGAGCACGAGTTGTCTAAAAAAGATAACGATGTTTTCGTTCAGCCACACCGTTCTGGGTATGAGCATCAAGGCAAGAAAACTAAGAGAAATTGCTCTGCTCAGCAAGAAAACCACGCAGGACTCCTGACAAGTATTCCACAGCAGAATCAACACGAAAGACACGAATAGGAGAGTCAAACTAAGTACGGATCATAGTGGTAAAATTCTTGTAGATGGATAGAACCTCACTATAAGATAACATAAAGTATATCTATGTGTGTCGAGAAAAGCCATCAATAAAAATTATATAATATTGATAACCTCTTTTCGAAACGAAAAAAGTCGGACCCAGGCTAGTCGGACGGCAGAACAACAGACTAGCTCCTAGCGTCTAATCACTGTCTAGACAGGATAGGAGGGCTATGCCTAGGTGGGCTAGAGGAACACTGCTATCCAATCTAGCATCGTAAGGAAGAGCTCGCCTTTTGCACACCGAGAATTGTCCCATTTTGTGTTCAGATGCTGCACAACTGAGGGTATCTTCTTTCGAGCCAAACTCAATTCTAGATAAGGACTGTGCATTTCCTGTTACATTAAACAGAGCAATAAGCCGTGCAAACACGAGAGGGAAACTTGAAAGAAGGTTGTATATGGTACTCCCCTCCTGTGAATTTTCCAGATAAGGCTCAGGCTCCGGAAGGCTCGAGAAGCTTCGCGGCGAGGGAGGAGAGGAGCGCGGGGTAGGGAGGAGGAGAAGTACTCCCCTCCTGTGAATTTTCGCGGTGTATTAGAATACGGTACTGTGTATTTTATACACGTAGGGACGTGTTGCGCTGGGATTCTCTCTCTGGAGTTAGTGGTATATGGGCTCTTGAAGTATCGACTTGGGCCGAAATTTGTAGGCCCGGCCACACGGCGTAGACCACCACCATATTACGACGCCATGCCCACGCCAGCACACACCACACTTCATCCTTCGCCTCCTCTCCGCTCCGGGGGAAGCTTCTGGAGGCTTCCAGTCCAGATGGCGACGCACGCGGCGAAGAAGCGGAGGCCAGAGGACGAGGCGGAGGAGGAGATGCACCTGGCGTTTCGGGGTGCCGCCAACGCGCTCTCGCAGGTGTACACACAGGCCGTGGCCCACCAGAAGGCCTCCTTCCTCGCCGGCGAGCGCCGCACAATGGTCCGTCGACACCCCCCCCCCCCCCACACACACACACACACACATCCGTCTTTCCATTTTCCGCCGCCTGCCCCTCCGATCGGTGGGCGCGTCGCGTCGCGTGAAAGCTGCGATATTGGCCCGGGTTCTTGGGTCCGGTTGGTGTCGAATTACGGGGGATTAGAGGGTGATGCGATCTTGCCTCGAGTTCTTTGGAGTCGCTGGTGGGTTACGATTGGGGAATTTCTTGTTTTTTACTGAATTTTTGTCGAGAATTCTGGGTGGGGTGGTGGGATTTGGGGGGTTCTTGGGTGAAACATGCCACCTGTTCGTGGAACTTCATTGTGTAGCGAAAATACGAGATTACCAAAAGGTACTTTGCAAAGATGATGTTGTAGTGCATGTAGCGCAGCACCATTGGAGCTGAAGCCGATGGGGGTCATGGAGAGTGTTGAGCTCCAACAAATTACGAGTGTATTGCCATCACCATACTTTTCCGGTGATCTGTGATCTCTATGCGATGAAGAGGCGCTTTGGTTGGCGTTGTCAAATGACACTATGTTTCTTTGGATGTTGTGGGATGTTTCGGGGAAATGTGGTGATAATTTTGCTTTTGAAGTGGGTTAAGAGTGTAGAGCACAAGGCGTGAAGACCTAATTGTACGATGATTGTCTTGAAAGAGTGAAGCGTGTACGGTGTTTTGCATATGCAACTTGGTTTTGGCAAACCTTTTGAAGACAAGAATGATCTAGAGTTCCGAGTAGGGGCCTCCGCTATTTGAATGTTATGTAAGTTGTAGGTGTAAATTGTTGGAAGTCATCAATTTGTGTTCTTGAATGTAGCCACACATACTGTTAGCTAACAATTCGCTTCAATTGATCCTGTCCTGTTCTTGGAGTTTTTGCAGGAGAGTGTCTATCGATGGATATCCAGTCAGCATGAGGAAGCTTCGGAGGTGTCTGTTGCTGATGTACTTGCTTTCTTGCAGGTTATATGAACAACTTGTCTCAACCATTTTTCTGAATGCATTTAAACCCTATTTGACATATTATGCCAATACCTTGTGTCCTATGCAAAGACTGAGGGCTGGCATAGTGGCATCTATGTGTTAACTCAAGAGAATTAGTATCTCCTTTTACCTTTGTTTACTTTATAGCATGATGCTAGGAACATGCCGAGTAATAGTTGAACTTGAAAGAATTGGAATATGTGAATCATGTGAGACATTGTTAACCAATAATATAATCTGCGACTCAGTAGACGGAATATAATTGTATAACAGGCACAATCTTTATAAACGTGTAATAGTGATTCTAGCACATCTTCTACAATATGGCATGCTTGTTTTGATTATGCTTCGTTCAAAAGATGATATTGTTCCCTTTCTTTTCTTATAGCTATTGCTATTGTTATGTCTGTATCTGTATGTGGCCCAAGTCCTTGATGCTTCTCTTCTGTACACAGAATGAGATTGAGCAAAGAGCAGAGGACATGCCAGGGTCTTCACAGCATCCAAGCCCACAGCCAGCATATAATTTTCCTTCTGCAAATGTCCAAAGCAATTCCTTCTCATTTGGAAATGTAGCAGCTGCACTTCACTCGCGGGTGGGCCAAACTGACCAAACAAGAATTGCGGGCATCTCAAATGCTCTCTCCAACCCTTTACGGCAAAATTTCCACTCAAGTCATTTGGTTCAGTGTTTAGGATATGGAGCTTGGAACAACCATTCTCCCCAAAACCAGAACTTCATGTATTGCAATTCGCATGAGCCCTCCATGGATATGAATCATGATGCTCCTTGAAGTTGTGAACCATATGAAAAGCAGTTACTTGTTTGTCTAGTTTCTTTGGAGCCTTCAAGATCCGATCATTATTTGCTGGAAAGTCCTATGAATTGGTGATAGATGTGCTTCCCTTCTAGAACTTGCTTGCCTTCAGCTTTGTCTCAGTGCAAAACTCCTGCAATGTGAACATTCTCTCCACTCCTGGCATCATGTACATGACAGCCAGAAACTTTGCTCCGGGTCTCATATGTTGATTGTGGACTGAGATCACCTGCAGTACCTATTGTTGTTGGTTGCAAGACTGGAAGCGGCAGACTGTTTCGGCACGATTTTGCGGTGCCTGCATTGTCAGTTATTTTATTTGCATTCCAAATGCAAAGCCATGCTATGGTTAACAAAGATCAATGGGGTGGTGATGGTGGTGGTTAGCGGTTAATGATTTTACTGCTATGTTCTGTATATCTGTAAAAGCTGCTGCATTGGTGCAGAGAGCAAGAGAGCACCGTTTCAACGTTTTTCTGCAGATCCTTTGGTGTGTGAATGTTTTCTGCTTCATTAATGTTACCAGAAAGTCTTATATCCTTCTTGTTAAGCAGGCATCTAAATGTTAGAAGTACGAGCATAATTGTGCGAATATTAACCTTGCCAAAACACTTAGCATTAGTTGAAATGGAACCACCTCTCGCGTGGAAATCATTGGTCTCGCGGGTTTAACTCTTGTCCTGTGCTGCACAGGACATGCCGCTTCTGAATGAACTATGAGCAAGAAAAGAAAAGGTATCTGTTCATTAACGTGCGGGGATTCCGCCGGAAGCTGAGTATATAGGCGCATGCTGCCGGCCATTGTTTACAGCAGCGAAAAAAGATATGTCTGCTTCTTCAGTTACCATATTGAAACATCATAAGTTAGAGGCATACAAGTTACAACACAAGCAGTTCCATATGCTTGAACATCTAACGTCAGATTAAAATTAAAAATCATATCATGGGAGCGAGCCCCGTATGCTTGGGAACATCAGCTAATATCAGTTTTAAATCACATCATGGGAACGGACCGGCAAGTCATCCTTTGACAGAAAGATTAGCAAATCCTACTCACTGACCTTGCAGCGTCTGCTTGCATTGTCAACTGCCGCCGATGTCAGCAAGAAAGGGGACAGCCGAGTTCCTTCGCCGCCGTGCTGAGGAAGGCGAGCGTCAGCCCGGTGGCGCGGCGGCTGTGGGCTTCCCACTCTATGCATCTCTCGACATCCGCTTGCCAGTTGATGATGCTTGCTGCCAGGCATTGGTAGGTTGGGCTTTTGATGCCATTCCGATGTTCCCCTTGAATGATCTTACTGGAGTTTATTGGTCCATTGTTCAACATGTCGCGAAGGATGGACATGCTGAGTGCACGTACATGCGCACTAGGGTGAGAAAGGCAGCGGATGGTAGTTGATAGACGGCACTGCATACCATATTAAGTTAGCATGCTGGATGATGAGTATGTCTCATGAATAAGAGTGAGATCAGAGAAAAGGGCATGCCTTCAGCAGATTAGAGAGGCCATCAGCAACTGCTACACCTGAATCTCCCCATTCAACGATGAGATGAACTGCTCTAGCGGTTACTTCCAAAAGCTGCCCATATTCGATCGCAGGACAAATGCCGGTCAGCAAGCATTGATACCATGTAAGTTTGTAAAGCAAGGAAATAAATAGATGCTGCTTTAATGACATAAAGGTAGAACACGTGATTGATTTATGGTATTCTATGAAGAAAATTTTGTGAATGAACGAATGTTACCTCTAACTGCGGCAGAGTACAAGCTTCACCGTCAACGAGCATTCCATCAGTGGCACGAAGTAGGAGGTCTGAAGCACTAGCAAGAATTACCAATGCTTCTGGGCTATCATGGTTCCTCATAAGCTCAGCTATCAGCTTCACTATTCGCTGGTTGACTCTCCACATCTTTTGACCTTGTTCATCATCTGGAGCAATCCAGGGCTGCAAGTCCTTCTCGGCCTGTGAAAGATACAAGAGTCCAGAAAGATAACTGAGGAAATGGGTACATGTCATGTAGGCAGTGGTGTCTTAAAGAGCAGAAAAGAAGCCAGAATCTGAACCAGATTAAATAAATGACCAAATGTGCAAATATAACAATATTTTTACCTGCAGAACAATAGCAGTTGAAGCCTTGGTCGGTGAGGCTGAAACAACATCACAAAGCGCATCTACAACCTACACATTAAAAAAAATGTCATCGGTGCAGTTTATAAGAATGCTAACAACAAAAGAACGTCTTCGTAGCATTACTTGTTATGCCTATAAGCAGGCGTAACTGTACCTTTCTCCAACCTTGATGTGCTGATGTACTTTCTGCAGACATCTGCATTTCGGGAGATGCTATAAGCTTCTGCCAGAGCAATGAGACAACAGAGAAGCATAATTCCTGTTTCTCTGACAGTACAGATCCTAGGAAAGTTTGAGAACCTCGGTAACCCCCATTCCGATCCATGGTAAGGAAGTTTGCCAAATCAGATGCTTCCACCTGTAAACTAGCAATAACTTTCCCAGATGTACTTGCAACATCACCATTTAGTAGAGCCTCTTCTGCACATTTCAAGAGTGGTCTTGAAAAACCATTTTTCTTATGTGAGGTTGAAGTATTCTTCTTTTCCAAGTTGCCACCATCCGATGAGCTGATGTTGTTTTCTTCAATGTGCTGTTGACCATCTTTCTTTACTGGTGTAAGGGTCAGGTGAGCTTCTAGAGGCTCAGCTTTGTTCACAATGGAGGACACTGTTTTACCATGCAGGTCGATCAAATGGTAAAGGGATGATGCCCTAGTAGAAATATCAGCATCCCACTTACATTGCTTCAGTGCAGATAGTGCGTTTAGGCATGGCCTGGACCGACGAAATAACTCAGAAACATGAGCAGCAACCATAGCGGCTGCAACTATCTCATTTGAACTAAAGCTCCACGAGGTACCAACTGATGATGGCTTCAAGGAGAAAAGAGCTTCCAAGATGCCAAGTATTCTACGAGTATGAAGAATTGCTGAGCTAATGCTATTGTGTAGCTCATTACTGATCCCATTGGTTTTTCCAGGTATGATAATCTTTATGGAGTCTTTTAAATTTGAATGTGTTCCATTCTTGGAAATTAAATGGAACAGCTGAAGCTCACAAGATAAGGCACAGACAGCAGCTAGAACATACGAGTCAAATGTAGCAACAGGTCCTTGTTTCTTCTTGGATCTATTTCTTCCATTGGTTAATCTATTGTCCTCAGTGACCTCAGAAGAATGGTTATCACTACCAGTTGGTCTTTTGCTGCCCCCTGGCAAAGCTTGATGACTGACGCAAACAGTTAGTACTACAAATAGCAACCGGGAGGCAAGGTTCATTGAGGCACAGGATTCAACAAAGAGTGAATGTATCATTGTGCGGAGTTCAGCAACAGCAAGGTTCTTAGATTGACTTCTTGGTTTTCTGGATTGTTCAGAGGTTTCGGAAGGAAAAGTTCTTCTGAGTATAGCTTCAACTGTTGCCACAAATATTCTCATGAGGCATGCTTCAGATGGACTTCCACGAGGTAGATACTCGAATACTTTCAACAGTGGCAAGTATAGGCTCCATGACAAAGTAGGTGGCTGAAGCGGAGCGGCTACAACAATTTCGGGCAAATCAACTGCTGATGAACTCAGAGGTAGCAAACCATAGGCAGCTTCCCAGATGGTACATATTCTCCACTCAACATCAGGACCATGAGCGCACAGCAAGGAAGCAATGCCTTGTGCGGTGGCATCAATAGTGGCTTCAGATGCAGGAACTTCCAGCTTTGGGTAGTTGAAGGTGTAAGCAGGTAAAATAGTCATGCAAAAAAAGGCAGCAACAAGTCAATGCGAAGCTAAAACATGGAGTCCCATGTGGAAGGGTGCATATATTATAAAGACATAGTCTGGTTTCCAACTTTGGTATGTAGTATGTACAATATCAATATTAGCTTATTTGAGGATAATCCTACGACAGTGTGTGCAAAATATTTTGGCAGTCATAAAACATGCTAGAGCACAAAATAAGTGATTAAAGAATTGATAGAAGCATACCGTAGCAGAAAGTATACTAAAATGATCAAATGTTACAATTTTCCATTCAAACAATATGGAAGTTAAATATAAACATTATCTTTATCTATCTGTTGCCATGTTTTAGCTAAACTAATGTAGTAATGCAATTTGGCAACTAACAATGCCTAAATAAGTGTATAATAAGGTGCCCTGAACTTAACTCAATGACAGTGTCTAGAATATGTAGGCTTGAGAAAAGGCTAACTGTGCTTTCACTAGACAACCTTCACCTATAGTATCATCTTAGTACAAAATTTTGTGAAAACTGATAAATAGGAAAATAATACTCGGAATACAAAATAGGTAGATGCAGAAAATACTGCATACCTGTCTTTTGTATGATGATACATAGCCACCCAGTGGTTCATGCTGCACTTCGACTCCTTCGGCATGTCTCAGTGGAGGAAACAGCAATGTTGGTTGGGAGAGTATTCGGAAAAGCAAAGCAGCAGCCGTATCAGCAGCAATACCAGCTCTCATTGACATTGCAGTTCCAATCGCACGCAAGAAATGAAGGTGCAACCAATTCTTTGGAAGCTAAACCAAAAAAGAAAGTCACCACAATTTAAAAAGATTCAAACTCAAAACATGCTGGTATGACAATTTTGCATCATGAGTCATCTTGATTGATAGCACTGAAATGACAGCCTGAGTGAAGTATGTTATACCCGCATGCCAGTAGCATAATCTTCAGCTGCTCTAAGGAGTTCGACAAGCTGTACTGCTGCATCAAGTGCATCTGGGGCCCATGATGGTGGTGCTTCAAGAAGACCAAAGAGCAACCTCTGCGTAGCACTTGGAGTAGCAATTGCATAGTATCTGACAGGAGCATAACACGTTAATAATCATTTGGAAAGTAAATTTGGTATACTGATGGATAGGAGATACCTATGAAACAAGCGAGCATATGGTTCAAGAGGGGGCAGCCCTGCCACCAAATGCTCATCCAAGGGTGTTGTTGGTGGAGGTAGCAGAAGAGCAGGAACAGCTGCCGCAGTTAAATTTGCTGTCTCGTATCGAGCCACTTCCTCATCACAGACACTTAGTATAACTCCAGCTCCATTGGCAACAGCCCATCTGGGGGTGGATGGCATAAGTTGTGGGTGCTTCCCAGATCCTCGGCTGCAAGCTAAATCACCCAGACATGTGTTATCTAACTTTTGTGTTCATGATAAGCACTAGCATCAGTTGTAAGAAAAAAAGTGTCCCACACTCCCACTATAGTAAATTTGCAATTTTGCATGATCTTTTAATCTCGCAAAGCTCATGTGCACTTTGCTCTAACATGGCAGCAAGAGACTGTAAACTTCGAACTAATTTGCTAACAGATCATATTTTTTAAGAATTCAATACTTGGAATCAGGTAAACGTGTGCTCTTGGAAAAAAAAGAATTAGGTAACTTAATGTGAACTCAAAACCTCCAGTCCTTAATGCGCATATGGTAAAACGACTAATATTATTGATTAGGAGGTGGCTATGGTACAAACATTTCTTAGATAACACCAATTTTTTTATATAAAAAAAACGCCCTCTCCCTTAGAGTAGTAGAAGGCAGGAAAATTCAATGTTGAACAAGTGTTTGTAAGTTGCATAAAAAGTAAACAATTGTGCCATAGTCATCTGCTCTGATTTTAATTTATATATCATAACTGCAAAATGAATGGGTAGACACATGATGTGGATAAGATTGTAGGGTGAGCCATATCCTTCAACGATCCATGTTATCACTGTTAGAATTCCCAGTATACCATTATAGGCACCGCAAAAGTAATATGTTCAACCAAAGTGCTTACAATTAGGAGCACTTAATACAAGAAAGCTTCATTTCGTAGTTTAAGGACTTGTTTCAAAGAGGATGTGTTGTACTTTGCTCTAGCTCGTTCACTCTACCGCCAAATGCTAGTAAATCAATACTAAATACTCACGTTTACTATATCTGGCCAAGCAAGTAATTGCGAACTATAGTTTATCTGTCTAGTACTCTGGTTTCCTTTTGGGATTTGAGAAGAAAGCTGTTCTACTATAGAATCCAAAATATCCAGTAACATAGGCATGGTATCTCAACAGAATAAAAGGAAACATTTAATGTTACTGTAATTCTGCAATTTCAGGACATAAAATTTGATTGCCAATTTTACCAACCAGTTGTTGGAGGCTTCAATTCTCCACCAGCTGCGTATTTTCCCATGACTCCACCACACCTAATACGTTTGAAATGAAACAGAGAATAATCCGCAATCTATTAGTTACCAATAGAAGAGTATTCTAGCAAACTGTTGGTTTTCAACAGTAAATGTATATATTCCAACAAGCTGAAAAGCAGTGCAATATAATATTCATGGACAGCAGACTACATACACTCCCATTAGCATACGGCATCACAATAAGGATATATTTCAAAAGCTTGTCTCTTTTTTCCCTTTGCAGTGGCATGCTTGCATCGGGTAGATTCAGACATGCTCACAGATTATGAGTTCCTTCCCTTACACTTGTGCTATCCTAGTTATCTGTTTATTGTTTCTGCTCTTTTTTTCCCTCACATAATTCTACTCTTTCCCATGTTTACTCATTCAACTTAATAACTTACACATACTCTTCCTTCTTATTAATATAGCAATAAAACCAAGGTTGCACTTCTTAAGAAAAAAGGAAGAAGAAAAAAAGAAAATTTAAGTCAACAGAAGAATCAAATACGAATATTATTACTCACCATCTAAAATAGTCACTTCTAATGCCCAAAGGTGCGGCTAGCAATATGTCTGTGATCCAAGGAGATAATGGCCTCAATGGCTTCCGGTCAGGTTCATTTCCTGGAGAATCGCTAGATTTCTTCTGTACAGAATCAGTTGATGTGGCCTGATCAGAGGTGCTGCATTCCACTTCACTATGTTGGCGCTCAACTTTAAAGATTGGCCTATTGTAGTGAGTTAGAACTCTAAGAATTTCTCCACAGGCCAAGGCCCATTGCTCCGAGTACTCTTTCTGCAGTCAAACATACATTTTATGAGTGATAGTAGCTTAGTACTTCGATGAGCATTAAGCAAGAGGATTGAAAATAATATTGAAATGAGCAGCAGTGGCTGAATCTTGTCAACACAGAGAAAAGAACTTAAAAGCTAAAATTAACCACAGCAGGGGCCTCACCTCAGAAGTTTGGCTAAATAAAGAGATGAAGGAGCTGAACGGGGAACCATGCCTATCATAACACAGCGTCCCATCTATGATACATGAAAGAATCGGATGTACAACTGCATGACCATGCTCGGGGTGATGAAGAACAAAAGTTGCTGGACAATGTAAAAAAAAGTATGTCAAATTCTTGTATTGCCTATTGTGTAACGTGTTACGTGTAGCTATGAGAAGTTCATATTACCTAATACTTCATCTACCAAGCGTTTTTCTTTTGATGGATAGCAACTTTGAATGAGCTGCACATACAAAAAAAAGGTGTAAAAGTTTCCACTAAGACGTCGATTTTTCCACAAAAAGTACTAAATTATTCTAAGAGATACAGTACCTGAGCTACATCTTCAGGGAATTGCTCGCTGTCAGCTGTAAACTGGCCAAAGTACTCAACATAGGCCAAAATTTGTGCCTTCAAACAGAAGACACAGCCGAAGGGTCCCAACCAAATTAGGTAACTTCAGAGTTATAGCATATATAACAAAATTCAACTAGCAATATATTTACCTGTTTCTGTTGCACATCCTGTGGTGGGGGCCAGAATAGCGATGAGAACTGGAGCCCATGGATCCACTTCTCATTTGAAGCTGACATACTTGGTAGCTCAAGAGCCTGCCCAAGAAACTAGAGAGAGACTCTCAAAGAGAGAAACTAGAGAAACTGCTACAATTAGCAATTAGAGCACCTGTAATCAACACCGTATTCAAGTCGCCAGTCAGTTCATCCATCTATGCCACCAAAGTCCTACTCTTCTTATGAGCTACTTGCCTCAGAATCAAGAGACTTTCAGCAAGACACTATGCTAATAAAAGTAAGGGACTAATGGCCAATCTAGATGTACAGGAACCTGAATTAGTAACCTCTGTGAATGTGCAATGGCTTGTGTTGTTATTCTAACTATTCACAATTCCAAGCTCACCCCACTGCAAATGATTCTATATAGTAAAATTTTCAAAGAACAAATAAATCTTATCTACATAAGCACACCGAAAACAAGGAAACAAGGTATCACTATGCAAATGTTTAGTTCAGAAAACGTATTCTTTTGGTAAATCTATTCAGTAATCTCCCGTCTTTTCCGCTAAGAATAAAACGTCGACTTCATCTGCTTCTTTGCAAATGATTTCATAGTTGGTCCTAGATGTATTATCTGAGACAGAACACTAGGGAGTCATTCCTTTCTTTTTCGAGGGGCGTTTTTTTAATTTAGATACTACTAACACAATCAAGGAAATAGATTAGCCAAAGTGTAGAAATGGAAACTATGAGATCAAAACAGAACTACCTTACTACAGATAATTTTCCAATAATTATCTCCGCTCTAATAACTTCCACAACCGTAAGTACGAAATCTACACGCCGAAATGACCTCCCAAAAAAGAGCAAACCCAGCTCGAATCCACACTACTAGCGTAACAGCCGCAAAAACCTACCGAATTTCCCAGTAAGCATCCATCTCTCGTTGATCTACCCGATATTACAAAAATATATATAACAACCAGCTCAACCACGCCGCCAAAATTTAAACTGTTTTCCCTTCCAATCCTCAACTTCTCCATTAAAACTATCACCAAAACCTCGCCCGAGCCTACTCACCCACCGGACCAGCGCGCGCCAGAAGTCACGAACAAAAAGGCAGTAAAAAACAAGGGAAAAGGTAATAAATACAGCCCGGAAAACAAAAGGCCCGCGCCGAAAAAATCAGGGGAAGAAATCTGGGGTCACTACCTCGATCGGGCGCGCACTAATCCGGAGCTCCGACAGCGATCCGGCGGCGTCGGCGCGGGGGCTTGCGCGGCGAGGCGAGAGAGAGGCGGAGGTGGAGGAGAGAGAAACGGTGAGGAGCGAGGAGAGGCGAGAAAAAGATTTTTTCGCGATGAGGGGGCGGAGGTGGTGGTGCGGCTGCGTTATTGCACTCCCCGACCAGAAGTGGAGGCCCCACGCGGAGCGACGCTGCCACTGACACGTGGGGAGAGGAAAGTCCGGGCCCGCGCGTCGGTGAGTAGTGTGGGCAGGCGAGTGGGGGCGCGCGGTGCGGGGAGATACTTATTCGGGCGTGCTGGGCTGGGGGCTGGCGGATCCTTGATATTTTCGGGGGCGCATGGCATGGAGGCATGGATGACCGCCATGCCATGCATCGCATACACATGCATTTGCATGTTAGTCCTCGGGTTGTAAGAAATTTTCAAATGGTCCCTAGATGGGTGGTTAAAATGGGATGATGGTTGTGAATAATGCTGAGAGGGGATGGATAGACATGCTCTAGTTGGCAAGCCTTCATTTGCTCTCAACAATAGAGAGGAGAGATTGTTGTTGGGAAGATATTACACGCAAAACTATCGCGAGTCTGAATTTATCTTGAACCATTGGATCTAGCTCGATCTGCACATTAGCCAAAGTAAAAATTTCTCAGCATTCTTAAAGAGGTAGCTTAGAAAATTGTTTATCTCACCTAAGAAAAAATAGAGTAAATACTTGAATAAATTGTTGGCATCATTAAAGTTAGTTAATTCATCAGCATTCTATAGCATTAAAGATGTAATCTTAATGCCACGGTACCGGTACTAAATTGTAAGCCAGTATGATCGCAGGGTATAAAACCCAAGACAATGCAAGAGCTACCATACATTTGACTAATGCTGTACAATGCTATACGAATACGAGTGTAGAACATCATGTAACTTTAATGTTATGGAAGGTCCTACCAGCAAAAGAAATGGACTAGATTAGAATTATTCTAATGACAACGACAATGAGAGAATTGACTGATTAGGCCGTTGACCGTCGGATGGGAGGGAGTGGGCCATCGGACGGGTGCGATGAGATGCGTGCTTTGACATCCTCATTGCTTTACCCGACGGGAATGGCAAGTGTCGTCACGGGGTTGGCAAGTTGAGTGTTGGACGGCTGTGGATGACGGATGTAGATAATTGGACGGTGGTGCCTTGATTTGTTTGTATCTTCTTGCTTTTTTGGGTGGTTAGGCTGTACAGGAATGCAACGGGCAGATGGAGCCATGGAAATCAGTGGCGGACTCAGGACTAAATGTTACCTATGGCGGAATCATCCATGTGAACCAAGAGTATTACCTACAAGCAAAGTAATGATTGCGCTAATAACGCAAATAATAGTATATGACATTAAAAGAAATCAACAAGTACAATCCGTAATTGTAGTGGTCACAAGCCAAGTATACAAGGTTAGTTTGAACTCCGTTCGGCAAGTTACATGGACGGCTAAAATGTCAAACCCCCAAATTGCAGGCATTGAACTAATTTAGACATCATTTCACCGGGTAGAGTGTTAACAATGAAATGAAAAAGGGAAAGTATATTCGGCATTTTATTATATGAAATTGAATGTAAACTATATGTAAACTGGAACACGTCACATTGTTGCAACCATTTGTCTGAGAATTTGAACTATCTAACAGAAGAGTATATGTGCTATTATAAATCGCTAATAGTAGTAACAAAGTAAAAATCAAACCTTGTATACACGAAACTGCTGCTGCCCATCTTTGTCTGAGAATTTCTCAAATGCACCACCTCCTCACTCACCCCTCTTACTCTTTATTTTCTCAAATTTTCATTCACAATTTCACCTCTCTCCCGACCTCATTTGGCTCACTCACGGCGGCTCCTCCCGACCTCCTCCCCCCCGCCTCTGCCGGGTGCGGGAGCCAGCCTCCGGGCTCCTCCCGACCACTACCTTGGCCTCCTCCTCCTCCATGGTCCCTTGTGCCTCCTCCTCCTCGCTCTCCTCATGGTCTCGCCTGGCCCTGCCTCCTCAGCTCCTCATGTCCCCTGGCGCCTGGCCCGCCCTGGCCTGGCCTCCTCCTCCTCATGGTCCTTGGCCCCTCCTGGCCTCCCGGCTCTGGGCTGCCGCCTCCTCCCTCCCGCCAGTAGGGTTGGAGATTGGAGAATTTGAGTTTTGCCAATTGGGGATTTTGGGAACCAGGAGAGAAATGGGAATATGAGAAGCACATGGGCTTAGCTGGTGGGACACGGGTGTGGGCGCTGGCATCCTCCTCTAAGATAGCCTTCTCCAGACTCGAGTTCTCCTCGGCTCGGTTGAACCTCACCGCTATGTAATGCAGATTACAATGGTCGACGCCCCGAGACGGCACGTGGGGTTTGGCACGTATGGGACCTCAGGCCGCCCAAACCTTGCCCTATTCTTTGGGGCACCGATGGAAATGATATTTGCTTCACATGCAGGCACGAAAGCTATAAAAGTTATATATTTTTCCACATGCAAACTAGCATTAGTAAAATATCATCGAGAAAAAAAAAAGAAGGAACGGTGCTAATTTTTTAAACAGCAACATATTACAGTACTAGGAATACTGTTTCGAAGCACATATGTATGCAGTGCCAATCGTCTCGAACCAGTCATATCTGCTTGAAGTAGCAACAAGATTTTGGGAGGCTAAACCCAACATCTTGGTGAATGAAAATGAAAACTTAACACTATCTAATCCATCATCTAACTACACGAGAGTTTTATTAGTTCTAGAAATTTAAGAGGATTCATGGACTATGTCATGCATAGCATGCATTTTGGTCTTCCGCGCCAAGTACTCCCTAGAACATACGGCGGCATCGATCTACAAGACCAGTGGTAGACTCAAGAATAAAATAAAGAGGGTGCTCATAGGGACATATTCTTCTTCTATCTTTACCACTTTGTCCCTAATAGTCGATGGATGATAGTGTTACGGGATACCTAGGGTCCGATTGATGGTAGGAGGTGCTCATAGGAACCTATTCTTTTTCTACCTTCAGACCGCACTCTCTCCCTGATAGTTGATAGATGGCAGTGCTACGGGGTACCCAGGGTCCGACTGATGGTAGGGGTGCTCATATGAACCTAGTCTTCTTCTACCTTCAGACCGTATTTTCTCCCTAATGGTCGATAGATGATAGTGCTATGAGGTACCTAGGGTTTGACCGATGATATGGCTACTCCCACCCTAGCTGCTCCCCTGTTGGGTCCGCCCCTGTACAAGACTACATTATTCCTCCTCCTTCTCCACATGTTCACAAATAGCCAAAGTTGCATCATCAATCGTGCTTAATTTTTTAAGAGAGCAAAACAAAGGAGCATACACACCAATTTACGTAAGACGCTAAGAATACAAAGCAATCGGGAATCTCATGTCAAATATCCTAAGCACCTTCTGCTTCAGAACTATCTTACCACTATAACCGATTCGTGTGGACTTGGCAGCCAAACGGCTCTCGCTGCCAACGTCCGATCTGCATCGGACGGCCCACGGGCGTCCACGTGTCCCGCGTTGACGTAGTGGCCAGGCCACTGCCGAGATGGCGACGGCCGGGGACGTGTCAGAGAAAGGATGGCCCAGGTAGCCACTGTCGGAGGGTGGGCCCTACGTATCTTGTGCGGCAAAGGTGAAAACAATCTGTGTGTGTGAGCCAGCTGGAGCCAAATTGCTTGCACGCAGGTGAATTTTTCTTATTACTGAGGGCGGTGATTAATTGCCTTGGAACATCAAGGATTGTTCTGTTTGTGAATGTGGAGAAGTGAAGCTGTTTGTTAAAGGATTTCATTGGCAAAATCACTTTCCAGCTTGAAATGAAGTGAAGCTGTTTGTGAAAGTTCTGCGGTAATCTTAAATTATTAATTATAGTAGTTAGGGCATGTGCAAAGATACAGACAGCTGTTGTCTATAACAACTTTCTATGTCACCTGTAGACAGCAATATAGACAGCTCATACAATGAGTTATCTTCTCACTTGCCTTTATAGACGACCAATGTTCACCTAGACGCTAGGCGAAAGGTGGGCGGAGGGTGACCGCCTAGCGCCTAGGCGGTGGTCTGTGTAGCCGGAGGAAGAGGGGGACAAGTGAAGAAGAAAAAAGAAAAGAAAAAGAAAAAAGAAGAGAGAGAGAGAGAATTTATCTTCGTTGTCCAGCCCAGCCCAAGCCCGCGTCGATTGAAAGAATGGCCTACAGCCTACCTAGTCCAGTCCGCGTTCGCCCCTTCCTTATCCGCGTGACCGCGTCGACCGAGTGAGTGACCATCCTCTCGTTCTCCGCCTTGTCGCGTTCTCGCTCTCCCATCTCCTATCCTGCCACCACCTCCTCATCCCTATTTTCCATAGCTCTCACTTTTGCTCTCCTCTCTGCCGAGGAGGAGACGACGCGTAGTAGAGGAGGCGGCGCGTGAAGGAGACACGGGATGGAGGCGGCGGGGGGGGATTCGTGGCGAGGCGGCGTCTGAGGGATCTCGAGGAAGAGGCGGCATGACAGAGAGCAGAGGGAGGCGGTGGATCTGGGAAGGATGCAGAGCCACATACCACGGGTGAGTTAACTACCTTTTTCTTCCCACCCGACTCCGCCAGACCCGCAGCCTAGCCACACGAACGCCGCGCCCATCGCCTTGAGCCGCCGCCATGTTTGCGCCAAGGCCGAGGACCGCCTTGTAACACCTTGGACCGGCTAGGTGCTTGGCCTGCCTAGAGCACCTGCCTAGGGGAACACTGTAGATGACACAATCTTTTAATGATTTCATGGACCTAAGACATTTTCTCCGTGGTTCTAGTGATACAGTCGGCTACAGAATTGTAGACAACATATTTCTCTATCTTTATTCTCTTTCATCCACATCAGCTTAAATCCTACGTGACAGAGACTATAGACAGTTGATGTAAGCCCATTGTACATGGCCTTACTTGGATCACCGAGTTGGATCATTTATGCGGATTAGGAGCAAATTAAGAGCCGATTACGTTATTTCTTCTGAACACTACGCAAGGCTCTTAATACTTCTGTGGGGGGAAATATCAATCATACCACCTCCCGGGTGGCGATAACAATGATCATATCGATCCCTTCTTTTTTCCAACATAACACCTTTAGCCATTCGCGTTTTCTCCGCTTACTAGAAAGTGTAATGTGGAAATAAGATCTCTGCTACATGTGTGCAAGATGTATCTTCTTCAATCTATGTACTTCAACTGCTCGAAAGAGTGCACGAGAGGACCAGAGTACCAGTGGAATCAAGACATCCGACCTTTAAAACACCTATATAAGTTGGTGGCCGGGAACACATCAACGTACTCGTCGCTCATCCATGACAAGGCGATGATGAGGAGTACCAAGCAAACTATCCCAATAAACGAGTTTATGGCTAAAATGATATAGTTGTGCGATGAAAAGAGCAAAAATAGTCATTTATGAACAAATTGATAAAAATGACATATGTGTTGCACTCAAATTCTACGGCAGGGGTCTACCGAGTGCCTACCGCGAAGCCATGTGGTGACCTCCCATTCGTGGCGGCCAGTAGTCACACACCCTTTCCAGACGGTGATGACGCAGCAGGATGGCTGCAGCACGGTGGGGCTCCTGATGTGTATTTTGAGTGTGACAGGGGGTGTTATTTTTACTATTTTATTGATAGAGATATTATTTTACTATTTTGTTTTAAAATGATGCTAAATAAGCCAAAATCTACCTGGTAAACTATGTCAGCCACATGGTGCAAGTGCAAGCTAGCGCAACCCTGGCCCGGGGGTGGTGGTGCTGGTGTCCTCGCTAGGAAAACCGCGCCTTGTGTGGCCACTGGCCTGTTTCGGGGGGAGCGCACAAGGTTCAGCCCGCAAACGCTGCAAGCCAATGGGAGCGGAGGAAATGATATTTATCGCGCCGGCCAACGTGGTGGGCCAACCCGTTAGCGCATGATGCATGCATGGATGGGTGTGTATCAGCGTATCGCTCGGGCATGGGCGTGGGAGCCATGTGGGCCCTGCGGGCGGTTCACGAGGAGGGTGGGTGGAAGGAGTCCACGGGCTCGGGTGGGATTTTGCCATGTTGCCTGTGAGAACCATGCTGTCAATTCCTTTCCGGTGCAACTACTCAAATGAATGTTTCGATACTGAAAACCGACGTACTGTTCAAGAGTATAATATAATAATATACTAGCCACGTGCATGTGCGTTGCAACAAAAAATTAATTTTTGCATAGAATATATTGTTGTAGCTCACCAATCTCCTTTGCTTAATAGAAAACTACAACACATAAAGAAATTATAACTTGTGCAATACTTGCTTTGAAAAATAGGGGAAAGGAAAATACAGGAGAGTTGCATCTCTGTGGATATCATGGGGATATACCCATGATCTTAGGATGATGAAACAATTGGCAATGTGGCTTTTGGTTTGAAGTTTCAAGTGTTTTCGACAAAGTTTGATTCTGTCGGTCAAGGCATTCGGCCAGGCTTTTATCTTGAATGTTGATTTAAGTGGTGAGTTGATTATAGGTTAGGTCATATCCATATTTGTTAATGCATATGTGTTGTATATTGCATATTTTGGCTAACGTGGATCAAGTTGTGAAGAACTTGTTCCCAGATTCGTGTTTGCTTGTCTATTGCTGTGCAGGTGGCTTGCAGGTCAATGACGGTCAACGGCGAGGAGAATCGGGACTAAGCTTGGAGAGCTGAGGTCCAGAACAATCATGGATGCGGGGTGAGGTCAAGTGACTCAAGCGTGGCGCAGAATGGACAAGGATGACCGAACGGGCAGTTCGGTGCGACTGGTTGGATCAAGCGGCGCGGGAGTCGTTGCAAGTGCTCATTGGTGCCGGTGGGATCCAGACGGGAGAGACTTGACGACATGGAGCTGTTGATCAACCTATACGTGGCGAAGCGGGCGATTGCTTCAACAGGATTGGACTCGGTCTTCGGAAAAGATCGAGAAGGGGTATTTTGGTAATTTTACCAAATACCGCCTTGGTGGCCTTTTGACTAAGCCGCGGCGCGGATCGGCGCATGGTGAAGCGGTTTAGATCAATCGACGATGAAGACGGCGCTTTGAGATGCGTGCGTGTGTGTTCCGTTGATGTTGGGCCTTAACGGAAGCCCATTAGGTTTAGCTCCAATTCTAAAAGGGTTTTAGGGTTAAGAGCTGCCTGTATAAAAGGAAAGGGAGATAGGTCATTCGGTGGGCTGCCGCTGGTGAATAGGGCTGCTAAGAAAAAAGGGGAGCCTTTGTGTGGCGGCGCCCTGTAGACCACAAAGAAATTACAACCTTGACGGCGGCGTCCCCCAACATTGTGCTCAGGAAAAAGGAGATCTTGGTAGCGACTGTAGGGGAGCACCCGCAAGATCCGGAGTTTGGCGGTGGCCTGAGCGCCCGCAAAATCAGTAACCCCTGGCAGAGAGAGGAGTTTGTGGCGGCGGCTTGTATCCTTGTGAAAAACAGAAATCTTGGGCGGCCGCTGCTTAATCAAGTAATCGCGTTTTGCCTCTTGCCTGTAGCGACCGTGTCCTTGGTTTTAATGCTAGCGATTCCTTGTTTGAGTTTTTTATTCTCGTGGCGGCAAGACTTGTTGAGTAGTTTATTTCTTGGTCTTTGTTTCTCTGTCGCGGCGGCGGTTTGTGTGTGCTTCAGAGAGCTCAGGAGAGCTCGCAAAACCGGATCGAGGATCCGCTTGTCGCTCGATAGTATTCTTTGTGGGTGCAGCTTTGTTTTATTGCCATTCTGTTAGCTGCGATTTCTTTTGTTTATTCTTGTCATTTTCTTTGTTCGGTTTTGATTAGTGCGGTCGTTATCAATCTTTGGGTGTGGATCTGTTCTTTTTGCCTTGGCTGCTTGTTGTTTCATCTGAATTTTGCTGCGGCCGAGTCCTTGTAAAAACCGAGCGTGGCGGCGGCTGGCAATACCGTAGTAGTCCTGGCGGCAATACCATATCGAGCATGGACGGCGACTGTGATTGTTGATGTGTTTTGTTGCGCCCTTGAAAAATCTGGAGAAAGTAACATTGGGCGGACGGAGCTGGCCCGTAGAAAAGGAGGCTTGGCGGCGGCCTTTGGCCCCTGAAAAATTGCGTGGCCTGAGGGAAAAACAGCAGAGCCTGGCGGCAGTAGTGATTGACCCTGGCGGCTTGAAAAAATTGGTAGCGCTTGGAGAGCCCAGGTGGTATTGTTGTCTCGCATAAATCGAAGCCTCAGAGAAAAAAAACTTGGGCGGCGGCTTGTTCTTGGCTGCTGTCGGTTTCCTCACGCAAAAACATGGTTTGCATTGAGTATAGTTTTTATTACTTGAGCTGCTTTTTAGATCCTGTTTGTGGCTGCCATTTTCCTTGCGTCCCTGCTCTTTGATGCGCCTGCTGTATTGATTTGCTAGTTGTGTCCGAATCTGTTTCTCTGTGTATATTTGATCGGCAATTTTTATTGGCTGCAAACTGGCATGAGTGATTGGATATTGGCGCCGGCAGCTTACTGCTTGTCCATCGGCTGCCTCTTTAATGCGAGTGATGCGCTAGTTTCAACTCCCTGCTGATTGCTGTTTTTTGTATTATTTTATTACCGTGAGCTGCCTCCATTGATGCGAGCTAAGCATTGGGTTTGTTTACCAGTGAGCTTTTGTTTTAGTTTGTTCTAGTAGTGTGCTACAGTTTTAGGTTTAATTAATTGCTTGTCTGGTATCTCCTGGAGAAAAACGATCTAAGAGTTTTTGTGATTTGTTTATTAGCTAGCAGTCAAAGCTTTTGATTATTTGCTTGCTTTTGAGTTTTGTCAATTAGCTGCTACACTTTCTACTTGGGCTTTGATGTGAGTTGTTTTTGGTCTTTTACTTCGGGGTTTGATCGGATTCAACACACGTCATCCGCTGTGTCTGTATACAGATCTTCATAGCTTTTATAGCTATTGGAGTGAAAGTAGTGTTGAGTTCGATCGAGGTGAAAAAAGAGAAAGCGTCTATTCACCCCCTCTAGTCGCTTTTCTAGGTCCTACAATTGGTATCGAGCCAAGTTTGCTCTTTTATGATCTTCACCGATCTTTGAGCATGGCGACAAATATGAGGACTTGTGCGCTTCCTTGCATCTTGTCGTGGTTCTTTACCAATGGTGTTGGTCGTAACAAGACATTTGAATGTATGATAAGTCTAATGGCGATGGAGGAGGAAGTCTCCTGTGATATCTGTGGCAAATCCTTTTGTTTTGATTGTCCTAGTTTCAGGGATGAGTCACTTTTAGAGCCCGAGGAGAAGAAGCCCAGTGGCGTATGTGCAGCAGTGATTGAGGATGAGAATGATGAAGAGCATTTTGAGGATGATCATGATGATTCTTCCGAGGACGATTCCCTACTCAAGCTAAGCAAGGTGAGCAAAGAAAAACTTATTGATGGCTTGATTTCATATGAATACAAATTGCATACTCTTAGGAAGAAAATGAAATTGCTGAAAAGAGAAAAGAATGATTTGTCTCATGAGCTCTTTGAATTGAAAACTCCCATGAATGCTTATGATTCATTGCTTGTAGACATGGAGAACTTGAATAACTCTCTTGTATGCCTAAAAGCTGAAAATGAATTATTGAAATCAAATGCTTCTATGCCATGTGATTCTTGTATTGCCTTACATCATGAGCTTGACAATGCTAAGTTAGAAATAGGCAATCTTAGATCTATGGGTAGAAATGATTGTGATTCTTGTGTAGGCATGCTTGCTGAAATTGAGAAGCTTAAATTGACTAATTCCATGCATCTTGAGCAATTAGAAAATGCTAGGGCTGAGATTATTGAAATTGAACCTAGGCCTTGTAGCATGTGCTTAGAACATGAAAAATTGCTTAAGAATGGTTTAGTCTCTTGCAAGAATTGTGCTTGTTTAGAAACTGAAATTGATGCTTTGAACTGCATGCTTAATTCGAAAGCATCATTAATTTCTTGCACATCTTGTATTTCTTTGAAGAGCGAAATCGAGTCTTTGCGCGATGATATGAGCGCCAAATCATGTGACTCTTGTATTTGTCTTCACTCCGAGATTGATGTTTTAAAGATCTCTCTTGCATCTTTGCATTCGGAGTTGAAGTCTTCTTGTGCCAAATGTGAGTCACTTGATGTTGGTTTTTGTGGCATCGCTTTGGATAGCTCTCCTTTGGTGAGTTCGACTCTTTCGGACTCTTCTTGTGTTGTCCAACGGATTTCAAAAGATAAATGTGCTTCTTTCTCAAATGGTACTAAATCTTTAAAAGAGAAGTACCATTGCACATTTTGTAAGAAGAATGGACACACTCTTGGGTTTTGCTTTCGCCGTTTGAAACATGAGCGTCGAGTGCATCTTCGTACCTCTAGGAACACACATAGCCTTTCTCATGGCATGTACGGGTCTAGTGTCGATACGAGGACGAGTCATGATGCTAGTTCTTCTAAGACTTCTTCTTTGAGCCATAATGGTGCTTCGTCCTCTCGGACCGTGTCTACTAGTAGACCTTTACACCATTGCTCATTTTATGGGAAGAATGGACATCATGTGGATTTCTGCTTTCGGCGTGCAAAACATTTGCGTCAAGCTCATGCTTCTAAGTCTCCTAGTGGGCATAGTCTTTCTCATGACATGCACACTAAAGAGCCAAGCACGAAGACTCGCTTTGTTGATAGCTTCTTTGACATCTTTTCTAGTGGTGTCGGACAGCACCGTGGACATGGTTTGCATAGTTTTGGTTTTGGTCCACGAGCTGCCCCGAGGCAGGATTTCCGCCGTTGTCCAAGAGGTGGACCCCGTTTTGTTCATCGAGGTACTCACCCATGGCGAGGTTGTGTGAGTTCTTTTGATGCTTCTGTTGGTTCTCATCTTGGTGCTTTCAAGCAGGCCATTGCCGCTTTTCTAGAGATGGACCTCGTTTTCCTCTTCGAGTTGTCCACTCGCGGTGTGCCTCCAAGGATGAGATTGGATCTTCTTGCATGGACCATCATTTGCATCATGCTTGAATATGTTCGGGGTTTGATCGGATTCAACACAGGTCATCCGCTGTGCCTGTATACAGATCTTCATAGCTTTTATAGCTATTGGAGAGTAGTGTTGAGTTCGATCGAGGTGAAAAATAGAGAAAGCGTCTATTCACCCCCCCTCTAGTCGCCTTTCCGGTCCTACAATCTCGATCCAAATAATTTATAGCAACCTTTTGTTAGTGATTTCACTATCACAATTATTTTGCTTGGAGTACCTGTAACTACGACACATGTGATTTCTCTTCAGTATTGACCAGGTTCAGGATGACACTCAAGAAGTGCTTTCTTTTCATCACCAACCTCACGAACATGCTAGTATATGTTCCTGGTTGTCCTGGAATGGAAGGCACCACCAGCTCATGTTAAATGCAGTCGGTCGCCGCGCCACCCGAGTGTGCCGGAAGCGGTATCGACCTCTGCGCCGACGGGCCGTCGTGTGCATGCCGGCCGGACTGTTTGGTCGGACCGGCCCGGACATGATCGTCCCGCTCGTGTTCGCCGTTGGGTTCACAACGGCCGTGGGGCTGTGGGAGGATGACGGCAACGACGAGGCTGCAATAGTACAAGTGTAGGCTATAATGCTTGTGTTGTATATATGGATCTTGGTTTTAAGTTTCTGATGTTTTCAATTGCAAGAAAGCATAGACAAATCTTTCTGAATGTTGTAAAACATCCAATGGCCACGAGACACTGAAAGAATTGAAGAAGTTTCAAGCAAACACAAATATGAAAGTAGGATGATAGCTAGGCCAAAATCCAGAACTGAACAGCATGTATATTGGACAAATATTAACAAGAGTACAGGTTGATCTTAGCCATGATCCAAAGAAGCATGAAGAATTTATTTCTGAATAATATGTGTTCACCACTTCACCGTACGATATTTTCCTACTACTACTGCTGATACATATTCAATCAATCACTTGTAGTAGTAAAACAAGGAATAAGAATTAGTGGGTGGCTGGGTGCATAAGAAAATGTACGAGCACTATCAAATCAACCAAGCATTTCTATGTTGTTTCCTCCATGATTGAATGTTTCAAGTATAGATTTGCTGGCCAAATTTAAACAAACTAAGTTTGACTACAATACCTCAGTGAATGCAGGTGCCAAAGCAGGCAATGGTACGGGCGCACCACTTCATCATCTTGCTCATACCAATACCTATATCACACAACCACAAATCAGAACTACTGAATACAACACAATTGCAAAGATGGAGGAGGAACCCCTGACATCATTTACCTAAGCCCACTACCTTTCACCATTTCCCTCGTGCATTGCTGCAACCAAGCATTTCTATGCATGCAGATAATATAATTGTGACAATAGCGGTTATCTCTCATGGAGTCATCACGAGGCTCGATCTCCTCGCGACACGTCGCCATGAGGCGACGAACGGAGGATGCACTCTCCAGCGAGGCTTCTTCGAGAAGACTCCATCCTATGGATAACAACGACCAATATTTTTCATCATTTATCTGGACATTTATTTGGATGCTGGCTCGCATGTACTGATCAAATCCGAGTACTACTTTTAACTGAATATCCAAAAGTACTCGCCATTGTTTTATCAAAACGTGGATCTCTTCTGGGATAACACGATTGCTTTACCGGTTGAACTGCCGACTTACAACCACCTGGTAGGATCCCTCTACCTACCACCTGGACAATTCGAAAAGTAATCTTTTATCTTCAGGTGGGAGGATGATCTTATTCAATAGTTGCTTAAGTAGACTCTTCATCTATACAATGGGTTTTTACAGATTGACTAGGGAGACCCACAACAAAATGGATTCCATTATATCCAGATTCTTTTGGAGAGGGGCAAGTGACAAATTCAAATACCACATGGTAAATTGAAGGGCTGTGTGCAGACCAAAAGATTTTGGAGGCTTGGGGGTGATTAATACCAGGCTGATGAATATGTGTCTTTTATGCAAATAGTTGTGGAGAATGAATATGGCCAAGGATAAACTGTGGTTCAGGATTTTGAAAATAAAATATTTTCCTAGGGGGATTTTAGAGACAATATGCCTCTCAGAGTGTCTCATTCTGAAAATCCCTTCATAAGGTTAGATCCTTGTTTAATTGGGAGGATGCTAAGAAGATTGGAGATGGGAAGGTTATTTTCTTTTGGAAAGATGTTTGGTTAGATAATTTTCCTCTGAAAATCAGATTTGACAGACTGTTTAATATCAGTTCAAATCCTGATATTACTGTGTCAGATTGTTTTGAGAATGGGGAATGTCTCAACAAAATGGATTCCATTATATTCAGATTCTTTTGGAGATGGGCAAGTGACAAATTCAAATACCATATGGTAAATTGGAGGGCTATGTGCAGACCAAAAGATTTTGGAGGCTAGGGGGTGATTAATACTAGGCTGAGGATGAACTGTGGTTCAGGATTTTAAAAACAAAGTATTTTCCTAGGGGGATTTCAGAGATATTATGCCTATCAAAGGGTCTCAATTATAAAAATCCCTTCATAAGGTTAGATCCTTGTTTAATTGGGTGGCTGCTAAGAAGATTGGAGATGAGAAGGTTATTTTCTTTTGGAAAGATGTTTGGTTAGGTAGTTGTCATCTGAAAATCAGATTTGACAGACTGTTTAATATCTGTTCAAATCCTGATGTTACTGTGTCGGATTGTTTTGAGAATAGGGGATGTAATATTACCTTTATTAGGTAGTTTGGTAGGGATGAGGAGGATATGTGGAATAGTTTGAAGAATGCTTTATATGGGGTGGAGCTTAATGTTGAGAAAGACAGAGTGGTGTGGTGCTTGGAGAATTCTGGAAGATTTTCGGTTAAATCTTTGTACAGACACTGGTCTTTTGGAGGTGTTACTCTTAGGAGAAATCAGAAGCTTTGAAAGAGCAGGATTCCCTTAAAAGCGAAAATTTTCCTTTGGCTATCATACCAAAACAGGATTCAAATAGCTTCTCAACTCAAGCTGAGGAATTGGAAAGGGTCTGAAAACTGCAGTCTGTGTGGTGCTGTAGAGGATACTAATCATGTCCTTTTTCATTGCGTTCTAGCCAAATTTACCTGGGTGCGTGTTAAAGAAATCAAGGAGTGGAAATGTACCCGGATTCTTTAGATGATTTTCATCATTATTTGTTAGATAATAGGGGTGCTAACAGATACCACATTTGTTTATTCAGTTTTGCAGTTTTGGCTTGGACGTTTTGAAAAATAAAAAATAAAACAGCGATTAAGGAGATTTTTTTCTAAGCAACCTTCTGAAGTTATATCCAAATTTGTGTCATGTTTGCAGCGATGGTGGGCTTCGATCAACGCAGCTAGGCAAGTGGAGTTAGATAACTTGATAAATTTGACTGAAAGCTGTTTGAAGAACTTTTGTGCTGGACAAAGTAGTTTTAGATGAGTTTAGTCTGTCCTGAACTTTGCTGGTGTTTGTTAGAGGTCTTTCTGATGCTATCTGTTATTTGATGAGGTTGTATCTTTCTTATGATTTTAGTAGCTGATGTGTTGGTTCATGGTTGAGCTGATCTCCCCAACTTTGTTCCGTTGTTGCTTTTTTTTGTAAACTCGATATTAGCTTCCTATAAAAATTAGGTTTTCCGTTAAACAAAAAGATTGCTCACTCGGAATTCTGGACACGCCGCATGGTTTTGGTGCGCCCCACGCGCCGGGGAATTCGTCGTCAGACGTTCGATGCGGACCCCGCGCGCGCTGCTTTCGCGGACGAAGAGGCGAAAACCGAACCGGCGACCCCGTTGACACGCAGCGCGTGGCGGGAATCGTGTCGGAATTGCCGTGCGGATCTGAGGCTGCCGCGCGTGCCACGGTTCGCCGACGCAGGCCACAACCGCGGTTAGGTTGGCCCACGCCATCCGAGGGCCGTGTGATTCGATCACAGATACCTAATGGAATGGTAAGAAAGAAGGCACGCGTGCGGTTGCGTGGCTTCTCTTTCTCGTGGCGTTTTTCAGCTTCTGCTTTGGTCTATGATTAGAGTATGTACAGTAGTAGAATTGTAGAAACATTGATGTCTATATACTATTTCATGTTATCTACGGATAATTTATGTTATCTACGGATAAGACTGAAGACAACTTCTACGATAGTTTGTCTCTATGGGATACCATAATCTTTTAATTATTAGATAAAAATAGTATCTGTTATAGACAACAATTCATATAATGTTATTTTATATTGTCTATTGGGTCGTCTCTTCGTAAAGGAACAGCCAAACTCTCTATCCCATGTCAATTAAAAATTGTTCGTAGACATCCGTGGCACCATTGAAAATTTTCTTAGCATTGCAGCGTGAGAGAAAAACAGAAGGCCGTGGGATGGGCTGGCCCAGCAGAATATAGCCAGTCCGTATTCGTTAGCCCAAAACAGGGAATTCCAAGTGTGCATCTGTTGGGCCTGGAACTGGAAGGTGAGAAATGCGTTGCTTGTTCCTACTAGTTGTCTTTTTTTAGATCACTTACATGTCAAATTTATCACCCTCCCAGGCATTTTTTCTTCAAGAATTTTTTTTTCTTGCGAGGTCAGTGTATTCTAGAACCTTAGGAGCAGCGGCGGACCTAGGATTTTACCTCAGGGTATGCGACGCTAAAAATTTTCTTATGCAATTCGGTAAACCATTTATAATTCGATAAAACCATATTCTAATTCGGTAAAGCAATATTCTAAAACCATATAAAGCGTTCCAATGAATACAAAATACTTCAAAATATAGCTAAAGAAGAGGCTTACAATATTACTTGTTGATCCGTCGCTTTCTTAATGACATGAATGTCTCCATTATATCATCTTCATCAACTTGGAGGAAAATATCCCGCTCAATAAATGTGAGTAGACAATCATCCAAAACAGTATCACCTAGTTTATTCCTTGATTTTGTTTTCACTAAAACCATCCGAAAATACCCTTTCAACGCCGCAGCTTGCCACCCAGAAAAGCAATACTAATTTGAGAAGCAAGTACACCATATCATACACTTTGTGCCTATTTGTTTCAACAAGCTTAACTGAGAGATCAACAATGTTGTCTAGCCCTTGGAAGCGTTCATCTCGTTTCATGTCATCAATATAATTGTCAAGTTGCAATTCTAGTTGTAGCAAATTGTTTTGGAGAAGTCAAGACGATAAAATTCAGCCAATCTACGTACCTTTTGTGCATCAAATGAAGCGAAGGACTGGGAAGGACTAAAGGCTGACATACAAGAGAGTAGCTCCATATTGATCTCATCAAACCGATTATCAAGCTCTTGACTAATTTGATCAATGACACCAATGTACACTTCTCTTCTAAAATGGTCATCATTTATTTGGTTTCGGGCACGGGCATACCTTGCTGATTTATTCCAGCATGCATCTTGTAGCGTCTTGGCGTCAGCAGGTTGAAAGCATTTGAAAGCAGATTAGCCGCAATTTGCTTCATCTTTCTTTTTTTTCACATAAAAAATTCTATTATGTGTCTATGACGGCTGGAGCCCAGGGTATGCAGTGGCCCACCCTGCATACCCTGTGGGTCCGCCCCTGCTTAGGAGTACTTATTTACTAGGCTTGCGTGCTTGGTAAAATATATGATTCTCGCTGCGTCAGATATATAATGGGTAACGCCTTTTGAGTTAGCCATGGCCGTCATTATCTCACCATCAGAGCCTTCAACTACTAGCATTCCTCGATATTGCATGCACTAGTAGGTATCAAACTCAAGACATTTGGTGCTGATACTAGTAGAGTTCCACGTACTGAATGTTCACGCAAAAGTTCGAGTTGTCGAGGAAAAGTGCCTTCTTCTAAAGACTATCACTGCTACCCTTGAAGATTCTAATTAAATAGTGCAACAAGCCCTTGTTCCTAACATTCTTCTGGAACTGAATACAACTATATACGATTCTTCGATACAGAACAGGTCGAAATGGTTTCAACCCTCTTGCAGACATTGATGATCAGTGCATGGACAGCTGCAAGCAGAAAGGAATAAAGGGATGGAGAGAGAGAGAGAGAGAGGGACAGAGAGAGAGAGAAAACTGCACTCCACACCAGAGCACACACAGACACCGCAAGCTATGCTGTCCATGCGACCAACTTTTCACTGTTTCACCAGATCCCAAGTTGCTCCCGACTTCACCCTACGTACCGTACGTACAGTAGTACCCACCACCAGGCACTCAAGCAAGATGCAACACAAAGTCTCCCCATTATTACTCTACTCAGTACTGCTATTACCACCAGCCTAACTATAATAACGCACGCACACACGCATGCAACATCACGACGACACTGGAGTGCGCGGCAGACGCGAGTTTGGTATCTGATCGATCAGCAGGACGTACGAACGCAAGATTTTCGACTGAACCAGCCAGCAGTGACGGCCGGCAATGGCGGCGGCGGCGGGCTGGCTACCAGATGAAGTTCATCTCGGCGTTGGCGCGCGCGGCCTCGTCGTCGTCGCGGGAGGGGGAGTGGACGTGGCGGCCCTCGTAGGTGGTGATCACCATGCGGGGGTCCTCCGCCAGCCGCTCCACCCGCTTCTTCACCCGGCAGTTGTCCTGCGTGCACCGGTAGTAGCTCCTGACACAGTGACGTAAACGCACACAGCAACTCATTAGCCAAACCAAAAAAAGAATGAGGTTAATCGACTAATTATGGTGTTTTTTTCTTTGGTTAGGTTAGGTTGCTCGATCGAATAACACACCAAACGCCATTATTAATGAACCCCGGGTCTTTTCTCTTTGTCAGTTGTCTCGCTGGTACTTATCCGAGCAGGGTCAGACCCAAATAAAACTGAGTAGGTATCAGACCCACTTAAATATTAGTTTTTAATGAAGTAGCCTAACGCCCCGCTTATTTATTTATTTTACCTGGTCCGCCCTGTCTACGAGTAGCCGAGTACGTAGCTCGATCACCAAACTGCTGATTCTACGAAACATGGCGGAGTTTCAGAATCCTATGAAGTGCCGCTTTGATAAGCACTGTTAGACGTACGAACTAATAATCATAGTATTTCAGCAAGAACTGTTACTAATTAGTATCATGGACAAATGACACACGGAGCAAGTGGCCCACAGTAGACTAGCTAGCTAGAATTCCTCCCTACGCACAGTCTAGAACTCGCTCTGTTTGTTCGCTAACTGGGAGTGGTACTAGTACTACTCTCTATACTACTACTCAATTTTTCCCGGTGAATATACAGAGGTAGTAGGTGACGTACACCGATCTTGGAAATTCTCAATCATGGCCTGACACATCAACAAGGAAAAAAAATATAGAGATAACAATATTCCAGTCTACCCAGCTGGTAGCATCATTCCTCATCTCAGCCTAAGGGGCATAGATTGCGAGAGATGTGGTAATAATTACAGGGTACAAAAAACTTGGGCCCTTTGCAAAGCTCAAATCCACCTTTTCATCATCATCTCATGCCCCTTCACCAAACAGTAAAGATTCCCGGCCCCTCCCACAGCCAGCCAGATCAAACAGATATCACTCACACACCAAAAAAAAATCATTTTAAAACATTTTCTTATATATACAAATAATCCGGTAGGGCCAGAGCAGGCATGGCAACTCCTTAAAACAAAAGCAAAACGAAATCAAATACTCGTTATCAAAGCCGTCTAAATCAATGACAAAATGGTGAGATTTCTTCGCTGAATCGACGGTGTATAATACTAACGTCGCTAATATCGTATGTCCCACCAGATTATATATCATCCTTGGGCTGATTTGATGGCTGAGATCACGAAATCATATTCACTAATCCAATTACCGCGCGCAGGATTCGAGGAAAAAATCTGGTTAAATAATCAGGGCCTCCCAGTCCTCACCTGCTAGGCAAGGTTCCCTATAGCTAGATAAATAAAGAAAAAGAGAGATGATTGCCAAGATTTGCCGGTTGATTGGAAAAGTCATGGACTTGTAGTGGTGTGAACAAGAGGCCAGAGGGGAGGAGGGTTTCTGAGTGGCATCATTGCACGGGACTAATCAGATTGGACTGGATGCTGGGCTCATGTCGACTGGTGTGTGGGTCAATGCTTTGGCACTGCCTGCCATGATCACTATCACACCTTAGATAGATTGTTCACACATACTCCTACGTGTTTTGATCTGGCCACCGAGGAGATATATATCGTGTCATGTCATTTCCAGTACTTGAGATTACGCGTCTAACTCAAGTTGTTTTTGGAAAAGTAATATATATATATAGACATGAACCCTGCTTATTAGCTAGTATTATGATAAAAATGATCCTCTTTTTTTTTGTGTGTGGCCATCGATAGTTGTTGTCTACACATGGATGGTGCAGTGAGCATGTTCGACCAAACTTGTAGTTAGGATGTGCGTCGTTCTCTACAGACGGGCTCGAGGTCCCTAGTTGAAATGGACTAATCGATCGATCGAGCTTTTGTTGAAGAAAACATAACAAGGTTAGTCGGGAAAAAACTTTATCTTGCAAAATATCATTTTATAGGCAAATTAAAACGGAAACCTAATATCTGCAAATGAAGAAATAAACAATTGGTCGATGCTTAAACAGAGAACTTAGAATAGCAAGCAGCCAAGCACAAACAAGTAGTAAAAATGATGGAATAGGAACATGTTTGTGATTTTGTATGAGCAAGCTAGGTACCTTATCCATATTAACGATCCCATGCTGCTGAGCTATACATATCTTGTGTTGATATAGACAAGATTACACAGTAGGGTTCAATTTAGGAGGTATATATAGACAGGCAGGGGACCGGGCATAACAAAGTCATCTTAGGACCAGCTTTGCAAACACTTTTTCCTTTCGAGATCCAATGACGAACACTTTAGGAAAAGCTTACTGTAGGAGTGCACAAAGGTTTGTGAGAATTCTCTCTGCTGGTTTCCTACTTGCAAAAGTGCACTGAATTGTATATAAAGTTAGTTTCTGTAGAGAAGTCTCTTAGCTTTTCGTTTCTTCTTTCCTTGATTACATTGAAACTTTGCACTAACATTCACTAAAAACAAAATAATTACTGACAAAGTCAAACTGTACAAACCAGCTAACCTTGATCACAATCAGACTGTAAAAATTCTATAAAATTATACAGAGTTAAAACAGACTATTTAATTTCTTTTGAAGAAAACTAAGATTATTATCGTCTTCTAATAACTTTTGTATTTATAAAATCTCATTACATAAAAATTGGATATCAACAACTTTTAAAAAATACGATATTAAGTAAATCTCTAGACAAAATAAAATTAATGTAATACAGACTAACCAAACACATTTGCAAATCTGATCGTTTTGCAGTGAATAAATTCATGTTCGCGTTCCCATTCTCGTGCAGCAAAATATATTCAGCGGTCACATCAGAATTCAAAATATATGCCATGGTTAAACTACAACTCCTGTCTTGATTGGTGTTTTAAAAAAAATCGGTAACATAACCACATCAATTTTAGGATAATAATTTTAATTTTTGACAGCATAGGTGTACTTTTCCTTCCTTGCTTGAGATTAAAATATGCATTTTCCATATATTTGATACATATGATCAGAGTAGTTAGACTTATTGATCTCGTTTGAACAAATAAGCTCGAAAAAATGGATGTATACCATAATTGAGCTCAGAAGCATGGGACATTGTACTGTGAACTGCAAGTGCAAGTTTAAATCTGCTTCGGGCTATGTAAAATCATGGCAATTCCAATTTACGTTGAAAAGACATAAAGGAGTACATCATCTCTGACAGTTCATGCATGTTGAAGCAGATAAATTAATCTTTTTTCATATCGCCTTAAGAAAAGAAAAAGGCGAAATTTGACATGTTATGATGTTTGACTCTTTTTTTAGATATATAGGATGCTTGACTAGAGTTCGAACATGTGAATACAAACTGGAAAATATGGACAAGAACTAGGGACTTCAGTTAATCCTCAGGGGCTTTCAGCTCCCAAATGAGTGTGCTGTTAATGTGCAAAAACCTTGATATAAACCGGATGCAGTTCAAGGGGGATTTGTAGTTCATTTATTTAAGCAGCTCAAAGCAAGTGTTGACTAATATAATGAAATCCTATAAACTCAACTTTCTACAGCACATGAGAAGCAAATGTGAACATTAGCGTATCCATGGCAAGAAAACTGACGATAGAGTATTCAAAACTAACTACATTCAAACGATCCCAAATATGCTACCAATAATCAATCAATAATGGTACAATATACATTAGTTATTACACTAGGATATGATCAGTGGCGTACGAGGATGAAAATAGAGAAGGTACCAATAGGACAAAGTTATCATAAAGTAAGCTAACAAACATACATTTAAATGCTATGTGTAATTCAAATTGATACATAAATTATGAGAAACAAAGCTAAAATAGAAAATACATTAAATGTACTATATTAATAATGGATAGTGTGTTTCGAAAGTCCAAAAATATGCACAAGTACTAATCTTAATAACAAAATTAACTAGATTTATGATGCAAGTAATGCTAGAGGTACTAGGAGGGTGCCAGGGTGCGACGAGCGGAGCCAGTGCTCAAGCCCGCTCGCACCCCCGCGGTGGATCCGCCACTGGATATGATGTGCGTAATCTTCTGGAAAAGCACAGTAGTGTTCTTCTAATTGACAACTGCTACTAAGAAGAACTAGGGGAATATATTATTAACATAAGTAACAAACAACACAATTACCCATGACGAAGAAAGTTAGTTCATACATATACTTAAGCGAACCCTAGCTAGCTAGTAGTAAGAGAAGAAAGCCGTGGTTATATTTTTTAAGCATGTAGCCGTGGTTATATTTTTTAAGCATGTTATCGTGTATTAGTGTTCTTTAATGTAAACGCCGATCTAAATAGAGTCATAGGTAAATTAAGTTTGAGAAAAAAAACAGTTTAAAAGGATGTGTTATTGCGAATTTATGTTTGTTTTAAGTTGAAAAACAACCAAAGAACACTTCCAAGAAAATTTCAATTCATTTAAAGTGCGGTCATTAAACTATTTACACTTGAAATATTATATATTGAACAACGATAATACTCTGAAATCTGAAGTTTTGCAAGTGGAATTAACAAAAAATATCAATAGACCTGTTAATTTAGGGAGAAACTAAATCCGTACTATATAGCACTAAGCATTTTTCTTATTAACTGATAACCCTTGTTAATTAAGTTGTGACTTGTGAGTTAATCTCCAACTTGGACATCAACTTAATTCCCTCCGAACGAAACCCTTAAATATTCCTCACAAAATATCCCCAAATTTTAAATTTACAATGGATAAAAATGGTATCATAAAACCGATACGGCCGATTCATATATAAACTAGTAAATCAATTAACAACGACCTTACAAACGCATGGATTCGATGGGAACAAATCAATGTGTGTGGGTGCATCTACATATGCATGTACACATCCACAGATTGATGCAGATGCAAACGCCTGGTGCGTGTATACATGTATGCATGTGGATTGATTGTAGGTATACCTTGGGTGCTGCGTGTTCTTGACGACCTTCTGGCCGTACTTGCGCCACTTGTAGCCGTCGTCGAGCACGTCGACGTCGCTCATCGTCTTGAAGCAGAACCTCGGCTCCCGCACCTTCCGCCGCGCCTTCCCTCCTCCCCCCGCCTTCTTCATCCTCACCGCGCCAATCCCCAACCCTGCCGCCGCCGACCCATGTAGCCCACCGCCGCCGCTTCCCCCCGCCGCCGCGTTGTTAACCCCGACCACCCCCGTACTCATCACAGCACCCTTCCCCCTCTGCCTGTCTTGATCACCTTCCTCACAAGACCTAATACACATGGAGAGATAGAACAACATCATATATCATTCATGTAGAGAGAGAGAGAGAGAGAGGGGAATTCTCACCATGGATGAGGAGGCAATGACCTTGCTGGAGGATGGGGGATGGTGGGTGGTGCATGGAGGTGGTGGAGGGTGGAAGCCAGGATAGTGGAGGGCGCATGCGAGGACGAGGAGGTGGTGGTGGTTGGGTGGTCTAGGACTAGGTGGCTGTAACCTAGGAGGCCATGGTGGGTGAGAGCGCTCGGAGGAGGAGGAGAGGGTTGGAAGCTGAAGGTTACGGTCGGGGTGGAAGCGGCGGAGGACGAGGAGGCGGCAGCCATGGCGCCGGCGTTGGTTGCGGTGCAGGCTTGGCCGTGGCCCAGCGCCATCACCGTCCTCCCTGGTGATGGGAACATCTTTTCTCTGTAGCTTCTCTTTCTATTTATTTCTCTGTCTTGCTTTGCTTTACCAAGTGTTTGTATGTGGAGATGGTGTGGTGTGATATACTGATGCAGGGAGTCGGGAGAGAGGAATTTGGTGAAAGCTGGCGTTCGTGGTCTAGTATCAGCGAAGGGTCAAGGGTGACATGGCTGGACCTAGGAACAGCGAGTACCAGACCTGTCCAAACATGTGGCACGAGGCCGTTTAGTCACAGCCCGGATGGCTCAGCTAGTCAAACGGGTAATGCTTTGTCGGCTTATGGGCTCAGCCACTTATCTATACATAACACACTGAGCTCATCGGCTGTGTCGTGTCAGCCCAGGCATGCTTAGCCTGATTGGCCGGAGTTGTCTCATTTAGCTCACCTCGGCCCAAAATTTTTGAAAAATTATATAATGAGCAACTACACTAAGATAATCTTACCTAGCCCGACCACTCCATATGTCCGAGGTCAAACACACCGAAAATGTACTCGCCCTAAAGAGTTCTTTTAATTTAATTAGCACAACATTCATTATAGTATCTAACTAGATCTCTTATTATTGTCTGTCTAGAAACGGTAGAAAATATAGGATTATGTACCGTCCTAATGCAATTTGCGAGCGCCTTGGACTCACCAAAGTTTAAGGGTAGATCCTGTGAAGCAATTAAACGACAAAGAGATTGACTAGCTACCTCAGGATTATAATATCAGCTATACATGTACCATACCGTCGAGGTTGTACTGCAGTTACATCTGCCTCATGATCAATCCTCATCTTGCTTTAATCTTGCAGCATGTCTAATCAAGCGTCTCATTCCACCTAAAGACTTTGCTAACAATTCATGATGATAAATTTTACAAATATCATATCTTATTTGAATTCCATTTTTGTCTGGCCTGGATTTTTTTTATCGAAATCTGCCTAGACTCCCGATGTACTTGACATGAATCTCTTTGCTCCGGTGCTTGCAGACGCAGAGGCACTCGTAGAGCCTAATGATGATATTGCTTGCTCTTCCGTTTGAGTTGGGGGTACAACATTCTCAGAGGAATATGCAAGATCATATGGCGACACTACTACAAAATAGGCTATACTGGACGTCTGGAACTGTCTGTGATACGTAATTATCATAGACGATTTGTAAATAGAATCGTCTGCGATTATCACAGATGATTCTTCTTAAGGAGGAAGCTAAAGAGAGGAGAATGGAAGGAGGAAGGGAGGAGAAGGAGAGGAGGAAGAAATGGAGGAGGATCTCACAGGATATTTGGGATTTTCGTCGTGAGCTCCGAGGGTAATGATCTGTAACTCTTTATATTTGCCCTAGGATAATCGCTAATCAATCTTAGTATGGTTGGTCGATAGGAAGAGTACTTGCGGTTTATTAATCTAATTTAACACTAATTTGTTATGTGCATAGCGTAGATAGACCGAAACTGGATGTACGGTGAGAACCGTGTGAGTGAAGAGTACATTAATGACGTGTCTGCTTTTAGAAGAGCCGCCGAGCAGGACATGTTGAAGAAGGGGATCAAATTTATGTATTGTCCATGCATTGATTGCAGTAATATGAAGATGTTTAACAACCCAGTGCAGATCGAAGCGCACTTGATTCAAAGCGGTTTCAAAAGGGGGTATACATGTTGGACCAGTCACGGTGAAGAGCAGATTATACAGGAAGTTAATAATAACGACATCGTCAAGGAAGTCAACGATGTGCCGGATGTGGACTGTGCTTTTGATGAGGATAAGTCGCACGATGACAATCTGGATCAGATGCTACGCGATGCAGAAGGGAACTACAGTGAGCGAGAGTTTGGTATATTCGAGGGCTTAATGGAGGACTCGGGGAAACATTTGTTCTCTAGCTGCAAGCCAGAATACACAAGGTTGTCATCCGTACTTGAACTGCTGAAATTGAAGGCAATCAATGGTTGGTCCAACAAGAGTTTCACGACATTGTTAGGTCTCCTAGCGGATATCCTTCTAGAGGAAAACGTGTTGCCCAACACCACCTATTAAGCCAAGAAGGTTCTTTGTTCATTGGGGATGAAAGTAGAAAGAATACATGCACGTCTGAACGATTGTATCCTCTATCGTAAAGAGTATGCAGACATGTATGTATGTCCTGTGTGCAAAGCATCCTGATACAAGCGTAAGAATCCTGCTAAGGTGAAGCAAGGATCTCCTACTAAGGTGTTGTGGTATCTGCCTGTAATCCCACGTTTGAAGCGTTTATTTGCGAATCGAAAGGAGACAAGATTGTTGCGTTGGCACTCGGAGGATCGTAAGAAAGATAGAAAGCTAAGACACACTGCTGATTCTGCCCAGTGGAGAAACTTCGACTGGAGCTTCGAATAGTTCGGTGTGGAAATGAGGAACATAAGGTTAGGGTTGAGTACAGATGAAATGAATCCTTTCGGTAATATGAGTAGCTGACATAACACCTAGCCCGTGAATCTATGTATGTACAACATTTCTCCTTGGTTATGTATGAAGCGAAAGTACATTTTGGTGTCACTCTTATCCAAGAGCTGAAGCAACATGGGAACGATACTGATGTGTAGCTAGCACCATTGCTGGAAGATCTTGTGACACTATAGAATGAAGGGGTATAAGTATGGGATGTGTACAAACGAGAGAGCTTCACTTTATGCTCCATATTGTTCTGCACCATCAATAATTTTTCTTCCCTTCGTAGCCTGTCGAGGTTTAGTACAAAAGGAGCCAAAGCCTGTCCGCACTGCTTAGATGGTACCGAGAGTGTTTGGCTGAACAACTCGCGCAAAACTGTGTACATGCGTCGCCATAGGTTCCTTCATAGAATTCACCCATACCGCAAGATGAAGAAACAATTTGACGGAAATAAGGAGGACGATTCAGCTCTGAGGGCTTTTAGAGAGAAAGAGATCTATGATATGGTTAAGGATATCGATGTTGTGCTGGGAAAAGGACGTAAATTGAGGACCCATCAGAAGAACATCTGGAAGAAGTGGTCAATTTTTTGGAACTTGCCTTATTGAGAGCACTTAGAAGTTCGCCACTGCATCGACATCATGCACGTGGAGAAGAATATATTTGATAGCTTGATTGGTCTCTTACTGAACATTAGTGGCAAAACAAAGGATAGTGTCAACGCACAGCGTGACTTGGTTGATATGAACATAAAGACCGAGCTAGCACCGAAAGAGACCGATAAAGGCCGAACATACCTTCCCCCAGCTTGCTACACTCTGTCCAAGGCCGAGAGAAATGAACTATGCCGAAGATTGCATGGTACGAAAGTTCCGTCCGGTTATTCCGCCAGCATTAAAAAACTTATTTCTATGAAAGATTTAAAATTAATTGGTATGAAGTCTCTTGATTGCCATGTGCTGATGACACAAATGCTTCCTGTTGCAATTAGGAGTATCTTGCCAAACAAGATCCAAGTGACAATCTTGAGGCTGTGTTATTTGTTTAACTCAATTGCTCAGAAGGTCATCGATCCCGAAGGACTAGATGCTCTGCAGGCTGAGGTGGTGATGACTCTATGCCATCTTGAGATGTATTTCCCCCGTTATTTTTTGATATCATAGTCCATCTCATTGTTCACCTTGTGAAAGAGATAAAGGTATGCGGCCCTGTGTTCCTACGTCATATGTACCTATTTGAGATGTACATGGGAATTCTCAAGTCCTACGTACGGAATCGATCTCGACCGGAGGGCAGTATCATCGAAGGTTATGCAACCGAAGATATCATTGATTTCTACGTCAACTACATGGCTCAGGTGGAACCGATAGATGTGTCTCTATCTCATCACGAGGGGAGACTGGAGGGTATCGGGACCATCGGAAGGAATTCAATCACTTCCGATCTGGATACGTACGCTCAAACCCATTTTACGGTCTTGCAACACATGACCCAAGTGTCCCCGTACATCGACGAGCGCAAAGACATGGTATACCAATAGAATCCAGACAGGTTGGAGGTTTGGATCACGAGAGAGCACAACCGTCAGTTCAACGAATTGTTAAAGGTGTGATTCACTCGGAGGTCATCAAGTGATGATACACTACTATGGTTGGCAAAAGGGCCAAAATTTACAATTGTGACATGGTAAGGATACGACATAAATGGGTACACATTTTATACGACAGCTCAGGATAGGAAGAGCACAGTTTAGAACAACGGTGTCCACATAGATGCATTTCACGAGCAATTCAGTACCGCCGGGCCATGTGGGTTAAACTCCTACTATAGGTTCGTACAAGAGATTTGGGAGCTCGACAACGTACTTTTCAAGACCCCCCTGTTTCGATGCCATTGGGTTAAACTTCCGCAAGGTGTGAAGGTCGACAAGTATGATGTCACTACTGTGGACCTCAAACGTGTCGGATACAAGGACGAACCATTCGTACTCACTAAGCAAGTTATTCAAGTTTTTATGTAACGGACCCGACAAATAAGAACCGCTACGTAGTTCTTCACGGAAAAAAAATTTGTCGGAGTTGAGAATGTCGTGGATGAGGAAGAGTACAATCAATTTGACAAGTTGGCTCCTTTCAGAGACGGCATCAGGCTCGAGGAAGAACCCAGTGAGGAAGCTAGCTATATGCGCGTCGATCATCATGAAGGGCTATATTTTAATTAAGAATTTATCCCATTGTAATTAAGAACTCAGCATGTAATTAAGAATTTATTACATTGTATTTGATTAAGTTATTGATAATAAATATCAAACTGTGTTGGTGCAAGTAGCAACTCTTACTTATAACCCTAATTTGAGAAAGTATGTGTATGGATACTTTAGTGTACTAGTCTATATGGGGTTTGGTGTCATGGCTGTCATGATTGTAGCCTTTTTAACAACCAAATTTCTTATTCCAGTAACAACACAGATAATACAATGAATCTAATATAGCCAGATAGTATTTCAATGTTGTTTGAACTTGGAGGGAGGCCCATTTCGCACAAGGAATTGACAAGCTTATGATTTTCATATTTTGGCAGAACTATCACAAGCGATTTAGTGCAACAAATATTGGAACCGTCTGTGATATGCGACCATATCAAAGTCGCAAATCACAGACGGTTCTAGCTTAAAACCGTCTGTGATTACTTATCACAGACGGTTTCATAATAGAACCATATGTGATATCCCTTTATTAGTAGGGAACCACTAGGGTTTGCGCTCTTATTCTCGTCACTCTCCCGTTCGACTACCCAGAGCCACTCTCACCCGTTCCCTTCCCCACCCGAGCGCCGCCGCCGCCGCTCGAAGACGCCAGAGCCACGCTGCCCGAAGCCTCCTCCGCCACGCTGGAGCCACGCCGCTCGGCCTCCTCCTCCACGTTGGAGCCACGTCGCCCGAAGCCTCCTCCTCCATGCTGGAGCCACGTCGCTCAGCCTCCTCGTCCACACTGGAGCCACGCCACTCAGCCTCCTCCTCCACGCCGAAGCCACACCGCTCAACCTCCTCCTCCACGCCAGTTCTTCTTCTTGGCCTCAATTGCCTTCACTCGGTGAGTATTCCTGTTAATTATTTGTGCATCACTTTGTGTATATATAAGTGGGTTGTTCTGGTTCATATCTTGAAATGGAATTGGTATTGAGATATTATGCAAAGTGATGTCAGTGGGCTTCAATTGACTTGCTATGTGATGATATTAGTCATATACTGAAATTGATCAAGTCAATTAGTTCATACTTGAGCTCTAGTGATTTATTGTTGTTGTTAGACCAGTTGTTATTCTGTTACTTCTAATTTTATATATTTATTTTGAATCTTTTGATTCCATTGATCTCATGCATTACAATCTGATTACTCTGTCAGCCTATTTGGCTTTATTCCTGATCTTGTGTATTTGTGATTATTTTTCTGTTAGTTGTGTAGAGTTCAATTTGTGATCTTTTGATCTACTGTTTAAACTGGAAGTTCTTTTTGTGGTTTTTATCAGTTGGGTTATATTGACAATTTAGTAAAGTTGGTTTAGAGATTAAATTATTTTGCAACTCTACTTTCAAGAGCAATTATAAATTCACTCAAATCTGAGCCATATGCTAATTTGTTTCATATACATGTGGTATATGTTTAGCATTTCAGTCAATTTAAATGACTTGAAGGATTTACATTTGATTATGTTGATTTGTTCATTTAAATGATGTTGGATTAATGCTCTTGTGTCTTATGTTTTTGCTAGAATTAAGTTTGATTATTTGATTAATTTGCAAAGATGAAGTATTCGGAGATACAATGCCCACTTTATTACTAGGGAACCACTAGAGCTTTACGATGATTTCTTTTGTATACATGATGATTGTATTGAGCATATTATTCTTTATATGGGATATTATGTTTTTAGTTCATTAGTTGGGTAATTTCTATTTGTTTATATAGTTCATCGGTTTACAAGATAATTTTAGTTCATTGGTTAAGTAACTTCTATTTTTCTGTATAAAATATGTTTCCAAGGGAAATTATCTTCGAAAATACCTAGTGGATATCAACTTGCAATCCATTTTATTTAAACTCTCAGCGTTTTAAATTTTGAAATTTTAGTCCATTGCATATGTAACTTATATAGATAGCAAGTAAGTGAGATAGCGTCCACATAGACCTGTTCTTGGGCATGCTGCCGTCGCCCGACCGAGCCCGACCATGTCGGCCAGGCTTGAACTACATTCGGCAGAAGAAACTTACCGACCGAAATCCGGAAAAAAATAATTTAAAAAAAATAGAAATATATTATTTTAATCCTAAAAACGAATTAAATAATACTTTTTTATTCCAAAAAAGTTTAAAATACTACATTTTAATGCAAATTTCAGATTTTCAGGCCGGGCTCGGGCCTGCTGATTTTTGGCCGGGCTTTTCAAGCTCGGCCCGGCATTTGAACAGGTCTACGTCCACACCGTCTTTGCCACCGTTATCAACGTCGTCGAATGCATCTGGATCTATAGGGAACGTGGTATGTAAGCGAGATGACAGAGGAATATCGAAATTGCCTGCGGATCGAATGACCATCACGGAGGTTAGTACCGCTGGGGTCCCTCTGAGTCCCAAGAAAGCAACATCAAGATTTCGGACCATCTGCGGGATACTTGGAAGGGAACGGGTCCCCATCACCACACCAAGCTGGAAGTCTCTAACAGACGTAGAGAGAGGCTAGTTTGGACTGATATTTTAAGCTTGTTCGCTATCCCAGAAGCATATCAGGCTCGCGTGGAACAGCAAGCGTTGCTCGCGATGGGACACACGTGGATGACCTTCAAGAGCACGCTTGTCACGAAGTACGTGAGCACGGGTCGGATGCCCTTCATGAAGTATAAATCCTTGTTGTGGGATATATGGGGCGCTTTGTGCGGATGAAGACAACGACCGAATTTTAGGAGAAAAGTACGGCGCACAAGGCTTTCCATGCACAAAACATTTACCCCCACAAACTCGGCACCGCTGGTAAAACCACGTAATGGATGGCGGAGGACGAGAACGCAACCCGACCATTTGATGGGATCACAGACGAGCACACCTAAAACTAGAAAGGAGCGAGGGCATCAGCCACATCTATGGGCGACATCTCTTTCACAAACCCGGCAGACAGGGAAGTGTCCCAACGTCTGGTAAATATGCTGAACTACCTAGTTGTTAATAAGTCCATAACTTCATAGTGTCTAAAATAAGATGATGACCTCTTACAGCACGCATTGACTACCGAATCTTCCCAAGACTCCTTCGAAGCAGTCAGGGAGAAGGATATACTATCTACGACCATGGGAAACAAGGAGCACCTATGTCACATGCGAGGCCTTGCGGTTTACATACCTTGGAGGGAGGTATTCCTAGATGACTTCGAGATGTATAGGAGTAGGAAGAGATCCAAGGCCGAGCGCGAGGACCGGTTGGTAGAGGAGATTAGTGCGAAGCTTACTGCAAAATTTCAAGGACACATAACAAGATTGCAGGATCAAATGAATCAACTCCTCAACCAGTCGCAAGGTGCCCTGTTATTTTGGGAGCCAGTCCTCCTCAACATCGAAGTAGCATCGCTTCCATGCAAAATTTTGAACATGGCGATGTTCAATTATCTATCGACGACATCAAGGTAATGTACATCTCTGGAATGCTCTAAAGATAGACCTATAGGGCGTCTTAGCAAATTGTGTGTCGTTTTGTAGGAGCCGACGCCCTGCAAGCTCCAAGTGAGGCTGGTTGGGTCTATTTCTATTGAGGTGGATGGTGTATCCATGCCAAAAAGGGACAGTGCTGCACGGTACGCAGCTAGCGCAGGGTTATGCAAGGGTCTAGGGGGACATGGTACAAGATAATTTCATTGCCGTCCCGCTAGAGATTCGCCCGAACGAAAACATTAGAACACTAGGGGATGACATGTACACTTTTATCCAGTGGCCTAAGAAGGACATCGCCCTGGACCCTGCAGTGCCGCGATCTCGATACGACCATGCCTCTCCAACAGGACCCTCGATGACTGTAAGATTAAGGAGGCCGACTAGAGGGGGTGAATAGGCGGTTTTTAAAATCTTTTGGGTTAAACCGAGTTTTATGCGGAATTGTAAATCAATTCGGTTTTGCTCAATTAAAATCTAAATCAACTAGTCTTGACTGAGTGCACCAACAATATAAGACTATTGATAATGGTAGCAATCATACAAAGATATCACTACTACAAAAAGGCTATCTTGGGCGCCTCATCACGCATATTGACCGAAACCGTCGGTATTACATTCAATCACGAGCGGTTTTGGTTTAGAGACGTCGTACTCTTTCGTTGCGCTAAAAACCGCTCGTGAAGAGGCAATATCACGAGCGGTTCATGTTGAAGACCGTCGTGAAGTATCATAGACGGTTCTTGTTCGTAACCGTCGTGATATTATCGATATCCTGAGCGGTTTTAAAACACAACCGTCGTGAAGTATCACGAGCGGTTACTCAACAAGAACCGCTCGTGATATTAATTAAATATCACGAGCGGTTCTTAAAATAACCGCTCTGTGATAATATCGCTCCGGCGTGAGTTTCTTCATCGCCGTCGCGTCGTTTAAATCGCCAATCCGCCCGGCTCCCGATCGTCTCTTCATCGCATCGATCCGCCCGGCTCCCCGTCGTCTCTTAAATCTCACGCTCGAATTTATTCCTTGTTTTATAAAAGGATCATCCGCCATCCAAGATGATCATCCCCACATACTTATAAAAAATGTAAATGGTCGCCTCTTCCTTGTCGCCCAGCGATGGCCTTCTGGCGCCTTTGTCTGAGCACCTCTCTCGGTGTACGTTGAACCGTGCTGCGGAAGAACACTGTTTGATCAACAGTGTCTTCACTCCTCTGCCCGCGCAGAATTTGCCGGAGCAGGTGACGGCCACCTTCCGCCGTCTTGACATCCTCCTCCGCCGTGTCTTCCGGGTGATCTCCCACTTTCGGCGAGTTTGGCGTCATCGGCGTAGTCCTCCAAAATAGCGTTGCACGTCTCGGAGGCTTGCCGTCACTTGGGCTGTGAAATCGAGGCGGCGGCGGCGAGTCGACCAAGCCGAGACCCTCAAGCAAGGAAGAGAGCCTATGGGCTCAATTCTTCTTAGTTCAACGATCCGAGGTCTTGGGAGACACTTTCGAGCAAGCGTCAGCGGTGGGCGCATTTCGAGCTTCGTCACGATGATCGAGAACCGTCCGATGCGCACACCGCCGCCTATGAAGTATTGCAGATGGAGATAGCGACCTACCTTCGCCACTAGAAAAACCTTGTTTAATTATAGGTTTACGCTTTTTAATATAAACATGTAATTTCTTCATGTCATGTAATTGTATATATATACTTGAGAAAAACCATTTCACGACGGTTCCATTATGGAACCGTCAAGTGATATGTCCCATATCACTGACGGCTCTATTATGGAACCGCGTGATATAGGATATACCACGGACGGCTCTATTATGGAACCGTCTGTGATAATTATCACTGACGGTTCCATAATAGAACCGTCTCTGATAAGTCTCTTTATAAGTAGGAGCTAGCCCAGCTTGCCGCTAGGGTTTGCTCTCTAACTCGTCACTCCCCAGCGGCCTTACTCTCGTCCGTTCCCCTCCCCGTCACTGCTGACGCCGCCATTCCCCTCCCCACCTCGACGCCGTCGCTCGACCTCGTCGCCGTCGCCGCCCGACCCCCTTTGCGCCTGCTAGGACCCGCCTGCTTTGCTTTCCCCATCCTCCTCTATTCTCCTCTAGATCTGTTAGCTTAATGTCTTTTATTGAGTTTGATTTTTATGCATGAGCCTTAAGTTGTGTCTCGATGTTTGTGTGATTTATGCAAGGTAAAGGAAATGGATGAGGGTTGTCTTTGGTGGTGGGGTCGCCACCGTGGTTCTTGTTGTACTAAGGTCCTCTCTGTCTCTACCCTCCTTGCTCTGTGATGAAAATGGCTAGCTAGTGCTCTGCGATGGATCCGAGGGCTACTCTTGGTGTGGTGGGTTTGGACACCCTTGGTCTTGTTCTCTTGCGATGAACTGCTCAATGATGTTAATAGTCTTATGCTGAAATTGAATTGATAATTAGTTCATATTAATAGTCCCTTGCTCGTGATGTAATGATGTAAATAGTCTTATCTGAAATTGAATTGATAATTAGTTCATATTAATAGTCCTCTTCTTTGTGTGATGTAATGATGTCAATAGTCTTATCTTTGAAATTGAATTGATAATTAGTTCATATTAATAGTCCCTTGCTCTGTGATGTAATGATGTAAATAGTCTTATCTGAAATTGAATTGATAATTAGTTCATATTAATAGTCCCCTTGCTCTGTGATGTAATGGTGTCAATAGTCTTATGCTGAAATTGAATTGATAATTAGTTCATATTTATAGTCCCCTTGTTCATGCCGGTCAAGTTCTTCTACCTCTTGCGTACCAGGTACGTCCTACCATTCCATTCATAATCTCTTCTCTATAAAGTCTCCAAGCAGTGGCTGCTTGTGCCATTAAAACCGGCACCATATATATATATATTATATATATATATATTATTAAATGATCTCGACCACTTTAGGAATTAGATCCCATGACATGAGAAGAATGAGACAGTATCCACGGGCAACCTCATTGAGCCCCTGTAAGTTTAAAAAATATGGATGCAAAGAGAGCGTTCGGACATCCAATTACCTGGATTGGACGTCGCTATGTTCAGAAAGTGACGTTGATGCGCAACTACTCCGACTGGGAAGTGGCATCATGTATTAGCAACCAACAATTCTTGAGCATGTAATTGTCTTTAAAGCCAACAAGAACACCAAGCAACAAGTTGAGAATGGTTGCTTAGTGTTCTTGTTGGGTTTAAAGACGATTACATGCTCAAGAATGGTTGGTTGCTAATATATGAACTTCGGCCGATGCAAGCGATCAACGACACTTTTCAACATAGCGACGCCCAATCTGTAATTGGATGTCAAGGTCTTTGCATCCATATGAATTTCTGAGCTCATCTTTCATGTCATGTGGACGATCCCCAAAGTGGTCGAGAGATTCAGACAATATATATATAATATATATATGATGCCGATTTAATGGTACAAGCGCAACGCTGGGCCTTTATAGAGTCATCACCAGACGGTTTGTGGCTGAAAGCCGTGCGTGATATGTACTTATCACTGAGGCGGTTTTTGGTGGCAAATGCTGATGAAAGTACATATCCTGACAGTTTAGGCTCGAACCGTCTGTGATATTACTTATCGCAGACGGTTTGAACCACAAACCGTCTGTGAAAGTATACATCATAGACGGTTCAAAACCGTCTGTGATGACCTCATGTCATCACTGACCCATAAACTCAGACGGCTCACGAAACCGTCTGTGATGACGTTTTTGAACCGTCTGTGAAAGCCTTTTCTGTAGTAGTGTATGTAAGCAATGTAATTCTAGGAATCTAAATTGCACAAAGTAAATCGCAAGAGAGCAAACCACAATGACACAAGGACGTTTTACCATGGTGTTCGGAGACTTGCTTGTCTCCCCTAATCTACATTTAGGTAAGCCCAAACGAATTGGACCTACTCCACGAATTAAGCCAAACACCACAATCCACTCGAGCTTACTATTCCTCCACTTCGGAGATGGTGAGCACCAAACCACTCACAACACGCCGGGCCTTCTTACAAGCTTCTTGAGAAGATCACCGGACCACGACGTCTCCACGCCATCTAGGTGTCGGCAAACAACAAGGGAAATAAGTCAAACCCCTTGCTTGACTCTCATCACGTGCAACGAATGCACAAACTCAAGTGGATACGAAATCCACCTCTAGATGCAACACATGCAACTAGAGACATCTCTCCTTACTCACAAGGTGCAATACATGCACAATTGAGAGGATGTCGGGACCCAAAAATGCAATTTTAGACTCTCTGTGTATAATGCACTAGTCCAGGATCACGCTAGTGCACACAGTGTCAACGTATATGAATATCGATCCACACAAGACGATTAATAACATAAACGAGTAATTTGATTAACAAATAAAGGTTTTGACCATATGATCAAGTTTACACTTATTAAGCCACGCTTGGTCGTGAGAGAATTAAGCAATGAGAACAGATAACCCGGTGGAATCCCATCAATTCGCCACAGGCAACCGATTGGGATCAAGACCTAACGATCAGGCACCTTTGTAGAACTCCTCGAAAGCAGACGAAGACTCCTCCTCTTCTGTTGATTTGATTTAGCAAGCATGAGTACACAACCGTACTCACAAGTCATACCATAGAATGCAATTATACGTGATGGCTTATTCCAAAGGAATGACTTCTGTGGTTCTTTTGCAAAAATACAACATTTGCGATTGAATATGAATAATAGATTGAAAGCATAAAGTAAAACAAATAAACAATATTAATTTTAACAGTTTGATCTCACAAAGACACATAGCCTAAACAAATTATTTACATAGCCATATGACTTAGATCACACAGCTCCCTTCCTAAGGATTTTATGAAAGGTACCCCTCGTGTGAAATCCCCAAGCATGTCCATGACCGCGGACGCGGCTATTCGAATAGATTTAATTAACACTCTATAGAGATTGTACACTTTACCCACACGATACAACTACTGTAACTAGCACTAATCATAACAAACGTTTCAGAAACTTCATCTCGAACATTGACACTCCCGATATGCTTTGTCGTCATACCAACCCTAACACAGTGCTTTAGCATAACACACACCGTTGGACAGGGAAGCGACGAACCGTCTCGCGATGTGACTACTTGGTAGCACACCTTCACCCATGCAACCCAGCCTAACCTACTACCTAAGTAATCAATGTCAAGAATCCAGAACTTACTATGTTAGGCCCGTCCCATTAGGCATGTGGTCGTACAGTAAGGCTCGGTCCAATGGCGCACAAAGTTAAGTTCTTAATTGACTAAGGTAAAACTTCCCATTTATAACTACAAATCCCTATGCACATAGTGTATTAATCCCGTGCACACAGCTCCACCAAAGCACACAGTACCACTTGCCTCCGTCTAAATCTTTTCCACCCAGTTGGTTAAGTGCAACATATGCCATTTACGAGTAATAGCACATAGTACACACAGTTTTATCACATAGTTCTATAACTACTTAGTCAAGTTTATAATTACAACTTACATGAAATGATTACTCGTGGCATAGCTAAGTAGACTAATCGTATCTAACCAACCCACGTTGGTGCTATGATAACACCAACTAAATAATGAACCAATCTAGGGTGACAAAATATTATGACATAACAACAGACAAGATGGATATAACAAATTGGATTAATAACTAAACCCAAAAGCATTTAAATAAATACTTAAAGTAAATGCAGTAATTTGAATCAACATAACTTTTGAAAATTGGGTTCGATATGATCAAAGGTATAACTTGTCTTGGAATTGGTCTAGGTACTGATCTTGCTCTTGGGGTGCTCCTTCTTCTTCAAAGTTTCCCGAAGTATCGACGTCTACTCGCAAACGAAGCAAACAAACAAAATAAATAAATAACAGAGGCAAAACAAACTCCAAAAATTAAATAAAAACTCAGATAAATAGATCTTGAATTTAGATGAATTTAGAAATTTGAATGGGCTCAATCGGAGTTCAGATGCAAAAGATATGGGCTTTGAAAGTTTGAATCTAAAAGAAAAACCCTAATTTGGATTATTCCGAATTTCCGAATTATTTCTTAAAAGAAAAGTTGGATTATTGCGCAAAGATGACGTCAGCAATGGATTTTCCAGAATAAATGAAATAAAAAGAAAATACTGATATGTGGGACCCACATGTCAGCGGCTTGGCTCACGGTGAACTTGGTTCACCGAACCAATCTATGTTTTGAAACTTAGCTGCCATATCAGATCTGATCGAGGCCAATCGCAACGCGACACGTCAGCGGAGGCGTTGATCTGGCCGGTTGACCTCGACTCACACGCACATGTTGGCGAGGCCACCACATCAGACGACACGCATGCTCAAACGCTGAGATGAATGACACCGTGGATGTCCATTTCAGATCGACGACGAAGCGGCTCGGTATTCGATGGTCGTCGGCGTTAGACGGCGGCTCGTCAGCGGTGGGTGGTCGCATTGGATAGCTGGTGCTATTGCGCACCTGATGAGCTAACTCCGGGTGGTCGGGGTTGTTTGTAGTAGCCGGCGGCAAGCTCGAAGCGGCGGAGAGCAGCTCCGGTGAGGCTCCAGGGCAATGAAGGGGTCCTCGAGGAAGCTCCGGCGATGAGGAAGTCGATGGCGCAGTCCACGGAGACAGGGCGTCATTGGTGGCGGTGGAATTAGCGAAACCCTAAACCTCGGCTGGAGACCTAAACTTTGAATTGCGGCGGCGCTAGGGCTTCGGGGTGGAAGAGGGTGGCGGCATTTGGTTGTGGGGGTGATTACGAACCCAGGGGTGCCTTTTATACGGTCGGGGCGGCACAGAATAGGAAATCCCCAAAATGAGTCCGAGATGAACACGAAAACGATTTTAGAATTTCCGGAGATAGGATATGATTCGAGATACGATTTCAACCGAAACGAGTGCGGGAAGGTTGGAGATAAGATTTGGTAACAAAATAAGGGGTGGTTTAGTTGGAGAATCTGCGTTGTCGTATCGAGCTTGAAGATATGGCAATGGCGGATGAAGCGCACGGCTCACACGTAGAAGAAGACACGGGAAGGCGACACGGTGGCGACCCTACCGGGCGAGAGAGCGAGCGGCGAGCCCAGCGTCGGCGAGAATGCGAATCTTGACAGCGCGAAACAAGCTGGCGAGCTCGAACACGCGATTAGGCATGAAAGCAGGCCTCGCCAGACGGGAAAGGAATCTGGTAGGAGGAATTGACCCGAAGCTATTCGATATTTTTAATTATTTTTCTGTTTTAGAAAATAGCAGAAATTCCAAATGGCAATAGAACATAGCAAATGTACTTGGAAAAATTCTAGAAAAATCTAGAAAATATATCCAAGCACATAGAATCCAAATAAAATAGTTTTGACCATTTTTCATGTTGACTTTAATCATATTAAATTGTTTTGATATCCAAAGTCCATATTTAAGCTTTTGAATTAAATTCAAATAAAACCAAATGGTAAGATTTTTAAAGCTCAGAAAATTGGGATGTTACAGAGAAGAAGCTCACATTAGCTCAAGAGAGTGAAATGGGATGCTAAGAAATGTCTCTCAACCTGCCAAGGGGGTATTTATAGCCCCCACCACAAGAACTAGCCGTTGAGATCAGAAAGCCCAAAAATCAGGATTGTGGTAGTACCGCTATACAAACCCTGCACTACTGTTTTTGCTGGTCAACGGTCGAAAATGGTGCATTAAATGCTCAAAAACTAGTTGTTAAAGTGTTTAGTGCGGTAGTACCGTAGTACAAATCTGGTACTATCGTTTTACGGTCATACCGCATCAAAGGGCGATACTACCGCAGGGCATTTTGAGCACAGACGACACTCGGGGAAGAAGGTCATAATTTTTTACTCCGATGTCAGAATTGAGTGATCTTGGACTCTATGGAAAGCTTATTTAGAGGGCTACACAGCCCACCTATTTGATTGATCTCAAACACATTTTATCAAATCAAAAGGCACAACTCCAAAGAGCCAACACCATGGTCTAAGTCCAAGGAAATAAATAGCAACGAGCAATTTTAGAGCATGCCAAGGAAAAATGCATGAATCCCAATAATTTACAAAACACATTTACAAACTTAGATTATGTCACAAGGAGTAGGTACATGGACTTCAACCATTTGGAAAACATATTTGCAACGTACAGTCACATGCTATGATTAGATGCATGGGCATCAACTATTTGTAGAACACATTCACAAATAATAGCATCATGCCACGGAGAGCTAGAGCAAGCGAGATTGAGCTATAAACACATGATGTGATTCAAGCTACTAGACAAGACCCCTCTTAATAGTACGATAATCATATACTAGCAATCTGGTCTTCCAAACAAACACCAAGACCGGTAAAAGATTAGGAACACATTCTTAGCCCTAGTTAGTCATACCTTTGTCTTGAGCATCTTCTTGAAGCTTGATGACGCACATCTTCACTTCAATTCCGGGTCATCATCTTTATACACATCAACCCATGATGCATCCTTTACTTGACCTCCATCAACACATGATGGGTCTTCTCTTGACTTGATGATCAACTCATGATCATCTCCTCTTCGTGATCTTGATATGCATCAACACGTGAAGCCATCCAAAGTCTCCATCATCATGGAGCATAACATATTCATCTAACTCATGGAAAATGTTAGTCCCACAATTGATTGACATTAATTACCAAGATATACCTGCATTAAATGCTTCTAAACAAGCCATTATTTTCAAGTGCGGTACTACCGCACTCACATGGGCCGGTACTACCACACAACGATAATACCTCTAGGCTCAATCGATACTACCGATTTCTAGATGATCAAAATCACAAGAAAAACACCCTCTCTAGAAATATCGTACCGCCATGTAAAACTTCTAGTATTCTGCCTTCTTGCAGAAAGGCGCTCAAGAATTAATGGTCATACCATTTTTTGAATTCAAGAAAAACTCCCAAAAACATCCTTTCTGTTAAAGACATACTGCGAACTAGATTTCGGTACTAGTGACTTGCGGTAATACCGCTCATCAAATGCGGTCTTACCGATTTTGGGATTTCAAGAAAACTTCCAAAAACATGCACTCTGGAAAACACGTACCGCCATATAGATTTTGGTATTACCGACTTGTCGTAATATCACCGATCACTGCTGATCATACCGATTTTTTACGAACAGTTTTCCGAATAAAAGCGAATGCAATGCATAACAAAAATGACACAAAATAAACTTCAAGCCACTAGCCATGATTCCTCTATTGTCTTTGCAATGCATTTCCATGTTGTCAACCATAATCCAAGACTAAGCTTTTAAACATCTTAGCACACATGTTAGTCCCTCAACACATTGCAAATAATTGGATATAAAGTAATATGAGTATATATGAACTACACAAGTTTTATATACTCAAAGGATATGTTTCAAACTAGAGATCCTTAAAATAAGTGGATAAAGAATATGGATCAATACTAATAAAACCACAAAACATAAAGTGAACTCCCCCTAAATGTGTGCATACATGAATGTGTAATAAAAACATATGCACATATTCAAGTTAAACTTTTAGTAGAGTTCAACCTATATTTTAGATCCGAAGAATACAACAACATATAATAATATGATGTCGAATGCATACCTCCATGATTTTCACCTTTTCATCCAAATGATACTAAATAATATCATAATCAAACATGTTAGTCTCACATATAGATTTGTCATTAATCATCAAAACTAAACTAATGGAGCTTGAACTTACAATGACTCCACCTCAACCTTCACTTCAGAAGTCTGCCTCATCGGTTCTCATGGAAAAGACACTGAAGGAACAAGAAAAGCGTGTCGCCGTATCGGTTTTCGAGTCGTCTCACGTGAAGATGTGTAGCGGGCGAGTCGTTAAGGCCAAATAGAAATCGAAGAACATTAAGGTGCCTCCCAAGCTCGAAAAATATTCCCTCGGAAGTTTGTTGGCCCCCGACACAGTATTAGCCCGTGTTGGAGTAGGATGCCAGTCTTTGCATGTCTGGTACATGCAGAAGACCAAAGAGAAAGGGTACGATACTGGAATCATCGTAAAATACATGAATGAGCATTTCTTCTGCAAGCCAGGCCACTTCGTCGTGAGCTTCGACTACTTATTCGACCTATTCAACCTCACTACCCTCGACCCACACTTGGTCTCTGAGCAATACGTCACCCAAGACGCATCCTATGTCGTGAAATACATAACGACGGGATTACTTGCTCAGGGCGACAAAGACTACATACTGGTGCCCTACAACCAGAAGTAAGTGCTTCACTACTTGCTATACAAATTTTATTTGTACTTTATACGCAGCACGGACTTAGGTTTAATGACTATAGCGACATACATGAGTAGGTTCCACTGGATCCTTTTAGTCATTGTACCAAAGAGGAACAATGTAATATATCTTGATTCCCTACTCAATAAAAACCACGACTTCACCCTTGTGCAAGGAATACTCGTCAGGTATGCTCATTTCCTCCATACATAACTCTATTGTATTCTTCCTTCGTTTGAAATGGCCGAGGATAACTTTTTGAAATCATGTAGGCCGTTCAGCGCCTATGTTGACGAGGGAGGGACACACAAGGAATCAAGCGCCATACTGCAACACAGGACGTGATTTTCGGTATGTGCTACAACACAATAATCATATATCACTCTTCGTAATAATGCGTCTCGAACTGACTATACCTATATATGTAATTCTATTTTTGCAGTGCCACCAGCAAAAATGAGATCACCAATGTGCATTCTACGTTTGACATCATATGCAGCAAATCACCAAAGGTTTGCCAATCTCGCAATAATTATTTTCTAATTATAAATTTAAATATATATATATGCTTACTACTTTACTCCTACTAGCGACAGGGCATGATACTCGATTTAGATGCATTCGTTATGACCGAAATCTTAGAGGTTCGAGGGATGCTTTGCGGCTTCATCAAGGCGGAGATCGTTAACGCCAGCGGAGAGTTTGACTCCGTCGACACCGCTGAACGACCTTCAAACAATTGATTCAATTGTAATTCACTTTGAGTAGTTGTAATTCAATTGTAACTCTAGTAACAATACTTGAACATATTCTTTTGTAATTGATTTTGAGTTGTAAATGATCACTTTGAGTTGCCAACAATTTATTCATCTGTGATTTATTTGTTTTCTGCTTGCTTGTTTTCAGAGGACATAACTAGCAATTCCCGAGGCTAGCCGAAATAACTGTCTGTGATATCCTACATATCACAAACGGTAGTCGGTAGAAATCGTCTGTGATAGTAATCCTTTAAAGACGGTTTCAACAAAAACCGTCTGTGTTGTGACTTATCATAGACGGTTCACAAATCATCTGTGATAACCGCTTGTTATCATAGACACATAAATTCAAACGGTTCAAAAACCGTCTGTGATGACAGTTTGGAGCCGTCTGTGATGACCCTATCTGTAGTAGTGTGAAATTCCAAAATCAGCAATTGGAAAATTATCGCAATTTTTTACACTATGATTTATTTCACCAGTATAACAAATAAGAACAATAAAAATATACAAAAATCAATATTGAACCTTTTTTCCTAATTGCAGCTGGATTTTGATATTTCAAATATTTAGCAAAAAATATTTTAATTTTGCCAAATTATCATAAAGGGATCTAAATTTTTACAATAGAATTCAGGGAAGAGAGCGAAGGTTGGATGATGACTGAATGAAAGTGGTATGCTGCCTATTTATAGATTTTTTATGAGATTTTTTTTGAATTTTTCATGTTTTTAAGCTCCCCTAACGGCTAAAAATTAAAAAATTCAACCGTAATCGTGTCTAACAGCATGTGTCATGGCGTGACTAACGGTGCTTAACAAGTCTAATCATATCGTGCTATGTCGTGCCCTGCCCGGACTAGGGTCATGACCTAAGCAATATCATGCTTCAGCCAGCCCAACAGGTACGACGCATTTGGCTAGGTTTGGCGAGTGCTATCTTATGTCAAGGATCATTCTCATCACAAAGTGCCATCACGTCGGTTATGACATTATTTAATTTAGGCCTGATCTCACATGAATTCCTGCTTATCAATCAAGTATCAAAGTGGTTGTTTGGAACGCTGGACTACTAAGAAAGTTCACACAACATAATTATCACAAGAATTATGTAGAATTCCCGTGTTTTGAACGAGAGCTCGCATTTGCGCCCTCACTTTACTAAATGTGTCGGGTTACTCTTCTCCCATGCTATGTAATAAACCAACTTTAGTACATACTAGAGCGGTATGTATTGTTACTGTTGCACAAGGTGACCTCTATCTGAATAGCGTGTTGCGTAAAATCTGGTAGGTGGAAAGTGTTTTTATTTAATGAGAAACAAATGTACTGGTTAGCATGTAAGCTGTACAAATTTCTGCATGAATCGTCTTTCAATTAATTTTCAAAGCAACTAATATGACTTTATGATTTAGGTCTTTGGGTAATTGGTCAATGTCATCTAGCATCAATTTCAGTTGTTCTATGTTACCGTCATGTCTTAATGCCATAAAAAGTTAACAAATCCTCTACCAAATAGAAGAACACGTGAAGCACAGAGCCGAGCAACATTCTAAACGGAAGTAAATAATACATAGGAATACATTCAGAGGTATACCTAGCTCAAAAAACATGGATTAAAAAGGATTTACTGGAACATAAGGTGTCATTTCCAATATAACCAAGAGGGTCATTAATCAAAGGTGGAAACGACAAGAACTTATTTCTATCTATTCTCTAGATAAATATACTAAAAACTAAGACCGGTTCAGAAGTCACAATGTTTTATATCTGGCCTGGTGCATCTGTACAGAGGTTTCTTGTTTAAACATAGAAGGTATAAAAGAGTTAACACAATAAGCATGACTACATATGATCAGGTTTTTTTCTATACAGTGAACATGTTACCTAGTGGTTTAATTTTTTTTCAGTGTGTCTATGGTGAGCTTGCTAATGACTGAACGTTTTCCCTCTTGTTTCAGGTTAGTGGCAACCAAACAAAAAAAGGATCATAATTGTTTAACAATTAGCAGTCGGAATCTATTAGGTGTAACAATAATACAGGACATAGGTACTTGGCATTGTCATGTGCATCCATAGACAATGGCATAGATTCTGGAGCAGGTCGCTTTACGCCTTGTAGAACCGATGTTCAAGTTTTTTCCCCGGGAAACAAAATTACAGATCATATGTATATGAGGTGCAATAAATGTTTACGGATGTGTATCTAACTGCAAAGGCATGATAAAGGAGAAAGGGCTAGACCTTGCTGATCTGTGGTGATGCCAGTGTGTGCAGTATAGATTCATGGGATGTAATGTGCGACAGGAATGCTATATTCGCTGTAGCTGAAGGTGGAATGTTCTTTGGGTTTGATGAAATGTGTAGAGGCATGGCTTGAGAAACAGGAGTGTAATCTTTGGAAGTTTTGGTGATTGGTGCAGTAAGAAGGTGAATTTGAGGTGATCTTGGTAGGATAGTTTCTGCTGGTGGATGAAAACCAAAGGAACACATTGATTTAGCACTAAGGTAATAAAGCATCTGTTCAGATGGGGAAAAAAAGGAAAGTGCTTGCCACTCCTAACTTGGTATAGGGGAAAATTCATACAACAATTATGGTGTGCTAGCTACCAGAACGTTTCAGCATATAGACATAAAAGTTTCATCATATAGACAAAGATCAGGAGGCAATAAAAACAAAAGTTAATAAAACACAGGTAAAACAGGAAAGGAACCAAGAGTCCTCGCTACCGATCTGAATTGTCATCTTGGACAAAAGGAACCAAGAGTAAGCAGCATAAAAAGCCAAAAAAAAAACCTCATAGATGAAGTGTCTTAGAGTTAGCCGTGATGACTCATACTGCACTTGCTTCTAAATTTCTCATGATTTGAAAGCCAAAGAGCAAGAACTTAGCCTACACTTCTTTTAATCTCTTTTTTTTGCTAGAAAACTTTTACTCAGACATATTAAAAAGCAGACTGCAATGCTTTTTTCTATGTTCGCAAGCAAGGCTTGAAGAGCAAAATGAACTCCCTTCCGATGAGTGCACTCTTCCCCAAAGTGATCCTCCAAGGTCTGTCTCGAGAAGGAAATTCATGAGCATGTGTAGGATAATGAGAAACCAAACTTTCCTGAACAATCAAATCCTAGTGCTTCCATCTGAATACTCATCCTAAATACTAAGCATCGTATTCTTGTAGCAACCTATCCGAAGGACTGTGCTTGAGAAATTTCTTGTGGAATTATCCCTGGTATCTTCCAATTTTCCTCAGGAAACATAATTTTCATCACGCGTACATGAGAAAGAGTGCAGGATAGATACTTACAACAGCCTTTCCTGTCACCACAACAGGTGAGTAACCATGAAGCTTGAGTACTCATCAAGTATCCATGCCATTGTCTCCATCCATGCAACAAACAAAAGAATCCAATATTAGAATAAACATATAGATATGATTAAATTCTCACCAAAGTCTTGCACAAAAATAAATATACAAAGGAAAATAACCTGTGAGTTGGTGCCCATATCTGGAGCTGGAACATCATTATGGATGCCGATTAAGTCATGATTTTTTTGGTGAAAACTCAGGTAAGTCGTTCAAGCTCCGAGGTGGTCAGTTCTCCAGGACTGCATCCTATTCCACCTTTAGCTCCTCTGTTTTCCCTGTCATTATTTGTGCCAAGGCATTGAACTCATCAAGATCAACCTGAATTATATAAGAGCTTGTTAATGCAAGGACTTACTGTGACCATACACAATCTTGCTTGCCAGTGTCTTAACTCAGGAGAAAACTATTGTATACACATGACCACTCCATTCATTGTAGCTAAAGTATGGGAATATCAGGATGGGTATTAGGATGAGGTATCAACCCCCCGAATTAGAATCGTTATTTATTTAGTTTTGGAAGATAGCAGGGATTATCTAGTTTGGCTTATTTAATTACATAACCGCAAATAATATTCCTTTTGTTATATTTGATCGATTTCCTACGGATGAATCACACTGCTACGACTCTTCTTCCTCCGATCCATCTTGTAGATCAATAACTGTAATTTCTTACACGCTAGCGTAGAAGCTGTGATAACATGTTTCATTTAGTAACATTGCGGAAAAAAAGCTGCAATATCTGAAGTACAATTAGAAGTAATACCTCACATATCTATTTTCCATCAAGCAAGCATGGTTGGTAACAAGAATCAATAGTTATCATCTTATAGAAGCAGTTTGCTCCGATGATCAACCCATGACTACTTTAAGAGCTTAAAGGATTGAGACCAACGGAGAGGAAAACCAACTGCCTGGAGAAACCAATGCGTAGAATAGACAACAGAAGTTTATGGAATGTGTAAACTTGTATGGTAAAAGGCATTCAATTCAATTCAATTCAAAAGAAAAGATACAAATAGATATGTTGTATGGTTCAGTAAGTCATTTTTTTTCAAACAAGAAAAGGCGAATAACACACCATGGCTTCTGCAAGGAACAAAACGAGACGATAACATCAACTAAACAACATCCAGGGACCCATAAGCAAATGGTTGTGGATTGCCGATGGACATAATAAGGCTACATCGATCTGCAAGGCAAGGAAAACATGATTAGTAAGCATTCAATGTATGTTGTAATACTCAGGATTCATGCCATTCGTAGCACATGAGATAAGCCGAAGCATGTTGACTACAGCTAACATTGCTCAGGTTTTTGATACATAGTACATATGTTATAAGTAAACCGACATAAGGATCTGATGAAAGTAAACTATTGCATGAGCAGAGGGAGCAGCGCCGCGACGGGGGAGGGGAGGAGGGCCGCAGCTTCGGCGACGGCGTAGATATGAGATCACGAGGGAGGAGCGCTGTGAAGGGCAAGGGGAGGAGGCCCGCAACTTCGGCGACAGCGTAGATCACGAGCCACGACACGCTCTCCTACCAACACCAAAACCAAAATCCAAAGCAAAAGCCAAAGCAGACTGAGAAGCGGATCAAGTACATCAGCAATCTGAGATATCACAAATACATCAAAAAGGCATCAGTTCACCAAAATATATCAGAAGTTTTACTTTATCCAAAAAGATCATCTTTCTATATTGCTATTGATAGCCTTTTCTTCAAACATAGCATATCAAGATAGATACACATCTCAATATCTCATGGGGAATGTATAGTTTAGTTGACTAAACTCTTCAAGCTTCAAAATATGCAAACCCAAGGACGTAAACCATTGTTTTTTTACAGTAACTGCTTAATTAGTTATGCTAGAGGAGGTCAATGTAGATAAAAAAAACTAATAATACAGTATGTAAAAACTTCCTTTGAAAAATGAGCTTGCTAAATGTCAGATTAGCACAAAAAAATGTAGTACTTACTACCAATTTGCAGAAACCTGAGTGTAAGGAACACCTCTATATCTCTTGTAGATTTCAAACCTTCTTTCTTATCACAAACTTTGTTGTCTATACCCTTTTCAGGGGAGCTGTTGAGAACTGAGCATGATGCTAGTGTCAGTGTCCAAACTGTCGAAACCACTTCATTGGGTTTTTCCAACTGCTCCAGAATCGCTAAATCTCCATTTGTTGTTTAAAAAGGGGAGAAGGTTGAGAAATGCACTGCTATATACTCCGAAAGACTTCGATTATGACAATGTTGAGTAAACAAGGAAATGATTTGAAAAAAAATTAGGTAGCTCCTGAGTACTTGAGGATTGTTTCAAAAGATTTGCAGGGGACGCTAAAATTAAACTGAGGTATTTTGCTCCAACCACCATGCTTAGCATTGATGGATATGGTAACAGAAGAATTAAGTCGATAAAAATGAGCATTTGGAACGTGCATAATGCGTTGTTCTTCTAGTCCCTAAAATCAAGGACATACACTGGAGCACCTTCCACACCTTAGTCAATCTGAAACTTTGTAACAACTGATTTCATAATGTATTTCAAAAGAGAGGCAACGATATTTATACTAGGTGAAGACAGCACCAACTGATATACTGCTTCAAGAGCACAGACATATAGCATGGATTAATCTGACAGCACCGCTTTGTTTTCTAATAATAGTGGCATAATATAGTAGATAATAACATGTTGTGTTGTTCCAACGCCAGAAACTACAACAGCCAATCGACAATGAATAAGCCTTCAGAGGTTCGTAGACATGTCCAGAACAAAGTAAATAGCACCTCGACAATGGATTATAGTTTTTTTTCAGCTCTAGTGATGACGTACAACGTAAATAGCTAGTGAAAAGGTAAAGATATGTATTATCTCCGCAACAGACATGCAATTGCATCGATTTAGGAATTGTTTAGATTTTAACATGACATTGATGAATAACATAAATACTCTCTTTAATTGTCTCTAACTGATTGACCTTAGTACCTTACAAATGCACTAAGTACATATATGTAGAATAGTATTTATGGTGAGTGTCAATAGAGGGTGTCTGATGAGGCTTGCTAAGCTGTTTATGAATTTGCTAGATAGAACTAAAGCAACAAAAATCAAAAGTACATGTTGAAGAAATGGAACGGTGACAGGATGACAAATGGACACCCTACTATTAGCAAAGAGTCCCCTCACTGTTGCATTACTGAAACATTGATATGTCTTGCACTCTGATTATCATTGAACAAGATCACTAAGTGCAACTCAATAAGAACTTCACATTCCAATGAATGGGGAGGAAGACGAACAGCGAAGGAAATCCATGAGAATTTAGTGCGATCGAATCCAACCTATAAAAAAACTGAATATTTGTCACCCAATACACTACAGCAGCACACAACTGCATCTTGGAAGCTGGAACGGGCAAAAAAACTCGGTTTGCTAAGCTACTAATGAAATTGGCAGATGGAATTAAAGCAGCAGAAAGGAAAAGTACATGTTGAAGAAATGGAATGGTGACAGGATGCTAAATGGAGACCCTATCTAAGCACCCCAGAAGTTCCCATGAACCACAAACACTGAATTTGCTCACCTCGACATGGAAGCTAGCCCCCTGCAGTGGCCAAGTAGAGCGTGCGCGCGACGGCGACGTCCAAGACGAAGCGCGCGCTGGCGCCAAGCGGCCAGCCATCGGGGACCACCACGGAGGATGTTCCTGATGGTGCAAAACCCTCAGATGATGAGCTAGATCCAGGGTGCTGGGCACTTGCACATGTAAGCACCTAGCAAGAAACAAACACAAAGAAAACTGAGCAAGACAGAAGGCAACGACCTGAAGAAAGCAGAGCGACGGGGAGGACAGTGGAGGCGTAGCGAGGAAGGGGGCGGAACGAACGGGGAGGTGGGCTACGGGCGAAAAGGAGGAGGTAGGCAGTGAGGGGGGCGACACGTGCGAAGGGGAAGAGGCGGGCAGCGAGGGAAGGCGGCACAGGCTGAGGGGAGGAGGTGGCGCCACGACGGAGGTGGGTGGCGTGGGCGAGGCAGAGGTGGTGGAGGGGGAGGGGGAGCCGGTGTCGCGGGGAAGGCAGAGGCGACAGTGCGGAGAGGGGAGCGGATGGCGGTGGGACAGGGGAAGAGGTAGTGATGGGGCGTCGGGGAGGAGGGGGCGTCGCGGGCGGCAGGAAGGAGCGGCGGCGCTGGGAACAGGAGGGTGGCCGAGGAGTCCACGAGGGGAAGGAGGGAAAGGACGGGAAAGGTATGGAAGGAGGGAGCTGCACCGACGGTGGGGTTGCGTAGGGGCGTGGGCAAGGCGGAGGTGGCGGAGGGGGAGCCGGTGTCGTGGGGAAGGCAGAGGCGGTGGTGCGGAGAGGGGAGCAAACGACGATGGGATAGGGGAAGAGGAAGCAGCGGGGCGGTGGGGAGGAGGGGGCGTCGTGGGCGGCGGGGAGAAGCGGTGGCGCTGGGAAGAGGAGTGGTGGCGCTGAGGGAGCCGACGGAGGGGTAGGAAGGGGAAAGGACGAGAGAGGTCGGGAGGGTTCGATACGGGCAGAGAAAACAATAGAAGCGGGAGGGAGGAGAGGCGTTGAGCGAGCGGCGCTGGCGGCCGGATCAGGTGGGCGCGCACGCGAGGGCTAAGTCGATCGGACGGCTAGTTTTTTGGGGGCGACGTGGTCAGCCTGGCTGGACGCCGAATCCACACGCTTTAATATATGGTAAGACTAGATAGGTTAGGCTGAGGTATCATGCACATAAAAAAATAACTAGTACATAGTTCGTCTAACCCGCACCGATGATTACATCTTCGCCACCGCGCTTCTTCTAGAACGTGGCCAGAATGTCGGAATTTTTAAAAAAACAACAGTTTAATTTCCCGCAATAATCTGAAGAAAATACTAATTTTCAAACCCCCTCCTAAACCAGTTTATATAGGAGCAAGATGTTCTAAAAATCAGTTTAATATAGCCATGTTCTACTGGACTGCTGTACTCCTGTCTCATGTGCCAGATTCTGCATGCTATTTTTCCGGGCCCGCATGTCAGTACTTTGTTGTGTTATTATGTGTACAAGGAGAGGGAAAGATCCAGCAGAGAAACACCCGTATCCCAAATAGATAGACAGGTCAAATCTGTTCCAACGTACCTGGGCCATCATCGAATGCAACCTTTGAACCCAAAGAAAATCTTGTTCTCGGCGATCCCAAATAATTCTTCTTCTTTCGTCTCCGAAAGCTCACGTCTGAACCCCAAAAAATCTTTAGTTTTGGCAATCGATGGCAAAGGCTGACCTTATGTAAAAGACTCCCTTTTGTAAAGCCAAACATTATTCTTGGTCTTTTGGACACATCTGATTGATCGATCTCCTTTTGAACTGTTGGATTAATTGGGCTTGGTCCATTTTAATTTAGCAATTAATCAAATGAAATTCCTAGGCCCACTATTAATGCTAGGTGTAAAAACTGTTTAGTCCCATATAGAGAATTGAATGGGAGTTACACCACTTTAAAAGGTGGAACGTGGTAACCCCCTTGTGGAATTGGAGAGAGCCAATACACGCTTCGCCGCCGCCGCCGCCGTGCCGTCATGTGTGTGTGTGTGTGTGTGTGTGTGTGTGTGCGCTGTTTTCTTTATCTATTGAAAATCGAAACGACCGACTCTGGCAAGAATGCATTAGCATTAGTGCGATCCCAAATAATTCTTCTTCTTTCGTCCGAAAGCTCACGTCTGAACCCCAAAAATCTTTAGTTTTGGCAATCGATGGCAAAGGCTGACCTTATGTAAAGACTCCTTTGTAAAGCCAAACATTATTCTTGGTCTTTTGGACACATCTGATTGATCGATCTCCTTTTGAACTGTTGGATTAATTGGGCTTGGTCCATTTTAATTTAGCAATTAATCAAATGAAATTCCTAGGCCCACTATTAATGCTAGGTGTAAAAACTGTTTAGTCCCATATAGAGAATTGAATGGGAGTTACACCACTTTAAAAGGTGGAACGTGGTAACCCCTTGTGGAATTGGAGAGCCAATACAGCCTTCGCTTGCTTCGCTGCCGCCGCCGTGCGGTGCGCGTGTGCTGCGCGTGTGCGTGTGCGTGCGCGTGTGTGTGCGTGTGCGTGTGTGTGTGTGCGTGTGCGTGTGCGTGTGCGTGTGCAGTGCGTGTGCGTATGCGCGCTTTTTATCTATTCTAAAATCAAACGCGACTCTGGCGAACGTGCGATTACTAGTATTATGGCTGCGGTTAATATTGGATGCGATTACTAGTGACTAATGGTGCGATTACCACTATATACGAGGATTAGGGAGAAGAGTATTCTAGTTACGTGTTGTTCTTTGTTCTCTGTCATCTCCGGTCCGAGCCTTGCGCGCACAAGTTTCGGGCGAGTAGGCCTCCGAACTTCGTCCGCTTGTGTACCGCGGGTAGGCGGGCGATCAAGTTTTTGGGGAGCGCGACTACTCAATCTGCGACGTCTACTTCGGTGGTGAATCGTTCATGAAGCGCACTGCGAACATCTTCACGCATCACGCCTCGATCGACTACATCGAATAGGCCATCATGTCAATCGATGGTAACGGCGCCTCGGTGTTTCTAACATCGCCCCGCCCGAGGGTATAAATTGAAAACTTTTCGGTGTATTTCTTTACATGCGCTATGAATATGTTAATAGATGTTTACGTTAGCACGTTCGTTAGCTTAATATGAATACATCGTTGATAGATCACTCATGCATGTTTATGTCATGTTTTATATGCTGAATTTCTGGATTAAAATATACCGAAAATTGACTACATTTCCAACATGAACTATGGTAGATACGATCATCTGTGATCTGATATGATCAAAATTACTCCAATGACCTGACACGATCAAATTACCCCAACCGGGTAGGTAAGTACTATACGTACATACATCCGAATGATATAAATTGGCATATATATGCGCACAATAAACATATATAGCGTTTTTTTGGTAATAAGTTAGGTTGTGGGTTATTTTTAAAATATTGTTAAAAGAAGGGTCATTTAATAATTTCCCTCTCTTCTTTTACTTAAGCAACCAGGTGACACCATGCATGCTACCTTTATTGTGCGGTAGTGTTACAAAAAGACAGATTAAAGCAGGAGCGGAGCCAGCCACAACTTGATCCTCAGGCTAGATCAAGCCGTTCTTAGGCCGAATAAATATGCATGTATGAATTGCTACTGTTTTACATGAGCTTTTGATTCTAAACCTCGGGTCATTGCGCAAGACCAGCTCCGCCACTTGATTAAAGTACAGTAGTGTTTCGTTCGAGAAAAGAGAGATGATGGAGTGTGTGACCATAGTGCATAGCTAGGCCGTGTAGATGAGTACTCAATAATGGAGGGGGGGGGCATGCTAGCAGCAAGAGGATATACCAAGCATGCATGTGCAAGTGCACCCTACATAATATGCATGCATCGATCGGCACATCGAGCGCCCATCTGCATCTCACACGACACAAGCGAGCACCTTTTCACAGTGCTCGCAAGATGGAGCCATCATGGGCTACCTTCATCTCTCTGCCTTTGCCACCCTGCTGCTCATCATGAGCCATCCATATGTACAAGTACAACAGCCATATGTACAACAGTACAAGGAATAACACAGCATGCATACATGCTTACCTCAAGTTCAAGGGGTAGCATATGAAATGATATTAGTAAGTTTGCCATGAAAAATAAAACTTCAATAGTATTTATCTATCTGTTATTATTATTATCTTATTAAAGCAAATAAAAAAGAAACAATCACATTCACTCTCAAGAGCTAGAAATTCTCACGTTAATTGGAGAGAAAAATAAAAAGATCTACATCGTTGATTGTGGAGGGTCCAGATTATAGCGGCCTATTTTTTTTTTAAAAAAAAAAGACTCCATGTCAACTACAATATAGGAATAACTGAAATTGAGAATAAAAATAAAATAAAATTAACGATTTGATATACATACGAATTCCTAAGTAAAATCCCTAAATAAATATATTTTGGAATTAAAATTAGCAATTGGATATGTATGTGAATTCCAACAAAAAATAACTAAAATGTGGGGGGTGGGGGGATAGAATAAAATTAGAAATTTGGTTTCGATACGAATTGCAAAGTAGATTTTTTTTTAAAAAAATAACTATAATTTTGAATAATAATTAAAGAAACATTAGCAATTGGATCTGTATGCGAATTCCAACAAAATAATTTGAAATTCGGAATAAAAAATAAAAGAAAAAATGCACTTTGATTTCCATACGAATCCCTAAATAACTAAAATTCGGAATAAATTAAATAAAATTATAAATTTTATTTGTATATGAACTCTAATAAAAAATAACCAAAATTTTGCGTTAATTGGCGAAAAAAGAGAAAGATCTACACCGCATATTGTGGCGGACCCAGATTATAATGGTCTAGAACAAAATAAAGAGTCCATGTCAAGTATAATCCAGAAATAACTGAAATTTAGAATAAAAAATAAAGTAAAATTAGCATTTTGATTTCCATACGAAAATTAGCAATTTGATTTGTATACGAATTCCAACCAAAACTAACTGAAATTTGGAATAAAAAATAAAATAAAATTAGCAATTTGATTTCGATACGAATTCCAAAGTAAAATACCTAATGTTGTGTTTTGGAGACCGTGTCGATACCCAAAACATGATTAGATTGAGGAAATACTATAGAGAATGATCTGATCAATATTAAGCTGATAGGCATGAGCCAAGCTATTTTTTTGTGGAAGGTACATTTAAATATTACCTTTTCAAGGGCCAATAAAGCGTACTAGGCTCAAATGATTTTTTTTTCAATCAAATATTACTATTCAATTACGTTTCCTCGAGATTTGTGTTGGCTTCAAAATTTATTGATATTTCAAATGTACATTCTAAAAGACCTATATATATATATATATATATATATATATATATATATATATATATATATATATATATATCCCAAATATTGGATATTATAATAAATCTAAACTACTTTGATACTTAAAAATTATAATAAATCTAGCCACACAAATATACGGAGCACCCTGCTAGTTATTATTTGATTCAAACACATGGTAGTAGAATTTAGCCTGGTCATAGTTGCATTTTGTTTATTTTAAAAATGCTAAAAAATGACCTTTTTGTTTTACCCGAGGAAGCAGCATTCTGTAATCAGCACAGCAGCACTAGCTCCTGTTTCAATTAGCTGATCATCGCTAACCCGAATAATTAAGTATTGAGGAGCGATCCGCTACTAGTGCCGCAATTATGAATTCATCGTGAGCTTGATTATATATAGTTATGCATGCAGCACACGTGATGAGTTGATGGTGCTTGCCCAGATCGAATTCGTCAATCATGGCAACAATGCACGTACGATCTCCATCCGGTCATGCATTTTTCCTGCCTAAAATGTACGAGACCTTTAAGCAGCTAGCACAAGTCTCGCAAGTTTTTTCTTCTTCTTTCTCTCGATCGGTCTCGATGTAATTTGGAATAACAGGAAGCAAGTAATTGCTTATTGATGCATGCATGGTCGCAGTCTGCATGCAGCAATGCTGCTGTTGATTCAAGGATTGTTCGAGCAGTCGCTTGAGCAACTACAACCAAGAAAATGGTGGGAACACAACCTATATATGTTTGTGACTAGCTAGTTACTGTTATGGATCAAGACCGAATATGGAAACTCCACACAAAAATCTACAGAAAAGAATGCAATCCTGGTGGGGCCCAGGTTCAATTACAAAACAGGTCTAATGAGCTAATCGGGAAAATTATAGGGAAAACACTCGCATATATTCGAACGGAGTTGGCACTTCAGAAAAAATCAGGGCATTACACTGTTAAGTCTCTTTACATGAATATAGCTTTGGGGGGGGGTTGGAAAATTTAAAAAAAAAATGGCAGTCTCGCTTGAATAGATTACCCGCTGTGAATCCCCTGGTTATGAGGAATTAGAAAGGTGGTAACAAATGCTAGCTTTGTGGGGGTGATAGCGGATGTGAATCGTGTTTTCTTTAAATGTATTTTGGCAAGATTTGCATGGTCCTATATCAAGAGATTTTTAAGTGGGAGAGAGCCCCTGAATCTCTAGTGACTTTTATATTTGTTGGCTAGATAATGGAGGTGTTAACTTTCATGATGTTGGTTTATTCAGTTTTACAGCGTTTGCTTGAACACTTTGGAAAGTCAGAAACAAAGGAGCCATCGAGAAGACCTTTCCTAAGCGTCCAACTGAAGTTATCTTCCAATTTGTATCATGTTTCCAGCGATGGAGCATTCTGACCAAAAAAGATGATCAAACAAAGCTAGAGGCTTTGATTAATACGGTTGGAGAATGGATGAAGTCTCTCTGCGCTTTAGACAAGATTTAGTTTTCAGTTTCATGTTGTTGCTTTAGACAATATTTAGTTTTCAGTTTCATGTTGTTGCCTTGCTACTTTGCTACTTTGCTGGTCTATCAGCTTGCTGTATCGGGGTGGTTACAAAAACTGTTCTTGGCTTTATGTTTCTGTGATTGTGGTTGTTGATTTCCTTTTGCTGCTCAATGGGTGCTGGTAACCCCAGCTTTATTTCTCTGTAATCGAACCATTGTAGATGGGTTTTGCCTTGTTTAAAGAAAACGGAATTGGCACACATACATGGCGGGGAATCGAACGGCCTGCAGCTCCAAAAACCCCTGGCACGCATCTGGTGGAAATTTCAATTTAGCCCATCTGATCAGCTGGTGATCGATTGACGCGGACGCAGAAGGCTATCTCATGAGCCGGCGTGGTGCTCGGATGTGATACGACGCTGCGCCTAATTGCCTATGCATGCCTCCTCTGCCCTGGCTCTTCCGTTGGGTCGTTTTCTTCCATTCTCTTTTCTAGTCAGGTCATGCTCAGATCGCCGCACGCCTCGCCCCGGCGGCCAGAGCACACGACATACTGTCGTGTTACACGGACGACTGCCACTGATGCTCCCATCTTTTTTGCTATCGCAGTTCACTGTCTACACATGGCTATACTAATGCTCCCAACTTTTTTGCTTATCAATATTTGTGCTAGATTTGTGCCGTCCTAGCTATAATTTCCTTTGCCTTTTGCCGTGCAGTACTGTAAGCATGCACGGCTGATCTGTGCAAAATAGTTGGTGCTGTTCATATTTGTTCTTGGCTATACTGGCCCACTGCTCTTAAAAATGTTGTGCCCGGGGCCAGCCTGCTAGTCTGGGTATAGAACCTGTTACACCTCGCGAAGACAGCCAATCATGTCAGAAGATTGTTAGAGAGAGTAGTTCGTCGCAGGAAAGCACCAAGCTACTCACGCACAATAGAGAGACAAAACATAGTGGGATCTGATTTCTTTATTGCTATCGATCTCTTCTTGTACAAGGAAGCGTCATATTTATAAACTAAACCCACTAGAGACACTTTAGGTATTTGCCCACAAAACCCCTAAAAGCTAAGGATTTTGTAATACTCCTTATTGGGCGAGTACCATGTTATACACATATCTCATATAAAACTCCTAGAAAAACCCAGTGGAAAAAAGATTGAGAAAGAGTATATTGTATCCACAAGTTGTATTGCAATTGTCGTCTTGTTAAAAACCTTCATACGAGAAACCTTAAGGAAAAACTCACTAAGAGAAAAGGAGTGCAATATTTGATCTTGAGATTCAATCTTCAGGATTTAATGTAAAACCTTCAGGATCTTGGTAAGGATTATGATTCAGGGGATTACTCCCCTAAATCCTGCAACTCTTTAAGCCGTCTCATTTCGATGCCACGAACATATGCTTGAAAACTGGATGAGAGCAGAGACTTAGTGAATAAATCAATTAGATTTTCACAAGACTTAGTTTGCATGATCTTCACCTCTCCATTCTTCTTGAGTTCAAGAGGATAGAAGAATTTGGGGGCAATATGATTCGTGATATTGCTCTTAACATAACTCATTTGTATTTGTGCAATACAAGCAACATTACCTTGATAGATAATCGCGAGGGTATCGACAGTGTTAATGTCACAAAACTTCTAGACATGGCTAATCGCTTGTCTGAGCCAAACACATTCACGTGAGGCTTCATATAGTGCTATAATCTCTGAGTAGTTGATAGAAGTAGTTACCAAGGTCTGCTTAAATAAGCACCAAGAAATGGTTGTACCATCACAAACAAATACAAACCTAGTCTGAGATTTTGCAACGTGGGGGATCAGATAGATAAACAACATCCATGTATCCCACCATGATCAAAGTCTTGGTCCGTCCAGTAAAACAAGCTAAGATTGTGTACCTTGGAGGTATCTGAGAATAGTCTTAACGCCAGCTCAATGCCCTCTGGTTGGAGCTACACTGTGTCTAGCCAACAAGTTGACTGTGAACGCAATATCAGGTCTGGTGCAATTCACAAGGTACATCAGTGTTCTTATGGTGCTTAAGTATGGAACCTCATGTCATAAGACTTCATCATGTTCCATTATCGGTTTGAACGAGTATTTATCCACATCTAGGGATCTGACTACCATGAGGGTCTTTAAAGGATAAGATTTATATATGTTAAATTTCTCCAATACCTTCTTGGTATAGGTAGGTCGATGCACTAAGATTCCTTAAGGGAAATGCTCTAGCTGCAGGCCTAAGCAATACTTGGTTTTACCCAAGTATTTCATCCCAAACTCCATCACAAGATAAGAACTTGCTTCCTTTATGTCCTCTGTAGTTCTGATAATATTTAGACTATCGACATAAACTGTGATAATGCAAAAAATCATTTTAGGACTTCTTTATAAATATGCAGGGATAATCATCATTATTGAAGTAACACTTCTTCAGAAGAAAGTCACTGAGTTGGTTGTACCACATTCTTCCTAACTGCTTTAACCCATATAGTGATCTCTGTAGTTTGACGCTATACATGTTGCGATTGGCTTTACTAGGATCTAGAATTTTAACTCATTCGGGGACTTTCATATAGTCACTACATCCATCAACTACATTGTTAAATTCATGCTAGCTGTCATTGATATTAAGTATTGGAACGTGGTTCCACTCATTACAGGAGAGTAAGTTTCATCGTAATCGATATTGGATCTCTACGTGAACCCTTGTGCAACAAGTCTAGCTTTATATCTCACCACCTGATTGTTCTTATTTATCTTTTGGATGAAAACCCATTTAGATCCTACAGGAACACTTTAGGAGATGTTCGGGGCGACATGACTGAATACTTTCATTTTATTATGCGAGCGCAATTCTGCCTCAATTGCTTCTTTCCATTTTACCCTATCTGAGCATTTCTAACACTCTGCCATGGACTTAGGTTATGGATCCAGCTCAAGAGTTTTAGCAATTTTAGAGGCAAAATATGTCTACAATTGTAGTCTTTCTTTTATACGACTCTCTCAAATCCAAATAATTCGTGGAAATTTCTTCATTTATTTCTTCCAACTCCTCGTGCTTTCCCACAACGATGGAGTTTGGGTGTTCCAACCTCCCAGTGTTAGATTGTGCGCGCAAAGTTTTGCTGGGATTACCACCCGTAGGATGACTCACTTTAGGGATTTCCTCAACATCAGGTTGAGTTTCTGGCGGATTATTAGCTATTTGTAGTGGATTTATTATTCTCCGAACTTCTAGTTGAATTTCTTAAGTGCGTGGGTCTAAGGACTGGAAGGCAATGACATTCCGATATATTTCGAGGCATTCTTTAGTGTGGTACTTTTCTCCCCCTAGTACTGGAAAATTATCGTCATAACAAATACAATCAACGAGCCGTGTACGGATCTCCTGTCATAGGTTGAAGGTGAGAGCCCATGGTTGTACGCTGAGGACGCAAACCTTTGTTCGGTCCGGTCCAGGCTATTGGACCACCTGAGCAGTTGGCCCACTTTAGCCCGGTAGGAATCAGTCCCGATGTTCAGGTGAACCGGTGTGGTCGAACCAGGTTGACTGGTCTTCTCACGGGAGGAAAAAATACAAGACAGAAATGCGCCCGCCGGCAATCGAACGTGACTCAAACACGAGTTCTAGTTGCGCTAGCCAACCAAGCCTGACAATACATTGTACCATTGTGTTCAGACAAAATAAATATAATGATCTAAAATATTAACCTGCAACCATTTAGTACATATTACCATAATAGTATATTTCATAGAGAATTAAAATCATAGATCTACATATGCATTTTTTCATGAGATATATACACTAAAAATATTAAAATAAAACATGTGGTCCAACCGGAGACCCACTGGTACGACCGACGAATTAGTGACTCGAGACGTCGGTCGGGTCTATGACTGGACCGGGTTTGATAGCTACGCACTGCGGTGGTGAAATCAACACGTATACAATACAACCGAATTTTCGCAGATGGGAAATACTTGGTTCTTTTCCATGTACTAACTGCAAGGGTGAAATATGGTGATATGTAGTTGGTCTGAGTTGGATTAATGTGGCAGCGTGCATCATTGTGTAGCCCCAATAGCTGGTAGAAAGCCTACAATTCTGCAAAAGCAGCCTAGCAATAAGCTTTATTCTTTTAAGTAATGACTCTTCAATGCATTTTGGGTGTGGACATGTGATACTGAATGCTCTACATTAATGCCCAGAGCCATACAATAATCATTGAATGCCCTTGAGGTAAACTCGGCGGCATTGTCCATTTGAATAGACTTGGTCTTTTTGTCTAGAAAATTGGCTCTTTATTTAATAATTTGGGCAATTAGCTTTGCAAAAGTATGGTTCCTAGTAGACAGCAGGCAAACATAGGATCATCTAGTAGAGACATTTAACAGTACCATAAAATATCTAAAGGGGCTTGATAGGGGCTAGATGGGTCCATAGATATTACCTTGAATTCTCTGCACATACCTGCCTTTCCAAACATCATAGAAGCGAATTTACAATGTGCAACATTGAGTGTATTTAAGAGTACCGCAAGTATTCTTTCATGAATAATTTGTCGTCCTTGTTTGACAGTATTGCAAACGTCACAGACGGTTCTTAATTCGAACCATTTGTAATAATTCACAGACTATTCTTAACAAGCACCGTCTGTGATAATTACAGACGTCACAGACAGTTCTTAATATGATCTATCTGTAATTTTGTATCACAGACGGTTTGTGGTTGGAAGTGACTGTGATAGGTATCTCTTAAACACATCAATGCTGCTTCGGCTCCTCGATATGTCTCTTCGTCTCATGTGCCAAATTTATTCCTTGTTTTATAAAAATGATCATCTGTCACCGAAGATGAATCCCCACATCGCTCTACTCTCAAGAACAAATGAATAACAATTACAAAATGGACCCCCACTCTTCTTCCCTGACGCCGACGTTGATGGCCTACCTTGTTGTTTTGTACGAGCACATCTCCGGCCGTACGTCGGTGGATGCTGCGGAAGGACACTGTACTAACAGTGTCCTCCCTCCTCCTTCGGAGGTAATGCCGGGCCACGTGACGGTGACATTCTGTCATTTGGATGTCCTCCTCCGCCGCGTCTTCCAAGTGGTATCCAACTTCCGGCGAGCTAACCTCGCCATCGACATGGTTCTCCAGAACGACGTTGCACGTCTCTAGGAGGATTATCGTCGATTTGACTCCTACATCGAGGTGACGGACGACTGAGTCTACCAAGCCGAGACCCCTCGAGCAAGAGAAGAGAGCCTATGGGCGCAATACGACTTGATTCTTCGGTCGTTCAGCGCCAATGTTGCCAGGGGAGGGTGAAGAATCTAGACCCGCCATTATGTGTTAATAGAGTATTTTGGTGATTAATGATAAATCTATTCGTGAGACTAACACTTTCATTTATATACTTATTGCTTAGTCTCGGTTGGATAAAAAGGTGAAAATCAAAGAGGTATGCATTCGACATCATAATCTTATAATTTGTTGCATTCCTCAAATCCAAAATATAGGTTGAACTCCACAAATAGTCTAACTTGAATATGTGTATATGTTCTCATTACACATTCATATATGCACACATCTAGGGGGAGTTCACTCTATGTTTTGTGGTTTCATTAGTATTGATCCATATTTCTTTATCCATATATTTTTAAGGATCTTTACTTTGAAACATATCATATGAGTATACAAAACTTGTGTAGTTTATACATACTCATGTCTATCTACATTCAATTACTTGCATTTGCGATGGTTGTCATCAATTACCATAAAGGGAAAGATTGGAATATCTTGTCCCACCATTATAAGGTAATGGTATGTTGTGGTAATTAATGATAATCATGTTGTGGGACTAATGTTTTTCCATGAGTTGGATGAATAGGTTATGTCCCATGGTGAAAGAGACTTTGGATGACATCATGAGTTGATCGTCATCAAGTCAAGGCTCAAGAGTAAGTGATGCATCATGTGTTGATGTACATCAAGAACTTGAAGAAAAGGAAATCATCGTGTGTCGATGATGTTCAAGAAAAGGAGATGATTATGAGTTGATCATCAAGTCAAGAGAAAATCCATCATGTGTTGATGGAGGGCAAGTGATGGATGCATCATGTGTTGATGCATATCAGGACTCGGGATGAAGGATGTCATCATGTGTTGATAAGCATCAAGTCAAGATCCCGAAATAAAGGAAATCATTATGTGTTGATGATCATTGAGTTAAGAACCCGGACTTGAAGTGAATATGTGCGTCATCAAGCTTCAAGTGTTTGTGCAGGGCAAAGGTATGACTAGCTAGGGCTAAGGATTTGTTCCTAGTCGTTTACCGGTCTTAGTGTTTGGATGGAAGACCGGATTGCTAGTATAGGTTGTCGTACTATTAAAAGGGGTCTTGATTAGTAGCTTGAGTCAGTCATGTGTTGATAGCTCATTATGTTTGCTCTAGCTCTCGTTAGCATGGTACCAATATTTGCGAATATGTTTTGCAAATAGTTGAGGCTCATGCTTAATCCTTGTAACATGTGACTTTAGTTTGCAAATGTGTTTTGCAAACGGGTTTAGTCCATGTACCTTATTCCTTGTGGCATTGATTCTAAAAGTCGGCAAATGTGTTTTGCAACTTGTTGAGAATCTTGCATTTAACATGTGTTTGCATCGCGCTTCAATTGGCAAATATGTTTTGCATTGAGAATTGAAGTGAAGGGCAAACCACTCTGTGGACTGGCGGTCTGACCACCAACAGTATCATCGGCCTGACCGGTAGTGTATCGGTCTGACCGCCATGGTTGGAGCGGTCTGATCGGCCGTTTGTTACCGCAAAACTTTGTGCGGTAGTACCACGCTTGTTTACGGTACTACCGTTGTGTGGTAGTTCCGATATTTGTTTGGCGGTACGTAAATTCTAGAGTGGTGCTTTTCTGGTCCTTGGCCACTCTTTGTGGAGCGGTATGACTGCTGGCACTTGGGCGGTCTGACCGGTTTGAGCGGTCTGACCGGCCATTAGTTGGCGGTCAGACCGGCAATGAGTTCAATGGCTAGTTTTATAGCCGTTGGAGCTAGGGCGGTCAGACCGGCCATTAGTTGGCGGTTAGACCAATTTCCCCTGATTCTCTAGAATCTTTCCCCCAACGGCTAGTTTTTGTGTGTGGGCTATAAATACCCACCTTGGCTGGTTGTGGGTGAGTTGTTGGTGCTATATACTATTCCCTTGAGCTAAGAGCAAGCCCTTTACACTCTTTTGTGCATGTGTTGCACTTAGTGAGCTTTGAGAGGCAAACCCTAATTGCATGTGTTATATTAGGTAGTAGATTGTGTATCCACTTGAGCTTAGACACTTGATTAGTTTAAGTGAGAGTCTTCGACTTGTTACTCTTGGTGTTTGCTGACACCTAGATGGTGTGGAGGCACTGTGGTTCGGTGATCTTCTCAAAGAAGGTTGTGAGAAAACCTAGGCGTTTGTGAGTGGCTTGGTACTCGCCATCTCCGGAGTGGAGGAAGAGCAACCCTAGTGGATCGAGGTGCTGGTTCTGGTTGGAACCGGTCCAAGTGGTTGGACTTATCTCGGAGGTGTTTGGCTTAATTTGTGGAGCCGGTTCAATTGATTTTAGGCTTACCTCAACGTGGATTAGGGGAGATCGGCAAATCTCCGATCACCACGGTAAAACATCATTGTGTCTTTGTGATTTGATTTCTTGTGCTTTACTATTGCAATTTATATTCCTTGTATTTTAATTGCTTACTTGTATGTGTATGATTGCTATCTTTTATATAGTCCCATATTGTTTGTGCACTTAGGCTTTAATTGTGTAAAACCGAATTGATTTACAATTCCGTATAAAACTCGGTTTTAGCAAAAGAAGTTTTTAAAACCGCCTATTCACCCCCCTCTAGTCGTCCTCCTCGATCTTACAGAGGGAGACATGGAATCGAGCACCACACCGCAACACAGGACATGATTTCCGGTGCCCGCTACAACACAATAATTCTATATCACACTTTGTAATAATGCATCTCGAACTAACTATACATATATATGTAATTCTATTTTTGCAGTGCTATCAACAACTACAAGACCACCTATGTTCATTCTACGTTTGCCGTCATATGCATGAAATCATGAGTGCTAAGACGAATAATCCAGAGGTTTGTCAATCCTGTAATATATATATATACATATATGTATATGTATATGTGTGTGTATATATATATGTATGTATATGTGTGTGTGTGTGTATATATATATATGCTTACTACTTTATTCCTCCCAGCGACAGGGCATGGCAATCAAATCAAGTACATTCGATCTGGACGAAGTCTCGGACGTTCGAGGACGGCTCTTCACCTTCATCACGACGGAGATCATTCACTCGAAAGGAGAGTTTCACTCCGTCAACACTGCTTAATACATGTTCAACCAATTGATTCACTTGTAATTCATTCAATTGTAATTAACTTTGAGTTGTAATTCAATTGTAACTCTAGCAACAATACATGAACATTATTTTGTAATTGATTTTGAGTTATAAATCACTTTGAGTTGTAATTCACTTATCTGTGATTTATTTGTTTTCTGCTTTCTTGTATTCAGAGGGCATGGCTAGTATTTCTTGAGGCTAGCCGAAAAACAGAAAAAATATTTAGGTATAGAACGAACTATCACAGACGGTTTTGTGATATCAACCGTCTATGAAGGTCTACTGTCACAAACGGCTACTACCAACAACTGTTTGTGATATGTCGGATATCACACACGGTTCTTTTTACTAATCATCTATGATATGTCTCTAATCACAAATGGTTGATACATATAACCGTCTATGATAGCCGACGTATCACAGACGACTTTGACCAAAAACCGTCTGTGTTGTGACTTATCACAGATGGCTCACAAATTGTCTGTGATAACCGTCTGTTATCACAGACACATAAATTCAGACGGTTCAGAAACCGTCCGTGATGACGGTTTAGAACCGTCTATAATGACTCTTTGTGTAGTAGTGTCTTCTACTATTGGTGTAGTTAATGAGGAATGTCCAAGGCCCATTTCAATTAATGCAAACCAATTGAAAATAAGTGAATTATCACAATCTAGCAATCTACTATTTTTGCTAATAAGAGAATTATTGATTGCTATCTTATGTCTGGGGTGCTGGACTACTATTCATATTCACATTGTCAGGATAGTTTGGGAAGAAACTTTACAAGATCTTTCCCAAGTAAATTGGTTATTTTGGAAGAAGCTATGGATTCAAATGTTAAAGAATATCATAGCTTAGATTATCACAATACCTTTCGGTTTCAAATTTGAGAGTGCGAGGAGTCAAGGTCTTTGTCTGTTCATTTTATCTGAGACTAGCCCTTTTAGGCTTCTCGTTGCATTATGCATTGACTAAACCCTCTTTGCCACGTTATACCCTAAGAATAACTTATACCTTAAGGATACCATAATCCTCAAATAAGTATAGAATAACTTATACCCCAAAACTCGATGTTTATATAATTCCATTCTCCACCACATTATTTCGTAATTAAAGAAATTTGTCAGCAGAAAGTCAAAAAGTATATGCTAGTTTCATGCCAATAAAATTGTAATCCAGATGTAGTATGATTGCAATTTGTTGCTAAAAGCCCTGAGTTGTTTCCAAGAAAATGCATGATACACATGCTATCAATTAGAATTTCCATGGTTGGCGTGAAAAAGGGAAGGAAATAGGGCATGTGAGGGATATTAGAACCTAAGAGGTATATGAAAAATGTTTAAAAACTAGAGTTGTGGCAGGCATAGTGGTATATCCCAGGTCAAAGCCAGCAGCAAGCCATCAAATAGCCCGAAGCAATAATTAATGTAATTTATTTTGGAGATAAATTAAAATAAATTGCATTATTATTGTTCGTATCTAGTTGATATTGAAAATGATATTTACACCATTGTCGATATCCATGTTGTTGGTAACCACAATCATTGTAGCCCACGATGGGTAGTTGATTAGTGCCTTCAACATTACGTTAGCCGAAGATGATGACGATACACATGGAAAATCGACGGCCGATCGACGCACCAAGACGCAGCTATGTTGGCTACACATCGAAGCGTACTAATGACCTCCAAGTGCATAGGATCGGCGTAGCATTTTCACACTAGAGTGTTGCAAGGTATCATATCCACTTAGGACAACGGGCCTGCATCACAATGTTAGTAGCTCTAACCAATAATCATGGTATCAAGATAATAAGATGCAATTACGAAAGATAAATATGCAAGACACAATGGAAAACACATGCAAGACTCTATGCAACAACGGTTCCTCGACTTCTGACTATTGAAATACTTTATAGGGTTTAACAAATAAATATGAAGGTTTATGTTAAACATGAGGGTGGATCCTGAGATGAGTATGTTTGTCAAACATACCCCCTGTAACTCCCGCTCGTAAGCGCGACTGCAACAATACGAGACAGATTTAAGGACGACCTTATCGTGGAACCCAAGCTACAACTTTTAGGTGGATGGGTCTCCGTAGTTCCTCTGCATCAATGGCCCATGCAAGAAGGATGTGTCATCTGTCACCCGATGCACTATTCCTCCCTTCTCATTTAGCGGAACAATGCCTCCATGTTCTACCCGACATACGCCGCGGATGCAACCGACACTAAGGAATTGATCTATGCCAACACTTGCAATTAGTAATCCCTAATTCATATCAAATTATCATTAATTTAAGAGCAAACTAATACTCATACATGATCTGGACACAAACTATAAAAATTGCAAACGATATCTCATAAGAAGCGATAACAGATTTACAAACTAGTAGTCTTACAGAAGATTCAACAAGATGAATGATTAAATAATGCAAATACAAATGGAGATGGTGCTGTCCAAGGACTCCCTAATGCAATGGACGTGGTGGCACACAATGGAGATGGCGATGGAGATCGTTGGAGGCGAAGGCGGCGGAGAGAGAGGCATCGGTGGCGCCCGATGCGTAGCCGAACCCTAGAATGGCTTCCTCCCTGTCCATGGTGATGGAGATGGCATGGAGATGATGGGGCCTTGGGGCATCCTCCTCCTGGCGTGGGCGAGCTAGGGTCTGCTGCCCCCTTGGGTGGCCTTACATAGCCACGTGTGGACCTCCAACTTCTTCCAAATCTTGTGCAATTAAATTTGTTGGTTGTTGGGTGATTTCCATGCTCCAAATACCTTTCTTGAGCCCCAAGGAACCGCCCAAAAACAAACCACATTCGAACGGCTTCAAAACGGCTCGTTCAGGGCCATTTCCGTGCACTACACAGGTGATACGGTTGCCCGATATCACCAGCTGAAATATGCTCTGTCCAACCGCTATGCGCAAAAAACTTACGGGGGCTATAACTTCCTCATACAGAGTTTGATTGAGGTCATCCAATAGTAAAAATGATAGCTCTCGACGGGATCTACAACTTTCTTGTTATGGAGATTTTCATGTGAGCTTATCTTGGACCCCAAAAGTATGTTGCAAGCTCTGAACAACTGCTCCGGCACTCGTTATTCCTATGGTTTGTTCCCAAGTTGGTTCCAAAGTTGATATTTGGGCATAGGGGATTTAGTGAGTCATTATAATTTCATCATAAGTCATAAAAATAATAGAAGTATTTTTTATAATAATTTATGACATATGAGCAATGGTACTAAGTGAATACAAAAGGGAGTATGAAATATAAATAAATATTAAAATAAAGTAAATATGCAAAGATAATGCAAGGAAACTATGTAAACATGATTTATATAATTATTATATATTTTAGTTATTTTGGGCGGTATTTTATAAGGAATATTAATTAAAGTATAAGCAAAAGTGGGAAAACATGATGTGTTTTGGACGCATCAACCTCCCCATGCTTAAACACTTGCTAGTCTTCGAGCAAGATCAAGAAAATATTGCTAGTCTTCGAGCAAGATCAAGAAAATATGACATGAATGCATCATTAATATGGAGAACGTACTTATGATTATACATATAGGCAATTGTATACATTCTCAGGAGCATCTAGGTGCTGCTTCGCTTTTCTTTTTAAATAGTTAGTATGACACGAAAGCATCAGTAATATGTGTAGGCAGTTATATACACTAGTGGCCTGTGCACGCCACCGCTGGGAAAGACTGTTTTTATTTGTTGCATAGTATAGGCAGTTTGTTAGGGAAAACAATGGCTACTTAGGGCCAGGAAATATGTAAAAACTGATTGCTAACTGTATGTGTGATTCTAATGTTGGTGGATTGCCGGCGTGCACAATAACTATTTTGGTAGCCGCAGCATGTAACAGGAAACAGAAAAAAGTAAGAAACTTAAACATAGGTAATAGTAGTCATCAGTAGGTATGGTTATTACAAAAGACTGTAGAATACACAGGATAGGTACATAATACAGCGAAATGTTTGCAAAACATTACACCATGTGTTGACAATATGATATAGTCCATACACTGGATTCGTAGTTACGGAGTAAGCACAATAGATGCCCGGAGTATGTCGTAGTAGTTTACAAAATCGGACCTAGATAGTACGTGTAGAATATGAACAGATGCTCTACAGCAGAATCAGACGTTCTATATTCTGCTACATATAAAATGTAAAGTGAGGCGTTATAGAAGTTATGCAAAACAGACCGAAAAAGCTAGATATGGAAAAGTAAGCTTACATACTATACCTTAGATTTATTCGCTGGTCAGTGAACCGTGCTGTGACCTGTAGAATAAAAATGACAAGATTTGGATGTGAGAAAATACCATTAATCTTAGCACATATTTTGTATCGGCTGTAGTATAAGTACAATAAGAATATTAACTTTGTATGAAAAGAGCAGAGATAGTTGCCATGCTTATATGAATAAAGATTAAAAAAACTGATTTTTGAGTGATATCAAAGACTGTTATATGTGCAGCCAAAGCATGGAACAAACAAACAGATGAAGTAGTGATATAGATATATGTATGAAGCAGGTTTGAAGTATTTTGTACATGTACAATGATGACTGTATCAATGTATCTATGTAGTATAGCCATAAGATAAACAAAGCGCTAATGTAATGGTCTGTGTTTACATTTGAATCATATACGAAATATTCTGTAGATATGATTGATCAAACTAACTAATGAGATGAAAGAATAGCTAAAATAATTTACATGAATCCACCATCGAGCGTGAATGAGGAACTACGTTAAGACAATATAGAGGAAGTAATGAAGTGTGATATATATTAGGCAGAAACGGTAGAGAGGGAAAGCATTAACAACAGTAATCTGCAAGCTGATAACTTGGTTAACTATGTCCTGCTTTTTTTTCTTTGGGTCGATTGGATTATTGCTAGTGTCAGAAGAAGCATGTTCTTTGATGTAATTTGTGCTCTATGTGTCTACATTCCACAAGCGAAGCGTATGATTCGACAAAACGTATCTATAGGCGGGTCACAATTTATATGAAAACATTATAGAGAAAGATAGGAATGTCGTTGACCTGAACCAAAGCTGGTGCTGCATCAAAGAGTCTTTTTCGAGTGGAGCTAACCGTACCATGTGATGTCCTCAAGCTGGATATATTAGAGGACAATTGTATTACGTAATGATATTGTGTTTTAGATGAAAGAAGTATAACACAAAATAAAAAGAACGATATACTATTATTGGGTTCTTTCTTTAGTGGTAGCGAGGCGAGTTAGAGCTGGCGGCGTGTGTTTTAGTATGTAAATAAAGAGACATATATTGTGAGAAGGCATAGTAGCTGAGCAAATTTTTTTTAAGATTAGTCATAGTGTTGTCGAAATGTGTAGGACAAATTATATAGGATTTTGATGGAATACTTATATTATTATGTATACTGTATAGCTAGTTTAAATAAACGTAGATGGTGATTTCACGTAAGCATGTGTTTAAATGTGTAGTATCTTAGGAGCTGCATACACAATTAAGAACATTGTGTATACACTGATTATGGGATGGGAATCATACCCATGAATCGAGATTTGAAACATGAATAGTCAGCAAAGAACTATCTATAGGAATATATTATAAGGTAATCGTATGGTTCATAGCTAGTAAACCTTTCTGGAACGAAAGAAGAGTAACCTATTTCAATTGACACCATATATTGACTTTGAAGATAGGATAGGATGTCTCGGACTGTATACACACAAATGATGCATACAGTTGCAGAAATCGTGCAACTACGAGAAAATCATGCAGCAAACTGGGTCTTTTTTTGCCATGGAGGCAATAAATAGCCTCCCTGGACATAATCTCCAATAATTGTTATCAGTAAGAATTGTTTACAATAGTTCCAAGGGATGTAATCTCATTGTAAATTGGCTTCATCTTACCAGGATGATCAAAGGTATCTAAAATCTTGATGGATGTGTGTTTTATTTTCACTGTTAATTTACTGCAGATGAATATTTAGAATGAAAACATAAAGGGGAGAAAACTATAGACATTATATGTGGATATAAACATAGAAGGGAATGAGCTAACCAATTGAGAAGAAAACGAAAGCACCAGTGACAAAGAGGTCCAGAGTGATCAGTTATGTGGCCATCATACTATTGGTCAAAAAATCGATAGCCTGATTAACTATGCTCACTTGAAGAAACAGCACAGCTCTAAGCTCCTCACCATGACCCATTAGCGATCTTGCTTTGAATATGCACTGTTGCATGCACTAATCGATTATAACTGGTACTTGAAAAATAGAAGTAAATAATCAGGGCAAGAAGTTCTCACTGGCATGAAGTTAGTCCTAATTGAAACAGCTAAAAAAAAGATTGCACTCAGAACTGCATAGCTTACAAAAGCAGCACCAGTTGCAATAATCTTCTTCGCTTTCCAATTATACGGTGATTTAGACGGTTTGACCCTTTCAAATAACACTACAATTAATGTATTAGGGAATTAAAATAAAAGGCGGATAGCAAATCACGAAAGAAATATAGAAGTACTACATATTAAAAACTTGGGTCTAAAGTACGATGAAGCTAAAAACTCACAGTAATTAAAAGCAGCAATCATCAGCATCAGGAAATAGAATAACCTGAGACTCCAAAGAAGTACAATAAGACAGACAACAAACTTCAAGAGATAACTAAAACTATTAGTGTTACAAATTTGCAATCATCAGTGGAAGAAAAAAATTAATCATAATTCTAAATTAATACTCACAGTATGGATAGTTGATGAAACAACATAAACCTGCAATAGAACCACAGATTATCCGCTTATCAGAACCTAGAAATCATCTGTGAATAGAGGAAGAAATGGATGGGCATGACTTACCATATATCCTTTCATCATATGGTAAATTTCTCCACTAATTTGAACAGTAGAAGAAACAAGACAATAAGGCATGCTTAGTCAAAACAAGATAAAATTAATTCTTGGTGCTAGCAGTAGGGCTGGAAAAATAGCTCGAGGCTCGTGAGCCTGCTCGGGCTCGTCACGACTCGGCTTGGCTCGGCTCGGCTCGAGCTCGTCAATTTTCGAGCCAAGCCGAGCCCACCTTTTTGGCTCGGTAAATTTTCGAGCCGAGCTCGAGCCGGCTCGCGAGCCGCTCGTTCCTTTTACCCTTTAGTTTATCCCTTCGCTCTGCTGACTGCTAGCGCTTCCATTCATTTCCTTCCTCGTTCGTTCCTCTTGGTTCCTCCTCCCGACCCGAACTCCCCCCAAATCCCCAATCCCCATGGCCTCCACCTCCATCCACCGATTCCACCCGCCCCCCCCCCCCTCCCGTGGCGCCTTCCCATCTCCACCCACCGCCAGACCGCCCATCCACCACCTCCACCCGCCCTCCTCCCCCCCCTCCTCCTCCCCTTCCTCCACCGTCAGACGCCCTTCCCTTCCACCTCCCACTTGCCACCTCCAAGTCCCTCAACCCACCACCGCCGGACGTCCTCGCCGCCGCCTCGCCACGCTGTCGCCATGAGCTACCCCGCCGCCGCCTCCCACCTCTCAAGATCGACCGGACGATCAGCACGCCCTCCTCCCTTCCGCTTTGCCCCACCTCCCTTCCTCCCGTCCGCCGTGCTCTACTCGCCCGTCTGCAGTGCTCCCCAGTCCTCCACGGAGAAGCAGGCGTGTCGCAGATGGTGATGGCTCGATGGGCGCTCGTCTCGAGCGCGCCACGCCACACCGAATGGATCTGGTGGCCCACGGATCCTCGCCAAGACGGGCTCCCCGACAATGCGTTATCCGCCAAGGCTCGCGGAAATTTCAAGACGCCCATCAAGCTCCTCGGCCGTGCTTGTGAATGTTGTAGATTCGATTGGTTCAGGCCCGTGCTAAAGTTGTTTCTGTTTCTTTCTTGTGCAGTGCTTATGAATGCGTAGAATCGATTGGTTCAGGCCCGATCCCCTTTCTCTCCCGCCACCACCGCCTTCGATCAAGGCCACGCAAAGACGCCTACGCCGCACATGCTGTTGAATATGTTGATTGAATGGATGTGTTGATTGATGATTTTGTGATTTTGTTGATTGATTTTGAATGGATTATAGATGCACTTGACTCTGTTGCTCACAGTTGGCGCAGCATTTGATCCCGGCTCGCGAGCCGGCTCGAGCCACTTTCCGAGCCGAGCCGAGCCATTCTTTTGGCTCGCTCTCAAAACGAGCCAACTCAGTGAGCTGCCTTGAGCTCGAGCTCGAGCGAGCCGAGCCGAGCCCGGCTCGGCTCGGCTCGTTTCCAGCCCTAGCTAGCAGTAGCATTAGCAACTAAGATTCCAATATTGCTACACCATACAAAAATTCATATCCAACCATTGCACAACGACGCCCAAACATAGTTTTGAGATTTTATATAACATGAGGGTTGGATTCTGCAACAACTAACTAAAACAGCAAATCTATAAACAGTAACTTTGCGGAACGATATCGCTAGCCTCACGAGACAGAATCAACACTGACAAACATTACTCTCAAGACAAGAGTAGGACCTAGGAAGAGATAAGAAATTCCATTAACATTGAAGAAAAGCTCACATTTGGTACGTACCAAACCCCACGTTGAACTGGGCAGGCAACACATTCAAGCCTAGTTTTTTGAGTCTCCCACATATATGCTTTATAATTGCCATTGGGCTTTCTCAAGAGAGACAAAAAAAAACCCAATACAAACTCTTGACATTATAAGAATTCTAAAGCGAATGAAAATATGACATGGATATCAAATAAAATATAGGGGAAATGGCCGAAATCACAACAACGTGAAACATCTATCTAATCAACACGACAGGTACTGCTTAATCGCAGTACTCTCCGGAGCCTAGGGGACGAGGAACTTGCCTCAAGGGGTTGCGCGGACGAGGCTCCACACGGCTGTGAGGCGCGATTCGCCATCTTCGCTTGCGAGGAGGGAGCGAAGATCAGGGATGGTGGCCCGGAGGCGGAGAGGTACATGAACCCCAAAAAAAGCAAAACGTGAGGACCCCGAGCAAGTGAAAATCTGGAAAAATCAGGACGGTCGGAGAAACAATGGAGTAGGCGAGATATGAGGAGGAATAGAAGCAAGAAGCGAGAGGGAAAACACACGCATAGTAGAACCAAAGAGGACAACAAACGAAGGTGAGAGAGCAGAACGAAACACCGAGGCATAAGGAGAGGAAAAGAGCAAGAGTGATGCACATAGGCAAGCTAAGATGGGAAGCTGAGGAAGGCAAGACAGTGGGGAAAATCGCAAAATCGAAAATAAAGAAGCAAAAAGGTGAGGAGGGGAAATCCACTTCAAAGAAAGAGAATGGAAGAACCATAGGAAACCACGACAGACAAAAAGCATCGAAAAGAAGGAGAGACCACCTTGTGAGAACCAAAGGGCATTAGATCCATCGAGACAGATCCCCTCCCTACACAAAAAAACGAACGAAGGAAGCACAAATTGTAGGACCAGAAAGGCGACTAGAGGGGGGGTGAATAGGAGCTCAAACAATTTTTGCAATCCCCAAAAAGCAGCAACAATAAATCAGAACCTATGCTACAAAATACCAAAATCGGTACTACCGCCATTATAGGCGCGGTACTACCACTGTTCATAGTACGGTATGTCCGATTATCCTGACGAACTTGCCGACAGCAGAGTTTCAAAACCTAAAATCGACACAACTTTTGATTCAACCAACCAAAACCTACTAAACTTGAAACATGATCCCTAGAGGATATCTCTAACCTATTCCAATCATCTATTCAATAGATCCACGCCAAAGATTTGACATTTTGATTTGATGAAGAACGGTTCAAAAGGTGTCAAATACCCAAATCGATCCTAGCCTTGCTCGTGGGCTATGGATGATCAAAATAACCTTAGATGGTCTCCCACAAGTCACAGCAAGTAAGATCAACAGAGGGATTCAAGGGAAAAACAGTGGATCATCAAAACACCAAAACATCAAACATGATGCAAGAACAAATAAAAGAACAAAGAAAGCTCATCTCAGAGAACTTGCATGGATTGATTGATGATTGATGATTTGAGGTTTATAGCCACTCCATCTTGGAGGACACAACTCAATACATGAGCATCAGAACAAGCAATCCCTAAACCCTAGCTCTCCAAAAACCCTAACGCCACACAAGGGCTTCTCTCACGTTCTCCTCTATTCTCCTATTCAGCACACAGCACACAAGTGCTTATATAGTGGAGGCTAGATTCTAGAAATATTCCATTAGGGCACACATTAAACCCTAACACACAATGGGTTAACTCATGCACGCATCTCAAAGCGTCGTCTTCGTCTTCGATTGACTTAAACCGTTTCTCCAAACGCCAACCCGCCATGTTTAGCTAATAAGTCACAAAGGCGGATTTGGTGATATTACCAAAATACCCCTTCTCGATCCTTCTCCATGGACCGAGTCCAATCCTGTCGAAGCAATCGCCTACTCCGCCAGGTGTAGGTTGATCAACGACTCTCATCATGTCGGCAAGTCTCTCCCGTCTCAATCCCATCGGAACCTCCAAGGCACTTACACCGACCCGCCCGCTTGATCCAACCAACAGATCGAATCGCCTGCTCGACCAACCTTGTCCATTCTCGCCATGCTTGAGTCACTTGACTTCACCCGGCATCCATGATCGTTCTGGACCTCAGCTCTCCAAGCTTAGTCCCGAACCTCCTCGCTGTTGACCGTCGTTGACCTGCAAGCCACCTACACAGCAATAGACCAAGAAATCGTCTCCGGGAACAAGTTCTTCATAACTTGACCCACATTAGCTGAAAACATGCAATATGCAACACATATGCAAAGGCAAACAAGGATATGACATATCCCCAACTCAAACTTACAAGATAATTAGCTTTTAGTCCACCTGCCAGATTTCCGCCAAATAAAACTTCAGACTACCGCTTCACGGTAGAGTACTGCTTCAAAGATTATTAAATGCATCGCCTCAAGAATTTCCCAAAACACCAAAAACAACGCTTTTGGAATTTCCATACCAAGAAAACCACGGTCATATCAAGTGTGGTATTACCGCCAAGCAAGTTATGCCATATCGCTCCACAAGGAAATCCAAGACCATTTTGCACTTGTTCTAGTTTTTCCATACCGCTAACGATAGCTAATCTGTCAGATTATATGCAGTAGTACCACTTCCAAGCGGTACTACCGATACCGTAAAATTGCCACGCCTCACAAAGACCTCCAGAGCACCGCTCTACTTAAGCCGGTCGTTTCATAAGCAGTATACCGTAGTTAACACACCAGATTACCGATTATCCCGACACTTTTGTCAAACTTTCAAAAACCGGAAATCCAACAAACCTTCAACCAAATTGCCAATTGTTACATCACTTAGGATCATGAGCAAATCCTCACGGTGTTCACAATCTCCCCCTTGATGAACACATTGGCAATAACCCAAAAATGAATGTTTTGATGTTTGAAAGTAAAAGAAAACAAGTTTTCGCACAAAGGCACAATTTGGTCCTTTAGCAAGTAAAAGCAAGGAAAGAGACCAAATGGGCTTCAGAATAGTTTCAGCAAGTGAGATAAGGCAGAGAAAGCAAAAAGAGCTTCAAATTCCAGAAAATCTCACTTAAGGTCCAAAAGAAAGAACAAGTGTTCTAAATGACCTTCCAGAAAATGCATAGAGAGCATCCAAAACAGCATTTTTGTCCAATTTTTCTCCCCCTTTGACAATGAATTCATCAAGGTGCATGGAAGAAGATAGAGCATGAATGTAATGGCTGCATTTTTTAGTTTTCAGTTTTCAGTTTTTTTTTAAAAAAATTAGCAACAGGAGCCATGAAGATTATCCAAGAAGACTGCACAAGTATTACACCAAGCCATATAAAGTGAAAGAGCTATTTTCTATCATGGCAATACATGTACAGCAAAGTTAATGCCATTAAAGCAAAAATATGAGATTAAGTAAATTTGGAACATGACAAGGTCTCAAGTTCATAGTTCAGCTACAGGTATCCAAGAATGAGTCAAGTCATATCTATAAGCTAAATGGAGCCAGAAACTAGAAAAGGAGTCAATTTTGAGCATTTTGAGTTCAGTTTTGAAGCAAATTAATCAAGCATGTAGAATTTAGCATATTAAGCATATTTCTGAAATTTTTTGGTCTTATCTTAGTAAAGCAAGTCCTGGACTAGGAGCCATCCACAACTGCCTCCTAAGCTTCAACCAATTGCCAATTTGATTTCTTAGCATTGTGTTAGATCTCAAGCCTCACTACGACCATCCCAAGCAACAAAAGCTTAAGAGAGTGGTCTAGGTCATCCAAAACTCACCCTGAGTTCATACCTAGTGCAATGGTAAGCCGTCTCATAAGAGAGAATTGGTGAGATCAGTTTTTTCGCACAGAAAAGCTCATTTTTCATTTGCTTGACTTAAGAAATATCATAGCTCAATTTAAAACTCAGAATAAGTTCAAGACTCAATTAAGCCTATATGACATGGCATGAATCATGAGAGGATCGCTAAAGCAAAACTAGTCACAAGATCCAACAAGTCATGTTTTGATTCAATTTTCTCACAGATAATAAAGCTAGCATGGCAAAAGCTAAGCTATACATAAAAAGCCATAAAAGAAATCTAGCAAGCTAGCACAAGACATGGCAAGGTATAAAGCATGAAAACAAGTCATACAAGGATAATAATCAAGGCTCCAAGGATTTATATTACAATGCAAGTTGTTGGAATTGAAAATGCAGTAACATACAAATGGATGCAAAAAAGAGCAAACTCCACCTCAAAGCAGGCCAAGAGGACTAATAACCCCCAATTCTCCCCGCAAGAAAGCGAAACGAGAAGAATCAAGAGCTTTAGTGAAAATATCTGCAACTTGCTGCTCGGACTCTACAAAGTGAAGCACAACATCACCCTTCTCAACATGGTCTCTAAGGAAATGATATCTAACGTCAATGTGCTTAGTCCTAGAATGTTGCACTGGGTTTTTGGCAATGTTAATGGCAGAAGTGTTGTCACAGAAAAGAGGAACAATACCCAAAGAAAACCCATAGTCCTACAGAGTAGATAAGATCCAGAGAACCTGAGAGCAACCATCGGGTCATGACTACATACTCAAATTTCTAAGAAGAGAAGTGGTAACAGAGGACTGTTTCCTAGATGACCAAGAGATAAGAGATGTGCCTAAGAAATGACATGTGCCAGAAGTACTCTTCCTATCCACTCTACACCCGGCAAAATCAGCATTAGAAAAAGGCCGAATAGAGAGAGCAAAAGAAGAAGAATACCAAAGTCCAAAGTCAAGAGTGTCCTGGAGGTACCTGAATATGCGACGCACTGCTTGACGATGAGAGGCTCGAGGGGAAGCCTGCAATCGAGCGCACAGACATGCAACGAATTGTATGTTCGGCCTCGACGCAGTGAGGTAGAGGAGGGAGCCAATCATGCTGCGGTACTCCTTCTGGTCCACGGGCTCTCCATCCTCATTAGGGTCCAGCACGGTGGTCGTGGCAATAGGAGTAGACATTGGTCTACTACTTCCCATGTCGAAGCGACGAAGAAGGTCCTTTGTACACTTATTTTGATGAATGAAGGTGCCTTCTTTCAGTTGCTTGACTTGAAGACCAAGGAAGAAAGTCAATTCGCCCATTATGCTCATTTCGAACTCCTTGCTCATAGAATCTGGAAATCTGGACACCAAAGCATGAGAGGAACCACCGAATATAATGTCATCCACATAAATCTGAACCAACAAAAAGTCACTGCCATGCCTAAGAGTGAATAAGGTTTTATCAATCAATCCCATTTTGAAGTTATTTTTAAGCAGAAAACTCTTAAGCTTATCATACCAAGCTCTAGGAGCTTGTTTCAATCCATACAAGGCTTTGGAGAGTTTAAAAACATGGTTTGGAAACTTAGAATTTTCAAAACCAGGAGGTTGCTTGACAAAGACCACTTCTTCTATGAAACCATTCAGGAAAGCACTTTTGACATCCATTTGAAAAAGCTTGAAGCCCTTGGATGCTGCAAATGCTAGCAAAATGCGAATGGCTTCCAATCTAGCTACAGGAGCAAAGGTCTCCTCAAAGTCTAAGCCCTCTACTTGGGAATACCCTTGCGCTACAAGTCTAGCCTTATTGCGAACTACCAACCCATCTTCACTTTGCTTATTTTTTAAAACCCATTTTGTTCCAATTACATTATGATTAGGTGGAGGTTCAACTAAGGTCCAGACTTTGTTTCTTTCAAAATTTTCAAGTTCTTCATACATGACATTGACCCAAGAGGCATCAGAAAGAGCATGTGTGACATCTCGGGGTACAAAAGAAGCAACAAAAGCAGAATGTGCATGAGAATCAGGAGAAATGAACCTGGAGCGAGTGACTCGCTCATGTATATCCCCAATAACTGCTCGGTGGATCTGTCATTTGAATGCGAAGAGGTGCTCTGGTGCGAAGTGGCCTCTACCTCACTGGGCTCGTGGAGGTAGGAACAGAGCCACTCGATCGTCGGTGAAGGTAGGAAGAGGTCGCTCATCCAAGTCGTGTAGTAGAAGCGTGCTCTCCAACCATGTCAAGAGACTTGAGGATGGATTAGGTCCTCATCCTCGGAATCATCATCGATTTAAGATGCTCTCATAAACCCTGTACCGCATCATCGGGTCTAGTACCGAGACTAGCCTCATCAAAAGTGACTTCGCAAGTCTCAACAACTTTGTTAGTGTCAAAATTAAATACACGATAGCCACGAGAATGAGCAGGATATCCAAGAAATATGCCATCAGAACATCTAGATTCAAATTTATCAAGGTTGCCATGTTTAAGAATGAAGCATTTGCAACAAAAAATTTTGAAATGAGAAACTTTAGGCTTATGACCAAATCTGAGCTCATAAGAAGTCTTGCCAATCACAGATCTCAAGAAAACCCTATTAGAGATATAACAAGCAGTAAAGATCGCCTCAGCCCAAAACCTCCTAGGTGTGGAATGCTCATCTAGCATGGTCCTGGCCATCTCTACAAGGGTCCTGTTCTTCCTCTCTACAACACCATTCTGCTAGGGAACTCTAGGTGAAGAAAACTGGTGCTCAATTCCCCTATCAGAGCAGAAAGTGGCAAAGAAATAATTCTTGAATTATGTCCCATTGTCACTCCTAATGGCTCTCAAAGCTCTAGGAAGCTCAACAGCAAGTCTAAGGACCAACTCTCTAAAGAAGCCAAATGCCTCGTCCTTAGAAACCAGAAAATAAACCCATGAGTACCTGGAGAAATCATCCACAATCACAAGCACATACCATTTCCCACCGGCTGACTGAACTTTAGAAGGACCAACAGTGCCTAAGTGCAAGAGCTGACCAGGTCCATCAGTCATCACTAGAGTAAGAGGTGGATGAGAAGCAGAAACCATCTTACCATGTCTACAGGGTGTGCACACAAGGTCTTTAACAGCCTTCAGCTTAGGCAAACCTCTAATCAAATCCTTGCAACTGACTCTAGTCAAGTGGTCGAAACCTATGTGACTAAGCCTACGATGCCACAACACTAGATCATGGGAGTCAGAAGCTACAAGACACCTAGAGCTAGAAGCAGAAGAGAAACTGAAATCAGCACAAAAGACCCTCTCAAACCTAAAGATCTTAAAGACAAGCTCACCGGAGGAATCTAGAACTCTACACTCATCACTCTTGAATCTCACCTCTAGACCCTCATCAAGCAGCTGAGAAACAGATAGCAGATTATACCTCAGCTTACTTATCAAAGCAACGTCCTTGAGCATGAACTTGTTGTTGACGCGCACTGTGCCCTTGGCTGTCACGGTCCCGGTAGAAGCATCCCCAAATGTAATCAATTCATTACCGGATGCACGTGTGAGGGAGGAGAACCATCTAGAATCTCCAGTCATGTGTCGAGAACACCCGGAGTCAACAAGCCATATGTCCTCCTTCCTCGCACGACGGACCTACAAAGAACAAATAGAAACATCGTGCCTCAAGATCAAGTTAGTGATAAAAGACTTGGGAATCCAGTACTGAGTCACACGATGCTTGGGCAAAGCAGTAGAAGCAGCAGTAAAATGGTTAGGAGCAAAATCATAAGAATGCACACGAGAACCACCTAGACCTCTCCGAATTGACCTACCAAAAGGTCGGTACTCTCCATGTCTAGTCTACCTGTGGTCTCTCCTTACGATATCCTAACCCAAGACGCTGCCTAGAGCCACTAAAGGAGTCAAGAAAGTCATTTACAAACCTAGGCCTATGTCTAGCAGGAAAGATAGGCTGCCTAGCTCTAGTGACTATAGCAGGTGAAGGAACTTCTCTAATGGTCCTCAAAGCACTCATCCTCTCCTTCCTCTCAATCTTGGCTTTACAGAAGCAGAACTCAACAATATGGCCATTCTTCTTGCGAAGGTGCAATGGTACTTGACCTTTGAGGGTCCGACTCGATGAAGTAGAAGCACCTATCTTGCTAGAAGTGGTTTGGGCAAAACCAACAGATTTAAAGACTATCTTGGATGGCTTAGAGGGTTCTACCTCAAACAGGCCACTCTCAACAGCTCTAACAATCTTAGGTGGATAGTTCTTGGAATGCTCTAGAGAATTAAATCCTAGGCCACTATTGTTTACACTCACCTTAGATTTGTCTAGAATCATGTTGAGGTTCTTCCTCCCACCAGTAAATCTCTCAAGAATGCTGTTAAGGTAGTTATTTTGTTTGGCTAGCTCCTTACATGAGGCACACTTATTTGACTTGCTAGCCCTATCAGACTTTTCCTTATAGTGAGCTACCTCGGCTTTCGAAGCCTCACAAGACACACAATAGTCATCTCTAATTCTATCCAACTGCTCTTTGAACTTAACTCTAAAAGCTTCTTGTATCTTATCTATATTATGCCCAATTTCAATGCAAAGATCACAAGAATTAGAATCAACAATTTTCTTGGAAGCAGTCATGGACATGGATTGTTCAATTTTAGCTTTCTCCTCAAGAGTCTTGTTTAAGGCATCATTCTCAATTGTGAGTTTAACACAGTTTTCACATAAAGCAGTTTTAGAGTAAAGAACCATTCCAGTCATCTCCTTCGTTTTAATCCTACTATCCTCACAATGAGAACACATGTGACTAGCAACAAATTTCTGCAATTCTTTAGTGGCACTATCCAATTTTAGCTCAAGTAATGCACAATTTGAACAAGGTAAAGGAATAGCATCTACAGCAATCACATCAAGAGCAATGGCACTCATGCAAGCAGGACTAGACTTGAGAGTTTCTAGTTCATCAAAAGCATCTTTCAGTTGATTAGCAATAGAGGAATGAGCAGATTTCAGATTTGCTAGTTCATTAAGCAAGCTAGAACAAGAATCACAATCATCAGCAGGACTTATGGATTTTCCTAATCGTTCTTTCTTGCTTATTGATTCTTTTTTCAGCAAAGGCTAAAGCACGTTTCATATTAGTAAGTGAAGGACGTACCTCATCGGGATCGCTGAAAAGGTCATCGTCGTTGGAGGAGTCAACATCATGGCTGTCTCTAGCCATAAAGCACATGCCGGTGAAGTCCTGAGCCTTCTTCTTGCCATGAGAGTCATCGTCGTTATCCTCCGTCTCCGAGTCCACATTGCTCATGTTCACACTCTCAAGAGCGGCAAAGACCTGACTGACGAACTTGCGATAGTTGGGTTTCTTGCCTTTCGTGTCTTTGGCCTGATGACGCCTCCGAGAGTCCTTCTCCACCTTGCCCTTCGACTTGGGGCACTTGGAGCGAATGTGGTTCGACTCACCACACTCAAAACAAGTGACAGGGCCACCTCTCCTCTTGTTCCTCACTTTGTTGTAAACTCTCAAGAATTTGGTGGATAGGAGGGCTAAATCATCCTCAGGTAGCTTATCTAGCTGCTCATCGCTCAAAAAATGTAAAGCGGACAAAGAAAAGCCAGATGAGCCAAAATCCAATGAATCAGAAGAGCTACCCTTAGATGGGTCGACCACCAAAGCCATCGACTCTGTCTTGGGGAGACGCGAAATAAAGTCAATCTCATGCGTCTTCAATCTCGAGTAGAGCTTATCCATAGTAAGCTTACTCATGCCAGTGTTGTCATTGATGGATGTGATCTTCATCCCCCAGACCTTCACATCAAGAGCACCCAAAAGCTGGCGTGCATTCTCAGACTCAGTGAAAACAAGATCAACAGCGTGAAGATCTGCCGCTGTTCATAGTACGGTATGTCCGATTATCCTGACGAACTTGCCGACAGCAGAGTTTCAAAACCTAAAATCGACACAACTTTTGATTCAACCAACCAAAACCTACTAAACTTGAAACATGATCCCTAGAGGATATCTCTAACCTATTCCAATCATCTATTCAATAGATCCACGTCAAAGATTTGACATTTTTCAGATTTGATGAAGAACGGTTCAAAAGCAGGTCAAATACCCAAATCCGATCCTAGCCTTGCTCGTGGGCTATGGATGATCAAAATAACCTTAGATGGTCTCCCACAAGTCACAGCAAGTAAGATCAACAGAGGGATTCAAGGGAAAAACAGTGGATCATCAAAACACCAAAACATCAAACATGATGCAAGAACAAATAAAAGAACAAAGAAAGCTCATCTCAGAGAACTTGCATGGATTGATTGATGATTGATGATTTGAGGTTTACAGCCACTCCATCTTGGAGGACACAACTCAATACATGAGCATCAGAACAAGCAATCCCTAAACCCTAGCTCTCCAAAAACCCTAACGCCACACAAGGGCTTCTCTCACGTTCTCCTCTATTCTCCTATTCAGCACACAGCACACAAGTGCTTATATAGTAGAGGCTAGATTCTAGAAATATTCCATTAGGGCACCCATTAAACCCTAACACACAATGGGTTAACTCATGCACGCATCTCAAAGCGTCGTCTTCGTCTTCGATTGACTTAAACCGTTTCTCCAAGCTCCAACCCGCGCCGCGGTTTAGCCAATAAGTCACAAAGGCGGTATTTGGTGATATTACCAAAATACCCCTTCTCGATCCTTCTCCATGGACCGAGTCCAATCCTGTCGAAGCAATCGCCTGCTCCGCTATGTGTAGGTTGATCAACGGCTCTCATCATGTAGACAAGTCTCTCCCGTCCGAATCCCATCGGAACCTCCAAGGCATTTACACCGACCCCCGCGCCGCTTGATCCAACCAGCTGCATCGAACTGCCCGTTCGACCAACCTTGTCCATTCTGCGCCATGCTTGAGTCACTCGACTTCACCCGGCATCCATGATCGTTCTGGACCTCAGCTCTCCTCGCCGTTGACCGTTGTTGACCTGCAAGCCACCTTCACAGCAATAGACCAAGAAATCGTCTCCGGGAACAAGTTTTTCACAACTTGACCCACATTAGCTGAAAACATGCAATATGCAACACATATGCAAAGGCAAACAAGGATATGACATATCCCCAACTCAAACTTACAAGAGAATCACTTTTAGTCCACATGCGGATTACCGCCAAATAAAACTTCAGACTACCGCTTCACAAGAGTACCGCTTCAAAGATTGCGGTCGCATCGCCTCAAGAATTTCCCAAAACAGAAAAACAACGCTTCGAATTTCCATACCGCAAAACCACGATCATACCGAAGCGCGGTATTACCGTAAACAAGTTATGCCATACCGCTCCACAAGGAAATCCAAGACCATTTTGCACTTGTTTCGATTTTTCCATACCGCTAATGTACCAACGATCGAGATTTATGCAGAGTACCATGCTTCAAGCGGTACTACCGATACCGTAAAATTGCCATGTTCTCACGAAGACCTCCCAGAGCACCGCCTACTTAAGCGGTCGTTCACTAAGCGATATCAAGATTAACACGCTAAGATTACCGATTATCCTGACACTTTGCTGAAACTTTCTGAAAAACAGGAAATCCAACAAACCTTTAACCAAATTGCCAATTGTTATATCACTTAGGATCATGATCATATCCTCATGGTGTTCACACAAATCGATAGAGACCAATCCCCAACAGTAGCCGAAATCAAGGAAAAGAAAACCGCAGGAAGGGAGTAGTTGGACGGCTTGACTTGTGTGTCGGTGCCACAGGAGGCGATGCCAACAGAGTTGCCATCGAGCCCACGTACGCACTCAAAACCAAGACAAAGAAATGAGACAGAAGAGGTAGACGAAGAGGAAGAGGACACCAATATGGCAAGAAAACAGGTAGACGGGAGGATGAAGACCCCGAGGATAAGGAAAGACGCGTAGATCCATGGCGAGACAACCTATTTTGTCTACACAGAGGCGGCGAGTCCACCGCTGTCAGTAGTGGAAGGAGGAGGGAAGGGTGAAGCGAGATGGAGGAGGCGTTCTTGGGAAGAGGAATTAGTGGGGAGGGTAGTGGAAGAAGTAGATGCATGTGAGGAAAGGAGAAGCGAGATGTGAGGAGGCGTTCTCGGGGAAGAGGAAGGAGCTAGGGGGAGGGGGCGGCTAGTAGTGGAAGCAGGGGCGGGGGAGAGGAAGGGTGAAGCGAGTGCGAGGGAGGAGGCATTCTTTGGGGAAGAGGAAGGAGTTGGGGGAAGCGTTCTCGGTGAAGAGGAAGGAGATGGGGGGATGGGGGTAGCGGCGATGAAAAAGGATGGGACGATGGGGAAAAGAGAAGGCAATATGATATGCACGAAGAAGAAGGCAACTGAAGAAGAATCTAGAGAGGAGGACGGCGCGAAGGCCTCGCAGATGAGCGCTTCGCAATAAAAAAATCGGACAGCTGGGAAGGCAAGCTACGCGGAATCCGACAGGCAAAAAATTTCGGGGCAACGTGGCCCCTTTGCCCTTGCCCCAAACTGCTCTTCATTTAGCCTGTAGGATTCCCAAGAGTATCTATCTAACCTTAATAGAAGCCCGTTAGGCCCAATGACCGTATTATCCAAAGCCCAAGGGTTTATTTGCTTTGATACCCGAGCTGCTTTTGCCTGGCTAGGATGCAACCTGGCGTCTGCCGGTTGATTGTTTGCTTCGATTCTGTTATTACCGGCTCGCCAGTAAGAGCGCCAAGACTCATGCGTTAAAAAACAAATACCGTGAGTGGTGCTCAGGAGGCGCGGCCATCCATCTGTTTATTGCTTTGATCAAACGGTCTATTTTTCATTCATCAATTTTAGGCACATATTTTCAACCAAACAACTCATATTTAGATTTGTCTGATCAGACAAAAATTATCTATTTTTCAGACTACCTCCAGACACCATTTCTTTTCAGACATGAAATCCAGTTCACCAATCAAACAAACCCCGAATCCCCAGCCCAAAGCCCAAGCAAAACCATCCCCGCCTCACGTCAGGTGACGGCACGCGGCATCCGATGTCGCACGAACGAACACGAAGCGAAGAGGACAACTGCCGCACGGACACACAGACGCGCAGACAGGGAGAGGAGATTGGGCTTCGCGCGAGCTCGCGGCGACCCCCACCACCGCGGCCGTCTCCGTCGTCACCACCTCGTCGCCGGGCCGGATTCCGAGGTGATCTCTCGTTCCTCCTCTCCCTCGGATGCGATCCCGAAACACGCTGTGCTGGTGCTTGTGTTGCGTGCGGTAGGGGGGCTTAATTTGGTGGCTTTTTGGCTGGGTTGGATCCGAGGGCGTACGCCGTTGCGAGTTTGCTTTCGAATTGAGCTCGTTTGGTGCGTTGTTCCTACGCGTCGTAGCGTATGTGATGTGAAATTATGGGACGAGTTGGGTTCGTTCGAGTTGGGGAGGGCTGGTTCTCTAGGTGAAATTCGCAGATTAGCGCATCTCTAGGTTGATTTAGTTGTTTTTGTATGTAATTATGATACCTTGTGCGCCAGTTTTTTTTTTTTTTTGGCAGATTAGAATCCACTTGCTCAGTTACTCATTGGCCGCACTGCACATTGTCCGTATCACTCGCGAATTACACTTGAATTGGGTATGAGTTCGAAAGTGTTCTGATTACTTCTGTTCGTGTTGTTTGCCGTTGCGCATCTGACCGGTGACTATCTGATGAAACCTCAGTAGATAAATTGGAAAGAGGGCCTTGATCCCCTTGCTTTGGGTTTTGTTTGATCTCGAGGCTACTTTACACTTGTCTGATCATCTGAGTTGCCATTTTGGATGCCCTGGCTTAATTGCAATCAGTAGGGCTCATTCTAGGCTTCTAGCTACATCTGATTGTTGCCCTCAGGCCTCATGCCAATTCTGTATTTCATTTAATCACATGCTATAGGCATTATTCTTAGTCCCACTCCCAACCATGGCCCTTTTCTATTGCAATCCTATATTTCGTTTCTGATATTTTTTAAAACAAAAAGCTAAGACAAGATGTATTTCTTAAGTTTTTAGTGGCTTAATCATTTTCAGGGTTGTTCGTTTAGTCGGTGAATATATGCAATAGTGAGCTATATCATTTTCTGTGCAACGAGTAGTGTTGGTATATGCAATAGTGAGCTATACCATTTCCTGTGCAGCCTTCCTTTCTGTATTCTGTTGTCTAAGTCATTTTTTGTTTTGTTTTGCAAGCAATGTTGCTTGCTGCCACCATTAGCAGGTGAACCGGAGCATAATAACAATGTCCCCATCTCGTGAGGTAGATGATGGGCCTGCTGTACTACAGTTATATAGATGGAAATGGTCAAAACCCCATATTGAACTATCGAAATTTCGAGAAGCTTTCATATCTCCTACAAGGCGTCTATTTGGACTGCTCTCGGACCATGGTGAGGCTTTGTTGCTTTCCATTATCTTCTGTTTCCTTGTTGGAGCCCTTTGTTGTTTTGCTTCTTATATTATTATATTTTGTCACTGAATATGGTTTCACAATCCAGGAGATCTTGTCTTGTCAACGGCTGATGTCAATCCATCACAAGTTGAATCACCTATTGCTCTCTCAGATACCTGTAGTCTAGCAGTCTTTGAGGGCTTTTCTTCTATTCCTAGAGTAAAGTCTTTAGCATGGGGGCACTGCTGTGATGCTTCTAGTCAACTTGAGGATTTGACTTTTAATGAATTTCTTGTTGTATCTGGTGATGATTCTATCACAGTTCATGCATTTTGTCGTTCTTACAAAAGCATAGTAACAGTTAATTCCACATTTGATACTGAAGAGTTGCATGGGGAGTGGAAAGAGTGGTGTTCTACTGAGTGTTTAGTGTTGGGGGATGGTGAGTCAGGTCCAAAGAACTGCTTTCGTTCTTTTCTGACTACAATTAGTGCATCTGTTTCTAATGGTAAATACCAAGCCAGATATCCTCAGAAATCTTCATTACCTCAATCAGCAGAGGTGGTATCGTTCAGCATATATGACATTACTCTGTCCTTTTTGAAGTTCTGGTCTAGCAATTGTCCTCTGAAGACTAGGATGAAAACTAACGGTGAATCTCCACAAGGTTTTATTAGTCATGTACCTGTAGCTGAAGCATCATGCTGCTGTCAGTGGGAATGTTTAAAACTTTTACCTAGTTCTTCGGGTTATTTGATTGGCATAGTCTTAACTCCTAATGAATCAGTAAGTTGTGAGGTCCATCAATGCAGCATGAAGGATATTTTGGTGGCTGTTCTTGAGCTAAACCATTGGGGTATACAGTGGAACTTTGTGGCAGACCTTCAGAATGTATATGATGGTGTAGGGCCTAATCCGCAATGGGTTGATTTCCAATTGTCAGATATGTTTCTTGCCTGCCTAAACACAGCAGGTTTTGTTGCCATTTGGAGTGCAAAAACTGGTAACCTTATCACCTCGTTTAGTGTTCTTCAACGGTGCAGAACAGATCTGGATTTGCCTTTGGGGAGCACCATGCCCATTGTAACAAATTTAGATGGAGAAAACACCTGTGTTGGGAATCTCGTTGTCAGAATGTTTAAGAGGTTAATTTTGGCACCATATTCTCTTCTTCTTGCTGTTGTAGATGAGATTGGGGTAGTCTACGTGTTCTATGCTGATGACATCTTAAATTTCAAAGCCAATGTGCATGAGAACTTTGAACCGCCTTCTATGAATCATTATGGCGATAGTTTTGCTGCCTGGGAAGCTGCTGGTCATGAGATGGGGAGTCTAACATTTTGTAGTCATCAGTCCATCCAACAAGGGTCACTTAATCCAGCCAAATTGGTTTATGATTTTTCAGAAAGAGACGATGCTTGTGTTATCAGACCTAGGAAAAGAAGAAAATATCGTAGGTGTAATGAAAATCAAGTGGATAGCTGGCCAAGTGGTTTCAGTACTACAGCACAGATGCAATATGGGGTAGTGTATCCTGACACAATGGCAGCTTCTAATCCCTTACGAAGAGTAGTCCTTCCTCCATGCAAATTACAGGATGATGTAATAAGCTTCTCACCATTTGGACTAATGAGGATCTTTAAAGGTTGCAATGCAGATGGAAACAAGCATGTCAAAATTGTTCATACGAAGTTGCTTTTGGATTCATCTTTCCGTGACGAGAGAGATATTGGTGCTGGTTTTCTGGACAAAAGGCTCCCGTTTCAGAAGGATTTTGCTTTTGTCGGAGAATCTGTTGTTTGCTCCTTTCAAGGATATTTGTATTTGATTACCCAGGATAGTCTTTCTGTGGTCCTTCCATCAGTTTCTGTTTCATCATTTTCATCTCGCAACAATGCCATCAAATTTTGGCAACCAGGTTTTGCTGGTGGTAGTGCATGCAATGCTCTGAATTTAGTATCAGTAACCAGAACTGAAAAAAGGTGGAAGGCATGGCAAATAGAAGTTTTGGACAGAGCATTGTTGTATGAAGGACCTGCATTTGCAGACAGGCTCTGCTGGGAGAATGGTGTGTTTTCGTTCAGTTTGCTCTATCTTTCATTTTTCGTGTTGTCATCCTGCTATGTTCACTGCTTTTAGCTCCTACATCACGGTCTATTTTTAGTATTTCTGTTGCCTGTCTTATCCAGCAGTCCTGCCTTTATTTTTTGTTGAATATTTTCACTTATAGATTTATTTTCCATTAAGGTTATGTTTATCAGATTTATTGACAGTGTATTTATAATTTCTGATTAAAACAATATAACTCACAAAGGAACTGTCCGTTGAAGATCAATCTTCCTCAAAATTCAAAAATATTTCTTAGGAATTTTGCAGGCATGGTTTAATCATTTAATTGACTGTTGAAGAATAGCGTCAATTTGCTTCAATTTTTAGCTTAAAATCAAATGTTTGCGAGATAAACATTGTACCAAAGATTGCATTTTAGTTTGGATCCAATAAATTTCTTTGAAGGTGTTATTTCTTTTAGATTTTGGGAGAGAAGAGAAGAATGGGAGCTGAATAGTTAGTTGTATTGCAAGAGCCTAAGGGGCAATATATAGTGTACAAAAGAGAAACCCTAGACTACACTACAATTCCATAACTACCCCTAACACTTACATGACTATTACACTTCTACCACACATTACACTACTACCCTTAACACCCCCACTCAAACTCAATGCGTATGCAATAGCATTGAGTTTGAAGAGGACAACATTAAAATAAAATATAAATCCGAAGTCTGAGCTTGAAGATGTTGTCGAAGCATGCAACTTTTGAAACTGATAGGAATAGAGAGAGATGTTAAATCAAGCCGATGAAGAGAGATAGAGACAAAGACGCGAATTAGATCCGCCCACCCCAGAAGTGAGGTGATGGTGCCGAATCTGGCCCCTGACAAAGGCAAAGATGATAGACCAGATCCGCCCACCCAAGATGTAAGGTGACAATGTTGAATCTGGCGCCCAACGAAGGCAAAGACTGCGGACCAGATCCGCCCACCCAAGAAGTGAGATAACGGTGTCGAATCTGGTGCCTGATGAAAACAAAGATAAAGAGACAATTGTCGATGATGACAAAGAAGACCATTGGTCAAGAATCGTAATGATGCGAAGATGTGTAGCAAGATGGCTACAAGAGAGGACCAAGAGGGCAAAGTCGCATCAACAACGATGATGGGGGTGACCACACTTGATCCAATGGACGGACCGCGGCAACCCGAAAAGGAAGAAGCAATCGGCTGATCGACAAAGGATATGATGGACTGACACAATTTCGACGAACTCAAAGAGAGATGCAACAGACTTGGATGGACTCAATGGAAATCAAAGGAAAATAGACTTAAGATACTAGCAGAAGCAGTGATCACACAAGCACCAACAACAGTAGCTCTGGCGCATAGCCAGCCAACACCAAAAGCAGTTGCACACGAGCAACCAGTAGCAGCAGCAGCTCAGCTAGCCTAGCGGAAAGACCAAAGATGACAATATGGAAGATGGATAAATAAGGCTGAAGATGACCAGGTCCAACGGGAGCTGGCGATGGAGATGACGACAAAGCCAACGAGATGGCCAACCCCAACTAGAGTTGGTGAAGACAATGATGCCGTTGATGAAGATGAACTGGCGATGACGATGGAGTTCAAAATTGAGGAAGACGATGGCCGGTGATGAAGAAGAGGGCCGGTTGCTGCAGGCAGCGCGGGGGATGTGGGATCGTGCTCGGGCTCCGGTGGAGTCAGCGGCCACCGATGGTGGGGCGCCTCTCTAGGTCGGCCCGAAGCAGAGGAGGCGTTGCACGACGAGGCACCAGGAACAGAGGAGCTATGCCACCAACACCCCCTGCCGATGCCTCCTCCGTCTCGGGCCGGCATCCGCGGTGGTGACGGTGAGGAGGGGCGGTGTTGCTGGTGGCGATTTCGCCACGGGAGGGTTGGGGGCCCGAGTTGCCAGGCGCGATGGCAGTGACCCGGATCCGGGTCTAATGGTGGCGACAAGTAGCAGGATGACTTGAAGATGTCGAGAAACGAGGAGGACATCGCTGACGATGATGGATTCCGGTTTGGACCGTCGGATCGTTGCTGGTGTCGCCTCGACGATGGTCTACGGCTTTGTGTCGGATCCAGGCTCTGGGGAGCTGCCTGCTCAGCCCTCGTCGGATTTGGCGGAGATGACTTGGCGATGTCGGTGCAGACCAGATCCGGCTAGATCCAAGCGGATCTGAGCCAGGGAAAGCCTGACGATGACGGAGGCGGCAAGGGTCGCGGTGAGTGGCGGTGCCGCGTCACAGAGTAGAAGCGGCGACGGGGCTGGGCACCGACGCGTTCGCGGCGGAGATGACTGGAAGGGCGGCGAGGACCTTCGATCCGGCGACAGCCATTGTTGTGGGTTGGTGGTGGCGAGCCGAGAAGGGAGAGATCGAGCTCGGAAGAGGCCTCTCCTTGCTGCATCATCGCTCCCAAGGCCCTCACCGCCACCGCCGAGCTCGGGTTCGTTGGCTGCTTCGTCCTCGATTCACGTCGGGCGCCAGGTGAGGCGGAGCGGAGCGAGATGATGGTGCGCGTGTGAGCTTGGCGAAGAGCACAAGAGATAGAGGATGCGGTGATGAATCGAGGACAAAGCTTGCGGTTGAGGACTTGAGGATAAGGAACTCTGGCTGCTGCTTGAAGATGTTTGCTCTGCTGCTGCTTGAGAAGATGAAGACCGAGACTGTGCTGCTACTTGTCATTAAGAAACTACTATAGACTAAAGATAAAAACGAGATTAGGTTCTGCCCCTAGGAATGGATGTTACTCCTCCCGGGGGCGGCAGCGGTGGAATAAGATGGATACTAGAGTTTGGATCTAGGCTCTAATACTATGCTAGATTTTGGGAGCGGAGTGAAATGGGGGCTGAATTGTTGGTTGAATTGCAAGAGTCCAAGGGGCAATATATAGTGTACAAGAGAGAAACCCTAGACCACACTATAATTCTATAACTACCCCTAACACTTACATGGCTATTACACTTCTACCACACATTACACTACTACCCTTAACAATTTCCATGCACATGTTATAATATTTTTCATCTGGTCGATATTAATTATACCATTCTCGGTGACTGGCCAATCAGCATTTGCTGGAACCATGCATTGTTGCAGGTGTTAGTCACAATAGTCAAAGCTTCAATAGCATGACTAGTACCTGAACATGAATGCATGTTATTAAAAGAAATCCTAATGCATTTTGCTCCTCTATGATCCTTCTGCGGCGATTATCCGACAAACAAGAATCTTCTTCCCCTTTTGTATGAATATGTATTTCTCCAATGATATATGTATAGATATTTGACAGTCCAATTTCTGCAGATGAATGCCTACGACTTAGATATTCTGTGCAAGTACATATGCTGTTGAGAAAGCATCATACGCTCTAATGCTATTTTCTTGCGTTGGCAGGATGGGACTTGAAAGTCTCTAGGTTACGTTGGATGCAATTGGCCTTGCATTACACAAAGATCGGTGATCTAGAGCAGTAAGATCGTGTATTTTCTTTTGTCGTGGCACTAATTTCTGTCGTTTGTTATTGCTTTTTCTTATATTTCATATCTTTTTACTCCTAAGTCCTATTTTTTTAAATATAATTTCTGAAATATTTGCATTGTTATTCATGGTGAGGTGAGAATTTCTTAGATTTATCCCCAAGTTCCAAGGTGAAATAAATGGTTACATGTTATCCTGGATCTCCTTTTAGTAACTCCCAATGCAGTTAGATGTGTATACTTTCTTGTGGCTTTACCCTATATGCACATTCTTTCTGTATAAATGTCGTCTCATTTTATTTTGATGTAGTTTTCAGTTAGTTCCTCGCCTACTTTTCTTTTTTGGAAGAATTTTTTGAAGTTGTGTTGATATGATCTTTTTGTATGCATGAATATCTAACACTAGTGAATTGTTAGATCATTAAATATGCTCGCGGAGGTCAATCTTGCGGAAGAAGGTGTTTTGCAACTGCTATTGGCATCTGTATATCGGCTATTATGTAGAACAGGAAGTGATAACGAAGTTGCTGTGTCATCCAAGTATATTTTCTTCCCTGATAACATCTTTATCATAAATAATAAGTCGTATTAGTAAATTATGATTCTTCTGTAAAAACAATTCATTCTTGGAAATATGTTGTTCTTTGTCTTTGTCTATTAAGTTGTAATGTGCAAAAAAAAAAGTTTCAGGTATATACCTCAGTGAGTAGGTTAGCCAAGAACAGAAGGAATCATTGCCCTGATTTCCTAATAAATAATAATCATATAAATCTATACTTCCCCAGCTGAGACAAACATCAAACCTTTAGCTTCTGCACCAGTTTTATTGGATTGAGTTCATTTTAAAAATATATAAAAAATGTTCATTTCAAGTTTTCATTATCTTCACCTGCTGTTTCCGCAAGGGAAAGGAATTGCATGAGTTGCACACTGGGTACAATTGTGGGCAGCACACTATATAGCGGAACTTTTCAGACATTAGTAATTATGTATGTGTAATACATTTTGTGCAAAAAAGTTAACACTATCAATTGACACATTCATTTTTCTTAACAGATAGATTAGTCACATTGAAATAAAAATGGTTCTATTTAGATTGTTTTCAACTTGTAAAGTAACATCAAATTTAATAAACATTGTATTGTGTGCTAAACCTGTCTCATCAAAGAAGATTTAATAGGTGGAAATATAATAGTAAGGCAGGAAATGCTTTATATATACACCATGACTTTAGATATATTCCGCTGGATTGTCAGGAATAACTTGTGTACAGAAAATGGGGTGGAAAGGGGAATGATATATGTTTGAACTTCTATATAGTAATGTAGATGCAACATAAACATGTTGTGACACTTACTGTCATTCTGCAATGCTTATACGGGAAAATTATTTGTTGATCTAGTGCAAATGGATAGAAACCTGTGCCATAGGGTGCAACAGACCAATAATGTTAGTGTTGAGATGTTTCCAAAACTGCAGTAGAATATATTTAGGAATATTGTACAAGGAGACATGTCTTGTATTCTTTGTCCTAGTTAGGCTTCTTGAGTTGATGTCTGCAATATGTCATATACTTATAACTTTTAGCTTCATGTAATCTGTAAGCTTACGGTGCGAAAACAGGTTAATGGTTTTAGCTGTCCGCTTTGCGACAAGAAAGATCAAATGTTATGGGCTACTTAAGCAAAAGAAAGGTAAATTTCTTTTTACCCCTATCATTTTCTTTGTTATTTGTGAGACTTATTCTCTTTATTTCTCAGACATGCCAGATAATGCAGTAAAGCTTCATGAAATGGCTTCCCTTTTGGGGGTAATTAGAAGTATCCAGAGCCGAATCTCTGCGAACCAGAATTCTATCCGGACGGTAAAATGATGATAGCTGCTGTTTTTTTAGCGATTAGTTATGTCTTTAAATGATCGTTCTTATTTGGTAATGTTGTGCTTTGTAGCAGGGAGATGATAAAAACTCATTGAAAATGGGTCCAGAAGTATTACAAAATGATTCTTCACTCCCAATTGTTGTAGGGGATGGTGTTTCATCAGGGCCGGCAGGTGGTTTAGATGCTCATGACAGGCAAGACTCAGCATCTACTGTGTTTGAGTTGGTTCCTGGTAGCAGCGGGCAGTTAGCTTTGACGCCAGTTGAATCCTCTCTTAGTGCTTCTAAGTTTCATGACATTGATACTGATCAAGGGACTGCTCAAGTTGGAAAACTGATTACTCAAGGAAATATCAAGGATATGATGAACAGATGGGAAATGAATAAAGTTGACTTGAAAACTGTAGTCAGAGAAGCACTACAGTCTGGTCGACTACCTTTGGCAGTTCTTCAGCTGCAACTTTTGCGCCAGAGGGAATCATTTTCCAATGAGGATTCAGAAGATGCTTTCTCCGAAGTTCATGAAATAGGAAGATCCATCGTTTATGATCTGTTAATGAAGGTGATTAGTACCCTTATCTTACAAATGTATGTCTCCATCATTTCCTGTTGTCTAATACGTGCAATTTACAGGGTGAAACTGGATTGGCTGTAGCAACATTAGAAAGACTAGGAGATGACATAGAGTCAGACCTCAGACAACTTATGCAAGGTACCATCAGGAGGTCACTTAGGCTAGAAATTGCTGAGGAGATGAAGAAGCGTGGGTACATGAGATCAAATGAGTTGAAGATGCTGGAGACCATAGCACTGATTGAGGTTTGCTTCTACACCCTGCTTTAGCTATTGACAAATTTCTGATTTATTATACGATTTCAACTTATAAAAATTTTAAAATGCTGGCAATGGCATGTTGTTTGTTGCTCATACTGATCAACCTTTTTTCCTCTGTGGAAAAGCGGTTCTACCCAAGCAGCAGCTTCTGGGACACATATCTTGGCAGGGAGAATGTCATTCATGATGCTGCAAAAACTGTTACACTACCAGGAGAAGAAAAACCAGTACTAGCTCTCCATATTCATAACCACCCCGCTATTGAATGTGGTGATGTTGATGGAGCTGTGCTTGGTTCTTGGGTGAACGTTAATGACTACACTGATTTAAAGGAGTTCTCCCAAAGCAACCTTTCTGATGGCTATTGGGCCTGTGCTGCTGTATGGTGTGATGCTTGGGATCAAAGAGCTGTGGACCGTGTAAGTCATGACCTGTCCTTTTCACTTGTTAATTGGGGGGTTGGACCTTATTTCTGCTCATAAACATGTGCTATGACTCATCTAAAAAAGTGTGAAGGAGTTTTTCTAGTTCCGTTAGCTCTTACCGATCACTATTAAATCAAGTGACACAATGGGGAGTTTGTTATGCTACTGATTGTTGCATATTTCCAACTCATTGCAAGCGCATTTGAGTATTTGACAACTATTTATTGTCACAAATATCAAATACAACTATGTATATTGTCACAAATACCAAATGTATTTTTTCACATTATTCCTTTTTTCCCCTTTCTTGGAAATGTGTGTGTGTCATTTATTTCGTTGTTGGCTTGTTGCAACTGGATTACTTGTATAGTTGTATTATTAATTATGGACTTATGATTTTTATTATATGTTTTATAGATAATACTGGACCACCCTTGTCATCTGCGCGCTCATGTCCCATGGGAATCTCAGTTTGAATATTTTGTTGCTCATAATGATGTGGGGGAAGTCTGCAAACTCCTGAACATGATTCCTGACAGTGTACTTCTAGAAGGGATTCTTAGAGTCAATGTGGACAATTCACAAGCTGCTTACAGCACTGTGTCTGATGTAACAGTCCCTGATTATAAAATGTATATATGTGACTCAGAGGAGCTAGAACCTGTTTGTATGGAGATACCACATGTCAAAGTATTCAGATCCTTGTCTAATCATGAATCAACATCATGGATTAGAATGCTAATGCAGCAGGAGTTGGCGAAGAAACACATCTTTATGAAAGAGCACTGGCAAAGTATTGCTGAAATTATACATGTACTTGCTCGTGCTGGCATACTTATTAATACAGCGGAGCTTGGTCCCAAGAAAGATTGTTCTACGACATTTTGTGCTTCAGAGATGCCAGATGATGCACGTCACCGGGTTTGTGAAGGAGCATTGCATAAACTAGTAATACGTTTTTGTGTGCAATATGACTCACCATACTTACTGGATCTCTATTTGGACAATTGTAATTTGGCTCTTGAAAAGGAATCTATCCCTTTGCTCAAAGAAGCTGCAGTAAGTTTTTGTGCAATTTTTGTTTATGATATTTGCCATTCAATAATGTTCTCTGTATTCGGCTCTAATTCAAACCTACCTAATTTGCCAATTATGTGATTTCTAGCAGTGGGGAGCTGGGTAACCAGGTGGCTGCCACAGATAAACTAGATTTTTTTGTTAGGATATGTAGTTGGTAATTTGGCCGTTACATGGTTAGTATTTATGTGGGGTTGAGGTTTTTATGCCAAGTTATGGCCGGTTTGGTCCCGATAATTGGTGCATTGTCCTTGCATGTAAATACTTTGTTTTACAATGTTTTTTGGAAAATATCAGAAAGTTTGAACTTGCCAAATCTTTCAGTTTCACTGGGAACCAGCATATGCATGCTTGTCACCTGGCCTTTTCTGGTTCCCTGCTGTTAGAAAGATAAGACTAGGGTTTGCAATTCACAACTCTGTATCTTATTCATTAATAAAGAGGATATATATAGACATAGATACATGGGCCTCATAGGCTACAAGGGCCACATGGGCCAAAAGAGAGAGAGAGAATGTAGAATATACAATACGCTTAACACCCCTCGTCAAACTCAAGGTGGATCAGGAGGATCTGATGCACTGAGTTCTTAACACTCCCCTTCAAACTCAAGGTGGATAAGGAGGATCTGATACTCGAGTTTGAGCAGATGAAGGCAATGATGTTCTCGAGTCTGAGCTTTAGTAAAGAAATCTGCAACTTGAAGCTCTGAGGGAATATACTTGAGGGCGATGGTCGATTGCTGACAATGAGATCGTGTGAAGGATGCATCAACACCAATGTGTTTTGTCAGTTCATGCTTGACTGGATCATTGGCAATTTGAATGGCACTTGTATTGTCACAAAAGAGAGAGGTAGGATTTTCACAAGGGACACCAAGATCAGTCAAGAGCCATCGAAGCCAAATGATCTCTGATATTGTAGCAGCAAGTGCTCGAAGCTCAGCCTTTGTACTAGAGCATGGCACCGCAGTCTGCTTCTTGGACTTCTAGGCAATAAGCGAAGTACCAAGAGAGATACAATAGCCAGTGATAGATCGGCGATCGGCAGGATCACTCGCCCAAGTAGAGTCAGAGTAAGCGTGGAGTGAGGCGATTCGGCGGCATAGAAACAGATGTCTGGACGCAGTTCCTCTCAAGTATCTCAGTACACGAAGAACATGATGACTATAATGAACTGAGGTGGGAGCACTGACAAACTGGCTGAGCACATGAACAACATGAGAAACATGACTATAATGAACTGAGGTGGGAGCACTGACAAACTGGCTGAGCACATGAACAGCATGAGCAATGTCTGGCCTGGTGACTGTGAGATAGACAAGGCTTCCAACAAGCTGACGATAGCGGGAAGAATCTGTCAGGGGTGCACCGTCTGTAGGTCGAAGCTGCAAATGAAGCTCCATGGGCGTGGCAGCAGTACGGGTATCAGTCATCCCAGAGCGAGCAAACAGATCCTAAACAAGCGATGCTGAGAAAGATAGTAGCCATCACCGTTAGAATGAACCTCAATTCCTAGAAAATAGCTCAATGGTCTCAAATCGGACATCTTAAATTGTCCACTCAATTTCTTTTTGACAAAAGCCACGTAGTCCATATTATCTCCTGTGATCAGCATATCATCAACATACAAAAGAAGCAAAGTACGACCTCGCTGAGAAGTGTGAATAAACAAGGCAGGGTTATGCTCACTTGGAGTGAAACCAGCAGCTCAAATCACAGAACTGAAATGCTCCAACCAAGCACGAGGAGCATGCTTGAGACCATATAGAGCACGCCTAAGGCGACAAACATAGTCTGTAGGAGCCTCAACACCTGGGGGTAGCTGCATATAGACCTCCTCATGTAGATCACTATGAAGAAAAGCATTCTTGACATCCATCTGAGATATAGTCCATGTGCGTATTGCTGCAACTGCAATAAGAGTACGGACTGTGGTCATATGAGCAACTGGAGCAAAAGTCTCATCATAATCTCGACCATAAGCTTGCTGAAAACATCTTGCAACAAGACGAGCCTTGTATCGCTCTACCGACCCATCTGACTTGTTCTTTATTTTATACACCCACTTGCAAGTGATAGGAACAGCTCCAGATGGTAGCGGAATAAGATCTCAAGTGTCTGTACACTCTAATGCTGTGAGCTCCTCTGTCATAGCCAACTGCCACTCAGGTATACTGACAGCCTCCTGATAGGTACTCGGCTCAGCTATTGCACTTGCACGAGAAAAACCCCATCTCTCGGGTGCCTGAATAGAAGAACAATCGCGTAGGGCATATCGTGATGTAGTAGAATGATCGTCAGAGTCGATGGTACTGGCCGGATGATCAAGTGGAGAGGACTGAGGATCAGAAGGAACTCTCTGTCGGCGACTATAGTGGAAGGGTAAAGTGGAGGTGTCGGAAACTGGTGGAGCTGGCGGAGAAGGCACACTAGAAGGTGAAACTGGTGGAGAAGGTTTATCCAGAGAAGGCAAGTCTGATGAAGGAATGGAAGGTAGACACAAGAAGGAAGTGGAATCTGTGAAAGGAGAAATGGGATGTGGAGAAGGATGATGATAGAAAGGTCGTCCCTCATCAAAAGTCACATCACGAGAGGTGTGAATGCGACGTGCTGAGGGATCATAGCAACGATAACCCTTATGCGCAGGACTATAACCCAAAAAAACACACTCAACTGACTGAGGGCTCAGCTTTGTGCGCTCACGAGGTGCTAGAAGAACATAGCAGGCACAACAAAAAACACGAAGATGAGCATAGTGAGCAGGTGCTCTGTACAGGACCTCACCAAGACACTTGCCCTGAAGCTTGGAAGAGGGCTGACGGTTAAATAAGATAAACTGCTGTAGAGACCGCTTCTCCCAAAAGTGAGAGGGGACAAAGGAGAAAATGAGAAGAGTACGAGCAGCCTCGATGATGTGACGGTGCTTGCGCTTAGCAACACCATTCTGAGCATGAGCACTAGGACACGAGAGCTGAGGAAGAGTACCCTCAGAAGAAAAGAACTGACAAAAGGCTGAGGAAAGATATTCTCCTCCAGAGTCAGAACGGAAAACACGAATGGAAGAAGAAAATTGTGTATGAACCATCTTAGCAAAATACTGATAAATGAAAATCAACTGAGAGCGATGTTTCATAAAATAGATCCAAGTGTATCGAGAGTGATCATCAACAAATATGACATAATAACTATAACCACCCTTCGAAACAAAAGGAGATGGACCCCATACATCTAAATGCACTAAATCAAAAGGATCAGAAGACTGAGAGGTGCTACTGGGATATGGAAGTTGTAGTTGTTACCCCAACTTACAACCAGTACAATGAAAACTAGACTCAACAGTGATATGACCTAAGGAACCCCGGTGAACTAGAGTGGTGAGGCGAGCTCCACAAAGATGACCAAGTTGATGATGCCACTTGCTGAAGGAAGACCCAATAGGATACTGAGATGAAGACATAGCAGAAGACACCAAGGCCTTCGACGTATTGGTGAAAGGAAGATGTAAGGTGTCCAAGACATAGAGACTAGGAGAGCCTCTACGGCGATGGCCAAAACCAATCATTCTTCTGCTTTGACGATCCTGAATAAAACAAGAAGAATCATCAAATCCAATGAAACAATTCATATCAGTGAGTTGACCAACAGAAAGAAGATTCATAGATAGCTGAGGAACAAAAGACACATCAAGAACAGAGAAGTGAGATGTAGAGAGAATGCCCTGATAGGTAATAGAGCAAGATGTACTATCAGCAGTGTGAACATATGTAGCATCAGTCACGGGCCTACGAGCAACAAGCTAAGAGCTATCAGATGTGACATGAAAAGAGGCACCTGAGTCCAGAACCCAAGGATGAGCAGCGCTAGAAGCAGAAGGTGCAACTGATGTCATAGCAGACACTGATCCAGACGTCACAGTAGATGTGGATGTGGCATCAGTGGTTGCTCTAATAAGTGCTCTGGAAGGCCTAGTAGATGCTCCACGATGACGGTCAGATGGCTGTCTAGCATGATAAGCAATAAGCTGATCTGGATGTGACTTGAAACATTTGTCACGTGATGACCAGTCCTCTTGCTATGGGAACAAACCGACACTCCTGTGGGTGTCGCTCTGGTAGATCCAGACCGCTGTGAGAGACTCAGGACAGCATGTGGTGAGGATCCTGAGACATGCATAAGGGAACGAAGACGAGTCTCCTCTGCAATCAAACTAGAGAGCACCACAGTCAAAGTTGGTGGAGTGGGATAGTTGAGCAACTGAGTACGAACAGGCTCAAACTCCGATCTAAGCCCCATCACAAACTGGTACATGAGCGTCTGCTGAGCATACTCATCTTTAGCGGTACAAAGACAGCGAACAGCAATGACCTTGATGTCGAGACTCGAGAGAACCGATGATATGAGTGAAAGCTTTGTAATACTCCTCCATTGGTGATCCGGTTCTTCTTTGAAGACTATGAATGTTCTTGAGCAATGTGAAGCGAAGAGCACCATTGGGTGAACATATCTCTTCTCAAAGTATGTCCACATCTGCTTGGTTAAGTATGATACTCAAGACTCATCCGCAGAGAAACATCAACACTCAAAGGCAATCTGGGTCATGACACGATCATCCTCTTTCTGCCAAGCCTTTAATACCTCAACATCAACCGTCTTGGATCGGGAGGATCATCAGTCAAATGAGAGGCCAAACCATAACCCCTGAGAGTAGTCTTGACTGAGAATGCCCATGCCCGGTAGATCAAACCATCGAGCTTGATGTCCGTGAACACAAGAGATGAACTACCCCCAAATATTGAGTCAGATCTAGCCATACCACACAACAGTACTAATCAAAGTAGCAAGAGCAACAAAGATGGCGATACTAATCACAAGAATCTGATGGCAGATCAGCCATGGCTCGTGCAGATGAGATACCAGGAGGACCATCGGGCGGAGGACTCATGGGCGGTGTGGATCCAGAGGAGGACCACCGGGCCGAAGCTGAGGAGGTCGACTGCAGATCCGGGTAGCAGCAGTAAACGCTGGCATGAGCGTTGATCTGGAGAGGACCGAAGACAAGCTCAAGAGGAAGGTGAGGCGCAGGCGTCGAGCTCGATCCGGACCCGGCGCGTCGAGGAGGAAGATCTGGTGCAAGCGTGAAGACGAGGCGTCGGGCGTAGAGGTATGAAGGAGGCGTCTTGAGGACGAGCTCATCTTGCCGTCGAGCCCAGCCGGGAGTATGGGTATGTGGATCCGGTCGTCTTCGGCGTGGTGATCCGGGACCAAGGAGGTGGAGGCGTCGCTGATCCGGGAGTAGGGGCCTAGAGGCGAGGCAGAGCCGACGGCGGCAGCCCGAGGCGAGGGCGACGCCGGATCTGGCCGGCTTGGAGCAACTGGAGCAGAGGAATGATATCTCGGGGTTGCTTCGACTTGAGGATAGCTTGGGGATGTCCTGCTCTGCTCAGGCCCTCCGGCCCGAGTGAAAGCTTCCAGCAAAAGCCATCGGCAGTGGAGTGGAACTAGGGTTAGGGTTGAATGGCTCTGATACCATGTTAGAAAGATAAGACTAGGGTTTGCAATTCACAATTCTGCATCTTATTCATTAATGAAAGAGATATATATAGATATAGATACATGGGCCTCATGGGCTATAAGGGCCACATAGGCCAAGAGAGAGAGAGAGAGAGAGAGAATGTAGAATATACAATACGCTTAACACCTGCCAAGTGGCTAAATGTCCACTTTCTTTGCAAACTTGTTTTGTCTAACAGCGGACCAATTATTACCAGAAAATGCTACCTCCCATTGAATGGGAACCTGTGGACTTTGCGGTCCAATTTTTTTTCTTTGAAAGGGACATTGCCAGAATTATATATATATATATTTGAACGGGACATTGTCCGATTTTTTTAATATATTTTTGAACAGGACATTGCCCGAATTTTATTTTTTTTTGAACGGGACATTGCCGAATTTTTTTTTGAACGGGACATTACCAGAGTTTTATAAACGAGCTACTATAGTGGTATACAAACTATTATTGGGCTACAGACTTGCCTTGTTTGCTGATACTGGGAACATGCTGTTATAACTACTTAGTAGTCTGGTTCTGGTAGTGGTACAAGAGTACTTGAAATGCTGCCTTATATTATAGCTGTAAGATTAAGTTGCTTAACATGTTTCTGTTTATTATTCCCCAGTGAATAAACAATAGTCTGATTTGGTTGTTATGTTGTGAAAATTTTCCAGGGTGATTGCAAGTGGGCACAATGGTTACTCTTCTCCAGGGTCAAAGGTTATGAGTATGAGGCATCCTTTTCTAATGCCCATTGGAATCTGTCACAGAAAATGGTTAATCAAAGTAATCTTACTGCTATTGAGATAGATGGAATTTTGTATACTGTTGATGATATGGCTGAACGGATCGGGGAAATGTCTGCACTAGCTACCTTAATGTATGCTTCACCACCAATTCAGAAGTCCATATGTACTGGAAGTGTGAACAGAAATCGTGGATTGTCTTCTCAGTGCACATTAGAGAACCTAGGTCCTTGTCTCCAGCAATTTCCAACACTATGGAAGACACTTCTTTCTGCTTGTTTTGGGCAAGATGGGTATGGCTGTTTAAACTCTTCTCCAACTACTGGTAATCAAGATACGACTTCATTCCTTTTTTTTTAGATTTGTCATTTTGAAGTTCTAATTTTTTGATGTGCTAACTACTCACTATTTCCTTTGCTAAGCAAAAAAAGAAAATTCCATTTCTTTTTTCAGTGTTTGGTAAATCATCAATTTCAGAGTACTTGCACTGGCGCTATAACATTTTTTCCTCTGCTGGAGGAGACACTTCATTGTTGCAAATGCTCCCATGTTGGTTCCCAAAGTCTATTAGAAGATTAATTCAACTATTTGAACAGGTTTTTTTTCTTTCTTTTTGATATCATACTGCAGTTAACATTTTCGAATTTGAGTCTTGATTTGTATTTTGCTCTGTATAAATCAGTCTGCATTGTAGTTCTACCCCATATGACATTAATTAAGTTTAGGTTATTATTACATAAATGTAGAAACTGGATTGCTGGATTTGTTATAATGAATAAATAAAATTTTAACTGCAATTTTTTAATGCATCTCAGTAATGATGTTAGAATAGACTAAACAGTCATCTATCTAAAGATAACTACTAAGGTCTTGTTTGGGACATGTTCCTAAATTTCCGCCAGGAAACAATTCTATTAGGATATTCCAAAGTACTTCTGGTGGATCAGACACTGTGTCTTTTTTTCCAATATCTTAGTTTTTCTCTATGGAGGGCATTTAAACTCCTTATCATACTCTTCCAAGAATATACCGCTACTGTTTTTACATTCCAGTTTATGGCTTAAATTTCCCAAGAGTATTGGACCAAAATCAACCACATGTAAACATGACCTAAGTTCTTTGGTAAATGTGTCTTCTTCCCCTTCCATCTCCTCAATCCCAGTATATTATATTTGTTAGATGTGTATTATTACCTGAATATTTTCCCTGTTGTATAAGGGATCACCTGCATATATGTCATACTTGTAATTGTATATATATTAGCCAATTGGCCTCATGATGAATACATGCGCTATTCATAACATGGTATCAGAGCAAATCTAGGGTTTGTTTTCGTCAAGCCACCGCTGGTTCTTCTTCCAGCCGCCGCCTGGCTTTGCCATCTCCACCGCGCTTGCTTGTCTTCCACCCATCCGACGTCGCCTTCACAACCTCTGTCGCCGTCATTGGTCGCCGAGCTCGAGTCGCGCCATACTGGACCTCGAACTCGAGTCACCGCCTCCGTCGCCCGGATCACCAAGGCCGCTTTGGTTTCTTCTTTGCCCTTGCTGAACCGACCTCTTATCGTGATGTTGTTGTTCATCAGGAGTGGCAGCATGCTATGGCAGAAGAGATTGCTACCCTTGAGCGTACTGGCACGTGGGATCTTGTCCTTCTTCCGCGTGTTGCTCCTATCACGTGCAAGTGGGTCTACAAGGTTAAGACCCGCTCTGATGGTTCTCTTGAGTGCTACAAGGCTCGTCTTGTGGCATGTGTGTTTTAGCAGGAGTATGGTCGTGATTATGATGAGACTTTTGCTCCTGTGACTCACATGACCACTGTTCGCACTCTTTTCTTTGTGGCGTCTGTTTGGGCATGATCCATCTCTCAGCTTGATGTCAAGAATGCTTTTCTCAATGGTGAGCTACGTGAGGAGGTTTATATGCAGCCACCGTCGAGGTATTTTGTTCCCGAGGGTATGGTTTGTCGCATTCGCCGATCTCTTTATGGCCTCAAGAAAGCTTCTCGTGTCTGGTTTGATCGTTTCTCTTCTGTTATCATTGCGGCTGGTTTTTCTGCTAGTGCTCATGTTCTGCTCTTTTTATTCACACTTCGCCTTGCGGTTGGACGCTTCTTCTTTTATATGTTGATGATATGATCATTATTGGAGATGATTCTTAGTACATCATTTTTGTCAAGGAGCGTCTTAGTGAGCAGTTTCTCATGTTTGATCTGGGTTCTCTTCGCTACTTTCTTGGGGTTGAGGTTGTTTCTACGCCTAAGGTCTTCTATCTGTCCTAAGAAAAGTATATCCAGGATCTTCTTGATTGTGCTTCTCTTACTGATCAGCGCACAGCTGAGACTTCTATGGATCTTAATGTTCATCTTCGGCCCATTGATGGTGAGCCTCTTACTGATCCTACTCGCTATCGTCACCTTGTTGGGGAGTCTTGTTTATCTGGGTGTCACTCGTTCTGACATTTTGTACCCTGTGTATATCTTGAGCTAGTTTGTTTTTGCTCCCACTCAGCTCCACTATAGTCATCTTCTTCATGTTCTACGATATCTTTGTAGAACCATCACCCATCGTCTCTTTTTCCCTCGCTCCAGCTCTTTACAGCTCCAAGCATATTCTGATGCCACCTGGGCTAGTAATCACTCTGATCGCCGGTCTCTCTCTGCATATTGTGTTTTTCTTGGTGGTTCTCTTATTGCTTGGAAGACTAAGAAGTAGATAGCAGTTTCTCATTCGTGTGCTGAGGCTAAGTTGCGAGCTATGGCTTTGTTAACTGCAGAGGTTACTTGGCTACGGTGGTTACTTGAGGATTTTGGTGTTTCGTTTGCAACACAGTGCGAGACTGAGTTGTTGCTCTTGATATATGCCTTGAGAACTTTAGTTGGCGATTTCTTCACAAAGCCTGAGACAGTCAGTCCCAAGACTTTTATCTCTCCAAACTTCATGTTGTTGATCCACCATAAGTTTTTTTTTTTTTGGGGGGGGGGTTAGATGTGTATTATTACATGTGTATTTTCCCTATTGTATAAGGGGTTACCTGCATATATGTCATACCTGTACTTGTATATATATTGACCTATTGGCCTCATGATGAATACAAGTGCTATTCATAACACTATTGACCTATTAGAAATGTTAGTGCGATTGAGTTGTCAAATTATTGGCTAACCATGTAGGAGACCAGTAAAAGTATTTGAGATGCAAAGCTAGCTAACTTCACTCATATATAGTTTGTGTTTTAAGTTTTTGTACATGTACATCTTGATTTTCAATTTCATTCGCAGCAGAGACAAACTTTTCTTCTTTTTATTGACCACAATCTATGATCAGGGCCCTTTTGGAATGCAACTGCTGCCAAATGCACCGTCATCTGAAGAATTATTTACTCACAGTGTCGCTGATTATATATACAATACCACTGGATATAGTGAAGCCAATGCGTTGTCCTTAGAAGCATCCATCCAAAAAAGTGTTGAGGAAGAACTATACTCTTCCCTTGAGGTATGCTCATCTTGCAATGAATATACTTAATGCCTTCTTGGATTTTTTTGGGTATCTTGCATTACCTTTGCGCCATGTTACTGTTCTCTATTCAAGATTCGAACATTTTATTCTATATTATCTTGAATCTATGCTAGTATGTGTACTGGGACAATGATCAAGAATGCAACGAATGCATACTTCGTCACGGCAAGGGCCAGTGTGAAGGTGCTTGAACTTAAGCCTAAGCCCCTCCAAATGGGTCGGCTTCAAGGTGGCTTATCCATATAGCATAAGCCCACCTATAGCGGATAAGCATAAGCTTGAGCGCTTCTTCCCTAACATTTTTCTTAAATCAACAGTGCATGCATCCCTGGACTTAGGGTTCTTGTCCCTGAATAGTCTTGGTGTGTTCTGTCATAGTATTATAGTTTTTCTTTCCAAAGTAGCAATTTCATCATTACCCTCTTCAGGAGAAAGACTTGAGGGTGGAGCATCATTTGCGCCGTGGTCGAGCTCTAGCTGCTTTCAGGCATCTTCTTGGTAAAAGAGCTTCTCAGTTAAAATCAGCCAATGCACATCAAGTGATCTCTGCGCAGTCTAATGTTCAAGCAGATGTGCAATTGATACTAGCTCCTTTAAGTCAAACTGAACGATCAATTCTTCTGTCGGTATGTCCATGTTCCTGACTTGATTTTTTTTTTCAAAATCTAACTACTCATTCTGCTAGTATTCATCAAATTTTTGTATTGCAATAGAAATAATTTACTGTATTAGGTTTGACTTAAACTTAATCGAGCCATCACCATCATTCAAAATTTTGTTCATCTGAATACTAAGATGCCCTTTATAAGATGAATAAATACTGTGGACTTTTATAGTGAAAATAGAAATGGTCATATGGACTATTCTATACAGATAGTATCCATTTGCCACTTATGAGGTGGCAATATTTAAAATCTTTTCCTGGATATGATATGCCAAAAATTTTAGTCCGAGACTCCCAGTTCTAACTTCTAACTTTTGATACTACCAGGATACTGAACCATCGAACATATAATCAAGTTATAAACATAAGCTCCCAGAACAATTTTCATATATTAACATTATTTTGTTGATTTAGGAATAGGTTTTCAGTTTTCTACTTAAGTTCTAATGTTTTAGTTTGTTGGATGTGCTGCAGTATCTTATCGCTTTTCCATGCTTTTTCAATATCAGGTAGCTCCACTAGCTATTACAAACTTTGAGGACTCAACTCTAGTTGCTTCCTGCACGTTCCTGTTGGAACTCTGTGGTCTGTGTGCCGACATGCTTCGTCTAGATATTGCTGCACTTCAGCGCATCTCTTCCTACTATAAGTCAGCTCAGCAAAATAAACAATGCGAGCTATCTTCACCAAGGAGCACTGAGCTTCATGTGCTCTCCCATGGAGCTGACATTGCTCCTGCTCTTGCTCAAGCATTAGCAGAAGATTATGTCCAGTCTGATCATCTTCATGTTTTGGAGCAGAAGCAAACCTCTAGGGCTCCCAAGGGGGAACAACCATCACAGCCTCTTATTGCTATTCTGCAGCACCTGGAAAAAGCAAGTTTGCCATCATTAGATGAAGGTAGAACCTGCGGATTTTGGCTTTTGAGTGGCATTGGTGACACATCTTTTTACCGATCGCAGCAAAATGAAGCCAGCCAACATTGGAATTTGATTACGGAATTCTGTCAGGCACACCATCTTCCATTAAGTACAAAGTATCTTGCTTTACTGGCCAATGACAATGATTGGGTATTAACCAACTTTTTTCTTGTCTTGGTGGTTATGTTGTTTATTCAAGCCCTCACATTGATGTGATCATGCTTTTGGCAGGTTGGTTTTCTAACCGAAGCTCAGATGGCTGGTTTCCCAATTGAAGTTGTTATCAAAGTGGTAATTTTTCTTATTTTAAATAGAAGATGTTCAGATAATAATTGTAGTTGAGAAAAACACTATCAGGGAAAAAATTCCTGGCCGGTAACCGCCGGTTACTAGCCGGGGTCTGGGATACAAAATTCCGGCCAGTTTTCCCGGGTTTTCTAAAGTTCAAATTCTAAATTTCAAATTTCGACTAGTTTATAATCAAATTCAAACAAATTTCAACCGGGTTTTTCCCGGGAAAACCGGTAACCGGCCGGTTACCGTTCCCGGCCAGCCACCGGGAAGCTGCAGTGCTCCAGTTCTTTGTTCCTTGAACACTATATTCATTTATTCTCCCTGGTGTTGTGTTCAGGCAGCCAAAGAGATAAGGGATTCAAGATTGAGGACTCATATACTAACAGTTCTGAAAAACATGGTGTCATTTAGAAGGAAATCGTCTAGTAATATACCTTCAAGAAGTAGTGATTCATCTTTCTTGGCTGTTGATGGCGACAACCCTATGGAACTTTTCTGCATACTCACAGTCTGTGAAAAGCAAAAGAACCCTGGGGAGGCACTCCTGAATAAAGCAAAACAAATGCAGTGGTCTTTATTGGCGATGATTGCTTCGTGCTTTCCAGATGTGACTCCTCTCTCATGCTTAAGTGTTTGGCTTGAGATTACAGCTGCAAGGTAACACATTGAGCATTGTAGGAGTTTCTGATATTTACAACATTTTTGCAAGCTTAATTGTTGTCTTTGTTGTGTAATTTTGTTCCATTGGCATTTATTGGCTGTCTTCAGGGAGATGTCCTTGATCAAGGTCGACGATATTTCCTCGAAAATAGCAAAGAATGTTGGATCTGCTGTTGAGACCACGAATAAATTGCCAAGCATGAGTAGGAATGTTGAATTTCGTTACAACAGGAAGAATCCAAAACGAAGACGGTTCCTGGAAGCCTCCCCAGAGAGCTTCACATTAGGTTTCTCGTTGGACATCACATGTGGACCAAACTCTACTGCAACTTCCGATACTCCCGATATTGATGCTCAGCAGGAAAGAGGAAAGCCCATCTCTGAACAGACTGAAATTCCAGTTGATATTGATGAGAGGCTTGCATCTTTATCAAGTATGGTAGCGCTGCTCTGTGAACAACAGATGTTTCTTCCCTTGCTTAGAGCTTTTGAAATGTTTCTGCCTTCCTGCTCCCTTCTCCCCTTCATTCGTTCTCTTCAGGTTAGTATAAACTAGTCATTTAGTTTACTAACGGTATATTCAACTAACATGAGCATTTTTGTGTTAATCTTGAAAGGCATTTTGTCAAATGCGTCTGTCCGAAGCTTCTGCACATTTGGCATCATTTTCAGCAAGAATAAAAGATGAATCCTCTCATGCTCAATTAAACTCTTCGAAAGAAGCGTCAGATATAACAGGATGGGTGGCTGTTACGGTTGTAAAAGCTGCAGATGCAGTACTCTCAACCTGTCCATCAATTTATGAGAAGAGGTGTTTGCTACAGCTCCTTGCAGCGGTTGATTTTGCTGATGGTGGCTCTTCATCAGCTTACTTTCATCGAAGTTATTGGAAAATTAATTTGGCTGAACCTTCCTTATGCAAAGACGGTGATATCTACAAGTGGGACGATTCCATGGATGATGCTTCCCTCTTAGCAGCATTGGAAAAGGATGGTCGATGGGAGCAAGCTCGCACTTGGGCAAGACAACTGGAGTCAAGTGACATAGCTTGGGAGTCTACTTTTGATCATGTGACGGAATCACAGGTATTTGGTTTGTACCCTGTAGTTTCTACATAGTTAATCATTTTTACATTCTCAGGTATGGTTTTAGGATTTTATGCTGACATCCAGCTGTCCAATGTGTGTAGGCAGAAGCTATGGTTGCTGAATGGAAGGAGTTCCTGTGGGATATCCCACAAGAACGTGCAGCTTTGTGGGGCCACTGTCAATCACTTTTCATGAGATATTCTTTGCCTCCTTTACAGGTGCTGTCTTCGATAAGTGAAATGCATAGAAACATTGTATATGTGATCTTTTATCCCTATAATTTGTGTGGTGGTAAACTGGTAATATCCATTCAATTGTATGTGCAGGCTGGATTATTTTTCCTTAAGCATGCTGAAGCAATAGGAAAAGAGATACCAGCGCGAGAGCTTCATGAAATACTCCTCCTATCTTTACAATGGCTAAGTGGAACTATTACTAAATCCTCTCCGTAAGCTCCCTTGTAATTTATATTGATGTTATGCTGATGTGCTCTGACTCATCATCTCCTTACATCTAGATACATTTTTATCAGGGTATATCCTCTTCATCTTCTCCGGGAAATTGAGACTAGGGTTTGGCTGCTGGCTGTTGAGTCAGAGAGTCAGTCTAAGGCTGATGGTGAATTTGCACCTTCCGCTGTTAGTCAGAACATAGCTATTGGAAACAGCACCAGTATTATAGAACAGACTGCTGATGTCATCACAAAAATAGACAATGGTATGAGTTCGCCACGCATGAAAGCTGCAGAAAGAAATGGCATAAGGGACAATAACTTATCGTGCCATCAACATTTGCAACTCTTTGAGTCTACCAGTGAAGCAGCAGCAACACATAACACAAGAGCAAAGCGAAGAGCAAAAACAAACCTACCAGTTAGACGGGGTGTCAATGATAATGTTGAAAGTAGTATCAATTATTTTGATGATAATTCTAACTCTTTTCATAGTTCAAAGATTGGCGAACAGGCAAGAAAGTTGCTGTCTGAAGAGGAGTTTGCAAAGATGGAAGCGTCTTTATCTGGTTGGGAGCAAAATGTTAGGCCTGTGGATATGGAGAAGGCTGTACTCTCCTTATTGGAATTTGGACAAATAACTGCTGCTAAGCAACTCCAACAAAAGTTGTCTCCATCATATGTTCCTGAAGAACTTGTCCTTGTTGGTGTTGCTTTAAGAGTTGCCAATAACAGCAGTAATGGAGAGATCAGTTTATCATGCTTTGACACAGAAGCTCTTTCAATACTTCAATCACTCGGAATAGCAAGTAGCTGCAATACGATCGATTCATCACAGGTCTGGTTATTTTGTTGTATTCATTTATGTCAGGAGTTTCTGTTAGATAATAGTGAACACCAAGTGTCAACAACTCAACACTGATTATTTACATGAATAATTAGACCTAAGTAATGGAATTATGGTAATAATATGTCTGCTCGCAATTTTCCTCTTTTGGACAAAGGCACAAAGGACAACAAAATGGTTAGCACAGAAATAGCTAAATTGCATGTTAATATTTGCTCAGATGCTTTTTCTAGTCTACGGATTCTAGGGTGGAGCTTCAATTTATTTCTGGGGTGTTGCATGATAATTATCTAGATAGACTGTTTTGACATTATAAAAGCATTGTATATAGCATTTGTATTCTGAAAACACTGAACCAACTATACACATGCAAATAAAAAATACACATTTCTCTAGTTTATTTGGTTGCCATGTTTGATTTACCATAGAAAATACATAAGGTAGAAAAGACTAAAGTTTTTATCCAACTTTCGCATCATCTTTTCTGGTAAACTTTACACTAAGGTTGTAGTTAACAATATTATGTCAAATTGTTCATGGCATGCTGGGAATAAACGATCTTTTTATCCAGCAAATACAAATCATTCTCAGACATGTTGTGGTCTTTGGTTGGGTACGGGTCCGAGGACTAAGGGTAGGGCACTTGTCCAGTTGTCCTCATCTAACCGCCGGCAGGGCTTTTCCCTGCCAAGGTAGCGAGGCTCTGAGGCATGATTAGCCAGGGAGGCTAGGGATCGTCCTTCAAGCTCGGTCGGGACTATTTCCGACGAACAAGGAGGCTCTGATCTTTAGCCAACCGGTTAGGGACTAATTTTGTTTATTTATTTACTTGATTGATAATGGATACGTGCTATCCCTTTTATTGGGACTATCCGACTTGACCACTAAGAAATAATCTATAAAGAAACTTATCTCTAACAATCTAATCTAAGAATAACTTGCCTAACTAATAGGTAATACCAAACACCTAATAGATAGATTCTTCAATAGTAAATCCTTCCTAATAATTGCGGTAATACTGTTCACACGTCGCTGCAGAACCTGTGGTACTGTTCACACGCCTTCTACAGTGCCTCGCGCCTTAGTCCATAACACATGTCTTGCAGGCTCGCAGCCATGTAATGCCCGATGCATGTTGTAAACTGGTGTGCGCATTAAATGTCGGTGTACCTTCTACAATGAAGCTGCTTGGTACATCAAAGTAGTTCTCATTGCATTTTGGAAACATACTGGTCTGATTAATCATTAATGTTAGGTGGCTACTGCCAGTTTCTAGTTTTAACCAGTCTGGTATCAGACAGAACACTTTGTTTATGACTTTGTGTAAATTGGGCTATACAATCCTTGTGAATGTGAAGTCCCTAATCTGGGCCTGGAATTCAAAATTGTGACAGTTATTGGTGGTCTAGAATCTGGTCGGTTTCATACTGATAACATGTTTGTTGCTTATTATTCATAGTATGAATTAGATAGTGCTTCAGTTTTTATTAAGATACATATGTACTGCTTTTGTCCATGGTCAGTGTGAGATTCACGATTACTGTATATTAATTTTGTTAGTAAATGTTGACCGGTGTACAATCCAGAAATCAGAATGTTATTTTATTTCAGGCCATGGAGAAACTAGCCATGAAATGTGGCGAGGGTCGTGGACGAGCTCTTATTAGGAGAATAATAGCGGTTGTTAAAACTGCAAAAGTATTGGGACTCCCATTTTCTGAAGCATTTGAGAAACAGCCAATCGAGCTTCTGCAGTTGCTTTCCCTGAAAGCTCAGGATTCTTTTGATGAAGCTAAATTTCTGGTGGAGACACACATCATGCCTGCATCTAGCATTGCAAGAATTCTTGCTGATTCCTTTCTAAAGGTCTGTTCACTACACCATCCTTTAATATTGAATCTTTTTTTAATGGAATAACACAGTGTTTTGTTATATATCTTGACTGACATGCTTTTAATACTTGGACCTTGGTAGGGGCTTTTAGCTGCACATCGTGGAGGTTATCTGGATTCCCAAAAGGAAGAAGGTCCTGCACCGCTATTGTGGAGATCAAGTGACTTCTTGAAGTGGGCAAAACTATGCCCATCAGAACAAGAAATTGGCCACGCTTTAATGCGTTTGGTAATGACTGGGCATGAAGTACCACATGCTTGTGAGGTTGTGTGATCTTCTGGTTCCCTTATTTTGGTTTCAATTTGCTAACTTCTGTACAGTTTGCAAGTATTCCTTCTATCTGCTGAATTTATATGGCTCAAACTGGCTTAAAGGCACCAGCCTGTACTGTTAAAATTTGTTGGCTCATTTGATTTGACCAGAAATGATAATCTTGTAATAAATATCCATAAGTTTGCCCCTTTGCCTGGAAGGCTACAACCTTAGTAAGGGAATCTCAAAATTATATCTATAGGAATGGAATTAAAGCATACACTTGCCTTCAGAAAGGGTGCCTTTTGCTATTTGCTGGTTGTATAAGAAAAGGCGTGCTTGTTATGGATGATTTACATTAAAGCTGGACAAGTTTCCATTACTCTTGCACATAAGCATATCTATTTTCACTGTGTTCTTTAAAGAAACAAGGTAAAACTGAAACTTGCTAATTTACCAAGATTTATTTTGAACTGTCCAATACCGGCCAGTTTTTGGCTAGTTCCCTGATAGTTGTGAATCAAGTTGCTAATTATCCACATTCTTTGCAACATATGATGATCAGTACGAGCTGTAGCCATTTGGTCTAAACTGAGCTAATATAGAGTGAAGTGAAGAATCAAGCTCCTTATTCAAATGACGCATTTTCAGTGTCAACCAGAAGTTATCCCTCTTTGCGAGCCTTATATAGCATTTATTTCAGTATTTCTAGTATTCTATTAGCTATAAGTTGCTGGCGTTGATTGTCGATTGCTTGAAGGTATTATTTTGCAACATAGACAAACTACCATTAGATCGAGTTCAATTTGGCTTGAGCTTTACTGACTTATGCTGTTTCTTTACCGTCTCTAAATTCTTCATTTCGATGTTATTTCAGGTTGAACTCCTAATACTGTCACACCACTTCTACATGTCTTCTTCTTGTCTTGATGGAGTGGATGTTCTCGTCACATTTGCAGCTAATAGAGTGGATTCATATGTTTCAGAGGGGGATTTTTCTTGTTTAGCTCGCTTGATCACTGGAGTGAGCAATTTTCATTCCATGAGCTTCATTCTTTCCATCCTTATAGAGAATGGTCAATTGGAGTTGCTACTTCAAAAGTATTCTGCCACTGACACAGCCACAGGGACACCTGCATCAGTTCGAGGGTTTAGGATGGCTGTTATTACTTCACTGAAACATTTTAACCAAAATGATGATGAAGCTCTCTCTATGGTCTCTCTCTCTCTCTCTGAGTCACAGAAATTTTATCGATGTTTTTCCCTGAGATGCTGGGAGTAGATTTCTTTTTACCATCCAATTAGTCCGTTTACTATCAAACAATCGAAACAATGTGGCCTGATCTAGCCATCTAGGTCCAAAGGCATGTTTAGCACATTACCTAAAAAGATCTATTAACCACACATGGGCATCACTACAGATATATATGAGGAATACTCTTGGCTACTTGATGGTTATTTGTGTTGATTTTTGTACAGAATAGATAAAAAAATCAAACATATAGAAAAATTGAAGCAAACATTGTTTCAGGGCCTATTGCTTTGCTGAAGCTTAACATCTGTTGATTGAGCACATGCCATGCCAGTTTTCCATTAGTACGTTGTACAGACAGAAAAAGAAAATGTACGGAGCAATAGTAGCTTATTTTTGGCACCAAAAGCATCTATGCAACTACATGAAGAACAAAAAGATACCAGGATTGGAAATTTTGGTTTCCTTCATAATTGTTTCCTTGCAACTAGGCTATTATTACAAGATATGTCTCCCTTCTGTTTCCTTACGAACTTGCAACTTCTGTGTCCGATGCAGGTATACAAGCACTTTGACATGAAGCATGAGGCTGCTTCTCTCCTTGAGTCACGTGCAGAGCAATACATGAACAGCTGGTTATCTCGATTTGATAAGGAACGGCGGAATGATGAGCTCCTTGAGGCTATGCATCACCTTGTAGAGACGGCTGAGGTTCTTTCAACAATTGACGCTGGCCAAAGGACACATTGTGCTTGCGCTCGTGCTTCTCTCCTATCTCTTCAGATCCGTATACCCGATCTTCTATGGATTGGTCTTTCAGAAACCAAAGCCCGACGAATTTTTGTGGACCAATCTAGGTTCCAGGAGGCCCTCATTGTTGCTGAAGCATACAACATAAATCAACCAATGGAATGGGCTCCAGTCTTTTGGAACCAGATGCTGAAACCAGATCTAATCGAGCAATTTGTGGCTGAATTTGTATTAGTGCTGCCCCTTCAGCCACCAATGCTCCTCGAGCTTGCAAGATTTTACCGAGCAGAGGATGCAGCCAGAGGTGACCAGTCACACTTCTCTGTCTGGCTTTCACCTGGAGGCTTGCCTGCGGAGTGGGTGAAACATCTTAGCAGATCATTCAGGAGCCTGCTGCGTAGAACAAGGGATATGAGGTTGAGGCTGCAGTTGGCAACTCTAGCGACCGGGTTTGGTGACGTCCTGGATGCATGCAATAGAGTTTTGGACAAGGTCCCGGAGAACGCCGGCCCGCTAATCTTGAGGAAGGGCCATGGGGGTGCATACCTCCCCCTCATGTAAATCCTTTTCTTTCGATGCATCGACTTCCCACTTTTGACAGACCAAGTGGTTTCAAAAGGCGGCTGACTGAATCTTACAGGAGTATATAGGACAACGGTGAGATGAGAATATATTTTGCTTTGTTTGGCCCAGGCGTTTAGCAATCAGGTTTTGCTGTCTTCTCGGACGTGGACACACATGGATGAGGCCATGGGGGGCTTTCGGTTTGTATGTACAGCATGTTGAGCGGATAGGTTGGACACAGCCGATTGAAGTGAGTTTTTACAGCTTCACTCGGCAGAGCTTTTCCCATGGATGGTAACGTCGCATCCAATGGACCATGATGTTTGTAATATGTGGTACATTGTATTAGCCCAAACTATGGAATTTTGTGCAGTTGGTTTGATTTGTGGTTTATTCATTCTCGAAGCCGGGTTTGCTAAGCTTGTGTGTTTGCTGCGAGATGCAGTTTTCTATTTGAGGCACTCCCCTGCAGCAGTTAGATCATGATATGTTTGTGATTCAGATCACAATCCATCCTACGGCCATAAAGATTGCTTCGGGCTGATGGGGGCGCCCCAATGCCGGAATGCCCTGTTCCTCCCGGCAAGTGGCAACCAGCCAAAGCGCTCCAAATGCATGGAGTAGCTGTCCAAGCTCTGGGTGAAGAGCAGAGAATGTGACCTGCTATGTATACTTGTGTGGCTAGGGTGGATCATCTCTACCTATCAATGCAGTTTACATTCCAACCCTTACCCTTTAGGCCAGTTGCGAGTAGTGACGCAGTTCAATGATTCAATCTATGTGCCCGGCACGATACGATAGCCTTTGCTTTTGGTACTGTTGTAGGCGATAATAAAGGATTCCAGTGCATGTTCGAAGCTGACTGAATTTTGTCTGCCACCAACCGAACCCTCCACGAGCGGCACCGGCACGGCCAAGGGCCGGAAGCAACCATAGTCCGTAGGTTACACAGCAATCAGCGGAAGGCGAAGAAGACCCTGCAGCATATCTTGCCGTCTCCTTTTGCTCCTACCGCACTCAAAACGCCGGCAGCTGCATGGCCGCCAGCGGCCGGAGGCTCACTGCGGCAATCCCTCCGATCGCCCGGCCCTGGTGGTCAGTGCTGCCGCCTCCTCGTCTCCGGTCACCCCAGCCGGCCGGCGGGGTCGCCGCCGTCTCCTTCAACTATCGGTGTAGTGTAACTAAACCCTCCTCCCCTCTACTCCTGTAGTGTTCCACGTTTTATGACTTCCTGTGGTTAGAGACCCCGAAAATGTGTGTCCCTCTGCTCAACTTTTGGAGATCTAAAGCTAGCTAGAGGTAGAGACAAGTGCTGGAGGAGGAGCGTACGAGTGGACGGGAATAAGATATGATATCTCTTTCAATTTTCTCAGTTTTGCAGCAATAGTTTTAGTCAGGGATTGTCCTTTTTTCCTTCATATAGACAATCCAGTTCGTAAGAAATTTATTCACAGTAACAAATGAAACAGTCCTTATTTCATGCTATCGCTTTACGCTCTCCACTCTGGCGACTCCTTAGGCGGCGTGGCACACACAAAATCACGTCGGTGCCACTGCACCGGCCTGCCACACACGGCGGCGCGCCAGCCCCCTCCCAATATCCCTCCGTCGCCTCCGCCTTTCCCTTCACCCGTCCCCCTCCGCCGGCCATCGCCGCCACACACCGTTCTCGCCCCTCCGCCTCCTCTCCCGCCTCACGCCTCCTCTACCACCTCCCACCCGCCGGACAACCCCTCCTCACTTTAAAACCTCTGCCAGGGCCAGATCCAGATCTGATCCGGCCCTTGCAGCCGGCGGCACCAGCTCCACCATGGCTCCTTGCTCCTCCATCTTCGAAGCCCCGATGGAAGTCTCCCCAAGCTACGGCCTACCAGCCTTGGCACCTTTGATTCTGGTTCCCTAAGCCTTGGTGCAAAGACAACTCATACACAACACCAGGCATTGAAGGCACCAACCTTTGTGCAAATACTCCAGCGCCAAGGCCAACTGAGTGACACCAAATTTACTACGCCTGCCTGCCCCAACACCCATCTACCGAACACCATTCAAGTGCCACAAAGCTCCCTCAAGGCTACTGAAGTAGCTCGACGCGCACCATCCCATCGAAGCTTCCTCGAGCAAGCGGCGTATCCCCAAGTCAGAGAAGGCATGGCCTCGCACACCCTCAAAGCCGTTCGGCCCAGCGCAGCAGAGGGGTGGCAGGAAGTTAAGCGACCACATTGGTTGCGTGCAACTGGACGGCGACCCACTCCACGCTCTGACACAACATCCTCAACCTCCTTCCTCAATAAAACCGAAGGAAGATGTTTTTGCTGCCTCTCGTGCGACCACAAAGTCTCCAGTTGCCATGATCCCATCCGGCGTTTCCTCTGCTTCACTTTAGGTCACCGGGCAAGGGAGTGCCGGCATAGGCAAAAACACTCCCGTCCACCTTTGTCATTGGCGCGCCCTCCCGAAGACACCTTTCATTTGTGGCAGAAGCTCCCCAAAGCCACAGGCCCCAACCATGATGTTCCTGGGCGCGCCTGACAACTGGCCGGACGAGGACCACCGCATCGTCAATGGCTACCCCTAGCTTGACCGAGCCCGCCAAGACTGGGAGGCCACTGCTCTAGTGGCATGGGTGCTGCGGGGCAACGCAAGCACCGATGACAGAGCGGTGGCCGATGCGGTTCGACGCCGCTTTGGCCTGTGTCGGGAGGAAGTTGTCGTCTCCCTCCACCACCCGAAAACCTACCTCCTCAAGTTCGATAGCAAGCATACCAAGGACAGAGTGCGAGACGCGAAGAAATTCCACCACGAGGCCCTAGAGATTCACGTGCGACCTTGGAGGTCGGTGAGCCATGCCTTCGGTGCGGCGATGTTCTTCCGCGTCCAACTCTGTTTGGAAGGCCTCCCGATGTTCGCCTGGACACCGGACATTGCGGAGCGCATCGTCGGCAGGAAATGCTTGCTGCACACCATCGAAGGAGTCTCGGCGAGTTGGGAGGACCCTCAACCTTTGGGCCTGCACGTCCAACCCAAGCTCTATTCCAAAGGTGGCCTGGATCACCTTCATGCAACAAGATGACGACCCCAGTAGGCCAGAAGCGAGCTCCCGCCTTCCAGACAAATGGAGGCGTGGGCTCACCCACAGGGTGATCATTCATCTTGACTACGTCAAGGACCACACCGCTGCGCCACTAGATGACTTCCTCTCGGCGGCGGACACTGTCCCCTATGAGCCTATCACAACCCACCTACCATGGAACCTGGGGGTGGTAGATGGCACACCAGAGTCCAAAGGGGGCCCGAGCCACATCCCTCCACAACCAATGAGGCAGGAAGAGGAGGTGGAGGACAACCACCCAGCCGAAGCTCCTCGCGATCCCCGTGGCCAACGTCGTCCCCCTCGCCACATGGTCTACGATGACCACCCTCACACCATGACCTGGAGGCGCAAGGATGACGACGACAAGTGTCGCCACAACCACAACATCCACAGAAGCTATAGGAGCTTCGCCACATCAGTCAAGTTGCGCCTGGGCTTGGGCCAGGATCGCGACCAATCCCCACGTTGAGGACACTCACATGGCGGCAATAGGGATGGACATCACTGGGCAGTGGCGCGGTGAGAACCAGTCCCCCATCCGGTGCTACAAGAGCCGGCACAAACTGCTTTGGTCTACCCAAACAGTCACCAGAGCAGGTCAAAGGAAACACTGACTGTACCCTGCATGAGCTCTTTGCTTCCAACACCAACTCCCTGCTCAAAGCTCTACATGAGGTCCGCGACAACAACACAACCCAGACCTCCAAGCAACCTCTCCCACACTCTGAGGAGGCACGAGGAGAATGGCTGCACAAAGCGGAGGACTACATCAAGGCTGCGTCCGCGGCCGCTGTTGAACTCGGGCTTGCTCTGGGACCTTCGACAGCCATGCGGCCCAAGCCAACATGGTCGACCTTCCTCCAGGCAGCGGGTCAACTCACTGCTCCAACATCTCCAAAGCATGTCCCAGTTCAAGAGCTCAACCTTGACCATGAGCACCAAACTAAGATAGCCCCTATTGACTCACCGTCGGCATCTCTGAAGCAATCACTGGAGCTGACCTCCTTCACTGACATCATCCCTGCCCCTAGTCCAGGTGACATTGACGAGGTGTAGGCTGGTGCTCTCCAAGCGCCTAGCCTAGCTGGAGGGAACACGAGCCCATCCATAGGACCAGCCCACCCCGTTGATCTCACACAGAACCTGACTGTTGAGCTCGCAGAAACACACCTGAAGCTCACCGCCGAAGGCCATCAACCCTCTTCGGCCGAGTCCGCCCCAAACCACGAACAGACGCCAGTTGAGGGAATCGTCTAGGAGACCGGCTAGTGGCAGGAACTTAAGGAGGTGCTGTTCTCCACCCTGCCACTTCCGATCCTAGCTACCCCTGCACATATTACTCCCCAAATCAAACGCAGACAAACTTCTGGACGGATCAGTCTCCGACACAGTACACGCCTTGCGGCCAAGCGGAGGCCGGTCTCCATGCTGCAATGAGCCCAAGAAGCTCTCGCTAGAAAATTAGGTGCTCTACCTAAAGACCAACCACTGACGGATGATGTGCTCAAAGATTACATCGCAACTTTTGAAGCGCCTCTACCACATGACAAAATTGCCGCTTTGTCGCAGCTTTTCAAGATGGATTGCCAGCTCACTTCGTTGGCGGACAAAGCTCTTGCTGAGCTTGGAGGTCATTGCTTGACTGACAGTCAAGTGATCGAGACTATGACTGCCACACTGCCCACGCCTCCACGCACGACACCTGCCGCTTAGGGCGCCCTCGTGGCAGCGGCCTAGAGGATGTGGTTTCATCCTGTTGAAGTAGACGACACCGCCAGGGACATGCAGAGTACCAACATAGCTCCTATCTCTTTTGCTTCTATGTCGTCGTTTAATTTCTGCACTTCTTCATGTAAGACAAATGATGATTGTACCCGCTTTCAACTTCCAAGATGCTATATCTGGTATGGACGGATGCTTTGGCCCAGGCTCAGGATTTTCACCGTCGCCGCCTTAGGCAGGCCACCGAACCGCCATTACGTGTGGCCACACTGCAACCCTCTCGACCAATCTCCTCCAAGGAGCTACCTCAGGCACAAATGAACGGACCAAATATCAACATTTTATGTTGGAAAGTCCACAGCCTAAACAACCAAGCCAGCCAGAAGGATGACTGTCCACGAGACCCTTACCTCGACAACATGCCATTTAGTCTGCCTACAGGAAACCAAGCTAAACAACGTGGACTAAAACATAGCCTGCTACCTCAGGGGATATCACCTGCGAAACTTTGTTTAAAAACTTGCCGAAGGCACGAGGGGGGGGGATTCTACTCCTATGGAACAACAAGCACATCGACGTAACGGATGTGCAACAATCAGTTTTTAACATGTCAGCGACCGTCTCCTTAAGAGAGTGCAACTCGACATTTCGCATAACGATCGTGTACGACCCCTCCCAAAGCAGTGCCAACCAGGCCTTTCTTCAAGATATCGCTTCTTTAAAACCTACCCTTAGCACCAATTGGTTGGCCTTGGGCGACTTCAACCTCATCTACTGAGCCGACGACAAAAACAATTCCAACATCAACTCGTGACGCATGGCACAATTTCACAACACTATTAACACGTGTGAACTAAAAGAAATTCATCTACATAATAGAAAATTCACGTGGAGCAATGAACGTTAGAGACTAACCCTGGTCAGGTTGGACAGAGTTTTTTTTGTAACGAAGGCTGGGACACCCTCTTCGAAAACCATGTTCTCTAGGCTTTGTCTTCATCAATCTTTGACCACTGTCCTCTGTTGCTATCAAACAACTCCGGTCCTGCCCGCCCAAAAAATTTCCGGTTTGAAAACTTCAGGATTAAGATGTTGGGGTTCTTCGAGACGGTTAAAAAAGCCTGGATCGCCCACTGTCCGCACACAGAGCCGATGCACCAGCTAAACCACAAACTAGTAGCCATGGCATCCACAATCCTAGAGTAGAGACCTCTTCCCTAGACCAAAGCTCCAACTCCACATGGTCTTAGAGCTCATCCTCCAGCTAGATGTGGCTCAAGAGCATAGAGCTCTAACACCGCAGGAATCGACCCTGAGGGCAAACCTAAAGAAGAGAGTTATGGGGCTGGCAGTGATCGAGCGAACCAGGAAACGCCAGAGTTCCCAAATCGTCAACCTCAGAGAATGCGATGCTAACACAAAATTCTTTCATCTCAAAGCAGATGGCCGTAGACGCAAAAACTACATCCAAAGGCTCCAAACCGGATTTGGTTGGGCAATCTCGCACACAAAGAAAGAGGACACAATACAAAAAAATTTCGAAGAAACATTGGCCCCGCCTGCACCACGTAGCATTGACCTTAATTGGGAGGTGCTGAACCCACCCACGATAGACTTGCATAACCTATAAGACGTTTTCACAGAAATGGAAGTTCTCAACGCATTAGACCAATTACCAGGGGACAAAGCTCCGGGACCGGAAGGTTTCCCTTCAAATTTCTACAAATCATGCTGGTCAACTATCAAAGTTGACATCATGGTCGTTCTCCACAGCTTCCACTCTCTACGCACGTCGCATCTTCACCTTCTTAGCACAACAAACATCGTACTCATTCCAAAAAAAGAAGGGGCAGACAAAGTGCAAGACTTGAGACCTATCAGCCTCATTCACGGCCTTAGGAAGTGGATTGCAAAGACTCTAGCACTGCGGATGGCCCCTTTCCTGAACAGCTTGGTCTCGCAAGCTCAAAGCACATTCATTAAGTCAAGGAGCATTCACAACAACTTCCTATACGTCCGCAATCTGATAAGAAGACTACACCACTCTAAAACCCCCTCGCTTTTTCTCAAACTATACATTGCCAAGGCTTTCGATACGGTACGCTGGGACTACCTTCTTGATCTTCTCCGTAATAGGCATGTCCATAACCGGGGACACGGCTATTCGAATAGTTTTACATTCTGTAGAGGTTGTACAACTTTACCCACAAGACATGAATTCTCTAGTTTGTTTGGTATCTGTTGATACCACTGCTCACTACCTTAGGTAAGCAGTCTAGAGCACGTGACAAGGCCTTTACAAAGCTCCGTTTTGACTTGGTTCTGCCTGCTAAGGTTTCGCCATTCTTGGCCCCCTCTTGCGCCAATTCAACAACCACCAAAACCAAATCAGAACATCGCTAATTAGTTGGCCAGGTTCACTCCACAATGAACTTGTGGCCGCATGGTATGGCCCGGATCAATGGCTTACAAGGTTAAGTCCTTAGTTGTTGCTTAGGCAAGGCTACCACATCCCATGTGCTTCGCGCACCTAAGTGCTTCCCGCACCCAAGTACTTCCTTCACTGTACTTCGCGCATCTCGCCTTTGCCACCGACCACTCGCCCGAGAGCAAAAATCATTTTTGGGTTCAACCCGGCCAAATGATCACCCTGGTCATGGCACAACAAATTTTATTAACAGCAGCATCGCACCACAAATGACACAACTATGATTTCGCACCATAGTTGCACATCGGTGGTATCGCACCACAATTCCATATATCATTAAGTCAAATTTATTATCATTGAATTATGTGATCGAGAGACATCGTATAACTAAAGCAGGACTAAGCAATATACGCATCCATGTTGGTATCTCAAAAATGTCCAACTAAGATTACCCAACATATGGTGTCCAAGGGTACATGTCAACATGTCAATCACAAATATTCAAGGAGTCATACTGTCGAGTAGGTATTTAGCTATTTTCCAAACCATTTTTATACAATTAGCCATGCATGTTGGTATAAAACAATGTAATTTTGCAAACTGGGTTCGACATGATTAAAGGTCTACAACTTGCCTTCGATGAAGAGTGGAGATGTACAGAGAGGTCATTTGGGTCCAAGAACTCTTCCATGGCCGGAATCTACGTCTGAAAAGAGCCAAATAAATACAACAAATCTAAACAAAAACCAAAACTACCAAACTAGAACCAAAAGAAAAAGGTTCGGGCTGTCGGAAGGAGGTCCAACTAAGAGGGAGGTCCTGAGGAAGAGGTCCAATGAAGGATACAGCTACCCAACGAGGTCGCAGGAGAAAAGGGCACGGAGAACTGGGCGAGAGCAAGAAAGTTGGGTGAGGCTAAAGGGGATGAAAGAGGACTGCGACCAAAGGGAGGTCGTGACCCAGAGGAGGCCGCGGCCCAGAGGAGGTCGCGGTCAAAAGGGGAGGTCGCGACTAAAAGACAAAAAAAAGAGAGGTCGTGACTAAAGGGGAGGTCGCGACTAAAAGACAAAAAGGGGAGGTCGTGACCAAAGGGGAGGTCGCTGAAGAATCTAGACCCGCCATTATGAGTTAATGGAGTATTTTGGTTATTCATGATAAATCTATTTGTGAGACTAATATGTTTATTGATATACCTATTGTTTAGTCTCAATTGGATATAAAGGTGAAAATCAAAGAGGTATGCATTCGTCATTATATTCCTATATCTTGTTGCATTCCTTGGATCCAAAATATAGGTTGAACTCCACTAAAAATCTAACTTGAATATGTGCATATGTTTTTATTACACAGTTGTATATGCACACATTTAGGGGGAGTTCACTCTGTATTTTGTGGTTTCATTAGTATTGATCCATATTCCTTATCCACATATATTAAGGATCTTTACTTTGAAACATATCTTTTGAGTATATACAACTTGTGTAGTTTATAAATACTCATACCTATTTACATTCAATTATTTGTAATTGAAGTGGTTGTCATCAGTTACCAAAGAGGGAAAGATTGAAGTATCTTGTCCCACCATTATGAGTTAATGGAATGTTGAGGTAATTAATGACAATCACATTGTAGAACTAACATTTTTCATGAGTTGGTGAAATAGGTTATGTTCCATGTTGATGTATATCAAGACTCGGGATGAAGGATGTCATCATGTATTGATGAGCATCAAGTCAAGATCCCGAAAGAAAAAAGTCATCATGTGTTGATGACATTGAAGTCAAGAGCTTGGAGTAAATGATGCATCATGTGTTGATGCTATCAAGATCTCTAAGAAGTTATGATCATGAGTTGATCATCATTTCAAGTCATCATGTGTTGATAGAGTCTTGAAGTAAAGATGTACGTCATCAAGCTTCAAGTGTCTATGCAAGGCAAATGTATGATTAGCTAGGGCTAAGGATGTGTTCCTAGTCTTTTACCGGTCTTAGTGTTTGGTGGGAGACCGGATTGCTAGTATAGGTTGTTGTACTATTAAGAGGGGTCTTTGACTAGTAGCTTGAGTTTGTCATGTGTTGATAGCTCATTGTGTTTGCTCTAGCTCTCTTTAGCATGTTGCTATTATTTGCGAATGTGTTTTGCAAATAGTTGAAGCTCATGTATAATTCTTGTAGCATGTGACTTTAATTTGCGAATATGTTTTGCAAATGGTTTAAGTCCATGTACCTTTTTCCTTGTGGCATTGATTCTAAAAGTTGGCAAATGTGTTTTACAACTTGTTGAGAATTTTGCTTTTGAACCCTTGATTGCATCACTCGTCAATTGTCAAATGTGTTTTGCAATTGAGTTTGTTTTTGGATGCAATCTGTTGTTTTCTCAAGAAAATCGGTAGTACCGACGTGTTGCCTGCGGTACTACCGCTCAGCGGTACGTCCGGCTCGTGGTGCGGTATGACCGCAATCTGGTCGTTCCGATTTGCTGTTGGCGGTACGTTTTTTTTACAGAATGACACCTTCCGAGCATGAGTTGTTCTCTTGAGGTGCGGTAGTACCGTAGCCTTCGTGGCAGAACTACCGCATCGCGGTAGTACCGCATTTCCTTTGGTAGAACTACCGTGTGCCATTCGGACCGTTCGAACATGCCTTGAATCGAACGGTTAAAATAGTGGTCCGAACGGCCTAATGCATCTAGGCCGTCCACGTAGCAAGTCCGTTCGTATGAGCTGCCTAAGTCTCTTTTGCGTTGCGGTAGTACCGCAGTTTCGTAGCGGAACTACCGCTCCACGGTTGTTCCATTTTCCAAATGGCGGTACGTAATTTCCAGAGAAGCGACTTTTCGGCTTAAATTGGAAACCCTGCGAAAGGTAGTACCGCGCTCCTTGAGCGGTACGACCAGCCTCAGCGGTAGTACCGCATGTTGCTTGGCGGTAGTCTGTGGCTGCTTTTCAGCGGCTAGTTCAGAGCACGCGTGTGCGGTGATCCGACTGATTGAGCCGTTATCTTGATAGTACCACGACCTGGTTGGCGGTAGTACCGTTTGTGCTAATTTTTCAGCAGACTTTGTCTCAATGGCTAGTTTTTGTGTGTGGGCTATAAATACCCACCTTGGCCGGTTGTGGGAGAGTTGCTGGTACCATATATTTTCCCTTGAGCAAAGAGCAAGGCCTCTACTCTCATTTGTGCATGTGTTACACTTAGTGAGCTTTGAGAGGCAAACTCTAATTGCATGTGTTGCATTAGGTAGTAGATTGTGTATCCACTTGAGCTTAGACACTTGATTAGTTCAAGTGAGAGTTCTAGACTTGTTACTCTTGGTGTTTGCCGACACCTAGACGGCGTGGAGGCGTCGTGGTTCGGTGATCTTCTCAAAGAAGGTTGTGAGAAGACCTGGGCATTTGTGAGTAGCTTGGTGCTCGCTATCTTCAGAGTGGAGGAAGAGCAACCCTAGTGGATCGAGGTATTGGTTCGGTTTGGAACGGGTCCAAGTGGTTGGACTTACCTCGGAGGTGTTTGGCTTAATTCGTGGAGCCGGTCCAATTGATTTTGGGCTTACCTCAACGTGAATTAGGGGAGACCGGCAAGTCTCCGATCACCACGGTAAAACATCATTGTGTTACTGTGGTTTGATTTCTTGTGTTTTACTTATTTCAATTAAGATTCCCTATATTAAATTGCTTACTTGTATATATATGATTGCTATCTTTTATATAGTCTCATATTGTTGGTGCACTTAGTAAAGACTAGTTGTTTTAGGCTTTAATTGTGCAAAATCGAATTGATTTATAATTCCGCATAAAACTCGGTTTTAGCCAAAAGATTTTAAAACTGCCTATTCACCCCCCTCTAGTCGGCCTCCTCAATCTTACAGTCGCGACTAAAAGACAAAAAGGGGAGGTCGTGACCAGAGGGGAGGTTGCGACTAAAAGACAAAAAAAAGGGAGGTTGTGACCAAAGGGGAGGTCGTGACTAAAAGACAAAAAAATGGGAGGTCGTGACCAAAGGGGATGTCGCGACTAAAAGACAAAAAGGGGAGGTCGTGACCAAAGGGGAGGTCGCGGCCAGCTCCAGGACCACCTGGAGGTCGCTAGGACAACCCAGAGGTCGCCAGGACCACCCGAAGGTCAAACGAATGGGGGGTCTGGACTGAGGGATAGGTCCAAATGGAAAGGAGGTCTAGACCCAAGGAGAGGTCCAAACGAAAAGGAGGTCTGGATCCAAGGGGGGGGGTCCAAACGAAAAGGGAGGTCTGGACCCAAGGGGAGGTCCAAACGAAAAGGAGGTCTGGACCCAAAGGGAAGTACAAACGAAAAGGGAGGTCTGGACCCAAGGGGAGGTACAAACGAAAAGGGAGGTCTGGACCGAAGGGGAGGTCCAAATGAAAAGAAGGTCTGGACCCAAGGGGAGGTCCAAACGAAAAGGGAGGTCTAAAGAAGAAAGAGCTGGGCCGAGGGGAACACGGAGCGAACAGAGAAAGAGAAAACCAACACCAGAGAACTCTAACAAACTCAAAACAAACCAAACTCGAATTAATTGAAGTTGAATTCAGTCATATTAAAGCACTTTTATTCCAAAATCTCAAGTTAAGCTTTAGAACTTCAACGAAACCAAATGGTTATTTTTATTTTGAATTTTTTTTAAAAAGGCTCAGAAAATTGGGATGTTACAAATCTACACCCCTTAAAGGGAATCTCGACCCCGAGATTCGGGCTAACTAGAGAATAGGTTCGGGAACTCGAGTTTTGCTCACTCTTCCAAGCGACTTTCTCTTTTGAGCGAGACAAACTACGCAGAGGCTGCATTGACTGAGAACTTACCAGGAATGACGTTCTGAGTTGATTGAGTTGGCACTGTGGTGACTTGATTCACTCGACCTCTTGCAGAAGGAACTTGAGTCTTGGCTCGGCTTTTCTATGGGCAGCTGTGAGCATAATGACCTATCTCTTGACACCTGTAACAGGTGACTCCTGAGGTTGGATTGTTGCTTCTCTGAGGTTGGTTGTTGTTGCCAAATCCTAAAATAACTGGGCGGGGTGCTACTGTAGGGGTCCTGAAGACAGCAGAGGGAGCAAAACTAGCAGGGTGCTGAGCACTCATTCTGGCTTTCTGCAGATGACTTTGACGAACATCATGCTGCATCATCTTCCTCTTACGGGATTCTTCAAGCTCACGACGGGAATCTTCTATGAGCACAGCCTTGTCCACCATATGCTGGAAATCTACATAGTCATTGCCGACAACTTGCACCTTCAAATTGGGATTGAGTCTACGCTTGAAACGCTTCTGGCGTGCATCATCCGAAGCAACGTCCTTTGGAGCATAACGAGAGAGTTGGGTGAACTTGTTGAGGTACTCAGTCACTAACAGGGTTCCTTGCTGTAACTCGCGGAACTCGTTCTTCTTCATTTCTACTATACCATCTGGGATATGATAGCGGCGAAAAGCTGTTGAAAACTCAGCCCAGGTGATATCTTGCGAATTCTCATGAGCTTCACAGTAATTCTCCCACCACTCTGCAGCAGTGCCTTCAAGCTGATGCGCGGCGTACAGAACCTTATCGCGATCGTCACATCAAGCAATGGCCAGCTTCTTCGCTATGGAGCGTAGCCAGTCATAGGCGTCCAAGGGTTCAGATGAGTTGGAGAAGGTAGGCGGTTGTGTCCTCATAAACTTTGCAAACTTTGATTGCTGAAAAGTTGGTGGTGGGGGTGGTGGCACGGCAACGGCCTGATTGTTCTGATTCAGCATTGCGAGAAGAGCGGTAGCTATCTGATTCTGTTGATTCATCATCTGATTCATATTCTGCATCATTGCATTCATCAGCTGCGTATGGGCTGCCATGAATTGACCCATACCCTGATCTGCGGGGGCTACCGGAGGAGGTGGTGGCTGTGCAAAGGGATCCACTGGTTCATCTTGGCTTGCTGAGTTGTGGGTCTGAACCATCTGCAACAAATCTTCCCAGGTTTAATAGATGAGGAGGAGAAAGCACGATAGATAAGAGGGAAGAGCACGATAGATGAGATAGAGCAAGGGAGAAAGACAGAGGCAACTAACTGGGGGCAGTTAAATCCAACGAGCAAATAGCTGGAGAGCTATTAAGAGGCAACAAAACTCCAAACAGAAGATCCTATTTACCGGACTAAACGGTACTGGAACTAGGAAGGGCAGCTTTGCTAAAACACCTCTAACCTAACTTATCTGGGTGGTCAACCTAAAGCAAAGCTTGATCCTATTGAGATCACCGAGATGAGAGGGATCAATTTAAAATTGAAAACAAAGTTTCAGAGGGGATAATGTGTAAGAATCTAAGAATGAAGTGAGGAGAGATTAGATTAAGATGAGAACATAATAGAATAAGACGAGAGAAGAATATCTATTCATGTTAATCAGTTGGTTTGATTTAGAAAATAAATTTTGATATTCTTGACAAAACGACCATACTAACTAAGGTTACATCCTACAGTCGATATGGCTCTGATACCATCTTGTCACGCCCCCGGGGTAGCAACCTCGGAGCCCATTGTGCATTCTGGACCAGTCCCATGATCAGTAGCTAGTCCGCACAGTTTCAACAACGATGTTATCAAATCCATACAACAAACTAAAGAAGAAGCAGACAAATTAATATTAATAGCAGCAAAGACCTTATGGTCAAGGTTGTTACAGAGATGCCACGCAGGGCTACAACACAGTGGAAAAGAAACACAACACACGAGGAAACCATTCGACACACCCACAGGCTATCGAGTAGAGGACGTCTCCTAGCACGCATGGTCTTCGAAGACCTCCTCTTCAAAAAGGTCGGAGCTCCCTGGGACCTCCTTGGCTGCTGATCAACCAGAGGGCACAAGCCGTGAGTACTTTGAATGTACTCAGCAAGTCACAGGAAAATAAATGCAATTAATATCATACGAGGCTTGACAAGGATAGCTTTATGGTTACTTTGCAGAAAACAAAATTGATTAGAAATACAGTAAGTAGATTGCAAAGTACAAGTTGAAAGAATAATACATAAGTAAACAAGTTTTCTTTGAGAACAGCTCGTGACCACCCTGGCCACTTCTCAGACCACTCGTGAGCACCCAGCTCACGACCCAGACCACTCGGAACCAACCAGGACCATATTTTTTTAGAAAGTCTACCCCTTGCGTGAAATCACCAGGCATGTCCATAACCGGGGACACGGCTATTCGAATAGTTTTACACTCTGCAGAGGTTGTACAGCTTTACCCACAAGACATGAATTCTCTAGTTTGTTTGGCATCCGTCGATACCATTGCTCACTACCTTAGGTAAGCAGTCTAGAGCACGTGACAAGGCCTTTACAAGCTCCGTTTTGAATTGGTTCTACCCGCTAAGGTTTCGCCATTCCTGGCCCCCTCTTGCGCCAATTCAACAACCACCAGAACCAAATCAGAACATCGCTAATTAGTTGGCCGGGTCCACCCCACAATGAACTTGTGGCTGCACGGTATGGCCCGGATCAATGGCTTACAAGGTTAAGTCCTTAGTTGTTGCTTAGGCGAGGCTACCACATCCCATGTGCTTCGCGCACCTAAGTGCTTCCCGCACCCAAGTACTTCCTGCACTGTGCTTCGCACATCCCGCCTTTGCCACCGACCACTCGCTTGAGCAAAAATCATTTTTGGGTTCAAGCCGGCCAAATGACCACCCTGGTCATGGCACAACAAATTTAGCAGCATCGCACCACAAATGACACAAAACTGTGATTTCACACCACAGCTGCACATCGGTGGTATCGCACCATAATTCCATATATCATTAAGTCAAATTTATTATCATTGAATCGTGTGATCGAGAGACATCGTATAACTAAAGCAGGAGTAAGCAATATACACACCCATATTGGTATCTCAAAAATGTCCAACTAAGATTACCCAACCTATAGTGTCCAAGAGTACATGTCAATCACAAGTATTCAAGGAGTCATTTTGTCGAGTAGGTATTTAGCTATTTCCCAAACTATTTTTATACAATTAGCCATGTATGTTGGTATAAAACAATGTAATTTTGCAAACTGGGTTCGACATGATCAAAGGTCTACGACTTGCCTTCGATGAAGAGTGGAGATGCTTTTGTAGAGGTCACCGGGTCCAAGAACTCTTCCGCGAAGCTGGAATCTACACGTGCGAAAAGAGCCAAATAAATACAACAAATCTAAACAAAAACCAAGATTACCAAACTAGAACCAAAAGAAAAAGGTTCGGGCTCTCGGAAGGAGGTCCAACTGCGAGGGAGGTCATGAGGAAGAGGTCCTGAGAAAGAGGTCCAATGAAGGATACAGCTACCCAACGAGGTCGCAGGAGAATAGGGCACGGAGAACTATGCGAGAGCAAGAAAGTTGGGTGAGGCTAAAGGAGATGAAAGAGGACTGCTCAGACTTTTATAGCCTACACGAATTCAAGGGTAGGTGAAGGAGGGGATGGGGGCAAGTAGGGGAGAAGACAAGAGGGGGAAACAGGTACTGCAAAAGTGACAGCATTTAATGCGACACAACAACATTTAATACACGAAGGCTTTTTGTGTCAGCAGTGACGCGACAAGAGGAAGAAGAAGAAGGTGAGCAGGGCTGATAGGTGGGACTAGTCAAACACAAGGGAGGGTGGTTCAACCAAAGGGAGGTCGTGACCCAGAGGAGGTCGCGGCCCAGAGGAGGTCGCGGTCAAAGGGGGAGGTCGCGGTCAAAGGAGGGGTCGCGGCCATAGAGGGAGGTTGTAGTCAAAGGGGGAGGTCGCGACTAAAAGACAAATGCGACTAAAAGACAAAAAGTGGAGGTCGTGACCAAAGGGGAGGTTGCGACTAGAAGACAAAAAGGGGAGGTCGCGACTAAAAGACAAAAAAGAGGAGGTCGTGACCAAAGAGGAGGTCGCAACTAAAAGACAAAAAGGGGCGGTTGTGACCAAAGGGGAGGTCACGACTAAAAGACAAAAAATAGGAGGTCGTGACCAAAGGGGAGGTCGCGACTAAAAGACAAAAAACGGGAGGTCGTGACCAAAGGGGAGGTCGCGACTAAAAGACAAAAAAAGGGGAGGTCGCGACTAAAAGATAAAAAGGGGAGGTCGTGACCAAAGGGGGGGTCGCGACTAAAAGATAAAAAGGGGAGGTCGCGGCCAGCTCCAGGGCCACCCGGAGGTCGCTAGGACCACCCCGGAGGTCGCCAGGACAACCCAGTCGCCAGATCACCGAGTCGCCAGGGACCACCGAGGTCAAGCGAAGTGGGGTCTGAGGCGAGGAGAGGTCCAAACGAAAAGGGAGGTCTGGACTCAAGGGGAGGTCCAAACGAAAAGGAGGTTTGGACCCAAGGGGAGGTCCAAACGGAAGGGAGGTCTGGACCCAAGGGGAGGTCCAAACGGAAAGGAGGTCTGGATCCAAGGGGAGGTCCAAACGAAAAGGAGGTTTGGACCCAAGGGGAGGTTCAAACAAAAATGGAGGTCTGGACCCAAGGAGATGTCCAAACGAAAAGGGAGGTCTAAAGAAGAAAGAGCTGGGCCGAGGGGAACACGGAGCGAACAGAGAAAGGGAAAACCAACACCAGAGAACTCTAACAAACTCAAAACAAACCAAACTCGAATTAATTGAAGTTGGATTTAGTCATATTAAAGCACTTTTATTCCAAAATCTCAAGTTAAGCTTTAGAACTTCAACGAAACCAAATGGTTATTTTTATTTTGAAAATTTTCAAAAAGGCTCAGAAAATTGGCGAGCTGAGTGGCTCGGGTTGGCTTTGACCAGCACGGCCAGGGGAGGAAGAAAGCAGGGAGAGTGGGAGCCGGGCCAAGAAGCAAAGCAGGAGGCTGAATGGGCCGGGGAGGAGCCGAGCCAAAAGGGTAAGGGAGGTGGGCTGGGCCAGGAGCTGGGCTAGGGGAGGCGCTGGGCCAAAATGGCCGGAGGGGAGTGGACCCGTTTTACTGAAGGTGTCTTAGAAACGGACTCGAATTCGTTTCGGCCTCAAATTGAAACTGCTATAACTTTTGATCTCGTAGGCAAAATGTGCTCAAATGTTTTGTGGATGGTTGTGGATGTATGAAGAAGGGCTCCACCAATTTTTACTGGATTTGGCGAAGGTTTGATGCACTTTTCAAATTTCAAAAAGATGGACACTCTTTTGCTATTTTTCTTCTTTTTTCTCTCTTTTTTTCTTCTCTTTTTTTTTCTGTCCACAACCGAAATCAATCTTTTTCCTTTCCTTTTTATGGATAAACCAAATCAAACTCTTTCCTTCTTCCCTTGAAACCGAAACCAATTAGAGCTAGGGTTTCCTTTTCTGCTGGCTCCTCTCTGAAACCAATCAGCTTGGTGGTGCTCTCCCGAACCAAAACAAAACTAGGGTTTCCTTTTAATCTTCCCAAGGAGTGGCGGCGGCAGGAGTCAAAGTGGTCGCGTCAAGGAGAGGTGGCTGTGGCAGCAAGATGGCAGCATGCGGCAGAGCGCGTCGGCTGTGTATGGTGGCCGCGGTAGGCGTTGTTGTGGCCACGACAGGGAGATTAGCTGCGTTTTTGGTTGCCGCGACAGATGATGGGTGGCGGCCGCAGGAGGATGTTGCTTGCCGCTGCAACGAGACCAAGCCATGGCAGAAGATGGCAGCGCTAGAGATCAAGCCGCAGCAGGAGATGGTAGTGGCGGCCAGATGCAGAGGGTTTTCGCGACAGGAGATGGTGGCCACGGCAGGAGATGGTGGCCACGGTAGGGGCGCTAGTGGCTGTGGCAGGACGATGGTGGCCACGGTAGGGGCGATCTGTGGAGGAGGCAGCGGCAGGGGGTGTGAGGGTGGTGCAGCAGGGATTGGTGGTGGCGGGAGATTTTGGACACAACGATGAAGCTATGCAAAGGAACACGAAGATCAAACGAGACAATGATGAACTAGACTCTAACTAAACTAGAAATCAGCAACTAGACACAACAATGCAACCAATGATTCAATGAACAAAAACCGAAAATAAAAATTGCAATGGCTCAAAAGGCTCGGTATGGATAATAGATGCAAAATTTTTTTGGGCAATTTTCTAGACTCTAGGTATGAAAAGCGAATCTACTAATAGAAAACTGGAAACTCTCACCGATGAACTGTAGCTCTGATACCACTTGATGGACCACGAAGGTCTTGTTCTGGCCCGATCTTTCGATGAGAAGGTAAGTTCGGTAGTAGTCGCTCAACTCTCACGATCATGGCTACGAACTCGCAAGGCTCGAAACCACGCAATCGCTGAACTGCTCGACAAGTCGTTATCAACCGTGCACGAATACCCGGATGACCTGATCACGAAGATCAATTCCTGCATACAACGAAGAAGCACGCAAGAACAAGATATATAAGCAATCTGAAATTGCGAATAGGAATTAAAATTGTATTGATAAGTGGGGTTCCGAAGAACAATGTCGCTGTTGATCTCGCCGAACAAGAGGACAAAGTATAAAGTAGCAAAGTTAAACTTCAATTAACAAAACCCCCGAAAACTAGAGGGCAACGGCCACTATGTATAGGAACAAGAGGGAGGGGTGGTGGTACTATTCACACATGAACAATACTATGTGAATAGTAAACCCTAGTTCTAGCTCTTGATCCGTCGTCTTGTTTCAACGATTCTGATGCACTTGGAACGAATTTGAAGGTGAGGCCAGATCCATTGGAAATGTCTCGGAATAAGCTTTCCAACAAGTCCAAGAACACCCGAATCGGACTCTATTTGCGAAAGTTATGGCATTTTTACTATAGGCCTGTTGGGCTGTCCCAGTACCGGATTGTTTTGGCGATTTCGATGTGCACAGAAGAAATTTGGAGGTAGGGCCAGATCCGTTGGAAAGATAACGAGATAAGCTTTCCATCAAGTACTCGTGAACCTCCAATGGACTCAGTATGTGAAAGTTATGCATGTTTGAAGTTAGTGCTGTTTCCGGAGACCGAATTGGATTCCATAACGTATCCAACTTGAACCCTTTAGGTGTTGATGCATCCTTGTATAGCTGCACAAATATATATTTTCATTATTAGGTAGCTTCATATTCTTATTTAAAACAAATTGAATCTGAAGGAACAAATTCACCTTTATGGTCATATGCGTTTGTGACATGGTCACATCACAGCTGGTAATGAAATCGTATTTCAGTGCACACCACTATTTTGCTTCCCGTTACGTCGTAACTACGTCTCTCTTCCCACCGCAGTCTCCGCTACGCCTATGCGACTTCAGCCAGTGGATCGACGACAAGATCCACCCCTACGACATGTAGATGCTACTGCCATGGAAGAGGTGGGCCAGGGAGGCCTGCGAGGGCCGTGAAAAGGCGCCTCGGAGAGCTGCAGGCTGATATGGAGGAGAAGAAGAGGCGGGAGAGGCTGCACGAGGAGCAGGAGCGCGAGCATGCCAAACGACGCGAGGCGGAGAGGGCGCGGAAGAGGTCCATCGCGGCGAAGGCTAAGGCACAAGGCGAGGAGTACAACGCCAAGCTGGACCGCAAGGGCAAATGGCCACGTTCCACGCAGTAGTTTGACCCTCTTCGTCCATATGTCCCGTGTATTTCTAATTCCCTAAAAGCATGTGTGTACCATCCTTGGTTACTTCCACGGTGTGCCATGTAACCTCTTTATCGGATCAATTGTCGTGTTGTTATCGTTGCGCCATTTCTCCGAAGTTCTCCACCGTGTATGAATTTCTTGGCGCATCGCAATATCATTTACCTTCCTACTTACAAATCATTGCTACCTCAAACGTCCTCACAAAATTCTTCAGAAATTTACCGCACTACAACAACATACGACGATTACAAAATATCATTGCGAGTCTAACAGATTTCGTACCTTTAAGATTCTACGAAAATCACAAACGGACCAACCAACCTTATCACCACCCTTTTATTTTCAAAAAAATTAACAACCTACAAACAAAATTTGCTAAATGTATTACCTACAAAAATTATCATTTATTCCCACACAATTATTTCCATCGAATTAATAAAATAATAATGTTATTATTTTAAATCGCCCAGCGGTCGAGTGACAAGTAGAGTAGTCGTCCAACCGTTCAGCTACTACCATAAGTCGCACAACCACCAGGCGACTAACCCATATGTAGCTCTACCGTTGGACAACTTGGATCAGTCGCTCAACCATTGGGCAACTAATTTCAAGTCGCTCAACGGCGACGCGACAGAGTATTATTTCTGTAAAATAAAAAATCGAAGGTATATTACTGTATTTCGAAATAAAAAACTAATTATTAGAAAAAAAATCTAGTTTTATGCCCTCTTGGATAGCTGTAGCTAGTCCTGTGAATTTTGTTTGTCAGTAGCAGCTGGCAGCTGCCAATTTTGACTGTAAATCTTTGAGCTCGTTGCGAGCATATTCTTGACTTTGATGTGCAACTATTCCCACGCAATGGCCACTTTTGCATGGTTTCCTTTCGTATCACTTTAACTCATTTTTGCTCAATTGGAAGTGACGATACAATAAGGTATAAATAGCAATGCAATGCAACTGAACCAATGCAATCCTATCGTACCCATGCGGCTAACAAACAACGAGATAACAATGCAAAAACGATCTAACGACTTATCTCTACTAACAATAATGCAACTAAATTATCTAATCCGCATGGACCACATGGCTGCTGCACGTGTATAATTCGCTACTAATCTAACAAAGCTGATCGATTTACGTTTCTCCCTTATGTATCTAGGAGCATGTGAACAAAATATTGACTTCCAGTACAAGGAGTATGCAATAATGCAAGGCAACGCTTCAATCAGAATCTAGGAGCATTGATGCTCCACCGTGGACGCGCTCAAGCCAGACCACTGCCGAGGAGGACCACCGCCACCAAGCCCCTCTGCGCAGCCATGGCGGTGGCTCCTTCTCGCTGCCGCCTCCGTAGCAGCACAGCGAGCCATGGTTATCACTTCTGCAAACGCATGAATTAAACATGAACGTTATACGAACGCGGGCTGAGAAATAGATTATATAACTCAATTCAAAGAAGAATCGCAAGCGGCACCAGTGGTCTAGTGGTAGAATAGTACCCTGCCACGGTACAGACCCGGGTTCGATTCCCGGCTGGTGCAGGTTTTTTTTCCCTCCTCTTTTCTCTCAATCTGTTCATTTGCAGCATCATTTTCTTGTGGAACTTTTTAAAATAATATATTTTTTAAATTAGAATTATAGAAATAAATACCTATTTAATATAATTACAAAAATGGCGACATGGTCGCCAACTATTTCCGCCTCTTTTCTCTATGTGTTCATTTTGAGCATCATTTTCTTGTGGAACTTTTTAAAATAATACACTTGTTAAATTAGAATTATAAAAATAAATACCCGTTTAATATAATTACACAAGAACTTTTTAAAATAATATATTTTTAAATTAGAATTATAGAAATAAATACCCGTTTAATATAGCTACAAAAATGGCAATATGGTCGCCAACTAAACAGTGTTAAATATCTCTCTAGCCATTTAGAATGGCGATAGAGATCAAACCGCCAATTCAAATAGCGACAGGAGCTGGATTGTTTTATTTTTTTGGTAGGAATAATTGAAATAAAATTATATTTATGTTTGTAGAGAATGCAGCTTCAAATTTTACAGGATTTGGCTAAGTTTTTTTTTTGGGCAATATCTTGTAGTGTGTGCGCAACCGATTATTTTCGAAAAAGAGAACGAAATATTAAGTAGAGAACAATTTAGGAGTTAAATTTAGAAGATGAGATTCCAACTACGAAAATAAGACTTTGTAATCTAGGTGCGATTTAGATGGCACTGAGGGTTTGGTTACATGCATTTGTTTCTACCGCTACTCTTACAGCAGAAATGACAATATGCACAAATCATCAACCCGATCTACAAGTAAGATACATGTGCGTCTTTTGGAATAAAAAAAACTAGTGGAATAAAAAGAAGTTAGTCTTGATGGCCCATCGACGTCTTCCCCTTGTCTATTGCATACCTGTGGCTGCGGCTAGTCCCAAAGGCAGCTTTCATGAGCTCCTCATGAGTAACCACCGGCTTGGGAGGAGCAATGGGGACCATGGGTGTCTTCCCCTTGTCCGTCGCGTGCTCGACCCGGTCGCCCTCAGCTTCCTATTCGGGGGGTCTTCCACCACCACCCTAGTTCCTTGAGCTTCACTGGTGCTAACGTATCTATCATTTCGGTGGGGTCTACACGTTTGTTTGGTCTACACGATGTGTGGGGTGTTGCGATGCTGACTCCCGCACAATGTCAGTCATACACACAATAACAACAAATGAGATCGAAATCTAGACACAAGGATAATGTTAGTCGTACAAAAAATATTATTTACATGATATGGGTGATACATCTAGTTGTGGCCCCTCTTCGGGCGTACTCCACGGGTGGCCCCTGCCCTCGTCCGATGGACCCGCAGTTGGTGCAGGTACGTCAAGAGGTCCGGCGCTCAAACTACCCTAGAGGGGCAAGCAACCTCTGTAGGTGTGGCGAACCTCGGAAGTGTTGGCTGGGATGGTGGAGGTGCACCATGGAGCTGTGAAGCCCCAATAGAGACCTAGTGGGAGCAGCCTTGGGCTGGGAAGGCGCACCGCCGTCTCACGGAAACAGGTACTCGTCAACGGACATGACTTTGCTACCTCTTCTCCTCTTCCTCTCTTCCCTCTTTATTTTTTCCGGATTAAAAGTAAATTATGCCCTATTTTTTGGCCCTTTTATAGCCTAACCCATGTCGCCATTTCGAATGATGATAGAGGGCTACGGTCCCTGCCGCCATTCCAGATGACGATTTGGGTGCCAATCGCCATTTGGAATGGCGACAATGGCATTTACTTTGGGTTGGTTGGCGACAGAACTCCTGTCGCCAATTCAAATAGTGACATGACCATTTCGTCATTTGGAATGACAATAGATGCTCATTTTTGTAATTTTATTAAGCATATATTTATGTTTGTAATTCGTTTTTAAAAATGTATTTTTTTAATCATTTCTTGTGTACCGGCGTTTTTTTAATGCTGTGCCATTGATGAAAAGCGTCAACGCAGTAAGCATAAAAACAGCATTCTGTCTGATCTGAGTGATAGATAGGGAAACACCTCTATTGCAAATCAAATGGAGGAGCCGTACATTAAGCTGCCAATGAATTCAGAGGCTCAGAGGCTATTCATATCGTATTCACACGACACCATTTTCGCTCAAGAAAGAAAAAGTAAGCGCAGACTCTCCAATGGAGTAGTGCATGTTAGCCTACAGCACTGAACTTTTGCAGTGAACCGACGGAACGTTCAGTTGCCTCTCCACGGTGTTGAACGCTCACTTCCATCGATCGCATGTCCGATGCGCCTGCCGAACCCACTCAAAAATCGAGGTCCGACACGACCTGCCCACTCTCCACCTCCACGTCCGTCAGCGCCAGCGCCTTCTGCAGCTTCTTGCTGCAGAACACCTCCACCTCGGCGGCGTACGTGGCGGTCACGGGCCGGTGGTCGGAGAGCGTCAGCTCCGACCTCCTGTAGCTCAGGAGCTTCACGCCCTTTCCAAACGACAGGATCCGGTCGCACCTGAGATGAAAGAACAGAACAGAATGTTTTCACTCAGAATTCAGAAGGCATTGCACGGATAATTCTGCACTGCGAACTAGTGTAGTACGTACCATGCCGGAGTTCGTCTGCCGCCTTTATGGTCGTCGCCGATGTACTTCTCCGAGTTGAGCTCGTACTTGTAGGTTGGGGCGAACTCTAGGATGCCTTCGGTCCATCCGTCGAACGCGCGGCCCTTCTTCAGCTCGCGCTTCAGCTTCAGAAATCAGAACCAAAGCAGCACAGTGAGATGAAGTATTATCCGATGAAGCACAGTAGCTCATTGTCATTTGTCAAATTGCTTACTGAATCACGAGGTACCTGATCTTTCTCGGCTAACTGAGACCAGTCCATTGTTGAGATCAGATCGTGTGCTCTTTCGTAGGACACATCTATACGGTAGTTCAGATCACCAAGCCAGAAAATTCTCCTGCAGAAATCACCAAGAGAAGAACATCGGCACAAATATATGTCAGACTCCTGTATATTGATGCAATGTACATGTACTACAATCAGTATCTTGATTTCAGAGAGCTGGCCAGGAACACTTACTCGTGGTCATAGATGCCTCTACGCAGTTCAAGGTCACCGGGGTAGGTGAAATGCGTCCGCCGGTGAATCTCCTGCACGTCAGTGTTCCTTTTATCGCCGGACTTCTCGTGGGCCGCTAGGTGGGTGCACACAAAGCAAAACATCGTCTGATATATCGACATGCTCACTGACACTGCTCCCTGTACCATGTCCAAACATTGCACAAAGCCAAAATTACTCAAGTACTGTTCCTGAAACGGCAAAAATTTGCAGCATTGCAGGGAAGAAACCCCTGAAGCTTGAAGACCAACCAACCTTGTTGCCAATGTAGCCCATGGCGCCGACGCCGACGGTGGAGACCTTGAGGTTCTGGATGCACCTCCTCAGGCCCCTCCTCACCCAGATCGTTAGGAAGATCCCCACCATCTGCTTGCTCACGATCCTGACGAACGGCGACCTGCTCTTCTTGCGCACCGCGGCGTCGAGGTCGAGGTCAGGGATCATGGCCAGATCGTCCCGCGGCTCGTCGGCGACCCGGGACCCCCTGAACGCAATGTTCAGTGGCTTCTCAGGCCAGGCTAGGCCAATCCTATCTGTTTTGCTCAGCGTCTTCAGAAGCATCCTTTTCTGCGCACTCGGCTGCTGCTTCTGTTCATCTTGGTCGCCTTCTGAATCCTCCATGGCGCTGAAATGGTTCGGCCTGGTCAGCCTCCTCGGGGTGGCGGCGATGTACTGCTCGGGATGCACCGGTAAGCTGAAGGGCGTGTCGTCGTCGCTGTTGGTGTCGGTGTCGGTGCCGGGGAGGAGCTCGTCGGAGCCGTGCGGCTGGTCGAACCTCGACGGCGTGGCGGGGAGGCTGTAGTACCTGTACCTGGTCTTTGCAGGCTGGGTCCGCCTCAACGTGTCGCGGATCAGGTCCTCCCACGCCAGCGCCGGCCGGACGTCCTCAGCGCCGAACACGTTGCCGGCGTTCAGCGGCACCACTTCTTGGAACCTGCGACGTCGTACACGAGATGAGATTCATTCACACGTCAGTGAAAGATCTGCGCTTTGGTTAGAGCTGTAGCTTACAAGAGTATGACAAGTTTGCTTTACCCGAGCACGTAGATGTCAGCTGGCTCGCCGCCGGTGGCGAGCCACTCGGCGATGTCGAGGTCGTCCGGCGGGGCCTTGCCGGCGGTGTTGTAAGTGCCGATACAGATCCTACAAGAATCGATCGATGGGAACGTGTCAAGAACTGTAAAAAATGTATACATTGAAACCGAATTTGTGCTTGCAGAAAAATTGCAGCATTATAGACAGGGCACCTGAGTTCTTTGGTGTTGATGTACTGCGTGCGAAGCGTCTCTGAGTTTCGCCTCCGCAATTTGTACGGCGCTCCATGCAAATTATCACCTGATGATTGCAAACAGCGCGGTTCATGAGGGATTCTGAACAATGTTCACTGAACTTTCCTCTTCGCTTAGGATGACAGAAGCAATGTCGATTTGTGTGGAATGCATAGGTCAAACAAAAAAAATGATTATGAACGGTACCCATTTTTTCTCATCAAAAATTGGCTATAAAAAATTGGAACTTTCATTCATAAAACACAATTATTGAAGCTGCCAGCGAAACAAGCGCCTTTCCCTAAAAGGGCTAAACAGTCCAAAGCTGCGCTTTCCCCCCTTAGTATGTATCGGATAAGAACACCACGTCCATGCAAATGCAGAGTAACGTCAATTCATCACGTAAACCTCACCGGTGATCTCAGCGCCGTCGTCGACCCGCCGCCCCGCCTCGCCGCCATCGCAGCCACAGTTTTCTGCAAAATATCGAAACAGTAAGAGGGGGAAATTACCATCTTTGACCACACAAACTTCCACGAAGAACTACTAGTACTACTACGTTTCAAACCAAAGACTCGCGATCTGAGCGCAGAAACTTTCAGGAACGTGCTCACCTTGTTCATCAATCTCGCTCCCGTCGTCGTCCTTGTCGTCGTCGGCGTTGAATTCGGAATCCTTGCTCCTGAGGTTGAGCCATTTCTTCAGCACAACCTTGGGCCAAAACACCTACAAACAAATGCGAGAGCAACGAATATATCCCATCTAAGCTCACGATTGCAACTCCAAGAACAACACACCCTACTTGCACAGCACTACATGAGATGAGTTTCTAAGCAGCATCTCTAAATTACCTGATCTCCTGGCTTCCTCTGCTTCTGCACCACCATCTTTCTTGCTCTTCTTGTTTCTTGCCTCAAAACGCACTAAATTTCAGAACAAACAGTAGACAACTATATACTACTACTACTACTTCTTCCCCTCAATGTTTTGGCTTTCTCTTCTCCTAATCCGTCTCTGCCTCTTGTCCTCTTCTTTCTTTCTTGAGCTCGTCAATGGCGAGGTAGCTGCCAATGAATTGAATTGTACGGGCTCCCGCGAGTTTGTGATGTCGTTAGACAGGGCAAGATCTGCACATGGTGGTTTAAGTGGTGAAACGTACAGGCGTCTGATGGCGCCAAGCGAGCTATATATCGAATGAAGAATGTGGGCGCAATGACGCGTTAATCAGGCCGCCTTTTTCCTGGAAATCTTCTAGGCCACGCGTGTACTAATATATTTTGACGACCCAGCAAAACAGTGGTTTTACCGTGCAATTACGTTGACGTCTACCTAATCCGTTCCACAGTACTGCTGATATTTATGTGTAGGAGGAATTGCAAAAGGTTTAGGGCTTGTTTGGCTGGCCTGGCTCCACACATTGCCACCATGCTAAGAAATTGTCGCACGTCAAAACTATGGGAAGAACCAAACATCTACTAAATTTCCTTAGCTAAAGTTTGGCAAAATCTAGCATCAAACCAAACAAGCCCTTAGTTGTTCCAATTGCTTGTTGCTGGTAGTTCAACTGGTAAGACACGTTGGTTGCCCGGGTGGGGATCGTGGTTAAATCTCAACGTTTGCATATCACTGATTCAAATTCGCTATAGGTGGGATCGGATATTTCTATCTGTTCTTATTTTTTCAAAGTTAAACACGCCGTTCAGCCGTATCCATTAGTTTAAAGAATTAACTGCAGTTTGTGTTGTGACATGTGGTTATTCTAATCGTGTGATTGGGAGTTGGCCGTATTATGTGCAGAATACACCGTCTAGACGGCTTAATTGATTGGATTGGGCTTAACAATGATGAAGCGATGACATTTTTTAAACCATTACATTGACAACTATTGTCCTTGGGATTTTGTTTAGTTTTTCTTTGCCCTGCGTATTTGACTTGCTTTGCTGGAGATTGGAGACATGCTTGTACTTTGTAGTTGCTACCAACCTCTCAATCTATGCCTCTTAGCATCTACCAACCTCATCAATTGTACGTTTTGTGCTAAGGTCTTTTTGGGGGGGGGGGGGGGGATGTTTGTGTGTGTGTGTGTTGCACTTGCTGCCAAATTTTTCACTCTGTCTGACAGCATTACATTACATGTTCATGCATGGAGCCGCAGTTCAACCTTCAGTGCTGCAACTCAGCTGGTCATCTTGCAATACCTTTAAGCCTAAATATACAATATATGTGCTTCAACATCTCCTTTTTCTTGCGCTGTATCTTGCAAAATTCATGTAAAGATGTTGCAGATTCCTGCATTCCAAACAAGTTGTATTGTGGTCTCATATAATCATATTCCTGAATCACATGGACCCCCTTTGAAATCACAAGCAGAATCTCTAGTAAATGATAAGAGGCAGATATTGCAATCATTGTGCATAATTCTAATTCTGACTTGATCAGCAGCAATTAACCTTTTTTTCTCTCTTAACTGTTTTTCACGTCACTTCCTTCCTTCCTTTGCTTGTTTAAGGTACTTAATTAGTAATAGCAGTACTAGTTACTGTGCTTTCTTCTTGTCTGTAAAGACAAAGTACTCACTGTTTTCACAAACAAAAAGACCTGGTAATTTCTGGAAGAGATGCCTACTGTAAAGCTACAGCAGTTCACGGATTTGACAGCCCTAATGAGTGGTCGTTAGCGATTAGCAGCGCAGGCATTGCGTGGCTACTGATGCATTACCGTTGCCACGTGGCTGCCTTGCAGTTCTGACCATACGGTCGCAATTTTAAATGCGCGATGCATGCTGCTGCCGTCCTGCGCCTGGCAAGATAGCAATAATATCTCGTGCCCACCCGCGTCATCCAAACGGCTTACTGTTCAACGCGCCGAGTAGGCGTTTCAAGATTTTTTTTTAATAATACATATTTTTAAATTGAATTACAGAAATAAATGCACATATAATAAAAATACAAAATAATTTCTGTCGCTATTTGAATTGACGAAAAGGTCCATGTCGCTAACCAAACATTATTAAATATCTCTATAGCCATTTGGAATGGCAACATAAAGCAAATCATCATTTGAAATAGCGACACATTTCGCATCGTGAATTTGGTTTAGTGATGAGAGCTGAGATTTTTTTTGGCAGAAATAATTGAAAGAAACATATATTTATATTTTGAGAGAATGCAACTTCAAAATTTACAGGATTTTACTAAGTTATTGGGTAATATCTTGTATTGCTTAAAGAAACTGGAGTTTGTTGATTGCGTGGATAAACTCTTTATATGTTAATTGCACCCAAGTTGTTGTTATCGGGTGTAATTTTCGTGCAAACGATTATTTTCGAATAAGAGAACGAAATATTAAATAAAGAACAACTTGGGAATCTCTACTACTTAAAAGAAGGAGTTGGTGGTGGTCGTCCGTCCTCCTCCAACGGTGAAGATTCTCTCGGTAACGCTCTTGCTCTTACATCCGTTGGATCTGCAAGTAGTAGGTCGCGTAGCAACCGCACCGACACCCACGCCCACCTCCCTCTCCTCTCTCTCTCTCTCTCGCTCCCTTGTCCCACATCTCGCGTAACCTCTCCCCCTTTCCCCTCGCCCTCAGCGTCGTAACCCCACCGCAACGCATGGCTCCACCCCCCAAATCTCTCTCCCTCCGATTCGCCGCCCAAGATCCCAAGACGCGGTGGCCCGTCGCCGACGCCGGGCAGACCCCAAACCCTAGACTTCCGTGGCGCGGCCCTCCCGGAGATCGGCGATGGGGACTTCAACGTGTGTTGGTGATCGTGGCGGCGGTGGTGGCGTGCTTCGTCTTTGCTCGTCGACTACCAAGACGCCCGACAGCGCCAACCAGGCCTACTTCCCCAAGCTCGTCGTCGTCCTCGGCATCTTGTGCCGGCCGTCCACGCCGCCTCTCCGCCAAGTCCTACTCCGCCTCGGCCCCCACGACGACCTCCTCCAAGTACCCCAATGCGCCTCCTCACGTCTCTCCCACCCTACCCTGCACAGAGGGTTAGCGGCGGCGCCTCCTCCTGATGTGATTCGATGTGACTCACAGGCCGCGTTCTGGCGCCGCCACCGACGACCTGGCCTACGCCGTCCACCTCCTCGCTTGAAGTTTTCACTCTAGAAGCCATTTTTTGTGGAAGTTTCAGTTAAATCTATGGAGAAGTGATTTAGTTTGAGCTTGAAATGTGAGTAAACATAAGCAGATACAGCTGTTTGTCTCGTGCTCTCTACTTACTTTATTGCTTAAGCCAGTGTTGGACCAGAATATTGTCACCTGACGGAAGTTAGAAAATGAATTTCCTATGTTACAAAGACCATAACTCTTTTGTAGTTTGAATTTTGGAATGATCAACCTAGATAGATGACTGAGTAGGAGAAATACCCAGCAAATACATTGCCGCTTTTAAGATTTCCCTTTCTACTCTGTCATTGCCGCTTGTTATAAAGACTTGTGCATCATGATTTAGATACATAACAACTCCTGACATTACATAACAACTCCTAACGTTTCTTGATGTGGGCAGGTGTTCTGAATACCAAGGAATTTGCCATTGTAAACAACACATTCTGCAACGTGCAAGGTTCCAGGCTGCCTGGAATCGTGGAGGAAATGTGGAGGTCGGGGGAGTCAACGAACTCGACGCTTGAAAGCAAAAGCTGGATGCTGGAAAGCCTTGAGACCGAGCAGTTTGACAATGTTCGTGCTTCCATTCAGAGAACACTTGGCAAACCCAATAAAGCTCTAGGCGTAACTGCTACTACCTCAAAAATCCCCAACCCCAAGGCCACAACAAATGTGCCTCGTGTTGTCGGTAAAAGTCTCAAAAGTGGATGCATCATGTTTATTAGTTTCCCATTTTGTAACTTTGATGTGCTTTACGTGTTGTTTGTAACCGATTTAATTATTTTGTTTCTACTTCCAGCAAGAAAGGGGGTTGATCGGATGCCTCAGAGTAAGGTATGTTTACTGACTTAATTCAATTTGGTTTCTTTGTGTTAACTCGATGAAATAAACTTCTTTTGGTCATATGAACTTTTGACCCTGAATTTATTTAGCATCTGAATTTGTTTTCAAACATTGCAGAATGTTTGCATCATGGAGGGACTCTCTCTATGACGAGAAGTTCGCCAGCAGCAAGGTGAGTCATTTTGTCTACCGGTCATGGTTGGGTGGATGAGTTTATTTTATGTGATTCCAACTCCTCTGAACTGAGCTCAAATTGTTCTTGTTTGGTAGATAGATGGCGATCTGAACTGAGTTCAAATTGTTTTTTTTTTCTGCCAACTCCTCTGGCCTACAAGACTCAAATGTTTCTTTTCACAAGAGTCGTGAACAACATGAGATGTGTGTGGTAGAAAAGCTTGTTGACATGTGCTGACTTACAACAATTAGATCAATGAATTGCTAGAGTACTACTAAACCCAATTGCTTCTAGATGTTGAAAATCTACCTATATATAATGTCATGGCAGTTTACATAATTCTTCTGTATAATGTGCATACATAAACATTGGAAGCGGGCTCTTGATTTCTGCATTTCTTTTGTATATAAACCATTGCCTGTTTGTAAAGGCAAGAATAAAATTTATTGCATGTGTGTTTATGTAAACTGCTTTCACTATTAGTCTTCAAGTTGGTTGCGATTTCAACAACAGTTAGTGGTGGAGCTTCCTCTGCCGGCATATCTTGTGTTTGTGTTCATCGCCGAGGCTCATCAGTTTAAAAATTATAGCTCTTTGTTATACAACCTTACATATACACATTAAATTACAGCATAAAGATTTGGTCGCTTTAAAAAATTACAAATCTCCATGCACTATTGTCTTAACTTGAATTGTCTAATTACAAGGTTGTGGTCATTTTAGTGGTTCATTCTGGAATTTAGATTACATCCAGCTACCTAGCTAACTGCTGACCCCAATAAAATTTTATGGTGGTACGTGTCTGATTTTGAGTGACATGGTATCTGATAACTGGTATATTTATTCTGGTTTTGATTCCAGGAAAAAATTTCATCAGGGTAAACATCTACAATATGTGATACATGATATCGTGGTGAAAAATGCTAGATGCTTTTGATATGCACTCCAATTTCTTGATGAAAGAGCCATTCTTCAAAAGTTTGTAATATCAATCAGTATTTTATAGTGGACACCTCGCCCTCGTGCATTTGCTTTTGAACAAGGAAATAATATACCATATTCCTTCTTTGGTTTTGTAGATCAAGTGGTGGATGCGAGCAATAAAGTCCACATAAGTTGTTTACCCCTAATTGAACTAGAAGGTGATCAACCGGTCATTGAGAGATGTTGTAGGATATTTTGTTGAATATCTTGTTCTATTCTCCCTCTCTTCCTAAAGTTTCCTTGTAAGTCTATGAGACTAAGCTCCCATGTTAATTTTGAGGCGAATGAGTTCCTGAAGGACTGATGTCTTGAACTTGAGATGTTGATCTTTGAATCGAAACATGTGTTAGTATTTTATTGGAGCAACCGTTAGGTGCTAACTCAAATACTTGGTTTAGTCTAACATATAGCCTCTTGGAATAACATTTATGTGTTTTTTGGGATTCCATTGTAGCGCAACAATTGTGCAAGGAGTTGAGAAACGTCTTTGAGATGCTTGGCAGAAGTAGCGATACAAAAGAAATAAATGAATTGAAGATGGAAAAGGAAAACACGTCCTCTATATTATTGGGTAAAGCAAGGATAGTTTGTAACTTACACTTTTCTTTTAGCCATGCATGAGATTTAGCCCTTAGGTGCTTTATAATGCTGAAATAAATTTAGTTGTTTATATTCCTCCTTTTTATCCTTTAACAGCGATTATAACATTATTATAATGGTGCTATATAAGTTGTTTTTGTATGCCAATATATTTTTTGAGGAAAATGTATGCCAATACATTCAGTTATACATATGAGATTATGTTTCATGATATGTATCACTCTCTTTTGGTACTTCGTTGCAACACACGGGCACTTGACTAGTCATGAAATAAAAAGATGAGTCACTGACAAGTAGGGCTCACACGTAAGTTAATAAAATCCGGAAAAATGTAAAAATGAGAAAAGCCACCTTTAGTTTAGAGAAAAATACGCTTTCTCTGTTGGAAAGCGTAAGCCACAAAAAATATTCTTTCGACGTCACCCTTTTATTTATTTACAGGGTTTTCAATATGAACCGTGTGATGGACCGAAGCTGGATGTACACTGAGAAACGTATGAGTAAAGAGTACATTAATGGCATGTCTACTTTTACAAAGGTTGCCGAGGAGGATATGTTGAATAGGGGGGATTCATTATTTTCCCTCCCTTTAGATCCATTTTCAGAATTTACACCCATTCCTGACCTAATACATTTTTTGCCCCCTCCTTAGTCTATTTCTTCGGCTTTTGCCCTCTTTGCATTATTTTATTCTTATATGCCCATTTTCCCGTTATATGGGATGCAAAATTACCCTCTTGCCCTCGGTCGGCACAACCCCGTTCCCGTCGCACGGGCGCACTAAACCCAATCGGTCTCGCGCAAATGCTTGCGCTTGCTAGGGTTCATCATTTTCTCCCCAATCCCCTTCTCTGTTCTTTCGCGACCGGCGATTCGGGCCTCTAGGGTTCATCCATTTCCCCCTTCTCCCCCCCATTGCTCCCAATCCCCTTTAGGGTTTAGCGCAACAGCTGCGGCGGGTTAGCAAGGACGGCATGTCGCAGTCGAGCAGTTCCTCCGCGTGTTCGAAGGGATGGTTCCAGGTACACTTCCCGGGTTCTTCGATGATGAACTTGTCTACGCATTCTCTTCGGGGCTACACCAGACTTCCCCTTGTGGAGTGCCCGGATTGCAAGAAGGCTGCCTTGCTCGAACTCACTTGCAGGAAGGGGGCAAATGCGGGGAAGATATTTTACAAGTGTCCTATGAACCAGCCGAATGTAAGTAGTCTTTGCTCGATTTGGGTTTCAATTTGGGAGGGGTTGCTTCATTTGATTTTAGGATCCCTTTGCTGTTTGGTTTGCTGTAGGAGTGAAGAATCTAGACCCGCCATTATGTGTTAATGGAGTTTTGGTTATTAATGATAAATCTACTTGTGAGACTAACACGTTTATTGTTATATCATGTTTAGTCTCAGCTTGGATATAAAAAGAAAAATAGAGTTTTGGTTATTAATGACAAATCTACTTGTGAGACTAACACTTCTATTGTTATATCATGTTTAGTCTCAGCTTGGATATAAAAAGAAAAATGGAGTTTTGGTTATTAATGACAAATCTACTTGTGAGACTAACACTTCTATTGTTATATCATGTTTAGTCTTAGCTTGGATATAAAAAGAAAAATCCAAACAGGTATGCATTCACAATGATAAATCTATTTGTGAGACTAACTCTTCTATTGCTATATCTCATGTTTAGTCTCAGTTGGATTAAAATGTGAAAATCGAAGAGGTATGCATTCGACATCATATTCTTATATATTGTTGTATTCCTCGGATCCAAAATATAGGTTGAACTCCACCAAAAGTCTAACATGAATATGTGCACATGTTCTTATTACACATTTGTGTACGCACACATTTAGGGGGAGTTCACTCTATGTTTTGTGGTTTCATTAGAAAATATGGGTTGAACTCCACCAAAAGTCGTTCATATGTTCTTATTACACATTTGTGTATGCACACATTTAGGGGGAGTTCACTTTATGTTTTGTGGTTTCATTAGTATTGATCCATATTCCTTTATCCATATATATTAAGGATCTCTACTTTGAAACATATACATTGAGTATATAAAACTTGTGTAGTTCATATATACTCATATGTCTTTATATTCAATTACTTGCAATTGTGATGGTTGTCATCAATTACCAAAGAGGGAAAGATTGAAGTATCTTGTCCCACCATTATGAGTTAATGATATGTTATGGTAATTAATGACAATCACTTTGTGGAACTAACTTTTTCCATGAGTTGGTAAAATAGGTTGAGTTCCATGATGGTAAAGACTTTGGATGACATCATGAGTTGATCGTCATCAAGTCAAGATTCAGGATAAAGGAAATCATCATGTGTTGATGATGTTCAAGAAGAGGAGATGATCATGAGTTGATCATCAAGTCAAGAGAAGACTCATCATGTGTTGATGGAGGGCACATGAGGAAGATCATCATGTGTTGATGATACTCAAGTCAAGATTCAGGATGAAGAATGTCATCATGTGTTGATGAGCATCAAGACAAGATCCCGAAGTGAAGAAGATCATCATGTGTTGATGATATTCAGATCAAGAATCCAGACTTGAAGTGATGATGTGTGTCATCAAGTTTCAAGAGGATGCTCAAGGCAAAGGTATGACTAGCTAGGGCTAAGGATGTGTTCCTAGTCTTTTACTGGTCTCGGTGTTTGGTTGGGAGACCGGATTGCTAGTATAGATTGCTGTACTATTAAGAGGAGTCTTGTCTAGTAGCTTGAATCTCATCATGTGTTGATTGCTCAATCCTGCTTGCTCTAGCTCTCCATGGCATGATGTTATTGTTTGCGAATGCGTTTTGCAAATAGTTGAAACTCATGCATTAACTCTTTGTAGCATGAGACTATAATTTGCAAATATGTTTTGCAAATGGTTGAAGTCCATGCAACTACTCCCTGTGGCATGTTGTCGATATTTGCGAATGTGTTTTGCAAATAGTCGAGGCTCATGCATAATCCTTGTAGCATGTGATTATAATTTGCAAATGTGTTTTGCAAATGGTTGAAGTCCATGTACCTACTCCTGGTAGCATGATACTAAAGTTTGCAAATGTGTTTTGCAAATTGTTGGGATTCATGCATTTTCCCTTGGGATGGTCTAAGATTGCTCGTTGCTATTTCCTTGGACTTAGACCATGGTGTTGGCTCTTTGGAGTTGTAATTTTTGATTTTATCAAATGTGTTTGAGATCAATAAAAAAGATGGGTTGTGTAGCCCTCTATAAAAGCTTTCCATAGAGCCCAAGATCACTCAATTCTGACATTAGAGTCAAAAGTTATGACCGTTTTTAAAGTGTAAATGCATGCTGAAATCTAAGGCGGATGACCGTAGTTGAAAGCCAGTGACCGCCCATATGCTGTGGATGACCGCCCTTATAAGGCGGTCAACTTTTTCGAGGGCGAGTTTTTCGTTTTCCCACCGGACCTGTGAGGCGGTGGCCACCGAATTGCATGTAACGACTTTTTTTATAGCTGTTGCATTGTAGCCCGGACTGACTATTCCTATGCCCGCGGTCTGACCGGGTTTCCCTGATTTTCAGCAGATTCTCCACCAACGGCTAGTTTTTATGTGTGGGGTATAAACACTCACCTTAGCTGGTTGGAGAGCAACTCTTGGCATCCCATTTCATTCTATTGAGCTAGTGTGAGCTTCTCCTCTCAAATGTGCATGTGCTGCACCTTGTGAGCAAAGGGAGAGACTCTAGTTGCATGTGTTGCAACTAGAATTGGATTGAGTGTCAAATTGTGCATGTGTTGCACTTGGTGAGAGTCAAGCAAGGGGCTTGGCTTATTACTCTTGGTGTTTACCGAAACCTAGATGGCGTGGAGGCGTCGTGGTTCGGTGATCTTCTCAAGAAGCTTGTGAGAAGGCCCGGCGTGTTGTGAGTGGTTTGGTGCTCGCCATCTCCGGGGTGGAGGAAGAGTAACCCCGAGTGGATTGAGGTGTTGGTTCATTTTGGAGCCGGTCCAAGTGGTTGGACTTACCTCGAGGTGTCTTTGTGGTTTGTTCTCTTGTGATTTACTTTATGCAATTTATATTCCTTATATTAAATTGCTTACTTGCCTTTGTATGATTGCAATAGTTATCGATAGTCTCATATTGTTGGTGCTCTTAGTAAAGACTAGTTGATTTAGGCTTTAAATTGTGCAAAACCGATTTGATTTACAATTCCACATAAAAACTCGGTTTTAGCCAAAGAAGTTTTTAAAACCGCCTATTCACCCCCCCTCTAGTCGGCCTCCTCGATCTTACAAGGAGCGAAAGACTTGCACCTTCTTCATGTGGACCGAAGAATATGTGAATTTTCTGACTGAGAAGGGGGTGATTCAAGAGGGGGGCCCCTTCAGAGGACACCACTTCCCTCGAAGATGCAATTCCAGATTTACTTGAAGCCACATCTACTCTGAAGACTGATTTTGAGGCCATGAAAGTAGAGCTCGCGGAGTTGAAGGCTTTTAATGGTAACACTGATGCCACCATGTACAATGTGTTGAAGCAAGGGAGAGTTTCTATCACAATTGGTACTCTCAACTTGTTGGTCGTTGCTTTAGTTGTAATGGCTATAATTGTTGTATCGAGGTACCTAGTAGTAGTCTCATTTCGTCTTGAAATGGAAACTCAACTTGATGTAAATCCCCCATGTGTAATAGGTGCTGATCTTAGTTGGGGCATTTTAGTTGATTGGTGTCAGCAAGGTGGTGATCATTTTGTTTGCAAAAGTGAACATCATGTGTAATTTCATCTGTTGAAAATGGCAAGCATTATGTGGATCATAACATGTGTGACATAATGACTGTTATCTCTTTTGTATATGTGTGTTAATATTGAATGTCCAGATCAGTAGTCTGAAGATAGCAATGTATTGACATACTACAAGAACAAAGATACTGACAACAATGAAAGGTCCAGAACAAAGATACTGACATTATGCTGATTTTTCATTGGCAAATGCTGATTTTTCAGTGGCATACATAGCAAATATACTGACAACAACGAAAGGTCCAGAACAAAGATACTGACATTATGCTGATTTTTCATTGGCAAATGCTGATTTTTCAGTGGCATACATAACAAAGATACTGACATTATGCTGGCAAATGCTGATTTTTCATTGGCATACATAGCAAATCTACTGACATTATGGTCTAGAACTTATCCATTGGCATACATAGCAATGTACTGACAACAAGGAAAGGTCCAGAACAAAAGTACTGATAACTCCTCCCATTGTCAGTGCAGAACCAGCCCAGTAGTCCAAAACAAAGATTGCAGAACAAGTCTAGAACATAGAAAATATGGTCCAGTTCTTAGCCATAGGCATACATTGCCATAGGCATACATTGCAAAAAAACTGCAGAACACAACATACTGATAAAATATTCTGAAATGGCTATAAGTCCATGCAAACAAGTCTAGAACACAAATTGCTGTTTTTTGCTCATTTCTTCTTCTTGATTTGTGTCAACTTCTTCCTGGGAGTAGTCTTTGTTGGGACTATTGGTGTGTCTTGGCTGTCAACTCCTCCCATTGCCAGTGCTAGCTGCCTGCATATATATTACATCCATTGTGAGATGCCATACATACTGACAAAATGCAAGTCCATATATATTGACAAAATGCAAGTCCATACCTCCTAGTGACAGGACCAGGGCTGTTGCTTAGAGTTGCTGACTGCAATGCGACAGGGTGTGTACAAACAAACGCACCCTTTACAATTCCTTTCTTTGTAGCCTTTCTCTTCCTATTGTATGCAGCAGTTACACAAAGCAACAAGGAAACATGTAATGCAAAAGGTATAAATGCATCCCTCATGATGTTACCTTTTTTGTTTGCATTGAGACAACAACCATCAGCACAATGGCCAAGCTCCCCACACCTGCTGCATTTGCACTGTCTTCTTCCTCTACTTGATTTCCCCTTCTCCAGGAATGATGGAAACCTACTCTTGTGAGGTCTTCCTGTTGATCTCTTCCCAAGTGGTGGAAACAACTTAAATCCCAAGTCAACTTTTGGCCATTGGTTCTTACTGGTTATTGGCTGAACAACCCCTTCATAAGCAGCTCTGAACTTGGCAACTGAGTAGAAATTGTGTACATATCCCTCCATATTTGCATTTCTTACAGTTGTAATAAATGCCATTGCATGAGGGCATAGTTTGCCTATTAACTGCTGCTCCCCACATGTGCACTCCTGTGCAAGGATGTAAACAACATGTCTGTGAACTTCATGATTGTTGTCAACCTCAGTTACCTTTGCAGATTCATGTGATGATGTACCCACCTTCAAATTATCTAAATTCCTAGTCTTCATATTGAGTTGGTGTATTATGGCTTGGAGAATTTCCCCCTACAACCTCTCTCTAATTCTCCTCCTCTTGTAAAATATTTCCATTATATTTTCTCTCAGCTTGTCTACTAGTTCCACAACAGGCAAGTCCTTCAGCCCTTTAATCCAACTATTGAAACTCTCAGCCAAATTGTTGTTGATGTAATCACATTTGATGTCATTTGAGAATCTACTCCTCATCCATAGCAAATTATGGTGCTTCTTCAAGTAGACTCCAACCTCAGGACTTGCTTCAAGTATTCTGCCCATGTAAAGGTCAAATCTGTCTGCTCTGTATGCCCTAGCAGCTGGGTACATGTTACCAAAAATAGGACTATGAAATTTCTTCACAAAGTTCTGCATAAGGTGCCTAAAGCACTCTCTCTGCTCAGCTGCAGGGAATACATTCTGCACAGCATTTTCTAGACCTTTACAAGCATCAGTGCATATAGCAAGGGTGGAAGGATTACCTATTGCTTTCTTCAACTGTTGCATGAACCAAGTCCAGTTATCAGTTGTCTTAGATTCTATAAAACCAAAAGCAACTGGGAACATCCAATTATGTCCATCTAGAGTGGTCACTACAGCTAGTTGTCCATTCCATTTGCCATTCAGAGCTATTGAGTCAACACTCAAGTATGGTCTACAGCCTCTCAAAAAACCATCAATACATGGTTTCAGAGCCATGAAAAATCTATGAAAATATGTCTTGTTACCTATTTGTCTATTTGCTATCTCAATAATACTACTAAGTGACCTAAGATCAATCTCTGCCTTGAATCTATACAACTCCTCAAAACTGTCCTCCCAGGAACCAAACGTCCTATCCATTACCTTCTGCCTACCAGCCCACACTGTCTCATATTGCAAAGTGACTTTGTACTCATCCTGCAACCTCTCTTGGATTTCTTTGGCCCCTAGATGTGGGTGCTTCCTCAAGGTCCCCATAACCCTGTCAGCCACCCAACCTTGAGATGCCATACTGGTCTTCACCCTAGTAGTCGATGAACATGTGTGTTCAAATGGCTTCTTGGTCACCTGCAAATACAAACATGACAGTTAGCAACATCATATAGCAAACATGACAGTTAGCTACACTTATCAAATATAGTTAGTACCCTGATGGTTTCTCCTTTCTTGGTGCTATGAGCATTAATTGTCCATGGGCAGCACACATCCCTGCATCTGCCCTTGAACCTTGTTTTGTTAGATTTAATGGTGTAGATGTCAAATTGCCCATTAATTGCAAACTTTCTGATAGCCAGTCTGAATGCTTTCATGTTAGGGAAGACGTCGCCAACACTCATCGTTGGATTATCCTGATTAATCACATTCCCAGTCTCTCCAGGTATGTCATCATCCACTGCAATTGTTGCCTCAGCAAATTCTTCCTCAATTCCACATGGAAGAGGACTTGCCATTGGTGTTGTTCTTCTAGAATTAACCCTGGCATCATCATCAGCTCTCAAGCCATGTAAGACATACATGTCATCCTCACCCATAGCAACATCTCTATCATCATCAGCAGATGGAGCACCTTGTGTGATTTCAATAGCTATCCAATCCACTGTACCTTCTGATGCCCAAGCATTGCAGGGATTATTGGAAGTACTTCCAACTGGTTGTGATATGGCAATGGGAGTAGGAGAATGAGGTGTATTAGAGGCACAAGGACCATTTGCACTGATATCAATTATTGCTGCAATTTGGTCATTACCTCTAAAAACTTCATCAAGGGAGGTCACACTAGACTGACGGCACTGATATCCGGCTTTGGGGACAACCTCTACAAATAAGAACAAGTATTTAAGGTTCCATCGATCCATTAATGCCTCCTGCAACTCATGTGTGTACAGAAACTTGATATGTTTATTGGTTATCTTGTCAACTCCGTATGCAAATACCTCCTGAGAAGGTCCCGAAATAATCCTCTCTCCAATATCAACATACAACTTGTCAATCGTGTAACCCTTAACATTTACTATCCACTTTAGATCTGTACATGGCATGGCTGCTGTGCTACCATTGTTCAACACCGCAATGTAATCCCCAACTCTAACATTTATCCTAAACGCCAATTCAGGGTCAATCCTATCGGATTTGCAACAGAGAAAAACAAAAATTTCATCACTCATCAGTAGTTCATACCTACGTGACAATGGCACAACAGAAGGTAGTGCAAAGCAAAAACAGAAATTTCATCACTCATCGTTCCAAGCTACGTTGTTCACACGCATCAAGCACAATAGAAAGGGATACAGATCGAGCAAGCAACAATGGTAAGCGGGGAAACGGGGACATACCCGACTGGGATCTCCTTGGGATCCATGGTGCCCTAGTTGCTTGCTCCACCGCCACACCCAGTCCACATGCACCGCTACTGCACGCCGCGTCGCCGCCTTTAAGTGCTGTCGGGAGCACGAGCACAGAGAAGGGGATTGGGGAGAAAATGATGAACCCTAGTGAGCGCAAGCGAGCGAGACCGACTAGGTTTAGTGCAGACAGCTTTGGTCGGGTGCGACTGTGTGACGGGAACGGGGTTGTGCCGACCGAGGGCAAGAGGGTAATTTCACATGCCATGTAACGAAAAAAACATGCATATAAGAATAAAATAATGCAAAGAGGGCAAAAACCGAAGAAATAGACTAAGGAGGGGGCAAAAAATGTATTAGGTCGGGAATGGGTGTAAATTCTGAAAATGGATCTAAAGGGAGGGCAAATAATGAATTCCCTCTGTTGAATAAGGGGGCGGAATATATGTACTGTCCATGCATTGATGTGAGAATCTGAAAATGTTTAATAACCGAGCGCAGATTGAAGCACACTTGATTCAAAGGGGATTCAAAAAGGGGTACACACATTGGACTAGTCACGGTGAAGAGCAGATTATACAGAAAGGTAGTAATAACAATATCACTGACGAAGTCAACGATATGCCGCCGGATGATGTCGATTGTGGTTCCGATTCGGACTGGCTGCATGATGACAATCTGGATCAGATGCTTCACGATGCAGAAGTGAACTATAGTGATAGAGAGTTTGGTAAATTCGAGGGATTTATGGAGGACTCGGAGAAGCCTTTGTTCCCAGGCTGCAAGCCGAAATATACAAGGTTGTCATCTGTGCTTGAACCGCTGAAATTGAAGGCAAACAACAGTTGGATCGACAAGAGTTTCATGGCACTATTAGGTCTCTTAGCGGACATGTTTCTGGATGAAAACTAGTTGCCCAAAACCACCTATAGAGCTAAGAATATTCTTTGTCCATTGGGAATAGAAGTAGAAAGAATACGTGCATGTCTGAACAATTGTACCATCTACTGTAAAGAGTACGCAAACATGCATGTATATCCGGTGTGCAACGCATCTCGATACAAGCATAAGAATCAATCAGATGATGGCGGGGGAATCGAGGTGAAGAAAGAACATTCTGGTAAGGTGGTGTGGTATCTTCCTGTAATTCCCCATTTGAAGCGGTTTTTTGTGAACCAAAAGGCGGCAAAACTGTTGCATTGGCACTGAAGGAGTGTAAGCAGGATGGAAAGCTAAGACACACTGTTGAATCTACCCAGTGGAGAAACATCGATAAGAGGTTTGCATACTTCAGTGCGAAACCAAAGAATATAAGGTTTGGATTGAGTACAGATGAAATGAATCATTTCGGTAACATGAGCAGCCGACATAGCACTTGGCCCGTGACTCTCTGTATCTACAACCTTCCTTCTTGGTTGTGTATGAAGTGGAAGTATATTTTGTTGTCAATACTTATCCAAGGATCGAAGTAACCTGGGAATGATATTGATGTGTACATAGCACCATTGATTGAAGATCTAAAAATACTGTGGATCGAAGGGGTACAGGTATGGGATGCGTACAAACGAGAGAACTTCATTTTACGCTCCTTGTTGTTCTGCATCATAAATGATTATCATGCCGTTGCTAACCTATCAGGCCAGAGTACAAAAGGGGCCAAAGTATGTACTCACTGCTTAGATGACCGAGAGTGTGTGGCTGAACCACTCACGCAAAACCGTATACATACATCACCGTAGGTTCCTTCGGAGGGCTCACCTATACCGCAGGATGAAGAAACAATTCGACGGAGACAAGGATGACAGTTTAGCTCCAAGGCATTTAAGTGGAAAAGATGTCTATGATATGGTTAAGGATTTAGATGTTGTGCTTGGAAAGGGACATAAATCGAGGACCCGTGAGAAGAACATCTGGAAGAAGAGATCAATATTTTGGAACTTACCTTATTGGGAGCACCTATAAGTTTGCCACTACATCGACGTCATGCACGTAGAGAATAATGTATATGGTAACTTGATTGGCTTCTTACTGAACATTCATGACAAAACAAAGGATGGTGTGAATGCATGGCTTGACTTGGTTGATATGGATATCAGACCTAAGTTAGCACCGATAAAGGACGAACGTACCTTCCTCCTGCTTGTTACACTCTATCCAAGGCCGAGAGAACTGAACTGTGCTATTGCTTGCATGATGTGAAAGTTCCGTCCGGTTACTCCGCCAACATGAAGAAACTTGTTTCAATGGAAGATTTGAAGTTAATTGGCATGAAGTCTCATGATTGTCATGTGCTGATGACACAGATGCTCCCTGTTGCGATTAGAAATATTTTACTGATCAAGATCCGAGAGACAATCATGAGGCTGTGCTATTTCTTTAACACAATTGCTCAAAAAGGTCATCGATCCCGAAGGACTAGATGCTCTGCAGGACGAGGTGGTGACGACTCTATGTCATCTTGAGATGTATTACCGTCTATCGTTTTTAGATATCATGGTCTATCTCATTGTTCACATTGTGAGGGAGATAAAGATGTGCAAACCCGTGTTTCTACATAGCATGTACCCGTTCGAGAGGTTCATGGGAATTCTCAAGTCTTATGTACGGAATCGATCTCAGTTGGAGGGCAGCATCGTCGAAGGTTATGCAACCGAAAAGATCATTGAGTTCAACGTCGATTACATGGCTCATGTCGAACTGATAGGTGTGCCTCGATCTCGCCATGAGGGGAGGCTCGAGGGTATCGGGACCATCAGATGGAAAGTAATTACTCCAGAGATGAAAGCGTATGCTTAAGCCCATTTCACGGTTTTGCAACACATGACTGAAGTGTCCCCATATATCGACAAAGACAAGGGCGTGCTTGACAGCGAAATTGAGCGGCGGATGTTTGGATCACGAGGCAAAGAAAGCGATCGAGTTCAACTAATGGTTGAAGGAGCGACTCGCTAGGAGCTCGTCAAGTGATATGCTGACATGGTAGGCAAAAGGGCCAATATTTACAGTTGTGACATGGCAATGATACGACATAAATGGGTAACATTCTATATGTAGGCTCAAGATATAAAGAGCACTAACCAGAACAGCGGTGTCCGCATGGATGCGTTCAGTACCGATGGGTTGAGGAGCTCCTACTATGGGCTCATAGAGGAGATTTGGGAGCTCGACTACATGCTCGTCAAGATCCTCCTGTTTCGGTGTCGTTATGTCCATCTCCCATAGGTGAAGGTCGATAAGTACGGCGTCACTACTGTGGACCTCGAACGTGTCGGAAACAAAGACGAACCATTTGTACTCGCTAACCAAGTTGTCAAGTCTTCTATGTAACCGACCAAGCAAATAAGAAGTGCCACGTAGTTCTTCATGGAAAATGGAGGATTGTCGGAGTTGAGAATGTAGTGGACGAGAAAGAATACAATCAATTTGACGAATTGCCTCCTTTTGGAAATGGCATAAGTGTCGAGGAAGAACAACGTGACGAAACTAGCTACATACACGTCGATCATCATGAAGGGCTAATTTTTAAAGGAGATAAGCAAGTGGAATGACGAATGAAATATTTATGTGTCATATGTTCTGAATTTGCATTTATGTATATGAGAATGTGTCATATGTGAATTTACATTTATGTATATGAGAATGTGTCATATGGGGAGTTCCACAATGTAAATTGAACTTGATTATGATAAGATTGAACTTAATGGTACATGTGTGTATTTGTTCATCAATGGTTAATTTTAGTTCATTTGAGTTAATTGATTTGTGAAATGGATGTGCTTATTTCTGAAATGAATATGAAGTATCTGTTCATGGAGGAGTACTGGGAAGACTTTGTGGCGAAGAAGACGACAAATGATTTTAGGAGCAAAAGTACGGTGCACAGGGCCCTCTAGGCAAAAAAACACGCACCTCCATAGACTCGGCACCGCTGGGTGTACGGGTAAAATCCAGCAATGGAGGGATCAGGACGAGCATGCAAGCCGGTGGGAGGCCTCCCCGCCATTTGCCGAGATCCCTGATGAGCGTGTCTAAAAATGGCTAAGAGAGAGGTCATCTGTTGTGTCTTCAGGGTCCATCTCCTTGCCAAACCCCATAGACGAGGAAGTGTCCCAACGCTTAGTAAGATATCGGACTATCTAGTTTGTAATTACTCGATAACTTCATAAGAAGTGAAATAACATGTCGGGCTCTTGTAGGAAGCGCTAAGTACTGCACAATCTTCCCAAGGCTCATTCCAGGCAGTCAGGGAGAGAGATATACTCTCTGCGGCCCTAGGAAATAAGGAGCATCCGGGTTACACAAGAGACCTTGGTCTTTATGTTTCATGGAAACATGGATTCCCAAAGGACTCCGGGGCGTACTGGAGTAGGAAGAGAGCCAAAATCGAGCACGAAGCACTGCTACGAGAGGAGATTCGTGTATCCCTCAGAGGGGAGATGCGAGATGCTGCACGAGAGGAGATTCGTTTATCCCTCACAAAGGAAAGGCTTAGGAAAAATCAGTTAGAAGCCCCCCACCGCTACTGTGCTAGCCATCCCCCCAAACGTCCGAGTAGCTACGTGTCCAACCATAACTTAGAAAGCGATGACAGATTTTCTATTGATGATTTTCTGGTAATAATTATTATCTTTGGAATGCTCATTCCATTGATAGGCCTATTGGAGTAGCTAATTTTGTATCGTTATGTAGGTGGCTATGAAGTGCAAGCTCCAAGTAAGATGTGCCTCTGTTGCCCTGGATGTTGCTTGGGGCCAGGTGCATCTATTCGGTGTCGGGGCCTTGCTGCACGGTACAAATATAGCGTCGGGTTTCGCAAAAGGGAATGTGGACGGTGTTCATGCCGATTTCAAGGTCGTTTGGTTGGAGATGCCTCCAAACGACGAGGTCGTGACCTTAGGGCAAGCCATTGGAACATTCATCCAGTGGCCCAAGAGCGACATCTGCCTAGAGCTACCTGCATCGATGTCAACTTCACGGGAAGTATCTGCACCAGAGCTACCTGCACCAGAGTTACCTGCACTGATGCGGCAAGGGCGCGGTGCATTAGGTGCATCTACACCTCGTGCCCAATCGACTCTCGTGAAGTTGACCTCTAAAAAGCGAGGTAGCAAGGGCAAATTGAAGACGGTCGACTCCTGTTCTGATATCCCTTTCTTACCGTTGGCCTAGAAATTCATGTTAAGTGAGCCGTTGGTCAAGACGGTAGAGCGCCATCCTACCTTAGGAATGGCTTGCACGAGATTGCATCTATGGTACATAGAATAGGCCAACAAGACGGATGGACAGCGACGCTCAGGTATCAACATCAAGTTCAAGAAGGATCATCTTAACCACGTGGTTCAAGACTGTTTTCACGGTGACCTTCGAGGAATTGTTCTTTCTCTTCAACCTCAACGCCCTCGACGCCTCACTCATGCGATGCTGGGCACTGTAAGTGTGTACAATCACGGTCAACGTTCGTGTAATATCGATAAATATTATATATATAACTCCTTTCTTTTGTGTGTGTGTGTGTGTGTGTATAGATAGATAGATAGATACATAATTTCTGAAGCCGAATCAATGAATTCATCGGTAGGTTTTCTCGACCCACACTTGGTCTCCTTGGAAACCATTAAGGAGAATGCAAAATTCGTCGAGGATTACATGACAGAGTCATTGCTGACTCACCACGACAAGGAATTCATACTTTTGCCCTACAACCAGGAGTAAGTGCTGCACTAGTGGCTATACTTGTTGATTTGTACTTTATAAGCAACACGAACTTAGGTTTAATGACCATGGCAACATACCTGTGTAGGTTCCACTGGATTCTAATTGTAATTATATCAAAACGGATCAAGGTAATATGCCTAGATTCTCTAAAGAGGGCCAACACGACTTCATAGTTGTCCGACAATTAATCGACGGGTAAACACATTTCCTCCATACATAACTCTATTGTAGTTTCTCCTTCCTTTACAATGGCTAAGGCTAACTTCTTAGAATCATGTAGGTCATTCGCCATGTGCTTTGCTAAAGGAGGGAAAGATCCTACGACATGATCTAAATTTCCAGGTATTCGCTAGTACACATTAATCCTATATAACACTTCGTAGTAATGCCTCTCGAACTAATCAATTCTATTTTTGTAGTGCCACCAGTAGCTGTCAACCTGCAACATCTGTGGATACTATGTTTGCCACAACATGGAACTACTCGTCGGTTCCGCGATGACCAATGATACCCAGGTTTGTCGATCTTGCAATAATTATTTCATACTTATCAATTTATATATGCAAGAATTTAATCTTCCTAGTGACAGGTTGCGAGCATCGCTACAACTGCATTAGAACAGGGCTAACTCATAAACATTCGAGGACAGTTTGCGTCATTCTTGAGTCGTGAGGTCATAAATCCAGATGAGAAGTTCCACAATGTAGATTGAATTTGATTATGATAAGATTTAACTTAATGGTATATGTGTGTAATTTGTACATGAATGGTTAATTTTAGTTAATTGATTTGTGAATTTGATGTGCTGGTTTCTGAAATGAATGTGAATTGGATATATACATGTACTTGTTGTGTTTCAGTTTGTTTCAAAGGGCATGGCTAGCATTTCCTGAGGCTAGCCAATAAACGAAAATACATTTAGCAATACAAAATATCAACACTAATTTGAGAAGCTTGTAAACAATTTTATAATGGTGATTCTTCTTTGTTGAACAGGCACAATGGAAAGCTCGGTAAGATTTCTTACTTCTTTAAACCTTTCATCTCTACACATCATCAACAATGAAGTGTGTACATTGAAATGAAAGATGCATCAATCATGTGCTTGAGAAATCCTTAGGATAAAACTGAGCAAGCTTAACCAAGTTGTCCTTGTCATAAGCAGCGAATGAATCAACCGGATTGAATGAAGACATGCAAAGAAGCAAATCCGTGTTTACCTCATCAAACATGTCATTAGGCTTATCATGGAAGACCTTGGTGATGATTATTTTGTAATACTTGCCGATGAATCTAGTGATGTGTACCTACGGGAATAATTGGCTATTTGCTTGCGTTATGTTGATAAAAAAAGGAAGGGTAGTTGAGAGGTTTCTCGGTGTTGTCTATGTTGAAAACACTACTGCTTTGACACTTAAAACAACAATTGAGTCTTTTCTTATGGATCATTCGTTGAGCTTGCCTAGGGTCCGTGGACAGGGATATGATGGAGCTAGTGACATGAAGGGTCAAACTAATGGTCTAAAGAAACTAATTATGGATAAGTCTTCTTTTGTTTATTATATTCATTGCTTTGCCCATCAAATCCAATTAACTCTTATTGCTGTTGCTAAGGAGAATGGTGATTGTGTTTAGTTCTTTCAACAACTTTCATATTTGTTGAATGTTCTGAGGATGTCTTGTAAAAAGATACAAATGCTTCGAGTAGCTCGAGCTGATCGGATTGTAGAAGCATTGGAATTGGGTGACATTGAAACTGGACGGGGTTTGCATCAAGATATGGGTCTAGGTAGGTCGGGTATACTCGTTGGGGTTCCCACTATAAAACTGTTATGCATGTCATCTCTTTGTATCATTCAATCTGACGAGTTCTTATAAAGATTGGAAAAGTCCACACTTCAAGCACAGAGGCTATACAAGCTCAAACTATGTTGACATCATTTGAGTCATTTGAGTTTGTCTTTATGGCACACTTATTGCTAACCATATTTGGGTACATAGATGACTTAAGCAATGCTTTGCAAAAGAGAGATCAAGATATTGTTAATGCTATTGATCTCATTTATTTGACAAAGACTCGGTTGCAGTTATTGCGGGAGGATGATGGATGTGAATCTTTTCTTAAAGATGTCACTTCCTTTTGTGTGAAGCATGGCATCAAAATTGCTAAAATGGATAATTTCTATATGCAAGTTGCAAGATCCAAAAGGTTCTTCAAAAAAGTCAAGAATCTCCATCGCTTCCATGTTGACATGTTTTTAAGTGTCATTACATTGCTAACTTCTCTAAAATTTTCTGCTAGCCAATTTAAAAGTTCAAGGAAATTTCTTTTATTATATGATTCTTCACTTTCATCATGTCCACGACAAGCCAACCCTTGACGCAAAAGAAACCTCAAGCACTTAAGTGAACAGGTCAACCGGGTTTTATACAGAATCTTGTCTTGTTTGGTATTGGAAGCAAAAGACTCTTGAATCAATGCTCTAGGTGTAATGAACAAATCATATTTCTCTTGAGCTTCATTGTGGGCACTATTAATACCACCAACATATTTCTCAAACCTATTTTTATGGTTCCAATTTCTAAATTCTCCATTCACAAAACTATCCCCACAAGCATAATTAGTTTTGTCCTTGAACAAATAACAAACAAAACAGAAATCAACATCTCGTTCCACACTATACTCAAGCCAATTATAAGCATCATACCAAGTAGCTACGAATTGACACATACCTCCAATATTTCTTCTTGGAAAATCATGTTCTCGTGGTTGACATGGCCCCAATGCAATGTATCCCCCTCTGACTGCATCTTGTTCATTGACATCATACTGTATGATTGGAATCCACTTTTCGGGATCATGAGAAAGCAAATCGATATCATAAACTATTTCATCATCTCCATCATCATCTTCTTCATTGTCATCTATAAGTGGGGATAATGGGAGAGGTTCTATGCTTGGTTGCGTTAGTTCTGGACTTAGGACTTCATCTTGGATATCACTCTCATTTTGTGCTTGCAACTGAATGGAAGGAGAAGTGCTTTGAACTTTGCTTTCAATAGATATCGGCCTCTTTCCAACTCTATCCCACAAAGATTTCAAATCTACATGCTTTCTCTTCATTTTTGAATGCTCTGCGGTCTACATGAAAATAAAAACTTCACATAAATAATTGGACATTTAAGACAAAATAATCTTCTCTTTTATCTAACAACTGAAGCTACACAAGCTGTTGAACTATACAGAATAATCTTCTCTTTTATCTAACAACTGAAGCTGCACAAGCTACAAAATAATTGGACATTTGGACAGAATAATCTTCTCTTTTATCCACTGACATATACATAAAACTATTGAACTATACAAGCTATGAAGCTAACAAATATCGATCAGTGATTCAATGCAAATATGAATATCTGATTCACTGACATATACATACAACATTACAACTATACAACTATGCAAGCTATGAGCCTATGAAGCTAACAAGTAAGCGATCAACACCAATCTGAATATCTGATTCCATGAGCCAAATAGCCAATGCACATCCATTGTCCAATGTCCACTGATCCACATGACAACATCCACTTATCAGAAGTTCAGAACTAACTCAACTACAAGTCTACAACCAACTAACTAAGGATCCAATCAGTGAATTAGACAATGACAATCAGTGCCAAAATTGCCAATTTGGATTCTGGGGAGGCGTTAGGCGTCCAAATGCCCAATCTTGTCCAATTATCCAATCCACGATGTCGTCCTTCCCCTATTTGGCTGTTCCCCACCACGGCGGCGATGGCGGCGAGGCAGCGAAGGAGGAGCGGCCGCGAGAGGTGAGCGCCGCCTACCTGGCCCCTGGGGACTGGGGAGCCGGCCCAAGTAGGAGGCGGCAGCCGCGAGACAAGACGAGGCAAGAAACCAACCGAGGAGCTCAACTTGACCTCGCCACGTGCCGCCGCCGCTCCTTGCGCCAGTGCTGGTGGTTGGTCCTGCTCGGGCTCAGCATCGGCGCTACCGCGCATCGCAGGGCTTCCCTCCCCTTGTCGCTCACCACGCGAGGCACCCTCCCTGGCTCCAGCTTGACAGTTCGGCGCTCACGGCTCACCCCCTGCCCCCCGCTCGCCGCTTCGCCGCGTGCCCTTGCGTGGTTACGCCGCCGTCGCTGCCACAGAGTGAGAAGAGAAGAGAAAGAGGGAGGAAATGATTTCACAAAGGGGATGGGGTTAGGTTGTCTCGGCGCTTGGGTTGGGGCTACCGTGAGGGCGTGAGGCGCTTGGGTTGGGCCGTGGTGGGCTTTGTTGGTGGGGCGTGGGGCTGCTAGACCGAATGGCGAGTGGGCTGCGCCTGCGCGAATCATCGATTAGGATGGAGTCGCCGTGCACAGTTCAAATACATATTTTAAGTATACTTACTAGTATATATACCTAATATACCTAATAAAATACTGGTTTTTTTCCAAAAAAAAAAGGGTGTACATCTGTACACCCATGTCCCTATACTTGATCCGCCCCTACCTGAAGCTAATCAGGCTGCCGAGATCGTCGGTTTCGATTTTTCTCTGGTTAAATCACCACCGATAGCTGTCGTGTGAAGGTCGTAGTAACTTTTAATTATTACGATCTCCATATGACTTTACTGTCATCTTAGTCAACTAGTACAAACAAGTAGACATGAACGGTTACTAGTTTACTGCTCTATTACAAAAAAGATTTACTTCAACATCCTCATAACTTTATTGCTCTGTTACAAAGAGATTTACTGCAACCTCCACGTGACTTTACTGTCATCTTATCCAACTAGTACAAACAAGTAGACACTCAACTGGCAAACGATCGGTTCCTTTGTTTGTACACGAATATTTTTTTTTGTTTTCGCAAATAACTTTTGATTGGAAGCTCCGATTCACGAATGGTTTTCACTGGTAACTTGGTGACGATGAGAGTAACATAATGATATAAATCTCGCTAATAAAACATTTTTGTGTGTTTACTAAAAAAGATTTACTACAACATCCACATGATTTTACTGCCATCTTACCCCACTAGTGCAGACAAGTAGACAACTAACTAACAATCAATCGGTTCCTTGTTTTGTACATGATCGTTTCTTTTCTTGTTTTTGCAATGACTTTTGATTTGAAGCTCTGATTCACAAACGGTTTTCACCGATAGCTGGGTGACGACGAGGGTAACAACATGATATAAGTCTCGCAAATAAAAACACATCTCTGCGTTTACTAAAAAATATTTACTGAACCGTTAAAAGAGATTTACTACCGCATCCACATGACTTTACTACTATGTTACAAAAAAAGATTTACTGGACTTCACTTGTAGTTTACTACTCTGTTACAAAAAAAAAATACAATCGCTACATGACTTTACTGCTCTGTTACAAAGAGATCTACTACAACCCCCACATGACTTTATTGTCATATTAGCCAACTAGTACAAACAAGTAGATAACCAACTAGTAAACGATCAGTTCCTTTATTTGTACATGGATATTTATTTTCTTGTCTCCGCAAATAACTTTTGATTGGAAGCTCCGATTCACGAATGGTTTTCACCGGTAGCTTGGTGACGACGAGAGTAACAGAATTATATAAGTATCGCAAATAAAAATCTGTTGTGCATTTACTAAAAAAGATTTACTGTATCGCTAAAAGAGATTTACTAAAACCTCCACATGACTTTACTGCTCTATGACACACAGATTTACTGGACTCCACTTGTAGTTTACTACACATACTACACATCCATCCATGCGCGTATGAAACAATCGTGAAAAAAATGTGGTGATACGTGCGACAGTAAAATTGCTGTCACAATTACTTTCGACCTCGCCATAGCGCGCACTGGACGCGTGCTGTTACGCATGGGGGATCGTGGGTTAGTAGGCTAAAATGACATGTTCAATGCTCCGTGGGCAGCTCGGTCCGCACACAATGGACTGATTTGAGCGTAGAATAACTTATTATACACTAAGAGCAGATATATTCATGGACCCTCTAATTCTCTCTGTAATATTCCCAACTCCTCTGTCCTTCCTATTTGCTACAATCTGTAGTACTGCTCGTGTTGACTAATGGAGGTCGCTAACAGAAATGTCTGGTCCAGTCCACATCAAATCATACAAAACATCCGGCTGCATGTGTTCACATTCATGATTACACTATACACATGTATGTAACTACGGTTTAGCTTGCTAGCTACCATTAGCAGCTAGCTCGGAGAAAATAAGGGCATCTCCAATATATAGAAACAAGAAGGTTAATTAGTTACTGAATTATGCCACATAAGCAGATTGGACCCACACACTCTCTCTCCCCAACCTTTCTCAAGTTAAATCAAAAAATAAAAACAATCACCGTGCAAGACTATAGTCCAATGCATGGAGATCAACCTGAAGCATCGAAAACCCACCTGCTTAGAACCAACTTAAAAAAAAGAAGAAGCAATGATCAGAAGCTAATGCTCAAGGTTTTACCGATCAATTGGTAAACAATTTTGATAAGAGAACCTAGAGACGAGAAAGCATATGTGTACTATACACTTCTAAATTAGTTTTCTTGAATGATAGAGCATACGAATTCATTGAGTGATTAAGAGTTTTCGCACTAGTTTGCGCGCGTGTGTGGCACAATTAACCAACAAAATCTCGAGAGTCGGTTCTAAGTCAAATCTGAAGGTCCCTGTCAAACCACAATCTGCAGATATATTAATTAATTAAACTAATGGCATGCTTATCACCCTTTCCGCGAGAAAAATGTTCTTCATCACCTTGCTAACCATTCGCCAAGAGTCACTGTCAGATTGATGCCACATCGATCAAATAGTAAGTTTACCATGAGAAAAATGCTCTTCTACTCGATCGATCGATCGATTAGCCGCCGGTCAAAAGAAAATCTTTAACTTGCTGCTGTTTGACTTCTTTTTTAGAGAGAGAGGATCCTGCTGTTTGACTGAATGGCGACACGCATGCATCACGTCAGTTCTCAGATCATCTAAGCCCATGTTCTATGCGTCATACTGACTGGGCTAAGCATCACCTATGCGCCCATTGGAAAGAGTATTTCTTGGGTTTTCACGACCACACCGGCCCACTAGATCAACAGCAACAGATGCAGAAAATCCCTGAATGTCCATGGCGCCACGGCCGCCACCTGCATCGGAATCGCGCACTCGCGCGGGAAAAATCCCAGATTTCCCGCCACCGCGCTCCAGTCCATCACGCCGCCAAAATACAACGGCGGATCACACCAACCCAACAGCCTCCAAACCCAAAGCCCTAAGGCCCCTAACCATGGCTACCGCCGCCGCCGCCGCCGCCGCCGCGCCCACCGACGCGATGGAGCAAGTTGGGGAGGAGGAGCGGGCGGAGGAGGAGGCGGAGCCGGAGGCGTCGCTGGAGCCGGCGCTGCCGGTGGGGAGGGTGAAGAAGATCATCCGGGTGGACCGGGACATCAGGAAGGTGACCGGCGAGGCGGCACTGCTCATCGCCGCGGCCACCGAGCTCTTCCTCGGTTCACTCGCCGCCGGCGCCCACACGGCGGCCGCTCGGCGCGGCCGGCGGGCGGTGCGCGCCGCGCACGTCCGGGCAGCCGCCCGCGCGCACCGCCCCACTGCCGACTTCCTCCTCGACTGCCTTCCCGCCGCCGAGGAGGCTCCGCGCGCGCGCTCGGCTGCCGGTTCCGATGGTGACGGCGGAGAGGCGAAGCCGCTGCCACGTGGGACCCGCCGCATCGACGCCTTCTTCAATAAGGTCACGTAGAGGTGCCTCTGTGTGTGTGTGTGTTTATGAACTCGTGCTCTAAATGTTTAGATAAAATTGCTACCTGGGATGTGATGAAGCTATGAATTTTATCAAAGTATGCACTTTTGTTTAGTAACTCATTTCTCATTTCTTGCAATGATCTGATATGAACTCATACATTAATTTAGGCTGCTGTGATGCGAATTTAGTAGGAATTTGGCTCTTTTCTTTCCTTTTAGCGTGTATAGATGAGTTTGCTCATCAGTTTTTAGGGCCCGTTTGGAACACATGATTCCTGCAGTAATTTCGTAGGAAAGGATATGGACATATGATGCTAAGAGTAAGATCGCTACTAACAAGGTCTTTTCATAGGAAATCAATAATATTGTTATACACCTTAATTCTTCGGTAGTTCACTAGGATTCACCCCTTTGTTACATACTTGCAAACCAGAGAGATTGCACAAGAAACGGTGACACGTTGATTTCTGCCTATATTTATTCTTCTGCAAGACTGCAAACAAGTGTAATTTTGTTTTTTATGTAGTGATTCAGCAGTTATTTGCTGGTGCATACTGTCATAGCCAAGTAACCAACGCTCCAACATGGTTGACCTTGGTTACAAAGCTGAGTCGTGCCGGTGTCATCCCTTGCTTCTTGCCATGGGACATACTGGCATCACAAAATTTGCATGAGTGGAATCCCACATTTTTTGGATGTTTGCATGGGAAACAAGTTAAGCCTTTGTTTTTAGACTTAAAGAAATATTCTGCTCCCAGTCCTGGTCATTTACTGGTCTAAACAGGGTTAGAATCAGAAACAGCATATTTTTTGAAGACGTGCGGAGCAGATGGCTACCGCCGTTGCTTTAAAGAAGGAGAGTGCGCGCCGCGGGTTCGAGCCCGGGCGGGTGCCTCCACAGCGGGAGTGCTTAACCAACCGAGCTGAGCTCGGTTCGCAGAAACAGCATATTAGAATGACTATTTATGTGTAAGCACATATGACTTTGATGATTCAAAATTGATTCTTCAATGCATAAATTCAGAAATGTCAACACACTGTTTATCTGATGAGTTACATTAAGTGCATATAAACAGGTGTGCAAGGGGTAATTAATCAGAAATCAGATGCTGAACAACGCTACTTGCGAAATAAAAGACTAATAATATGACCTCCAGATTTTTAGCATTTGTATTAGGACATATTAATGTTGTGAGTCCTGAACTTTTGGACACTGTTTACTGATCCCACAGGGAAACCAATGCACATAAGTTTCTTTATATCAATACTCCAAAACAATGCATTTGAAATTGGCAAGCCATAGGTGAAGCCCAGGCCTATTCCTGGATTTCTTCCTTCTGCAGCTCATAACTTTGTGCAACCATGGGCTCCTTCTGGAGCTTCATTCTGTCCTTTCCTGAGGTCTTCCTAGCCATCATCTGCTTCTTCTGGCTCTACCTCTTCCGTCTCATCCGACAGCGCCAGAAGAGCATCCTCCCGGTGAACTGGCCTGTTGTTGGGATGCTTCCCTTCCTTGTGGGGAATCTGCGCTACATTCATGACAAGGTCACAGATGTGCTCCACGAGGCGGGGTGCACCTTCATGATCAGTGGCCCATGGTTCCTCAACATGAACTTCTTGATGACCTGCGACCCAGTCACTGTCAACCACTGCTTCAACGCCAACTTCAAGAACTACCAAAAGGCAGTGAGTTTGCTGAGATGTTTGACATTCTAGGTGATGACCTCCTTGTGGCGGACTCCGAATCCTGGGAGTATCAGCGCCGTGTGGCGATGTACATCTTTGCTGCCCATGCCTTTCGATCCTTTGCGATGTCCACCATCTCGAGGAAGGCCGGGAAGGTCTTGTTACCCTACCTTGACCACATGGCCAAGCATGGCTCGGAGGTTGAGCTGGAGGGCGTCTTCATGAGGTTCTCGCTTGATGTCTCATACTCTACAGTGTTTGCAGCTGACCTTGACTGCTTGTCGGTGTCTTCTCCGATCCCTGTATTTGGCCGAGCCACAAAGTGGAGGAGGCGGTACTGTTCAGGCATGTCGTGCCACCGAGCTTGTGGAAGCTCTTGAGGTGGCTCAGCGTCGGGAGTGAGAAGAAGCTTGCCAATGCAAAGGTGGTGATCGATCAGTTCATCTACGGGGAGATCGCCAAACGGAAGGGACAGGCGAGCAACGGAAGCCAGGGAGACGTGCTGTCCATGTACATGAAATGGCCTGGGGATCCCAGCATGAGCGAGCAGCGGAAGACCGAGTTCCTGCGAGACACGGCAGTGGGGTTCATCTTCGCCGGGACCTGATTGCTGTCACACTCACGTGGTTCTTCTACATGATGTGCAAGCACCCGCATGTCGAGGCGAGGATCCTTGAGGAGCTCAAGGGCCTGCAGAGCACTACCTGGCCAGGGAACCCCTCCGTCTTCGAGTGCGACATAATCCGGCCTGCCATTTACCTCCAAGCTGCGCTCCTCGAGACACTCAGGTGAGACATCTGAGTTACAATCAGTCTCCCCTCAATCATCTAACTAAGCTATGCTCGGCTTGTTTTTCAGGCTCTTCCCAGCGACGCCGTTTGAGGAGAAGGAGGCACTCGTCGACGATGTCCTGCCAAACGGTACCAAGGTGACCAAGGGAAGAAGGATCGTCTTCTCGCTCTACGCCATGGGGAGGATAGAAGGGATATGGGGCAAGGACTGCATGGAGTTCAGGCCGGTGCGGTGGGTGTCGAAGAGCGGGCGACTCCGGCACGAGCCGAGCTACAAGTTCCTAGCCTTCGACACCGGGCCCAGGAGCTGCCTGGGGAAGGACCTTGGACTCAGCAACATGAAGATCACGGCCGCGTCCATCATATACAACTTCAAGGTCGAGCTGGTCGAAGGCCATGCTGTGATGCCGCAGAGCTCGGTCATACTCCATATGCCGAACGGGATGATGGTTAGGCTCAAGAGAAGGGAGGCAGCTTGATGTTTACTACTATCTGTTAGTTGTTCTTATGCTTTATTGGCGAATATATATGTGCATGAAACTAGATGCAGAATCCATGAGATGGAATAATTAAAGGTGCAAACCATCTGTTTGGAATAGTGCTAAAATTGTGGCCGTGTGATAGGAACAAAATATTGTGGCGATTGGTGTGAATGAGTGGTCTTTAAGTTGATTTTATGTAAATTTTATTCATGCATTTGTAAAGAACAATGTTTCTTATGTGTATCTACCTACCAATATGTATGTTGTGATTTATTCAGTAGAGATTTGTCCTTGTAATATTGAGTAAGAATATTAACTTTTGGGTATTTTTTTTTCGGTGAATACGTCACGCTGACGGATTTTACCTGAACCTGTTGAATTGGTTCAGTTATATGAGAATCTGATAAAACTCATTTCGTTTTCATGACCGGGTCATGAATATCAGATTCAGAGGTATCCATCAAATCATAAGCTTTCTTCACTTTTAAAAGAAACATTGCCTTATCCCACTCATGTTTTTCTTGTACCCTCAGGATTATCTAGCAAAATGTATTGGTGCAGCACAGCCCAAAGTCGATGATCATGTGGTTGATGAAAGATATATTGAACTTTTCTGGTAAATGACCCTCCTGACTGAGGTGCTTTTGTCCCTTTGAGGCCATTAGGCAGCCTTTCTTCACTCTACCGACAAATATTCCGAACTCCGAATCAGATAATTCCTTGTCCTAAATTCATCCAAAATCCAAATCTATACCCTTATCAAATGTATGAATTTTGGGATTTATTTGTGTCGGGTTGAATTCTTTTCCCTTTGTTCGGGTGCCTTTGAATTTATTTGGTTTCATTTGGTTGTATTCAGGCATTCTTGAATTTGATGTATGTCGCGTAATTAGAATTTGAAGTCCTAAAGGAGCAGCAGCCTAAACAAAAGCAAGAACAAGACCAAGGATATCAAAACATTAAGCAAGACAAGTCATCACTTTGATCATATTGTCTATACCTTTTGAATGCAAAGTATATTGATTTAAATTATCAAATGCATGCTTTACTTTGATTACAATTATATTGACATTAGCTTGTAGTTACTGCCTTAGTGTTAAGTGAGCTATTAAATTTCCTTTCATGATCTTGGACACTATCCTTTGTTGCTCTAGGAATAATGGTAAACTTAATTGGTCATTAAGTACATATCTAAGTGTTATGCTTAGCCTTGCTTAGATACATCGACATGTGAGTATTAATTCGCCCGACATCATTTCAATCATCAAAACTTGATTTGAACAACTATTGTATGGAGATGGCTGGTATGTAGAACTTAGAAAATATTTTCAAAAAAACTCAAAAACTATTTTTAGACTTGGACGGATGGTAAGTTGGGCGGGTGCGGAGGGAGCACGAGAGATTGTAATGTGGTAGTTTCACCCGAGTCAATTTAGGACCGGATCTTCTGATGACCTCCCGGGCACTAACAGTGCAACCACAAGTCTATGATGGCGTGAACCTGGCAAACTACTTTGCATTGCCTCAACGTTGGTTACGTGATCAAGTGGAATACGGGAACTGTGTTGGAGGAAGACCTTGTTCCGCACGATGCAAGAGGGGGCATCTGGCTCAGGTGGAGGTAATCCCTCGGTGGTTGAAACCTTAGCGGGCATAACTGTGTTAGGATGGTGCATTGTACGGACCTTGTGATGATTTTTGTAGTCTCACGCCTACAGTAGTATGTTGACATTACAAGATGATCGTCTTTTATGGGTAAAGTTGTACAACCTCTGCAAAGTAAAAACTGTATGGACAGCCGTGCCTACGGTCATGGGCAATGCGTGGGAACTTGCTTGGTTAGTCTCTGTTTATAAAAACCATTTATGGGTGAAATAAAACTATCGGGTTGAGGGAACTCTGAATTTTTGTCCTGGGTGGAGGTAACCCTGTAAATGATATAGCATATGGTGGATGGAACCATTTTCTACTCGTGGGTGGATGTAACCTTCATGAACCATTCTCCACTACCAGGTGGATGAAACATTCACTACTATTATACAACATTACTCAATTTCATTAAAATTGGTTTAGTCCAAATGCTAGGTCTCAGGACTTGTCTATGTAACATCCCAATTTTCTGAGCCTTTTTGAAAAATTTCAAAATAAAAATAACCATTCGGTTTTGTTGAAATTCTAAAGCTTAACTGGAGGTTTTGGAGTTTAAAGTGTTTAAAATGACTAAATCAAACTTCAATTAATTTGAGTTTGGTTGCTTTGAGTTTGTTGGAGTTCTCTGGTGTTGTTTTCCCTTTCTCTGTTTGTTCCATTCTCCCTGCGCGGCTCAGCTCTGCGCCTTCTTCGTCGCGGACCGTCCGATCTGTGTTGGATGACCCGATCCTGTAGGCACGCTCGGCTAGTCCAAACGTTCACTTCGTTTTGAACCGTCTAATCTGTGTTGGACGGCCCGATCTTGTTGGCACGTTTAACCAGCCTGAACGTCCAATCCTTTTTGAACCACCCGATCAAAATCAGACGGCCCCGCTTTGTCGCGTTTTTCTTCGCCCCACTTCGCTGCGTTTCTCTTGTTTGGACCTCCCTCTCAGTCTAGACCTCCCCTTGGGCTGCGACCTCCCTCTTGGTCTTTTTGCAAAGACCTCCCTCTTGGCCTTTTCGCAAAGACCACCCCTTGGGCCGCGACCTCCCCTTGGCCCGCGACCCCCCCGTGTGCCACGACCTCCCTCTTGACCTTTTTGCAAAGACCACCATCTTGGCCTTTTTGCAAAGACCACCCCTTAGGCCGCGACCTCCCCTTGTAATGTGACCTTCCTCATGGTATTTTTGCAAAGACCACCCTCTTGGCCTTTTTGCAAAGGCCACCCCTTGGGTCGCGACCTCCCCTGGTCACGACCTCCTCTTTTGGTCTCGACCTCCCTTTTGGTTGGACCACTTTTCCGAGTTTTGACCAGCCCCACCTGTCAGTTCTGTTCACCTTCTCCTTCCACCCGTTGCATCACTTCTGACGCAAAGGTTCTGGCGTATTAAATGCTGTTGTGTCGCATTAAATGCTGCTGCTTTTTGTAGTACCCGTTTCCCTCTCTTGTCTCCTCCCAGACCTGCTCCCATCTCCTCCTTCACCTACCCTTGACCTTGTGCACTTCTGAGTTTCTCAGCAGCTTTCCTTGTCTCTCCTGGCTATAAAAGCCCGAGCAGCCCTCTTTTATCTCCTTTTTCCTCACCCTGCTCTCAACTCTTTCTTGCTCTCACCCAGTTTCCGTGCTTGGAGTTTTCGCCAATGAGTTCGCTGGAGCCCTCCTCGTTGCCAAGGAGCCCGCCGGAGCTTGCGCTGTCTTCAACAACCTCGCTGTTGAAGTATTCGCCGGAGCGCCCACACCGTTCGCCATCCTCCTCCTGTCTTTTCTCTTTCTATCTCTTTCTGTCCGGGTGAGTTTCTTCGTGCCTTGTTCTCCTTTTTGCTCCCACGGCCATGTTGCGTGGTTGTATCTCTTTCACAACTACGTTGCGTAGTCGTATCCTCCTTTGGACCTCCTCCTTTGGACCTCCTCCCTTGACCTCCTTTGGACCTCCTCCCTTGAGCCCGTTTCTGTTTCTGTGCCTTTCTTTTGGTTCTAGTTTGGTAGTTTTCTTTTGGTTTTTATTTGGATTCGTTGTATTTATTTGGCTCTTTTCGCACGTGTAGATTCCAGCTTCTCCGAGGAGTTCTTGGACCCGACGACCTCGACCGAAGCTTCTCCGCTCTTCATCGAAGGCAAGCCGTAGACCTTTGATCATGTTGAACCTAGTTTTACAAAATTACTTTGTTTTATATCCGCATGCATGGCTATTTGTATAAAAATAGTTTGGGAATTAGCTAAACACCTAATTGGCAGTATGACTCCTTGGATACTTGTATTCGACATGTTGGCATGTACCGTTGGACCACCATAGGTTGGGTATTCTTAGTTGGACCTCTTTGAGATAACCAACAAGGGTGCGTATATTGCTTAGACCTGCTTAGTTATGCGCTGTCTCTCACTCACTTGTCTCAAAGATGTTAAATTTGACTAAGAGATTATTGAATTGTGGCACGTATTGTCTTGGCATGTGTTGTCTTGGCAAGCATTGCCCTGGCCTGCGTGGCTGCTAATAAAATTTGTGGTACCATGACTAGGGTGGTCATTGGCCGGGTTGAACCCAAAATATTTTTGCTCGGACGAGTGATCGTGCAGTAAAGGAGGTGCAGGAAGCACACTGGGATGAGGAGGTCTCGCCTAAGCACCCACTAAGGACTTAACCATGTAAGCGTTCGATCTAGGCCATACCGTGCAACCACAAGACCATTATGGGGTGGTCCTGGCCAACTAATTGACAATGCTTGATTCGGTTCTATTTTGGTGGAAGTGTGTAAGACATGGGATGGAAATGCACACTTGGCGCAAGAGGGGGTCAGGAAGGCGAAACCTTAGCGAGCGGAACTGAGTCAAAGCAAAACCTTGTAAAGGCCTTGTCACGTGCTCTAGCCTGCTTACCTAAGGTTGTGAGCAGGGGCATCGATGGGTGCCAAACAAACTAGAGAACTCGTGTCTTGTGAGTAAAACTGTACAACATCTACAGAGTGTAAATCTATTCGAATAGCCGTGTCCTCAGTTATGGACATGCCTAGAGATTTCACGCAAGGGGTAGATCTTTCTCAAAACTTGTTGAGTGGTCTAGCTCATGACCAGGGTGGTCGTGAGTGGTCTGGCTCATGACCAGGGTAGTCGTGAGTGGTCCGGAAAGTGACCAGGGTGGTCACGAGTTGTTTCAAAGGAACTTGTTTACTTATGTATTAATCTTTCAACTTGAGCCTTGCAATCTATTTACTGTATTTCCATTCAATATTGCTTTCTGCAAAGTAACCATAAAGACCTCCTTGTCAAGCCTTGCATGAATACTATTTGCATACAATTCCCTACGACTTGCTGAGTACATTCAAAGTACTCATGGCTTGTGCCCTCTGGTTGATCAGCAGTTGAAGAAGACCCAGGGAGCTCTGACCTCTTCGAAGAGGAGGTCTTCGAAGACCTCTCGTGCTAGGGGAGGTCTTTGACGACCAGGCGTGCTTGGGACGTCCTCCACTCGATTGCCTGTGGGCATGTCGAATGGCCTCCACGTGTTCTTTTGCTTTTCCGCTGCGACCTCTTTTGTTGTAGCCCTGCGTGGCACCTCTGTAACAACTTTGACCATAAGGTCTTTTGCTTATATTATTGTTATTTTCTCTACTTCATCTATAGTTTGTTGTATGGCTGTGATCACATCATTGTTGAAACTGTGCGGACTAGCTACTGATCTTGGGACTGGTTCGGAATGCACAGTGAGTCTTGGGGTGGTTTACCCGGGGCGTGATAGTCTACTACTTAATCTATTCCAAATGTTCTTTTTTATAAATAGAAGTACCTCAAGATTTTCCTTGTTCAACCTTAAATCTATTATATTTGCATTCTGTGTGGTGGCTTACTAAGTACTTTCGTACTTACTGTTGCACAATTAGTATCCTTCAGTGAGAAGAGAAGAAGACTCTGCCAGCACTTAATTATGTCCGATGGCACCGTAAGTCAAGGATGTCAAGAACTAGGTCACATGTCCCATTCGATTGCCTATGGGCATATCTTGAGAGTCACACTTAGATGTTGTTTCTATTTCCTCTTCCGCTGCAGATATTTAAGGTATTTGGCATGATCGGCCCGTGTGTAAGTTAAGCGACTGTACGGTCTATTTACGTACTATTTAATATTATGCAATAGCTTTACTCTTGCGAGATATGTGTTTAATATTAAATGATATAACTGTGTGCATTAGCTACTAATACAAAGACTAGTGTTGATATACACAGATGGTTTCGACTTGTAAATCTGGTCCCAACTGGTTCCGACTTGTAAATCCGGTCCCAACACTCCAAGTAGTTATTTCTTTTGCACAAATCTTGTGTGTAAGGTTGCCCAGAACAGGATTCTAGTAGCCGCGTAGGCTGTGGCTACAAAATTGGGAGCATGGAATCAAGCTAGGATGGTAGGTAGATGTAGGACCGGAAAGGCGACTAGAGGGGGGGTGAATAGGAGCACCAAATCTTTTTTGCAAAGATAATGGATTCAACTCGCAAATCGCAAATCACTCCAATAGCTATGAGTGCTATGAAGATGAATGCTTAAGCACATTGGAAGACTTGAATGAATCCACTCCTAAACCCTCAAAGCATAGCAGCAAACTCCCTGAAGAAATCCTGAAAAATCAGGGACAAAGGTACTACCACTGTTGTAAGTGCGGTACTACCGCATCGCGGTACTACCGCAGGCAAATGTGCGGTACTACCGCATCGCGGTACTACCTCAGGCAAAAGTGCGGTACTACCGATTGTCCTGACGATGAACAGAAACAGCCTGAAAACAAAATCGAAAATCGACGTAACTTTTAAACCGTAAGGCCAAACTCCACCAAATTTGGAACACACCTTCCTATGGGTATTAGGAACCTATTCCAAGTGGCGATCGTCCAGATCTACGTCAAAGTTTCGATCTTTTTCAGTTTTACCTAAGAAGGGCAAAGAACCGAGCAAAACGAAAAACTTGATCCAACTCTTGCTCGTGGGAGATTGATGATCTAGGTGACCTTAGATACATTCCCACATGTCACAGCAAGGAGTAAGAGTGCACAAGAACAACCAAAAACCAATGGATCAAGGAAGCACCCAAAATCATCAAAAGAGAAGGAAGAACACAAGAGGGAGCTCATCTTTGGAAGAACATCCATAGATTGATTCATGATGTTGTCACTTCTGACCACTCCCTCAAGGAGGACAAGAGCTCCATCCAAGAGCATACACATCAATCCATCTCTCTAGAGCCTATGCCTCTCTTTTCTTCCCTAAACCCTAAAAACCAAACTAGGGTTTGCAAATGAAATGCTTGGGCTGCTGTGAACAAAGCACCCTCTCTATTTATATGAGGCCTAGAGCTTCTAGAAGACTTAACCCTAATGGGCTCCGTTAGGCCCAATAACAAGCAGGACACACACGCACGCATTTTAAAGCGCCGTCTTCACTTTTCTTGACCTAAACCACTTCTTGGCCGCAGTCGCCTTGGCTGTGGGTTGGCATTAGGTCACCAAGGTGGTATTTGGTGAAATTACCAAAATACCCTTCTCGATCCTTCTCCATGGACCGAGTCCAATCTGTCAAAGCAATCGCTTTGCTTCCGCCACGTGTAGGTTGATCAACGGCTCTCATCATGTCGGCAAGTCTCTCCGTCCAATCCCATCGGAACCTCCAAGGCACTTACACCGACCCCGCCGCTTGATCCAACCAACAGTACATCGAATCACGGTTCGATCCACCTCGTCCATTACATGCCATGCTTGAGTCACCGACCTCCCCGGCATCCATGATCGATTCGGACCTCGGCTCTCCTAGCTTAGTCCCGATCCTCCTCATGATTGACCGTCATTGACCGCAAGCCACCCTGACAATAGATCTCCGGAACAAGTTCTTCACAACTTGACCCCGTTAGCTCAAAACATGCAATATGCAACATATATGCATTAACAAACATGGAAATGGCATAACAAAACAATTCTCCAAGTTAAGCGAAACTTCGAAACCAAATCGGTACTACCGCCATGTTATGGCGGTACTATCGCCTTCTTGATAATACCGCTCCTCAATGAAATCCAAAACTTCCCAAAAACACTTGTTGCGGAAAAACCATACCGCTCACACGCGGTGCGTTACATCATCTTGGTACTACCAAGCAGCAAAAGCAGTACTACACCCCTCGAGAAATCAAAACACAAATTACACTCGTTCGGAAAAACCATACCGTTTTGCTTGCGGTAATACCGACCAGTGAGACGATTGCCAAACACAAGCGGTACTACGATCGCAGTAGTACCGCTAATTACACCGGTACTACCGATTATCCCGACACTTTTGAAAACAGATTTCAACAAAACCGAAAGCGATCGTTTCGACAAACCAAAAAGCTATTGCCAATTGTACCATCACATTAAGATCATGAGCATATCTCCATGATATCCACAATCTCCCCTTGATGAACACATTGGCAATTTCCCTAAATGAATGTTTTGAGATTTGAAAGAGTAAGAACTCGGCGCTGATCAAAGGCATAACTTGGTCCAAATGCAAGAAAAAGCAAAGGAAATGACCAAGCTAGCTCCAGAATAGTATCATCAAGTGAGATATGGCAAAAGAAGGCAAGAAAGCTTCATTTTCCAGAAACGGGTCAAAATCTCACTTAAGGTCCATATGAAAGAACAATTGTTCGAAATGACCTTTGATCATTGTGAGTCTTCAAGAATTGCAAATCAACTTCAGAAAAGGTAAATAAGACCAAAAGAATGCAATAGACATGATCCCACTCACTATGATCAATAAAAACCCTATGACTCCAAAAAAACTCTAAAACAACATTTTTACCAATCTTTCTCCCCCTTTGACAATGAATTCATCAAGGTGCATGGAAGAAGATAGAGCATGAAAGTAATGGAATGGCTGTAATTTTTGTAATTTTTCATTTTTTCAAAATTTTTTTGTTTGTTTGTTTGTAATTTAAGCAAAAGGAGCCATGAAGATTATCCATGAAGACTGTACAAGTATTACACCAAGCCATATTATGTGAAGAAGCTATAAGCAAGTATGGCAAAACATGTACCTTATAAAGCTAAGGCCAAAATAGCAATAATTTGAGATTAAATGAATTGAAGGCATGACCAGTTGCTCAAGATCACAGTTTAACTAAAGGTATCCAAAATGAGTCGGGCCATGTCTATAAGCAAAAGCGGGCGAAGCTAGAAAATGAGTCGATTTTGAGCACTTTGAGATCAATTTTGAATCAATTTGTTCAAGCATTTAGAATTGAGCACATTGAGTACTTTTTTGAAAATGATTGATTTTATCTTAGTAAAGCAAGTCTGGACTAGGAGCCATCCACAACCGCTTTTAAGTTTCAACCAATTGCCAATTTATTTTCTTATCATTGTGCTAGATCTCAAGCCTCACTCGACCATCCCAAGCAACACAAGCTTAAGAGAATAGTCTGGGTCATCCAAAACTCCTCCTGAGTTCATGCCTAGTGCAATGGCAAGCAGTCTCATAAGAAAGAAGTGGTGAGATCAGTTTTATTCGCACAAAAAGCTCATTTTTCATTTGCTTGACTTGAGAATTAGCATAGCTCAATTTAACACTCAGAATAAGTTCAGGACTCAATTAAGCCTATATGACATGGCATGAATCATGAGAGGATCACTAAAGCAAAACTAGTCACAAGATCCAACAAGTCATATTATAATTCAGTTTGCACACAGATAATAGAGCTAGCATGACAAAAGCTAAGCTATACATAAAAAGCTATAAAAGACATCTAGCAAGTTAGCACAAGACATGGCAGGGTATAAAGTATGAAAGCATGTCATACAAGGATAATAATCAAAGCTCCATAAAGTTTATATTACATTGCAAGTCTTTGAAGTTTAAAATGCATTATGGTACAATGAATGCAAAAGAGCGAACTCCCCTCAAAACAGGCCAAGAGGACTAACAACCCCCAATTCTCCCCGCAGAAAAGCAAAACGAGAAGAATCAAGAGCTTTAGTGAAAATGTCAGCAACATGTTGCTCAGACTCAACAAAATGAAGCACAACATCACCCTTCTCAACATGGTCTCTAAGGAAATGGTAGCGAATGTCAATATGCTTAGTCCTAGAATGTTGCACTGGGTTTTTTGCAATATTAATGGCGCTGGTGTTGTCACGAAAAGAGGAACACTACCCAAAAACAACCCATAGTCGAAGAGTAGATAAGATCCAGAGAACACGAGAGCAACTCATGGGTCATGACTACATACTCGGCCTCGGCGATGGGATCGTGCAACAGAGGACTGTTTCCTAGATGACCACGAGATGAGAGATGTGCCTAAGAAATGACAAGTGCCAGAAGTACTCTTCCTATCTACTCTACACCCGGCAAAATCAGCATCGAAAAGGCCGAATAGAGAGAGAGAAGAAGAAGAATACCAAGGTCCAAAGTCAAGAGTGTCCGGAGGTACTGAATATGCGACGACCTTTGACGATGAGAAGCTCGAGGAAGCTCGAAATCGGCGCATGCAGACACAAATGGTGTATGTCGGCCCGACGGCTGTGAGGTAGAGGAGGAGCCAATCATACTACGGTACTCTTCGGTCCACGGGCTCTCCATCCTCATCCGGGTCGGCCACGATGGTCGTGGCAATGGGAGTAGACATTGGTCTCTTGTTTCCCATGTCGAAGCGGCGAAGAAGGTCCTTTGTATACTTACTTTGATGAATGAAGGTGCCTTCTTTCGGTTGCTTGACTTGAAGACCAAGGAAAAGGTCAATTAAGCCCATCATGCTCATCTCAAACTCCTGCTCATAGAATCGAAAATCTAGACACCAAAGCATGAGAGGAACCACCGAATATGATATCATCCACATAAATCTGAACCAATAAGAAGTCACTGCCATGCTTAAGAGTGAACAAGGTTTTATCAACCATTCCCATTTTGAAATCATTACTAAGTAGAAAACTCTTAAGCCTATCATACCAAGCTCTAGGGGCTTGCTTCAGACCATACAAGGCTTTGGAGAGTTTAAAAACACAGTTTGGGAATTTGGGATTTTCGAAACCAGGTGGTTGCTTGACAAAGACCTCTTCTTCTATGAAACCATTCAGGAAAGCACTTTTGACATCCATTTGAAAAAGCTTGAAACCCTTAGAAGATGCAAATGCTAGCAAAATGCGAATGGCTTCCAATCTAGCTACAGGAGCAAAAGTCTCTTCAAAGTCTAAGCCCTCTACCTGGGAATAACCTTGAGCTACAAGCCTAGCCTTGTTGCGAACTACCAACCCATCCTCACTTGCTTATTTTTGAAAATCCATTTTGTTCCAATTACATGTTGATTAGGTGGAGGTTCAACTAAGGTCCAGACTAGGTTTCTGTCAAAGTTTTCAAGTTCTTCATGCATGGCATTGACCCAAGAGGCATCAGAAAGAGCATGGGTGATATCTCGGGGTTCAAAAGAAGCGACAAAAGCGAGAATGTGCATGAGAATCGGAAGAAATGAAACAGGCGAGTGACTCGCTCATGAATATCCCCAATAATCTGCTCAAGTGGATCTTTGTCATTTGAATGTGAAGAGGAGCTCTGGAGCAGTGGCCTCTACCTCATGGGTCGTGGAGGTAGGAGCAGAGCCACTCGATCGTCGGTGAAGGTAGGAAGAAATTTGCTCATCTGGTGGTGTAGTAGAAGCGGGCTCCCCAACCCTCTCGTAAATGGTGGAGGATGGATTGGGTCCTCATCCTCGAGTCATCGTCGACGAAGATGCTTTCTCGAATATCGAAACACTGTGTACACAGAGCATCGGGTCTAGTACCGGGACTAGCCTCATCAAAAGTGACTTCGAAGTCTCAACAATTTTGTTAGTGTCAAAATTAAATACACGATAGCCACGAGAATGAGCGGGATATTCAAGAAATATGCCATCAGAACATCTAGATTCAAATTTATCAAGGTTGCCATGTTTAAGAATGAAGCACTTACAACCAAAAATCTTGAAATGAGAAACTTTGGGCTTATGACCAAATCTGAGCTCATAGGAAGTCTTACCAATAACAGATCTCAAGAACACCCTATTAGAAATATAACAAGCAGTAAAGATAGCCTCAGCCCAAAACCTCCTAGGTGTGGAATGCTCATCTAGCATGGTCCTGGCCATCTCTACAAGGGTCCTATTCTTCCTCTCTACAACACCATTCTGCTGGGGAACTCTAGGTAAAGAAAACTGGTGATCTAGCCCCCTATCAGAACAGAAGGTGGCAAAGGAAGAATTCTTGAATTCTGTCCCATTGTCACTCCTAATGGCTCTCAAAGCTCCGGGAAGATCATGACAAGTCTAAGGACCAAATCTCTAAAGAACCCAAAAGCCTCGTCCTTAGAAACCAGAAAATAAACCCATGAATACCTGGAGTAATCATCCACAATCACAAGCACGTACCACTTACCACCGGCAGACTGGACTCTAGAAGGACCAACAGTGTCTAAGTGCAAGAGCTGACCTGGTCCATCGGTCATCACTAAAGTAAGAGGTGGATGAGAAGCAGAAACCATCTTACCATGTCTCTGAGGTGTGCACACAAGGTCTCTAATGACCTTGACCTAGGCAAACCTCTAATCAAGTCCTTACTCTCGACTCTAGTCAAGTGATCGAAGCCTATGTGACCAAGCCTCACGATGCCACAAAACTAGATCATGGGAATCGAAGCAACAAGACACCTAGGACTAGAAGCGAAGAGATCTGAGAAATTAGCACAAAAGATCCTCTCAAACACGGAAATCTTAAAGACAAGCTCACGGAGGAATCTAAAACCTGCACTCCCCACTCTTAAATCTCACCTCTAGACCCTCATCAAGCGGTGAAAGCAGAAGCGATTATATTTCACTTACTTACCAAAGCGGCGTCCTTGAGCATGAATTTGTTGTTGACGCCAAGACTTGTGCCCTTCTTCATCACGGTCCGGTAGAAGCATCCCCAAATGTGATCAATTCATTGCGGATGCGTGTGAGGAGAGAACCATCTAGAATCCCTAGTCATATGTCGGGAACACCCGAGTCAACAATCCATATGTCCTCCTTCCTCGCACGCCGAACCTCATCGGGATCATTTGAAAAGGTAAATCGTCGTTGGAGGAGTCGACGTCGTGGCTGTCCCTGGCCATGAAGCACATGCGGTGAAGTCTTGATCCTTCTTCTTACCATGAGAGTCGTAAATGCGTCCTCCGCCCCCGAGTCCACATCGCTCATGTCAGCAGACTCAAGAGCGGTAAGGACCTTCTTTGACGAACTTGCGATAGTTCGGCTTCTTGGGCTTCGCATCCTTAGCTTGAGGGCGCCTCAAAGTCCTTCTCCATCTTGCCCTTGACTTGGGGCAAGCTGGAGCGAATGTGGTTTGGCTCACCACACTCAAAGCAAATGTGAGGCCACCTCTCATACATTCCTCACTTTGTTGAACACTCTCGAGAATTTGGTGGTTAGGAGGGCTAAATCATCCTCGGTATTTTCTCTAGGCGCTCATCGCTCAAAGAATGCAAAGCGGATAACGAAAGACCAGATGAGCCAAAGTCCAAAGAATCGGAAGAACTACCCCGAGATGGGTCAACCACTAAAGCCATCGACTGTCTTGGGGAGTCGCGAGATGAAATCAATCTCATGCGACTTCAACCTCGAGTAAAGCTTATCCATGGTAAGCTCACTCATGATGATGTTGTCATTGATGGATGTGATTTTCATTCCCCGGACTCTCACATCAAGAGCACCCAAGAACCGGGCGTGCATTCTCGGACTCGATGAATGTGAGACCTCTGAGACGTAAATTATGAAGAATCTTGGAAAACCTTCCCAATAACTCATCCAAAGATTCACCGGGCTTTTGTTCGATCTTTGAGTATTCTTTCTTGAGTTGGTTCATCTCACTTCCTTGATAGTTGTAGAGCCCTTGTGGTAATCACAGAGGGTCTTCCAGATCTCATGAGCAGACTTGAGATGAGACACTGCGCTCAAACTCGGATCGACTAAGCCCTTGAATCAAGAAGTTCCGAGCCTTCTTTGTTGGCCTCTACATCGGGGTTGATTACATCTTCATCTACCAAGACGACATAAGCATTTTTGACCTTAAGCCAAATTATGCGTGCCCTTGAGCCTCGATGTAGGCTTGCATGCGAGCCTTCGAGAAGCAAAATCAACTCCATCGAAAATATGAGGTTTGAGTGAATACTTGTCGATCGCCATGGCTCCAAAGAACGGTTAAGATCTATGAGAAGAGCTAACGGCTCTAATACCAATTGTAGGACCGGAAAGGCGACTAGAGGGGGTGAATAGGAGCACCAAATCTTTTTGCAAAGATAATGGATTCAACTCTTAAATGTAAATCACTCCAATAGCTATGAGAGCTATGAAGATGAATGCTTAAGCACATTGGAAGACTTGAATGAATCTACTCCTAAACCCTCAAAGCATAGCGACAAACTCCTGAAGAAATCACGAAAAATCGGGGACAAAGGTACTACCATTGTTGTAAGTGCGGTACTACGCATCGCAGTACTACATGAGCAAATGTCTTGATACTACCGCATCGCAGTACTACCTCGAGCAAAAGTCTTGGTACTACCGATTGTCTGACGATGAGTAAACTTGACTGAAAATAAAATCGAAAATCGACGTAACTTTTAAACCGTAAGGCCAAACTCCACCAAATTTGGAACACACCTTCCTATGGGTATTAGGAACCTATTCCAAGTGGCGATCGTCCAGATCTCGTCAAAGTTTCGATCTTTTCAGTTTTACCTAAGAAGGGCAAAGAAGCGAGCAAAGCGAAAAACTTGATCCAACTCTTGCTCGTGGGAGATTGATGATCTAGGTGACCTTAGATACATTCCCACATGTCACAGCAAGGAGTAAGAGTGCACAAGAACAACCAAAAACCAATGGATCAAGGAAGCACCCAAAATCATCAAAAGAGAATGAAGAACACAAGAGGGAGCTCATCTTTGGAAGAACATCCATAGATTGATTCATGATGTTCTTGATTCTGACCACTCCCTCAAGGAGGACAAGAGCTCCATCCAAGAGCATACATATCAATCCATCTCTCTAGAGCCTATGCCTCTCTTTTCTTCCCTAAACCCTAAAAACCAAACTAGGGTTTGCAAATGAAGTGCTTGGGCTCTTGTGAACAGCACCCTCTCTATTTATATGAGGCCTAGAGCTTCTAGAAGACTTAACCCTAATGGGCTACCGTTAGGCCCAATAACAAACGGGACACACACGCACGTATTTTAAAGCGTCGTCTTCACTTTTCATGACCTAAACCACTTCTTGGCCTTGCGTCGCCTTGCGCGCTGGTTGGCATTAGGTCACCAAGGTGGTATTTGGTGAAATTACCAAAATACCCCTTCTCGATCCTTCTCCATGGACCGAGTCCAATCCTGTCGAAGCAATCGCCTGCTCCTCCACGTGTAGGTTGATCAACGGCTCTCATCATGTCGGCAAGTCTCTCCCGTCCAGAATCCCATCGGAACCTCCAAGGCACTTGCACCGACCCCGCCGCTTGATCCAACCAACAGATCGAAGTGCGGTTCGATCCACCTCGTCCATTACATGCCATGCTTGAGTCACTGACCTCACCCGGCATTCATGATCGTTTCGGACCTCGGCTCTCCTAGCTTAGTCGATCCTCCTCGCCGTTGACCGTCATTGACACGCAAGCCACGCGACAAACAATAGACCAAGAAATCGTCTCCGGGAACAAGTTCTTCACAACTTGACCCACGTTAGCTCAAAACATGCAATATGCAACATATATGCATTAACAAACATGGAAATGACATAACCCAAAAACAATTCTCCAAGTTAAGCGAAACTTCGAAACCAAATCGGTACTACCGCCATGTGATGGCAGGTACTCAAGCCTTCTTGATAATCCGCACCCATAACTACTGATCGTCTGGCTCCTCAATGAAATCCAAAACTTCCCAAAAACACTTGTTCGGAAAAACCATACCGCTCACGCGTCGTTAAAATCATCGCGGTACTACAAGCAACCAAAGCACGGTACTACCGCTCCTCGAGAAATCAAAACACAAATTACACTCGTTCGGAAAAACCATACCGTTTTGCTTGCGGTAATACCGACCCGGTAATGCGACCGCAAACACAAGCGGTACTACGCATCAGCGGTAGTACCGCTAATTACACGCCGGTACTACCGATTATCGACACTTGTCAAAAGCAGATTTCAACAAAACCGAAAACGATCGTTTCGACAAACCAAAAAGCTATTGCCAATTGTACCATCACATTAAGATCGTGAGCATATCTCCATGATATCCACAGTAGAAAATCGTGATTCTAAATATTAAAATGTCTAAAACATTTTTTTCATAGTACTATATGTAACACCCCGGTTCAACACTGAGCCCGAAATGCTACTAAACTACACTATCAATATCAACATCAATTATCATATAATTACAGCAAGCATATCAACGATAAAACCCATCCACAGGTGTCGGGACCCCGGATATGGACAATGCCTGGTGATTTCACACGAGGGGTAGACTTTATAAAAATGTGGGAATGGTTTGGATGGATCTGTGCAGATGGTTTTGGTTGATGGTTGGAAAGTGAACGGGGTGTTCACTAGATGATTTAAAGAAACTCAATTACTTATGTATTAATCTTTTAAATTGTGCTTTCAATCTACTTATTGTATTTACTGTCAATACTGCTTTCTGCAAAATAGCCATCAAGCTATCCTTGTCAAGCTTTGCATGAATACTATCTGCATACATTTCCCTACGACTTGCTAAGTACTTTATGTACTCACGGCTATACGCCCTTTGTTGATCAGTCACCACTGAAGAACCAGGAAACTCTGAGTTTTATGAAGAGGAGTACTTCGAAGATTATGCGAACTAGGTCGCGTCCTCCACTCGATTGCCTGTGGGCATGTCGAATGGCTACCACCTGATGTTTTGTTCTCCGCTGCAAGTTTACTTTGCTATCTTTAGCCCTGCGTGGCAACCTTTGTAAGACTTTACCATAAGGTCCTTTTGCTAAATAATATTAATTTGTCTGCTTCATCTATAGTTTGTTGTATGGATATGATTACATCAATGTTGCAACTGTGTGAGCTAGCTACTGATCTGGGACTAGTTCAGAATACACAGAGGGTCTCGGAGTTGCATATCCGGGGTCCCGACAGAGATGGTATCAAAGCCATATCGACTGTAGGATCGATGTAACCTTAGTTAGCATGGTCGTTTTAGTCGAAAGTTTCAAAATTTATTTTATAAATCAAATCAACAAATTAACATGAATAGTATTTTTTCTCTCGCCTTATTCTGTTCTTTCTAATCTTTCCCTGTATCATCCATAAGTTCTTCTGTTGTATCCCTTCTGAAACTTTGTTTCAAATTTAAATTGATCCTTCTCATCTCAGTAATCTCTATAGGATTAATTCCTCGACGATCAAAGCGTTGGATGACCTGGAAGTTCCAAGACCTGTCGTTTGTATCAAGTTGACCTTCCGTATAAGTTAGATTAGTAGTTACCCTTCTTAGTTTCAGTACCGTTTAGTCTGTGTATTAGGATCTTCTGCTTGAGTTTTGTTGCTTCTTAATAGCTTTCCGGCTATTTGTTCTTTGGGTAAAACCGACTTTCCCCAGTTAGATTGTTCTATCTTTCTCCCTTGTTCTCGCTCATCTATGTGCTTTTCCCTCTCACCTATCGTGTTTCCTTCATCCCATCTATTAAACCTGGAAAGATTTGTTTCAGATGGATTAGACCCGTACCTCAGCAAGTCTCAAGTCTCAACAGATCAATGGACCCTAACACCAGTGTTAACCCCAATACACCACCTCCACCGGCCATAATAGCAGACCAAGGCTTGGGTCAGTTTATGGCAGCTCAGATTCAGTTAATAAATGTTGTAATGCAGAATATGAATCAAATGATGATCCGACAGAATTAGGATGCTACAGCCCTAGTCAACATGATGACCCAGCAAAACTAGACTGTTGCTGCTCTTATGACAATGGTGAACCAAAACCATCAGGCTACTGCCATGCCGCCGCCACCACCAGCCTATCCGCAGTTAAAGTTGGTGGAGTTTCTAAGGACGCATCCATCTACATTCTCCAACTCCTCCGAAGCTTCGGACGCCGATGATTGGGTACGCTCTATTGGGAAGAAACTCACTGCTACTCAATGTAATGACTGTGACAAAGTTCTTTATGCCACATGACAGCTGGAGGGCACCACAGTAGAATGGTGAGAGAATTTCTGTGTAGCCCATGAGAATCCAGAAGATATTACTTGGGCCGAGTTTTCAGCAGCTTTCCATCACTCTCACGTCCCTGGGAGTATCGTAAAAAAGGAGAAAAATGAGTTACCAAGGATCCAGCCACTAGAAGTACCTCATTCCGATGACAAGAGTCATTTTCTCCCTGAAAGTAACCATTCAGGGAACTACGTTATCTGTTACAGATGTGGTGGACAAGGGCACTTCACCTGCGGATACCCTCAAAAGGGGAAGCCAAAATAAGATAACCATTGTGCTAACTGTAATAGCATGAGACACTATTTCTCCAGGTGTCCCAAGAGGGATATGATCTAGTATAAAGTCTGTAACTATTGTGGCGAGGAAGGGATCTTCATCAAACAGTGTTCCTTAAATAAACAGGCCTTCTTGGCACCACAAGCAACCTCAGCATTGGAAATCAGATAAGAAGAACCTCAGACGTCTCACCAAGCAGCAATGATTCATAAGCCCGTCATAAGAAGTCTAGTGAGCCATGACATTACAGATGAAGCTCAAGCTAAGCAAAGGCAATTATGGGTCACACCGAACTGGTCTAAAGATTGTGCTCGTATCCATTGTGGAGAGATAGGGCATAGTGCTAGTGAGCACGAAACCAACTGCTCGAGCTGTGAAGGAAATCATCCACTCGAAGAATGTCCAATGAACAAGATTACCTATTACTTATGTGAGAGTAAAGATCATTATCCAGCCCAGTGCCCTTTGAAGACAATGCTAACCTCTATATTACCGCAGCAACGTGAAAAGTTTCCAGCCGCTCTCATCCAAGTCAAGGAAGGCATGACCTCGGGTACTTCTACCAAGTTATGCCAAGAAGCAAAGGAACCAAACTTCCACAAGATCAATCCCGAGGCACTCCATTTAGAAGCTACCTGCCCTAGAGGCAATCATAGAGATGATTGTATTTCATTATGTTCACAATATTGGATAATGTGTTATCCTGTTCCTTGAATGAATCATTGGTTATGAAGATTAACAAGTATGTGACTTGTTGGTGAAACTCTTAACTTATATGATGTTGTTCTAAATGTATTCCTGGTCGGATGTCAATGGTCGGAACACTGTTGATTCTATTGACCAGCACATTGTATTGATTGATAATCATGTTTCGCCGGTCATAGGTATAGGGATATCGAATCAATAATGTGGACACATGTTAGAGAACATGGAGTTGGATTGACCCACCTTGAGACACTATTAAGATTGCTATGATTCTATGTGTCGTTAGTTGGTCTCAAGCAATGGTGATTTATAATCCTAAGACCTGAGATTAGCATGGTTTTCTACATGTGTAATAGCACTCTTAGGGGTTGCCAATCGCTACGTAACTCGGTAGTTATAAAGGTAGCTTTCGGGTTTGCTATGAAACATGCAGAGGAATGTGACTGGTCGGATATGGGATTTGCCCCTCCTAACATAACAGGAGAGATGTCTCTAGGCCCCTCGTTATGATCGGATAAAGAAAGTGTATGGCCATGCTACTAGTGGTCGAAGTGTTCGACCAGGTGAAGTTATCCGACACTCGATCGAGAAAGTATTGAATAGTCCATGGATGACACAACATCTCACCTGGAGTTCAACCAAACATCGTGAGGCAAAGGGAGTATATACGAGTAGGTCGCTTAGTTCAAACAGTTACGGACTGGTCATATAGAGATACGAGCTGGTCGTAGACTGGTCGAACGTAATCACAGAGTGATCGAAACCTGGTCGTAAGGAGTTACGAACTGGTCGTGACCAAATACGAACTGGTCGTATAGAGATAGGACCCAGTCATAAGTGATGGGGACCTGGTCGTAGATCATATTGCACTAAGGTTCGTCCGATATAATTTGTGTGTATTCGGGAATCATTATGTCCTGCTAGGAACCGCTAACGACTCGTGATCGGAAAGGGTTTCCGAGTCGCAATCGATTACGCATGAACCTAATGGGTCACACACTTAATGGGTTGGAACAAACCAGTATAGATACGATTCGTCAAAGGTGTTCGGATAGGATCCATAACGAGCACTATATAAGGAGATGCATGAGGCTATTGAAGGCGACGGGTGAACGTAACAGACGAGACACACGAAAGTCGTGAGTTGAGTTGTTTCACCGAAACCCTAGCCGCCATCTTCTTGAGAGCTCTGCCATACGACTTGGTGCTAGCACACCGGCACGCGGTTGTTCCTTCCCTAGACGTATGGATACCATAGAGGCGCTACTGTGGTTGCTGTTGCGCTTGAGGACGATCCGCGATCTTCATAAGGAACTGTAGAGGTCGCTGGAGGAGACGATCGACCACGACCACCGCACCAACGTGCTTGACGTTGGACGATCGACTACGACCACTACATTGACGCGCTCTTCGTTGGACCAGGCTGCTCCAACCCTTCTTCCGTTGCTCTGCGCGTCTGGTGGTAACGATCTGTGATCATCTATTTGCTTGGCTTCCTGGTTTACGTGGTAGAAAATTTTGATTTGTTGCTATCGTAGCCTACTTGTACGCCAACATACTCTACCTCCTTCTGCAAGAGGACAAGTGAATCATGTCACTGCCAGGCCAGCCCAACCAGCTCCGAACTTCATTCTAGGTAAGATCGAGTTAGTTCAGTTTCTGTATCGGTTTTGTCTCACTTAGAAGGGAGCTAAGTTCTATCCAGTGAGAAAAGTCCGAGTTCCCGAACCTAATCTTTGGTCATCCTGAATCTCGGGGTCGAGATTCTGTTTAAGGGGTGCAGGTTTGTAACATCCCAAAATTTCCGAAGTTTTTGAAAAATTTTAAAGTTTAAAAATAACCATTCGCTTTTATTAAGTTGGTAAAGCTTAACTTGAAAATTTATAAATAAAAAATAATTTAATTTGAATTAATTAACTTCAATTAATTTAAAGTTGGTTTATTTAAGTTTTCTGGATTTTATTGGTTTTAAAAGTCAAAATTATTAATTTAAGCTTTTTCTTGGATTTTATGGAATTTAAAAAGGGGTTTTCCTTTTGTCCCTAAGCTAAAACTATTTTATTTGCAAAATTACAAGCTTAAGTAAAGCTGAAAGTATTTTTAATAGGTTCCAAATACTTCTAGGATTTCTGTGAATTTTCCTAAAATTTTTGGACAGCTTAAACTATATTCTAAAAATCCTTTTTGATTTCAGGCTTTTCTTTAATTCGAAAATCATTTTCAAATCCTCCTTTGGTTTTGGGCCCAATCTCTTGGCCCGTTCCCTCCTTTTCCCTCACACCATTTCTCACCGCGTCGCCCATCTCATGCAGTAGCTAACTCGCCGCTCCCGCTCTCTCTCTATGTCTTGAGTCCCACCTATCATCCCTCACAAGACTCATCTTCCTCCTCCGGTCCAACGCCTACGCCCACATCACCTCCAAGGCCGTCAGCTCAAGCAGTCTAATCCCCCATTTCCTTCGAGGAATCTCCAAGTGGACGCGCGCCTTGAATGGCCGGTTTCACGCCAACGCCGCCCGTGCCATCCCATCCCCTCTTCTCCGCGCAGAATCCCCAGAAGCACGCCAGCTCCTCCGCGATTCCTGTCGGGACCCGAAATTACAATTCAGGACCCTCTGTGTTCAACGCACTAGCCCAGGATCACGCTAGTGCACACAGTGGTAACAAAGGTGGAAATCGATCCATACAAGCGAATAATAGCATAAGCGAATAATTTTGATTAATAAATAATGGTTTTGACCTTAAGGTCGAGTTTGCAATTATTCAAGCCACGCAGGCTAACAGAGGAAAATAAGCGGCGTGAAGCGAAGAGCGGTGGCGCCCCATCGATTCACCACACACAACCGTGGGATCCAGACTCACAATCAGGCACCTTCAAGATACTCGTCCTCGAATCTTTGGTGAAGACTCCTCCTCGCTTGATTCGTCAAAACAAGCGTGAGTACACAACCGCACTCGCAAGCCACACCACGAGATGCAAAATATACATCTTTGGCTTCTTACAAGGAAAGGCATTTCAGTGGCTCTTTTGCATAAATGCGACTTTTGCAATTGAATACAATTAATAGATTGAAAGCAGGTAAAACAAATAGACAATAATAGTTTAACAATTTATTTCACAAAGACGCACCTGACCTAGACAATTTTAGCACATAGCCGGATGATTTAAACCACACAGCTCCCTTCCCACACAGTTTTATGAAGATCTACCCTGAAGTGGATCGAATGCCCAAGAGGGGGGGTGAATTGGGAATCTTTTTTTTTAAGAACAATTAAAAGACTAAACAGTTCTAACAAAAACTATGTGTCTATGGATGCTAGTGTGGACAAACAACTCCTACACAATTCTAGAGAAGTTTAAAACAGTGCAAGAAAGTAAATGCGTAAATGTAAAAGAGACAAGAGACACAACCAATTTTTTACCGAGGTCTCGGAGATTCGGCGATCTCCCCTACTCCTCGTTGGAGCACTCTCGCAAGAGTGTTGCTCCGACTTGAAACCTAGCAAGGTATCAAGCCATTCACTTGTGGTAGTCCTTCTCCTCTCCGGATGGGTGGACTCCAAACCTTTACAACCTTCTCGGTGCCTTCCACAAGCTCCTCCTTAGAAGGTCACCGAGAACCACGCCTCCAAGCCGTCTAGGAGACGCCGATCTCCAAAGGTAACAAGCCTAGACCTTCACTTGAACTTAGAAAGATCAAGCAACTAGAGTGATGCACACTAAGCCTATGCTACCTCTCAAAATCTTTCAAAATATGTTCATAAATGATCTTGGGTGTCCTTGATCTTCCCTTGGTATTAGATGTTACTGTAGAGTGGCCAAGAGAGCTTACAAACACGTCCATGAACAGTATTTATAGCCTCCTCAAAGAAACTAGCCGTTAAGCGTACTATCCGAAAAAATCAGCACATTCCGGATCATCCGGAAGCCTTCCGAATCATCCTGAAGCCCAAAATCCGCGGTCACAAAACTAGCCGTTAAAGGCTTAAGTATCATCCGAAAGCTTGCCGATCATCCTTACATCCGGATCATCCTTTCCTTCCGGATCATTCATAAAGTACTCAGGTTTTCACTCATCCAAAAATACCTCTCGGATCAATGATCCGCTTGATAGTCCGATAGCATCCGGATCATCCGGAAGGCCTTGTCAAAATCAATTCGATCTTGGTCTAATGATCCGCTTGATGCTCCGTTAGCTTGCGGATCATCCGGAAGGCATATGTCCAATTTAAAATCGGATCTTGGTCCAATGATCCGCTTGATGCTCCGTTAGCTTGCGGATCATCCGGAAGGCATTGTCAAAACTGAATTATTTCTTTGTTCCAATGATCCGCTTGATGCTCCCTAGCTTGCGGATCATCCGGAAGGCATGAATTTTCAACAAAACGCCATCTTGGTCCAATGATCCGTTAGCTCTTGAATCATCCGCAAGGTCTTAGTCATTTTTCACCATAGAAAAACAGCCTTCGCTTCCAATGATCCGTTAGCTTCCGAATCATCCTTAATGCAATTATCAACTCTTCATCCTTCTCAAATAAAGATCCAAATTGATTCCATTTCAACTCCAACTCATCCAAGAGCTTCATTTGACTAGAGATGAACTAAATAAACCTAGTGTGCATCACAACTAGCTTCTCAACCTAACCAAGCTCAAGCTACTAGCCTAAACCCCTTTAATAGTGCGGCTAAAATAAAAACAAAGGACCTATCACTACAATGATCCATCCTCAACTCCTTGGATCATTTCTAAAGAACAAAGTCCTTAATCTTCAACAATAATACAAGCTTGCCTTCAAAGTCCATTAGGGCTCAACAAATAGCCCACATAACCAAACCATCATCGCAACCTAACTTGAACTTATGCAACATCAACAAAAAGTTAGTCCCGATAATTAAGTCGTCATTAATCACCAAAACACGAATTAGGGGCCTAGATGCTTACAATCTCCCCCTTTTTGGTGATTGATGATAACCAAACCAACACAAGTGATATAAAGGATTTTAAGTATATGACATAAGCAAAAGCAAGGCATATACTTGACATGATAAGCACATGAAAGCTTTGATCCAATATATAGAGAAATAACGAGAACATGATCAAGCAAATATCTCAAGTAGCATTGGATAAAGCATAAGTGAGCAGGATACAAGATAAGACAATGAGACACACATGCTCATAAGATAGCTCCACAAAATAACAAAGTCTCCCCCTAAGTCTATGCATGATACATGATGATGCAAATAGTACTCATACAAGCATAGACTCAACCAAAAACACAAGCACCAATCTTACAAGCATAGTCTCAAACAACCAAACACTAGCACCAATCTCTCCCTTTGACATCAAGCACACAAAAGGAAAAGGGCTGCCCAAAAGTCGGCCGGCGTCGGACGCGTAGTCGTCATTATGGGTGAACAATGAAGCGGAGTCGCCACTGAGGATCATCGGTGGGAGAGCCCTGAACAACAAGAGTGTGCACCGAGGAAGCGGGAGAAGAGGGAGCTCTGAAGAAAGATCTGAGCTGCTGGAGACAGTTGAGGTCTTGGGAAGAATATGTAAAGGAACAGAGTGTCTAGAGCGGTGGTGGTGAAATCTTTCTCCTCTTCTTGATCAACAAAGAGCTCTATCTCGAGAAGAGGAATAGTCAAGAACACGACCAACTAAATCACTTGTAGAAGAAAAGGAGTGAAGAAATCAAAGAATCAACAAGTTGGTGAAGATCTGTGGGAGGTCAGGCACTTGGCGCATCGAGTATCAAAGTGATCTCTTCTTTGCCAAGACCGGTTGTCATTGAAAAGAAGAGTGCGAATGAGTAGGCGATCGATTCGGTGCGATGGGATCTCTGTTCTTGGTGAGACCGAGGCCGGTTGATCTTTGAAAGGGAGAGTGTGTGGGTGGTGATTTTGAGTGGAGGAGAAACATACGGATAAGGAATTAGCTTTTGGAGATCCTCATCTTTGCCACTAGGGCGACCAAGATTTGTAGCATCCTTGCCTGTTTCTTAAGAAGCTTAAGAACATCCTCCCAACAACAATTTAGTTGATCATTTAGTGTCCAAATAGCTCTAGTCAAGTTTTGTTGTGAAGACGAATGTCACCACAAAAGCGATAAGAAAATTCAAGAGAAATATTTTCTTTGTGTTGCATTTCCAACCTCTTCTCAATGCGATCAAAGGCGACTTCGAACCGTAACTACTTGCCTCAGAATTATGAGTGCCAGATTTGAACTTCTTTGCTGGAGGGACTGCTGAAGGTAGATCATCAGCTGGATTAAAACTAGGATAACTGTCACCATCATCATCATCATCCAAATCAACATCTGAAAGTGGATCTCTAAAGTCAAATAATCCATGTGGCTCACGATGATCAAAAGGTAGAGGATCTTGATATATAGCATCATCGGCCGAGGATCTAATGGTGGAGGAGCGAGACTTATTTGTCTAAGGCGTTTATCCGAGGAGACAAAGCTTTGTATGGAGCAAGAAATTTTGGATATCTATCATGAGTTAACCGAGGTATCCAACGGGCATTAAGAAACATCTTGACAATGTATGGAGCAAAAGGAAGCATGCGGTTGGTGGTTTTGATAGCATCTGCATTTCTCCAACCATAAGGTCAATGAAATCTATCTCCATGTCATCCATCAAGTAAAAGAGCAACCAACCCATAAGAGCACTAATTTCCTCTCTAGATCCCTTCCTTGGCAAAATAGTATATCTAGTCACACACAAAGTAACAAAAGCCTCACGAGAAAGTCGTGCTTGAACCTTCCAATTAAAATCTTTTGCATCGGGATCGGTGTACATGTGTTGAATCGGCTCAAGTGAAGGGGTACACCATCTGCATGACCTCTCGTCCGAAGGAAAAGCACGATTGTGCAAAGAGTCGCCACCAAGAACAATACCAAGTAGGTCTGACATCTCTTTGCGATCAAGCCGGCGGCGCTCACTTCCAAACATGAATGAAATGTACTCTCGATTTTCAGGGATCCATAGAGTGGCATAGAATTGGAAAATAATGTTATCCAACCACCTCATTGGTTTAGTCTCAAGAAGATCTGGGAGACCACGAGTCGCTGCAAAATTAGGACGAATATCTGTGCCATTTGCATATTCATTAATAGCTGTCCAGTCAATCCATTTGTGATTACGGATTTTGTTCATTTCTCAAGAATGACAACAATATCTTTTCGCACCTCGTCCAATACAAATCGGCCCAACATCTGTGATCTTATCTCGCTTTTGAGGGAACCATTTGGACTCATCAACCTTCCTCACTTTTCTCATCTTGTCAGCCTTGTAAGTGGAGTAATCAACAGTAGCAAATCTTGCATTGCGATTTGGCTCAAGAGAGGGAAGAGCCACACCAGTGAGAGATCCTCCAGGACCTACTCGGGGTCCTGTTCTTCTTCCAGTGTGTCGACTTAAAGTTGAGCGACCACGAGATGAAGGTGTAGCCGTTGTCTCCTTGTTGGAGTATGCATCAAGGCGATCGAGTGATGGCAATGCCTCATTGTCGAGGTCTAAGACTCTGCTCCGAGGAGGATCTGGACTTGCTTTTCTTTTGCCCTTGCCTTTGTCCATTTGGTCTTTCTTCATTGAACTCACAGATCACAAATACAAGCAATGCTGAATCTCAGGCATACAGTGAATCAGAAGTTGAAGTGGATCTCTGAGAACCAATCCCCTTCCAAGCACAAATTATAGAAGCCTCTGTAGCAACATCCAATCTCAACACATACAACGATTGCCACTGCCCCTAAGAACCACAAACCGACTGCCACTGCCCCTGTGAAGCACAAACCGAACTAACACTAAGCAACAATCCATAGCTTCAAGGTACACACTATGGCCTCGGTCTCAAGAAAAAGAAGGGACTTACTCAAGAGAGGGAGAAGCGGCAAACCGGCCGGAGCCGAGGAAGACACCAAGGGCGGTGGAAGAGGTACACAATGCGGCCGACACCGAGCGTCCCTCGCGAACCAAGACACCGGTGAATCTTGTGAGGGGAGTCCGATTTGGTGGTCGTCGGTGACTGCGACGGGCCGACGGCGAGAAATGCGGTGGAGACGGTGGCGCTATCCCATGGCGCTCAGGAGGAACCGAATGGGGAACAAAGCAACCGCACCCTTGACTGAGGACTTAGGGATTTTGACCGAGTAGAGAGTTGGCAAAGAATAGAGAGGAGATCAAGGGCTAGGATTGAGCAACAAACTATCAGTGGCCAGGATGAGAACCAAGAGAAGGGGTAGGAATAAGTGGCATCCAATGGTTCGGACTGATCAAGAAAGATCTAACGGATGAGAAACAAACCTTAAAGACGAAGGAATGCGAGAGCATCCGAACCATCCAAAGTGACTTAAAGGAGATCCATTGGTTCGAGATAGAAATTAAGAGGATAAGGAGTTAAACTTGAAGACCCTATGTAACAGATGATCCGATAGGAGCAGTTGTCCACATATCCATATGATCCGATCCTTTTGGATGATCCGAAACATTTGGGTAAGAAAAGAGGGTATTTTAAGCTGAGAATTTGTGTTCTCCCATGGTCCAAAATTTCAGCAATCAACATAAACACTTAATTGGACATGGTTAAACGATGAAAAAGATCTAGAACACCAACTTGAGACATTTTTGAAAAGATATTGCTATATGCATATAGTTTTTCAAAACACCTTTTTTTTAAATACAAGTGAACCAAATGAATTTGGGTTTGGGATCTTTGGAAATGTATGGGCCTAATTTTGTGCCACCAAGAACCAAGAGATGGAAACATCCGGCTCAAGTGACTTAGACCCATGTTATGCTAGAAAGCTCACGGTTTAGCACATAATAGGGTTTTGGTAACTTTGTCAAACTTGTTTTTAAGATGTTGGCCAATATAAAGCATTTGAGAAATCACTTGACCAACCTTTTTCGTTTCAAGATAATTTTTTTTAAAAAAAAATAGTTTTGGACATACGTTCTTTTTCAAGCAAATCAATTTTTCTTTTTATGATGAAACTTTTTGAAAAGCAAAACATTTAGAAAGCATTTGATACAATATAGTACATTTGCATGAGAAAAGCATTTTTCAAGATGCATCTAGCAAAGTATTGATTTGTTCACATTTAGGGTTGCAAGAATACATGAGAGGTATAATGCTCCCCCTTAATGTGATAATCCCATTTGAGCTCACAAAAACCGAAGCAACTAAAACCCGAGAGGTCTTCAAACCCGGGAGGTTGTTCTACAAACACTAGTTCCGAAATAACACCATTTAAGAATGCGGATTTAACATCCATTTGATATAGCTTGATATTAAAACATGATGCAAAAGCTAAAAGGATACTGAATGGCTTGAGTCTTGCTGGGAGCGAAAGTCTCTCCAAAGTCAAGTCCTTCAACTTGGGAGAACCCTTGAGCAACTAGTCTTGCCTTGTTGCGGACCACCACTCCATGTTCATCTTGTTTGTTACGGAAAATCCACTTTGTGCCAATGACATTTTGATTTCGGGGACGTTCCACCAATGTCCATACTTCATTGCGGGTGAAGTTGTTTAATTCTTCATGCATTGCATTTACCCAATCTGCGTCACTAAGTGCTTGATCTACATTAGTGGGTTCCAAACAAGACACAAAAGAGTAATGTTCACAAAAAGATGCTAGACGAGAACGAGTTTGAACTCCCTTAGTAACATCCCCCAAGATTTGATCAATGGGATGGTCTTTGGCAATGATGTGATGACTCCTAACTTGAGGTGAGCGAGAAGGTGCAATATCCTCATCATCTTTATTTGCTTCATCTTCATCAACTTGAGGTGCCATTGATGATGAGGGTTGAGCTTCGACTTGTACCTCTTGATCATTCTCCTTTGGCTTGATATCACCAAGAGACATATTCTTCATTGCACTTCTTAGGCCTTCATTACCTACATCATCAAGATTTTCATGCTCTCCTTGAGAGCCATTAGATTCATCAAATTCTACATCATAAGTCTCCTCAACAAGTCCAGTGGCATTGTTGAAGACACGATAAGCTTTTGAATTTGAGGAGTAGCCTAAGAGAAACCCGATGTCACATCGCCTTTGGAACTTTCCAAGATGAGTGCGCTTTTTGTAAATGTAGCATTTGCATCCAAACACTCTAAAGTAGGAGATATTCGGTCTTCTCCTACTAAGAGCTCATATGATGTCTTCTTTAAGAGCCGGTGGAGATAGAGCCGGTTGATAGCATGACAAGATCGTTGATGGCCTCCGCCCAAAACCGATCCAAGTACCATACTCATCAAGCATAGTCCTCGACATTTCAATCAAAGTCCTATTCTTCCGCTCAACAATTCCATTTTGTTGAGGTGTGTAAGTAGTGAAAGCTCATGCTTAATACCTATCTCATCACAATAATCTTCAATGTTAGTATTTTTAAACTCGGTTCCATTGTCACTACGGATTTTCTTAATTGGAGTTTCAAATTCATTTTGGGCCCTTTTTGCAAACCTTTTGAAAATACCGGAGGCTTCGGACTTGTCTTGTAGAAAGAACACCCAAGTAAACCTTGAGAAATCGTCCACAACGACTAAACAATAAGAATTGCCCCCGATGCTCTTATAAGATGTTGGGCCAAACAAATCCATATGTAAGAGCTCTAGCGGTCTCGAGGTGGACAAAAAATTCTTTGTGGGATGAGAGTTTGCCACTTACTTGCCGGCTTGACAAGCACTACATAACTTATCCTTCTCAAATCTCACATCCTTTAAGCCCACAACCAAACCGTTTTTGAAAAGCCTTTTCAAAGTAGACATCCCCACATGTCCAAGACGGCGGTGCCAAAGCCAACCAAGTGAAACTTTAGCAAGTAAGCACGTCGAGATGCACGAAGCATTAGAGGAGAAGTCCACAAGGTAAAGATTTTGAAAACGAAAGCCTTTGAAGATCAAACTTTGGTCATTTTTGTTTAAAACCAAAACACCTTCTTAGAAAAGAGACAATGGAACCCTAAATCACAAAGTTGAGCAACGGAAAGTAAATTAAAGTTTAGGGATTCAACCAATAGAACGTTGGAGATTGAATGATCATTTGAGATTGCCACCTTTCCTTGTCCAATTGCTTTACTCTTGCTATTATCACCAAAAGTTATCTTGTTGCTTGAGTCCACACTTTCTTCTAAGGAGGTGAACATCCGCGAGTTTCCGGTCATGTGTTGAGTACATCCACTATCAATCACCCAATCTTGGCCTCCGGTCTTGTAGTTCACCTACAAAAATAGAGATCAAGTCTTTGCTTTAGGTACCCAAATCTTTTTGGGTCCTTTTGGATTAGTGCATAGGGACTTAGGCACCCAAATGGCCTTCTTCTTTTCATTAAGTATTGGAACACCTATGAACTTAGCAACAATGTACCATCCTTGCCCTTTTGGAGCAAGTAGTGAGAGTCGTAGATGAAACTTTTGGTAGAAGCATTCTTAAACGAAGAGGCCAATGGACATGCAACGGGCTTATGGCCTTCACCATGACACTTGTAGCAAAAATAGCCCTCCTTCACGAACTTCGTCTTGGGTCTTATCCAACCACCTCCCTTGGGTACAACCTTTGGGACGATCCCAATCCTTCCTTACCCAAGGAGAACCTTTGCTCCCCAAGAATCCGATCGAGAGTGGCACTTCCTTGATAGCACTTTGCTAGGCCCTTGTTAAGCATATCCACTTTAGCTTTAAGCTCCAAGTTTTCCTTCACAAGGTTAGTGGCACACGAAGCAACACCACAAGAAGGAATATTGCAAGTAGGACTAGCATCTACTTTAGAAGAGCATGGCATAGAAATTAAATCATTACAAGAAGTAGAGCTATCGACCATGACGGAAGCATTGCATGCTTGAGTGACAATTTGTTGAGGATAGAGATCACATGCAATACCCCTATCAACCTTGGTCACGACAAAGTCCTTGTTAAGGAGAGAATCATGTTCAAGCTCAAGTTCTTCATATTTTGCAAGAACTTCCTTAAATTCGGTGCTAAGTGAAGTGTGTATTTTTTTGAGCACTTTGAACTTTTGCTTCTCCTTACCAAGAGCCGAATTGAGCTCTTCAATGATTTCAACAAGCTCATCATATGAGGGAAGAGAGTCATGTACCTTCTCATCATGCGTTGCCATGAAGCAAAATGGTGAGGTTGGAGGTGGTGGAGTGGACTCAGTGAGAGCAAGTCCCGCAAGGCCTTTTGGTGGTGTTAGACCATCATCTTCATCACTTGAGTCAGCCTCGGAGCTTTCCTCATCGGTAATCCATTCTCCAATGTAAGCTTCCTCCTTTCCATTTCGATTTAGCTTCTTGAATCTTATCTTCTTACCATCTTGCTTCTTCTTGCCCTTGTATGTGTCCTTGTTCTTCTTCTTCTTGTTCTCACATCTTGCAGCAATGTGGCCCTTCTCATTGCACTCATAGCATATGGTGTTGGCAAAAGGGTTCTTCTTGTTCGACAAATAGTTTGATGAAGATCTTCTTCTCTTGTCAAAGTCTACCCCCTTATCATTTATCTTCTTGAGAAGGCGCCTTGTCTTCTTCATGAGCAAGGCCATGTCATCTGAGTCCTCTGACTCATCATCTTCAACATGATTACTATCATCTTCCTCATGATCTCCTTTGACCTTGAGAGCAATGTTCTTTTTGCTTGTGGGAGACTCTTCATACTCCTTCAAGAAAAGCTCATGTGCAGTGAGCCTTCCCAAAAGAGCGGTTGGTGTCAATGAGTTCAAATCTCCATTTGTGAGTAGCACCACAAGCGTCTTGTATTCCTTGGGCAAAACCCTAAGCATTCTTCTCACAATTTCAAGGTTAGTAAGAGTTAATCCAAGACCCTTCAATTCATTCACAATACTATTCATGCGAGAGAACATTTCGTTAGCCGTCTCATGAGGTCGCATCACAAAATAGTCGAATTGCTCTTTAAGAACATACATTTTTGCCTCTCGCACATTTGATGTGCCCTCGTGAATCTCACGAAGAGTAGTCCAAATCTCATGAGCCGTGCTAAGATTGCTAACACGGTTGAAGACTTCAAGACTAAGAGAGCCAAAAAGTGCATTCTTTGCTTTGGACGTTGTATTGAAGGTTTTTTACTTCCACATCCGTGGGTGCAAGTGGATTGCGTGGAGCAGCAAAACCATATTCAACCACACGCCAAACGTCCAAGCTCATAGCCTCAAGGTAACAACCCATACGAACTTTCCAATAGGAATAATTTGTGCCATCAAAAAGTGGAGCCCTACCAACATTCACACCCTCACCCGACATCTTTACTCAAGGCGGTAAAGCCCTAATTGAGCAACCTTGCTCTGATACCAATTGAAGTGGATCGAATGCCCAAGAGGGGGGGTGAATTGGGAATCTTTTTTTTTAAGAACAATTAAAAGACTAAACAGTTCTAACAAAAACTATGTGTCTATGGATGCTAGTGTGGACAAACAACTCCTACACAATTCTAGAGAAGTTTAAAACAGTGCAAGAAAGTAAATGCGTAAATGTAAAAGAGACAAGAGACACAACCAATTTTTTACCGAGGTCTCGGAGATTCGGCGATCTCCCCTACTCCTCGTTGGAGCACTCTCGCAAGAGTGTTGCTCCGACTTGAAACCTAGCAAGGTATCAAGCCATTCACTTGTGGTAGTCCTTCTCCTCTCCGGATGGGTGGACTCCAAACCTTTACAACCTTCCCGGTGCCTTCCACAAGCTCCTCCTTAGAAGGTCACCGAGAACCACGCCTCCAAGCCGTCTAGGAGACGCCGATCTCCAAAGGTAACAAGCCTAGACCTTCACTTGAACTTAGAAAGATCAAGCAACTAGAGTGATGCACACTAAGCCTATGCTACCTCTCAAAATCTTTCAAAATATGTTCATAAATGATCTTGGGTGTCCTTGATCTTCCCTTGGTATTAGATGTTACTGTAGAGTGGCCAAGAGAGCTTACAAACACGTCCATGAACAGTATTTATAGCCTCCTCAAAGAAACTAGCCGTTAAACGTACTATCCAGAAAAAATCAGCACATTCCGGATCATCCGGAAGCCTTCCGAATCATCCTGAAGCCCAAAATCCAACGGTCACAAAACTAGCCGTTAAAGGCTTAAGTATCATCCGAAAGCTTGCCGATCATCCTTACATCCGGATCATCCTTTCCTTCCGGATCATTCATAAAGTACTCGTGTTTTCGGCTCATCCAAAATACCTCTCGGATCAATGATCCGCTTGATAGTCCGATAGCATCCGGATCATCCCAAGGCCTTGTCAAAATCCAATTGATCTTGGTCTAATGATCCGCTTGATGCTCCGTTAGCTTGCGGATCATCCGGAAGGCATATGTCCAATTTAAAATCGATCGTCCAATGATCCGCTTGATGCTCCGTTAGCTTGCGGATCATCCGGAAGGTATTGTCAAAACTGATTATTCTTTGTTCCAATGATCCGCTTGATGCTCCCTTAGCTTGCGGATCATCCGGAAGGCATGAATTTTCAGCAAAACGCTATGGTCCAATGATCCGTTAGCTCTTGAATCATCCGCAAGGTCTTAGTCATTTTCACCATAGAAAAACAGCCTTCGCTTCCAATGATCCGTTAGCTTCGAATCATCCTTAATGCAATTATCAACTCTTCATCCTTCTCAAATAAAGATCCAAATTGATTCCATTTCAACTCCAACTCATCCAAGAGCTTCATTTGACTAGAGATGAGCTAAATAAACCTAGTGTGCATCACAACTAGCTTCTCAACCTAACCAAGCTCAAGCTACTAGCCTAAACCCCCTTTAATAGTACGGCTAAAATAAAAACAAAGGACCTATCACTACAATGATCCATCCTCAACTCCTTGGATCATTTCTAAAGAACAAAGTCCTTAATCTTCAACAATAATACAAGTTTGCCTTCAAAGTCCATTAGGGCTCAACAAATAGCCCACATAACCAAACCATCATCGCAACCTAACTTGAACTTATGCAACATCAACAAAAAGTTAGTCCCGATAATTAAGTCGTCATTAATCACCAAAACACGAATTAGGGGCCTAGATGCTTACATACCCCTAGTGTGAAATCCCCGAGCATTGTCCATGACCGCGGACGCGGCTATTCGAATAGTTTTACACTCTGCAGAGGTTGTACACTTTACCCACAAGATACAATTGTGTAGCTAGCACTAATCATAACAAAGCATTTCAGACATTCGTCTTACTATGCTAGGCCCGTCCCATAACAGGCATGTGGTCGTACAGGTGGGGCTCAGTTCAATGGCGCACATGGTGAGGTCCTTAATTGACCAAGGCAAGACTACCACAATCCCTATGCACACAGCTTATCAAACCCATGCACACAGCTCCACCAAAATAGCACACAGCCCACCATATCACACAGTATCCACCACTTGCCTCAGTCTAAATCATTTCCCACCCAGTTTATTTTAAGTGCAACACATGCTTCACAATACACAGTGCACACAGCTTTTATCACATAGTTGCATATTCACTTAATCAAATTATAATAGCAATCTACATGACAAGTGATTCGTGGCATGGCTAAGCAATCTAATCGCACTAACCAACCCACGTTGGTGCTACAATATACCAACTAAATATCACTAGGGTGACAAAGAATTTAGACATAGCAATTTACAAGGAAGGCATAACAATTAGGGATTTACATCTACACCCAAAAGCTTTTAAATAAATACTTGAATTAAGATGCAGTAATTTGAATTAAAATACTTTAATAAAACTGGGAAGCAAAATGGTCAAGGGCATAGCTTGCCTTGAAAAAGGTCTAGGAATTGATCTTGATCTTGAAAGGTCCTTCTTCTTCAACTCTTCCAAAGAATCGTCAAGTCTACTCGCAAACGAGACAAACAAACAAACTAAATAAATAACAGAAGCAAATAACTCCAATAAAATAATTAAAATCTCCAATAGATAGATCTGGATTTTAGACGAATTTAGAAATTTGAATGGATGAATTTGGAGTTAGGATGCAAAAGATATGGGCTTTTGAATGTTGAAATCACATGAAATAATGAAATTCATGGATTTCTTGATTTATTTCTCTGAAGGAAAAAGGATATATGACTTGAGATGACATCAACAATGGAAAATCAGCTGAAAAAAGAATTAACGAAATTGATTTTGTCGGTGGGACCCATCGCATAGATAGGGTGTATGTGGACTAGGTCTATGTGGATTGAATCGGGTTGGATCTGTGGGTGTGCCAAGTGGCCGATGACAAGGACGTTGACCGGGCTGCCACATGGGCAAAAAGGCGATGTGGCGCCTATGTGGATGCTGACTTGGCCGCCTCATCAGCAAAGGCCAACATAGAGAAGGGCGGCGCCATGGCCGGCGACGAGGGCTGAGCTGCGCGAGGAAGAACGGAGGCGAGAAGGACGTGGTGAGTTACCAAAACGAAATCCCAGAAGCACGGCGAAGCTCCAGGCGGTGGTGGCTCGGCTCATGGCGACTAGACGACAGCAGCGTCGACCTTGGCGGCGGCGAGGTGCACGGAACGGTGGATTCGGCGATGGTGCGCCCAAAGGAATTGAAGGGAGCACGAGGAGCTCTCACCCTTGCGAACCCGGAGGAGGTGGTGGTTGGCGAAGAGGCTCTGACGGTGAGGAATTCGGTGAGGAAGCTTATGGTCAAGGGGCTTCTAGGAGAAATCGGCGAGGATGAGCACGAATCGGTGGCGGCTTAGGGTTTTGAGGAGGAGCGAGGCAAAGAAAACAACATGATCGATTCCTTAAATGGGTTCCGGAAGGGTGGATTCCACGCGAGACGGCGGGGCTGCTGAAACCTCCGGACTCAAGAGTCCAGGAGGTTGACGATGGTGCGTGGCGCCCCCGGTCCCACCTGCAATGACGATAGAGGAAGGGAAGGCGCGCTTCAGGCACGCGCATGAAAAAAAAAAAGGCGGAGGTGGGTTAGCTCTGTCAAGGAAAACGAGATCTGACTCACATGAAAAAGGCCAGGAGCATAATAGGGTTGGGCCGGATTGGAGGAAATTCGGCCCAAGAGAAATCTGAGATTTTATTTTAGTTTTTCATTTTAATAAAGTAGCAAAAATTCCAAATGGCAATAGAAAATAGCAAATGAACTTGAAAAAATTCCAGAAAATTCTAGAAAATATATCCAAGCTCATAGAATCCAAATAAAATAGTTTTGACTATTGTTCATGTTGACTTTAATCATATTAAATTGTTTTGTTACTCAAAGTCCAATATTAAGCTTTTGAATTAAAAACAAATAAATCCAAATGGTGAATTTTCTCACTACAACTATTCAAAAGACTTTTAAAGCTCTGAAAAATTTGGGATGTTACAATTCCCGCCGTCGCTCCATGCTCGTTCCTCCCGCTCTGGACCTCCCCGAGCTCTACTTAAGTGCGCACCGGACGCGTCTCCTCCTCCTCTCCTTTCCCCCTTAGTTTCCCCTCTCCCTCTCGCCCTAATTCGGTCGCAATTTAAGAAACTTCACCGCCGGCCGATAAGTGCGCCGCCGCCTCTAGTGCCACCGCCAAGCCCCCTCCGCCGCCTCTGTCACCACCTCTAGGTTCGCCGGCTCGAGGGCCACTCTGTGCGCGCCTCCTCGTCCCCAAAGGCCCGCCGGAGCGCAACCGCCACCATCAACCGCCACCGCCTCCTTTTTGTTCCGCTTGCCGCCGGCCACCACCTCGTGCGTCGCTGACGAGACCATGAGCACCGGCTTCGCCGTAAGCCCTCTTCCCGGTGATGCCCTCACCGTTGACCGGAGCACCGCCGTTCACCGGCGAGTAGCAACGCCCGTCGCAGCCGACTCAGGTGCCCTCGTGGCATCGCCACGTGGTGCCAAGTCATGGCCACGTCAGCCCAGTTGCCTACATGGTAGCCCAATGGCGCTGATGTGGCATTTCCAATCTTTTTCCGTTGAAAAACAATTCGGCCGGAAATCTTAACTCAATCGTTGACGTCAACTTGTGCAGTAAAGCAAATTTCCCTTACAAAAATAAATCAAAAGTCAGGAAAATCTCCATTTCATCATTTCATGTGTTTTTCAAACTTCCCTTGGCCATAACTTCCTCATTCGAACTCCGATTCGAGTGATTCAAATTTATAAATTCATCTAAATTCATTATATTTCTGTTAGTGCTTATTTGGTAATTATTTGGATTTTATTTGGAATTGTTTTATTTATTTGGCTTTGTTCGCACGTATAGATTCCGGCGTTTCGGAAGATTTCTCGGACTCGACGACCGAAGCATCTCAACTCTTCTACGAAGGAAAGTCGTAGACCTTTGATCATGTTGAACCCATGTTATAAACTATATTGTTTGATATAAACATGCATTGCTAAGTTCATAAAAATGGTTTCGGGAATAGTTAATTACCTAATTGTCGTTATGCCTCTTGATAAATTGTGAATGACATGTACCCTTGAATGACATAAATGCTTGGACACCATAAGATGGTTAATTATTTAGTTGGAAATTATTGTACTACCAACTTGGGTATCATTTATGCTTAGTCATGCTTAGTCATGATGGGATTCATGATCACACACTCAAAGAATGATTGAATTTGACTAAATGAAATATGGAATTGTGGCGCAGCCACTGTTATTAAAATTTATTGTGCCATGGCAAGGATTGCCATTTGGCTAGGTTGAACCCAAAATGATTTATACTCGGGCGAGTGATCGTGCAGTAAAGGGGGAGAATTTTGGGATGTGGTTGTCTCGCCTGAGTAGTCACTAAGGACTTAACCTTGTAAGCCATTGATCTAGGTCTTACCGTAGAACCACATGTCCGGGGTGGGGTGGACCTGGCTAACTAATTAGCAATGTTTTGATTTGATTTTGTTTTGGTTGTTGAATTGGCGCAAGAGGGGGCTCAGAATGGCGAATCTTTAGCGAGCAGAACTAGGTCAAAACAAAACTTTGTAAAGCCCTTGTCACGTACTCTAGACTGCTTACCTAAGGTAGTGAGTGGTGGCATAGATATATACCGAACAAACTAGAGAATTCGTGTCTTGTGGGTCAAGCTGTTCAACCTCTGCAGAGTATAAAACTATCCGAATAGCCGTGCCCCCGGTTATGGACAATGCCTGGTGATTTCACACGAGGGGTAGACTTTATAAAAATGTGGGAATGGTTTAGATGGATCTGTGTAGATGGTTTTGGTTGATGGTTGGGAAGTGAACGGGATGTTCACTAGATGATTTAAAGAAACTCAATTACTTATGTATTAATATTTTAAATTGTGCTTTCAATCTACTTACTATATTTACTGTCAATACTGCTTTCTGCAAAATAGCCATAAAGCTATCCTTGTCAAGCTTTGCATGAATACTATCTGCATACATTTCCTTATGACTTGCTGAGTACTTTATGTACTCACGGCTATACGCCCTTTGTTGATCAGTCACCGCTGAAGAACCAGGAAACTCTGAGTTTCATGAAGAGGAGTACTTCGAAGATTATGCGAACTAGGTCACGTCCTCCACTCGATTGCCTGTGGGCATGTCGAATGGCTACCATTTGATGTTTTGTTCTCTACTCCAAGTTTACTCTGCTATCTTTAGCCCTGCGTGACAACCTTTGTAAGACTTGACCATAAGGTCCTTTTGCTAAATAATATTAATTTGTTTGTTTCATCTATAGTTTATTGTATGGATATGATTACATCAATGTTGCAACCGTGTGAGCTAGCTACTGATCTGGGACTAGTTCAGAATACACAGAGGGTCTCGGAGTTGCATATCCAGGGTCCCGACAACAGGTCACAAAAAACACAAGCATAATGATATGACAGCCATAGATAATTTAGTCCTAGGAGTATAGCAAAGTAATAAACCAAGATTAACGCAAACCAATCGATTAAGTCTATTTAATGAATAATTAATCAACTCTAACTTATCATCTAAGGTTATACAATACCATCGTGTCCTGGATATAAATCATCATGCTACAATAAAAGGTTATCTTGTCCAATGAATCAAATAATTGGGTGTATGTTCTAATTCCAAGTGCGCTAGCCCTTCCCGAGTGAAACGTCATCAACTGTCACCTAAAAATAACAATATAGCAAGAATGAGTCAAAGACTCGACAAATACATAATAAAGCTATAAACAACAGTTCATCAACCATAATCAAGGTTATCATTATCATCTATCTATTTAATGCCATTCTTATACTCAAATAAACAAGTCACATTCCACGTAGGTAAATTTGCTCAATTTAACAATTTACTCATATATGTGTATGCACCATCATGCTCATACTCATATGCATCTCATCAGCTGATGCCAGTATAGCGGAGTGTTCACTCTTCAATGACATACTCTATCCTTCACTCCCGTAAAGTACCCACTGAAGTAGAATTTTATCTAGAGCACTCTGGACTTGTCATGTATCTTTCTCACCGTCCTCCCTGGAATAGTTACATGACTTTCTCACCGACCTGGCTCTTGCAACTGCTATCATGATGAATGTAAATGATGCAATATCTTTAATTATTCATCAACATAATTCATCTCATTAACTCAATATCTCATTCTCATTAACTCAATATCATAATCTCATTCACTCAATGTCACCAATATCATGTATAAGAATAAGCTTAACGAAAGCATAATAAATAGCATGATAAGTAATATCAATGACAATGACGAACAACCCGTTGTTCACCACGCCTCTTAGCCCTTCGAAGCCGGATGACGAAATTGTGGCATGGCGTATGAGGCCACAGTACCTGAACAAGTAAGTAATAATACACACTCAAAAATATAATCAAAATCACATCATCACAGCACCAACCCATCACACTAATCGACCTCGCATGTTTACGACAAACCGACTAAATTAACCCAAATCTCCCGGACGCACTACCCGCTGTCCCAGTAGTAAAATGGTTCTAACTTGCTCATCCGAACTCCAAATTCAACCAACTAAGACTTTCTGGAATCCTCACGAAACAACCTACATTTTCCTAGTTATGATGAAACTCTGATTCTAACGTTTTCTACCCCGTTTCATTACTCGAAGACAGCTCTGTCATCTTCTGGATAGCGGGATAACTATTTTCATAACTTATGTTCTACCCAACCGAAATTCGTGTTCTTAGACTCTCTAGAATCCTTAGACTATTTAATAATTTTAATCTACAAATTAACATATGCTGCCAAAAGACGACAATTTTCCAGACAGCAGGCTTACAAAATTCGTAACTCGAAATTTAATAATCCGATCGACATGATTAAATATTCTAGGAAAGCTATCGAGATCCTCTACAATGAAATTCCCAAATTATGCCCAACCATTACCCGAAATTACAGTACAAGAAATCTGTAGTCTAAATCAATCTAGTTCCCTCTCTAATCTCATTTTTAATCACTAAATAAGATAAACAAAATAGCGGAGAACCGCCACCCTTGGAGGCCGTGACGAGTATCACCGATTTTTCCTGCTGAAATCCCCCATCTCTTTATTTCCTTCTTCATTCTTCCCTTCCTCTCCTTGCTTCTTCCTTGTCAGCACAAAAGATCCAGCATCACATGCACATGCAACAGCAACCATTTCTTTCTTTCTTAATTCCCTTTCTCTCTCACTTTCTGTTGCTGATGGAGGCATGCATGCAGAGCTAGCCCTTGCTGCGGCAGGGCTAGTGCATGCAGGCAGGAGAGCTAGCAGTAGGTGCATGGCTTCAGCAGAGTGCAGGCCACGCTAGGGCAGAAGAAAGGGGAAGGCAGCATTGGAAGGAGCGCAGGGGGCTGGGGGTGGTGGCTGTTGGCTGACTAGGGTTTTTAGGGGTATCGCTCCCTCCCGCTTGGGCCGTGGACCGTCTCTATTTCCCCCTCTAATTCTGAATTAAATCTTTAATTATTTTCTCTAATTTGTTAAGTACTCAAATAATTAAATGAGATATTACACTAAGATACGCCGCGCTCAGAGTAAGTGCTAGAGTACGAATGAACAACAACAACAACAACAACACGATAACCAATAACTGAGCGACAAAAGATGAATCTACCAACGTTTCGATCAGGAACTTCTACAATTTCGATCAGGAACTTCTACACGTGAATATGTTATTACAAAGTATTGAGTTGCATGCACCAACCAGTTCACTCAAAAACTTAACCTAATGAGGAGGGAGGAGAGACGAGCAATTCACTTATACAACACTTTCCCTCGCGTGCAGGTTTCCTCTGGCCTAAGATATGGAATAGAAATGAGTTGCAATTATTTTCTTAATTACGTCAGCCGGGTCTCAAACTTAAGATATTTTGACTCTAATATCATATTGAGTAGTATGCACCAACCAATTCACCTAAAAGGTTAAACCGATGAGAAAAGATATACAATTCACTTATACTTCAACGTAAAGAACTCTATCACTAACATTACAAATTCCTTCTGAATGCCTCCTACCAATCAAGGATGCTCGAACCCTGTTTTCCCTGCTTCAGAAACCACTCACATGCACGGATTATCAACATCACAGAGAGGGTAATAACAGTCATGATTGTGAATATTACTGCCTACACGTACCAAACAAATTGAAACATTAGGAAGAAAACTCACTGTAACCAACCTATTCTAACAAGTTCTTTGGAATAGACTGTAACAATTGCGTAGAGTGGCTGGCATGTCCACTGTTTAATTATCTAGCTTACATGCTACCTTCGGTCACAAAAACATGTCATTTTGGACATCGACACAGTCTCCAAAACACTACTTTGATCGCTAATTTCTATTGTAATATATTTATAAAACCTAACAAAATTAAAATATTATAAAAGTATTTTTCGAGATAAATCTATACACATGATTTTTTTATATTAAAAAGGTATTAATAGTCAACGTTTCAAAAGTTTGAATGTACATATCCAAAATGACATGTTTTAGTAACGGGAGGGAGTAATATAAACAGCGATCATTGATAATTAAGCAGACAACCAAACACAAGCATCAATCTAAATGCACCAGATCTATACATCTACAAATAAGTGGTGATATTCAAGTTACCTCTTTTGTTTTGGAGGTTTAAAAAATCTCACAAAAATCCTTAAATTAGGAAAAAAATCTTAGAAATACTCTCATTAATAGAGAGAAAAGATAAGATCTACACCACTTATTTTAGTGGGACCGGATTATAACAACACTGGCAGTAAAACCCTCACCTGTGCCATCACACGCTCGACTTCAGCAGTAAAACCCCCCGCTCTAGAAAACCCTCCCGCGCGCGTCAAAACGGCAGTAAAACCCTCACGCGTGCCAACACCCCGCTCAAGTTCGGTAGTAAACGTGTGGGCATTTGTTAGTAAAAAGTTGCTCAGTGTCGTTCTAAATTGACGATAAAAATGGTGGTGGAAATTTCTGTAACATCCTGATTTCCAGGCCTTTTTGAAAATTTTTAAAATAAAAATAACCATTTAGTTTCGTTGTAGTTCTAAAGCTTAACTTGAGATTTTGGAATTCAAAGTGATTTAAATGACTAAATCGAACTTCAACTAATCCAAAAGTTTGGTTTATTTTGAGTTTGTTAGAGTTCTCTGGTGTTAAAATTCCCTTTCTCTGTTCGTTCCGTTTTCCCCTCGGCCCAGCTCTTTCTTGTCCAGACCACCCTCTCGTTAGGACCTCCCCCTCAGTCCAGGCCTCCCTCTCGTCTGGACCTCCCTCTCAGTCCAAGACCTCCAGGTGGTCCTGGGAGACCTCTCGGGTGGTCCTGGAAGACCTCCGGGTAGTCCTAGAGACCGATCACGACCACCTCTTTGGTCACGACCCCCTTTTGGTCGCAACCACCCCATTAGTTGGACCACCCTCCCGAGTTTTGACTAGCCCCACCTGTCAGCCCTGCTCACCTTCTTTTTCCTCCCGCCGCGTCACTACTAACGCAAAAGTCTTCACGCATTAAATGTCGTTGTGTCGTATTAAATGTTGTCGCTTCTGCAGTACCCGTTCCCCCTCTTGTCTCCTCCCCTACCTGCCCCATCTACTCCTTCACTTACCCTTGAAAGCGTGCGCCTCCAAGTCTTTCAGCGACTCTCCCCGTCTCCCATAGCTATAAAAGCCTAAGCAACCCTCTTTCATCGCCTTTTTCCGCACCCAACTCTCTTGGTCTTGCCCGGTTCCTCCGAGCTTCGAGTCTCGCCACCGCCGGCTGGAGCCTGCGCTGTCGCCTCCCTATCGCCAAGGAGTCCGCTGAAGCCTGCGCCGTCGCCTCCCCGTCACCAAGGAGTCCGCTGAAGCCTACGCCGTCGCCTCCCCGTCACCAAGGAGTCCGCTGAAGCCTGCGCCATCGCCTCCTCATTGCCAAGGAGTCCGCTAGAGCCTGCTCCGTCTTCAACCACCTCACTGCCGAAGGATTCACTGGAGCACCCGCGCCGTCTTCGACCGCCGCCCACCGTCCACCGACTTCCCCTCCCCCTCCAGTCTCTCTCTCTCGGCCCAGGTGAGTTTCTCTGTGCCCTGTTCTCTTCCCTTGTTCCTACGACCACGTTGTATAATCGTATCCCTTCCTACGACCACGTTGTGTAGTCGTATCCTTTTGTATTCTTTGTACGACCACGTTGAGTAGTCGTATCCTTTTGTATTCTTCGTACGACCACGTTGAGTAGTCGTATCCTTCATTGGGCCTCCAGGATCTCCTTGACCTCCTCAGGACCTCTAGGATCTCCTCAGAACCTCCCTTAACCTCCTCAGGACCTCCAGGACCTCCCTTGACCTCCTCAGGATCTCCTCAGGACCTCTCTTGACCTCCTCAGGACCTCCAGGATCTCCCTTGACCTCCTCAAAACCTCCAAGATCTCCTCAGGACCTCCCTTGATCTCCTCAGGACCTCGCTCAACCACCCTCCCAGTTGGACCTCCTCCCGACTAGTCGAGCCTCCTCCCGTGAGCCCGTTCCAAATTCATCCAATTCAGTACCTTGCTGTTGGTTCTAGTTCGGTTTGTTTTGGAGTTCATTTGGATTTTATTTTGTCTTTATTTGAATTTGCTTCGTTCTCACGTGTAGATTTCGACGACTCCGGAGAGCCCGAGTACTCCGAAGAAGTAGACCCTCAAGCTTTCGAGTAAGGCAAGTTACTCTCTTGATCATATTGAATCCCAGTATCTCAAATTATTTAAGTTATGTTTCAAATTATTATTGCATGCTTATTTAAATTCAAGTAATTTAAATCCATATTTTAACTTTACAGTTATTCCTAATTCCTTTGTACATCCAAACTTGATTATTGATTCAATCACCCCTTGTTACCATAGTAAAGAGCTAGTTGGTACATTAGTATGAACAAACGCATGTTGCAAAACTCTATGCTTAGTCAAAGCCTAGAACCAAAAATCTTGATTTGGGGAATTTACTGCCCAAGACCAATGCTGTCGAAATGTTTTAACCATGACATTGGGTTGTCGTGGAAGTTTGCAAATGTTTTTGAAAAGCAAAGTAAAAGGAAAATTGGTTTGGACTTGGGCGAATTGGTTGTTTGGAAGGGTGCATGTTCATGCACGGGATCGATTCATTTCTATGATCGAGGCCTAGGGTTCTGTTGGAAGTCGCCCAAGTCAGTTAAGGACCGGTCTTCGAGTGTATTTTGCTACGTCCTACCGTACTACCAAATGTTCTAAATGGGCAGAACCTGGCTAACTAATTTGCAATGTTTCACCGTGGTCGTTCCATCCGGTTGTGTGGGTGTCTTGACGACCTACTTTTATGTATTCCCACCTGGCGTAAGAAGGGGCCTAAACCCGACGGATGGTTAGTCCAAAGGGGGCGAAACCTTAGTGAGGGGAGACTGCGGTGGAATGGCGCTCTGTAAAGGCCTTGTCACGTACTCTAGAGCGCTTATCTACGGTAGTGAGGGGTGGTATCGACGGATGCCAAACAAACCAGAGAAGTCGTGTCTTGTGGGTAAAGCTGTACATCTCTGCAGAGTGTAAAACTATTCGAATAGCCGTGTCCACGGTCATGGACATGCTAGCAAAGCTGCTCCAAGTTAGATTTTGGTTTTGTTTTGCAAAGACTTTATGAAATGGTTTTGGATGTCTATCCAAATGGGTTTTGGGCGGGTAGCCCTGTGATAGAAGGGTATCCTTCACCACTTGTAGATGAATGTTATCTGACTATAAAACTGAGATTTAGAAAATGAATTTTAGTTATAGTATAACTGCTTTGGAACTTTGTACAAGTATTCGGAAATAAACATGGCTTTATGCAAATCAACTCTATAAGCCTTCCTTTGAGATATCCTTGTATGCATTACAATTTGTTACTTGATGGGTGTGACTTGTGAACGCGGTTGTTGTGCTCACTCTTGCTTAATTCAATAATTGAGCAGGAGAAGAGGTCTACGAGGAGCCTGAGGACCAGGACGACTAGGCTACGCCCTGCAGACGGTTGCCTGTGGCGAATCATGTGGTCTACTTGCTTTTGTCTTTCGCTGTATTTGGTTTTGTCAGCCCATAAGCCATTCTTGTAATCAACTCTATTGTTTATTAATAAAGTTTGCGTTTATGGTTGTTACCACATTTGTTTACCGTGTGAGCTAGCCGCTAATCTTGGGACTAGTTCGGTTTGCACAGAGGATTTGGGGTAATCCCAAGTCCGACCCCGACAATTTGTCAATAGTATGATCACACATTTGTTTTACTGTCGTTTAGGTGAGGAAGATGGGACCGTGATATTCGGGGTGCTAGGTTTTACTACGGAAAAATGACGACACATTGATGATCCAGTAAATATTATCGTTTATCGTAAATGATACCTATTATTACTTCGAAAGACATGTCATGTTATTGTTGTAAAACCGCTTGCGCTTTGTGTTTTTTTGGTAGTTACTGTGAGATTGATAAAATTTTATTGCTGTTTGAGAACGACATTACTCGTATAACCCACTGGAAACATGTATTTACTGAATGTTACGCAGGTTCTTTTGGTGATCATACTTTTACTGTAAAAATGTAACATATATTACTATCATTTACAAAAAGAATTACTTGATATTAGACATAAAACACACAAAAAACCAACTTCGGTTTGCTAGTAACGTTACTATTACACATCCGATTTTCTTAACTATAGAATAGTATATCTATATATAAGGTAGCGCTATTCAGTGCTCACGCGTTAAATAGCTTATTCTACGTGTAGGCCGAAGCCTGGGCCGTGTTGCACGCAGCCTGGCAGACCACGTTTTCCCCGCACTACGCGCAGTGCACCAACACCCGCGCCTCCGACTCGAGATCGACAGTAAAACCCTCTCACGTGCGTCAAAACGACAGTAAAACCCAGACGTGCACCATCACATGCTCGAGTACGGTAGTAAAATCCCCCGCTCTAGAAAACCCTCCCGCGCGCGTCAAGGGAAGAGAGCCTATAGGCACAATTCGACTTGATTCTTCAGTCGAAGCGTCTTTGGGTGACACTCGAACGGGCGCGTTAGCTGATGGACGCATTTCGGGCTTCGTTCGCTAATCCCGAACCGTTCGATGCCGACAACGTCGCCTACGAAGTTTTAAAGACGGAGATAGCAGGCTACATTCGCTACTAGAAAAACTTTGATTATTTGGGTTTCTACTTTTTTAAAAAAAATCTTTGTAAGAAGCGACTAGCCATGCTGTTTGGCCATATATAAATACAAAATTGAAAAACTCGGTTGAATTTGTATTTATTGTTTACTGCGTGACATGTTTTATATTACTGCCTTCACGATATATCCAGTTTGAATATGTGTTTACCGTCTACGGTGAAAACGTTTACTGTCTACGATGAAACTGTTTACTATTCTACAAATGTCTGTGTACTTCATTGGGCCTACTCGGTACCTCAACATAATTACCTTACAAGATAGCTAGGGTTTACTATCCTGACACTAACTACTAACTTTTTACTTTAAAAAAGGAGAGATTGCAAAAGACAGTGGTAAAAAAGGGAAATCGATTACCGTACATGTACGACGTTAAGCTTTACTAACTAACGTTAGGGCTCGGAAAAAAAACGTGTCCCCCCGAAACATACAGTAAAAGGGATACATGTATTACTGTTACGACACCTGATATTTACCGTTGAATCGAGAACCTCACGGGTGCGAATATTTCTGGGCCGCCTCTATAGTTGGTGGGTCGACCATATGGGATTATGCGCGCGTGTCACACTTGGCCTGGGTCACGCGCGGTGCGCTGCCTAGACGTAGAATAACTATTGTATGCTCGGCTACAGAATAGTGTGCGTGTGTGTGTTACAATTGTATAACAAATATAAATATATTTTCGACAAGCATTAGAGTTACATAACAAATACAGTATATTGCAATATCTAACCGAGCATTGCGCGGAAAATTCCGCTAGTTAGCTCAACACAAGCTTTGGAGTTCTCTTTTTTCCTAGCAGTTGTAAATAACATGTCGTCAACATTTATCACTCCTTTTGTAATGGCTAAATTCAGATAACAGTTTCCTGATATGCAATTTAAAAATTACTTCTTCCTTCTATGTTCTTGGATGATATTTCTTTACCGTCTCATGTCGCTTCCGTTCATGCGTTGTTATTAGGTCGAGAAGAGCCCAACAAAGCAAGCCAAGAAAAAAAAAACCCCAAAAAAATGTTGGAAAAAAGGCAAAAAAAATCGAAAAATGGGGGGAAAAAACGGTCCCTCCAGATCTCGCGGCGCGGCGCCAGCGTCGTCCGCCACTAGATCCGATGGTCCCCTGGCATATCACCGCCGGATTTGGCGCCCACCGTCAACGGCGTGAGCAGGACGGCGCGCGTGGCTCCAGATCCGTGCGGCATGGGCCGGCACGCGGCAGGAAACGGGCGGTTTCGTGCAAGCTCATGGCGGTGACGCGGCATCTCCCCCGCGTGGCGAGAAACCCCAATGGTGGCGCAAGACGAACGGGGGTCTTGTGTATGTACGAAATTATCTAGCAATTTGATGGCGTTTTTTTTCCTTTATTTAATCACTGGGAAACAAATTTATTTGGAATACAGTGATCATGGAGATATATATAGGGTCGTTTATGCAAGATTCGACTATTTTCTCAGCCCAAAATAGTCAAATTATAGTTTATTTACAACTTCGCTATACATAAATTACAATAGATTATTTATGTAATTTTTGTGCTTGGTCACTGTAATTATTCTTGAAAGTCTTAATAACTCATATTTCCATCACATAATTCAAAATCTAACATATGATTTGAGAGATTGAGCAAAAAACAAAGACAAAAAAAAAAGAAATTCTATACCAATAAAATACGATAATATGGTGAACTCGTTATGTTCTGATAAAAAAAATCATAATAAATTTGGACCCAATTCATCGAATAAAAAGAAGTGCAGATCTCAAAGAATATTAGATGGATGAAAATTTGACTATTTTAATAAAATCGAATGTTATTTAACAAAACCGATATATATAACACATTTACACCGAGAAGCGATCACTTGGATTTTTTTTTGCCGCACCAAGCATCAATCTACCTGCACCGAGTTCTTTTTATTTTTAAATCCTTTTTAAAAAAATATTTTAAAGATAACATATCCCTAACTTTATTTTTAATTCTAACTCATTTGTCCACGCCACAACGCGTGGTATGGTAAAAGCACGTTGTCATGTCACGGACCTCGGCGTGACAAACAGTTGTCACATCACTCCTCTTAGTGTGATAGGACTTAACCCTAAAATAGACGTGTGTTGGCTCGGATGGCTATCGAGACAAATTTGGCCACGGTGCGGTGGGTGACGTGACAGCATAGTTTGATCACGTCATGGGTCATGGCGTGATCAAAGAGAGTAAAATTAGAAATAAAGTTAAGGAGATGTTATCTTTAAAAAAAATTTGAAAAAAAAGATTAAAAAATAAAAAGAACTCACCTGCACCAAGCTAGCTCTCACGAAACAAGCGCATGCACCTCAACGAACAACGAGATCCCCACCGTCTTGGTCGCTTTCTCCACCGCGTATTCACTTTCATGTCCACAAAAGCCGTGGACCGCCCCGCCTCTGCAGCGTGGCAGACAGGTCCTGCCACCCGTTCACCTGCGCACTAATCTTTGCACTCTTCATCGCCGCCTTCGGGTGCATCAGGCCGGCCAAAGGCCATGACACAGTGACACGGTCGAGAACCACGTAGGCTCGTGTAACATGTCCATATATAAGGACCAGCAAGTCCTTCTCCCGCTGCTGCGCCGACGGCGAGCGAGCACGCCCGTTATGGTGTCATTTGCTGCGGGCCGACGGCGACCTCTGCAAGGCAAGTAGTTAATTAGTCAATAGGTATGCTTTGCGACACATCGTTTAAGAAGGCTTTCGAATCTTAAAGCAAGATAGTTAATAGGGCAATGCTAACATGCGGACATCCGGACGAGCAAAAAAAATCAGACGCTAGCAAAGCCCATCCCGTCGCCCACCTATGCAACCGTGTCCACTCACTTCTTCTTCCTTATCTTCTCGTTTTTACCCATCCTATTGAAAGCATTTAGGCCTCTAAAAATGGTTTTGATAATTAATGATAATATGTGAATATAGAATTAACATGTTTATTTAGTATTTACAAGGTTAAGTCACATTTGTGAGTTTGATATCTTGAAGATACATGTTAAAGGACAACATGAAGATCTTTTAGATAAAAGATAAGGTACAAGTAGTCTAGGATCATTTTTATATTTTACCGGTCTTAGGAGAAATAGTTGGAAGACCGGATTATAGATTAAATGCCGTACTATTAAGAGTGATCATGACTAGTAGCTTGATAGCATATTCTTGTGCCATTTGGATCAATTTAGGATTATGCATGCATTTGAATTTATTTTTGAAAGCTCTCTGTGCAAACGGTAGTACCGGAGGTTAACTGACGGAACTACCGCTTTGCGGTATGACCGCACATCCCTTGGTGGTATTACCGTGTGAGTGACATGATCGTGTGGTTTAAACGAGTCGTCCGAACGGCCCAATCAATCTGAGCCGTCCACATGTGCGTCCGATCAGATCATGGTTCTCTGGACGCTCAGCGGTACGACCGGCTCGTGGTGCGGTACTACCGCAGTCCGGTCGTTCCAAACTTTATTTGGCGGTATCTAATTTCCAGAGAGACTCCATTTCGGTTGAAATAGCAAAACCCTTGGAATGGTAGTACCGCCGTTGTTTAAGCGGTACTATCACTCTATGGTACTTCCGGAAAATGGAGCGGTATGTATTTTCCAGATAGACCCCTTTTGGAGCTCTTGTGCTCCCTTGGCAAACGGTAGTACCAAGTGTTTCTTGGCGGAATTACCGTTTAGCGGTATGACCGCACTTCCTTTGGCGGTACTACCGTGGGCCGTTCGGACCATCTGAAAATGACATGATCGTGTGGTTTAAACGTGCGGTCCAAACAGCCCATTGCATCTGAGCCATCCACTTGGCTAGCGTGTTTGGGTGAGCTGGTTCTAGTCAGGGATACGGTAGTACCAGAGCTTTAGTGGCGGAACTACCGCTCCACGGTTGTTTCGTTTTTTATATGGCGGTACGTAAAATCCAGAGAAGCACCCTTTTCGCTGAGATTGAAAACCTTGCGAACAGTAGTACCGCCCTGGTAAGCGGTACGACCGGGCTTAGTGGTATGACCGTATGATAGTTGGCGGTAGTACCGCGCCGCATTTAAAACGGCTATGTCAGATGTGTTTAATGCGTCTGTTATAGACATTACGGTGCTTTGCTCAGAGGTGCGGTAGTACCGGCCCTTTGCCGGCGGTAATACCGCATTTCGCTGAAAAGTTGGGAATTCTCTTATAACGGTTGGATTTGGTTGTGGGGATTATAAATACCCCTCCACCTGCTCTAGGACAGTATGCAACACTTCATTTAACATCCTTAGAGCCTTGTGCATCATCTCAACACCTAGAACACACTTGTGCATTCATTGTAAGGTGGTTGAGTTCATTCAAGTGCATTCATTCATTCATTCTAGTTGATCCATTTACACTTGAGTGCCGTCAAGCAAAGATCATTGGTTTATTACTCTTGGAGTTTTGCTGAACTCCTAGACGGCTTGGCGGTGATCGCACCGTGATGTCTTCAAGAAGCTTGTGAAGAGGCCCGGTGCCAAGATTGTGAGTGATTTGGTGTTCACCATCTTTGGAGTGGAGGAAGAATAACCAATAGTGATCGAGGGAAGGTTTAATTCGTGGAGCCGGCTTGATTTGTTCAAGCTTCCTCAACGTGGACTAGTGAAGACCGGCAAGTCATCAATACCACGAGAAAACATCGTTGTCTCTATTGTGGTTAATTCTTGTCTTTACTTATTCCGCATTTACAATTATAGTATTTATCTTGTGTTAAATTGCTTAGCTAGAAGTGTATCTAGTTTAGATATAATTCATAATTGGCTTAAATTGTTAATTTGCTAAAAAGTTTAACAACCTCCTATTCACCCCCCTCTAGCCGGTTATCCTTGATCCTACACCTACCCATACAATCATTTCCACTCATTTCTTCTTCCTTAATTATCTTCTCGTTTTTACCCATCCTGAAAGCTCTTTCCCTCTCCCAAATAACCTACGAGAGTGAGCTCTTGGCATTTTGACCCATCCTAGAAGCTCCCTCTCCCTCTCCCAAATAACCAGCGAGAGTAAGCTCCCCCATTGAGTGCCTCTGCCACACGTGAGCTTCACTCCTCATCTACTCGGGCATACCAAGCTTTGCCCCTGGCCGCCAATTCGAGGTTGCCCTCGCTCACACTCTAGGACGACCATTTGATGCAGTCGGGGCAAAGGCCTCCCCTTTCATGGAGCGGCTGGAGCTCGTCGTTCCTGTCACCGTTGCATGTAGAGCTCATTGGATCTAGTGGGGTCAAGGCCAGAGAAGCTGGAGCTCGTGCGCCATGCCACCAGCAGCAGCATGAGGCAAAGAAGGGGAGCTGTGGCGAATCCAAGATGAAAATAGAGGGGGAGCTCTACTGTTGAGGCTATAGCACAACATAAGCATACCAAAGCTACATCTACTTGTCTTTTGCCATTGAAATATCAAATTCATACATAAATAGGAAGAGAATAAATTGAAAATATACAATACAATAAATTTAGTACCTCGCTAATGGATAATGTGCCCCCAAATGTTTATACATATGTGAGTACCGATCTGTAGATAAGAAATATCAAATTTAGTGATACAATATTAAATTGTGAATATTCATAAACATTAAAAATAAAATAAAAATATACCACTAAGTCACTAAATCTGATTACGACACAATTTCACTCTGCGAGTTTTCATGTCTTGAAAGCGTTGAATGATTCTTTTATTACCAAAGCTTCTAAATATCTCTTGCTCAGTGTAGCACACCATCAACTCATTGGGCTATTCATCTGATATCTTGTTGCGAAAATCCATTTTAATAATCTTCATTGCTGAGAAAATTCTTTCAACTGATGTCGTTGCTACTAGAAGGATCAATGTGAGCTCAATGAAGCGATACACCAATGCGAAAGTTACATTTTTTTCCGGTTTCAACCATCTTTTGAGCAACATTTGCAAGATCACGGCATTCACGAAATTCAACACTTCTTCTAACATTGAGAATGAATGTTTGAAGTTGATTTCTTAACAACAAATAGTAAGCTATGGTGAAATCTGCAGTATAAATCTCAGTAAGGCGAACTAGCTTTTGCACATCAAACTTAGAGAATGAGTTGCTTGGATCAAGACAAGACATGCATACCAATAACTCCGAAAAAACTTCATTGAAACGATGATCCATCTCTGCCATAATGGCATCAAGAGTGATATTGAAAATATCAATACGATAATAGTGAAGGAGAGTAACCTTATGCTTCCGACGTGCAGATTTACCCTTTACTCCGATGTGATCATCCATACTTGGCACATCAATCTCACTTGACTCACAAAAGTTTTTTACTATATTGAACAATGGCTCCCACCCATTGTCCCTCATGTCTTGCAAACGTGTTTTCATATCCACAATCAAATCCATAGTTTCAATAATATCTTGATCCCTTCTTTGCAAAGAAAGTGATAACTCATGTGTAATGCTCGACAAGTCTATCAAGAAACGCATGATGAACACAAATTCAAAGCTCTCCATCTTTTGTATCAAACATACTGCTCCACCATGACCTGAAGGATATGCTGCATCTTTACATATAATCTCTAACACCGCAAGCACTGACTCCCACATTTGGTATATACGAAGCAATATTTTAAGATGTGAGCCCCATCTAGTATCTCCAGGCCTAGCCAGGCTAGTTTCCTGATTCAAGCTTGTTCCTGTTGAAAGCACACAATTCTCCAATTTCTCTAATAAGACTTCCTGATGCTTTTTCATCAAAGCATCCTTTCTTTTGCAAGATGCACTCACAGTGGTCACTATCAAGGGAACATAGTTGAAGAAATCAGTAATAGCACCGCTACAACTTGTGACGGTGATAACCACTAACTGCAACTGGTGGGCAAAACAATGGACATTGAAAGCATATGGATTATCATCCCGTATTAATCTCTGCAAGCCATTAAACTCCCCTCTTATATTTGAAGCTCCATCATAACCCTATCCGCGTAGCCTAGAAATAGGTAGATCAATCTTAGCAAGCACATGAACCAAAGCTTCCTTTAGTGCAACAGATGTCCACAAAGTGACATGCTCAATACCAATAAACATTTCCATGATCTTTCCTTCTTTATTTACAAACATACATAGTATGAATTTTACATAGTTAAACAAAACCACAATGCACAAATCATAAATGATACGATAAAAAAACATTATATGTACAACTAACCTCACAATCACGGACATCTGCTCCTTTATTTATGAATCACGGGACTCATCAATAAGCACTGCGAAGTTCCTATCTCCAATCTCATCCTTAATCACCTATGTGACCTCCTGTGCACAACATTTCGCGAGTTCCTTCTGTGTATCCGGACAAAGCATCAAACAATTGCCACCACCCTCAAATTCAAAAGCCTCCTTCACATCTGTCTTTTTATCCTTGTACCAATCCACCAACTCTCTAAAATTGCCCTTGTTCATGGAAGTAGAGTATTCGTCGTGTCCACGAAAAAGCTTCACCTTGCTGAATAAGATATCTTCCACAATCTAAAGAAGCAGTCAAATGAATCTTGTATGCAATTTCGGACTCCTTGCTATAAGTATTTAATTTATGATCTACACTTGCTCTTTGATTCTAAAAATCTTCACAATCTAGCGTTGCAATGTTGTGGACACTAGTAGGTCCACCAACATGTTGATTGAAAGATTCCATGGCACTTCTCCAATTCACATACCCAACTTTTGTGAAGACATCCCCCCTCCCCCAAAGTTAGTGGGGTGTGATGGTTTCTTAAAAAGAAAGCAATAGAAATAAAAGGCGGCATACTTTTCCACACTATATTCCAGCCAATTGAACTTCTTATACCATGATTCTTGAAATTGAACCTTGCTCTCTTTTTTTGGAAAATCATGACCAATTGGTTGAGTTGGACCCTTCAACAAATATGCTCTCCTAACTTGATCTCTAATCTCATTAGGATAATCTTCAATTGGTTTGCGACATGCTGGATCGGCAATAATATCATCTGGATTAAATTCATTCCGAACCTTTTTTGCTTCAGTTCTGCTTTCTATGGCCGGATGGTTACTACTAGTTGCATTATTTGAGAAATATTTGTGCAAAGTTCGCTTCTCTATTTTTGTAAATCTAAGAATAATTAAACAATAACCAGTCAACAATGAATTAAATAAATTGGATAATCGGCTAATGGTTACTATCAATTAAACAACAATTTGCATCAATTCATCAATCATAAATTAAACAACAACCACCAAGTAAACATTTGCATTAATAATCAATTCATCAATCAAAAACTAAACAACAACCACCAATTAAACATTTGCATCAATAACAATAATCAATTCATCAATCTAGTCTACCTACATTTGTAAGTTGCAATAGACAAAAAAAAATGGGGATTCACTCATTCACAGATTCACTGCTTCACAAGCTCACTGCCAGACGGCCAGATAAGTCACAACAACAAAAAATTGGATTTGTGGATTCATTCACATTTCACTTCCTCACCTCGTTGGCTCGTTCGGCGTTCGCTCCTCGCCGTTGCACCGAACGGCCGATGCCACTGCCCGCCAAGCACCTGCGCCAGCCACCGCGCCCAGCCAAGCCGCCCTCCGCGCCGGGTGGGCACCTCCCCCTCCACTCAACGTTGGGCCACCGAGTCACCGACCGCCTCCAGCCTCCCCCTCCGCGTCGGGCTGCCGAGTTGACGCCGGTGAGTCTCTCTCCATGACTCCATCTTTCCCAGAGGGCAGAGGATGAGAAGAGACCTTATCTGTTCACTGTTCTGCTGTTCGGGCATTCGTTTGGCTGTTCATCTTCCTCGTGTTCTCCAATCTCTGATTGTATTTGTGCCAGGACTCGCCATTGATTTGGGCCGACTAAGGTGCTGGCCTTAAGCCACCATCTACCAACTGGGCCTTAGCTCTTAAGCCACATGCTTTCTTCAATCTTCAACCTCCGCCTCCGGCTCTTCTTCAACCTCCGGCTCTTCTTCTGTTCTTCAACCTCCAACCTGGGTATTCTTCAACCTCTGTGCTCACTGGGAGGAGGAGGTGCTCGAGCACCCACAAGCACCTACGGTGAATTCACCCCCTGACGGGGAGATGCGACGCCGCCACCGGGTGCTACGTCGATGGCAGTCGTGTTCACGGTGCGTCCTGGCCACTCCCTTCCCTCGCGGCGGAGACCGACAAGAAGGTCAGCCTCGAAATGTTGCGACCGTTGAAAAAAAATATTGCGACCGTTGAAAAAAATATTGTGATCGTTGAAAAAAATATTGCATATGAATTCTGAGATGTTGCATCTTTTTTATATATGTTAGCATCCTTTTTCCGGATGTTTGTTTTGATTCTGAGATTTTCTCTTCTTTAAAATGTTACATATGAATTTTTAATATATTGTAACAAGTGAAAAAAAAATTACGATCGTATCGGAGAGGAGGTACGGTGCTACGTCCGAGCGCTAGTAATACTAGCTCGAAAAAGGAGGTCGTCAAACAGAAATTTTCCATGGTAAAGGTTGTCAGGACGATCGAGCTTGACTGACTGGTGGATGGTGGTAGATGGAACACCGGCGATGAAACTGTCCACCCTTGCATTGGTTTCTAGAATCGCTACTTGCTTGGATAGACCATACGTAGGTATTCCTCAATTCAAAGTAAATTACTGAGATTTGAGATGACTGCACTGCTTTCTTATCGTTTTCTTCTAACCGAGAAATTTCCCATGTATTAACATGTCACCTCCGATCAATTCTGTAATCTCAACACATATAGCGCGGTCGCAAATGCATGCTGATTAATCACCAAGAGCGTAAATGCGTGCAGCATGCGTGATGGTACCTTACTTGGTAGCTAGCTAGCTACTGTACAACAAGTACGCGCACAGTGCAACACACGTTACTCTTACCACTTTCCTGGAATACTAGTATCACTATTATGGAAATTTTTTTAATAATCTATTTTTATTCAGAATTACAGAAATAATATTATCTTTTTTTGTCAGAAATAATCATCAGTCGTCGTACCGTTGGGCGACTTAGACCTAGTCGCCCAATGGTTGAGCAATTGGCAATAGTCGCCCAACGACAGAGCGCCAAGCGTTGGAGTCGCCCGGTAGTTGAGCAACTTGACTAAGTCGCCCATAGGTTGAACAACTTAGATCAAGTCGCCTAACTACTGGGCGATTTCAAGTAGTAGTTGTATTGTTTAATAAATCCGATTGGAATAATTGTGTGTGAATAAATGCTACATTTTGTAAGTATTACATTTAGTAAATCATGTTGTAGGATGTTTTTTTTTTTGGAAATAAAAGAGTAGTGACAAGGTTGGTTGGCCCGTTTGTGAATTTCGTAGAATCTCAAGGGCACGAAATTTGTTAGACTCGCAATAACATTTTGTAATCGTCGTATGTTGTTGTAGTGCGCTAAATTTCTGAAGAATTTTGTGAGAACGATAGAGGTAGCAGTGATTCGTAAGTACAAAGGTGAGTGATATTGCGATGCACTAGGAAATTCATACACGGTGGAGAACTTTGGAGAAATGGTGCAACGATAACAACATGTACGAACCAAGGACGGTACATGCATGCATTTAGAGAATTAGAAATACATCAGACACATGGATGAAGAGGGTCGGACTACTGTGTGGACCGGAGCCATTTGTCATTCCTTGCGAGCTCGGCGTTGTACTCCTCGCCGGCCATCTCAGCCTCGGCCGCTATTTCTCTCTTTTTCTCACACTCCTCTCGTGAGCCTCACGCTCTCTGCGCCTGCACGCCTCGAGATGGGTCTGCGTCCCCCGCCGGATACGTTGGTTGTGCTCTTCGGTGCAGCGCTCCTCCTCCCTGCTCTCGCGGTCTCTGTTGGCATCCCACTTATCGCAGTCGAGAGTCCACTAGTCGTGTGGGTGGATCTCTAAGCGATCCACTTGCGGTAGCCACATAGCGGATTCGGGGACTACGGGTAGACAGGAGAGGTTGTTAGTGCGGACTTTGAAAAAGAAATAATATGGAAATATGCTACTACCTGTCCTTACCGACTGTCGATAGCGGCTCGTGTCCCAACGACGGTTGAGATAGTCACAGGAGTAGTTCGCGCAACCCCAGTAACGTGTGCCCAGGCTTAGCCGGTGCTTGGACTTGAAGAACTTGCATATGTCCCTGCATAAACAGAGGGGCGGCGTCTTCCCCTCAGGTGGGTGTTGTGGCGAATGCTCGGTTGGGATGTTGTGGTAAGGGTTGCTGCTACGGGGGGCGGCATCATTGCGGGGAGGTGGCCTCTTTGCACGCTCCCTTTGTTCCTTCTAGGCCGTATACTCCCTTTACATTTCACGAATCTCCTCCTAGTGCTTGTCCATCTAAGCGAGATTGTGTTGAAGTCTGGATGTAGGAGAACCCCGCATGGAAGGGGTAGTACTTATATGCCGAGCCGGCACTACGTACGCGACTGAATTGTAATTCAGTTGAAGGAAATTCGTCCGCGAGGCAGCGGCCCTGAAAAGCTGACTCGTTGGGTCACGTCGTCCTGAAAAGCTGGCTCGTCGGGTCACGTCGTCCTGAAAAGCTGGCTCGTCGAGTCACGTCGTCCTGAAAAGCTGACTCGTCGGGTCACGTCCTACTTTGTAGAGAGTGGTCACATCCTGCTTTGTAGAGAGTGGCCACTTCCGACTTTGCAGAGAGTGAATGGTGGCGTCTTCCTTTGTAGAGAGTGGTCACGTGGTGCGCTGCCTAGCGAGATCTCGTCGTGCATTTCAATTAAGACGAGATCGATATTGACACTTCAAATAAAGTTAAAATTTACAATTACGATACAATTAGTTTCACAATGCTTATAACAACCAAAGTACTGACTGAAGTACAAGTTACAACATGTTAGCAGTTCTAATCTTAGTACCACTGCACACCCAACAAAAAGCAGTGCTGCACTTCATGCTTTGCTGGTGTTCTTATGTGTCGGCAGGCGCCTTGCATGTTCTCACAATGTGGCCTTCCTGGCGGCAGCAGCTGCAACGTCTACCCGCCGCTCCAGATTCCCCTTCGTCCATATCATTCCTAATGCGACAACTCTGCCGACGGCCCTTCCCCCCTTCAACAGGTCAAGATCCGGAATCTAAGTCCTCTGTACAGTATCCAACGTGGCAAAATTGCCCACAACCCTGAAGCCTCTTAGCTCACAGCACCACACCTACTGCACCCTCTCCTTCATGAAGTACTCTGATATGAAGTTCGATGGGTCCATGTGGATGGCTTGTGAAGGAGTTTTGGCTTGTTGCATGTGCAGTTAGGTTCATTCATATGGTCTCCAAGGCATACCTCGTGGGTAACAAGAGACCGAGCCGTCCCAAATCCGGCTCTGTCTCAAAGGACCACGTTGAAACGATGCTCCGTATTGCCTATTACAAAGACCATATGCGACTAAGCCTTCTCGGTCTTGGCCTGCATGTACGCTGTAATCTTCGAGCAGTATGGTGCATGTGGGTTGGCTGCATAAAGTGCTACATTTGCACGCCTTTCCCTGAAATATCCGATTGTACCGTGCAGAACGCCTTCCACGATAGCGACGAGGGGCTGAGAACGGAGGCCCCTAATAACCCAGTTGTACACCTCGACAAGGTTAGTGGTCATTATGTCGTACCTTGCACCGTCCGCATCGTGCAGCAAGGACCACTTCTCCAATGGTTCGATGTCAATCCAATGGGATAAGCACCCGATGTCCCTCGACGTCCTCTGCGTCAAATGGGGAGGGTCGAGCTCCCGTAGTGGTGTGAGGCGTTCGGGTTGCGCCACCCTAGGAATGAGCGGACGCTTGTTCTCCTCGACGACATGCTTCCTGGTGTGCTCCTCCAACATCTCTCACAACGCATCAAATTTACGCTACTGGTTCTGCATAAAAGCCTCTTGAGCAGCTTCATCAACGGTTGATGCCTGAACTGTTTGAAGAAATTCGCCCCCAGATGATGAATGCACTATCTGTTCCTTATGTTTGGCCAAGGGAACGGCTCATCGAGGTCTTACTGAAGTTTTCGGATGGCCTTCATCATCCCAGGGTGGTGATCATGGAGTATGCAGACATCAGGACGTGCCCCAACTACTCCCTCCTTCAGATGTCGAAGAGCCATAACCAGCTGTCGAAATTCTCACTTTTGACTAAAGCGATGGTTAAGGGCAGAATCTGATTATTGCCATCAACGCCCATTGCTGTTAGGATTATGCCCTTGTATTTCCCAGTTAGAAACATCCATGTAACACCCTGACCCAAAATCCGCTTAATGCCCAGCCCACCAAAAGGTGGACCCACGCACACATAGCACCCCACTTACACTTTCGTCCTCGCTTCGTGTAAAAGGGTTAACCCAGAGGTGCTAGGTTTGGACCCAACAGGCATTATATACTACTACAACTCACTTTAGACAAGCAATATGGGACTAATCCCACCACATGACTCCTCATGGGCCACATGGGCCGCACTACGAGTAGGCTGGGGTATTACATTCACCCCCCTTCAAGGGCTGATGCCCTCGGCAGCACACCGCATACCCGGCTAGGAAGAGAGAGTCAACCGAGAGGGCTCACTGCTGGGATCGGTTGGTTGCCAAGAGGAAATCACACATCAGCGGGAAAAGGATGAAGCCAGAGAATCGACAGGGCAGCCTAACGGACAGGGAGCATGCTGACCGATTGGTCTTGGCGCAGGAGAAGGCAAGGCTAGCGCTGAGAATAGAAGGATTAGGGAGTAGAGAGCAGCTAGCAACTAGAATCTGCTCAACCGAGAAGAAACTCATTCTGGACAACCAAGGAACGAAGCAACAGAATTACAAGAAACGCTACAGAAGCGCCAGGATTAAACGACGCACAGTGCGCATGCATGAACAGTGTGCACAGGGTGGCCGGTGGCCAGAGGCGACGTAGCGGCGGTGAAGGGGCAAAACGGAAAGGAAACGACGAGCCGGACGCAATGGCGCGATCGGATTTTGGAAAAACTTACCGAGGAAGCGAGCAACGCGATGAACGCAGTTCGGCTTTACGGCTTAACATGGCTCCGGCGATCTTCGGGTGAAGTGAATGGTACCATGACATAGAGGACGACGACGCGAAGCCAACGCTGCAGACGGTTCGACCGGCAGACGTCGGATGAAGGCGCAACTCGCCGGAGAAGACCTTTGGGGAGAGCTCGGTATTCTGCAGATGGCGACGAAAATAGATTGGTTTGGAGGAAACCAATTTAGGGGATTGAAAGAGAAGATCAAGACGAACGCGTAGGCGCAAACGGTTCGCTTTTATACACACCGTAGAGAAAGATATGGAATTTTGAAATTTGGTTTTGGAAACGGGTACGACGGGGACTCCTGGGAACGGCTCGGCTGGGAACTCGTTCAGTTGGAGATACGAACGTGAACAGTATCGCGCAATACTGTAGCACGTGGGCAGGAGAGAGAAACAGCAGATTTTTTTGGAATTAAAGAAAATCCTAAAAATCAACGAGGCCAAATAAATAGCAAACAAATCCAGAAAATTCCTTGGAACACAAGGAAGCCAAATAACACCGGTTTTTATTTAATTGATGTTTAGATTAGTCAAATTAAATATTTTTGATTTAGGAAATTCCTAATTAAGCTTTATTAACTCAAATAAAATTGGTGAAATTTTCCAGGGACCTAAACTACTTAAAAGATTTTTTTTGAAAAGCCAAATTTTAGGACGTTACACAGGGGCTGCACTACGAGTAGGCTATGGTATTACAGTCCCGTCCACTGAGATCATGGGCAACATGTGTCTGAATGCATCGATGTAGAGACCGAATGCTAAGAAGGCCCTCTGCAATACAAGAAAACCTAGCGGTGGTATTTTGGATGGCTTGTCCTTCACAGCAATGTATGTGCCCGGGTTTCTGTCCTGCAGCACTTGGAGCATACGAGGAAGGTTGTCGTAAGATGCCTCGAAAGAATCGAACCTCCTTTCCAAAGCCTTCTGCTTAGCACGATATGCCTTCGCGTATTTAATCTTGTACTTGAATTTCTGCTCGATAGCCACCATGATGTGCTTGGCCTCCAGGTCCGACTTCTTCATTATCTCTTCGTACATCACATTGGCTATGAAGGTAGACGTTAGGTTGTGATGCCTCGGCAAAACACTATTAAGCAAGCAAGAGTGCGCCTCCACCTTGGAGACAATCCAGTGAGTCTCGTACTTGGGCCTCTGTGCGTGCACACGCCTAGGACACCCAGTCTGCTCGCAGACCACAGTGTACTGCTCCTGGCTGGATTTGAGGACACGAAACGTCCGCTGCATGGATAGGGCCCACAGCTTAATGGCATCCTGCAATGATCCCTTATCAGCAAACATTGCACGAAGCCAAACCTCCATCCCATGGTACTCCCACGGTGATTCGTGCTTGTCGTGCAAATATTTCAAACATTGTAACCAGCGATTTCTCAACATATATTCCCTAAATACGTGCTAAACCAATAAGTAGCTATACGCCGCCTACATTCGGCCGAGAACAAGAACAAACAAGACTATTACCTTCACGCGGAGACCTTCTCTTCTTATCAATGAGCTTCCTTTGTCTTTGTCTTTCACGTCTCGAGCTCCTCTCCTCCCTTACCCCCCCCCCCCTCCTGAGCTCCTCTCCTCCCCTTATCTCCCTCTCTCGAGCTCCTCTGCTTCTCCCTCTCCCTACCTTCTCCCCCTCTCCACTCCCTCTATCCTTCTATCTCTCCCCTTTTCTCCTCTCCCAATCTGCTCTGGTTGTCTGCCAAGAGAAATAGCGAAAGAAACCGTGACAGGACCGGGTCTGGCTTTCTATACAACCGTCTAGTCGCTCAACCGTTGGACAACTTGGCAGCAAGTATTGGCCCAATGGTTGAGCGACACGTCGACTAGTCGCTCAATTGTTGGACGACTTGGCAGCAAGTAGTGGACCAATGGTTGAGCGACACGCTGACTAGTCGCTCAACCGTTGGACGACTTCACAGCAAGTACTGGCAAGTCGTCCAATGGTTAAGCGACTAGGGCACGAATGATTGGTAAGTAATCTATGAATAAGTTATAGTACAATACTAGAGGGAATGCATAGACAACCATGTCATAGTAACTATGAAGTAGAATACGTAAACACAAAATACAAGTTATAGTACAATGCTAGAGGGACTGTATAGACAACCATGTCATAGTAACTACAAAATAGAATACGTAAACACATAATACAAGTACACAGAGCACAACAAAGACCCCCTACTGGCCACCCGCTACGCCACCCACAGCACCTCCTCCGTCGTTGCCACGTCCCACACCCGGTTCGCGCCCACCAGTACACCCCCGCTTGGGCTTTGGCTCAGGTGCTGTGGTCGAGGCCTGACATGGAAAGACGCTTCAGAGAGCCTGGCGATCCGTGCTCCCAAGGCCTCGAGGGTCGACTCCACCTGTGCCTGCGTGCTCACTGGGGACCCGCTAAGCTACGACCCGGAAAGAACCTCGATGGGTGCGGGCTCAGCTGCTCCCCTGGTCTCCCTGGGATAATCCGCGAAGAAGGCGTCCACGGCGTCTGTAACATCCCGATTTTCTGAGCCTTTTTGGAGTCTTCAAAATAAAGAGAACCATTTTATTTTGTTGAAATTCTAAAGCTTAACCTGAGATTTTGGAATTGAAAGTGTTTAAAATGACTAAATCAAACTTCAACTAATCCAAAGTTTGGTTTATTTGGAGTTGACTGAGCTCTGATGTTGTCCCTTCCCTTCTCTGCTCATTCTGTACTCTCATCAGCCCAACTTCTTCTTCTCCAGACCTCCCTCTTGTTTGGACATTTCCTTATGTCCAGATCTCCCTCCTGTTTGGGTATTTCCTTTGTGTCTAGACCTCTTTGGTTTAGACCTCCTCTGTGTCCAGACCTTCTTTTTGGTTTAGACCTTCCCTGTGTCTAGACCTTCCTTTTTGGTTTTGACCTCCCCTTGGGTCATGACCACCCCCGAGGTGCTCCAAGCTCGGGTTTGCGTGTCCTTAATTCCTGAAATTCAACTTCGGGTTGAATTTCTCCCTTTTGGAACTCTCCTGTTCAACCTTCTTTCCTCCCTCTTGTTCATTTGGACCTCCCCGTGTCCATTTAAACCTCCTTCTTGTTCATTTGGACCTCCCCGTGTCCCATTGAACCTCCTCCCTTGATTTCATCTTGACCGTTAGGATCTCTTTCGAGTTCATCCTGACCGTCAGGACCTCCTTTGATTTCATCTTGACCGTCAGGACCTCCCTCGAGTTCATCCTGACCGTCAAGACCTCCCTTTGATTCCATCTTGACTGTTAGGACCTCCCTCGAGTTCATCCTGGCCGTCAAGACCATCGTTGAGTTCATCTTGACCGTTGAGACCTCCTTGGATCTCATCTTAACCGTTGAGATCTCCTTTTCGTTTGATCTCCCTTTTCCTTCGCATGGTCCGATCCAGCGCCTGCGCCTTTCCCCTCTCGAGGAGCGTCCGATTAGCTTGGGCGGTCCAATGGAGATAAACATTCGGGCGGTCCGAACATTCCTATCGCCTTGGTCCACTCGATCAAAATCGGACGACTCTGCTTTGTCGCGCCTTTTTTCTTGTCTTTTGGACCTCCTCCTCCTCTTGACCTTTGGTCTTTTTGCAAAATCCACCTTCTGTGGTCTTTTTGCAGAGACCACCCCTCTCGGTCTTTTTGCAAAGACCACCCGTCTTGGCCTTTTTGCAAAGACCACCTTTGCGGTCAAGACCACCCTTGATGGTCATGACCTCTTTCTTTGGTCACGACCTCCCCATTGGTCGCGATCATCCCCTTTGACTGAACTGTTTCCCAAGTTTGACTGGTCCACTTGTCAGTTCTGCTCACCTTTATCTTTCTCCGCCACATAAGTCTCTTGTGCATTTAATGCCGGTTGTGTCACATTAAATGCGGTCACTTGCGTGGCACTTTGTTCTCCCTCCTTGTCCCCTTCCTTCTCAGCATATCTTGTCCTGTTGTCCTTCACCAGTTCGGTCGTGACACTTGCCCTGTCTCCTACCTACATTTGACTCATCCGTCTCTGAGTTTTTCAATGACTCTCTTTCTCCTCCTTCTCAAGCTATAAACAGCTTGAGTGGCCCTCTATCATCACCTTTTTCCACACTTATCTCTTTTTGCTCTTGCCTGGTTGCACTGTGTTGAAGCTTCACCGCCGAGAAGACCGCCGGAGCCTGCGTCGCAACCTTGCCATCGAAGAACTCACCGGGACGCCCGCGCCGCCTTGAACCGTCGCCGCCGTCCACCAACCTCCCCTCCTCCTTTAGTCTCTCTCAGCCTTGGTGAGTCTTTTCGTGCCCCGATCTTCTCCCTTGTCCCTACGACCACCTGGTGTGATCGTATTCCTTGTACAACCACGTTGTGTAGTCGTAGCCTTTGTTGGACCTTCTCCTCCTTTAGATCTCCTGAAGGCCTCCCTTTGCAAAGACGACTTTCTTGGTCTTTTTGCAAAGACGACCCGCTTAGGTCCTCCTCAGGACCCCCTCCTCAGGACATCCCTTGACCTCCTCAGGACCTCTCTTTTGTAAAGACCACCTTCTTGGTCTTCACCATCCCCTTTTGGTCTTTTGCAAAGACCACCCTCTTAGTTGGACCTCCCCCTGACCCGTCGGACCTCTCCCGACCAGGTCGCTGGGCCTCCTCCTGAGAGCCCGATCCTAGTTGTCTATTATGTTCTTTGCTGTTTATTTCCAGTACGGTTTGTTTAGAGTTCATTTGGATCTTATTTGGTCTTTATTTGCTTTGCTTCGTTCTCGTGTAGGTCATGTCATCTCCGGGGAGCCCGAGCTCTGTAGAGGAGTAGATCCTTAAGCTTTTGAGCAAGGCAAGTTACACCCTTGACCATATTGAACCCAATATCTCAAATTATCTAAGTTGTGTTTCAAACTATTACTGCATGGTTATTTCAATTTAAGTAATTTAAATCCCTGTTTTAACTTCATAGTTATTCCTAGTTCCTTTGTACACCCGAATTTGATTATTGATCCGATCACCCCTTGTCCCCGTAGTAAAAGAGCTAATTGGTACATTAGTATGAACTAGTATGTTGCAAAAATCTGTGCTTAGTCAAGTTTAGACAAAAAATCTTGTTTTGGGAGTTTTACCGCCAAAAGACCAATATTATCTAAATATTTTTAACCATAACATTGGGTTGTTATGGAGGTTTTTGCAAATATTTTGGTAAAACAAAGAAAAAAAATTGATTTGGACTTGGGCGAATTGGTTGTCTGGTTGGTGCATGTTGATGCACGAGATCGTGTCATTTCTATGGCCGATGCCTATGGGTTGGTGGAAGTCACCCAAGTCAGTTGAGGACCGGTCTGCGAGCCGCATCTTGCTAGCCACATCGTGCAACCACACGTCCTGAGAATGGGGAGGGGACCTGGCCGACTAATTTGCAAAGTTCCATCGCGGTTGATCCTGTTGATGCAGTGGGTAGTCGTTTGAATGACTTGTTAGCCCCGCTTGGCGCAAGAAGGGGCCCTTGATCTCTGCGGGTTTCTATCCGCAGGGTGGGGCGAAACCTTAGCGAGGGTGGACTGTGGTGGAATGATGCACTGTAAAGGCCTTGTCACGTGCTCTAGACCACTTACCTACGGCAGTGAGTGGTGACACCGATGGATGCCAAACAAGCTAGATAACTCGTGTCGTGTGGGTAAAGCTGCATACCTCTACAAAGCGTAAAACTATTTGAATAGCCGTGTCCACGATCATGGACATGCTAGCAAAGCCACTCAAAGTTAGATGTTGGTTTTTGTTTCAAAAGGACTTTGTTAAACTGTCTTGGATCTCTATCCAATGGGTTTTGGGCGGGGAGCCTTGTGACAGGAGGGTATCCTTCATCACTTGTTGATGAATATTATCCAAACTGTAAAACTGGTTTTGGAAAATGAATTTTAGTTATTGTATAACTGCTTTGGAACTTAGTATTTGTATTTCAAAGAAACTTGGTTTTATGCAAATCAACCATATTAAGCCTTCCTTTGAGATATCCATGTATGCATGTCATTTTGTTATTTGACGGGTGTAACTTGCGAGCACAGTTGTTGTGCTCACTCTTGCTTGATAATATTATTGAGCAGGAAAAGAAAGCTTTGAGGAGGACTACGTGGTGGACCAAGAGGTCCTGGTCGACTAGGATGCGCCCTCCAGCCGATTGCCTGTGGTAAATCGGGTGGTCTGCTATTTTATCTTCCGCTGTATTTTATTTTGTTGGCTCTTAAGCCTCTCCTTTGTAATCAACTCCGTTGTTAATAAAGTTCACATTTGATGTTTGTTACCACTGTTGTATGCTGTGCGAGCTAGCCACTGATCCTTGGGACTAGTTCGGTTTGCACAGAGGACTTGGAGTCATTCCAAGTCTCACGATCTTCTTGGGTTTGGTCTCTCGACCACCCCTGGGACGGGTCGTGGCACTTGGGGTCACCCCGTGTCCCACGCCCGCCTCCGGACCTCTGGGTGGTCTTGAAGGACCTCCCAGGTGGTCTTGGGGATCTCTGGGTGGTCCTGAGGGACCTCCCAGGTCCAGTCATGACTGGGTCCGGTTGCGACCGAACTTGGAGACCTCCTGGTTCGGCCGTGACAGGACCTCCTGAGTCCTGTTGCGGCTAGGTCTAGAGACCTCCCGGTCGGGGCGTTACAGCGTCGTCGTGCGGGGAGAGCTCTCCCGCATGGAGCGCAAAACCTGCAGGACAAATAATGTTAATCTCTACAATATATCGACGATCACAAACCTGAAGAGAGGAAACGTACCTTCATCGTGGGCCATGCGCACAAAAGGGTCATACCCGCCGTACTGTCCATATGGGTCAGGGAAGAAAGGATACTGTCCTGGCGCTCTCGGGTAGGTGTCCTGGAATGACGACGGTGGTGGTGGCGGTGCGTACCCACGTGCCCACCCGGACCCTCTAGCCTACCAAAGCGCAGGCGGGGCACGTGAACGTGCCCCTCCTGAGCCTCCTGACTGGGCTATAGGATGTGTCGGCCTCGGCGTATGCACCGACGTGTCCACTTCCTAGACCGTCCTGCACGACATCAGGGTCACGGCATGCCTCGCCCCACTGTAGACCCGACGGACAAACTGCAGTAGTTTGTCGCGCGTCACCTCCACACCAATGCCGACCCTGTCCAGGATTGACCAGGAGTCTCTAGCCATCCCAACATATAGGGTACACGTCGGTCGGTGCTGGTACACGAGAGGGGGAGGGTCGACGACATGCACCAGCCTAGTGCGTGTCTACGGGGCGCACCAGCGAAGGTACTCATCGTACGCGCTGGGTTCGTACGGGCCGTTCTCCTGCACGCAATCCTCGTGGGCGTTCGCCCACTACGCCACCCACGGCTCCATCTTCGCCGACCATTGCGTCCTAGTGCCACCCCTCCTACTATGCCTACGAAACGTACCACTGCAATTAGAAGCCGTCGTAACAGAACTGGCAAAAACATATATGAACATGTGTTGTGTGTAACTCACGCGTGGGTCGAGTCAGGCACCCTCGTCCCGACGGGAACTAGAACAACCTGGCGGAGGCCGAATTGGCGCATCACCCTGTGCACTGTGTAGTCCTCGACGAACACGTCGAAGACGAGTTTCTTCTGCGTCTGCCAGTACGCCCAGTCGTGCCAGCACAGTGAGGACAGCCCCCCCCCCGGAGCATGGTCCTCCGTCTCCTGATCAGAGTACGGTTCCCAGCGCATGTCATCAGCGGTGAGGCGATCCAGCTGCTCCACGAAGTGCTCGTATGCACGTGTGACCTACACAAGTGCATATTGTGCCTGCGAGCTAGAACAGTGGTTATAAAGGCTGACTCATAATACGACTGAAGTAAAGATAGAAGGAAGTACGTACCCATCTACGGCACCAAAGGGACCCTACGGTCGGTTGGTCCACCGTGTCCCCATGGTACATGTATGCGCTGTATGGACTGGACTCTACCAACATGGGCCGTCCGAGAGAGAAGCGCTCGAACGACCATAGCTGCAGCAGGAGGGGGCAGCCTATGAGGATAGATGCCGGCTTCGTCCTGCAGCACGCATCGCACATGTCGCGGTACGTCGCGGCAAGTACGGCTGATCCCCAGCTGATCTGCAGCTCCTCGCTGTCGGCGATGGACCTCGCATACCCCACGAGGCGAGCGTCGACGGAGTCACCGTGGCTACTGGTAAATAGTACCCAGCAGAAGAGCCACAGCAAGTACGCCTCGAGGTGCCACGACACCTGGTTGGCGGTGGGCTGTGGGGCCATCCGCTCGACCTACGCACAAATGAATAACTGGTAAGCCCGTCATATGGCTAGGATAGTGCATCGCTAAACATGAAAAATAGGTAGCATACGTACCTGGAACTGTGAAATCCACCGCGGGGGTGGGCCATGTTGCTGTCGCTCCGAGAAGTCATAGTATGGTGGCGCGGCCTTCGTCGCAAGAACCCCTTAAAACCTACCCAGCAGGGCATCGCGCTAGTTGACAGGCGCGTCCGGCGGGAATGCAAGGGCTCCCACGATAGGTAGGCTGAGCAGCAACGCGACATCCTGCAGAGTAGGGGCCATCTCCCCGAATGAAAGGTGGAAGGTGTGCATCTCGGGCCGCCATCGGTCCATCAGGGCTGTCAGGAGCGACCAGTCGAATGGGAACTGTCATGACCGCTCTGGACCGGCCTAGACCTCCTCGTTGTCCTCGACTGGAGTGTTGTCCTCTTCGGTGGCCTCCACCATCCGCGCGAGAGGTATAAGACCAACATGGCTCAGCCTGCAAAGCACGAAGAGTGTTTTGGATAAAGTTGATAATCATGAAGGCATGTATGTGATTAATGACAAATCAAATTCATTGGATAAACAAAAAGGAAAATCCAAACAATCTCGTTTGGATATAAAGAACAAAAGAGGTATGCATTCTGCTTTGTATTCTTATACCATGTTGCATTCCTCGGATCCAAAATATAGATTGAACTTCACCAAAAGAATTAACCTAAATATGTGCATATGTTCTTACTCATGTATGCACACAAATAGGGGGAGTTCATTCTATGTTTTGAGGTTTCATTAGTATTGATCTATATTCCTGTTTCCACATATTTGGGATCTTTACTTTGAAACATATCATGTGAATATATTTAACTTGCGTAGTTAATATATTCATATGAGTATGTAAGACTTGTGTAGTCTAAGTATACCTATATGTGAGTATGACATAACTTGTGTAGTTAATATATTCATGTGTGTATATGAGACTTGTGTGCTCATATATCCTATGAGTATATACAACTTGTGTAGTGCCTATATACTCATACCAATCTACATTCAATTGAAGTGATTATCATCAATTACCAAAGAGGGAAAGATTGTAGTATCTTGTCCCACCATTATGAGTTGATGGTATGGCGTGGTAATTAATGATAATCATATTATAGAACTAACACTTTCCATGAGTTGGATGAATAGGTTGAGTTCTATAGTTGAAGACTTTAGAAGATTATCATGTGTTGATGATATTGAAGTTAAGAGCTTGGTGTAAAGGATGCATCATATGTTGATGTGTATCAAGTTCAAGAAGAGGAGATGATCATGAGTTGATCATCAAGTCAAATGAAGACTCATCATGTGTTGATGGAAGTCAAGTGAAGGATGTATCATGAGTTGATGCATATCAAGTCAAGAACCCGGAGTTGAAGAAAGGATGTGCGTCATCAAGCTTCAAGTGGTTGCGCAAGGCAAATGTATGACTAGCTAGGGCTAAGGATTTTTTTTTCCTAGTCTTTTACCGGTCTCGTGTTTGGTTGGGAGACTGGATTGCTAGTATAGGTTGCCGTACTATTAAGAGAGATCATTGACTAGTAGCTTGAGTTAGTCATGTGTTGATAGCTCACTATGTTTGCTCTAGCTCATCTTAACATGTTGCCAATATTTGCGAATGTGTTTTGCAAATAGTTGTGGCTCATGGATAATCCTTGTAGCATGTGACTTAAGTTTGCGAATGTGTTTTGCAAATGGTGTAAGTCCATGTACCTTATTCCTTGTAGTGTGATTCTATAAGTTGGCAAATGTGTTTTGCAACTTGTTGAGAATCTCATTTGAATCCTTGTTTGCATCGCGCGTCAATTTGGCAAATGTGTTTTGCAAATTGAGTTGAAGCGGAATGCAATTTGTGGCATTGATTCTAAAAGTTAGCAAATGTGTTTTGCAACTTATTGAGAGTCTTGTCTTTAACCTTGTGTGCATCTTGCATCAAATTAGCAAAATGTGTTGTTGCAAAATTGAGTTGTGGAAAAGTCAAAATGCACTTGTTGGCTGCTGGCGATCGGCCACAAGATATCGTGATCGACTGGCCAGCTTGTGGGCGATCGACCGGCGTTGTTGGTGTGGTCTGACCGGACCTCCGGGTCAGGAGACCCGGTCAGCTTTTTCCATAGATGTGCTTTTTCTGGTCCTTAGCCACTTTTTGTGGAGCGGTCTGACCGGCGTTTATGGGGTGGTCGGCCGGTGGGCCGTCTCGACCGACCATTAGTTGGCGGTCGGATCGATTTGTCGACTCAACGGCTAGTTTTATAGCCGTTGGAGCTAAGGGCGGTCAGACCGATTTTGTCCAGATTCTCTGGAATCTTTCCCCAACGGCTAGTTTTTATGTGTGGGCTATATAAAGCCACCTTGGCTGGTTGGGAGAGGTGGCTGGTGTGTGCTGGTGCTCCTAGACATTCATTTGAGCAAAGAGCAAGCCTCTCATTCTCTTTTGTGCATGTGTTGCACTTAGTGAGATTAGAGAGCAAACCCTAAGTGCATGTGTTGCCTTAGGTAGTGGATTTCGTATCCATTTGAGCTTAGACACTTGATTGGTTCAAGTAAGCGTTGGAGACTTGTTACTCTTGGTGTTTGCCGACACCTAGACAGCGTGGTGGCGTCGTTATACCAAAGTGAGCTTCTCAAAGAAGATTGTGAGAAGACCGGGCGGTTTGTGAGTGGTGTGGTGCTCGCCATCTCCGGAGTGGAGGAAAGAGCAACCCTAGTGGAGTGATGTGTTGGTTCGGTTTGGAACCGATCCAAGTGGTTGGACTTACCTCAGAGGCGGGTGCTCAATTCATAGAGCTGGTCCAATTAGTTTGAGCTTGCCTCAACGTGGATTAGGGGAGACCGGCAAGTCTCCGATCACCATGGGAAAACATCGCCATGTCATTGTGGTTTGATTACTTGTGCTTTACATTGTGAAATTTACATTACTTGTATTTAAATTGCTTAATTGTATGTGTATGATTGCTATCATTTATACAGTCTCATATTGTTGGTGCACTTAGTTGAACCTAGTTGATTTAGGCTTTAATTGTGCAAAACCGTATTTGTATTAGCTTCCGCATTAGAAATTGGTTTTAGCCAAAGAAGTTTTAAAACGCCTATTCACCCCCTCTAGTCGGTCTCCTCGATCTTACACCGTTATAATTTGGACACACCACAATCGACAGTGTAGCTTTTTCTCCTTTCCCGATTAACATTAACGTGGTAATCTATAGCCACTAAGGACGAATGTGGTGCTTTCTTTATCGTTTTAATAATACTCCCTCCGTTCTTAAATACATGATGTTTGATCAAGCGTGCAGTCAAACTTATATAACTTTAACCATTACTTTTCATATGATTTTGTTAGTAAAAAATTACAAAAATATTATATTATAAAAATATTTATCATGACAAATCTAATGATACTATTCACTCATGATCAATCTAAATAGTTTTTCATATATTATTAGTCAAAGTTAGATAAGTTTGACTGCACATTTAGTTAAACGTCATATATTTAAGAACGGAGGGAGTACATAATAGATAGATATCACGGCAGGCTTAATATACTGCTATATTTAATTACCGGCTCAAACCGTCGCGTACACACGATCGAAGGATGATTCCATTTCATTAGGGCATATACAATGGTATAGACAACGGGTGTCTATATCAGCCATCCATATCACCTATAGACAACACTAAAGACGGCTCATATAATAAGTTGTCTGTTAAGTTGTCTATATGAGATCCTACATTGTTTTAGTTTTTGCTTGGAAAAAATATTTGTTATAGACAACAACTCATACAATGGTGTTTTGTGTTGTCTATAAGGATTTTATAGACTGTCTGTTGCATGCTAGACGGCTTCATTCTCTCTCCTTGTTCTCTCTCATCCACGTCATTAAAAATCTTACATGGTAAAGATTACAGACTGCTGATATCACTCATTGTACATGCCCTTATTGATTGCAATGCTGTATATGGCTTGACTAGTATAACCGGAAAGTCCATTGGTCAAGCTGCATGGCCCATGACAACGGCCATCAGCCATGTTACCGGCTTACCGACGTGCACGCTTACGATTTACGATCGACGAACCAACCAGCTGTTGCGCCATTGTGTGTATATATAAACGATCCCTCCATGTAGGAACTCACTCATCACTTGCTGTAAGTTAACCCACAGCTATTTACCTGCCAATATACTTCCTCCATTGTGGCAACCCACAGCTAGCTAGCTGCCAATATACTTCCTCCATTGTGACAACCCATCACGATCCAGTGCTGCTGCTGCTGCTGCAACAAACCAGCTCGTAGTAGCGGTGTGTCCGCTTCCCCCTTCAGCTAGCGCATACACCAACAAGCAACAACTACGCCGCCGTACCGCCGCCAGTTCCATGCCTGCCCAACCAGGCGTCGGCACTGCTTCGGCTGAAACGGTCTTTCTCCACCACCACCGAGTCCATCACCACCTTTCTGTCGTGGAGGGCCGGCACGAGCTGCTGCAGTTGGCAAGGTGTCCGCTGCGGCGAAGAAAACGGCCGCGCTACCTTCCCTGGACCTGGGTGAGTGTGGATTGAAGAGCGGTGACCTCGACCCTGCACTCTTCAGCCTAACCTCCCTCGAGTATCTCAGCCTCGCCTACAACGACTTCAACGGGTCCCAGATCCCATCCACTGGAGTCTTTGGACTTGTCCTCAAATGAGCTTTCAGGAGAGATCCACAAGAGTTAGCATCTCTTGACTTCCTTTCGACATCGAACCTATCCTGCAACAAGCTGGAAGGAAGAATACCAGAATCACCTCAATTCTTGACATTCTCCAATGGTTCGTTTTTGGGAAACGGTGGTTTGCGCGGGCCTCCGTTGTCGAAAGAACGCATCAACTAACAACGGCGAATGCGGTGACGCATCCTTGGAAGAAGAAATCGGCAGGCATTACGCTATTCCTCTTTTCTGGGCTGGGGTTCGCAATTGTAATTGTAATGACATGGGGGGGACTCTGCTTTAGTGAGACATCAGGCGAGAGCTTTTACGTATTCGAAGTTGGAACACAATTTTCTCTACTGCCTATTCCCGGGAGATTTATCCTGCAGCAGCTCCCTCATTGTAGTCGTTGTGTTGTCGTTTATTTTCGTTCCTATGGGAGTTGGTGGTATATTTACTGGAGGATGGTAATCTTTGCCGGTTGACGGCGGAGTTTGTATCTTTTTACCTATCAATAAAATGATACGCAGAGCTCCTGCGTATTTTGAAAGAAAGAAAGAAACAATTTTCTGTATGAATACCACTTGTCAGTACTCTTCAAAATGTCTCTATATCAGTAACTGAGTCTATTTTTTCATCGATGCCATTTTTTCAGGCGACGCAACTGATGCCTTACGTTGAACCATGTCATTTCAGCAGTGCTTGTAGGCATCTGTATCAGTCAAGAAATTGTTTTCCAAGATCCCAAGACAGGCTTCATGGTCAACAGGGTTAAGAGAACTTGGAACATTTTTTAAGCAGTTGTAGTAAATATATGTCGGTTAGCTTGTTCCAGGAAAAGAAAACGAAAAAAACTTGGGGCAAGACTCAACTGCACGTGTACACCTAAATGAGACGTGCTCCCACTATTCTGAAAGTTGTGTGGTCGATTTGATTGTACACACACTCACGCCCGTCACGGCCCATGAAGATGATTTGCGAGACTGCGAGAGCACAGATGCAGTCAATATCTCCTTTTGCACAAATCTTATGCACATAAGGTTGTCAAGATCGTGATTCTAGTAGCCTCGTAGCTACAGAATCAGGATCATAGGATCAAGCTAGGATGGCAGCTAGAAAATCGTGATCCTGGAGGTTGTAAGATCTAAAGCATTATTTTCCATGGTACTACCACCTTGCTGCAGCATGCGAAAACCGCCGCACGATAAGGCTGGTGAGTAAAAATGACCTATGACTGCTCGTAAAAAACACGCAGAGCTCAGAGTGAAAAACAGAGAGACGACAGACGAACCTGCCAACGTTTCGATCAGGAACTTGTACATGTGAATATGTGATACATGATGGATTACAAAGATCCTACATTACAAGTTCCTTCTGAATGCCTCATTCTACCAATCAAGAATCCTCCAGCCCTGTTTTCCCTGCTTTCAGAAATCACTTGTATGCGGAGATTATCAGCATCACGGAGAGGGTAATAATAGTCACGATTGTGAAGATGGCTGCCTGCACGTACCAAACAAACTGAAACATCAGGAAGAAATTTCACTGTAACCAGCCTATTCGAGCAAGTTGACGAGGAAAAAAAAATGTGCATAACCGCGTAGAGTTGCTGGCATGTCCAGTATTTAGTAATCTAGCTTTGGAGTTTCCTTGCATAATCTAAACAACAAAACGGAAACAGCCAAACACAGCCTACAAATGTGGCTCCTTTAGGACATATATGGGCCTTCAGATAAAATAGGGGAGAGCAAACGGGATTGAGACCCAGCTTCACTACAAAACCAAACAACTTGCGATTTTGTGGTTCAATACATCACAAAACCATCAAAATACCCCTGAACAAAAATTTGAAATCACCACATCTGCTATCAGGGAGTGTGATGTTTTAGACATGAACAACTGACTTTCTAGTTTCTACAGGAAAAACACTTTTGCTTCCTGTAGCTAGATATGGCTTATCTATTATACTAGTGTGTGTCTACTAATTATTTTCAAGCTGAAGTAACTATGGCAACATGTTCAGGGTTTATTGTGAAAGGAAGACTAACCGCAACAGCAGAGGCAGCAAGACCCGGGCGCTCTCGGGGATCCCTATTGTAGTACTCGCAGAAGTAAAGTGTCGCTGCATAGTACCAAGTCAATGGACACAGGAAACCTAAAAGAAAACTGCAACACAAACATGTTTGATACTGCCAGATGCAGAATTTTGAAATTTGAACTGATGTTGATGTGGGCGGTAAAGGATTCTTACGAGGACCATCCTATTCCGCAACCAAAGCAAGGAAGCCGTCTCTCAAACATTGCCAACCGTGGGTTTTCTTCATCTCTGAGTAGTGTGTACTTGCCAAGACACTCCTGACAATGGCAAAATTGATCCGAGCTTGCTGTACAATGGTAAGTATGAATTAGATTAAGCTGGTAGAAGTAATCTTTTTAGAAAACTACGATAATGCACACTGCACTCATGCTAAAACCCTAATTAAAGGTAAACAATAACTTGGAATTACAGTTAGTTTTTATCATGCTGATGTTTATACTTTTATACACTACAAGTATGCCAGCATCCTGTAATCAAGTGTTACTGGGAAACAGATTTTCACAATGGCAGACTAAGGATTCTGTGCTTGGCGTAGCAGTTGTAAACAAATTTCTACATATGTTAAGAGATCTAGTGGCAAAGGAAAAGTTAAGTTTAACTCAAAAGATAAGACATAAAGTTGGAAAAGCAGTTACCTTCTCCCATTTATTCGAGAGCTGTTCAGCAAAGAAGCAGCCAGTAACCTTAACACCAATAACTGCCTTGAAGATTCCTCCTTGCCGTAATTAACTCAACAAGTTCGGTCCCAAGAATTAGTCATAACAGCAAGCAGCTCGGCACATCAATCATGCAAGTTTGCCAGAATGGTCATGTTACTGCACCAACAGCAAAGATATATATAAGATCTTCTGTTCAAACACAAGTCTAGTTGATAGGAACAAATGCTGTGAGCAATAGCAAGAACTCCATCAGAACAGACAGAATAGTAATCAGCAGGTGCCATGTTTAAATTTCCAAACATTAGCATACAAAAGATTAACAAGACATGAACAACTAAATATACAAGACTATCTAGAGTCAGTGGTGTCACCTACTATCATATAACATGAGAATCAGTACTCCAAAATACAACATATCATGTGAACACCTCATAGAAACATATGCTTTCCCTGACTTGATAAGATAGGCCGGTTCAGATTCAAGTCCTGTACCATTGCATGGCCAGAACACAATCAGGCAGCATTTCCACTAATTACACTGTAACTAGTAGTTTTGGCCAAGATGACGAATAGATGTCAGACTACATTCAAGTGTTAGATATTATAAGAGGGAGGAATACATGATGCCTCATGTGCTAGTCTTCATCAGAATAAAGAGTTAAACTACAAATCCACCATGTTCTCCATGCAAGACATGCCAAATTCGCCCCCCGTGAGCTTGAATATCGTGATCCAAATACAGAAGCCGAACAGGAAAAAAGAATCTCTACCAATACTTCATAGTTAAGAAGCAAGACACGGTGACGCACTCACTTCCCTGTTCTGTCCTCAGATTGCAGAAACACTATATCAAGAACAACCTAATCTGGAGCCTTTCAGCAGCAAATTTTGGTCCTCGCGGTACTCCCTCAGATAACTTGAGTCAGTAATTTCATCGAACGCACTGAGCTCATGCTCATCATCCTTACTACTCAGCTCCATCGCATTGGGGGTATGAACAAAGAACTGCCCATCCGACCTAAAACCCACCTACCCGCAAAAGGAAGCCCTTGAGATTCGATCATTCGACCCACCACACCAAGATCACTAACTCCAAACCCACATCCCCCAATCTAACCAAGCTCCGCACAAGAAAACAACCAGGAACTAGAACGATCTGAGGACGCTTACCGACCGCCCCCCCCCCCCCAACCAACAAAGATCCGAGAAACTCACCCCCCGTAAAAGGCAAGCAACAAAATTACCATATACTGGAGAGGAACGAAGCTACGAACACTTACCAGAACAAGAATCTGAAGCATACGCCGCCGCCGATCGAAACAAAGAAAAAAAAATTAAGATTTGTGGGAGTATGTGTTTCTTGGATGCCCAGCCATCCTTGTGCTGGGGTTCGATTGAGTGGAAGCAACTGGAAAAAAACGCGAGGGCTTTTTGTCCGCTTGTTTCCGCTCCCGTGGAGTCGAGATCAGACAGTTCAGACCATGAAGAAGGAAAAGCCTTTAAATTTGGGACAATTCAGTGGATGGATGGGGGTTGCTGGCTTCCTCCCCTCCGCAATTTTTTACTTGCTTGTTTGCTTCCCTTCCAAGGAGAGGTTTCGCCGATTTCCTTTTGTTTATTTCCCCTCCCTTTTTCCTCTTCGAGAATACTTCTCGCTTTTTATGTCTGAGACTTTTTGCTTTTGCAAATTGAACTCTTTTTATTATTTAATCTATTTTTTAAAATTATTGTAAAAATGGTCTCTTTCAAACTTTATTTTCAATTTTGATCCTTTGGTCACGTTACAACACGCAAAAACACGTTATCACGTTACAAATCTTGACGTGGCAAACGAGTGTTGACACGTCACTCCTCTTGGTGTGACATAACTTAGTCAAAAAACAGACGCATTCAAAGGGGTCAGTGGCGTGACCGCATGACAGCACAGTTTAGTCACGCCACAGTCAGTGACGTGACAGAATAGTTTGCTCACGTCACGGGTTATGGCGTGACCAAAGAAGTCAAAATTAGAAATAAAGTTAAGAATATACTATCTTTAAAATATTTTTTATAAAAAATAAAAAATGCTCTTGCAAATCCCCTTCCTCTTTTCCTTTTCTTTTTATTGTCTACTGTGTGATTTGGGCATGCTTCATCTTGTCCGTACATTGTACAAGCCTCCGGATAAGGTTGTTGTTTCTCTCCTTTTTCTTAAAGTTTTGTGTTTACCTTGTCGACGTCAAATTCGGATGCGTAAACGAGTTCGATTCAGGTGCAGAAACTGGATAATTTCCTACTGTGCATGGTCGAATTCTAACACTGTCACAGTCGAATTCTAACACTGTAGCAGGAACCGAGAGAGGGGCAGATTACTGTTCCAGCTATACCTCACTGCAGCCGATCCCAATCGCTCGATCGATATCAGGAAAAGATTATACAGGGTTTTAGTTGAACGTTTTACCGTCTCTCTACTCAACTCATTAGGCAATAATAACCTTGGAGAGATCGATACCAACTGAACTAAAAATTACTGGAATAATTGATTATTTGCTACTGCAAAAGGGTGAATTTTATGATTTGTCACTGTATGTGAGTATGATATATGGGTCCTGTGACGACATGTCGTACTCACATAGTGGCAAATAATCAATTACGCATGTTTAGTAGTGGCAAATAATTGAATCTCCCAAAATTACTATGTAGCCATGAGGGCCATGAGAACACTTCAAAAATTCTAATATGCGAAATGGATTTTTTTTAATATGTCATTTTATTAAAATAACAAAAAAAATGTTGTTTCAAAAAATTACATGAATATTACCCCAAATGAATTGGCGAGCGACAGAAACCTGTCGGCCAAATAAACATGTCAGCAAAATGAATCGACGACAGGAGCCTGTCGGTTAAATAATCGATGTCGCCAATTCATTTAGCAACAGATCTTCTAACACCAATTAATGTGCCTCCGATTTTGGTCGCTGTCCAAGTTACCCGTTGAGAGGGATTAGACCTATTCAAACATCAAATCGGTAGGGCTTGGCCGAGCACGAATTGAATGGCGAGCCGACCCTTGCTGCCCGACATAAACCAAGCTTGAGGCCCGACAGAGCCCAAAAAATCATATTTTCCTATTTTTCGATTAAAAATATTTTTCCCAAATAAACTATTGTTTTCAATTATTTTCCTTAAAAAAGTTTTAAAATTGTTTATTTAAAAAAAAATTGTCGGGTTTTGGGCTAGAAATCAAGTGTCGTGCCTTGTTCGACATCAAGCTCGACCTGACTCGAGCCCCAAAAATCGGGCCGGGTCAGCTGTAAGATCGAGGAGGCCGACTAGAGGGGGGGTGAATAGGCGTTTTAAAAACTTCTTTGGCTAAAACCGATTTCTAATACGGAAGCTAATACAAATACGGTTTTGCACAATTAAAGCCTAAATCAACTAGGTTCACCTAAGTGCACCAACAATACAAGTCTAATGATAAGAGTAACAATTAAACATATGACTTGTAATCAATTCAATTAGCAATATGAATAGCACAAAGCAAGTAAGCATTCATACACAATAAATAAGCAATTTAATACACGGAATATAAATTGCAATATGTAAATCACAAGAATGCAAACCACAATTGACACGGCGATGTTTCTGCAGTGGTGATCGGAGACTTGCTTGTCTCCCTAATCCACGTTGAGGTAAGCCCAAACTAATTGGACCGGCTCCACTAATTAAGCCAAACACCTCGATTCCACTAGTGGTAGCTCTTTCCGCCGGGTAGGTGAGCTCCAACCTTCACAACACGCCGCCTTCTCACAAGCTTCTTGAGAAGATCACCGGTCCACGACGCCCACGCCGTCTAGGTGTCGGCAAACACCAAGAGTAATAAGCCAAGCCCTTGCTTGACTCTCACCACGCAACGAATGCACAAGCTCAAGTGGATCTGAAATCCACCTCTAGATGCAACACATGCAACTAGAGACCTCTCTCCTTGCTCACAAGGTGCAACACATGCACAATGGAGGAGAAGCTCACACTAGCTCAAGAGAGTGAAATGGGATGCCAAAGGTTGCCCTCCAACCGGTCAAGGTGAGTATTTATAGCCCACACACAAAAACTAGCCGTTGGAGGAGAATCTGCTGAAAATCGGGGAAACCCGGTCGGATCATGAGCATAGGGCGGTCGGTCCAGGCCCTCTGAACGGCTATAAAATAGCCGTTAGATGCAATTCCTGGTCGGTCCGCCCTCACAGGTCCGGACCGACGGACCTCTCCATCCGGGCCTTCCGGGTGCAAGAAAACCGAAAAATACGCCCTCTGGAAAATGTTGACCGGCCTTACAAGGGCGGTCAGTCCCAGCATGTGGGCGGTCGGTCCATGAGCATGTGGGCGGTCATCCGGCCTGGATTTCAGCACAGAGACACTCGGAAAACGGTCATAACTTTTGACTCGATGTCGGAATTGAGTGATCTTAGACTCTATGGAAAGATTATTCAGAGGGCTACACAACCCTCCTATTTGATTTGATCTCAAACACATTTTATCAAATCAAAAAGCACAACTCCAAGAGCCACTACCATGGTCTAAGTCCAAAGAATTAGCAACAAGCAATCTTAGACCATGCCAAGGGAAAATGCATGAAACCCAACAATTTGCAAAACACATTTGCAAACTTAGATCATGCCACAAAGAGTAGGTACATGGACTTCAACCATTTGCAAAACACATTTGCAAAGTATAGTCACATGCTACAAGGATTAAATGCATGAGCCTCGACTATTTGCAAAACACATTCGCAAATAATAGCATCATGCCACGGAGAGCTAGAGCAAGCAAGATTGAGCAATCAACACATGATAAGACTCAAGCTACTAGACAAGACCCCTCTTAATAGTACGGCAAACCTATACTAGCAATCCGGTCTCCCAACCAAACACCGAGACCGGTAAGAGACTAGGAACACATCCTTAGCCCTAGCTAGTCATACCTTTGCCTTGAGCAACCACTTGAAGCTTGATGACGCACATCCTCACTTCAAGTTCGGGTTCTTGACTTGAATGCTCATCAACACATGATGAGTTCTTCACTTGACCTTTATCAACACATGATGAAGCTTCGCTTCGGGATCTTGACTTGACGCTCATCAAACACATGATGACATCCTCCATCCCGAGTCTTGATATGCATCAACACATGATGCACCCTTTACTTGACTCCCATCAACACATGATGGGTCTTCTTTTGACTTGATGATCAACTCATGATCATCTCCTCTTCTTGAACTTGATACACATCAACACATGATGATTTCCTTCATCCCAAGTCTTGACTTGATGATAATCAACTCATGATGTCATCCAAAGTCTCCATCCTCATGGAACACAACCTATTCATCCAACTCATGGAAAATGTTAGTTCCACAATGTGATTGTCATTAATTACCACAACATACCATTAACTCATAATGGTGGGACAAGATACCACAATCTTTCCTCTTTGGTAATTGATGACAACCACTTCAATTACAAATAATTGAATGTAGATTGGTATGAGTATATATGAACTACACAAGTTGTATATACTCAAAGGATATATGAGCATGTATGAGCTACACAAGTCTCATATATTCATATGAATATATTAACTACACAAGTTATATATACTTAAGGATATGTTTCAAAGTAAAGATCCTTAATATATGTGGAAACGGGAATATGGATCAATACTAATGAAACCACAAAACATAGTGTGAACTCCCCCTAAATGTGTGCATACACAAATGTGTAATAAGAACATATGCACATATTCAAGTTAGACTTTTGGTGGAATTCATCCTATATTTTGGATCCGAGGAATGCAACAATATATAGAAATATAATGTAGAATGCATACCTCTTCGATTTTCACCTTTATATCCAATTTGTATATCCAATTTGAGACTAAGCAATAGGTATATCAATAAACATGTTAGTCTCACAATTAGATTTATCAGAATGAATGCATACCTATTTGGATTTTTCCTTTTATATCCAAGCTGAGACTAAACAATAGATATATCAATAAGAGTGTTAGTCTCAAAAATAGATTTGTCATTAATAACCAAAACTCCATTAACACATAATGGCGGGTCTAGATTCTTCATCAGCCTGGGCTAACCATGCCCGACTGCCAATGAACATGTCTAAGAGGGACAAAGGCCAGGTTACTAGGTCACACAATAAAGGAATAAAACAAGACATGTTTATGCTTGTCAACAACTATAGTCTAGCAGATGCATGTACCTCGTGGCTGAGGTTTTTTTTTTTTTGAAACAGGAAATAATCTCAACTTTTATAGAAAGCTAATATTCAATATTACAAACTAAGAGATCCAAACAAAAAGGCTGGGGAAACCAGCTTTTACATGAGGAGAACTGTCAGTACAAACACAGATTGAGATCGCTAGTAAACACAAGGAACAATCTACAGACCCAATAGTTCACAAAAATCATCAACTCTATTCTTTCTCAGAATTGCGAAAGTCTTTCAACCACCCTTCAAACGAACTCAAAAGTCTTTCTAGCTTCTGCCCCTCCTCCTTTTTGAGTAGAGTTTGCCACCGCTGCATACAAGACAAAAACTGAAATACAACTTCAATTGGATTGTTAGGTAAAATCTTCTCAATTACCCATTTATTTTTTGTTTTCCAAAGCGTCCAGGCAAAGGCTGCAAAACTAAACAATCCAATATGAGAGTCAATAGCACCCCAATTATCAAGCCAACAAATGTGAAAATCTTCAAGATTATTCTGACATCTCATCCAATCAAAAGCCTCCTTGATACAAGACCAAACAAATTTAGCAATAACGAAATGAAAGAAAACATGATTTGCATCTTCTTCCACCCCACAAAGAATACATTTGGTGTCCCCTTTCCAATTACGAATTTTAAGTTGGTTAGCTGTCGGAATCCTATTGCGATAGGTTTGCCAAAGGAAAATTTCCACTTTAAGCGGAATCTTACTTGTCCACAGTTTCTTCATTCTTCTATCAATAACACTACCAAAGCTAAGTTGTTTATATAAAGAGTTCACTGAAAACTTACCTTTCTTATCAAAACACCAAATCATCTTGTCATTATCCCTATTAAGATCCAACCCTTCTAACATTTCTTTCAAGAGCTTCCACTGGCCAGCAGCTTCAAGACCAAGATTCCTAACAAACTGGATAGTCCACACCCCTCTAACAAGGCAATCGGCTAATTTAGCATTAGGATCTAAGCAGATATTATAAAGCTGAGGAAAAATAATTTTCAAAGGACAATTATCTATCCAAATGTCATGCCAAAAAGAGATAATTCTCTCATTCCCAACCTGAAAAGAAACACCCCAGTTAAACAGATGTTTAACCTTGTGAATAGAATTCCAAAACTGAGAATTTTTACCTACACGAAACTCTCTAAAATCACCCCCAAGAAAGTATTTAGCTCGAAGAATCTTATACCAAGTTTCATCCACAGCATTATTTAATCTCTAGAACCACTTGCAAAGAAGGCAATTATTCAACACTCTAGTATTAATCACCCCTAAGCCACCAAAATCCTTAGGTCTACAAAGTGTCTTCCAATTAATCATATGATATTTGAATTTGCCGCTTGTCCCTCTCCAGAAAAACCTTGATCTGATAGAGTCCATCTTCTTATAAGTTTCCTCATTCAACTTTTAAAAACCCATAGTATATATAGGCTGACTACTAAGACAACTATTAGCCAAAACAAGACGACCCATGGAAGAAAGCAGATTATTTTTCCAACAGTCCAATCTTCTCTCCATCTTGTTGATAATTCTCCCTGCTACCTTGGCATGCAAGATCCTGTCTCCAATATCGAAACCCAAGTAAGTCAAAGGAAGCTCCCCAATTTGCAATTAAAGTTATTAGCAACGCTAATAGCTTCCTCATTGTGCACCCCTAACATAAACACCTCGCTCTTGTGATAGTTAATTTTTAGTCCCGACATCCATTCAAAACAACACAGCAAGAATTTGAGATTCAGAATATATTCTTCTTCACACTCAATCATCAAAACGGTATCATCCACATATTGAAGTAAAGCAACGCCCCCTGGAATCAAATGAGATATCACCCCTTTGAGAAGATCTCTCTCTTGAGCTTTGTTAATAATGCCAGCTAAAGCATCTGCTGCAAGGTTAAACAAAAGAGGGGACAATGGGTCGCCCTACCTCAAACCTTTATGGGTGGTAAAATAAGGTCCTACTATGCCATTAATATTTATGCTCACTTTGCCCCCCTTGACTGATCTCATCACCCAATCCATCCATTGAACAGAAAAACCTTTACCTTTCATCACATCTTCTAAAAAATCCCATTGAATCTTGTCATAGGCTTTCTCAAAGTCCAATTTCAGAATCACACCTCTCCTCTTAGAAGTCCACAATTCATGCAAAATCTCATGCAAGGAAACCACCCCATCTAGAATATTTCTATTCTTAATGAAAGCAGTCTGGCTCTTACTGATCATATTGTTAGCAATTCTGCCCAACCTGATTGCTAAAAGTTTAGTAATAATTTCGAAGCTCACGTTGATCAAACAAATAGGTCTAAATTGAGTAATGAAGGCTGCATCTTTGATCTTAGGAATCAATATGATTACCCCGTAATTCAACCTTTGGAGGTCCAGCTTACCTTGGAAGAAGTCTACAACCAACTCCATGAAAAAATTCTTCAGAACCTCCCAAAAACTTTTATAATAATAGGTAGGGAACCCATCTGGTCCCGAGGCTGAATCAGCAGGCACCTCCTTAATGACATTCCAAACCTCTTGATCCGAAAAAGGTTGAATAAGAAAGTCATTATCCTCCTTAGAAATTTTGTTGTTTGTGTCCCAGAAATCACTGACTAACCGAACCTTCTGCCTTAATTCCTTCCCAAACAAACCTTTATAATATTGGTAAATATGATCCCTGATAATGCTTTCGTCAGTTAGTTGATCCTCACCAGCCCCCAGACTAAGAATAAGATTCTTCCTTCTACGCCCATTGGCGCAATTATGAAAGAATCTGGTATTGGCATCTCCTTGAAGAATCCATTTTACATTACCCCTTTGCTGCCAAAACTTCTCCTCCATCTCATAGATTTTCTCTAACTCCCTCTGCTTTATATCCACAACTCCAATCATCAGCAGTTAAACTCTTCAATTCATTGTTCAAATCTAAATGATTAATGTAATCCAAAATAACATCCTTATCTCTTCTGCACTGACCACTCAAGTTAGCACCCCAACCCTAGTGTTCGGTCCAATGTCCCCCTAGGATTTTTTTTCTGCTCTTCCTCTTTGCCAGCAATCCCCTTTTCTTCCCATGAAGAACTTGATCTGTTTTGTTTAGGCCGAGAATATCCCCCTCTGCCACCGAAACCACCTCTAAAAGCATCTCTAGAAAAATCATCCCTGCGAATCCCCCCTTCCCTACTCAAATGCTATTACGAGAATCCCCAATCCCGCCTTTGGAATGAGATTGAAAAGCGGTATCATGCCCCTCAATCATGCGCAAATCCGAATGAAATCGATTTGAAGCATGTTGAGTCAAGTGCAAACCTACCTTTGGGAATCCCCCCTGCGGATGCTCCTGGAACCTTCTCTTTTGCTCTTTCTCTCTTCTCAGACATTCTTGAAGCTCATCTTCCGCCAACATGTCGTCATCTTCCATCCAATCCTCAGGAACATTGTGTTTCCCTCCGCTCCATTGATGAGATTCACCCCCCAGTCGGCGAGGAAATCATCCTCGACCGCGATCCATAACCCCTTCTCGAACCACAGCTGCAAAGGAGCGAAGTAGTGGCTCTGGTTCACCAACCCGCCGCACTACTCTAGCTCCTAACCTGAATCGCCGGATTTCCCCTCTCCTGGCAAGGAAACCTAACTCTCCCACAGTGGAGTTTCGAGGAATCCAACACCAAGAGGATGTCGGCGCCCCGCGCTAGGAATGAGAAAAAAGGTCAACCAAATTGGTACCAAATTTATGGGCCGGCCTATCACTGTTGCAGCTATGACGATACGGCCCATGGCGATCGAGTAAACCCTTTGCCACTCCGTCAATGTCTCCAACCAACCGATCCACAGACGAACGAGAAACTTGTCTCGCGTTGCCCGTGAAGAGGCCATGAGCGCGTCGCGAGAGGTTTTTTCCGCTGTATCCTTTGCTTGTAGCAGATAGCATTTACCCGCACCCTCGTGGCTGAGATATGTTATTGGTTCATGTGGGTCACCTGACTTCTTCGGATATTGATATCTTTTCCGATCATTTTTTAGGCTTCATTTCAAGAGCATTTGGATGCGGAATGATGTGCAGATCTCCTCCGTGTTCTCAACAAGAAAAAAAAAATAGCGTTTGCATGGTTTATTCTTTGCGGCTACATGGGCCGAGGGACGCGTTGTTGGGCTCGTTCCCTTATCTTATGGGCTGTGATATTTGCTTCACAGGCTATTGTTTCAACCATTAGCAAAAAGGCCAGAGGCAAGTTATTTCAACTCTTGAATTCTCTTGGACCGTCCCGTGTGGAAGGCGGTAAGGTAATTCCACACAGATTCTAACAGAACTATATGTTTCTTGAAAAATTCTATGTTCTAAACAAGCTTTAGGATTCCAAAACTGAGTTGAACGCTGAAAATTGAGATTGTCGGTGACCTTAAGATGCATTATTTTGATTCTTTAATCTCCTGCTACGGTCATTAGATCAACTGGCGAAGACGCTCATTGTCTGCACGACTGCACATGGAGATGAAGGCTTCGTATTATGATTTATTACTTCCGTTACCAACTACTAAACACTGAAGCAAAGAATATCATTTCAGTATTATGCTTAGATAGCGAGAACGACGAACAATGTGAAAAAAAAATATAAACCAGACTACTTTATTTAACCTAGCTCTCAAACTCTGCTACCTAAAACAATCTAAAACTTAAGCATAAACAACTCTACTTTTCCTGACCTTAAAAAAGGGGGAAATTACATAACTTCATGCCAAACTAAACAAGAAAGTCAAATTAAACCTCCAAACCATAACATTACCCCACTACAACTCTAAAACTACTTCCAACTTCATGCACGTATCATGAGACACTTCTAATCTTCTGTAATTTAACCTTGCACAAGGCAAAAATACTAGACCAAGAATTAAAAAAAAAATCCTAATGACAAGATGCAAAACTTCACAGCTCCAAAGCAATCGATTGCCTGCTTCTTCTCTTCCATATCATTCATGTCCTCTTGACACAATCTTGTATTTGCCACTCAGTTGTTGCTGCACAAACAAATACACAAATCCAATCAAAAGTTTCATCAAATCACATTGCTGAATTTAGTTTCTACATCACAACTAATGTACTACTACAGGATAGTGACAATGCAAGATTTTACCTTCTCCCAGAGCTTGCTGTGCTCCCAGCAGAAGCCGGCGACGACGGCGCCACCCTTCGCTTCGCGGTACTCAATGCACAGACCGCCTTTGAGGCCGCAGGAGACGTGGAACCCGAGCCCGCACTTGGGCTGGGAGCACTCCAGCGCGCACCCCCTGCTGCTCTCGCAGATGTAGCATTCTTTGGTGAACCGGTGGCCGGGCACGCGGGAGCAGTCGATGCCGTCGCGGCCGTCGGGGTCCCGGAAGAACACCTCCGGCACGAGCAGCGCGCACGAGATGTGCGCCCACCGCCCGTCCGTGGTGCGCTTCATCGCGCCGCCTTTCCCCGGGCAGAGGCAGCAGCCTGGGCGGGCCGGCTTGCCCTTGGCGGAGCAGAGCGAGCAGAACCAGTCGCCGTCGGGGATGGACTGGGCCAGCGGGTTGCCGTAGCAGGAGGCGTGCACCATGAGGTCGCACCCGTCGCAGAACACGATGGGGTCCGACGGGTCGCCGTCGGTGCTCCCGCACACCGCGCAGTGCACGCCGTCGTCCTCCTCTTCCACGGCTTCTTGCTTTCGTTCTCGCGCCACTTCTTTAGCTTCCTTCCTAGACTCTTCTTCACGTGCTAATTTTGTAGGATCAATCGCTTCCTCGGCTTTCTTGAACACTTCAACTTGAACTTCAGGCTGTTTGCCATTGACAACGTTGCAGGATATCTTGCACTCTAGATCTTTGGCTCGTTTTGCAGCGTTTGCTCCGAGAGATTTCATGGACACTTGCTCCTTGACTTCTTTAGGCTTAATGGGCTTGTCGGACATCTTGGACGCTTCAGCTCTCGCATAATCTCCGACACCATTCACCACTCTAGGATTGGTGGCGCCTTGAGGCCTGGCTTCTTTGACGGTGGCGACGCGAGCCCCATCTGACTCAATTGATGGAGATGGCGACGGCGGGATAAACGGCGGCATCACGCGTTTATTGGCCGGTAGGGAAACCGGGACCGAAGCGGCATTGTCCTCCGGGGGCGGCGGCGCCTGGACGCGCTTCTTGGCCGGGATGCAGTGAGAAGCGGCGGCGTCTTCCGGCGGTGGCGCAAGGGCGTGGACGCGCTTCTTAGCCGGGACGCAGGCAGAGGCATCCGTGTCCGGCGGCGGCCCGCACACGCGCTTCTTGGCCGGAAGGCACGCCGGCACGATGGCATCCAGCGGTGGCGCATACGCGCGCTTCTTGGCCGGGAGGCACACCAGTACGGTGCCCTCCGCCGCCGCCGGCAGCGCATACGCGCGCTTCTTCGCCGGGAGGCAAAAGGAGACGGGCGGGAACACGCGCTTCTTGGCGGGCAGCGGCAGGCACGGAGTGGATCCAAAGTGGGAGCTCGCATACTTGAACCGCTTGGAAGGCGGCAAATCACGGATGCCACAGCCACCGCTCGCAACGGCGTTCTCGGCGATCTCCATGTGCTGGACGGCGAGATACACGAACTCAAGATTGGAGGAGATTTGGCGAGAGGAGGTTCGGGGGCGCGCGATTTGGGAGCGGATGGGAGGGAAGAAGGGTTTAAAGATCGCGCTGAGACGAAAAAATTTCGGGGTTGGAGGGATAGCGCGGAAGATTTCGAGGAGCTTTTGGCTGGTGCCTCCGTGGGAACTGGGAACTGGGAAGCGAAATGGAATGGAACACGCGATAGCGATATTGTTTCGTTTTTGTTTTGAATTTTCGAATCGGGTAGGGCGTGTTTCGCTTTCGCCGCGCGAAGCGCGCGGTTTGCGGGAATTTTTTCTATTTCGTTTCCAAATCGTGGCGCCTTTGGATTCTTTTCAACTGGGTCGAGCGACTGTTTAGTGCCTCGGCCGTCTTGTGGGTCAGGCCTAATTTGGTTGGCCCATCACTGTACATTTTTGGTATGGTCCAACCCACTATTCTTCCATCAGAAACATTTTTATTTTAACAAAAGTGCAATAAATTCTTTTAAAAAACAGTGTTGTAAAAAATAAACTGTTTTTCAAGGCAAATTAATGCCCTTTGATGGGTAATCTGTATTCTGTGGGTTATAGTGTCATTGTAAGAGAAGGGTTTCCTTTCCACCCATTTGGATTAGGGACAGAGCTCATATGCAAATCCTCATTCTAACATAGGTAAACTCATCATCCCAGTGAGAAGCTCACCACAACCCACTTCATCTTTTAAACAAAACAACAGCTTGAACCATCTAATACCATCAAATCCAACCAACCAAATACAATCTTGTATCGTCACATCCAACTAACCAAACACCCTACTTGTATCATCACATTCAACTTCATCAAATCCACTTGAACCAAACCATATCATTCAGTTTCATTCATCTATCCAAACACACCTTTAAGCCGTTGCACTAGCAGCACAGGATGAGAAATCAAGTCTAGTCAAGGGGTCAGATGCACATAGTTATTAGCACTGTGGCTGCGCCGTCGGATCGAAAAATGCATGGCTCGGCGATCTCTTTTTGTATGCTTTAGATTCATAGGCTCCACGTGGTATATCTTGTTTAGTCAAAGTATATATAAACGTGTGTGATTATGGTCGCGTTCAGTGAGAACTTAGAGCCTCTACAGTACACTCTAAAAGTTTTTCGTTGTACATGCATACTATAAGATGGTCCTAATATTTGATGGCTCCCCACGCTCAATCTTACTCCTGATCTAGACCAACTACTTTGGATTTATACCGTCTAACCAAACGTAGTATGTATGTACTAAAAAAAGTTGTGTATATAGCATTGTTGTCCGCAAAATTCTTAATATGTAATGGATCAACTCTTTTATTAATTAACTTTTTTTTGAATTTTATTTTAAAGTTAACTCTCGGCGCACTTTATTTCTAATTCTGACTCCTTTAGTCACACCACAAGTGGTGGCGTGACAAAACAACACTGTCACGGTCAGGATAAGTCCCCAAAATAACACTTTTTGTCATGTCACTGGTTGTAGCGTGACCAAATAACACGGCGTGACAAAAGTTTGACCAGAAATGGACTGGCGTGACAGTGTTGTTTTGTCACGTTACAGGTGATGGCGTGACAAAAGAGTCAGAATTGAAAATAAAGTGCGCCGGAAGTTAACTTCAAAATAAAATTAAAAAAAGATTAATTAATAAAAAAATTTCGTAATGGATGCATACATGTGTATATGTGCGATGTGAGTGAGATAGATGCTTAAAAATACCTTTTTTTAATACTGCTTGAACAGAGATTTTAACTCATTTAGCATGTTTTCAAAACGAAAATAGCTAAAATAGCCGGCCAACGAATAAAGTAATAAAAATAATACTTATACCACGTGAAAACAAAACGTCAGAGGAACACTACACGGTAGGACGTGTGACGGCATGTCATTTAGCGGCCTGCCGCTAATCCAGCAAGATAAAACCATCGGACACGCAAGTAGTCAAATTTACTATGCATAGTACTTGTCGAAGTCACTCGGGCACTCGGCCGCTTGGCTACAGACCAACCTCCAATCCCAAGCTTTCTCCGTGGCGCCCCCCACAATTCCCCCGAAATCCCCACCTCTTCGTCCCCATCTCCCCCAAATCCGAGCGAAATTTCCGATCGATCACGGCGAAGAGGTGAGGTTCCATGCCCTCCCCCGATTCCTTGGTTACGCGTGCTGTGCTTACGGTTTGGTCGGCTGATTTCGTGTTCTTTTTGGGAGTCCTTGATTCGGTTTGAGGTTTAGGGTTTCTTGGTTGTCGAACGCCTCGATCCGAGGTCTTGCGCTGCTGATCGGCGATTTAGGTGGCGGGGGCGTGGTGTTGGAGTGTTCGATTGGGGGTTTTGGTAGGGTTTGGGGCTGGTGATTTTTGACTTTCTTGATCTTGCTGTGATGTGATCTTGTGGACGTTCCAAAGTTTAGATGTATTTGTTTGTGATTATTGTTGTTGCGACGCTTGTAAAAATTGAATATTTTATTAGCTCTAAGAGAAGCACCGGATGTAACAATCATGGCAGTTCGTACTGATGTGTGTAATTGGTCACCCTGTGGTCGTTCCAAAGGATTGGAATTGGATTCATGTTTTCGTGATTCTTGTCAGGATGTTCATAAAAAATCACTATTTTCTGCCTAAACATAGAAGCAGCTGCCTATCATCATCTTTATTAGAAATTTTTAATCTTTACCAACTTGTTCGATCTTCCTGTGGTGAACTCTTAATCCTAGTAATTGAAGCGGTACTTCTCACCTGTAAGACGGTAACTCTTTGATAATTGAGTTTATGCATGTGCTATCATTTTGACCTTGTACACTCCAGCATGTAAACTGTCAAAAACGAGGTAGATGATTTGGTAATTATTTGTAATACTAGTTAATGCTGCACGGTTGCATTTACATATGTGTGTGTGCGTTCACTTCGAGTGTAATTTGCAGGAAATATAGTGCATGTGGGCCATCTATGGTCTGTGATCTTAGTTTTTGCTACTAATAGAGTGCAGCCTAAATTTATGACGAGCCTTGCAGTTACAGAATTATTCTTCCTGTTTAATCATTCTGTTGTCTTCAATTATGCTACAAGGCGACATGACATGTTCTTTCCTCTTCAATCTGCCGAGGTTTCGAAATATTGTGATGCCACTATAGTTGAGTTCGGATTTCTGCAGCAGCTGAATTGGTAGTAAGGGTCATGTCTGCAAAGGTTCCAAGGTACTATTACCACTCTTGACGAGTCTATTCACTTAGCTAAATTACGTATGAAGTTTTATAGTCATCCGACATGGTTATGGGATATTCATGCTTTCATTCTGACTCTACTTTTGTGTGCCTTGGACAGCTAGCTGTTGTGTTGAAAGCTTGTAGTGCATCATCTAACTTGTTTCACCAGTTCGACTATAAGGATTAAGGCATTTCATTATTGAACCTGTTTGTCTTTCTAACTTTCTGTTCCTTCAATCACAACCCAGCATCAAATGAGTGTGGCATCTCATATGATTTCCACTAGATGACCTCGTATACTGCTTTTCTAGCTGTACCTCCAGCTGTACCTATCTATCAGAAACATGTTATGCAAATTCCACTTGGTCTGAATGCATTGGTTAGTGACAACCTCGTAATGCTATCTAAACCATTTCACAAACTTGCTGCTAGAAGTTGATGTCTTTACCATTGTCTTAGTGATGCATGATGTCCACTGATACACAGAAGTTTTTTTTCCAGGCTCCTAGAAGTAAATTCCATTGGGATGGCAGATTGGGCTAGTCTTCAGACTGATATTGTTGGTACAATTATAAAGAAGCTTGCCATCCCTGACTATCTCAGATTCCGTGCTGTATGCACCTCATGGAACCGTGTCTGCAGTGATGTATCGAACTGTCCAAGGGTAGACCCATGGCTGATGCTCCCCCCAAATCCACTCAATGGTGCTAAATTTTTCAGTATACCTGAAAGAAAAAATCAAATAATCCATATCCCGAGCACTGCCACAATCTTTGGCTCCATTTGGGCTCCGGTTGGTTCTTCCCATGGTTGGCTTATCTACTTCAGCCTGTCTCAGGGAACCATGCTGCTGGTTAATCCCATCAGTGGCGCACAGATCCAACTCCCCCCGATCGGGAGCAGGCCCTTCTCCAAGGCCAGGTTGCTTGACATGGATGAGAGGAACTTCAGTGTTGCTGTCATCTATGGCGACCAGAAAGGATATAAAGTAACACGTAAAGGAAGCAACAGCTGGTCATCGGTGGAATCAAAACACAATTTGGTGGATGTCTTCAAGCACAGAAGGCAGCTGTACACCATTGATATATATGGTACGGTTGAGGTGTGGGCAGAGCCACCCCGTGCATGGCCCGATGAGGATGCGCCGCTGGTGAATCATAACCTCGTTCACTATCCTCATCAGCGGAAGTTCAACTGTCTGTTAGAGACCCCAGCCGGTGATCTGATGAGGGTGAAGCGCCAATCTCAGAATAAGTTTGCTGTATGGATCTTGGACAAGGGGACCTTTTCCTGGGAGCAGATTGATAACATTGGAGAATTTGCGTTGTTTGTCAGCCACCACAGCTCTGTCTGTTTTCCTGCCAAGGACCATCCAAACCTGAAAGCAAACTGTGTCTACTTCATCGACATGTACAGAAACCTGTGCGCGTTCAACCTCGAGCACGGGACCAAGGAGCTTGTAGAAGCCCTTGAAACTGACCGCGCCCAGCGTCAGCCAGATGCGCACTCCATCCGGCGCCAGCCAGAAGAACAACGGTACCTATGGTTCATCCCTTCGCTGAAATAAATAAATAGGTGAAAGGTGAAAGTCATCCGGCCCTTTACCCTAAAACCCCTATGCAATAATAGTAAACTGATATACCCGTGAAATTTACTTACTAGTGGGCGTGTTCATGGTGCTTTTGTGGCAAACTCAGATGTCTGAACTTTGAACAACTCGCAGTTGCGTGTATTTGTGTGTGTATATGCAATTGAAGTGTGCTTCCAAACTAATCTGATCTATTCAGAATTGTTTATCACCCGGTCAGAAGTAGGACCATGACCAATGTATGAGGGGGAGGGACGCGGGAAAACGTATGACACGCTTGTTAGATTTGCCCTGGGCAGCTGAACTGCGAGCGTGGGGACGCCACCGCGCTGCTTCTCTGCACCTTCCGTGCAAGTGTCGTGCAACTCTCCGTTTGATCGGCTCGCCGCTCGGTTCGCTGTATAAGGCACGCGCGCGGGTGCTTGGCTCGAGCTCAAGGCAACAACGAAACACCTAAGCGCTTGACCTGCACCGGCAACACCGCGTCCGCGTCCGCGCTCGCAGCTTCAGCTCAAGCTCCGCTGCCGTCTCCGTCCGCGTTTCAATCACCGACATTCCCCGTGCATGGAGCCCGCGAGAGCCGCCGCCGCGGTCGGTCCTGCTCAGCTAGGAGCCCCGCCACAGCAGCCGCACGGCGAAACGCAGTGCCGGGGTGGATGGCGCGGGCGGGCGCGCTGCGTGCTCCCTCTGGTCCTCTACCTCGCCGTCACCGCCAGCTTCGCGGGCGCGGTGTACCGTGCGCGCCACCGCCCGCGCGACCTCGCGTTCGTGATCACCGCCTACTACCTCATCGCCCTGCTCCTCTGCTGCGTCAGGAAGCTCGAGCTCCTGCGGCTCAACCGGGCCTCCGGGGCGGCCGAGCGGCGGCGGGTCAGGCTCGCCGTGTGGGCGCTCACGGTGGCGCTCGCCAACACGTTCGCTTTGCGGGTGGCGGAGGCGATGCCGTTCCTGGCACTGAAGCTCGCCGTGTGGGGGCTCACCATGGTGTTCCTTGGTCTCGCGTTCTATTTCCTTTTCCGTTGCAAAGACGGGGAGTGCTGCAACGCAGAGCATAGCCATGCCCAAGCTGACGCCGGCCGCCTGCCGGAAAAGACTTTCCACGAGCTCTCCCCGGAGGAGAAGGTCTAAGCTACGTACATGGAAGGCGGAACTGGCTAGTCACAAACGGCTAGTCATTGTTTGTGCACCGGTAGGATGAACGTTGGATGCATGTACATGGTTTCGTATGTCTGTCTGTCGTCGTCAGTTGTCACCGAACCAATCGTTGTGCCTTTTCTGTAAATTTTGACTCATTGTTTCATTGTATGTATATGTTTTTGTCGGATTTATTAGTTTGAATAAAATTCAGTCAGAGTTGTGAAAGAAAAATCAATACTCCTTCCGTTCAGAAACATACGACGTTTTAGAAAACGTATGGTCAAACTTATCTAACTTTGACTAATAATATATGAAACATATTTAGATTGGTCATGAGTGGATAGTGCCATATTAGATTTGTCATGATAAATATTTTCATGATATAATAATTTTATAATTTTTTACTAACATAATTATATGAAAATTAATGATCAAAGTGAGATATTAGAGACTGTGTCGATGTCCAAAACACCATACATATTTTAACGGGCGGAATTCTTGTTTAGTAATTTTGATTGTGCACTGCAATAATAGTAGTAGTCTACCGTGACCAGTTATTATGTGTCTTCCCCGTACTGGTCGAAGCATTTTTTGCGGTTTGAACTTTTCAACTTGCCCTCTGCTAGCTCTATATTCCCTGTTTGTTGTGTCACTCGAAATGTCTTGATACTTTATTGATTTTAGTAAAATCTTACTCGTACCGTCGTACGCCTTCAAAGGATACGCTTCAAACTAATTGTTAGCTATATGAAAAAATAGAAGAAACAAAAGAGTGTTTTTTGCAAAAAGACACCGACACCGCAATGCCAAACGGAGCCTCAGCCTTCTCCAGTGATTGAACTAGCGCAGCATGCATTATTTGAAGGCCTTGGAGCAATGCCAAGGATACTAGATCCCTAGTCCAGGCTCCACATGAATAGGCGGTTCCAATGCACGATGGCGGACAAATTTGCCCAGGAATCAGTATAGTCTGCGCAGGAGTTCAGTGAGCAGACAAGCTCTTTCTCACTTTTGTCCGGTTCGGAGAAACAGTTGAAGTATGTTTTTTTAGAGGAAGAGGAGGCGGAGGAGGAAGGAACAGTTGAATGTATATGTACATGGGAGTAGCCCTGAACAAATTTGACAAGAATCTGTGTTTTGCCAGAAGAGATAATAGTTTGTATCCAGTTTATCTATTTACTGTCAAAACCTCGATGTTGCAGTGTCAGCATAATACTTTCCTTACTTATTGTGTCAAAAGCTTTATGAAAGTCTAATTTGAGAACTAACATAGGTCTTTTCCTCTTCAATGTACATTGGACTAGTTCTGCAGCTAGTATGAAATTCTCTGCAATTGATCTTCTTGTGATGAAACCGGACTGCATATGACTAATGAGGTCTGTGATTTTTGGTTGCAGCCTATTTGCCAAGACTTTGCTAATGGGCTTGGGATTGCTATACAGCAGCGAGATGGGCCGGAAGTTCTTGATTTGCATCGGCGTCTCAATCTTTGGTATCAAAGTGATATAAGAACTGTTTACCCCTGATAGGTCTATAATATTGGAATGCAAATCCGCAAAAACATGTACTAGATCAGGCTTTATAATGTTAAAGAACTTTTTGTAAAATGCGTTTGTAGATCCATCTGGCCATGGACTTTTGTTGTTCGGGGAACGTAAAATTGCATTTGCTATCTCTTCCCAAGTGAAGTTGTCCGAAAGAACCTGTAGACTTTGATCTTGCTGGTAAAAGATGTATAAGCTCTATTGTTGGAGACCATGGAATGTCTATACTGAAGAGGTCTCTGAAATAATCAATCACAATTTGTAATTTGGAGCCATTGTCATATTGTTCTATTCCATTCTTAACAAGAACTTTGATGTTGTTCCTTCGGTGTCTTATGGATGATGTGACATGAAAGAAATGTGTATTCTCATCTCCCAACCTACACCATTTAATCTTTGCCCGGCGCTTCCATTTTAGGGTCCAAAACTGGCTTAGTTCTTGTAAATGGATTCTGATATTTTTTCTGAAAGTAAATTCAAGAGTTGTTAGAAGTCTCCACTCCTCTGTACTATCCAAGTAATCTAATGTGGTTCTGGAATTTTTCAAGTTGAGTTGGTAGGCTACTATTCCTTTTTGACCTTGATCTGATTTTTGTCCGAAGTTGTCTTAGCTTGAGATTCGCAATGAAGATATTAGCCAAATTTCTGGTTCCTCGTGTCCAGTTTTGTATCACCAGGTTTTTAAATTCTGGCATATGAAGCTAGCAATTTTCTATTATAAGATCTTTGACGATTGTAAATCTATTTTGACATCAGCAACAATTGGAGTGTGGTCTCAGACCATCTCCAATATTGTGTTTTAGCCGGTTCAAATGAGGAGAGAGAAGGTATTGAATCGATTCAATATATTGGAAGGGTCGATTCTAACAAAAAAACGTATAGAACCAGACTCTACTTAAGAGTCGATTCAAAGCATTAAACAACTCATATGAGCATTAAACAATTACATAAGAGAGAGTACGGTTGAGAGAGGATATTATTTTTTTGTGATTTTTTTAATGTAACGTGGGTCCTAGTTATTAGTAGGAACCGGTTCAATACATTGGAGAAAAACAAACTCAGTTCCTAAAATGCTTAAGTAGCATGACTTTGAATCGACATCGGTTCAGTACACTAAAGATGCTCTGAAGTCGTTGCTACTTCTGATTTTGTAGAGATGCCCAAGAATGTTTGGCACCACTCCGTATCAATTAGAATCATATCTAGCTTGCCTATTGTTGGATTTCTCCCCTTTCGGAATATCCACATCTAGCAGGCCTTGATTTTATATCCATGAATTGAATGGCCTGAGCGCCAATGACGAGGTCTCCTCCAAGAAGCAGCAGCCACCGCCACCACAGCAAAAGCATATCAACAGCGTGCTGTGCCCGCTGCTTCCTCGTCGCCATCAGCTTCGCACAGGCCACGTACTGCATGTTGCACAATCAGCGGGACCTGGCCTTCGTCTTGGTCGCCTACGCCATGCTGCCCCTGCTCTTCTACTGCGTCAGCAAGTTTGAGACGCTCACCGCCTACTCCCCTGCCAAGACAACAAAGCGGCTGAACCTGTCCGTGTGGGCTCTGTCGACGGCACTGACGGCCATGTTCTCTTGCCCTGTTTCGCCGTTGAGCCTACTCGTCGGTTGGGTGATGGCTCTGCTCTGCCACTTCCGCACCACTGCGCTCGCCTCTGCCTCCCTCCACCACCGTCGAATTCAGCTTGTATCAGCCCTCGCCGCCGCAAGATCTGGCCACCACTGCATCTCCAAGACCCGCCCCGTCAGATTTGGCCACTATCGTTTGTTCCCGACCAGCTGCCGCCTGATCTAGTCGGTCCTCACCCCATTGTTTGCTCTTCGTTCGCCAGCTCGGATTCGTGCATCTATTTACTCCTAGTTTCCCCTCTCCTTTCCTTTTCCTTCTCAAATCCATCTATTTAATTTTCATTTCCTCTATTTGTGTTTGTCAGAATGAAGCGGTTGGGGACTTTAGTGCCGCGGAAGCTCGCCTTCTTGAGACAATAGCCATGCACGAAAACTGATAGTTAATTTTACAACTTTCTTGTTACTTCATTCCGTGCTGTGAACGATTTCTGGACTTGTGAATTCAGTAGTTAGGCTTGTGTATTTGTCACTGCTAGTATAATCACGCCACGCGGGACGCGGCGTGGTCTCGAATCTCTCCACACTCCCTCCACGCAAAGGCGGAAGGGGTGAGATGCCCAATAAACTGCAGCTGCATTGCCGTTGCTTTCGTCGAGACGGACCGTTCCCAAGTCTACCCTCGCAAAAGCACAGGACATGTTCCTTGCCCCGCGGGTAAACACCAGTCAAGTTCAACACCTGTACTTGTTAATTAATCCAGGCATCCGCATCGACCTTCTGATCTTTCCAATTATGACTTAGCTAGATAAGCATGCGTTCGTCGTCGATCAGTTTCAGACGCATGCATGCACAATTTCGGTGAACTTGTCACTAAGTGTGCTAGTATATATAATTCGATCCCTCGTATACCCTGCCATACTGCCTAGTGTATAAGGAACAGGGGAGCACGTCGATCACATCAAATATATGGATGGCCTGTGCAAAGGAAGCGTCACTGACGACGACGTTTCCTCCATGAAGCAGCCACCGCCACCGCCACCGCCACAGCAGCCGCAGCAAGAGCATAGCAACAACGTGCTGAGCATGGAGTGCCGCTTTCTCCCCTACGCCGCATGCTTCCTCGTCGCCTTCCACTTCGCGCAGACCACGTACCGCGTGCTGCACGACCCGCAGGGCCTGGCCTTCGTGCTGGCCTTCTACGCCATGCTTGCTGTGCTCTTCTACTGCATCCGCATGTTCGAGGCGCTCGCTGCCGCCGACTCCCCCGACGAGAGTCGGACGAGGGAGCGGCTCAAGCTGTCCGTGTGGGCGCTCTCCACGGCGCTGACCGCCATGTTCGTGTGCCGCGTGCCGCCGATGATGCCGCCGCCGCTGAACTTGGTCGTCTGGGGGCTGGCGCTGCTCGTAACCGTCGGTGGGTTCTGCTTGCTGTTTGTCTCTGATGCTGCTGGTCGCGGCTACAGCTTGGAGAACGGCAACGGGGCATCTCCATCGCTGGACATGCTCTGCCGCCTGCTCCCCTACGCCGCCTGCTTCCCCGTCGCCATCCACTTCGCGCACGCCATGTACCGCGTGCCGCACGACCTGCGGGACCTGGCCTTCGTGCTGGCCGCCTACGCCAAGCTTTCCCTGCTCTTCTATTGCATCCGCAGGCTCGAGGCGCTCTCCCCCGCCGAGAGTCAGGCGAGGGAGCGACTCAAGCTGTCCGTCTGGGCGCTGTCGACGCCGCTGACAGCCATGTTCACGTGCCATGTGTCGCCGATGATGCCGCCGCCGCCGAACCAGATAGTCTGGGGGCTATCCTTTTTTCTCGCCACGTACGCGATGCTTGCCCTGCTCTTCTACTGCCTCCGAAAGTTTGAGACGCTCAACGCCGATTCCCGCGCCGAGATAAGAGAAAAGCTAAAGCTGCCCATGTGGGTCCTGTCGACTGCACTGACCGCAATGCTCTCGTCGTGTCCTGCATCGCCGTTGAACCTACTCGTCCGCTGGGTGATAGCTATGCTTATCGCCGTCGGTGCATTCTGCTCCCTTGTTCTTTCAGACGGTGGGGAGTTCGGCAACAGCTTGGAGGCTTCTGATATCGAGGACAAAGTGTGATTACTTAATGGAAATTGCTAATAGTACTCGGGTGATTTCACAGCTATCGGGAGTACTCGATTTGGCCGGCAAAGAAGCTACTATGTAAGTTGAGCATGTACTTATACGAATCATGCATGTACGTACTAGAATCTATATATACATGAATATAAACAGTCGGCTGTTTGTCTTCCAGAAAACCTTCAATTTATTGGCTGCACGCTGTTATGTAGTTTGGTCATCTCCATTTGCTTTGTCCTTTTTTATGTGAAGTTACATACATCTTAGGAACCGTATTTGATATTGTCGCTAAGGAAAATCACTAAAGGAAAAAATATAACAGCTTATCCCTTTTCAGGTACATAGGATCAGGTTCCAAATTTCGACGAAATTTCGCGAAATTTTGGCCATTTCGCTGGAGCTCGAGATTTTGCACTTTCGGTCAAAAAAATTCGGTTGCATATGAATGCATGCCAAATTCAAACAGAATTCAAATTTTGGTCAAAATTCATCATTTTTTGATGAAATTCAGTCAAATTTGAATACCAATTTCGGCCATTTGCCCAAATTGAATTCGAAATTGCCGAAATTTCGGTAATTTCGGCAATTTCGCTCACCCCCGAAATTTTTGCTCAAACGGAAACGGAAACCTTACATAGGATTAGGAAGGGTCTAATAGACAAGACCAACTTGAGTTAATTGGGAGAGGGGAAAAAACAATCAGGAAGGAAGGTGTTTGGATGAGGAAGAGATCGTTGGGAATTTTTGGGGTTTCCTACAAATTCAAATCCAAATCCCCCCATCCAAACCCAAATAGGCTCTTAAAGCATGCGCATCCCAAGGTGCTAAGGCAATACCATAGGAGAGAGAAATTTTTTAGCCCCGATGTCAACGAATAAGGGAGTAGATGCTAAGCTTGGATTGTATGGCACCGAAGCAAACCTTAGAAACTGGTGCTACGTTAGAAAAAGTTGAACATTTAGCACCTATAAGTGGTGCTTAGGGTTGAAGTTAAAATAGCTAACAATGGTATTGTGAAGAGAGAGGTGGTGTATCCACCTTAACACCAAGTTTAGAAGCTAAGGGATGTACACTACCAGAATCTGTCACTTTCTCGAGTGCCCGAAACACTTGGGAAAGTCCAAAAAACACTCGGGAATTTAATTCCCGAAGATCGGCCGTCAAGAAAAACCACTCGGGATCGTTTAGTCGGGAAAAACTGGTTTCCCTAGTGTTCCCGAGAGTTACACTCGAGAAACAAAAAACACTCGGGAGAATAATTCGTACAAAGGGTTCACCCACCGTAATGGAATACTTTCCCGAGTGTATGTCAATCAAGAACACTCGGGAAATTTATTTCTCCCGAGTGCTTACCTCCCATCTCGAGTGTTCTATTAAACACTCGGGACCTGCCCGAGTGTTTTCGTCCAGACACTCGGGAAACATATAGGCACTCGGGAAATAAATGATTTCTGGTAGTGGTACACGCTGTTAGGAATGAAAAAGTTAGAAACTTACCTACATTTGGGCATCACCTTTAAAAATTGTATAAGCTACCTTATTATTTATAAGTCATTTTGAACCATTTGATCGAAATTAGATTAGATTTTTTTGAAACATAATCAAAATTAGAATTGCCACACCCGTCTCAAAGCTAATCTAAAAACTAGAAGAATTAATCGTCTTAGACTTAACAAAAAACATGACACTTACACATGGTAAAGCATGAAAAATTCTCTAAAGCCTTATTTGGTTGGGCCAAAATCACTACTTATTTGCATGGATGGGCTGGAATTTTAGTTCAAATTTTCGATTCATCCACATAGATCCCGATCAGAAATGGGCTTCCCAAGCAAGCCCTAAAAGACTTTAAAAAATAGGATATGTTTATTTTTAAGGTTTCTTATGCTCTCTTTAAGTACAAGGGACAGTTTTGAATCATTGGATCAAAATCACAACCAGACACACACGTATCAAAGTTAATCAAACGCTAGAAAAATAACCAGTAGGAAAAAATTGGACAACTTACTATTAGCAAAACCGTAAAAAAAATCCGAGGCTCCAACAGTTAGGCGGCAGCAGATGAGAGTTGATTCGGCGACGGGCTGGGGCCTAATTACCGTGGGTTAGGGGGCTCATCAGGGCATAAACCTCGGAGTTGCACCGCCGCCGGATCCCGTACGTGGAGAGCGTCGCCGATGCTGCGCTGCCGATACCGATGGAGCCCGTCCTTGGAGATCGTCTTTGGTGCTGCACGCACGCCGGAGTGGCTGCGCGCGGCAGCTGCTGGAGCTTGCCTGCCACTGCCGAAGCAAAGAAATAAGGGTTGTTTTTCAGAAGGAAGGAAGGAAGGAAGAAAGAAGGGCTTGGAGGGGAAGGAACTGGGACATAAGAGCAAGTGGCAGCCCCTGTCGAGGGGGGGCATGCGATACACGCCCGTATCAAGCAAGGAGTTTAATTATATGAAAATTGACTGACTCGGTCAAGTCCGCCGCTGATCTGGCCGATGGTATGGCCTATGTACACACCCCGTCATGCACGTTACTCAGCCTCTCCCCACCACCGTGGAGTCCAACTTGTATCTGCCCTCGCCGCAAGATCTGGCCACCACCGCATCTCCAAGACCCGCCCCATCATATTTGGCCACTATCTTCTGTTCTGACCCGCTGCCACCTGATCTAGTCGGTTCTCACCCCATTGTTTGCTATTCGTTCGCTAGAGCCCTATGCTTGGATTCGTGCATCCATTTACTCCTAGTTTCCCTCTCCTTTCCTTTTCCTTCTCAAATCCATCTATTTATTTTTTGTTGTAGCACTGTAGCAGGGCACCGAGGGGTGCCCCACACCCTAAGGTCGTTAGAGATACCGGTGTGCCGTCAGGGATACCGTACATATACAAATCTACTCTGTATAGCATATTTAGGCCCTTGTACCCAAAATAACCTCTCTCTCTCTTAACATTGTGAGGGCAAGAAGGTAAATGTCCCTTCTTGCCCTCCTATAAATAGAGCCCGAAGGGCATGTACAAGGGGAGAGGCTCTCATTTTCTCCATTCATACATACAATGCAGCACATACATATCCAGTGGTCTTTGGTTCCTCTCCCTCCGGTCCATCCTCAAGACAAAGGGTATCTGTACCCACTGTCTAGTCTTTTTACTACGACAGTTTTCATTTCCTCTCTGTGTGTTTGTCAGAATCAAGCGGTTGGGGACTTTAGTGCCGCGGAAGCTCGCCTTCTTGAGACAATAGCCATGCACGAAAACTGATAGTTAATTTTACAACTTTCTTGTTGTTTCATTCCGTGCTATGAACGATTTCTGGACTTGTGAATTCAGTAGTTAGGCTTGTGTATTTGTCACTGCTAGTATGATCACGCCACGCGGAACGCGAGTTGGCGTGGTCTCGAGTCTCTCCACACTCCCTCCACGCAAAGGAAGAAGGGATGAGATGCCCAATAAACTGCAGCTGCATTGCCGTTGCCGTTGCTTCTTCGAGACGGACCGTTCCCAAGTCTACCCTCGCAAAAGCACAGGACGCGTTCCTTGCCCCGCGGGTAAAGACCAGGACACAGTCAAGTTCAACACCCGTAGTTGTTAATTAATCCAGGCATACGCATCGACCTTCTGATCTTTCCAATTACGACTTAGCTAGATAAGCATGCGTTCGTCGTCGATCAGTTTCAGACGCATGCATGCACAATTTCGGTGAACTTGTCACAGGTGTGCTAGTATATATAATTCGATCCCTCGTATACCCTGCCACTGTCTAGTGTCTAAGGAACAGGGGAGCACGTCGATCATATCGAATATATGGATGGCCTGGGCAAAGGAAGTGACACTGAGGACGACGTTTCCTCCATGAAGCAGCCACCGCCACCGCCACAGCAGCCGCAGCAAGAGCATAGCAACAACGTGCTGAGCATGGTGTGCCGCTTGCTCCCCTACGCCGTATGCTTCCTCGTCGCCTTCCACTTCGCGCAGACCACGTACCGCGTGCTGCATGACCCGCGGGACCTGGCCTTCGTGCTGGCCGCCTACACCATGCTTGCTCTACTCTTCTACTGCATCCGCAGGTTCGAGGCGCTCGCCGCCGCCGACTCACCCGACGAGATTCGGGCGAGGGAGCGGCTCAAGCTGTCCGTGTGGGCGCTCTCCACGGCGCTGACCGCCATGTTCGCGTGCCGCGTCTCGCCGATGATGCCGCCGCAGCTGAACCTGATCGTCTGGGGGCTGGCGCTGCTCGTAACCGTCGGTGGGTTCTGCTTGCTGTTTGTCTCTGATGCTGCTGGTCTCGGTTACAGCTTGGAGAACGGCAACGGGGCATCTCCATCGCAGGACGATAAAGTCTAACGACCATCCATTTTCTCTTAAAAAAGGAAATTGCTATATAACTTTCGATAGTTTTTTTTAAGTCAAAACTGTCACTTTTATGTTCATTAGAAGTGCTATAAAATTCGTATTGTTAATTATATTGTTTACAAATATTAGTAATTCACGTGCTAGCTGGTTGTGGCGTGCTAAGATTATTGTACTAGATGCACTCATTTAATGCTGCTAGTTGCGATCTACCTACTATATATTACAAAGTGTGTTGTACGTGCACAATTTGTAAGTAGTTGATGTGTGGAAGTAAATATTCAAAATGATACGCTGGTGAGATGAAATGTCGTGTCTTTGGTTACAACTCCATTATGCATAAATTACAGTAAATTATTTATGTAATTTTGGTTCTTGGTCACTGTAATTATTCTTGAATATACGTTGAGATTTGCACTTTTTTCATCTGATGAATTGGGTCCGAATTTATTATAATTTTTATTCAGAACATAATGGGTTCACCATATTGCCGTATTTTGTTGGTATATAATTTTATTTTTTGTCTTTGTTTTTGCTCAACCTCTTAAAGTACATGTGAAGAACATAACGGGTTCACCATATTGCCGTATTTTGTTGGTATATAATTTTTTTTGTCTTTATTGTTGCTCAACCTCTCAAAGTACAAGTGGGATTTTAAATCATGTGATGGAAATATTAGTTGTTAAGACTTTGAAGAATAATTACAGTGACTAAGAACTAAAATTACATAAATAATTTACTGTCATTTATGTATAATAAAGTTGTAAATGAACTTTCAGAATGCGACATCTTTTTACAGAGAAAACAATCAAGTTCTGTATAGACAGACCCCTAAAAAAAGCGTGAAGACCGTAAATAATCATAATACTGGTTTGGTGCTAAATTCAGGTTACACTGCAGTAATATGCAGTCTCGTAAAGTCGTACTCCATATACAAGTGATCTATCATATGTAAGATTATTACAGATTTCTCTGTGTATAATATTGTTTAGTTTGTGACTTAGGATAAAAAATATCATGAAAAATCACTTTTATCCGAGTTCGGTATAACTGGCCTAGTCCGAGGTTTAAGCCATAGCCAGCTCCGCCCCTGTGATCTTGCGATCCATGCTGCTGCATGCATGTTTCGGTTAGATCATGAGAGGCGATCAGACTTACTGTTTCTCGTCAAGGATCGAGCTGAAATCTCGAGACTACTCCCGGGCGTAAGCTTGCCGGTGATGGCTGATGTCATGTGGCCTTCGTCAGAGATGGTCTGGTGTATCTCTGTCTCTATCCAACAGATGGAGTTGTTCGACCTAAAGGCCAAGAACATTAAACTCTGGAGGTTCGCCGCAAAACATTACCATGTCAAGTCACCATTGACCTGCTGCGACCAACTTGCTTTTGCAACCTACCATTGGATGTTTGTTGGCACTAACACATTCGGTGAAATTTCTACATGATCCGCGTGGTGGATCATGGCGCGTGCCGTGTGAAATTTCCACTAATCTCGAGGTCAAGTCAACACGAGGACGAGGAACACGAACCGAGAGAGAAGAAGACAAACTTAGGCTAGTCTCGAGGCCCAAGTTGGACGGCCCATAGCTCGATTCATAGCTAATGGCCCATATTAAGGAGGAGGGGGAAGGATTGGGATCATCTGCATTTAGATTGCGCCGTTGCACTCTAGTTTAGGGATTTTTTTTCTTTCTGTCGGGAATTCGAGGGAGACCACAGCAAAAGCCATGGCCGGGCGCCGCCGCCTCGCGCTGAGGCGTTCGTCCCGACGGCTGCGCCGTTCTCGTCGCGGTTGCACGCGCGGAATCTGAGCCTGCCCTGATGCTCACGTCATCACCAAGGCACTAGCCGGAAGCCAACGTGGATGGGTATCCCTCGCGTCACCGGTCACTACCCTTTGTGTGGTTTGATTTTGAATCTTGGGTGTATTTGAAAGCGTGGGAATGCATCAAGCAATGAGATTCGTTGATGAGAAGTCATCGGTACATAAAGTAAGAGATTGGGGTGGCAATTTCCTGGGGCACGCCAGGATTTGGATTGTGCTTGATTCCACGTGCCGCATGGCGAATACCCTAATAGATGGGTATGGGCATCTTTTTTGCCCAGTGTATAAAACGGGCACAATTTCTTACCCATCTAATTGGCAGCGTATGGCATGGGTAAGCTCCACCGTGACCGCTTTCAATTGGATTACCCGCCATCTATGGACTGTGGACCTCACTAAAAACTAAAACCCTAGACCGCCGCTTCCCACAATCCCGGTTCCTTATTCAATCCGGTACCACAAGCTCCTGGCTCCCAAATCCCATTCTCTCGGCCGCCTCTTGGCTCCCAAATCCCACTCCAGTCGCCGCCCTCTCCGGTCGCCGCCTCCTCCCGCCGCCACTGCGCCTCCTCCCTCCTCCAGTCGCCGCCTCCAGTCTCTGTCAGTCGCCGCCTCCTCCCGGCTCCTCCAGTCGCCGCCTCCTCCCGCTCCTCCAGTGTCGCCGCCTCCTCCTGGTCGCCATCTGCTCCTCCTCCGGCTCCTCCAGTCGCCACCTCCTCCCGTCGCCATCAGGCGCTTCCTCCCGCTCCTCCAGTCGCCGCCTCTCGGCTCTCTCTGTCCAGTCGCCGCCTCCCGGCTCCTCCAGTCGCCGCCTCCTCCCTTGGTCACCACGCGCCCTCCTCCCGGCTCCTCCAGTGTTGCCTCCTCCCGTCGCCCGCTTCTCCTCTGGCCACCACCGCGGCCTCCAGGTCGCCGCCTCCTCCCGGTCTCTGTCCAGATCTCTGTAACATGTTAGGTGGTGTTCACATACGCATTGATCGGATCAAACTATGTCGTGTTCATGAAGGAGGAAACATGTTTACTTTTCATCCTGTATCGTGTCTTTGCCTTCCAAGTATTGTGTCCAGATCTCTGTAACATGTTAGGTGGTGTGAAGTGTTGTGTCCAGGACAAACTGTGAAGTGTTGCCTTCCAAGTATTGTGTCCAGGACAAACTGTGAAGTGTTGCTTGGTATTGTCAAGTCTTTCGCTTGATCTGTTTTTTCTGTAGTAGATCGATCACTGTCAATTACCATCTCATGTCCACTCAAGATTCAAGATAAGTGTTCATGAAGGAGGAAACATGTTTACTTTTCATCCTAGAGGAGAACTTGATGTGTGCATTGTTTGTGTGATGAGTATGTCCGTGGGCGATGGGTACAGTGTATGGCGGGTACCACAGGCGATAGTGCTGCTCATGGTGATATAGCGGGCATGCTCATGAGCGACGGTACCTGTGGGCGGCGGGCATGGGCGAGGTTCTTCGCCTGTCGTCTTCAAGGTATGCCCGTGGTAAAAATTGGGGTCATGAGCATGGGTATGGGCGAGCACTACTGCGTACCGCTACCGATTGCCATCCTAAGCAGCAGCCCCAAGGTGAAATTCCCCATGGGGGTGGGGTGTTCTCTGTGGGTTCGTGGGCGTGCAGGGCAGGGCAATCTCTCACGGTGGGCCGTGGAGAGCTGACATGTGCAATGTTTCTCCGATTTAGATCATATGTATACTTTTAAGACTTTATATTTTGTGCTTTGAGATGAATTTTTTATATTATATTTGTGCTTCTATCTTTAAATAATGCATTATGTATGATTGATTACCTGGGATTTCAAACTTTTGCAAATTTTGCATGAACTTTCAAATTTGTAACCCCTGTCGGGGTGGGGGGGGGTTAGCTGGCTACAACCTTTAATGACCATATTGTCATAGAAAAATGGAATATAACATTCCAAATTTTGCTTGAAAGTTTATCCAGCATCCCGAATTATAAAACTAGACATTTGACCCCTGAACTGTGAAATTCTATTCAAATAACATCTTGAACTGGTTTTGCATGATGGAATTGCCCGCGTGGCACGATGAGTGAGCGATTTTGCCATGTAGGGTGATACGCTGACTAAATTTAGGTAAATAATAGGTGAGACCCATAGAGCTTCTCCCCCAAATCGAAACAGAGAGGGGAAGGAGCTAAAGGGGCAGCAGCCATGGAAGCATGACTGGAAGTTTGGTGGGGGAGAACCCCTGTGGGCCCCACCTGTCGTTGACCCAACTTGGCCAGCGTGTCATCATACATGGCAAAACCGTCTACTCATGTCTAATTTTTGTAGGATTTTTTTTGTTATATTAAAAAATTCCTACAAAAATTATGCATAAATAATTTTAAATATAAAAAAAGAAAATGCTACAGTACCACATGGCGGTGGCGGGTGTGTTGCCATCACGGTGGTTTGTCTTGCAGCTACCGACATGGCGGCTTGGTTTGGTGGGGAGGCCACGTGGCGTAAGCGGGGTGCGTTGTCAAGACGGCAGGCGTATAAGGCAACAACGATTCTCGCACGATCTGCAAATATATCTCGCGCGTGGTTGTTTCTGCAAATACGGATTGAAGACGTGCTAAATCAGCCAAAAATTCTTTCTAATACATGATTCGGGTTCGTTTCCGCAGCATACATAATTTATTGTTAGATAGATAATACATATTTCGTACGTGTTCCTAATAATGTGCACTAAATTTTACAAATATATATATATATATATGATAAAAACCCTTCAGTCTCATCTGTACTGTCTATTATGTTTCGATGCAAATCTTTTCATACTACTACTTAACTATAGCCATGCAGTGTTCAGGTCATACACAATCATCAGATCAAGTTCTACTTCTCAGTCAACACATAAAAATCAAGATCGCTATCTACTCATGTTCTTCCTCACACGCCGACACACGTGGCAGCTATAAATGAGACTGAAATGCTTCTATTTATAGCTAACTATACATCACTCTTATTATACAGATATTATGTTTTGCAGATCAACTCTTGCTTTGCCTGGGGAAAATTGCTGTTTCAGCGTCTTGTATGACAAAACACACAGCTAAAAAAATCAACTAGCTATAGACACATTTATCATACTCTTTTATAAAACATATCCTTTTTCTTGTACATAGTTTCTTCCTGCTACTTGTCTCTTCTCTAAATTAAACAGACTGTGCCTACTAACGATAGAGCAGCTACGTTAATATTTACTTACTTCTATTCTACACTAGATATACATTTCCATTTTTCGTTCGAATCATATTTATCTAATACAGCTTCATCATTCTCTTTCTGCAGCAGTTTACGGCGTTTCTTACGAGATCTACTCCTATGACACACCAGCTCTTTATATTTTTACTCGACTTCGCTTTTTACTCACGTCCTCCCACACAGACATGTCGTCATCAATAGTTGTAGCTGAAATAATGCGTTGGTTACTTCAGGCTACTTTTGTTATGTACAATCAAACTATATATTATGTGTATAGCTGTATGGTGCTATAAAAATAAAACCTTACAGCATGTTCCGCCTTACAATTCAGATGCACACGTTCTCTTTTGCCTATGAAACACTTTTGCTGTTAGTCATCAAATACTTATTGTAGTTTCCCTCTTTATAAGTTGTTCCATTTGGTCCCTAATTGCTTCATACTATACGTTGCATCATCGGTGTTTCATTATGTAGATTGCAACTCTTTTACTTTCCAAATGCAATCTCCCAGCTGCCTTATACAAAGATACTAAAGCGTTAAAACATCCTCAGTTTGTCTATCAATATGTTCTTACTCAATATTTATTTATAACTTTCCTATTATTTTTACTAGGACGTGTTTCTCATTTCTTCGAATTGTTCCCTTTCGCTCTTCGTCAGTATCCCATTTCCGATTTTTAGCTCTGTTTTTCTTCGCTCATATATATAACGAGCGCGCAAATACGCACACAGGTCCCTAGTTAGTATTAGACCAGGAAGACTGGCTAGTAAACCATGACTAAATGCATTCGGATGTGCCGATAGGAAGAGAAAAAAGCACAAAGGAATAAGTCAACCTTGAGTACTAGCTAGAGAGTAAAAACATCTATGTAACACTTATGTGCATGAACCAGTGAATCCTGATCTTATCCCACAGTAAGAATAGAGCAAATGTTAGAAAAATGAGTGAAAGATGACTATATCCAACATGTGTCAATCTCTTGCCAATGCCAAAGATGATTAGGATCCCTAGGGGTGCAAGTGGGGCGGGCTGCGGACAGCCCGCGCCCACCCCACACTAGCTGCTAAGGTTATGCGGCTGGAGGTAGCCCGCAAAGCATTAATGCGATCATTTGGTGAGAGTTGGCGGCAACCTGCGTCCACCCGCGTCCATTACCTCCCTGCGCTCCCTCGTTGGCATTTATACAAACACGTAGTGTGCATGCATAATGTATTTCCCTGATCTGTTTTGGTTAAACCTAGATATTGCGCCTCTAGCGACTCATTCGTGAGGTGATATTGCTCATCACTGATTCACGGGTGATATACTAATTATCGAAGGAAAGAACTAAACCAAAGCAAAGAAGCGGCAAAGACAAGCCATCCAAGAGAGCAAGACAAGCAACTCCATACCTATCCGCGTGTGAGAGGCCCAAGCTCCACCATCTCGCTCCTTTCTTGATCACGATCGAGCAAGCGCCTTTCGTGATCCGCCCGCTCAATCCAAACCAAGAACGCCGCAAGAAAGCACACAGTCGGACGGGGTAGGCGCGTGACACTTGTGGTCTTGCTCGGTAGTATTATCTGCAGGAAGGAAGGAATGACGATGTGCTCGAGCCGCCGCCGTCGATGTGCTCGAAGCGGGATGATCGCGGGCGCCCCTCGAGCTCGCGACGCAGAGCTGGATTTGAAGGCCATCGAGAACCGCCCTTTATAGTGCTCGACGCCCGCCAGAGCCGATCAAGATCGAAATCAAGGCGTCCACGCTCGGTGGCGGAGCTGCGAGACGCGAGGCGCTTGTCCGGAACCGGCGGCCATCATGACCCCGCTCGGCCGTGCGGTCGGTTCGGCGGCCGACAAGACGACGGCCACGTCGTGCCACTTCTTGAAGAAGCCGATGGGAGGGGCGGGATGCGCCGCCGGTGACGGGGTTGACGAAGGTGATGGCCTTGGGCTGGCCTCGGGGTCGGAGAGCGCGAGGTACCTGTGGGACGATGAGAGGCACTCGAGGTCGGGGCACGGCGGCGGCGAAGGGCATGAGGCCGCCCGCGTGGGAGAGCGTGAATCGAGTGGATGGAAGAACCATCGAACCAGTGAGCTCTTTTGCGGGCTAAGCGGTACGTGGCGGGTAAGTGGGCTAGCCGCTAGAAGTGCTAACGACATGGCCAAATGGGCCGCTTCGACTCAGACAAAGCATGGGCCTGGTTAGGCACAGTCTATTTCGGTCCGTGCACTGTTTGTGTCGTATCGGGCCGGTCTATGGGTCGGGGTGGCGGCTCAGGCACGGTCCGACGGGTATACGTGCCGTGCCGGACTGGCACAAGCTTGTTTAGCCCGTCGGGCCAGATGTGGCCCGTTCAGAACAAAAAAAACCAAAAAATCCAAAAAAAAATTAGAAAAATGTGTAGAATTCAGAAGTAGACATGAAAATTAAAAAAATTGAGACAATCATATTGAAAATGTAATAAAGAGCTTTATTGATGTCCAACTGGTCGCCTCGTTAAAACCTTTACGGTAAAAACTCAAAATGAGAAAACCTTGGTAAAGAAAAAAAAGTCTGACCTATAGCTCTACAATTCTACATACATGATACATCTTTGTTCTATGTGTCGGTGTCATTGTCTAAGTACAGATTTTCGAACACCTCTGACAATTTTGGATTTTCCACAGAGTGTTGTGTTCGTGAATCAGCTTGTTCCCAATCCTTCACAGTTAGAAGGATCTCTACCATCTCACTTGTGAGACTTGTTCTTCTCTCCTTTAATATCCTTCCAGAAAGACTGAAAGCAGACTCGGGGGAAACCGTAGAGACAGGAACAGTTAACACATCACGTGCAAGTATGGATAGCACGGGATATGTTAACTTATGGGCTTGCCACCATTGCAAGATGTCGAAACCTTCTGAGATGAAATCCACCGTATCGCTGTCCAGATAGGTGGATAGTTCCCCGCTCCTTGTGGGTCTTGGCTGAGCAGGCGTTGGTGCAGAAGAAGAAGAAGAATACGAAGACCTGGACCTGGATGAAGAGGCACCGAAGATTGTGCCCCACATACTTGTCTTTCCTCTCGAGTTGGGGACTACTGGAGGTCGTTGCGAGCGGACTCCTCGGAACTTATTTTCATACCTTTGATAAATCTCGTATAACCGAGAACGAACTTCTGCAAAATAGTTAGTATAGTCTAGCCCCGTAGCATCACTAAGAAGATCAAGTACAGTACCAAATGCACCAATTTTAGCCCTAGGATCTAAAACAAATGCAAATGCATATAGGTAAGGATTTCTCTCCAATATTTAAGGTGTTTAGATTTCATGGAAACAATGACCTCACGTAAAACTAAGTCATTTTCATGCATTTTCAATTGAGTAGCAATCTGTAAAATAGTATGCACAATGATAGGAGATGTTGGATAGTAGACAGCGGACAAAGCAACAGTTGCCTCGTAAAAAATTTCTAAAAATGACAGTACATTCTCAGCAACGAACCAATGTTGCTCAGTTAATAGCAAAGTACCGTCAGTGCTAGGATAGTGTGTTTGAATAAAAACAGAAAAAGTGCTCTTGAATAAAAACGAATCGGCATATGTACTCAACACTGGAGTAAGAATGTCCTTGGCCCTAGAGTTTGAAGCGGCGTTGTCTAAGGTAATTGCGAATATTTTGTCTGTAAGACCAACGTCTTCCACGACTTTGAGAATACAGTTCGCAATATTCTCCCTCGTGTGTGCTACATCAATTAATTTCAAACCTATAATTCTTTTCTCCATTACCCAGTCGTCATTAACATAATGTGCAACTACACTAAGATAATCCTCCCTAGCCCGACCACTCCATATGTCCGAGGTCAAGGCCACCGAAAATGTGCACGTACTAAATAGTTCCTTTATTTTATTACGACGTTCATTATAGTATTTCACTAGATCCCTTGTTGTTGTCTGTCTAGAAACGGAAGAAAATATAGGATTATGTGCAGTCCTAATGTAATTATGGAAAGAAGTAGATTTGCCAAAGCCTAACGGTAAATCCCCAGAAGCAATTAAGCGACAGAGAGATTGGCGGGCTACCCGAGGATCGTAGTCCCGACTAGATACTGCGTCTTGTCGGGGTTGTATTTGCATTGCGTCGCCTCATCGCCAATCCTTGCTTGGTTCGACACCTTGTAGCATGACTAAGCAAGTGTCCTGCTCCACACAGAGACTTTGCGCAGATAATTCATGGTGACAAATTTTACAAATAGCATATGGTACCTTATTTCATTGCGTCTTGCTCGGTTGTCTGTCGAAATTCTCTCACACTCCGATGTAGACGGCCTTGACCTCTTTGCTCCGGTTGCCATTGAGCTCGATCTTGATGTCGAGCCGGATGATTTGAACTCCAGCTTGCTCCTCCGGTGAAACCTCCGGTTCGTTTGAGGCAGCCACAGCCGCCTCCATAGATGCAATTTCGTCCGATGAAAGTCCGAACTCACTAAGAGCAAAGCTATCGTAAGGACTGTCCATAACGAAAACTGCAAAATCGAAACTAACATTATTACTACTTTAATCTTATCATAACAATAATTGACAATAAAAGTATTACAAAAATAGTATTGTACCTCTTTCGCTGACTTGCCGACGAAAATTGAAATAAATTTTGACACAAATTTTTTGAATTTTGCCAAATTAGCTCAACACGGATTTGAATTTGCACAACACAATTTCAAAGAGAGAATAGAGAATGAAGGGGTGCTGAATGAGGGGGGGGTATGATGCCTATTTATAGAAAAAATTTCGAAATTTTTTCAATTTTTTTGCTATTTTTTAAGCCCCCAATGGTAAAAAAAATCACTCAACGGTCAAAAAATTCACTTAACGGTCAAAAAAACGGCCGTTTTTTTTCGGGCCGTGCCGTCTTTGACGACGACTCACGGCCTGACGACACGGCCGCCGCCCAGCCGCACGGCTCATGGCACGACACACTGGCCGCCCCACCCATCTTCTTCTCTTCTTCCTCGCCGTCTGTGCCATCGCCCGTCCTCGCCGCCGCCACTCGCCTCCTTGGTTCCCTCGCCCGTTCCTGACCACCGCCTCCACGTCCTCCTCCTCGCCTCCCATGCGTCGACTCCTCGCCTCCCCGCGGCGCCTCCTCGCGACCCACGGCCCGCCATCGCGCCTCGGCGCCGATTACCCTTGCCGCTTCTCGACTACCCGTCGCCTCCTCGTCCGTCGCGTCAGAAGTGTCTGCCGCGCCTTTGCTTTATCTCCTCCCTCCCTCCGCTCGGAAGACTGCGGCGCCAGAAGCCCCGCGACCTCCTCCTCCTCCGCTCTGGCGCAAGACACGTCGCGTCGTGAGCCTTGTGCTGCAGCTCGCAGCTGCAGCGTCTTGCGTCTGCGGATCGGCACGGCCCAGATCGTTTGCGGTCTGTTGTGTCGGGCTGGCCTACCGTGCCAGGTGGCGGCCTAGGCACGACGAGGTCTCGTGCGTGTCGGCACGACCCATGAACAAGACCGGCCATGCCGTGGAAATTTGGACCTCTGATGGCGTGCTTCGGGTTGGTTCATTTGGCCCGGCCCATTTGGCCAGCTCTAGCTAACATAAGTGATTTTTTGTGAAATTTGTTTTTGTGGGGGCGGACCGACGGTTTAGCTGGCAGGTCCGCCCCACTTGTATCCCTAATTAGGATGACTCTATCCTGACAGGTGTCGCCATGGTAGTGGATGCGCATTAGAAAATAGGAGATCTATCATCCAGAGCTTCAGTAGCGAATTTGTTAATTACCTAGTGAAGCACTCCATTGCAGTGTTTTTTTTTCCCATTTAGCACATTTTTGAATTTAAATAGCAAAAATAGTACCTCAAATTGCGAAATGACAAAAACAACATTTCTGTCGTCCGAAAACACCTTAACAGGTGCCCCAAATCACGGTAGGTCACCTGCCGCTAACCCAGAGCACGGCAGGTGACATGCTCAGACGACTTGCCGCAATCTGGGGGTGCGTCATGTCCCCTGCCGCCGAATGGCATGTTGCCACGTGTCCTATTGTGCAATGGTGTGCGATAGGCTCCTGCAGCGGTATTTTCGTACAGTAGAGATATAATTTTTGTTACTTCGTGTTTGGAGGTTATTTTTTTCTATTTCGTTTTTAAAACGTGCTAAATGAGCCACGAACCCCTCAATTGCATATCTTGCCTATGTGGAAGAAAGGACACCAGAATAGGAAAGCTTCCAGGCTAAGGAACCAATAGGGAAGGACCTCTAAAGATGGAGCTTGAAGACCAGTGGCAGTTGCGCAACAAATCGATGCGCTAAGGCGGAAATCATGACGGCAACGCACGTCCGGCCGTGAGGACGGCAACGTGGGGCTCCACCTCTAGAGGCTACGGCTATGGCCATGGCTTGAGATCGAAGACGGTGAGGTTGCTTCACACTGCGATGAGGACGAAGAACGCCGGGTAAGCTCTGTTAGCGCACGAGCGATTGTAGGAAATTTCCCTGAGCTCGGAGCTCATTTTTATCTTCTTCCAAAAGACAGGTTCCTTGCCTTTCCTCTAGAATGCTTTTCGTCAATTGTTTTGTTTCAAACAACTCAAGAAGCCCACAAAACGAGAAATTAAAAAAAATAGTTTATTTTTTATTCGAAAATATAGAAATAATACCGCTTAATTTTTATTTTTTATTTACGAAATAATCTCGTGTCGCCGTCACGGTTAGGCGTAGTCGAAAAGTCGCCCAACCGCAGTGCGACACATATTGAAGTCGCCCAATGAAACAACGACTACAGGTAAGTTGCGAAAGCGGATGTGCGAGTTTTGGACGTCGTCGTTGATTGGGCGACTTAGTTAAAGTTGCCCAACCAGTGGGCGATTTTAGCTCTCACACCTGAAATTTTGCCAATCGAATTGGAACAATTGTGTTAAAATATATATTACAATTTGTAGGTATTGTATTTAGCAAATCGTATTATATGATGTTATTTTTTAAAAGATAATGAGGTGGTGACAACGTTGGTTGGTCTGCATTTGTTATTTTAAGAGAATATGAAGGGTACGAAATTTGTCAGACTCGCAATAACATTTTTTGATCGTCGTATATTGTTGTAGTGTGCTAAATTTCTGTAGAATTTTGTGAGGACGATTGAGATAGTAATGAGTGGTAAGTAGAAAGGTAAGTAATATTACGATACGTGAGGGAGTCTCTCCTCGATGAAGTTATGAAGATACAAAGAACGCTCGTTCTTTCTGGCATATTTGCAATATAGACTTGCTTTGATGGCTTAGCGGAGACACGGAACGAGAAGTACATTAAAGTCCGCGGACAGAAGCACATTACACGTTACAATTAGTTCCACAACATACTTGTTCCACAATTGCTTACAAGAACCAAAGTACTGACTGAAGTACATGTTACAACATACTAGCAGTTGTAATACAAGTTCCTACGTGTCGACATGCGCCTTGCAAGTTCGACACAGTGCCCTTCCTGGCGGCAGCGGCTGCAACGTCTACCCGCCGATGCAGCTTCCCCTTCGTCCATATCGTTATTGAATGCGACGACCTGGCGACGACCCTTCCCCTTTCAACAGTCTAGATCCGGAATCCAAGTCCTATTTGCAGATATCCAACGTGGCGGTTACCCACAACCCCGAAGCCTCTTAGCTCGCCGCACCACACCGCCGCACCCTTTCCTTCATGAAGTACTCGACATTGAAGTTTGATGGGTCCATGCGGATGGTCCCACACGCATGCGGACATGAGAGCATGGCTTGTGAAGGAGCTTTAGCTTATTGTATGTGCGATTAGGTTCATTCACATAGTCTCCAAGGCATACCTCATGGGTAATAAGAGACCGAAAGCAGCCCCGAATCCGGCCTGCCTCGGAGGATCACATTGAATCGATGCTCCGTATTGCTCATTACGAAGACCGTGTGCGATCGAGCCTTCTCGATCTTGGCTCGCATGTATCTTTGTAATCTTGAGCGATAGGGTGTCTGTGGGTTGGCCGCATGAAGTGCCGCATTGCATGTCTTTCCACTGAAATATCCGATTGTACTATGCAAAACGCCTTCGACGATGGCAACAAGTGACTGAGAACGGAGGCCCCTAATAACCCAGTTGTACACCTCTGCAAGGTTAGTGGTCATTATGCCATACATTGCACCATCCGTGTCGTGTAGTAAGGACCACTTCTCCAATGGCTCGGCCTCAATCCAATGAGAGAAACACCCGATGTCCCTCGAGGTCCTCCGTGTCAAATGGGGAGGGTCGAGCTCTAGCAGTGGTGTGAGGCGCTCGGGCTGTGCCGCCCCAGGAATGAGGGGACGCTTGTTCCTTTCGACGACATGCTTCCTGGTGTGCTCGTCCAACCTCTCCCGCAACGCATCAAATTTACGCTGTTGGTTCTGCATAGCAAGCCTCTTGAACAGCTTCATCAACGGTTGGTGCCTGAACTGCTTGAAGAAGTTGGCCCCTAGATGGCGAATGCACCATCTGTTCCTCGTGTCCGGCAGGGAATGGCTCATCGGGTCTTCTTGAAGTTTTCGGATGGCCTTCATCATCCCGGAGTAGCGATCATGGATTATGAGACATCGGGCCGCCTAACTACTCCCACCTTCAGATGTTGAAGGAACCACAACCAGCTGTCGTAATTCTCACTTTCCACGAAAGCAATGGCTAAGGGCAGAATCTGATTGTTGCCATCAACGCCAATTGTTGTCAGGATCATGCCCTTGTATTTCCCGCTTAGAAATGTCCCGAATCGATATCACGGGCAACATGTGTCGAATGCATTGATGCGAGGACCGAATGCTAAGAAGGTCCTCTCAGAATACCATAAAACCTAGCGGCGGTCTTTTGGGTGGTGGTCCTTCACAAGAATGTATGTGCGGGTTCTGTCTGCAAAGACTGGAGCATACGAGGAAGGTTGTCGTAAGACGCCTCGAAAGAACCGAACCTCCTTTCCAAAGCCTTCTGCTTAGCACGCCATGCCTTCACGTAGCTAATCTTGTACTTGAATTTCTACTCGATAGCCAATATGATGTGCTTGGCCTCCAGGTCCATCTTCTTCACTATCTCTTCATACATGACATTGGCTATGAAGGTGGACGTCGAGTTGCGATGCCTCGGCAAACACTCTCGAAAGCAAGCGAGTGCGGTTCCACCTTCGAGACAATCCGGTGAGTCTCAGTACTTGGGTCTCCTTGCGTGCACATGCCAGGACACCCACTGCTTTCGCATACCACGGTAATCGCTTCCCGGCGGATTTGAGTACCTAAACAGACGTTGCATGGATAAGGCTCATACTTAATGGCATCTGCGGTGATCCCTTATCGCCAAACATTGCATGAAGTCGAACCTCCGTCCCCATTGTACTCCAACGGTGATTCGTGCTTGTCGTGCACAGCAAGACCCTCAACGTCCACCATATTTCATCCCTGCGGGATGGGACCTTCGTCCTCCTCGGAAGAGTTATCACCGTCCTCTTCTAAAGCTTCCTCTTCCGCTCGCGCTGTCAAGTCATCAATCTCCATCTAACGTGCTATCTTTGTGGACATGCTCCTTGCATCCGCTTAGGATCGGCCTCGGCGTGCGGTGCACGATATTTCGCCTCGCCTCCTCTTCGCCTCCGCAACATTGGCCACCTCGTCCTCTTACGCGCTTCGACGCCGCCACCTCGTCCTCTTGTGCGTCCACAACATCGGCCACCGCGTCTTCTTCATGAACCACAACCGAAGTTGCTCCCCACCAACCCGACGGAGGCGCGGAAGGGCTGCAAGGAGTATCTTCAGACATGGTTGCATTAGTAGCACTTTCGTAGCCACGACGCCTCTGACCTTCCAGATATCCTTCCATGCAACCGTCGCATCACTCTGCTCAACTCCCACCGAATGTGTGTGGGAGACCTACTCCAAACCCCTTGTATGACGACACTCCACACCTCGGGGTCCAAGGAGAAACTTCTGGTGAGCCAGTGTAGAACATCTCCGATTCGGGCATTCTCCAGTTCGTGTACCAAATCGACTTCTTCGGAAATCACTTGGGTCAACACCTTGCGGACCTTCACGAATCGTACCAACACCGTAATACACTTTCAATCTTGTGAGCTCCGACATGACTGCAAATATTACAAACGTTGCAACCAGTGATTTCTCCACATACATTCCCCCATATACGTCGTAAACAAACAAATAACTACACGTCGCCTACATTCAGCCGAGAACAAGAACAAACAAGAGTATTACCTTCGTTCGTCTTTCTCTTTCACGTCTCTGACTCCTCTCCTCCCGAACCGCCCTCTCCAGAGCTCTGCTCGTCCTGTGCACCTCTCTCCCAAGCTCCTCTCCTCCCGAACCGCCCTCTCCCGAGCTTTGCTCCTCCCTGATACCTCTCCCAAGCTCCTCTCCTCCTATTGTCTCCCTCTCTCGAGCTTCTCTGCTTCTCCTCTCACCTTCTCCCTTTTTCTCCTCTCACGAGACAAATGGTGGATCTGGGTTGCTTTCTATATGACCCTGTAATCGCTCAACCGTAGGACGACTTGGCAGGAAGTGCTTGACCAAGGGTTTACTGACACGTGTCCAACTCGCCATACAGTTGGGCGCTATAAATTCGCTCGTCCGTATGGCGACTTTCTCTAAGTCATGGTACCATGAAGCGACTACGCCTCGAGCGTTTAAATAGATGTTCCATTGGGCGACTTCAATATGTGTCAAGATCTTGATGGGCGACTTTTCGGACTCACCCAACCGCATGCGATGACACGAGATTATTTACGTAAATAAAAATTAAGCGGTATTATTTACGTATTTTGAATAAAAAATAGATTATTTTAAAAAAATTCCACAAAACGAAGGAATACCAATCCTTCAAAATTACTTCGAAATTCCTCTAATCTAAACAAACAAGGCTCTTAGAATAGAGCTGGTTAAACGAGCCGTGCCTGTCGGGCAGGCACGAGGCACGACACTGCTAGCCCCGTCCAAACACGACACAACAAGGTACTATTTATGGAGCGGAATGACCACGACACGATAGTCAGGCCGTGCTGAGGCCACTCACCACGCACTGATTCAAGCACGCACTGTTAGGCACTAATCCATATATATATATATATATATATTTAATATATATATATAATTTTATTTTCATTTATTAATATTTATATGATTTTTTTTCCATTTTTAATACTTATATGGTTTTATTTTGTGGTTTTTAAATTTTATATAGTTTATTTTATAAGTATATATAAATTTATTTTTTTATATATATATATATATATATATATATATATTCTAGAATTGTTTTACATGTTTTTCAATTTTTCATGTCTTATGAGCTAAACGACAAATGTTTTAACGAGCTACTATTTGAACATTAATAAAATTCTATTATATTTTCAATATGATTGTCTCATTTTTAAAAAAATTCATGTCTATTTTTTCTAGAATTTTGGATTTTTTTTATTTTGTTTCAAACGGCCACACTTTCGATAAGCTAAACGATCGGGTTGACTGCCAAGACGAATGACCATTCGGGCGCCACCCCGCCCGTGGGCCAGCTCGACAAGATTTAATAGTAGCCGGGCGAGCAGTAGTTGGCGAATCAAGGTTCTGACCTACTACCATTTGGCGAGTGCGCTTAGAGTGTATGAGAGGTGAATAATCCTAACACCCCTTCAATAGAAGTTGCACAACTCTTCAAGTAATCGAAGGAGTAATTAGACGAAATCCACTACTATTTGTTTGTGTTTTAAAATTTGTGCAATTCTTGAGGGGTTAAGCATGGAAACAAGTGCCCCAAGCCTCAGCCCATTAAGCTAGCCTAACTGGGAGCCGTTCGATCGAGCCTAACGGACAAGATTGAGACCGATAAGAGGGAGAGCTCCTCTCCTCGGGTCGCGCTCTCGCCGCTTCACCTGCTTCGCGACTCGCGAGCGAAACCACTGCACCCCATGGCCGTCGCCTCGCCGTCGCCTCGCGCCGTGGTGCTCGCCCCGCCGGACTGGGCCTCCGCCACCGCCTTCATATCCTCCGACCTCACGCCTCCTGTCGTCGTCGTGTGCGGCCCCAAGAACAGCGGCAAGTCCACCTTCTCCCGCCTCCTCCTCAACTCGCTGCTCCCCAGGTAAAGCCCCCCCAAACCGAAACCCTAGCGAATCGATCGGTGAGGCATTATCTCGCTGATTGGTGCTAGTGTGGTGCTTTGCAGGTACGGGAGGGTGGGGTATCTGGACACCGACGTGGGACAGCCGGAGTTCTCGCCGTCGGGGTGCCTCTCGTTTCACGTCGTCGCCGAAGCTATTGCAGGTTACAGCCTATGCGTGTGGGGATTGGTTGTTGAGTGATGAGATTTCTTTGGGGTGCTGGCGACGTAATTTGTGGCTGACTTGTTGGTTGTTGGCCTGTGTGCAGATTTGCTGAACCCAACTCTGCGGGAAGCTGAACGGTGTGAAATTTTTGCTCTCTCTTTCTGTAATTTTAGGCTATGAAATTGTGATTAGCTTGCTAAATGATAATACCACTTGGGTATCTTCGGTCTAGGAATCTGTGCTTGGTAAGTTCTTGTTATGATGGTTATGGGATTTCTTCTCTTTTTGTCCAAAATAATTTTAGTGACAGGAATTGGCCAGAATAAATCCCCATCAATTGTGGCAATAATATTGCTCAATTTGTTCTACTTTCTGCAACTGGTGATTAGGATGCAAAAGCACAAGTTTCAGCTCTACTTTTGATTGTTTCTACTTATTCAGTGGATTATTATAGTTGTGTTATACAGTAAGTCATATGGATAGAAATGGATCCAAGCTCCAGGTTTTTCACATCAACAGATATGGTTTCAAATTTGGTCAAGCTCCAGGTCCTGTATTCTAAGCTAAGCTGGAGTTATCTGGTTGCAGCTTGCAAGGTAGTAGCTCCAGCTGGAGGCTTGGTTGGAGCTGCATTGCAATGTTGCAGCTACAGTCAAATTGCATAAAATTGGAGCAGCATTTTTTGTGCTTCAAGTGCTCTGTAACATAGGGAGAGACAATCCTACAACCTGTAGGACTATAAATTTCAAACTTCACAATCACTGGAAACTGTTTCGAGGAGAGAAGCTAGCGTACGATAAAATACTCCCCATGCCTCCAACTCCAAAGAGATTCATGACATTAGTTTCTCCATACTACAAGTTAGAGTAAGAGTAGGAACTTGACCAAACAATACCTAAGGATATATATGAAGAGTCTAACTGCTGGTGTTAAATTAATATCTCAAATATCCTTTTCTCTTTGCAACCATTGCTCAAATTCACTTACCATACATTTCATGTTATTGTTATTTGTGCATACATGTTATTCCTATCCAATACTGTAGTAGATTCAAGAAGTCATTCAGTACATCAGGTTTTTTAATGCTAGGTAGTTTTTTAGACTGTAGAACCAAACATTTTTAGTTTAGTATTTCAAAACGTTTATGTCCTCCCAACCTGGATTTTTCTAATGGCACATATTTCTTTCCAAAAAACCATCAGGTGCTGCTTCTTTGGTGATATTTCTTCAAAAAGAGATCCAGAAACATACCTGGACTGTCTGTTTCATTTGTATGACTACTTTGTTGAAAAATATCGATGTGGTGTGAGTGAAATTCTACCTTTAATTGTCAACACTCCTGGATGGGTGAAAGGTATATATTAGGAATTGTCCTAAGAATTGTCAACAGATTATCTTTTAAATTGTTCACTATTCTGAAGATCATCCATTTTCATTTTAATGTAGGTGCTGGTTTTGATATGCTCGTAGAGATGCTAAGGTATATCTGCCCCACAGTCGTTGTTCAGATACGCATCACAATGCAGAAAAAGAATCTCCCTGATGGAATGTTTTGGCTAGACGGTGGACAAACAGGACCAAAAATGATTAACATTGATGCTGCTCGTGATTCCAATAATAAAATGTAAGTATCAAAAGATGTTTCCAGATTGATTAGTTGAAAAATGGTCAAATAGTCTTCCTAATACTTTGATTAATATTGTTGTAGTTGTAGCTAAGACCATAAACTCTCTATCTCTTGTACCGATTCCTGGCTACACTCAAGCTGGAATTTGCAGACAGCAATGAATGCACCATTCAAAAGATAGTTGCACTAGTAGCTTAGACTTGTTCTCTACCATATCGAGTGCATAATAGAGGCCACGACTGCCCTGCATTTTTTCTACCAGTTTCGACTTTCGACGCTGTCTACTTCTCCATGCCATAGGAGATTATGAATCCATCTACCTGAAATATGACAATTAATACTGAAAGAATGCTTACATTTTTTGTGTGAATTTTGGTAGAATACTTTGATAGCTAGGACTGTTTACTTCCATCATGTATGCTCAATTACCTGTAGTTTTGTTGCTGCATATATATTATTTTTAAGTGGCAGGCATTCTTTAACTTCAATACTCTAGTTTTGCACTTCTGTGATGCATCAACTCTCGCGCCCACATCAGCTGCAGTTGATGGGCCATACTTACAGACTTGTATTTTACAGAAAGGACTGATATTTGTTTCTGATGAAAAGCAAATACTAATGCCGTTTATGTGTTGTGAAGGTTTTTAAAGCCGAAAGATGTGTTTGGAATGCGTGAACGCCGGTTTGTTGAGTACTTCAAGCAATGTTTTCCAAGTGACATATCCTTGACAACAAATAAGGAACTTGCATATTCTCTAGCTTCACTTCCACCCTACGAAGTATCATTTTCAGATGTTACAGTTATGCATCTCCATTGCCAGGTCAGTTGCCTTCCCCATTCCTACAATTAGGAACATAATCTGATGCATTTTATTTATTATTCACATTTTTTGGAGTTTGAAATAAAATTTGAACCAATTGTCTGCTTATTAGACTCTCATTTTCTCTTCCCGTGGCCAGATGTCCAGGCATTAAGGCCCCCGTAATTGGGCATTTTTGTAGCTAATTCTTACAAATTTTTTGAAGCGATGAGCAACCCTTGCATCACAAGTCACAATGGTCTGTGTACTTTCAAGATTAGTAATGCTTTGCCACCACTTCATTATTTAATCTGATTAGACCCTTTCCGTCATTTGAAAGGGTGTTAGGAGTAAGATTGAATCCAGCAGTAATATGCAGAGAACTATAAGGTGCTGGTCAAACATACGAGAACACTGTTGGAGAAGCCATCTTAATATCAATCAAGTATTAAGCAAATGATTCTAGACTAGAAATGCTTATAGACCAAACGAAAATATGTATTAACATAAGAGAGCATTAGTTTTATTCTATAACACTGGGCTGCTCATTAACAAAGATTGGACACAAGATATTAATTAAGATTTGGTAAAAAATATGGAGTATTTACATGCTGAAAAAAATAACCTAGAGTTTTTGCTGTGATGATAAAGTAAGGTGGGAATTGTAAGAGTATTTGTGAATTGTGATTGCATTTCTAGGTTTTTCTAAGTCCTAAAGAGCAACAGAGAAATTCCATTTATGTTTATTATTCGAACTCTCTGTTCAGGTACCTCGTAGTGAGATATGGCGCAGTCTGAACGCTACCATAGTTGGCCTGGCAATTAGTTGTGACACATCTGAGGTAGCCCGTTCAATCCCTTGGTGCGCTGGGCTTGGTACTCTCTCTCTCTCTCTCACACACACACACACACGGGCATGCATACGTTGGTATAGTCATATGTTCTGTGTGTTACAGCAATTTCTTTAATTCACACATTCCCTGTTACGCTTTCATTTGAATCAGCTATTGCATTTTTTTTTTCACAAACAGTATGCATCCTACTAGCTCATTTTTTTGTCTGTGACTGCATTCAAAAGAAAACAGGTAGCTAGCCGATTAATGAAGCAACTGTTGAAATCTGCAGCACAAAATTGCCTGTTTTGGCCTTATCGAAGTACCATGTAGCAATTTTAGACGAGTTTGAGTGGGATCACTTATATGGACATGTAACTCAAATAAAATTTCTGATAATCATAAGCGATCGAGCTCAGTCATTCACTTTCTAGGAAATTATCGAGCAAGTATGGACATTGGCTTGCTTTTTTGTTTAGTCGTTTAGCTTCGCTGCAAAAAAAGCTTGGTCAAGATGGCCAACTGTTGTAACCTGTTGGGAATTGGAGTCAGCTCCCCTGTGGTTATAAGTCCATTAATGGTTCTTGAAATCCTGAGTCCAACCAATATGCAGCTGAGGCAAGCTCCTCTGGATAGAGCATGAAGTTGTGAAGAAAACAATTAGTTGTTGAATAAAGCAACTGTTCTTGTTCTATGTAGTTTGTCAATGTTTTATGGTTTCAGCAACTTAGTTCTGCTGGTTCTCAGTCGTAGTCTCGATTGATTGATAAATCGTAAATTAGTCATTTGACAATAGCATCCAACGGTCCAACCTTTGTATTGAACTTGTGTTAACTGGGATAATGGTATGTACCTGTCCAGGTATTGTCAGAGGCGTCGATGTGCAAAGGGGCCTGTTATATGTAATCACGCCTGTTCCTCTTCAATGCCTACAGAGCGTAGATCTTTTGCTGCAGGGGCTCATTGAGATACCGACATCTCTTTTGCAGGTAACCATTTTGCCCTGGCAACAGTATTTTTCTATGCGCCATGGCAATATTTCGTTGAGCTTAAGTACTTCGATAAAGAATGGCCCACCGTGATAGACTATTTATGCCCAGAATACCATTTTTGTCTATAAGCAAGAACGGCAATGTGTTCCCTTTGCATGTTTAAAGTAGTTCAATCAGATATTGGCTAATCCAGAAAGAAGTAAGCATTAGCGTTACGTGTACGCATAAACAATAGATAGAATTCAGCGGTACCGCATAGATATCAACTTGCAAATTTGTAAGTTATGGTTCAGTTTATGAATGGAACGATATTTCCTCAGAAATTTCAGTAGGCAACATCTCTGGAGCATAATAGTCGCGTTCGGAAACGTAGTTTAATATGCAATTTTTCCTTGCCAAACTCTGTTATACGGACGTGTTGTTTGATAAGCAAAATTTCCTTCCCCTTCTGATCTTTGCTCTACTGCCAACGCAGGTCCGGGGGTGTGTGTCGCCGTACATGTCCACAAACGTGCTGCACAAGATATCAGAGAAGGATGTCGAATGCAGAGATGTTTTAGCCTAAGGATTGAGATTTATTCAATCATAACGTCATGTCCAATTTCTTTCCATAATAGAACTGGCCAGTAGATGCAGATGCTTGGATTGTTTTGCTCAATCCCAAAACTTTTCTAAGCTCAAAAGATTCTGAGAGATTTATTCAGGCAAGCAGCAGAACATCCGCATTTCCTTCCATTACATAACATCAAACCATGACACTGCATCCAAGCCAAGAAAGACACCCTCGCATAGCAAACGACGAGACGAACACTCGTACACACAGCGCTACTGCAGTACTACTACCACTCGGTATGAGATTACTGATAGAGTTCGCGACTCACTGCCTACTCAGCTTCGATCCGGCATCCATGTGAGGAGATCTCGCTCATCTCAGGCGACCTTGACCTCGATGGCCTTGGGCTTCTTGGGCTCGGGCGGCGGCAGCTTGTCCACGGTCACCGTCAGCACGCCGTCCCGGCACACGGCGGATATCTTGTCCATGTTGGCGTTCTCCGGCAGCACGAACTTGCGCATGAACTTGCCCATCCGGCGCTCCATGCTCAGGTACTTGACGTCCTCCTTCTCCTCCCTCCGCCGCTCGCCGCTGATCACCAGCACCCGCTCGTCCTCCACCAGCACCTTGATGTCCCCGGACGCGAGCCCCGGCATGTCCACCACGAACGCGTACGCCCCCGGCAGCTCCATGACGTCGGCCGGGGTGGCGGCCATGGCGCGCGCGTCGCGGACGTAGGCGCGCGTGGGCCCGCCCGCCGCCTTGGCACCGCCGGAGCCCCCGGACTCGCCGTCCGGGATGTCCAGCAGCTGCTGCAGCGCCGTCATCAGCGGCGTCTCCAGCCCGAAAATCCTGCCCTCCATCTCTTGATCTTGGATTGGATTTTGCGGTTGGGTTCTACTTGATCTGTGGATCGCTTTGGTGGTTGTGTTTGCGTGTGATTCCTGGAGTGGGGAGTGATGGGATGGGAGGGTGTGTTTATATAGGTGATACGAGGTGGGGAGTCTGGAATGTGATGGAAGGTTCTGAAAGGTGGTGGAATGTGCGCGGCGGGTCACGCCATGCGATGGTGGAGAAACATCTAGAGATTCCTCCGTTGGGAGCTGGTCTTTTTCTATGGAGTAAAGCGCTGTACGGCTGGCTTCGTGGGCCCACATGTCCTTGGTTGGAGCTTGCGCTTTTCCTCCCCCTCTTTTTTCCTTTTTGGAAGAATTTCTGTCCTCCGGTGCAGAAGCTTCGCCAGTCTTCTACGGATTCATAGTGACCTTTACTACTGCTGAAACGCACTACCTTGCGGCTTGCTTCAGTGCAGGCAGAGGGCTCCAGTTCAAACCGCTGATTACCGTAGCAACGTCTTACCTCATCAATCTAAGAGGCCTTTATTTTCATGACTCGGATGTACTTGCTCAGTGATGCTGCAAAAATCACACGACTTGATAAATAACATTAACTGTTAACGAATCCTAGGACTCACTCCCATCCTCACGTCGGATGTTACTTTCCGGTTCATACATTGTTTGCGGTGTTACTGAGCAAAATTCTCTTGAGTATTGGGCATAACAACGATGTTTAGCACGAATACATTGTCATATCAATTATCAATAGAACTTCACACTATTCGTGGATGATAAACACATGATTTCAACAACCAAAATCTAGGCAAAATTGGCTATAAGACATCACAATTTGGTGTCATTTATCGCCGGACACCCAAATTTCGTGTATTTGCCAGAACAAACTACTAAAATGTGGTTTTTTACTGTAGGACACAGATGCTATTATAATAATATTATTCGTTGTTTTGGAGAGAAACAATTCAAAATGATCTTCATGCCCTTATCCTCTTCTTCTTCCTCCTTGTTCCTTCTCCGGTGATCCCCTCATGGTCGGCGGCGAAATCAGACGGAAATCGACGGAAGTCATGTGCGCATGGCGTGTTCCTGAATTAGGGGGTTCCATTTTGGTGGTCGAGGTTGGCGGGGAGGCGTTGGGAAAGCTGATGTCAGCGGCGGCCATGGCGAGGCGATGACAGCGTATGGGGGAGAGGACGGTTGAAGGACGTAGGGAAACGAATCAGTGCGATGAGGTGCACCTCGTGATATGGACGGATTGGCGGGGAGACCACAAACGCGGTGGGTCGTCCGAGGTGGAGACGAGGGCGGCGGCGCGGCTCGACGTCGATGTCTCGCTAGTGGGAGCTCGCCGAGGATGACGAGGAGGCGGTGTTGCTGGCAAAGATGGGTAGGTGGTAGTGTCGGCGAGGGTGACAAGGAGGCGGCGTAACTGGCAAAGATGAGGAGGCAGCGATGATGACGAGGATGGGGAGGAGGTGGCGGTAATGGTGAGGATGGGGAAGGCGACACTAGCAAGGATGTGAGGCGGCGATGATGGCCAGGATGGCAAAGAAGAGGCGGCGGTGATGGTGAGGACAGGGATCGATGTTAGCGAGGATAGGGAGACCCTCGTCTAGTGCCACCACCACTGCTATTGCTGCTCCGCCGTCGTGCATCACCAAGCACAGAGGAGGAAGAAGGGAGAAGGAATAGGAAAGAAGAAAAGAGACCGGAAGGACAAAATGAACTTTTCACTAGCCTTCTCTCTCCTCTTCAGCCCGGAAATGATATTATATTAGCCTCAATGTCCCACAACAAAAATGCATATTGTTGTAGCAAAAAGACTAGACAGTGGGTACTAGGGCTGGAAAAATAGCTCAAGGCTCGTGAGCCTGCTCGGACTCGTCATGGCTTGGCTCGGGCTCGTGAAATTTCGATTCGAGCCGAGCCCAGATTTTAGCTCGCAAGCCAAACGAGCCGAGCCCGAGCTGGCTCGCGAGCCGCTCGTGAGCTCGGCCCACAAAGGCCCATGAGCCTCCCAAGTCCAACCCTAGAGGCACTGCTCTCCCATCCCCTTCAATCCCCCCTCACGCTCACGCGGTCACGCCTCAGAACTTCCCATCCCCTTCTCCCCGTCCTCTCCACCGACCGGGTGTTCCTCCGCCGCCGCCCGGACGCCCGATGGCCCCGATCCTCCTCACCCGCCCCGACCCCGTGTTCCTCCGTCGCCGCCCGGACACCCAGTCCTCCTCACCAGCCCTAATCCCATGTTCCTCCGCGCCGCCGCCTCATGTTCCGCCACGCCGCCGCCATGTTCCTCCGCGCCACCGCCTGGTCCTCCTCACCCGCCCCCAACCCCGTGTTCCTCCGCGCCGCCGCCCCATGTTACTCCTCGCCGCCGCCCCGTGTTCCTCTGCACCACCTCCCTCCTCTCCCTCGCGGCCGATGTAGCGAGCCGCAGGGCCGGCGACGCTAGCTCTTTCCTCGAGGAGGTCCAGTCCAAGACGTGACAACGGCGGCGGCGCGGCCCTCCTCTGCCGTGCTGGTGGCGTCGAGGCGGCCATGGACGTGCTGCTGCCGAGGCTGCCTTCCACCGACGGGCGCTGGCCCTCCATCCGCCGCCCTTTATGTCCATCCCCTTCTTGATTGTTGAATCTTGAATGCACTGATCATTGATTGTTGATTGAATCGTTGAATGGATGCATTGAATTGGTGATTTTGTTGATTGAATCGGTGATTGTGTTGATTGAATCACGCGCGGCTGCCGTTCTGATGCGCTTGCGGCAGCCGCGAGATGCACAACTCGCTCATGGTGGCTCGAGCCGTCTCCCGAGCCGAGCCAAGCCTCCCTCCTGGCTCGTGCTCAAAACGAGCCGAGCCTAAACAGTAAACGAGCCTGGGCGAGCTCGGCTCGAGCCGGCTCGGCTCGACTCGTTTCCAGCCCTACTAATGGGCATGGAAAAATATTCAAAACAATAGTCATGCTAGGCACAGTGACATACCTAGATCAAAGTAAAAAAACAAATTAGCCCGATGCAATAAATTAATATAGTTTATTTTGGAAGATAATTAAATTCTATGATTATTATCCTTATCCAGTTGATATAAAAAAATGGCGTTTACGCCATTGCCGATACCCATGCTGTTGGCAACCACAATCATTGCTGCCCACGAAGGGCAATTGATTTATGTCTTCAGCCATATGTTAATTGCTAACATGCGGGAATGCACACAACAAATCGACGGTGGCTTGAAGTAGTCGCACATATGCCATGTTTGGCTTTGCACCGAAGCTTGCCATACTCATTGGAAATGAAAACATGCAGAATTGGTAAATGTGGTCTGCAGCTGCATCAACACCAGAAACTATATCACTTGCTTGAAGCAAATATAGCTCCCGAAATAAAATATTATGACCTATTGGATTTGTTGATCTTGAATTATCTAAATTTGGCCATATTGATTCTGGCATTACAAATTAAAATCAGGTATACAATTTATCACCCTGAATTAAATATGGTATTCCCGTTGAACAATAAATATTCCAGTCGAATAATTATACTATTTGGGTGATTCAACTAAGATTTGAAGTCCAGAAGAAAATCTAGTATTTCCGTACAGATTAACTATGGTCAAATATTTATGTTCCAGCATTATATTTATGTTCACGAAGAGCATCATGTAGTTTTATGATGTTAGAACACACTGCTTATGACCATAATAAAATATGTTGCATGATTGTAAACTTGAAGTTTAATGATCCAAATTATTTTAAAATATGGTATGAGTAATTGAATCAAAGCTTGAGCAAATAATAAAGAAGCTAATCTAAAGATAAGTCTGCCAACTCTTGGACCCCATATGGGACCTTCGTTGCAGATTAATAACCAACCAGAAGTTGGAATATCCTACATAATATTAGGATCATGCAGTTTTCTTACCACTCCATTGGTAAAAGTCTAGCTCACTGCATATAATCATCAAACCCCTTATTGAAATAAGTACGTGTTGGAGGAATCAAACATTTCCCACATGTTATCACCACTGTAGCATACACCTTTGGGCCACCACCAGTTGTTGGAGATCATGTTGGATATGAAATTCAATCAATTATGTGCCCAAGATAGGAGAATTTTGTGGTATGCTATTAATAATGATCGAATCTCAGCATTGGGGAGAGAGAAATGCCCAAAAGTTCGAATACCGTTGTATTTTCCAGAAGGAAAAGATCTTTGGTGCTAAGATACACCCAGTAGTCAAACTAAACTTAAAGTTTAGTTTATACTCTTGTACGCCAGAAGCGGGGAGCCTACCAAATGCTTTCCAATTATAGAGGAGTTACCATAGTGTTTACTTGCAGTAAATACAACACTAAGAGTGGAATATGTCGGGTTCAATAGTATATCCACCTGTGCGAATTTGACTTATTGGTCCTTGATTTAAAATCTGTGGGGACGCCTGTGGGTCTAAGATCTAATGACACTAGTCAAAATAATTATTAATCATTCATTTAACTCTCTTGAAGAGAACTCACCTTCAAGGTGAAACAACTCATGAAGAGGTCCATCATGAAGATGAAAGCCTAAACAACTTGATGTGCACATATTACAATGCTGAGAATGCGAAATGACCAAGAATCGTTTGTTTGGTAAACGACAAAGATCTGGTTAACACTGAGATACCATCAATTTGGAGGACATGGGAGAAAAGTTATCGACAATCACTTTACCTCTACAATTGCTAAAGTTTCTCTTATGAGAACACGGATCTGGAACCAAAGTCTATGGCCGAGCATTTGAAGCGTTCATTTCGGGTCACATAATGAAAGCATATGAGGCTGAACCATAGTTGCTAAATAAAAGTCATGGAACCAGGTAGTTCAGACTTGACAGGTCATTATGAATATAATGAAGCGGTAAAAGCTATGGTTCAAAAGTCCTCGTAGAGATTGTTACTCTCCTATTATGAATGATATAATGTTTCGTTGCATAATAATTCTGGCAAATGACATGAACAAATAAATAAAATATGCAGCAAATGGATTTTGAAAATCCTTGGTGAGATCCTCGGAGGACTCAAAATTCCTAGTAAGAAAGGAAACAAAATCGCAATATATATAGAACTCATACCCAATAGTCTCTCACCTTTAGAAAGAGCATCTCCTAGAAGAGAGAGCATCTCATTGAAGGAAACTTACCTTACCAGCGATCATATGATCCTTAAAAGTGGACAATGACCCATCAAGACCTGAAAAAATGTAATGAGGAATCTAAAGACCAGAAGTGCACCATATAAACACTTACAAAGTGCATCTTTGTAACACTCCAAAACTTTGGACCTAAAAATTCCAAAGTTAAAAATATAGATTTTTTTTCAAAAAATTGATACGCTTCGACGATGTTCGAAATTTTTGAGTTGTTATTTGAAACTTCAACCTGAAAACTGAAAGTCGCATTCGAACCTGAGTTTAAAATAAAAGAAAAAGGTAATATTTCTTTCCTTTTTCCTTTCTTTCCTTTTTCTTTTCTTTCCTTTCTTTTCTTTTCCTCTTTTCTTTCCTCTTCCTGGCTTTTCCTCCTTAGGCCCACCCGCCAGCCTCTCTTCCTCCTTCCTCCCCCACCCTCTCTCTGCTCTCTTCCTCACCCGACACCCACGCCACTGGTGCCATGCCAACCCCGTCCTCGCGCCACCAACTCCCACCACCTCGCACCTGCTTCCATCCCGTTGCCAACGCTATGCCCACACCCTCGCCTGCGCCTGCGTCACCTCATCCCACCGCCATCACCTCGCTGCCCACTCCCGTCCCTCTACGCCATCGTTCCCATGCCGCCCTGACGACACACCGTCACATCAGTCCGCCTCCGCCAACGGCCCTCCGTCCCCTCACCTGCTTACAAAAGGCCACCCTGAGTCCCCTTCACCCCCTCTTGCCATTCTTCCTCTCTCCACTCCACCTTATTCCTCACCAAGCATCCCCAAGCCGCGACCGCATCGAGACCACGTCGGCCGCCGCCAACCAAACGTCGTTCCGACCACCTTGGTGAAGCACTTTCCCTCCCATCTGCGTCACGGCGTATTTTAGCCCTCAAGGAGACTTTACCCTCATTCAATTTCATCATCCCGCCATCGGAGCAATACATGCCACCTTCTTCCCCTTCCCCGGTCAATTCCGCCATTTCCACTGCCACACATCACACAGTAAGCCTCGGCCTGATTCCTCTCGCCTCGAGCACCTACTCACCTTCCCCAACCATCCCCCACCGTTCAAGCCTTCTCTCCCTCCCCGCAGTGCCGCCACCACGAGGACCTCGCCGTGCCGCCCGTGGCGTACATCGCCGAACCACCTTTGTCCTCCTCTCCCCTGACCGACTGCAAGGGTGAGCTTCCCGTATCCCCTTGATGCCCATGCTCGCCCCCATTTCTCCCCTCTACCCCTTTGGTGCCATCGTCCCGTTCCTCTCTCGGCTCCAGCCGGTAGCGCCTCCACCACCCATAAGACCTCCTTCCCCATGTCGTTCCATTTTTCTCCTCAATCACCGCCGTTGCCGACTGCCTCGCTGGCGTTATGCGATGCCCGAGTCGCCCTCTACCCTCCTCTGTTTCCTTTGCATTGTGTGCCTCTCTCTCTCTGTGTGGATGCATGACATGTGGGTCCCTCCCCCTAGCTCTCTAGGGCTCTTCTCTCTGTGTTGGTGTCTACGACAGTGGGGCCCACCCAAATTAGTTAGCTATTGAGAACGTGTTAGTAGGCTACTTAGCTAATAGATGTTCATTTAGCAAATGGTGTGCTCAAATAGTGTTAGTTAATGAATGGTCAAGTGATTAGGGGTTAGATAGAAATGACCGGTGAGCATTTTGCTAGGTGGATCGTATACACCTAGAGCCACCTAACTAAGGAATTGAATGGGGCCATAGAAGAGCACACCGCGCGACGGCGACATGCCGAACATCTCCGGGTGCTCCACCGGGTACTGCATCGTCTCCTGGAGCTCCAGCTTGACGTCCTCCAGGCCGCCGACGTCCTCCCATGAGACCTTGGGCACCTCCACGAGCCCGATCTCGCGCAGGGCCAAGGGCTTCATGACCAGATCCGGCGAGCCTGTCGGGAAGAAGCGGGCAATGCATGCGGTCTTGGCATGATCGATCATCCTCCCTTAGGATCTGGGCTTCTTCCTCCCCCAGCTGCCGGATCTGTCTTCTTCCTCCACTCCGGCGGAGCACGGATGATGCACAAAGCTTGGGGCTGCGCGGATCCAAGTCGGGGCAGCCGCATCCGAGGCAGACACGAGCTCGGGGGCGGCGTCGGCGTCGGCTCGAAGGCAAAGAAGCACCGAGCTGGGCAGAGGCACACGCCAAAGGTGGCGCGGGTGGCGGCAGTGTGGCGTAGGAGCCCGGAGGAGAGGGCGGTGCCGTGGGGAGACCCAGAGAGAGAGAGAGAGAGAGAGAGAGAGGCGTCGGGCCAAGGCGGCGGCGGGCTGGCGATAGGGAGCCAACAGCGTGGAGCTCTAAAAATGGAGAAGAGACAGTGTGAGGAGTGAGGAAGGAGAAAGTAGGGGCAATTTGGTCCAATACTGATAGAATACGTATACTAGTGGCATTTGTATGATTTTCCAAGCTTTGCAGTGGCATATTTTGAATATCGAAACGAGCGATGGCACTTCTCTAAAACGGGCACTTAGCAATGGCATATATCAAAATTTCCCTAATAACAATGATATGTCAAAAGCATGTACACCCGCTAGTAAAGTAGTAATAAGGAAGTACATCATAGAAACACGCACTTACAAGTAGACTCTTACTACTTATTGATTAGGAAGAATGAATACTTTAGATAAAACCTAACTAGGGTTGTAATATGTCACCGACACATAAACCTGTACATTATAGAGCAATAATAATACTTGGTTAATTACCACGATAAGGTTAAGTCAACCTAGACATTTGCTAGGTAGTTCCAGTACAGTTAGGACCCACTCGAGTAGATGATTAACCAAAACGTGTTAGCGCCGTAGGCTAAACCATAAGGTGCACCTTGATAGGAGATAATCATAGGAAGAACATCTAGGCGATCACTTAACCCTAGATCATCAACAATGACTAAGTTGAGAGGTAGCTCATTCAACAAGCACAGTTCAATGAAAACCTGATATGATGATTTTGCCTCATGCATAACTAGGTCATACCTAGGACTAGAAGCTAAACTATAAACTGCATAGTATATAATATTATTAGCACTATTAGATAGTCATGAAAGTTAGTAGTAGCTATGTCGCGACATCATGCTAGTTAATCGAAACCAAAGCCGATGGGGTAATCACTGAACGAGGAATAGGTAGATGAAAGCACGTAGGCCTTACCTAGGGAACGAGTAATTATCTACTTAACTAGGAATAGTCATTAGCAGATGTTGTAGTTAAGGATCAATCTAGTGTGATAGGTTACTTTAGTGTATGTCAAGCCACACAAGCAATGAAGCTAGCTAAAGATCGTCGCAACGATGAAACCCACAACCTTAGACACCGGTGTTTTCAGATATACCGAAGCCCATTGATCTCACTATTGGAGTTCCATAGCCTGAGGCAATTCTGGATCGCCGTCTTGTCGAGAAAGGTAATTCGGCGATGCCACAAATTCTAGTCAAGTGGTCGACCATTCCAACTGATTCTGCTACTTGGGAAGATTATTATGTTTTGAAGCAATGTTTTCCGTTGGCAAGTCTCTGGGAACCAGTGTTGTCTTCAGGGGCGGGAGGTGTCGCGCCTCCACCAGATACGAGAGAAAAAGGTGAAGGCGGCCACTGCAAGAAGGGCATGACAAGCGCGTTGGTATGAGGCCTAGCTGTAATTGTGCGTGCGTCAAAGTTGTTATGATTCCGTTGTGGGTTGTTGCGGTCGGGTCCACCCCTGAGTCTGTAACCGAGTTAAAAGGAGACGGTAGCTAAAACAACAAAACATTCAGAAAGAAAATGAATCCAGTTTCCTCATCTCCTTCTCCAATTTCTCATCTCTTGCTTTCCCAACTCCATGATCCTGCTGCTAAATCATATTGACGTTTGTGAGATCTGATCGGTATACGATTGGGACACCACAGGGCCGGCCCATGGCCCAAGCCGAGTTCGCCTTGGACTCGTATTGCGTGCCCAATATATTTCCTGCCGCCTGCGCCCCGGTTCTTGCTGATTCCCCAGCCGCAACTCTCCTCTCTCCTGCCGAATCCGCATGCAAAGCTCTCTCCTGCCGAATCCGCATGTTGCTCCCGCCAGCCATGATGCTCTGCATGCTGCTGCAATGCGCCTGCTTGCCTGCCAGCTAGCTAGGCTGCTTGTCCTTCGGCCAGAGAGAGAGCGCGCGCGCTAGAGAATTGGGGTGAGGAGGTCAGTAGGAGCCGAGGAGAAGACTGGTGCTACAGGGCCCTACTACATGGTATCCTATGGTGCTAATGGGCCGGACTGGTGCTTCAGTCCACCCAGTATCAAGCCTAGATCCGCCCCTGCTTACACCCCTTGGCATGAGACGGGCTCGGTCCATCATCAACGGTAGCCCACAATCCAGTCCATAACAACATAGTGTACGCAGAAGTACTTGACACACATGAGGTTACTAAAAGCAAGTTTCTACACCCCTCGTAAGAAACAACTATCAGCTTTTCAAACAGAAAACCAAATAAGATCAGGAAACTGGGACAGTCTACCCACACACCAAATATCAGTGAACTGAGACAAGCAAGTAGAAAGAGTAAAAGTTTAGTCGCTATCATCTTCTTCCCGCTCTTCATGTTGGGCGACAACCTTCTCTATGAACTTCTTGCGAACACCTTCTATGACATTGTTGCGGGATGAATCGCTGCCACCCTGCCCATCATTCAGTACTGGGTCTGACTGGCAAAGGGCTAATGCAACAGCTGGAAGAAGGCGAAACAGAATTGACAATTTAGCATAGGGGAAGGAGATGGAAGCCAATGTATAACACTGAAATGATTCTGGGATTGATCGTTTGTTGAAAGAAAGCTTCAGAAAAATTCTGTGCCATTTAAATGAGCAAGATAAATTCAGATCATCTATTACTGGAAGAAAGGCTGGATTCTATGGTAACAGCAATGTATAACTGTGAACTACTATGTTACCAGGTTAGGCACAGATCAATTAAATGTTTGCCACATGATGCAAGGTAAACATACATCAGGATTGGATGTGTGTGGGGTTATGCACCCTAGACATGCCTGTCATAATGAATGTGCTTACTTTTTTATTTCAAAAAGAAAAAGAAAAAAAATGTCATCCTAAGGTCAAAGATTTTGCTCACGCCTAATGTAAATGGTATCTGTGACTGGCTGATGGAAACACTAAAACACTAAAACAGGAATAAGCCATTTACCGGTGTGCACTAACAAAAATACTTGTCCAACCAACAAAATATAGAATTGGAGCAACTTGAATCGACTCTTGGCAAATCGGATACTGGATATTGATTTTGTGTCTAACTTACATTCAGGTGTGCATCTCCTCCCACCGAACTTCTGCAGACCGACATAAGTCCCTTTGACAGCACTGTTGTTGTACACCAGTATTGTAGGAACATTCTGATCTGGGTAGTTGGGAATGCAGTCCGTGGAGATAATTTTAACAAACTTGGTTGCTGGGTATCTCGTCACCAATTCCTCCAGGCAAGTCTGGAGCAACCCGCATTCTGGTATTCTGCCATCAGATTCATGGACGTCTTAGACAATGAACACCTCAATTTACTAAAAGAACACAGTGCATCAGATCAGATGGAGGTTCATCCTAATCATTTAATGAGCTCAGATGTCCTTTTTGTAGAATTTATAAGTACCTTTTGTAAACAGTCAACCAACATATAAAACATAAACACTGCAAAGTTTTTATGGAAGCTCCACTATGCAGCAAGACAACCCTATGCTAAATTCTAATTAGCTACAATCCTACAGTTTACAGTCAAAAATAGCAGAAATGAGTTCATATCACTAGCTAGATCACAGCTTAGAGTGGGCAACATAAACATATCAAGCGTCCAGTAAATCAAAATATCAAATTGAGGAATAGTTGCTAAGCTGTCTTTGTTTATATGGTTTGTGATGGTATGTTCACAAGTCACATGTATGGAAGGTCAGGTACTGCTGGAAGTCTGGAACCTATTTCACTACAATCAAATATCTGGGTATGAGGCACAATCCAAGAACATCAAAGCTCTCCATATTCATATTTCAAGCTGTCATATTTGATTTTGTAACTTTAACTAGGTACAGTGCAGTTAGTATCTGAATTCAGTTCTATCTGCTCATGTTCATTTTTGTTGAATCATAATTCATACAAAATAAACTATAAGGAGTTTTTCCCTTTCTTTTTTCCTTCTGCGTAATCATTGACGCAAGAATTTAGAACAGCAACACACACTGATTACAGAAAGATTACGCCTTACCCATCCTTGTAGAGGAAGACCACAACCCAGACATCCGGTGGAGCCTGTGACACCTCACGCACAAAATCGGAGCCAGTGATCGGCACTATAGTACCAAACCTCGCGGCTTTTGCTGCCTCCCTGAGTTCTGCAAGCCTCATCTTCCTGTAAGCAACATATCACATCAAAACACCGAAAAATTTCTCAGCTTTACCAAAACAGTTGCAAATTGTATCGAACTATCCTGTGGACAACAGTATTGCGCTGAATCCAGATCAAACAATGACAAACAGATCAGATTACTAAGAAAATCACACGAATTACCCCATTTGACCACGCAAGCCGGATCAAATCAAACGCTTAAAGCACTAGAAAATCCCAAGATGCAGCCAATAACTGACGGGAAATAAGGACAGCGTCATGGATCACCAACCAGACCGGAGAGTTGGAGACCAGATCGAGGCCGGGGAGAGGGGGGTACCTGTACTGCTCGAGGAAGCGATCATCGTCCAGGTCGTCCTCGAGTTCCTCGAGCTCGTCGGGTTCGCGCGCGTCGAGCCATTCCTTGGACTTGGGCTGCTCGTCGGCGTCGACCTTGGGGGTGAAGGGCGGCGGCTTGAAGGGCTCCGGCTTCGGCGGCAGGTTCCCGAGGCGGCGCTGGATGTCGTCCCACTGAGTGCTGGCCCCCTCCACGTCCTTGTACACAAAGTGGTAGTCCGCCATGGCCGCGCACCACGCACAGAGAGAGAGAGAGAGGGAGAGGGAGAGAGATGGCAATGGTGGAATCTAACCGAGAGGGGAAAGAAGGGAAGGGGCGAGAAGAAGAGAAGGGCGAGACCGACAGGTGGGTCCCACTTTCCGTGAATGCTAGTACTTGGGGATGGCCGCGTGGGCGATGCGACCCTGACCGGTAGGGCCCGCTAGTCAATTAGAGGCAAGCTTGCCTTCGTAAGAAATATTTTTTTAAAATAATATTTTTCAATAAATAATTACAAAAATAAATATTCAATTTTTTAACAAAAATAGGCTCCCATCGCCAGGCAAGCAAGATTTTTTTAAATAATATTTTTAAATAAATAATTACAAAAATAATTTGTCTAATTTTTTTTAAAAAAAATAGGCTCCTATCGTCAGTTGAAAATAACAACATGATCCCTATCGCTATTGAAACAGTTCTGTTGCCATTTTAACTGGCGACAGTGTTCCTGTCGTCATTTGAAATGGCAATAGGAGCCTATTTTTTAAATTAAATTATTTTTATAATATCGGTAATATCTTTAAGCATACACGCAACTGATAATTTTTTAAAAGATAAGGAAATATGAAATAGAGAACAATTTAGGAGTTTCGTTGTGACCAAACATATTTGGAATGCGATTTTGTTAGGGCAATAACAAAAATAGCCCCCTTCAACGACGCAATATCAAAAATAGACCCCTTTGGTGGCGCAATAACAAAAAAAAATATTGAAGTGTTTTTTTTTCTAACGCAATTGTCCGTTTGCTGAACCGATTTATTTGATAGTACCAAACGAACTCTTACAGAGAGATTGACTCGGGAACGAGGGTGTGGTCATTTCGCGTACGAAAAGGCTAGAAGTAAGGTGGTGTAGGGTGTCACGATGTTGACTCCTCAATGTACGCAACCCGCCCTAGACGTCCTCCCAGGTCGTCTCCACCATCCTCGCTAGTGGAAGCAGGGTTGCCTCTCTCAACCTACGTCGAAAGGATTAACAACATACATGAGTTCACCCACACAAGTCGGACTGAAATTGAGTACACGAAGGTCACAAACTACGCGTACCTCGAAACCCAATGTAGGTTAACCCTCCATACCATCATGGGCATGCGAAACCGCAACATGCCAATCTCAATGGGTGTCTCGCCTTGCTAGGGGAGGATGATACTGAGGCGGTTACGGTGACTCGCGTCAACGGTCGGGTCAAGCAACACGTACGTCCATTGCGTAGCGTCTCCTGGGACCGCTATACCTGAAAATTCAATGCTTACATTATAAATACTACGAAACATACACAAAAAGTAATTAGAAGCGACATATCTAATTAATTCAATTACTGCACCAAAGAAATTTAAGTAGAAAATATTTTAATTAAGCTCTATATACGTTATTTAGCTACTCTAGAATTTTTAAAGTTATATTGCTATTTTCCTGGTTTAAAAGTTTTTAGCATTTATAAAAATATGCACTTGTGTAAAAATAAAAGCCAAATTTAAGTTGAGAATATTTTAATTAAGCTCTACATACCCTATTTAGCTACTCTGTAATTTTTATAGAATTTTTAGAGCTATCTTGTTGTTTTCCTAGTTTTAAAGGTTTTTTCAGCATTTACAAAATAGTTATTGTGTAAAAATAAAAACCAAATTTAAGTTGGGAATATTTTAATTAAGAGTTAATTCCTGATTTGCCATTGAAAGTTAGCGAGTTTTCCAAAATGCCATCGCAAAATTTCTCTTCCCTCCATTACCACTCGATCTCAACTTCTGTCCCCATTTTGCCATTCCCGTGAGTTGACCGTTGACTAGGCCGTTGACTTGACCGCGAAAAGACGATTTTGCCCCTAAGTGTACTGAGATCTTTAGGAAATTGTTTGACATGGTAATATAGTTCCAAAAATTATGAAATTTTTAGGAAAAGTTTCTGACATAATGTAGATTATTGTGTAATTTTATAGGGTTTTATTTGCAACATGTTTTTCTCTAAAAAGCTTTCAAGTTTCGGTTCACGGGAATGGCAAAATGGGGATAGAAGTTGAGATCGAGTGGCAATGGAGGGAAGAGAAATTTTGCGATGGCATTTGGGGAGCTCGCCAACTTCCAATGGCAAGTAAGGAATTAACCCTTTAATTAAGCTCTACGTACCGTATTTAGATACTATGTAATTTTTAGAGCTATCCTGCTATTTTCCTAGTTTAAAAGTTTTTTCAGCATTCACAAAAAATTTACAGTGTAAAAATGAAAAACAAATTTAAGTTGAGAATATTTTAATTAAGCTCGACGTACCCTATTCAGCTACTCTAGAATTTTTAGAGCTATCTTACCATTTTACTTGTTTACAAAATATTTCAAGATTTACAAAATATTTCTTGTATAAAAATGTAAATCAAATTTAAGTTGAGAATATTTTAATTAAACTCTATGTACCCTATTTAGCTACTCTGGATTTTTTTATAGAATTTTTAGAGTTATATTGCTACTTTTCTAGTTTTTTTCTACATTTACATTTTTTACCGTGAAAAAAAAACTACATTTTAAAGTTTTGTTTGGTATTTTTGCAGATTTTATCTAAAATTTTCACATACTACACTATAAATAATATCTATCTGAAAAACTAAACTATACAAAGGTAAAATGATGTACTATAACAAACTACACTATAACTAAAATTATCTAATATATTCAATTCTATATCGCTACTTTTATTTGCTAACCTACTAGAGTTTCGAATTTATATACAATGTTGCAAGAACATTTACCTGCAAAGTAGACGATCGAATCTGCTTCTCCTCCTCTCTCTCCTCATCTGCTACGAACCGACAACACTTTGCTATGTCACTTTTCACCTCTCCTCTCCCCTCTCCCTCCTCTCTTTTTTGTCCAAATTAAACAGACTTTTCAGTCGATTTTTATCGGTTTATATAGTGTGCCTATGTCACCAGTTGGAGGAATTTTTATTATTAATTAACCATTTTTTAATTTTTATTTTAAAGTTAACCTCGACGCACTTTATTTTCAATTCTGACCTATTTGGTCATGCCACCGCCCGTGACATGACAAAATAACGTTGTCACGCTGCCCCGTATCTCTTATCACGCCACCATCTGTAGCGTGACAGTATTGTTTGGTCATGCCACAACCAGTGGCGTGACAGAAAGTGCTATTTAACGGACTTATTCTACCGCGTGACAGCATTGTTTTGTCATATTACGAATGGTGGTGTGACCAAAAGGGTCAGAATTGGAAATAAAGTGCGCTAGGAGTTAACTTTAAAATAAAAATTAAAAAATGGTTAATTAATAGAAAAAGTTTCAGTTGGAGCGGCGATAGGAAGGCGCAAGTTCCTGTCGGCATTTCAACTGACGATTGACACACAATTCAAAGTTAATTCTGTCACCATTTTAACTGACGATCGGAGCCTATTATTGTAAAAAAAATTGACTATTTATTTTTGTAATTATTTATTAAAATAATATTATTTAAAAAAATCCTACAAGAAAGAGGGCTACCGCGCCGCGCCCCGCCTCGCGTCGTAGTTGCAGGAAGCAGGCGAGCCTCTCTCGAATTCGCCTCGCCGAGAAGAAGTGGAGCGGGAGAGGCGGGGAGATCGGGGCGGCGGCGGCGTGCGCGGGGTAGCGAGCGGCGGCTCCTGGCTCGGCGACGGCCGAGATGACGGACGGTCACCTCTTCAACAACATCCTCCTCGGCGGCCGCGGCGGCACAGTGAGCTTCTCCTCGCCGCCTGACCTTTGCTCGATTTCTAGGGTTCCGTCGCGAGGTTTTGCGAGATTTCGTCGCCGTTGGCGACGTTCTGATTAGCTGTAGGGTGTGGCTTCCACCATTTAGCTCGTTTTGTTGCGATGATTGGTTGCGGGTTCGTATTGGTCGGGTTTTAGGGTTTGGGCGGCGCATTAGGCCATAATTTCGCTCGTTTTTGTTGCGCTGCTCTGTTGGGTTGAGCCGAGTGCTTGGTAGGAGATGTCTTCTCCTCTGATTTGTTCGATTTCGCGATTGTTAAGCGGCTATACCCGATTTGTGTCGAGGTTCTTAGGCGAAATGTTAGATTTATGTGGGTGTGGGGTGGAGATTACAGGTTAGGGCTTCTTCCAGGTGCTGCTGCTGCAGCGAATAGGGACTTTAAGAGCTACTGGAAGGAAACAGTTTTCTCTAGAGATAACAGAGAATATCAGCAGAAGCATGTAACGATTAGCACCAGAAACAGGAGACTTGTTGTGAATTGCTCAATTTAGATATAAGCTAGTACTTCTAAATTATAATACGCAAATATTTTGGCATGCAAATTAGATACAAGTGTCTATCAATTTATTTTCATGGTTCAGAGTCGATGTTTGCCATGACTGCAAATAATTTTTCAATTATTGTGTACTTATCTAAACTTATATGCTTATACTTTCCCTAACCCTTGACTTGGTAATTCTTGCATCAGTCATCACTTATGAATGCATGATTTGAGTAACCATCTTCCTGTGACACCTTACCACCTTTTTTTTTGTTGGAAGCAAAGTTCTATAATTCCAACATGTTGTACTAAATAACTTTGAGACTGCAAGTTTTGTCTTCCTTCCTTTATTATTTAAAAACGCGCACCCTTGTTTGTTCTTGAATAGTATTTGATCTATTATTGTTTGCGAACGTTGAGAATCTTGTCATATTGCCATGACTCTTGCTCCTATACAGAACCCTGGTCAGTTTAAAGTGCATTCGGGAGGGCTTGCATGGAAGAGACAAGGTGGAGGAAAGACCATCGAAATTGATAAAGGTGATGTAACTTCTGTGACATGGATGAAAGTCCCTAGGGCATATCAGCTTGGAGTCAGGATCAAAGATGGCCTGTTCTACAGGTTTATTGGCTTCCGCGAACAGGTTGTTATTTCCTTATCACTCTTTTCTTTCATGTAATTTAGTAATGATATTCTAGATCTGATATGAAGAGTCTGACGGAAACATGAGATATGTTTGCACTTCGGACCATCTGGACACAATATTTGGGAAGAATTAGAAAATCTTGATCCTGATGCTCACTAGTTTGCAGAACATACAAAATTAAAAGTAGCACTAGCATCTCCTATTTGTAGCATAATCAACCCCCATGAAGATCCGGATTTTCCCTTCTTAATTTGCTGTGTTGCTGTCGTGCTATTGTAATATATATTATATCGTATACCTATATTAATCTGAAACAAATTTTGCATAGAACCTGAGTAATTTTGATTTTGCTATTTTATATGTTATCTTATTTTGGTATGAATTCATCATGTATTGCTTATCAAACCTGCGGTTGAGCCATTCTAGCTTTATCTGTTACCAACCCAGTGATCAGGGAGGGGAGGACCTCTATACCGTATGGTCTGTATTTGAATCAGGGTAAAGTGGCAAACTGATTTCTATGTTCTTTTGTATCATACGGTATACCTGAGTTATTTAAGTCTTGCAGAATCCATTATCTTCTGTAGGAAGAATATATTATGTATATGTGAACCGTATAAAAATGTTGAAGGAATATTTTACGCAGTAGCGCTTGTGCAATCTATACAAAATGATGTATTAATCATGTTATCACTACGAGAATTATCTGGATACTCTATTGAGGTGTATGTCATTCAAGATGGAAGCCTTTGAATTTTCCATCACTCTTTCTATAGAATGAGATTAGTGCATCGTTATTCACCGATGGAATTACCTGCAGGTGTGCCCAAAAAGTTAGTTCAACTATCAGATTTATTATAGATAAGCCAGATCGTTTCAAAATATTGTTAGTCAGCTCTATGAGTATGCTTTAACTTGCCAGCAACGATGACTGGTGAGGTTAATATATTTGTCTCCTATTGCAATCTGACAAATATTTCACCACGAACTTTCTTTTATAGGATGTAAGCAGCCTGACCAACTTCATGCAAAAGAATATGGGCATCTCACCAGATGAAAAGCAGCTTTGTGTTAATGGCCACAATTGGGGAGGGATTGATGTAGATGGTAAGCTGCATGGCCTTTTATTTTTGTAAACATTATTCAGTTTGGATTTCTATTTTTGGGTCACACTATCCATTGTAGGAAACATGCTTACCTTTATGGTTGGTTCAAAGCAAGCATTTGAAGTTTCTCTACCAGACGTCGCACAAACCCAGATGCAAGGCAAAACAGATGTTCTCTTAGAGTTCCATGTTGATGATACTACTGGGGCTAATGAGGTTTGTAGCGCATCTACTCACGTTTTCTACATTGTCATCCAAGACTATTTTGAGCTCAAATTTTAATCTTCCTTGATTGTAGAAAGATTCGCTCATGGATTTAAGTTTTCATGTACCTACTTCAAATACTCAATTTGTTGGAGATGAGAATCGCCCTCCAGCCCAGGTGACTTCAGTCAATCAGCACCATGCAATATGAAGCACATTGACATTGTAAATACTAGCTACTGAAGTTCTCTATCTCTAACTATCTATCTGTGTGTAGATTCTGTGGGAGACAATATTGAAATTTGCTGATGTTGGTTCTTCTGAAGAGGCAGTTGTCACCTTTGAAGGAATAGCTATTCTTACACCAAGGTGGAAAATATGGACCATTTATCTGATTAAAAACTCAAGATAACTTGTTCACGATTATCTGCTTTATGTTTTCCCCAATAAACTAACAGATCTTTGGCAATGCAGAGGACGATATAGTGTTGAACTTCATCTTTCATTTCTGCGACTCCAAGGACAAGCTAATGATTTTAAAATCCAATATAGCAGCATTGTCCGCCTCTTTCTTTTGCCAAAGGTTCTGCTCTTTTTGTATTTAACTATGTCTTATTCTTTGATGTTGTGCATACTGTTGACACTAGACATGAAACTGATTGTATCGCATGATTGTTCATTGCAGTCAAACAATCCTCATACATTTGTGGTTGTCACTCTTGATCCCCCAATCCGCAAAGGACAAACACTGTATCCTCACATTGTCATTCAGGTTTTGTGCTGCGAAATTTGCTCACGATGTTAAGATGTCATAGACTCATAGTTGGTCTGGCTACTTGATCACAGTGTTTTTTTAGACAGTTTAGTAATTGTTTCCCTTATTCTCTAAACAGTTCGAGACAGAGGCAGTAGTTGAAAGAAACCTGACATTAAGTGGAGAGCTTCTGGCTGAAAAATACAAAGACAGGCTGGAGGAATCTTACAAGGTGAAATATTTGTTACTTTGGAACAATAATGTTTTGCTTATGTTGATTCGTTCAAGTTGGAATAGGAAATCTGGCTTATAAGATGAAATCACAAAATATGCATGGCAAAAAAAAGTTTGATAGTACTGAAAACTCCACCTAAAGCATTGTGTATGCTGCCAGAGAAAGAACTGCTTTAAGCCACCCGTGACTTGTTTCCATTAGCAAATTGATTCTTTGTTAAGAACTGCACTCAACCTTTTGTCAAACTTAAGTTGGATTTGAAGCTGAGGCTTAAGTTAGGCCAAGCAGGCACTTAACTATTCTGTTGATTCTTCCTCTATATCCAAAAGAATGTATTTTAGGAACAACTTGTATATAAAACACTCCAAGGTTTTGAGACAAATCATGCTCTCGTCTTCCTAAGTGTGCTTTATTCATGTTCAATGCACATTCCATTACACAAAGTCACTAAAACTTGGATCAAAACAAAACTGCACTAGATTCCTCCACCAATTACCTCATTAGGCGGAGGAACAAATTTGATGGGCATTTATGAGACACAATAGCATAGTTCATTAGGTCTCAAAGGAAGGCTTAGATCTGCATTACTCTTAAATTGTCTGTTGTATAACATGTTCTGTTATAGATAGGTGTTTGCTTTTTTGAACTAGTGTGCCATTGCTACTTAACATATTCTCCTTTGTTTATGGTTCTTTTGGACTCGTAATTACGTGAATTGACTAACTTACAGAGTGTTCAATTTATCCATAGGGTCTAATACATGAGGTATTCACCAAAGTCCTCCGTGGTCTATCTGGTGCGAAAGTCACAAGGCCAGGTTCTTTCAGAAGTTGCCAGGATGGATATGCAGTTAAATCATCACTCAAAGCTGAAGATGGACTGTTGTATCCACTTGAAAAGGGTTTCTTCTTTCTGCCAAAGCCTCCTACGCTCATTCTACACGAGGAGGTATTATTTCTTCATTTCTGCTAGAAATTGATTCTCATTTGTTCACGCATTTCTGATATGACATATCATTGTCCAATCATGGCAATTGTTACTCATGCCCATTCACTACATATTCAATGTAGATTGAGTTTGTTGAATTTGAACGTCATGGTGCTGGGGGCGCCAATATGTCATCTCACTATTTCGACCTCCTGGTAAAGCTGAAAAATGACCAAGAACATCTGTTCAGAAATATTCAAAGGAATGAATACCATAACCTCTTCAACTTCATCAAGTATGTGCCTTTTTATTGGCTTCATCGTCCTTCTTGCTTTTTTTATACATAAGACTTATGGGTGGCTTTTCTTGTTTCCGATAATCTTTTAAGTGGAAAGCACTTGAAAATAATGAACCTTGGAGATGGTCAAGGTACAAGTGGTGGGGTTACAGATGTTCTACGGGACACTGACGATGATGCTGTTGATCCACATCTAGAAAGAATAAAAAATCAGGCTGGGGATGAGGAAAGTGATGAAGAGGTATGGCTGCATTTTATTGGCCTGTTGCTTTGCTGACTTGTTAATCTTTGTTACCGAGTCCCTCCATATACTTGTTTTCTTTTTCACTTCATGTTAGGATGAAGATTTTGTTGTGGATAAGGATGATGGTGGATCTCCTACTGATGATTCCGATGAGGATGAATCAGATGCTAGTGAAAGTGGGGGTGAAAAAGAGGTAGTTAAATTTATTATTTGCTGTAGCAAGCTTGAAGTGCGAAGGCGCTATGGTAATGATCTCTTGCTCTTTGCCCCCCCTCCCTCCCTCTCTCTCTCAGAAATCATCCAAAAAGGAAGCTAGTAGTTCAAAGCCACCTGTGAAGAGGAAGCCTAAGGGCAGGGATGAGGAAGGTTCAGAGAAAAGGAAGGCGAAGAAGAAAAAAGATCCTAACGCCCCCAAAAGAGCAATGACACCATTCATGTACTTCTCAATGGCTGAGCGAGCAGTAAGTTACTCTGACTAACAATCCCCAACATAGTAAATACTCCAGTAACACGTAAATTGAGTGAGTATTACACTGAATAAAGCTTGAGTTATTTCGAGAAACAATTGAGCAGCACAGTAGGCTATTAAGTATGAAAATGCATTGCATCAATTATGAAATTTTAAACTATTGAACAAAAGAGTTTCTTCCTTTAGTACCATGTACATACTAAATACTTCCCTTTTTCATAAGAAATGTATGATACCAGGGGAGCAAACATTCTACCTTCTGAGACTACAAATTTACTATGCACATGAAGAGTTTCATATTGTACTGAATTTTTCTCACTGATGTGAGGCTGTTATAGAGCTTCCTCTTTTTTTGGTTAAGCAGTATTCCTTTACCCATAACTGAATTCTTTCAAAATAGATAGATGCTAGAGATGAGATCTTAAACATAAGCTTAGTTGCTATTTTCTTGATGCAGAATGTGAAGAATAGCAATCCAGATTTGCCTACAACCGAGATAGCAAAGAAGCTTGGAGAGTCGTGGCAAAAGATGACAAGTAATATTCTAGATCATTCTCCATTATATACCCTATAAGTAATAATAACAGCATTGGTTTCATCCATGTAACATATTCTGCGATGTTTTCTGTTGCATTTGCAAATACAAATTTTTTTTTGTGCTCATGATTTCCTTGCTCCTTGTCACGAGCAGCCGAAGAGAAACAGCCTTATATTCAACAGTCTCAAGTCGACAAAAAACGCTACGAAAAGGAATCTGCTGCCTACCGTGGTGCAGCCCCAATGGACGTGGAATCCGGGTCCGGCAATGAGTCTGATTAGAGTCATACTTGTGCACTCGACACAAGGGAGAAATCTGTTTAATCTTGGTGCAGTTTGGACTCTGAAATCATCTCAGCTCTAAACCTTGCACTTGATGAATCCTATTGGTGTATGTAACCAACGCCATCGGTTCTTCTTCCCGTCAGGTGAGTCTGAGACCACTCGAGTATAAATTGTTACTATTTGTGTATGCCTACACTGACAATTTTCCCGAAAGCATTGTTAAGAAGCATTTGATTTGATGTAGCATGTCTCTGCGATGCAAGATTGTACGAGCGTTGGATGAGTATGGCCTAGCGAACCTTTGTAAAACAAGACATAATGGTTTATGAGAGTTTCTTGTGCTCTAAATTTTGTGTAAATTCCCCCACTTTTAAGCAATCTTTTTGCTAAGAGCGTTGTGGGGGTGTAGTACCTAACGCTTTGTTTGGGGTTTCGACCTAATCTATGTAAATCTTAGTTCTCTATGAAAATCTCAGGATAGGAGGGATCAGAATGCTAAGCTGGTGTGGCGTTTAGCCTAAACGCCGTCAAAACAGGGTACTGCACTCGAGGAACTTCTGACTCGGGATTTTGTATTGAATTTTCTGAGACATCTCCAATGTGTTGTTTTACTCGGTTCAAAAAATCTGATATGTTGTTTTAGCCGGTTCAAAGAAGGAGAGAAAAGATATTGAATCAATTCAATATATTAGAGGGGTTGATTTTAACAAAAAAAATTCCTAAAACCGAACTCTACATAAGAGTCAATTCAAAGCATTAAACAACTCATATGAGCTCAATTATGAGAGAGAGAGTGCGGTTGAGAGAGGATATTATTTTTTGTGGTTTTTTAATGTAACGTGGGTATCAGTTATTAGTAAGAACTAGTAATATGCACGTACGTTGTAACGAAAAATCAATTTTTGCATAGAATATATTGTTGCAGTTCACCAATCTTGTTATTGACATTCATAAGTTAAAACTTTCATGTCTTGCAGAAGAGCTAAGAAGGTTTTCTTGTTGTAGGTTGCAGTAGAACCTCAAATCTTACATAAATAATATCTCTTTAATAACACATAAAGCGAATCAAGCAATTAAAAGATGATGCTACAAGTATCACGTTAGTGCAACACGAGTATATCACAATAAGAGGTGTGAGCATTACAAGAGAACCCGGGGGATCACCTTCTTGATGGACGCATTAGTGGAGATCTTGACACATGTCGCATAGTCAGGCTTAGTGCAGGTGGGTGTCATTGTGAAGGGTTTGTCTTGATAATGTTCATAGCTGAGAAAGCTCTTTCTACTGTTGCGGTTGCAACAGGCAAAATTAAGGCCAATTCAATGAGTCGATATACCAATAGCAAATACTCCCTTCTAGCAACATCCCTAATGTCCACGTCCAGCTTCTCAATTGGTTTTCGAAACCCGGGATCGGCAACAATGTCATCCAGATTAAGCACAACACGGGGATTGTTTTGTGGGGTGTTACTATCTCCCGTTCCTATTGTTTCCGGAGTTTGATTAGATTGCGATGGAAAATAAGATGCCAATGTCTTGGTCCGTTTCATCATGTATTTCTAATTCTAGTACATCAAATATTCAAATAAAAAGTTAATACATTGAGTCATACTCATAAGTCATAACTTCATAAATCATAAGTGTAAGTCATAACTAATTAACTCATTTACTCATACAAGCCAAAGTGTTAAGTACTTAAGTCTATAACACATTACACACTAACACATCAAATATTTTGAACTCACCTCACCTAATCACTTTCCTAAGCTTCCTTGCCACTAGAACCCAGGCTAGTTGGCCACCGGCCAAGCAAGGTGAACTGCAGTAAGGCCGAGAAGAACGGCCAGAGGTCGAGCCTGGCCATAGCCCATGGGAGGAGGCGAGGAGTCTGAGCCGGAGGCACGGAGTGAACCCGGCCTGGCTGAAGCTAGAGGGTCCCACGGGCCAGAGAGGTGGAGCACTACCGGGCGCAAGAGGAGGTGGCGCCATAAGGGACACCGGTGGTCGGGGCAGATCTGGCTCGCCGAGCTCGCCGGGCGCAAGTGGCGCTAGAAGGGAGTTGTGGCTCGCGGCAGCGGGACAAGCCAAGGCACGAGCGAACGGGAGCGACGACACTAGAAGGGAGCTACGGCTGCGGCGAAGCGGCCAGCGCAGATCTGGCTCTCGCCGAAGCTACGGGAGCGGCGGCGACGCTAGATGGGAGCTACGCCTGGCGAAGAAGGGGGCGGCTGGCGCGAAAGGGTTGGCATGATCTGGGCTTGTCGAGCAGTGGTGGCGGCGGCTAGAAGTGAGCTGCAGCTATGGGCGAAGGCGGGTATGGCAAGGCTGAGCGGCTTATGCGCAGATTCTGAGCTTCTGCCGCTGGCTCTGGCAAGGGACGCTAGAAGTGAGCTACGGCCACGAGTGAGCGTAAGGGCAAGCGCTGAAACGTGTGAGAGGAGAGAGGCGGCAAGAAAGAAAGAAGGAAGGCGGCGCTGAAGGAGCAAGGCACCAGACCACCAGTGGGGGGATGAGGAAAGAAGTTTGAGAAAGGAGGAGAAATGGAGAAGATGGATTGGGGAAGGAGCTCTAGGTGCTTTGCTGCTTTCCATTTCGGCCGAAAGGGAGGGACGCTAGCGCCTAGGCCGCTCCGCTGGGTTGGCTATCTCGGACTGGCCGGTAAACCTAGGGCCTATCTACTATGCACTTTTTTTTGGGTATGCTTACTAAAAAATTCCACTAGCATTTTCTCTGGGCCTCGGGCCGTTACCCAACCGACCCGAGGCCCATCCCTGCTCCTGGGTGCCACTGTGATGTGTTTGGAACCACACTGTTCTTTGTTCATATCTTGCGCAGGCTGATAAATCTCCTTCTTGGACTTGACTGTTGTTCTGTAAGACCATGAAAAGGAACAAAGAAAGGTACTTATCATTGAAATATCATGGGTGAAGTGTATTGCATGTTAAGTTTTCATGTGCTATTTTTTAACAGAATTATTTGTGTGTTTCTCCAACATGATATGCAGTACACTTTTGCCTACCAAGAAAAAAATAAAGGGGAAAGGAAAGTTAAAACGTGAACGTAACCTTGTTTGCATTTCTGTTAAAAGCAATGCATGATTTATTGCACAGTTTTGCTATGAACATGGTAACATGGCTATGTTAGTACCCATGGCATGGATTTAGAATCCTCGTGATTCCTTTCTGGATTGGCTAACTCATACTTTTGGGCTCTCTCTTGCAAGACCCTTATGTATTCAATAACCTGCAAACAAAATGTTTCGCAAGGTGAAAAATTGCACTGTAACCTCCTGACTGCCATGCCAAAGTTGATGTTCTATTACCTCAGAAGGAAAGACACCTTGTCCCTCTTTTGATCGCAGTGTGGCAGGAGTTCCCGGAGTATTTCAAGCCTGAAGGAGAACATGAAGAGATACCTCTTAAAAACACATTTCTATGTATAAATTGTTCTGGAACAGAAAGAATGTAGCATTTGTGTCTTTAGGTTCATGTCTGGATATGATGATAACTTGTTGAGCTAGCACACATATATCCACAATATTCATGGTTAATCTGTCAGTTTATGTTATGCAAAATGGAATTCAAAATGGAATTTTAACCTCAACTGGCTTGCCTGTCATTTATCTTGGCTCCCGTCGCTGCTCAGTAGCTGAATGCTTTGATCTCAGAGTGCTAGGCCCCTGATCAGTGCTGTTGGCGTTGCTTCTTCCGTCTGCTCTTGTCGCTGAGCACGCAGAGCAATCACTCAATCAGAGTCTGAAATGTATAACATTGGAGAAAAATACCACTGTAGTAACGGAAACCCATACTATGCACCAAATAATTTATGTGTTATGCACACTAACAGTGTCTGCAGCATACCATTCACTCAAATGTGTGATCATTGAGTGTTCAGATCATTTCATCATGTGAAGCATGCCAATTGTCCACAGTATTTGACTAACCTGATGTAAACGTTGTCTCTAATTTTGCAATTAATTGAAAGCCCGCATATTGCAAAGTATTTTGTTAAACATACATGCACTTAAGTACTACACATGTACAAACACAAATAATAGTAGACAAGGTTATAGAATAAAGCCAAATTTGGAATGCAGTTGTTTCGAACATGAATGCTATGAAACTTCCATGTTTCAAATGTGTCCTAACATGGCATTGCTTGCTAGACAGGTAAAGAGCTTTTTATCAAAGAGCATTATCATCAATTTTGGTGGGTATAGAATGCATCTGAACAACCTATCACCTTTAAATACAAAGATCTTATGAACAACCTACACGCACACAATGAAACATTTCGGTTCTTGGCTTCCTCTTTTACATACTATCAAGTGTCCAGCAAAAACCACAATTAAGAAATCAATATTTTCTCAACATTGGCCCAGCTAACATAAGTATCTTAGGAGTTAGGATACAGTTACAAAACCAAACCAAAGTGCAGTCACTTATTTAACCCAAGCTTGATAACTTAATTTGCACCTAACAGAAAAGTATTAGTTTCTGAAGTCTCCATTTCTTTAGGCATCTCATTTACTTTCTTCTCATGAAAAATGCAAAGATGTTGACAAAAAGCACACAAATCTGGGGCTGATCTTGCGGGTCCTGAAAAATAAGAACCGAAGTATATAAATTACGGGAATGGTCTTGTAGGAGATGTAGCTCTTTCCTTGTCAGAACACAGCAGTTTGACATATCAAGAAAACATCTTCGACCAAGTTATGCAATTTATTCACACTACTACAAACCAAGAGATGAGATTTTCTAAAACATGAGGATATGCCATGTTCGCTTGGAGCCTTGGAGACTACAAATAAATAGTGAATGCAAAACAAATAGCTGTAAGAGGTAGGCCTCACCCCGTCTCGCCGCACATCTTGAAGTTCTTGGTCGTGAACCCAATTGAGGTATGCCCCTGCTGCAGTGCCGCCAGGTGTTTTCTAGGTTAAATAGAGCAAAAACAACCATCAAGGAAGTCAAAAGAAATAAATTGTTTCCTATTACAAAGGGGTTAAAGTAAAACTCTAAAGCATTGGAAGAGAAGAAATATTACAACAAGCTATTTTCACGTTATTAAAAAAGCGAAACTTTTATAGCATTTATATCTATCATCGTGTCACTATCGAAGATGACAATGCCGAAAGAACAGAACCGTTGCTTCATTGCTTGTAATACTGCAAGAGAAAGGAGTAAAGTGAGCCATCTCAAAGATCTATGTTACAACATCTGGTATATTGAGTTTAATAAACCAAATGCAACGGAGACCATAACAAGTGCACCATCCTTACTGGCCATAAATTTTTTATTTTGCATATCTTTTGTGAAATTAGTACACGGATCATACTTGCAGACCGCAGTGTAAGTGAAAACAAAAAAGGAAAAAAAGCCAAACTCCCATACAAAGAAGAAAGAATATTCATTAGAACAATGATTGGGCAAGTATGTCTCAACCGATGGATCAATCGATACATCAATACTTCCCTTCTTCTTTTCTTCCTGTATAAAAGAATCAATCGAAGAAGAAGAAGAAGAAGAAGAAAGGAATGAACATGCACAATCGTGTCCCCTCCAGACCAACCCGTACCAATCCAGAACGAATCAAACAAAATTGGGATCGAGAGAGAGATTCTCAATGACGTGAATTGTAAAGGAGAGAGAGGGACCGTACTCGAATCGGGGCGGCGACGGGGAGGAACCGAGTAGGGGGAGCAACGCCCCGGTCCAATGGAGATGGAGGTGGCGCTCGGCTGGGGTTTCGCCGGAGGCGGAGGCCTCCGTCTCCTTCTTGTTCCGATCAGGAGGTCTCCGACTGGTCGGCGCCAGATCCGACGGCAGTGAGAGAGATGAGAGGGAGGGAGAGTGGTGCGATAATGGAAGGCAAGCGGCGCGGGTGGGGATCGTGAGGGAGGGAGGGCGGAGTGGGATTGCGGTCGTGGGCGCAAGCAGTTGCTGTGAGAGAGAGATGGACAGGAGAGGGAGGGAGTGCGGCGCGAGACTGGCGGGGCCTAGGTTGCTCCCCACGTGAGTGAGCCGGTGCGAGATGATCCGAGCTGTCAGGTGATCGTTGATTGGATGGACGTCGAAGAGAGTCGGAGGATGGGCGACTACCAATTTTTTTTTTAAAGTAGTAGAGATTGGATCAATATATTGGAGAAAAACAAGTTCAGCCCCTTGAATACTTACGTGACATCTTTTTAAATCAATATCAGTTCAATACACTAAAGATGCTCCGAGTTGCCTATCTCAAAAGGAATCAAAAGGCAGATGAATACAAGAGGAAAATTAACATGCTCGGGGCTACACGATACACGAGAGCTATCAAATGGTTGCCTTTTTATTATAAAATGTTAGGTCTATTCTACGCCACATTGTATCGAAGGATTATTATCGTCGGCCTAGTAAAACCAAATTCCAATCCAGCCTAGTCTCGGTATCAACTAACAGTTGGATCCACTAAGAAAACACCCGTGCAGAACATAAACTGAAGGGACCCACCCAATCCCATCTAATCTTAAAACAAGTTTACGTGAGACAAGACATCTCAGACCACCTCTAATGTTGTGTTTTAGCCGATTCAAATGAGAAGAGATGAGACATTGAATCGATTTAATGTATTGGAAGGGTCAATTTCAAAAAAAAATGTATAGAACCGAACTCTACTTAGGAATCAATTCAAAACATTAAACAACTACATAAAAGAGAGTGTGTTTGAGAGAAAATATTATTATTTTTGTGATTTTTTAATGTAACGTGGGTCCTAATTATTAATATAAATCAATTCAATACATTAAAGAAAAATAAACTCAGCTACATAGGAAACAACCGACCGGACCGGAACCCCTGTCCCGCGCCAAATAGAGGCCCTGTCGCGCCGCCGCTATAAATCATACCGCGCCGCGCTCTTCGGCAACTCGTGTCTCTCCCCCAAACTCCCCGGAACCGAGTTTCGCCGCTTTCCTAACCCCCTCCCAAGCTACGGTTTCGCCCGCGTCGTGCAGCAATGGCGATGGTGCAGGTCGCCATGGGCCTCAGCCGTGTCGTCCTCCTCGTCGGCGCCGGTGCGTAACCCCGAAAAGCCCGGTTCCGTGCTGTTTTGATCCGATAATCCCGAGCTTCTCAGTTCTCACCCACTCGTCGTTTGCCCACGTGTTTTCGTGATCGATTGTGCAGGTTTCACTGGCTCCGTCGTCCTCCGCAACGGCGGCCGCCTCTCCGACTTCCTCAGCGAGATCCAGGTGCGTGCGTGCGTTCGATTACTTACTGCGCCGCTTCGATCGATCCGGCTCGCGGTGGCGAGAGAGACAGTTCGCGATGGTTCTGTGTTCTGATTCGTCGCGTTGGTTTCGCAGGAGAAAGGGATCGGCGGGGATGGGAACGGCGCCGACAACGTCAGCGACGCCCTCACCATGCAGGTGTGTGTGATCTCTATGCCGTTGTGGCGATTGCTTGATAAGATGTGATCAAGGCAGGCGTGTCGATTTGCGCGATTTAATTGATACATGCCTTTCAAGTGCCATGTTGTACGTGGTTGAAGCATATTGTGCAATTATTTGTGCTGCAGTATGTAATGCTGCGTTTACGAACGCATTAATTGGGAGCTTCATGCCTTCGTCACACTGTTCATTCACTACCTGCAATTTTTTTTTAAAAAAAAAATAGTGTATGTCTGTATGTTTAGAGGCGAGTAAGTTATGTTTCAATCTGTTTTTAGGTGATGCAGCTGACTAGGGATGTTCGACAACTTTCGTCGAACAATGTAACTGTTCTTCATGTGGATTCTGGCAAGTCAGGTCGGTCTTTTTGCTAGCTCGATTGAATTGTTCTTTCTGCTTTTTTGTGACCATCCAATCCTGTCTTAACATTAACCCATGCTCCTTAACTAAACCCATTGCATGAACAAACACAGTAATGAACTATGGAGTATCTCTTTACTCCCACTACTGCTATCATAAACTGTCTTTACAACTAATGTCCTCCAAAAAAAACATGTGAAGTGCATACGAGTTTGCACTAATTTCCAGACTTAGATCTCTTGTCTGATTGTACCAAATATGTGCTAACATGTTTAGGTAATGCGGTGTATGGAATGTAGAGTTGCAGAAATAAGAACAGAAATAGCGAGCAAGTGCTCTAAAAAAGCTGCAGTGGAAAAGTGTCTCGAATAACTATTTTCCATGGTTGCTTAACACGAATCTGTCCCTTGACATCTTTATGGGAAACATTCCGGCTTATCTTTTGTTCACTCTGCATTTACATGATTACAAACCTTCTTTTTTAACCTCTTTGCAGTTGTATCAGCTTTGCTAGCACCTGCTGCAGCTGCCGGGGCATTGGGCTATGGTTACATGTGGTGGAAAGTACGTTTTCTACTTTATGTTAGCTCTCAAGCTTGAATGATATTTGCTATATGTTTAAGAAAATTCTATATTGTTTGGACCTTTCTTCTTTCTAATATTCATTACCATTGCATTTTTTAGTGGAAACTGAATATAGATAGATAGAACATATCTAGTGCTAAGGTGTTAATGCCAATCTTGACCGTTGGGAACGGCATTGGAGGTGGGAGCATGCAGGGTGTTTAATGAAGGTATATTCGAGGTGGGAGCATGAGGGTGATTAAGTGGTTTGGGGGTGGGAACCCGCATTAATCTTGCCTGTTTAATCTAGATCTAACGGTCAAGATTGGTATTGGCCCTTTAGCACCCAAATCAGCACTAGCACTATATATATATATATATATATATATATAGGATGCTCGTTCGCACTCTCGGAGTACATTCTTTCACTTCGAATATACCATTTAAACAAATATATTAGACTTCTTTATCATTTTCAGTATACTTAAATACCAATTATAAGATACTCCAATGCGACTTGATTGAAAAAATTTCACTGGGTCCTTTATTTTTGCTATATACCCTTTTTCATATATAAAAGAAGTATATACACAAATTTAGCTATAAAAGATGGACTTTAATAATTTTTTTTCATAGAACTCACTTTGGGATATCTTATAATCATTATTGGAGTATGCTCAACTTGATAAAGCGGTATCATCATACGATTTAAGTGATGTATGAGAAGTGAATCGTACTCCAGAAGTACCATACCATTTTCTCTCTCTCTCTCTCTCTCTCTCTCTCTCTCTCTCTCTATATATATATATATATATATATATATATATATATATATATATATATATATATATATATATATCCTTCCAAGTGGCAATTCTGTCGCATTGTTCATGCTTATCTTGATATTCGGCCATGGCGATCTGAATCTGAAATCTTGCATGGAGTTATTTATTGTTAAGCGCTTGTCTCCTATGATCTTGAAACCAAGATTGCTGTCATCATATGCATACGTATTCACAAATGTCGGACTTTTCTTTTCGAGCCATTTGTTATTGGTTGTCTTCATAGAAGTGCTTGGTTGGTTCAAGTTGAAATTTGTGATCAAATTGATATTACACGGATTTATTTACCATATTTTTACCGGTGTCTGCACCCTTTCAGGGTATCTCCTTTTCTAGCCTAATGTATGTCACCAAGCAAAATATGGCTAATGCCGTTTCAAGCATGACTAAGCATCTGGATCAAGTGCAGAGCTCTCTTGCTGTAAGTATTAATAACATCGTTTTCCCAGTTATATTTGATTGAAACAAAGTTACCATTTCCTTTTAGTTTTTTAGAATAAAGGAAGATTAGTCCTCTGAGCTTCTAGATAATGGTACCACGCCTTGTGCTTGTTATTATTGTGAAATAGATAACAAGTTTGCTTTTCATCATACAAGTACCTATTTGTGCTCAGATATATTTGACTTGCAACTCGCCAATCATTGCTAGTCTTGTTGTTGCCCTGTTACCTACAGAAAGTGGTCAGGGACAATGAACTGTACAACTTTCTTTAAATTATTTGTTGGATATCGAAGTAAGTTTTAAATGAAGTATTATCTTAACAAAGAAAAAAATCGTCTGTTGAACTTATTTTAGAGTTCATATTTTGCTCGGACTATGCGGATATTGTTTATAGTCATTTATAAACTATCGAAGATCCCTTTTTTTTTTATAGAAAGCAGTTATACGATTGTGGTTTGCACCAAGCCTGTGCCATCAACTATAAGTTGGTCCTCCCATGAAGGATAGGCTATTCAGTTGTCTCTTTTGATATTTCCTATTTTTCAAATTAAATGCATCAGCAACCTGGATTTCAAACCGATTCCCAAACTGCCCTGTTTGTATATGATGCCAAAAAGGCCAATCAATTTTCTTGCATGTTATTGCCTCTCCCTTTTGTGTTAGAAATGTTTAATGTCTAGTTTTTTTTATAGTGTTCCTTTTTTTAGTTAAGTAGCTTATTGGATTCTCAAGAACTCTAAAACATATTTTTCTCCCAATTTTCTTCAGTCTGCTAAAAGGCACTTGACGCAGCGTATTCAACATGTGGATGATAAATTGGATAAGCAAAGGGAGATTTCTGGACAAATAAGAGATGAGGTACTTCCTGAATTTCCGTGCCTTCATTTGAAATGGCCGTGCCTTCATTTGAAATGGCACCTGCATACAATGTAGCTTCATTTGAAACTGCAAGAGTAGTTCAATAAGACTTGGCCATCCATGCACTGTTGAGATGTTCTTTTTCCATGATTGATCTGTAATGAACCAGTTTTTCTGAATTACTTAGTGCATGGAGCCATGGGGATTTCAGTGTGTTGTACTTGTACATAATCTCAAATATCTTCTTTTTTTCATTCAGGTTACTGGTGCACGATTGAAACTAAAGAAAATTGGTTCACAAATGGAAAAGATCAAACAGGTGGCTTGTGGTCTGGTAAGCTTAAATCTGACCTACATTTGCACCATATTGATTGCCAGTCTTTCAGTTGTCTTAACATAAATTTCTCTGTTGGTTCTGCAGGGTGGAAAGTTGGATTCAATTGAAGCAAAACAGGTAGGGCCTTCACCTAGAAGTGTTTCTTTCATTGCTTCGATCTTTTTAGATTGATTCATTTTACTGTCAACACTGTGGAAGTAAAGGGTTGTGCACTTGTGCTACCATTTATGTCATGACTAGAGCAACTTTGGCATAATTGTTACATTCTTGAATTGGGCATAACCCAATTTAGTATGCCTAGTATCTCAGTGTCCTTGTTGATATGCCACTATGCCGGTCTTAGTTCGGATGAAGCTCTTGAAGAACCCATTTTCTGAATTTCTTTTAATTAATATGCATATGTAGCCGATATTGGTGACGAATTTTCTGAAAGAAATTTCAACGCTGTGAGCAGCACAAGAAAGGCTTATACTGTTTTGTGTTGTCTTTTAAAAAAAAGTGATTTTCTTTGGGGGGAAAAGCGAACAAAGTTTCTGTGCAGATTTGGGTACATGTCATGCAGATCTGTGGCAATGACACTCCTATGCCCAAAGCGAAGTGCTTGATACACCTCAATCTTCTATTGTTTGCTCTGCTTTGGGATTGCATTATCTTTCCCCTTTAATGATCTCAAATGATTACAATAAATAACTTTATTTTTCTGTGGTGACTAACGACATTCTATCAACAGAATATGTCATTGGCTGGTGTGATGTATCTCGTCCAATTCATAGAACAAAGAGGTGGGAGGCTGCCGAATCGCCTGGTATGAACCTAAGCATACTGCACAATTAATGCTTTATGGGTTGAATTTTGGTAGCTCTTCACCTCATATCATATGTCATGTACTGCTCTTGCAATCGTACGGCATTTTTTTACCATGGTTCACAAGATAATTTTGAGAGGCAACATCAAGAAAGACCCTTAACTTATTACAGCACTCCACTTGCTGAAAATTCCGCTTAATCATGGAAAGTAGATTATTGAGCAGCTGAACTATGATACATAATCTTCATATGTAGATGAAGAGCCCAACTAGCTGATGTTTAGCGATAGAAAGTGCGACAGCATTCCTGGAGTTTTAGCTACAAATAGCTATTAATTCCTTACATCGTTGCCTCGTAGAATTGCTCATACAGATCATTTTCATCCAACTTGTTTTGTTCAATTGGTACAGGAAGGCTTGCAACGAACGGTCAGGGGCTATGGGGAACAAAGAGAGTTGCAGGTTAGTTCTCTCACTTGGATGGTTCCATACTTAGGCTTGGCACTATTGCATTTTTGTCAGATTAGCTTCATCCATTCATTCATGGCAAGATATACCAACTGACGTGGGACATTTTCTCTCCTTGTCAGGGGCTGGGGCTGCAGGTGCTGGCAATAGAATCAGCGAATCGTTGCGGCACAGCAGGACAGCTTCAGTCAACATCAATCAACGCAGCAAAGTTGATTTTGCCTTGATTGAGATCAATCAAAGCGATGCGTTTACCCACGCCTTGCGAGAATTTTGTATAGGAAAGATCTAACATGTGGGAAGTTTGCTGAGAATATTGGCTCGTGGTCGTAGGGAGATTACTAGCTAGCCCTTTTCTGCTTCTTAAATTAGGCTGAGTACTAGTTAACTAGTCTAGTCCAGTGTTGAGGAATGGAATGATGCGTCCCTTGGATTTTTGGTTCGTTGGTTTGGGCGGATGATTTGATCGCCTTGGTGGGTTGCAAGATCTGGATGCTCGGCTTTGTGTGCTTGCTTTTATCCGCGTCTATGTTTTCTTTACGTGTTGCTTGTCTATGTTTTCACGCGTGGTTTCATCCATAGAACTTTTTTTATTAATTAAACTTTTTTTGTATTTTATTTTAAAGTTAACCCCCGTACTTTATTTCCAATTCTAACCTCATTGGTCACACCACGGGTGGTGGCGTGATAAAACAATACTGTCACGCGCCAGGATAAATCTCCAAAATAGCACTTTTTGTCACGCCACTAATTATGGCGTGACCAAATAACACTGTCACGCCAAATGGCGTGATAAGAGTTTGATCAGAAATGGGCTAGCGTGACAATGTTATTTTGTCACGCCACAGGTGGTGACGTGACCAAAAAGATCATAATTGAAAATAAAGTGCGCTAGGAGTTAACTTTAATAAATAAAAAAATTCTTCATTCATATGCATTCATCTTTGTGTGCTTGTGCAGTTTATTATTATTATAAAATCAGGGACTGATCGACCAAATGGTCAGCAGCCCAATGCAAAACGAAGCTCGGAATGTTGTTCTCACCGTCAAGGCCAAGGAAACAAATCCTCTGTATGGAAGAACAAAATGCACACGCTACAGTGCTGTGCATTAAGCATTCAAGTCGTTAGATTCAAAAGCAAAAGGTATGAATGCAATTGGTACCGTGGAAGTGTAGCAATCCTGGTCTGCACTATACCAGTAGCTGTAGTAGATGATCTGGAGCGTTCGCTATCCACAAGCATGGCTCTAATGCAGATTACTGTAGCTTCTCCGCATTTTGTTCTTCCACGTAGAGGATCCATTTCCCAAGGCCAAGGCCAAACTTGGCTAGCTCATCTGCTACGTTATTACATGCTCTAGGCACATAGACGATCTTCTTATCAGAGAAGTCCGTGCAGAGCAGCTCGCGCGCTCGGTTGATCACCACATGTACTAGCCGAGAGACTGCCATCCACACCGTTAATTGAGCACCAAAACCAGAATAGGCGCGTCCGACTCCAGAATAGTACGCGCGCGACGTACCGAGCTGAGCAGCAGCCGGGAGAGCACGCCTCTGCTCCTGCATGCTCCGCTTGCTCTTGTATAGGCTCCAGCGCTGACGGCGTCTCCTGTCGAGTGAGTCTCGAATCTACAACCTGGTCTCGGTCACACAAGGCACCGTCAGAACTGATCTTAAGCACACCGACACCGACAGGAGGGGACGCGACCATCTGGACCTGGCTGGTGTGGTTTCTCAGGGGAGCCCGAGAAATCTTGGAATTTCTATTTCTTTGCTGTCCTTCCCACTTTTCGGCCGGTTGCTTTGATTCGCCCGCATTGACTAGATTTCGGTCTGAGAGACCAAAGCCCCAAGAAGAGTCACCAAGTGCTGCACCTTACTCTCCTTTCCCCCCAGCAGCTCCAAAAGCTCTCGGTGACGAGTTCCCAAGAAGCACTTGGTGAATGTCTCCATTTGCAACATGACTTGGAAAAAAATGTACTCAAACATGGAATTTCAGCGTCAGATTGCCAAATCTGTATCATCCAATCACTTCTCTGATCATACAAAATTTGATTGAAGCAACATACGATAGTAGTCATCACACGTCCAATTTACAAAAAAAAGCCTTTCACTATTGTTATGTATTACATTACTATGTTCCCCCCCCCCCCATTGTGTGCCTCGGGTGCGCCTCTGCAACCAAGCGAAATAAAAGCTTTCTCACTAAATTAGGAGTCACTTGGGTCCAGCCTTCCCATACGAATCGCGCAGGGTAACTGTCCTGTTGAACACAAGCTTCTCAGGTGTCGAGTCGGTGTCCACAGCAAAGTAGCCTGGAATTACATCGAAGCAGGATGGTCAGTTGCATCAAGAATACCAAAAGGGACGCCCAACTGTAAACAGAGGTTCTGAGATTTGAGATTACCAAGACGCTCAAACTGGAACTTGTCACCCAGAACTGCCGTGGCGAGTGACGGCACGGCATAGGCATCCTTTATCACCTCTTTCGAGTGCAGGTTAAGATCGCCAAGCCAATCCTCCAATTCAGCAGGATTCTACATGGAGAGCAAGAAATACATTCACAGGAAAGATATCAGTTAGATGAATTTCCAGTGCAACACACATTTGTAATGACAGAAAGAACAGCAAGCAATATGGTACCTCCGAGAGGAATAATTTCTCAAATAATCTTATTTCGACCTTACGTGGCTCAATTCCAGGTGCTGGCTGAGCAACCCAGTGTAGAACGCCCTATACAAATTGCAAGCCACGTCAGTCATCTAGATTTCCTTTTTGTTTAGTATCCCAACTAGATTTAACTTAATTGTGAAAACGTCCAAATAGTAAAATCATACTCTTATCAGACTTGAAAAGATTCCAGTGGCCAGTTACCTTAGGTTTAGAAGTCTTTGAAGGGTCATATTCAGCTCGAATTTCGACAATCTCATCCAGATTATCACCATAAACAACCTCAGTGCATTTTATCGGGAACGCATATCTAGTAATTAAATGGACAAGTATCATGTTACTGTAAATATGGACTAGGTGAACTATCGATAGTCAAGTAATTACAGATCAACTCTCAGCGAAAAAACAGTAGTTCTAAATCAATTACCTTAGCAGGGCAGATTTACCAGGAGCTAGCCCATAGTAATCTTTAGAGTCCTTAAGGCGAAAATCAGTTTTTTCAATGTAGACAGTTTTTGAGAAAGGGACCTGTAGAAAGAGAACATGTAATACATTATGAAGTATGAACATGCGGTAAAATGCATGAAGCATAAAATAGACAGTGAACCTATAACTGCTTCCTTTTACTATGTTTGTATTACAAACTTAAAACAAGAATTTTAAGCAAGTTGATCCATAGCAACAAAACCTAATCTTCTTTTATCATATATACTGAACATGAGAGGCACCTTGTAGTAGGACGAAGCATCGTCTGCAGGAGCATCAGGCCACATTTTTCCTTCAAGGTCTATTACTTTTTCATCTTCCAAGTTAGTTATTACAACCTAAATTTAGTGAAGGGGAGCACCATGAGTGTGTTAATGAACTTTAAAAAGATGAAGTGATTTGCAGCAGGAACTGAACACCAAACCTTTAGAGGACGCAAAACAACCATGGTTCGAGAAGCTGTTTTATTAAGTTCTTCTCTGATGTGATATTCAAGACGGTCAACACGAATTAAGCTATTGTCACTGCATGGAAAGATATAAAAAGTGCAATCAGTAGCACAATGATTGATGTCTACAGAGATTCCGTGATTGTGCATAGACCAAAGCACACGGTTGCATGCAAGCCATTTTTTAAGAATAATTCATGCATTTCTACCTTCTTGTTATCCCAATTCCACGGATAAAAGAATTAATTGCAGTTGATGACACTCCTCGTCGCCGCAGTCCTGCCAGTGTCAACAAACGAGGGTCATCCCACCCATCTACCCACTTCTCTGTCACAAGTCGATTCAACTGCAACGGAACAAGGACAATGGATATTCTTAACCATAGATCAAACAGGTTAACATTGATCTTCTCAATTAGTTTCAACAACATACCTTTCTTTTAGACATCACAGTATGTGATATGTTTAGCCTTGAATACTCCCAAACATATGGCTGGTACAGGCCCAAGGCAACAAGTAGCCAGTAGTATGAAGGGCGGCGTATGTCAAACTCAAGCGTGCACAACTAATAAGTAACCACACTTAGTCCATGGCCATGTCAACCAAATCATAACTATTTGGAAAAAGGAAAATTACCGAATGTGTAATGTTTTCAAGAGAATCCACCATACAATGAGCGTAGTCATAACTTGGATAGATACACCACTTGTCGCCAGCATGTGGATGAGGAGTAAACTGTATGGGCACCAAAGATTGAGTTCTACATTTATGAGATATAGACATTCAATTGAGTTTTGTTTCTTACTTTTATTCTATATGCTATCAAGTCAGACATGTTTTTGTTATCATTCTGCATGTCCTGTTTCATTCGGAGAGTTGCTGCACCCTCAGCAATCAACCCACGTCGCATGTCTTCAAATAATTTCAATGACTCTTCAATGGGCCTATCCCTCCATGGACTATTCATCTTCATTTCCCTGTATTCCTTGATTTCTTCTGCGGTCTGGCAAGCATATACCAGTCAAAATGTACACATTTTATTTATGAAAGACTCGATATAAATGTTATTTTCCCCTTTGTAACATGGGTCTACGCATAAGTTTGTAATAAAAAGAGAGGAAAAAAACCTGGTGGTCCACATAGGCTAGCCCTTTCCGTATTAACTCAACTGCATGCTCGTATAAAGCTTGGAAATAATCGCTTGTATAGGTAACTTTGTAGGGTTCCCATCCCATCCAATGGACGATTTCCTGAATGTGGTCTATATATTCTTTCTTTTCAGCTTCTGGATTTGTGTCATCAAACCTGTTGTTCAGATATACATCAGTCTATATTGTCATGAGTGAGAATGCAAAAGCACTGAAGCAGCAACAAATTCTTAAAAGTTCTGTAGCCACTTACAGATCAAGCAAAACTAATCAAAAGTCTCAATAAAAAATGGAAATGTAGAATAAATAGATGCAGTATAACCTAAGACAAGGAACATAAATTGAAACACCCTAGTGCCTACAATATTTAGTCTATGGTCTATAAGAAATGAGTAGATAAAACAAATTAGATGAAAGGGAACTCTTCTAATGCACAGTTGATACAAAAATGCCCTTAAAGCAGCATTGACATGGCAGGAAAGCTTATAAAAATGGTGAGGTAGCAGGAGGAACTGTTCCAAATGAAAATTTTATTACCTCAGGTAACAATGACCATTTCTCTCTTTAGCCAGTCCAAAATCAATAAACATAGCCTGCATAAGATGAAGCATGTAAGCATGATCTTCGAATTTCATGAAAGTGGTATATATATGGAAATGCATTTCATGGAGAAGATTATCAAAACCTTGGCATGACCAATATGAAGATATCCATTAGGTTCTGGCGGGAAACGGGTCATCACTTTCCCACCAGTTGCCTTAAGATGTTTCTCTAAAATCTCCTTTGTGTTATGCGCCCTCCATATGTTCCCATCGCTGAAGAATATTTCTGTATGAACCTAGCACATAAAAGGAAATCAAGACCAGGGGGAAAAAACCCGCCGATAACCGCCGGGGTCCGGGAAGGAAAATGCCGGCCGGTTTTTCCGGGTTTTGCAAATTCAAATTTTAATTTTCGAAATTCGGCCAGTTTTCAAGCGAAATTCAACCGGTTTTTTCCCCAGGAAATCCGGTTACAGGCTGGTTTTTTTTCCCAACCGCCCGGCGGGATTTGGTCCGGTACCGGTTTTTGGATCCTTGATCAAGATCACTTAAGTTAATTTCTTACAATTGACAACCAAACAAAGAACCATTCAAGGTGCTTACAAGAATAATAACCATAACTTGTGGATATCAGAGAACAGTAGAGTTCAAAATTGAGATATGGATCATAACACTAACAGCCATTTAATCAATTACATTCACACAGTGTATTGTACCTTAAAGTTTTCCTCTGGCTGAGGAAATATAGCGTACGGATTCAATTCCTCCTCAGATGGTGGGGCAGCAGTGGCTACTGCAACTTTTTTCTCCTGCGCAGAAACCATAGCTAAATGATGCAATAATTAAATCATCCTATTTTAAACTTGAAAGGTACATTTCAGCCCACCAACCTCAACTTTTGCTGGTTTTTCCTTCTTTTTTTTCACTGGTTTTACATTGTCGGCTTCTGTCTTTGGACCTAGTATCTCTGCAAGCCTCTTGTCAATCTCCTCCTGTAGGAGCACAATATGAAGAGGTTCAAACTAAAGGCAATGCAAGCAAACCAACTCAAATGCTTCATTTATAAGATTGGTTTGCACCTTTGTCGCCTTAGCATCACCCCAGGGGTGCCTCTTTCTAACTTGTCCGCATAGGTTACCAACTGAGAAAAGGAAAGGCAGGAATAAGGATCAGTTCCCTCAAGTCATGAAATCAGAATAATCGAGTAATATAAAAGTGAATTGGAAGCCAAACCATTTATACGATATCGCTGTTCCAATATAGCCTCCATATTTTCCTTTAGAACCTCTGTGACAGTTGATTGAATCTCTTCAATAGAAACAACCACACCTGCAGGTAAAACATTGAGGTCCAATCAAAAGGGTGGTAAATAGAAATCATGGACTGAGAATGAGCTACTTCCAAGAAAAGGTGCCCCTTTCATATCCAATTATCAAAAATATACACTAAGACAATATTCTATTAGCATCCAAACAACCACATTACCCAAGCACCATACAAGAAAATTTTCAGAACGCTGTCAGTGACTATGGCATTACAAGCCTACAAGGTATATAATTTACAGAAGCATATTGGTATATTTGATCACGAAAACATACCTACGCCACAGGCCTCTTCAAACTTCCCAATATCTAAAGAATCGGGACCAATATTAGTAAGAAATGACAGAGCAGCATCCAGCTGTGCAGGGTTCTTTATCTGAAAAGTGACATAGCAAGAAATACTTCAGGTTCACAGTATCAAGACAATGAGCAGTGAGAAAAGGCTAATTATTCATTTGCACTCTCAAGAAGAAGAACACATAATGCGAACTAACTGATGAAAGTGGATTGAAGAATGAAAAAGGTAGTGGGCATACCTTCGTCGACACAATATAGTTTATGAGGACAGAACGATGGACAAGTGCATTAGTTGGGTATTTAGTAGCAACCTATTTCATCCATAAGCAAGTGCAGACTTGTCAGTCACACATGAAAAATTCCAATGTATTGATTTGTCACGAGTCATTGATGTGGGTGCTTACTATGTACAGGAGATTTCCAACTGACTTGTCACATCCACTTATACCAGCCTGTTCATATTCAAGTCTTTTTAGTTAAAAGGGCAAACACAGTATGCTTTCAAGAGATAAATGGCACTGACTTGGACACTATAAGCCAACGCAACTTGCATCACAGTGTAACAGAAGTAAAACAGTGACATAACATTGAGATTGAGCTTCGGATAGGTGGATAACATCGAGATTTGAGCTTCGGATAAGTGGATAACTGTCAAAATTTCTATATCCTAAAAAACATCACGTCATACTAAAAATTTAATTAGACATGCCTCAGAGAGAAACAAATCCCATTGGAGTATTTGACAACATCACATCATAAAAGACTGCAAATAGTGTAACATCATCCGAACAAGTTTACAGATGTAAAAAAAAATTTGAAGTGTGAGGTGAGCCTAGACAAAACTATCACCAAGCGTCAATGAGATCACAGAAATGATAATGGTAAGAAAAAAATCGTGAAAATGGAACCGGGGGACTTCGACTGTTCGGTCTAAAAAAAGATACTGGTCAAATTGAGTCAATGCAAACTAGATCCAGCTGCAACAAAACGTGTAGTAGTAGCAGATTAGGACACCTCTAGATCAGAATTACTCTCCACATGCCACAATCGGGCAGGAACGAGCTAATTGAGCAAACAGGTGTACGGATTTCTGATAAATTAGGTCCAGAAACCAGGCATCTCGTCGTCACCGTTCTAAGACCAGAGCCACTAAATCCCACGCTAGGAACTAGCTAAACCTGAATTAAACCCTAAACGCCATAGCAATCGTAGAAGTAGCACTCGTCGGAATCGAAACTACACGCGTAACGATGGCAAGCGTTACCTCGGCTATGACGGCGGCTAGGTTGGCGGTGACCTTGTTGTTGACGAGCGCGTTCTCGGCCGTGCGCTGGTCGAGCCCAAGCGCCAGCAGCGCCTCCAGCGGCAGCGCCGGGGCCTTGTCCCCGTCGCCTCCGGTGCCCATCGCCGCCGCCCCCCGCTCTGGCTCCGGCGATACGAGGAGGCCCCGAGATGCGAGGTGGCGAGCTAGGGTTTACGTGCGCGCTCCGGGGATAGTAGGAGGAGGGGAGTGGTGACTGGTGAGGCTTTTCCTGTGTGGATCGAGAGAAGTGCGGGTTTTGGCCGCAAATATAAAACGAAATCTTTTTTACATGGCACTGCAGCAAATGTTCTGAATCTCGATTCATCCCTCACATACCGACGCAACAAATTAAAACCATATCGTTTTATGGGATTGTTGGCTAGTGAAATCGTAAAATAGCTGTGTAAATACTCTTACTGTTCATAAATACATGATGTTTGACCAAATGTGTAATCAAATTTATATAACTTTGACCATTACTTTTCATTTGATTTTGTTAATAAAAAATTACAAAATTATTATATTATGAAAATATTTATCATGACAAATCTAATGATACTATTCACTCATTATCAATCTAAATAGTTTTTCATATATTATTAGTCAAAGTTAGATAAATTTGACTGCACGTTTGATCAAACATCATGTATTTATGAACAGAGGAGTACTATTTTGCCTTTAATGTTTTCTTCTTCCTCTCACTCTCACTTAGCCTCCTCTAACTGTGGGTGGGTTGTCGCAGCCGAGGGAGGTACGTTGAGGCGTCAGCGACGATATTGATCTTGCCGACAATGACAATGAAAGCGGCGTGGGATTGACTACGGCAGCGTGAGGATTGACAAGCAAAAGGCGATTGTCGGGACAAGGTGGCGACGAGCTCGCCTATGGTAGTAGGGCAACTCAGGTGAGCTACAGGCCAGGGCAGGAGGCAACGTCGTCAATGGTTACATGCGGCCACCGAAGTGGTCAACGAGGTCTATGGCGCGGTCACGCACATCGGAAGGGAGGCGGTCGGTCTCCACGGAACCGCCTAGGCACGCGAGGGTTGGGGCTTAGATGATGCCGGCACGTGCCATCACAGTGGGGTGCCACGGCTGCAGGGGCCGACTGTGGGCAACACGAACGTGGTGGGGACGTGGAGGTGGAGGTGGAGGGGAAGGGGAAGGGGAAAGGAGGAAGGGGGCATGGTGAGGGGCCCTACAGTGGGGAGCGGGAGGCGGTCGGAAGCAGAGGTGGAGGAGCTCGCCTAGTGACCAGGGTGACGACGGCCGCTCAAGCATAGAGAGGCGGCGGTAGGTGAACCAGAGGAGAGAGAAGCAGGAAGGAGAATAAAGAAACGATGGTATTTTTGGTATTTTGGAGAGAAAAATGATAGAAAAAATTTAACGAATGTGACGGTAGTGGCATAAAATGTGTGGTTTCGACTTTATAGTGGTATTGAAGATGACTTTGGATCGGAGCATTTACAGTGGGATATATATATATATCCCAATATAAAACCCTAGCCCACGGTGCAGGTGGGCCCACACGCGTGGGTATTGTTTTGTTACGGTAGCAAACAGATTCGTTAGTTTTAATTAAGCTTTGTTTAATGTAACTGGCCAGACTTTTGCAAATTTGCCCCCCTTTTCTTCCATTGTATTTTTCGGCACCACTACAGAAAAAAATCTTCATAGATGGTTCAAAAACGTCATCATAGACGGTTTTTGGAGTTGTCTTAGTTTATGGATCAATAATGACATAAGGTCATCACAGACGATTTTCGAACCGTCTGTGATGCATACTATCACAGACGGTTATTAACTCAGAACCGTCTGTGATAGTCAATTATCACCAAGGTTATAAAAAATAGGCTTCAGGCGCTAGCGAGGCGGCACCTAGGCGCTCGACGGTGAGTTGGCGCCGTGATTTCCTTCCAGGCAGCGAGCTGCCCGCCTTGGACCGGCTCGGTGGTCCAAGCCGGTCCTCGGCTGTGCGAGGCGCAGCGGCTTGAGGCGGGCGCCGAGGCGAGGTATAATATTTTTGCGCCCGACTCCCCGAGCCCATTGTTTCGTCGCGGCCACTAGGGTTTGAGCTCCCACATCGCGCCTCCCCCGCCACCGACTCGAGGTACGCCGTCGCCGCTCCCCTCTTCTCCAGCGCCGCCGACCTCCCCCTCTGCTCTCGTTTCTCTCTGGTCCCCCCTACCGTGCCATCGCCCTCCCCCCTCTGCTCTCGTTCCCCTATAGTCCTCCCTACCGCGCTGCCGCCCTCCCCCCTCTGCTCTCGTTCCCCTCTGTTCCTCCCTATCGCACCGCTGACCTCCCCCCTCTGCTCTCGTTCCTTCTCTACTCTACCGGCCACCCTCTTGCGTCGTCGGCCTCCCCTTTCTTCCCACTCCCCTCTCTACTCACTCACCCTTTGTTGTGCTGCTCTGCTCTCGGCTCTCTGCTCTCTCCTTTGTCCTCTGCTCCCCTAGCACCGATTCTGTGATGTGTACAAATTTATGATGAGGGGAAAGCTATTGTTCAAAAGCACAAGGCTACGCTTGAAGAAGCGGTGGTTCAATTAACTCAATATCATCATGATGGGATGCCAGATGAAAAAAGACTACATGGATTAAAAGGTCAGTGTTTAATTTTGTATAATGGAAAGAAATGTTACCTTGCACATGTTGAATCTTTTCTACAAGTTCCATAGTTGTGCGAAGCATGGTTGATATGATCTAGTTGTTGTTGTTGTTGTTGTCTCAGCTTTATTTGAAGCCTCTATCATTGTGAGGGATGAATGTCAACTATACGACTTATGAATAGGGATGGCAACGGGGTCATTCCCCGGCGGGGAGTGGTAGACCATTCCCATCCCCGTGACAAGAAAAAAATTCCCATCCCCATCCTCGGGTACTATTCTTTCCCGTTCCCTGTCCCCGTCGAGTTATCGAGGCCCCACGGGACCCGGACCAAATTCGATCTTGCTCATTTCGGATTTAATTTGCAGAAAGAGAAATTTCTCAAGCCATGGATTCATGGATACACTCATATTGTCTTACACATACAACTGAATCATGAATTCATCGGCGTCGGCGTCGGCGTCGGCGTCGGCATCGAAGGAGATCGGTGTCGGAGGAGGCGTCAGCGTCGGAGGAGGAGGCATCGGCGTCGGAGGAGGAGGTGTCGACGTCGGCGTTGGCGTCGGTGGAGGAGGAGGAGGAGGAGGCGTCGGGCTGTTGGGGAGCTGGACTGGTTGGGGAGTTGGGGGGCGGCGCTGGGACTGGGATGGGAACGAAGGGAAATGGGACTTGGGGTTGGGGTTGGGGTTGGGGAGTTGGGCGGCTGCTGCTAGGGTTATGCAGCGTTACGGGCCTTAAGGAAGTGGGTTGTGCCTGTAATTGTGTTATCGGGGGCCCATCGGGTAACAGGGATGGGGAGCAAGGGAATAGCCCCGTCCCCGCCTCACCCGATGGGGAATATTTTTTTTCATATTAATATCCCCGTGAGGAAAGAACTAGTCCTAAACTCGCCCCTTAATAGGTGAATTCCCCATCGGGGAATGGGGAACGGGGCCCCATTGCCATCCCTACTTGAGAATTTGTGATGCACCTGGTGCAATCTTATCAACCATGTTTATACATACTTCTTGGCTCCTTGCTAGCCATCACTAGCAGCACCTTGGAGCCTAATGTCGAGCCTCTACAATATTCAGTTTTTATTATGCTGGCGATGAATGTCTACCATATGACTTGTGAATTTGTGATGCACCTGGTGCAATCTTATCAACCATGTTTATGCATACTCCTTGGCTCCTTGCTAGCCATCACTAGCAGCAGCTTGGAGTCCAATGTCGAGCCTAAATTCCCTGTAATGTTGTGTGTCTGGAAAACTAAGTTATTTGGCCTCTATGGATTCTTATTTGCATAGGTGGATCATAGTGAATTTCAGTTTAACTCCATAGTCTACACTCATTATCATTGATAATAGATGTATAAAATGTGTGATATGTATGTTATGACTTATTGTTGATTTATCATTTTGTCAAGAACTCAAGAATGTACAATAACTCATCATTGATTAAATATGCATGTTTACATCATTATTTAATTATATACATGTTTACATCAAGCTTTTAGAGGAGAGGTAATATACATGACTACATCAAATTGCCTATGTCTTGCTTCTTCGGGTATTTTTTCTTTTATCTTGCTCAAATTTGATACCTGATGCTTGCCCAATTCATCATATTATTCATGTTGTGGGTTTATCTGCACCGTAGCCAAGCCGGCCGCCTAGGCGCCGCCTAGATACCTCCTAGTCCGCCTAAGTGCTAGGACCCGGGCCAGCGCCCGCCTAGCGCCTAGCGCTTTCTTGAACCTTGATTATCATAGACGGTTCTTGTTCAGAATTGTCTGTGAAAATAGACTATCACAGACGGTTCTTTAGTACAAGCCGTCTGTGATAGTTTTTTCTATTGCAAAAAAAAATCGGTAGTTTCCATACGCTCTTTCGATAGTTTGCAAGAAGGTAATCAAAAGATACTCTTTCTTACACACACACGATCAATGGCTCACTCTTTGACGAGGTCGAGTATAGGCGTCCATTGTTGGGTCACGGGTAGGCTACGATAGCAACAAATTAAAATTTTCTACCACGTAAATCAGGAAGCCAAGCAAGTAGATGATCACAGATCGTTACCGCCAGACGCGCAGAGCAGCGGAAGAAGGGTTGGAGCAGCCTGGTCCAACCTAGAGTACATCGATGTAGTGGTCGTAGTCGATCATCCAGCATCGAGCACTTCGGTGCGGAGGTCGTGGTCGATCATCTCCTCCAGCGACTTCTGCAGTTCCTTATGCGGATCGTCCTCAAGCATAACAGCAACCGTAGTAGCGCCTATACGGTATCCACACGTCCAGGGAAGGAACAATCATGCACCGGTGTGCTAGCACCAAGTCGCACGGCAAAGCTCTCATGAAGATGGCAGCTAGGGTTTTGGTGGAACAACTCAACTCACGACTTTCGTGTGTCTTGTCAGTTATATTCACCACCATCCCAACAGCCTTATGCATCTCCTTATATAGTGCTCATGACGGATCCTATCCGAACACGTTTGACGAATCGTATTCGTACTGGTTTATTCCAACCTGTTAAGTGTGTGACCCTATAGGTTCATGCGTAATCGGTTGTGACTCAGAAACCCTTTCCGATCACGAGTCGTTAGCGGTTCCTAGCAGGACATAACGATTTCCGAATACACACAAATTATATTGGACGAACCTTAGTGCAATATGATCTACGACCAGGTCCCCATCACTTACAACCAGGTCCTATCTCTATACGACCAGTTCGTATTTGGTCATGACGATTCGTAACTCCTTACGACGAGTTTCGACCACTCTGTGATTTCGTTCGACCGTCTCTGACCAGCTCGTATCTCCATATGATCGATTCAGAATGGCGATCGAACTAAGCGACCTACTCGTGTATTCTCCCTTTGCCTCACGATGTCTAGTTGAACTCCAGGTGAGATGCTGTGTCATCCATTGACTGTTCAATACTTTCTCGATCGAGTGTCGAATAACTTCACGTGATCGAACACTTCGACCACTAGTGGCATGGTCATGCACTTTCTTTATCCGACCACAATGAGGGGCCCAAAGACATCTCTCCTATTATGTTAGCAGGGGAAAATCCCATATCCGACCAGTCACATTCCTCCGCATGTTTCATAGCATACCCGAAAGCTACCTTTATAACTACCTAGTTACGAGTAGCGATTGGCAACCCCTATGAGTGCTATTACACATGTAGGAAACCATGTTGATCTCAGGTCTAAGGATTATATATCATCATTGCTTAAAACCAACTAACGACACACATAATCATAACAATCTCAATAGTGCCTCAAGGTGGGTCAATCCAACCCCATGTTCTCTAACATGTGTTCACATTATTGATTTGATATCCCTATATCCATGACTGGTGAAACATGGTCATCAATCAATACATGTGCTGGTCGATAGAGTCATTGGTGTTCCGACCATTGACATCTGACCAGGGATTCATTTAAAATGACATCATATAAGTTAAGAGTTTTACCAACAAGCCACATACTTGTTAATCTTCATAACCAATGATTCATTCAAGGAACAGAATAACACATTATCCAATATTATGAACATAATGAAATATAATCATCTCTACGATTGCCTCTAGGGCATATTTCCAACATCCATCTCGAACCGAATCAGCCTCCCTTGTCGACCACAGATGGGGGTCCTCACTAAGAACAAAATCTGACAGGATGGAGGGGGACGAAATCAGAGTGAGAAGGAAACCTGGATGGGGATTTGGGAGGCAAGACTTCATGCTCACCTAAGGCTAAGATGGGGGAGCGGCCAGATCTGGCGGTACTGGTTGAGCCGCAGCGCCTCGCTCACTGGGGCGCTGTGAAACAACATGCTACGGATGCGTGTTGGCCTCCTACGGTAGACATGGAGCTTATGCGCGTCCCTCCTCCTCCTCCTCCTCGTCGGCTGCGTCTCCTCGCCGAACCGCGTTGGGGAATCGAGGGTGATCGTCGGAGCTCAGCGTTGGGGGGGGGAGGGAGACATTGATGGAAGACAAGGTGGGGGTGGGTATAATATATAAGGACAACACCAAAACATATCGCCTCCTGCGCAAGCGTTCAAAAATTCCCGTGAATCACAGACGGTTTCAAACAAAAACCGTCTGTGATGAGCTAATATCACAGATAGATCATATCAAAAATCGTCTGTGACTCTGTGATTTTACCACGACTTGGACGCCTACCTATATTAGCTATTAGCAGTGGCCATCTTTCCCATCGTCTCTCCTCCGCACATCTGTCGCCTTGTCCAGAAATTCCAGCGCCAACGCTTACGGAATTTCCGGTGCCAACGCCGTGACTCCTCCTTCGCTCGGCTATAAATACCGAACTCTGGCACTCGCTCTTCGCTCATCTCATTTGCATTTCGATTCTTGTTCTTGCGCTCGACGCTGAGAACTCAGCGAACGTAACATAATTAATTTTATTGGGGGTTAACTGTTTTCTTGCTTCTCGTCGCTCGGCCTTTTTTTATTACTTTCTCCCGAAGGGCAGGTAATTTGTCGAATGCTTTTGCCGCTATTACTGTAGTCGTAATTAATCAGTCTTAGTCACCTAGTCGTAATTAGTTAGTTTAGGGGTAATTAGTTAGTCGTAATTAGCTAGTTCACTAGTAATGAATTAGTTTAGTGGTAATTAATTAGTTGTAATTAATTTAGTGGTAATTAATTAGTCATAATTAGTTTAGTAGTCATCATTACGACATATTAAAAAACGGGAAATGAAGTACTGGTAATTTTTTTAGTGGTACTTATTCAATCGTAATTAGTTAGTTTAGAGATAATTAATCAGTCGTAATTAGTAAGTTTAGTGGTAGTTATTCGTGTTTAATTACACATATGTAATCCATTACTTGCATGCAATCTGTCGTATTTAATTACACATATGGATTGGACATGTTAATGTTTTAGGTAATAGCGGATGGGGTTGTTGTGGCTTTAGGTATTTTCGAACATGCAAGACCTGCTAGTGTTTTATGACGATGGTATCGTACGGGCTGGACTCGATGGGTTGGACCTAACGAGATGCCAGTACAAGGTGGTCCAGGCGGAGGGGCACCACGCGATGAATATTCACGAGCTGCGAAGTTGCATCCGGAGGGAGTTCGTTACGGATGCAACGATGAAGAAAGTTGTGATCGAGGCGATCACGTGTACGAATTTAGTGTGGGAGATCGTCAAGGTGAATGGAGCATAGCATAGAGGCAGTACATGGAGATTGCCTCTAAGCCTGAGGTGGCCATTCACGAGAAGTCTATGGTGTATATGAATTTCGTACGTAGGGCACCAGGAAACCCTGGTGATGCTGGGGCCTTTACAAGCGGGCAAGCATAGCCCGAGCCTGAAGATGGCAGCATGAAATGTGCTGCCTCAGAGGAAAGTCCCACGCCTAATTTTGTGCCAAATGAGGGGGCGAAAACGTGGTGGTCGGCTCGCATCGACTGCCACAAGTATCTATCGGACGAGCCTCTCGGGTTGGAGTCCGACGAGGACACCGACTCAAGCTCGGATGGTGGCGATGAGGATGCACACCAAGCCGGTGGTCCTTATGTGGCATCGAGACTTGGTGATATCGTGGTGCGTTCGCTCGTACTGCCGCAAGAAGAAGGCTCCCAGTGGGGGTTTGAAGCCAACAACCTCTTAGTTGGGCAGCGCTTCCCAGATAAGGTGGTCGTGCAACAAGCTATAGCACGATACGCCTTGTCCATCAGTCGTGTGTACCGAGTGCACCGATCCAACCTAGGAAAGTACACAGTGAAGTGCGTAGTGGAAGGCTGCCATGGCAAGGTTAGCACTCACCGAGCAAAGATCTTCGACTTGGTTTTCACGGTCAAGAAGCTAATCGACCACACTTGCGAGCTCAGCGAGCCCCTGCGGCAGCATCGGAACATGACTTCCGCATATATTGCAAACCTAATAACGCACCTAGGTGAGGCGGATGTGTCTGTCTCTCCCAAGATGATGATGTCTAAAGTCGTCAATCAGGTTGGCTATCCAGTCAGCTATAGTAAGGTCAGACGAGCCAAGCAGAAGGTCATCGAGACCGTGTACGGGACATACGAAGAGGCATATAACCTTGTGCCGAGATTTCTTCACTAGATTGCCGAATCAAACCCCGACACGTACATAAACAGGCTTGACTATGAAGATGCTGGGAAAGGGCCCAACCGCTTCATATTGTACCGGGTGTTCTGGGCTTTCGCTCAGGCCATCGGGGGCTTCAAGTTTTGCCGTCCCCTGCTAACGATGGATTGCACTTTCCTCATGGGGAGGTACAAGGGCACCATCCTCACCGCGATGGCAGCCGACGCGAATGACCAGGTTCTCCCGGTGGTATTTGTCATTGTGGAGAGCGAGAACACATCCAGTTGGTTGTGGTTCTTGGAGAACGTGAAGAGGGCGGTGGTGGGAGACCGGCCCAATGTCTGCCTAATCACAGACCGCAATGTTGGGTTGTTGGCAGCCATCAACACCATGCAGCGTGGGACGGATTGGTCTCACCAGTGGAATGACGTGCAATCCAAGTGGTGTATGAGGCATCTTGCATCTAACTTGTTCACGCGGTTCCGTAGTCAAGAAGTCATGAAGACGTTCAAGGCATTGTGTCTGCAGAACCAGAGACCAAAGTTTGAGTCCATCTGGAGAGACCTGGAACACCGGACTACGAGGCATACAATGGAGTCCACTCTGGAGGGAGAGCAGCCCAGCAGTGTTATAAGCTTCTCAGAGTGGATTAATGGCCATGCTCCTAAATTGGAGAAATGGTCCATCCTCTATGACACAGATGGTGCGAGATAGGGGTGAAAATGGATCGGATAGTTTCCGACCGATCCGGACGAAAACGGATTCGGATTATCTCGGATCGGATTTTTCTCGGATAATTTCCGGATCGGAAACGAATTCGGTTTTTTTTGTCAGAAACGGAAATGAATACGGTAGGCATGCTATCAAGCGGATACGGATACGAATACGGATTATCCGGATAAGATGATGTCCGGATATCCGAATTTTGGCCCAAAAAGAAAATGAGATTTCAAATGATTTCCGAATTTCAGAAAATGCAACAAATCAAATAGCCTTTTAGAAAATAGCAAATAGAGTTAAAAAAATTCTTTAAAAAATCACATAAATTCCTTGAATTATTTTGAACTTAATAAAATTAATTCCAACTTAAAGTTAGTTTTATTTTTGCACATAAATTATTTTTAATTTCAAAAATAGGAAAAACCTTTTAAAATCCGAGAAAATTCAAGAAATTAATTAAAATTCCCTTTTCACTTTAAATTCAATAAAATCCCAGAAAACTCATTAAATTTTATTTTGACATTAAAAACACGGAAATTAAATAATTGACTTTATTTTATTTATTTTTCTTTTTAACCAAGAAAACTATTTTAAATCTCATAAAATCCAATAAAATAATAACTTTATTAATTTTATTTTTGGTAACATACTTTGGGATGTTACAGTCATTTGCATATAGATCAACCATCCAGCCTGATCAATGTTAGTGTGAACTAAGTTTTATATATGTATGTGATGAACTAAGTGTGAATGCGTGATGACTTGTGACTTTGTGAGTTATGACTTATGAGCTAAATATGGTAAACTAAGTGTTATATTTGTGATGAACTAGTTAATGCAGCTTGCTAGTGCTAATATTATGTGTGGTTACTGAAAATATGAACAATTCATGAATGTTTGCATCAAATAAACTAGTTATATGTTTTCGTTAATTTATGGCATACAATTTAAGGGGTTTTCATGTTCTGAAGAATACCCGCGACCGTATTCGTTCGATTCAGATTTGCTCGTGATTAAGTATTTGATATTATTCAGATATCAGATTCGTATCCGGGGTATTCGTATTCGGATCCGGGGGGAAAAATATGAAAACAAATATGGCAGAGCCATTATCCGTCCGTATCCGATCCATTTTCACCCCTAGTGCAAGGTACGGGATTATAACGACCAACATGTCCGAGGTATACAACAGTGTCCTCAAAGGTGTGTGGTGCCTCTCTATCACCGCGATCGTCCAGGAGACATGGACTCGCACTGTTGATTATTTCGTCAATAGAGCCACCGCAGCCAAGTGACAGATGGACGAAGGCAAGTAGTGGTCCGAGAACATGCAGAGGCACATGGACCGAAAGATTGAGAAGGCCTGAATGCATGACATCCGGGTGATCGACGGCCTCAGGTGGAAGTACGAGATCAGGCCTTGGCAGAAATACATCAACAGTCATGCTAGGAGGGAAAGGAAATAGGCATGCACCCTAGGTGATGTGGCGACATGCACCTACAACAAGTCGAAGCTCCTCCACAAGCCATGCTCGCATGTGTACAAGGCGTGTGCGCAAATGAGGCGGATGTCTACATCGTACATCTCTGAGTACTACGACATGCAGCACCTTTTCGGTACATGGAGTAGAGAGTTTCACTCGTACGGCTTGAAAATGAACTACAAGGATCTTTGGGCGGACATGGTGCAATAGGGTCCCAACAGGGACCTGAAGAGAATAGGGAAGGGGCGACGGTAGACGTGACACATCTGGAACGACATGGATGCAAGTCAACGTACCAGTATTAGCCACACAATCAAGTGTAGAATATGCAAGACCCCTGGGCACTCTATGAAGTGTTGTCCCAACAGACCGAGCTCATCTGGTCGTCATTCAGTGTCGTAATTTAATGTATTATCCGTCTTATTTTGTGATGTACAATAAAACGTCTACGATATCCAGATATGTCGGACTCATCGGCAAACTTCTACGCGAGTATGCTGCAGAAGCGTAAGTGGCTTGCGCAGAAGACCAAACATCTGCAATACCTAGATTATTCAATGAAAGATGATCCGGCACCACCACGGTTTTTGGTCCCGCTGTGTGTGTGTGGCGAGCCAACGGAGATCATTTAGTCCACACACCTAGACACCTCCGCCCGGGTGTACTACACGTGCGGGCACCACCTCTTAAGTGTTTCTTTCGCACGCATTGATTTCCTCTCCCTACGTTGAATTCCATAAATTTTTAACTTCATCCCCACGTAATGGCAGTCTGAGATGCGTTGCCACTTCTTCCAGTGGATCGACGGCCCGGAGATGTACGACATGGCGTTCATCCAGCAGAAGTACATACTGAACTACTCAATGCGGGCTGAGACCTTCGTGCGGTGGAAACCTTACGTACCAGACCTTGTTGAGAAGACACTGAAGGAGACCAGGACTCACCCAGTCGTAATCCATATCGACAATATGAGTTATGAAGAATTTACATCCTTGTTACGTTTTTCACTGTACAATGCACTTACATCATGGAATCACAGTATATGGATGACTTGACATACCAGTCCGATGTGGAGAGTCCCTCAACAAGGGGAAGGGAAAGGCTCATGCGGTTGAGCCCGGCCGCCATAGCGTATCCGGTCGCCCGGGCGTAATCCATATCGACGACGTGAGTTATGAAGAATTTATATCTTTGTTACGTTTGTCACTGTACAATGCACTTACATCATGGAATCGCGAGATATGGGCGACTTCGACATACTAGCCCAACGTGGAGAGTCCCACGACAAGGGGAAGGGGAAGGCTCCTTCGACCGAGACCGATCGACGTCATAGCGTATCCGACCGACCGGGCGCACTCCGTATCGAAGACGTGAATTATATACAATTTACATCTTTATTATGTTTCTTATTGTACGATCCACTTACATCATGGAATCGCAGGACATGGGCGACTTCGACACTCGTCGCCACCGTGGGTAGCCCGGAGACAAGGAGCACTCGCTAAGGCATCGCGGAGACTAGTTGCACACATTGTTCAATAACAGCCCCGAGACAAGGGGCACTCGCTATTGGACTTTATATCATGCAGCCTGTCTAACTCCAATGTGGACTGCATCAGCTTTCGTGTAGATGCAATCAGAGTTTATTTCTTGGTATTAACCTAAGTAACACTGGACTGCATCAACATTCCTGCAGAGAAAGCAATGTGTCTAGAAAACATGGAATGTTAGAAGACAACGAAGGTGCTACTGGCTTGAAGAGACCGCAAACACCAATCAACATGCATCGAAGGTGCTACTATGTGATGAGGTGAGCTCACCAAGAAAAGAGGTTGTTACGGAGACTAGTTGTAGACACTTATTTTTTTATTCTATAGGACGCTCTTTGTTAATTTATCAGTTTTCTGTGGATGATATCCTTTAATACTGTATTGTACCACAAGCTAGATAACATTGCACATGAACCAACTAAAGAAAATGCGTGGCGTGCAGATCATATAACGATGTACCGTAGCCTTCGAAACGCACATGAGTCGTAGGTTATCTAGACTGTGGTACAATACAGTATTAACGAATATCATCCATAGTAGACTGCTAAATTAACAAAGAGTGTCCTATTTGATCGGGTTACATGTGGTAATACCCCGCCCTCCTTCATCCCGGTTCATGCACAAGCTTATTTAGACTTTGGTACATCCCGTGTTATGCGATTATGTTTTGGTATATTTGTATTCATATTTTGTTTTGCTATATTTGTACGCGTATTTTGGTTGTTATGTGTGTACTCCTGCACCATATTGTATATCGACATCTCGAATGGAGTTGCAATGCAGCTTTTTTCCATACATTCCAAGTCACATAAAATCATGAAACCCTAATTTTCAAAACCTAAAATCCAAATTTTCGCGACCTAAATCCTAAATTTTCGAAACAATTCCAGAACATATTTCAAATTGTCCAAACAGTACACAATCAAGTCCACTGCGTGATAAGCCTTCAAAATAAAATTCATAATTTTCCGAGCTCAATTTCTACATTTACAAATTCGTATAAACAGTACATTTATATGAAATTGCGCGAAAAATTCTGGACGAATAAAATTATGGCAAATTTACACCGTATAGTACACTGTGTCGGGAGGCTTCACATAAAATTTCATAATTTTTTGAATTCATGTGCTATATTTTAATATTTCTACAAACAGTTGCGAAACCTAATTTCCCAAACCCTAATTTCTCTAAACCCTAGCTGCGGTGTGGGAGGGGAGACCACGTGGCGTACAGAACGTTAGTCATACGGTGGCCGTGCGACAAAGGTGTCAAATTTGCAAATAGGTGTTGGTGGTGGTCAATACTGCAAATACGATTTGCAAAAATGCCGTATCTACGAAAAATTCCACGTTAGTACTACCCATCTTTTTTTTAGTTGCTTTTTGGTATCAATAAGATTAGTCGCTTCAGAAATCCAGTGGTGTAGACAGAATTCGTAAGAGGTAGAACAGGCTTCCAACCTCTACTTGTACTAAGTCTTATAATTGGAACGAAACAATGCTGAATATATTATGCTCGGTAGCCAGTGTAAACTTCTTTTCTAGTCCACTGTTTTTTCGTTGGGTTGGGCAGAAGAAGTGGTAAACTTCACAAAGTATGAGGTGCTCTTTGCAAACTGCAGTGAGCCAAAAAGAATTGCCCCCTTGGCTTTACTACTAATTAAAAGAACGAGTCGGTAAATGTTGAGTGATACGTTCTCCACGCTCTTTCCGTGAAAAATTGGAGCAGCGACGTGTGGGCCTCTCCCGTCAGCATCCACTGAGTTGTCGTCGCAACTGAAGGGCCTGGAGTTCAGGTCGGCAAACGCTCGCATGCGTGTCGTTTTGAACATTGACACGGTCTCCAAAGCATAACTTCGACTACTAATTTATGTTGTAATATAGTTATAACACCTAATAAAATTATAATATTATGAAAAATATTTTTCGAGACAATCTATACATATGATTGTATTTGTGATCGGAAGGAGTAACTCTTAGTATATGAACTCAGGTGTCGGTTCACTGAACTGCAGGTGAATCAGTGAAGTTCGTGGCGTAGCTTCACTGAACTGGAGGTGGTCGGGTGAAGTTTGTGGAGAATGACGAAACCGATAAGCTACCCGGCGGTTTGGTATAGCTGAAAAGTCGGGTTTTCTTTTCAGTTTAAATCATAATTATGCTAATTGTAATAGGAATCCTGTGGGTTTTAATCGAGCGCGTGCGTTTTATTGCCCATATATTCAGTGTAGTTTCTGAGAATTTTGATCAAAGTTGTTAAGCTAAATGTTTTGATCAAAGCTATTAAGTTACATATATTTACTTATGTTTTCGAGTGAAACGAGTAATAGTACGAACTAATACATACAATATATTTTTCTCCGTGTGTTTGACACGTCAGATATATGGTGTGGTAGTGGAGCCAATGGCGCGGTGCACATGACGACGGAGGTGTGTCGCAAGCTGGGGCGGAGCTCTGCCGAGCAGCCTGACAATGTTGATGTGATGGTGTAGGTCGAGCCCAACGATGTGGCTCAATGTAATAGAGTAATATGACTTTTTTTTGATACGTTGCATATGATTTTTTTTAATAAATCCGTTGCAACGTATGACATTCATGTTGAATATATAAGTATTTTTTGAATTACTTTAATCCAGAAATATTCTACATAAATTATGGAAATTACACTAGCCATTTTCATAAAGCAGGTAATCAAGAACAATATAGCCATACGAATTTCTAGAAAAACAGAAACTAGTATACCTATCTCAGTGTTCAAGACAACAACAGATAGTAAAATCAACCAAGCAACAAGTGCGAGATAACTATACCCAGATCCAGTGGAAGAAGCAGCAGCAGCACCAGTGGAAGAAGCAGCAGCAGCAGGAGTCTTGATGAGGTTGTCGTTCGTCATGGCGTAGTGGACGTCGTGGTAGTGAAGGACCGGAAAGGCGACTAGAGGGGGGGTGAATAGGAGCACCGAATCTTTTTCGCAAAGAATGGATTCAACTTATAAATCACTCCAATAGCTATGAGAGCTATGAAGATCAATGATTAAGCACTGAGAGGAAGTCTTATGTTGAATCCACTCACCCCCAAAGCTCAAAGAAACAAAAGCGAGGAAGAGCCGAACAAATCAGACAATCGGTACAACCACAGTAATGGCGGTTGTACATGCTATCCCCAGACAACCCATAGAACAAGCGGCGGTTGTACCATGATCCCGAGACAACCGCAGATGTTAAGTCTTGTTCATCCGATTGTCCCGAACAGCAAAATCCGCTCGGGTTTCAAAACGAAAATCAACGTAACTTTTGATCTACGCGCCAAACTTGACCAAATTTGGAACACACCTTCCTAAGGATGTTAGGAACCTATTCCAAGAAAAGATTGAGTAGATCCATCCACAAAATCTCAGGAATCAACCAAAATGGAAGAACGAAGAAACGAGACAACCCAAAACCGAAATCTTAGATTTAAACCAAGTTTGCTCTTCTAGAAAACGATCAAATGATCTTGTGGCACTAACCCATCATAGAACAACTCGCTTTGAGGCTTCCCAACAAGAAACACCAAGAGACTCACAAAATCAAGAAATCATCAAATGGGAGTCACGAAGAAGCGTAACAAGAGTTCGAGAGACAAACTTGATTTCATTCATTGAATCAAAAGCGAAAAACACATAGATACATCCCCATACGCATGGACATTAGAACCAGAGGGATGATTACATGTAAGCTCAATCCATCTCCTCACTCTCACAACTCAAGAACAAACACTCATCCATTCTTGAGGGAGATGAACACAAAGCCAAGAAGGGACAAGCAGGAGCACTACTCGCCTACACCTCCTCTCAACAACTAAAGAGCAAAAGAGAAACAACCTCACAAAGCCTCTTTTGACTCTAAAACCCTAATTCCACCCAAGTGCTCCAGAGGGCATGCAGCCCTCCTCTCCTTTTATAGCGCTGGCTAACGGGTCTCCGCCTGTTATGCCCGCTAAGTCCAACGGAGCCCGCCCCGCCAGGCGACCTTGCGAACTTCCGATTCGCTTCTTCAGACCTTTCCGAAGCTTCCGCTCCTTGTCTCAAGACGCCGCAACCACCTCGAGTCCACGCGTCTTCGACACATCCCGACTGTTCGACCTCGGCGCCACTGCGCTTAGTCCAGCCCACCGTGTCTCGCCACGACTCCACTCGACGCCCCGCAGCCCACACGCATAAGAAACACGAAACCGAACAAGTTCTTCACAACTTGACCTAACGTTAGCTCAAACATGCAATATGCAACACATATGCATGAACACACTTGGATATGACCTATCCCAAAATTCAAATCACCAAAATGGCCGAACCTCACAATACAATCAGTACAACCGCTTATGTTACCTACGGATCAACCGCGACTCGGTCAGATCGCCCAATACTGCGGTCGTTCGATTTCCAATGAAGACCGAACTCAAAAACAACTTCTTCGAATTCTTCAACCGCCATTTACCAATCGGTATAACCGCCATGGTCGCATCGCCCATAACACGGCTGCTCCGATTATCCCGACATTACGATTGACTTCACGAAACGCGCGTGAACCGGCAAGAACGACAAGGTCCGACCACACAAACCAAACTCGATCGACCTAAAACCTTTGTCAATTACTCATCACTCACACGGACGACCTCCACATGGTCTCTCAATCTCCCCTTGATGAGTATATTGACAAACTCCAAAAAGAGCAAAGTTGAGTTTGAGTTTGAAGAATCCAACATGGTCCAAAGAAGAAGAGTGAAACAATGACCATGTCGATGTATGAACATTAGAGCAACAACTAAAAGAGCAAATTGTTCTCCAAAGCTCTAAACTGCTCCCCACAGACTTTTCTTCTCTATTCTCCCCTTTTGGCAATAAACACATCAAGAATGCTCAAGAGAGAAAATGACAAGTCAATGGATGAAATGGTCAAGTTTGATTATTCTAAGCATTTAGAGCCATGAGAATTATCCATAATGACCATAATGTAATACACCAAGCCATAACTTAATAAAAAGCTATCTAGATCATGACAAGATATGTATAAGCTAGCTAGAACACATAGATGACAATCTGAAAATGAGGTACATTATGTGAGCAAGTCAAGTCATCAATGAGCAAAGTCTAGCTAGAGATATCCAAGGATGATGCAGCCATGTCAATAAGCTAAGCTGAACTAAGAAGCTTAAATTGAGACCAAATAGAGTGCTATGCTCAAGATTGAAACATTGGTTAAAGTACATGATACTTTTTGTGGCTTTAAGCACATTGAACACATGAAACATATTTTCTTTTGAAATTCATGGTGGTTTCCAACCAGATTTTTGTTTTATCATGTGCTAGGTCTCAAGCCTTATGCGACTACTCCAAGCGAGAAGCTTAAGAAGATAGTCTAGGTCACCCAAAACTCCCCTAAGTTCATGCCAAGTGCAATGGCAAGTCGTCTCATAGGAGAGAATTGGTGAGATCGGTTTTTTCGCACAAAAGAGATCTTTTGCCTTTTAACAAGTTGTACTAACTCATGCATCATCAAGAGACTAAAACAAGCTCAATCTAAGGCTCAATATAGATTCATCACTCTACCCAAATTTATTTGACATGGCATGAATCATAAAAGATATCTCAAGAAAGACTAATCTCGAAAAGCTAACATGACAAGTTTTAGTTTGTTGAGCAATTTTAATTAACTTATCATGGCAAAAGCTAGGCTACACATATGAAGTCATGATAAATCTAGCAAATAAGCACAAGTCATGACAAGGTGTAAAGCATTGTAAACATATCATAGCAGGATAATAATCAAGGCTCAATGTAGTTATATGACAATGCGTAATGCTAGAAAGCGTAAGATCCAGCTCCCCTCAACATTAGATGCAACTTTTAGTTCAAGTTGAGTTAACTCAAAATTAAGCCCGTAAGCTCCCAAAAGAACTCCCTTGAACCAAAACAATAAATTGAGAAGTCGGCAAGGAAAACATAAAACAAAAATTCTTAAAGCATAGATAAGATATAGAGAATACTATGGCTCGATCGACTCTCATCTACCCCATATGACTCTAGGACTATCAACCGCCCTGCTAACACACTAAGGAGCAAACACGTTCCTCGCCTACCCAAGGGTGGCCCAACCCTTGCTAGAACCTATAAGAAGTGAGTAAGCTCAACCTAGTGAGAAGAGACAGACTAATAAGCAAGATCCTAGAATCACAAGATAAGAGCAGTAAATCTAAACAACTAGACAAAAGAAGCACTCTAATCTATGCTAGGAGGACTAATCCCAAATGCACCCAAAATGCAATGCAATAGTAAGGAGCAAGAGCATAAATAATATAGTAAAGCAAGAAACCCAAAGCTCCCTCACTACATCCATAAGGACAAACCACCCCAAGCTCTCCTCGCAGAGTGAAAACCTCGAACAATCCAATGGCTTGGTGAAAATGTCACCAACCGGTGGTCACTTCCACAAACCGAGCACTATATCGCCTTCTCTACATGGTCTCTAAGGAAGTGGAAACGAATATCGATGTGCTTGGTCCGAATGTTTGACCGGGTTCTGGCAATGTTAATCGCAAGTGTTATCACAAAAGAGTGGAACACTGCCGATAACTAACCCAAAGTCCCGCAGGTCGAAGCCATCCAGAGCACTTGACTACAAAGAATCGGCCGCAAAGAACATACTCGGCCTCTGCGGTGGATCAGGTAACACTGCATCGCTTCCTTGAAGACCAGAAACAAGAGAAGTGCCAAGAAATTGGCAAAGTGCGAAGTGCTTTTCCTATCTATCCTCTGACAAATAAGTTCGTGATCCGAAAAGGCTCTCAAGAAAAGACAGATGAGGAAGAGTACCAGATACCATAGTCAATGGTCGCCAAGGTACCGGAAGATGCGCTTAATCACCGCGGTGGGATACGCGAGGAGAAGCTCGAATCGAGCACACGCATACACACGGAGAAGTGTATGTCCGGTCTCGAGGCAAGGAGGTAAAGAAGGAGCCGATCATACTTCAACTCCTTCGATCAACTGCTCGCCATCCTCATCTGGTCAAGATAGGTCAGAGAAGCCATGGAGTCGACACAAGCTTCCCATCACTCATGTCGAAGCTTCAGAGGTCACGAGTGTACTTTCCTTGATGAAGAAATGTACCTCCCGAGTCCGCTTGATTTGGAAGCCAAGGAAGAAGGTCAACTCACCCATCATACTCATCTCAAACTCGGTGCTCATGACATCCGAGAACCGGGAAACCAGAGTATGGGAAGAGCCGCCAAAGATAATGTCATCGACATAGATCCGACGAGCAGAAGGTCAAGGCCATGCCCGCGGATGAACAAGGTCTTGTCAACTTTACCCATCTCAAAACCATGACTTATCAAGTAGGACTTAAGCCTCTCATACCAAGCTCTGGGAGCCCGCTAAGTCCATACACGCTTTTGAAAGCTTGAAGACATGGTTAGGTATTTGGGGTTCTCAAACCAGAGGTCGCTTGACGAGACTTCTCCTCAATAAGGCCATTGAGGAAGGCACTCTTCACGTCCATCTCGTAAAGCTTGAAACCCTTAGAAGAAGCACAAGGCAAGGTGATTCTAATGGCTTCAAGTCGAGCTACTGGGCAAAGGTCTCTCAAAGTCTAGACCTCAACAGGAAAACCCCGAGCTACTAATCTCGCCTTTGTTTTGATGATTACCCCATCCTCACTGCTTGTTCTTGAACACCCACTTGGTTCCAATGATATTGTGGCCTCGTGGGGGCTTCAACAAGTTTACTGTGACCTTGTTTCTCTCAAAGTTTTCTAGCTCCTCATGCATGGCATTGACCCAAGACTCATCGAAAGAGCATGATCAACATCCTTGGGCTCAAGGAGGCAATGAAAGCGAGAATGGAGATGAAAAGAGAAGTGTTAGATTTTGAGCGTGTGCAGGACACGCCAAAAGATCTCCAATGATCGCGCTCAAGGATGCCTTTCCGGATATGTCTGGGAGGTCCTGGATGAGAAGAAGAAGTGGCCTCTACCTCGTGTGCAGACGAGGCAGGACAGAGCCACTAGCTCCGGAGGAAACGGAAGGCAGGTCGATCACCTTGAGGTGCCGTGGAAGAAGGCATCTCAAGGAGGAAGAGGAGCAGGATCGTAAACAACCATCGTCTCCTCGCCCTCATCATCCACAAAGATGGTCTCGGACGCTCTAAAGAACTCGAGATATCCGCCTAGTCCCCTGACCGCCTCGCCAAAGGTCACCTCACGTGTTTCTACCATTTTGCTAGACTCAGCCTGCACTTATAAGCCCGCCAAGAAGTCGAGTAGCCTAGAAAGATACCATCACAGAACGTGACTCGAACTTGTCTAGGTTCCCGCACTTTTAATAAAGCACTTGCAACCAAACACACGAAAATGAGAGACGCTGGCTTTCGCCTCAGATCTCACTCATAAGAAGTGGTGTAGGAGTGCCCAAGAAAAACTCGATTCAAACATGGCACGCGGTCGCAATGGCCTCATTTCAAAACTTCCTGTAGAGTACTCATCAAGCATCGCCCGCCATCTCGACTAAGGTACGGTTCTTCCTCTCCACAACGCCATTTTGCCGAGGGACGATGGAGAAGAGAATCGGTGCTCTACACTGCCTCACCGCAGAAACTCTCAAAGTAGGAATTTTGAACTCCGTACATTGTCACTGCGGACGCTCAGAAGGCACCCGGAGCTCAACAGACAACCTACTAAAAGACCTCGAAATGTGTAAATGTCTCTGCCCTTCGAGGCTAAGAAAACACCCAAGAGTACCTCGAGAAGTCATCGACCACAACAAGAACATACCACTTCCTCCCGCCGATCAAGACTCGAGTTTGGTCCAACTGCGGTCCATGTGGAGCAAATGTCCGTGCATCGGTCATAGTAATCGTGGACCGAGGATGAGAAGCGGAACCATCTTGCCGCGTCAAGCATGGAGTGCAAACAAGATCTTTGACCATCTTGAGTTTGGCGGCACTACTTAATGAGATCATGGTCGCTAATCTCGGGTCAAATGGTCAAATCCAATATGACCAAGTCTCCTATGCCGTAAGGAGAGATCGCGGGACTCGTAGCAACCAAACACCGGAGAGGATCACCAAGAATCGGAAAAATCAGACGAAAGATCCTCCCATAACGAGAAATCCCGCAAACCGGACTCACCCAAGAGTCAAGAATTTTGCAAGCGTTTTTTGAAGCTCACCTCGAAACCGTCATCAGAAGCCGAGAAACGGAAAGCAAATTGTACCGCAGCCTTACTAACCAAGGCAACATCCTTAAGAAAAAAGAAGCATTAATACGCGACAAGATTTTGGCGATGACGCTGCATTTGAAGCGTCTCAAGGTGATCGCCTCATCACCGAGCGCTGGCTAGGAAGAGAACCAACGGAGTCTCCGGTTATATGACGAGAACAACCGAGTCTACAAGCCAAACCTTCTCCTTCCCTACCCGCGAACTCGAAGTCAAACAGAGAGTAAAGTCTCAAGATCGATAAATCAACAATGATTTTGGCACCCAATATCAATAACACGCCGAAAGCGATGAAGTAGTCAAGCACGATCGACCTCTATCTACCCTACGCTCAGAACTCAAAGCGAAGGTCTAAGAGTAGACTCGTGTTTGTCGGGTCCGACCGCCACGAAGGAGCGAGCCTGAGCACACCGCAACATGTCGAACACGCCATGGTAGCTATCTCGATGGGGAAAACGAGATCTACCTCAGACGGCGGAAGTCACGATCGAAAGCAAATTTGAGGACGAAAACCGTAAAACTCGAAAAACCAAGTCCTCGGCGTCGCACAAACCCATCGAAGAAACAAGCCTAGACCTCGTGTTGGTCTTAGGTGCACTCAAGGTCCGGGCCGACACTAATGCGCCTAAGAGACTCAACATGGTCTCTACGCGATCTTGGCGCTACCAAGCATCGACGATCGTGTGTCCATCTTCCGATGAAGGTGCGGTGATACTTTACCTTCGAGAGGTAGAAGCAAGATGTGAAATTACCTTATGTCGAAATCCTCGACATAGCCCGCCGACTTGAAATGGACTTTCTCGGTCCCTGGCTCGCCTCGATCACACTCGTGCTATGGGTCCGAGCACGGCGGTGGATGCTTCCTCATGTCCTCAAAGAAGTCATATCCTAGACCCCGATTAAATCTGCAGATCTTAGATTGGTCTAGAATAAGATTGAGCTTCTTCTTGCCTCCTACAAATCTCTCGAGAGTGTTCATAAGGTACCGACACTCCGAAAGAGAGAGGTGCAAGAAGAGCAGGGGAAGAAGAAACAAAGAAGGTAAGGGAGCAAAAGAAGAACCAAAGCAAGAGGGAAGAATGGCTTGTGCAAGCACACCGACTCAAGGGACACCCCATCGCTAGCCGCTTGGTTCACGCTGCTAAGCTGCCTCATCCTTACCTCGGGCTTCTCCCCTTCTCCACAATCATATTGCAAGCACAATGTGACTTTCTAGAAGGTCCTTAGTTAGCTTTACACATTTCTCATCCAAAGCAATCAAGTCGATTTTAGTTTGTTACACTTAATGCATGGTGAGCTAACAGGTCCTTAGAAGCAAACCGAGCCAACTTCCTTTCATGATCAATCATATCTTGAAACTGTTTGGAGAGCGATTTCAAGTTCAAGTAGCTTAACTTAGGACAGCTTCAAGCATGAAACAATCGGCTCAAGTAAAGAAGCTTGTAGTTCAAGAATTTTATGATCCGCCTGCTTTAAGTTCATCTTCAAGTTATTGCAATTTTCACAAGACTCAGCAGATCAAGAAGCATGGCATAAGATCCTCTAGCAAAGAATGTCCTTACCCTCACATGAGGTGGGAGAAGTAGTCTCATCAAGAATAAGTAGGGTAATGTACCATCCTACTCAACTCTAACTCAGCAAGTAGACTAACATTCTCCACCTTAACACTATCATGTGAGGTCCTTAACTTCTCCATATCAACCAGCAAAGCAGAGCATGTATCACAATCATCACTAGAAGGAGCAGATGTAAGAGCAATAATCTCTAGTGACACTATCTATTTCCTTCTCTAACTCAAAGACACCTAGCCTTAGCTTTAGCATGAAAACCTCCTAGCTTAAGAAAAGCATGATTGAGCTGCTCAGAGGTGGGATCTACCTCGTCTGTGTCTGAGTACAACTCATTGTCGCCGAAGTTCGCCTCGAGGGCCATGAAGCACATGCCGAGAAGTCGCCGCCGCCATCCTTGGGCTCTTGGTCACCCGTCTCCGTCATCGCCGCTTCCATCCCTCCACCTCGCCGAGGTCGAGGTCGCCGGCGCGAGGACGCGTGGAAGAGCTTGGCTTTGCCAAAGTTATGAACTTCTTCTTTCAAGGCGCCCGAGCTGGAGGCTTTGTTGCGGTTCTTGTCGGTGTAGTCGTTTTGCCCGAACCGCCGAGTCGTTTTTGCCCTTCTCCGCCTTGGGGCGCTTTTGCTCGATGTGGTTGGAGCCACCACACTCGAAGCAAATCACGGGTCCTCCTCTCTTCGTCCCTCCTCCCTTGTAAGCGTGGGAGAATCTTCGAGCAAGGAGGGCAAGTCGCTTCATCCGAAGTTGCTCTAACCGATCATCGCTATGTCACAGAGAGCGCAAGGAGAAACCGCAAGAAGAATCAAGAAAGCCCTAAGAAGAAACGGATTGGTGACTAAGGCCATCGACAGACTTCGACCGACGAGAGACAACGCTAATCTCGTGAGTCTTGAGGCGCGAGTACATCCGCGCATCAAGAGTCGTGGTCGAGAGGTCTGTCGTGTCTTTGATGGTGGTCACTTTCATCTCCCAAACACGCAGACGAAAGTGCCGTGAGCATCCGACGAGCATTGTCCGAAGTCGGGTATGTGAGACCGACCGCCGGAGGTTGCTCAAGATCTTGTGAAAACGCATAAGCACTCATCTAGGGACTCACCAAAGAAGCATCTCAAATTTGTTGTATTCTCGTTGAACCGGTCCTGCCGAACCGCCTTGATCCGGTGGTGCCTCATGGTATGCGCCGAGGGTCACCCAGATATCGAGGCGACGACAGTGAGATATGCGGTCAAACTCACTACGACTCAAACCCCGATGATGATGTTCTTGTTTTGCATTCGCCTCAACATCAACCATGTTCCTGCATTGATGTTCTCATCGGCAGAACAAATAATCGAACCTTGACCTTTCGCCAGATGGCATACCCCGGCCCGATGTATGTCTCCATTCGCTCTTCCGTAGGGTAATCGATGCCATCGAAAACAAAGCGCTTGGTCGAGTACTTGTCCATCGCCACGGCTCTTGAGACCGTTAAGATCTATTGAAAAGAGCTAACCGCTCGATACCAATTGAAGGACCTGAAAGGCGACTAGAGGGGGTGAATAGAGCACCGAATCTTTTTCGCAAAGAATGGATTCAACTTATAAATCACTCCAATAGCTATGAGAGCTATGAAGATCAATGATTAAGCACGAGGAAGTCTTATGTTGAATCCACTCTCACCCCCAAAGCTCAAGAAACAAAAACGAGGAAGAGCCGAACAAATCAGACAATCAGACAACCACAGTAAATGGCTTACAGGTATCATAGCCCCAGACAACCATAGTAGAACGGCCGGTTGTACCGCAGTCCAAGACAACCGCAAGCAGTTAAGCCTTGTTCATCCGATTGTCCCGAACAGCAAAATCCGCCGGTTTCAAAACGAAAATCAACGAACTTTTGATCTACGCTGCCAAACTTGACCAAATTTGGAACACACCTTCCTAAGGATGTTAGGAACCTATTCCAAGAAAAGATTGAGTAGATCCATCCACAAAATCTCAGGAATCAACCAAAAAAGGAAGAACGAAGAACAGAGACAACCCAAAAGTGAAATCTTAGATTTAAACCAAGTTTGCTCTTCGGGAAAACGATCAAATGATCTTGTGGCACTAACCCATCATAGAACAACTCGCTTTGAGGCTTCCCAACAAGAAACACCAAGAGACTCACAAAATCAAGAAATCATCAAATGGGAGTCACGAAGAATGTAACAAGAGTTCGAGAGACAAACTTCAGATTTCATTCATTGAATCAAAAGCTTAAAACACATAGATACATCCCCATACGCATGGACATTAGAACCAGAGGGATGATTACATGTAAGCTCAATCCATCTCCTCACTCTCACAACTCAAGAACAAACACTCATCCATTCTTGAGGGAGATGAACACAAAGCCAAGAAGGGACAAGCAGGAGCACTACTCGCTTACACCTCCACTCTCAACAACTAAAGAGCAAAAGAGAAACAACCTCACAAAGCCTCTTTGACTCTAAAACCCTAATTCCACCTAAGTGCTCCAGAGGGCATGCAGCCCTCCTCTCCTTTTATAGCGCTGGCTAACGGGTCTCCGCCTGCTATGCCCGCTAAGTCCAACGGAGCCCGCTTCGCTTGTGTAAAACTTTGCGAATTTCCGATTCGCCTCTTCAGACCTTCCGGAAGCTTCGCAGGCCTTGTCTCAAGACGCAGCAACCACCTCGAGTCCACGCTGCCTTCGACACATCCCGACTGCTTCGACCTCGCCACTGCGCTTAGTCCATCCAATCGTGTCTCGCCACGACTCCACTCGACGCCCCGCACCACACGCGATAAGAAACACGAAACCGAACAAGTTCTTCACAACTTGACCTAACGTTAGCTCAAACATGCAATATGCAACACATATGCATGAACACACTTGGATATGACCTATCCCAAAATTCAAATCACCAAAATGGCCGAACTCACAATACAATCAGATAACCGCTTATGTTACCAGCGGATCAACCGTGACTCGGTCAGATCGCTCCAATACTCAAGATCGTTCCGATTTCCAATGAAGACCGTAACTCAAAAACAACTTCTTCGAATTCTTCAACCGCTATTTACCAATCGGTATAACCGCCTCGCGGTCGCATCACCATAACACGCCGGTCGTTCGATTATCCCGACAAATTTCGATTGATTTCACGAAAACGCGGAACTGCAAGAACGACAAGGTCCGACCACACAAACCAAACTCGACCGACCTAAAACCTTTGTCAATTACTCATCACTCACACGGGACGACCTCCACATGGTCTCTCAGGTAGTAGTCGTGCAGTTGATGTAGACGTAGCAGAGAATCGGATGAAGAGAAAGCAACGAGTAGTCACGCGAACGCTCCCCAAAAACCTTATTTGTCCTCGCTCGTGCGAGCCTTCAAGGACAAGGGTTCCACAGGCCTGCTCTCCCGGTACGGTCGTACATGCGCCTTGCTGGGATGGAGATCACTAGAGATAGCAACAAAACTGTAGAGTTCTGTCTTAGTTTTTCAGAGAGGATTCAATTGGAGAAGAACCAGTTCATTGTTCTTTTAATAGCCAAAAACAAAGAGGCTAGAGGCTTTTAATTCACCAAGGAAACGGTCGCAATTGATTCGCCATCAACCAGTGTTAACCGCAGCCATTACTCATTAGAAACTGAACTGTTACTATTAGCCGTTTGTTACTGCCATTTACTACGAGTAAGTGCATTTCGATTTTCGAATAGATAAAGAAAAACACGCCAAGACTCGACACACGCCACAAGATACAAGATCGCACGGCTCGGGCGAGCGAAGCGAGCAAAGGCTGCGCAGTGTTGGCTCTCTCCAATTCCACAAGAGGGCTACCACGCTCCACCTTATAAAATGGTGTAACTCCCCTTCATCTCTCCATATGGGACTAAACAGTTTTAGCACGTGCACATATTCCTTTGATATTTTTCAGGAATTAATTAGAATTAAAATTGGGCCTAGCCTGTATTAATTCCAACAATCCCCCCACCAGATCTCAAGGACACATGTCAAATGCCTTGATCCACATTATTGTTTAAATATAACAGTGTTTCGATAGAGACTGGTTAAGGTTGAACATCCACCTAGAGCAGAAGCTACACTTATCCACAACTGCACAATGAACTAAGTCTTGAATTGGCAGTTTTGTGTGAATAAGTTTCACTTAAGTCCTTAACTGATACTAGGTTGCCAGGCATCCCCGCAGGTTGGAGCATATAAGTCATACTCCTGGCCTATTCATAAGCTTCCTAGAAAATACCATATTTCATAGACTGTGACTAGTAGTCGGGCTCATATAGGTGTGTTCTTTCAAGACTGCTCTGTAGGACAGCATCTTTGCTTAAACAAGCCATAGAACACATTAAAATAACAATTAACCTGTCATACAGATTTAGAAGAGAATTACATCTCCAATGGAGTGGGTCTATAAATGTACTCTCATCCCAGTTAACCAATAGCTTGTTTTGTCAATCCTACTTCACGGGATCTCCAATCACATAGAATGGGTTATCACTATAGTATAACTCACGTGGGTCTCAAACCCATCTCTCTCGATGCATTATCTATCACATTCCGTGATAAACCCTTTACGAAGGGATCTGCCAGATTTTTAGCTATTACTCCGGAGTTTCTCATTTTCCTGATAGACTTCAGTCTTCTCTTCACATGTCTTGATGCCTTCATATTATCCTTAGAACTATTCACTTTGACGATTATAGTCTGATTGTCATAGTTTATCAGTTGATCTCGTTAAGATGGTTTGCGTGCATTTGATGGTGGCCTTCACTTATACTTGCATTTGTGCAATCTAGCCCATTCATTTTGGTTGATGATAATGACGGAGAGTAACATTCTTTTCAGATTGCACATAAGAACATCGCTAAGTACCGTTTCACCTACGCCGAACCACTATTTCATGGTTCTTCGCTTGCTTATTACGCATCAGAAGACAGATCCAGATCCGCAAGAATCGCGGATAGAGGTGGGGCCGGGCCTGAGGATTCTGACTGCTCGTTTCGTTTCGTTGATCACTCGGGAGTCGGGAGAGAGAGAGAGAGAGAGAGAGAGAGAGAGAGAGATCCGTTCGGTCTGGGCCAAGAGAGTAGCTTACTAGGCTGGTCTGGGCTTCCTCTTTGAAACAGAAAGGGAGAAAGCCCTTCACCGATTTCATTAACGAAACCAAAGCACTACATCCACTACCAACCTGTGGAGCAAATGTAAGTAAACAAGGCAATGTTGGTCAATGTCTATATTATTCTCTCAGCACTTAACTGAAGCGTGAAGACACAAGACAATGTTGGGGCATGGAAGACATTCCAGTGTCTTCCTGTTCGGCAAACTAAATGTAGTTCAGTGAAGGAAATGTTTGAAGAAACATGGAGATTGCCGCCTCCCATACAGTTAGGCCCGGTAATGATTGAGAAACCAACTCATTTTTAATCCAATCCACAACAATAAAATACATTAATCTAAACCAAATCAGCCAACTTTGCATATTTTAGAATCCAACCCAAACCAATCCATATGATATTTCAACCCAAACCAGCCCAACTCAATTCTCTAATATGATTTCAACCCATTTTCCCGAACTGTTTCAACCCAAACAACACTCGTTTACACAGGAAACTGGAAAGTACTATAGGCTTTAGGATTGCGTGCGGACCGAGTCCAAACCAGCCTCTAATTGGCATCATCTCTCTCGGCCTATCCCAATCCGTCTCTTCCCATCCCTCTCTTATCCCCTCCTCCCCTCTAAGCCACACACCGTCCATTCCCCTTCCTCTCTCCTGATCTCCTCTCCCTCCCCCATAGCTTCCCCTTCCCCGCCACCACCACCATCTTCTCCCTCGACTTCCCAAATTTCTTCCTCAAGACTGCCGCCAGAGGGACTGCGGCGGGGCACGCCAGACGCCCTAGAGGTCGTGTGTGTCATTGGGGTGCGGCGTGTGGTGGTGACGTCGCGCCGTGGGGGAGCTGGAGGACGGGGGAAGGCGATGGCGGCACTCAGCCCATTGAGCGAGATGTTGTGGCAGGAGAAGGCGGCGGTGGAGTTCTCGAATGTGTTTGGCGGTCGGGCGCGGCAGACCGCACGGCCACCGTGGCACTTTCGGCAGAAGGACACGCAGATCGTGCTCGAGGGCTCACGGCCACGCTTAGCTAGGCACCATCATCGCGCCATGGGCCCTCTCGCTCCAAAGAAGTCCACGCCGACGCCGCTGGCGCCTCCTTCCAACGCCTTCTTTTTCGAAGAGCAGGTGTACTCCTTCGCCAGGCCACATTTTGGATGGGTTCAACCTATGGGTTCTGTCCATTTCGGGTGCTACGCTCAGCAACCAAACCGCACCAATCCAACCCCTATGAATCAACCCGCCCCCATCCAATCCGATTCAAAATAGAAACCATTTCAACCAATCCATTCAGAACCCAAATCAGAACCCAAACCATTAAAACTGTATGAACCCAACCCATTACTAGGCCTACACACAATTGAAAATTTGGGTGTTTCTTTGGGACTGGTGGTCAGCAAGAAAACAAGGCAAATGCTAGAGAGAGAAAAACCAGTGCTGAGGAGGTTTGTTTACCGGAGTTTCAGACTTTTAGAGATTGGCAGAGAAGATAGATGTCGTTGGATGGAGCCAGTTGAATAAGTGGCAGATACCATCGGAGCTGTACCTGAAAATCAATTGCGATGGGGGGTTTTCAGCAGGACATGAAGCAGGGCAGCTAGCAGGACTAGAGCTGGGTGTCGGGCCTCTGAGGCAATGGTCCGAGGTGTAGGATCAAAAGTCTATGTAAAATTCTTTAAAAAACCAGCAAAATATGACTTTGGACTAAAGCAGCTGGGCCGCCCTTAGACTTTTCGTGGCCAGCTCCGCCTGGTAGTTGGGGCTTTGTAATCAGGGACAACCAAGGCCAGTTGATTGTTGCAGGCAGGTTTTATTCAGGGCATGTACAATGCATGGTAGCCTCAAATGGTGGCCTCATCCTTCACATAGGCACAAACCTCTCAAGACACACCCACCTAATACAGGGTAGCTTCAAATGAACCCACAAATAATTTTGCATTTCACCCCTTTAGTTTTTCTATTTTATCCCCTATTTTATTTATATTTATTATTTTTGTGTAAAGATTTATGCAAAGAACCCTAGAACGCAAAAAATATACTACATCTATAGCCTTGTCCCCACGTGTCAACCAAGTTACCCATCTTAGCCACACCCTGCTCCACATGGCCACATCAACCCTCTTCAGCTCTCCCTCACCCCCGCTCTCTCTCCTCCCAGATCGATTGCCGGCCCCAAATCATCAACCTCGTCTCCTCCGCTGCCGCTGTTGCCTCGCCCAGGATCCGGTCACCACTGCTCGGTCTCGGTGCAACCGCTCCAGATTAGGGCCGACAACAACGCCACCAACGCTAGGATCCGACCAGATCCACTCATCGGAGTTTGGATCCGGTCGCTGCCACCGCCCTGGCGTGACACCAGCGCCGCCGCTGCCGGGATCCACTCATCGACGTCTGGGTCTGGTCGTCATTGAAGTCGTCTTCCCGGTCGTTGTTTCTCGGTTGCCCTCGTGCGGCCACCACAAGCAATCTGGACAAGGCGACAAGGTGCACCACCTTTTCCTCTCTCCCTCTCTCTATGGACCACCTAGGCTCGGATGCCATCGTGGAGGTTAGATGGGTGCGTCCGGAGGCGACACCTAGCCCCAGCCATATGGCACCGTGTGGTAGTGCATTGTAGCAGGGCCTGATGAATGGCACCACGCGGCGATGCACTGTAGCATTTTTTTTCCTTTTTTAAAAAATTATTTAAGTATATTTTTGTATGAATTTTTAAATATAGAAAATTAGCTACAAACATCATGGATTTTTTGTGAAGCCTCCTAATACATTTATCTGTTCTGAATTTTTCTCAAAAATCCCTACAAATAGTATAAATAAATGATTTTTCAAGACCAATTCAGAAAGTTTAAGATTTTGGACAAATTACACAAGCAAATACACTGTGTCAGGAGGCTCCACAAAAAATTTCATAATTTTAGAGCTCATTTTCTATATTTAAAAATTCCTACAAAAATATACTTAAATATATTTTTTAAAAAATCGCTATAGTGCGCCACGGTACGGTGGTCATGCGGCAGACTTACTATAGTGCCCCCACCGCACAGTGTCCATGCGGCAGGGGCCAGATGTCGCCTCCAGTTCCCATCAAGACGATGACACTGCCCCTACCATGCCACCGTGCGTCAGTATGCCATTTTGCTAATACCGCGAAGACAGCCATTCTTGAAAATACGGGGCGAATTTGCGCCATTTGGCCAAAAAGTCATGTAGCACCACATGTATAATGTATGGGAAATGTTGTGGCCCGGGCGTCCGATACGAATGATTGTATGAGTTGCTCTCACTCCCCTTCCGCACTTCTCCACCCAATAGTCTAATACTACCCTCTCTCTCTCCTTATCCCATACGCAATACACACATACAACCACACATGACACAGCACACCCACGCACTGCTCTTCCTTTTCCCCATCACTTTGCTCTCCACCCAGACCAAACTGCCTAAGCCGCCGCCCAAATCCGATGTCGGTCCCAACGGAACTTGTTGAAGCCGCTGCCCACGCAATGCTCTTCATTTTCCCCATCACTTGTCGGACACTCCAGCTCAGTTTTTGCTAGTTTTCTAGGATCCCCAAGTGGATTGCTCAGCTTCATGACCTCTACAACTTGAAGCTTAGGGTTAGGGAGGTGTTGTCCAAGGAAGAAGATGGTGTTGGTATTCTTGCAGGCTTGCCCTCCCTTGTCCGCCTCTCGTTGGAGATTCAAGAATGTCCAGAAGAAAGGGTCATCATCTCTGGCACTGGCGTGGCATTCTGAGCCCTTAAGGACCTGGACAAGATGGGGTTTGGGTCTATGTGGTGGAGGACGAGGTCCGGCCACCAAGGACATGGACTAGAAGGCTCCAGCCCTAGGGGCGCGGAAGAGGCCACTCTAGCCCTGGGATGCAGAAAAGAACACGTGTCGCGTTTGTGTGGCTCCATGGTGTTATTTCTGGCTTTAATACGCGGAGGGAGCTAGATTTATTATTCCTTATGTCAACTGTGCTATTATAGCTAAAAGCTCGGAAAGACGGCTTAGAAGCTCAAAAACCTGGCTTCGAAGCCCGGCCAAACGGCACCTTAGAGTCGAAGCTAGACCAAGTAGGAAATTAATAATTGAGCCCCTGGTACAGTGACCTTCAAGCTCCAAACAAATATTTGACGACACGAGCAATTAAATCTATGGTGCCTGGAGTATCTTGGGTACGTAGGATTTGTGTGTTGTATATCACAAATCATCAATTAATTGTGCATGGTCCAATTCATCTGATTGCGGCAGATCGAGTTGATGATAACCACTCCTTGACGACCTTGATGCAAGAACGCGTCCTGAACTGATGATGATAACCAATTGATTATCCTTCTTCTCTCTCTCCCTCTCCGCGAGAGGAAACCATGTTACATCTTCTACGCTTTTTTTTAAAAAAAAAAGAATAATAAACACAATGTTAAAGTACATAATCCACAAGATGGTAAAGAATTCCTAACTAAAAGCAATCACAAATTAGAACCTAATTAGCAACACTGGTCAAAAGAGGAAAAAGGAAACAACACATAATTAGCAACTGACATGCTAGCTATTGACAATTTTTTTAAATAATATTAATTTAAAAGATAACTACAAAAATAAATAGTCGTTTTTTAACAAAAACATGCCACTGTCGCCATTTGAAATAGCGAAATTGTCATGTTGCCATTCCAATTAGCGACAGTATCCCTATCGCCAATTGGAATAGTGTTGAGAGGGTTCTGTCGCCAATTGAACTGGTGACAGGACAGGAACCTATCGCCATTTGGAATGGCAAAATGACCCTATATTTTTTAATTTATGTGTAGAGAATTCAGCCTAAAGATTTAGTATATTTCAAGAAGTTTTTTTTTTGGGGTAATACCTTGATGTGTCAAGCAACTTGTACGACCACTGAGCGGCATCTTCTTGGTCTGCCATACCTGAAAATTCAGTGCATACATTGTAAAAACTACGAAACATATACAAAAAGTAATAAGAAGCGACATATCTGATTAATTCAATTATTGCATGATTAGCGACACATACGAAATTGATCTGCACACAACCGCGTCGACGTACAAATTTTTAGAGGTATCTTTATGTGTACAGATGGAAACTTAAATTAAGTTCACAATATTTTAATTAACGTCTAGATACCCTATTTAGTTACTCTGGATTTTTTATAGAATTTTTAGAGGTGTCTTGCTGTTTTCCTAGTTTGAAATGTATTTTCAGCATTAACAAAATATTTACTGTGTACAAATGAAAACCAAAATTAAATTTACAATATTTTAATTAAGGTCTACATACCCTATTTAGCTACTTTAGAATTTTCATAGAATTTTTATAGGTACCTTGCTATTTTTATTGTTTAAAAATTATTTATTGTGTACAAATGGAAACCTAAATTAAGTTGGGATTATTTTGATTAAGCTCTACACTCTATTTAGCTACTCTGCAGCTTTTATAGATTTTTATAATGATCTTGCTATTTTTCTTGTTTAAAAAGTGTCTTCAGCATTTACAAAATATTTACCGTGTGCAAATGGAAACAAAAATTAAGTTGACAATAATTTAGTTCAAATTTCACGCATCTCTATGTAGCAACTCTGATTTTTGTATAGAATTTTTAGAGGTGTCTTGCTATTTTTCTAGTTTAAAAAGTATTTTCGGCACTAACAAAATATTTACTATATAAAAATGAAAACCTAGAAAGTTTTCTTAGTATTTTTTGCAGATTTATTCTAAATCAATCGAGTACTATACCATAAATAATATCTATACGATAAACTAAACTATACACAGCTAAAATGGTGTACTACATCAAACTGCAATACTATTGAATTCTATGTCACTATTTTTATTTGCTAACCTACCAGGTTTCAAATTTATGTACAAAGTTGCAAAAATATTTACCTGTAAAATGGACGACCAGATCTGCTTCTCCCTCTCTCTCCTCCGCTACGAACCAGCAGGGTTTCGCTACGTCACTTCTTCCCTCTCTCTCCTCTCCCCCTCTCTCTCCTCTTTTTTCCGTAATTAAAATGACTTTTCATCTGATTTTTGGGGTTTATATAGCTGTCCTCTGTCGCGGATTCCTGTCGCCATTTGAAACAGTAATTTGCACACTCTTCGAAACAAATCGTCAATTGAAATGACGATAGGTTTCTGTCGCCATTTAAAATGGCGATTTCCACACTCTTCAAAGCAAATCGTCAGCTGAAATGACGATAGACAGTTGAACCGGCAACTTGCAGTAAATGGCATCCTGTCGCCATGTAAAATAGTGATAGCGACATATTTTTGTAAAAAAATACTTCACATGGCGACAACGACCTATTGTTGTAAAAAAATCGACTACTTTTTTGTAATTACTTTTTAAGTTAATAATATTTAAAAAATATGCTCTATTGACATCGCTTGCAACGTACGTTGGCATCTGAATTACATACTACGCCCTCTCCTCTTTCCCTGATTCGGTGTTTCACACTCACACACACATGCATTAGATTCCCAAGGATTAGGAATTAGTTTTCCGAAAACATGTTTTATTATGAATATTAGGAAAACTAATTTTAAGTTGTTATTCTATTAGGATTGATTTATAGATTACGTTGTTTGGATCACATAAACCTAAAATATGTTTTATTAATGTCTTGTTTGGTTAAGGTCACTTAATCATTGGAAACCAGAAGTCATGGCAAAACAAAGTTAAAAAATACAAAAGAAAATAAGAAATGGGTAGGATTTGACGGCAATACTTGATATCTATTTGTCTTTATGCTCTATCAAGTTGTACTAAAATTCTGAAGCAAGAACATAATTAAGGAAAGGAAGAACTTTACTAGACATGGCTGTGCATGACATGATGTTCGGATCTTTGAAACAAAAACTATATATATATATATATATATATATATATATATATATATATATATATATATATATATATATATATATATATGTGTGTGTGTGTGTGTGTGTGTGTGTGTGTGGGGGATGCATGTCCATGGGCTCATCAACTTGCAACAATAATCAAGCACATCCTTCAAAGCATTTGAATGATTTAACAATCATGAACACGACGGTGCCAACAACCGACGTAGGCAGCCTACATACTTGCTCCATTAACACACATTAGATGGGAGCATGCATGAAGCTGGCTGGGAGTTGCGATCGAAGTTACAGATACTTTTATCATGTCGTGCAGAAATCTGGCGAGACACTAAAGCCTAACTTTGTTATGCGGCAAAAAACGGACGTGCAATACACGGCTGAAAACGAGGATAAGCTATCCTAGTTTTGTGAAAAATAGGTACTGAGTAGTTTTTCAGAAAATTCGTGTTTTGAGTTTTTAGCCAAAACCAACTTTTGTTATATTGGTTTTATCCTCTTCTACCAAACACAGTTTTAGGTTGTTATGCTCTTAAATGTTTTAAGCGAAATCTGGTTTTAATAAAGCGTGAGATCCAAACAAGGCGTTAAGTTAGATTAGATCAGGACCATGCAACCAACACGTAGTACATCTGCAACAACCTACTCCACACGCGGTGCATGCATGCCATGGCCTTGTCATGCACACAGACACGTCTTTTAATTTGTTTCCTTTGCAAGGAGAACACATGGTCTCCTCCATCTCTCTATCTCTTCTACGGAGTTGTCGAATTAATGGATGCCAATAGCAATATGGATTATTGAAGACGTGTGGTTAAGTTCAGTGCAATTGCTAAAATATCACTCTATATCTCACCAACATATGATCCTATTGCACATAAATTGGTGTGACAAATATGCTAATCCCCCGTAACAATAAGAGTAAAGTACACTATAGGTCCCTAAACTTGGTAAGTGGGTTCACTTGGGTCCAACATCTTTGAAAGTGTTCAATCCGGTACCTAATCTATTTAAGTGTATCAAGCAGGTCCAAAATAGCCCAAACTGGCAATTGACCGGTGACGTGGAGCGTTGATCGTGACGTGGACACTCCAGTACACTCCAGCGTGGCTCCACCTCACCTCACTAAACCTCTCCCTCCACCACCTTTCCCCTCCTCTCTCTCTCCCCTCTCTTCCTAAATCGAGCCGCATCGCCGCCCACGCCCGCTCCAACTTCTCCGGTGCCCTCTCCTGCCCTGTCTGCTCTGCTCCATGGCGCCAAGCCCCCTTCCTCGCCTCCCTCCACCTCCACTGCTCCTCCGCCCCTGCGCCCGGTCCTCCGACGCATCCCCGGCCTGCCCTCAGCTCCTCCCTGGCCCCATGGCGCCGCCGCCTTTCACCTCCACCCCGACTCCCTCGTGTGGTTCGGCCCCAGCTCGAGGTGGTGCCGCGCATGAGCGAGTCGTCGACGACGACCACGCTCTTGCCCGTGATGACGCTACGCACGGGCGTAAGCTTGAGCTTGATGGCGAGGTCGCGGATGGCCTGCGACAGCTCGATGAACACGACCGTAGGCTCCACCTCGTATGAGTAGGCAGCGTCGATGAGGTCCAGCGTAGGTCTCTACGACCGCGCCGTTGGGACGGCGGCCCATCACCGGAGGCGAGGGCTTGGTGGGGCACTTGAGTTGGTGGTGGTTAGATATTGGCGCGGCAGCAACGTGGAGGCAGTACTCGAAGGCCTCGCGGCAGACGTCGTCGACCATGTTGAGCACCTCGTTGACGAAGAGTTGCGGGCTCAGCCCCAGCGCCGCCTACGCCGCCGTGCTCTCGTCGTCCCCTTCCATACTTCCCGTCCCGGCTCCTATAGAGTCTTGACTAGTGGGCGTGGGTCTTGAGTGGTGGGAAGGAGGCAGTGAGGGGAGCTGTAGCGGATTGGATTGGAGTCGGGGGGTGGTTCGGCCGCCGACGCCGGGACGGCGGATTGGATGCCCTCCCGAACGCACGGGAAGAGGGCGGCGCAGATCTTGGTGGCCGCGGGCACGGCCAACGGGATGCGACACACCACCTCCTACCTCCGTAACGAAAGCGGTCCGGCCAGTGTTTGACCCGTGGGTGCACTGCACTCCTATAGCCGATGATCGTGCAGATCGCTTCATCAGCAGCTCGACCATGGCCGCGACGAGACCGCAAGGCGTGCCTCTACCAGTCACCCACGGCTCCATCACCACCGAGGACTTCGCCACCGAGACCCTCACCTTCACCGACGGCTCCCGCGTGGCGCGCGTGGCCCTCGGGTGTGGCCTCGTGGATCGTACCTCCTCGTCAGCCAACCCCACCTCCCGCTCCTCCTCCATCACCTTCGCCCGGCCCGTGGCCCGCTGGGCCGTCGATCGCCCTTCACCCCGATGATCAAGAACCCCAAGATGGAGACGTTTACCACGTGCAAATTTCATCGCAAGATCGGCGTGGCGCTATGGCGCGTGCGTGGCCGAGTCCGACCTCCGCCTGGACCCTTCCACCGACCGCGGCGGCGTCATGGAGAGGTGACGCGAACGGCGCGCCCGAAGAATGCCCGCGCCACCATATCCTCTGCCAGCTTCACCTACACGTGGGCCTGTAAGCCAGGCTGGCGAGTCCACGTCACCGGTCAACGCTCCACGTCACCGGTCAATTGCCAGCTTAGGCTGTTTTGGACCTGCTTGACACACTTAAACAGATTAGGTACTGGATTGGACACTTTTATAGATATTGAACCCAAATGAACCCACCTGCCAAGTTTAGGGACCTACGGTGTACTTACTCTAACAATAATGCACAAGTGTGTAAAGCTAGCTACCAGCCGAAAGCTACAGCACATCATGCTGCTGCATGCACAAGGCTGGCCGGACGAACAGAGGAGAAAGTGAGAGTTCCAAGACAAGAGAGAAATGTTTTCAGAAAGGACGAACAAATGAAGCTGCTGCAGTGGTTCTTTCCTTTTGTGACTAGTGGTTGTTACCTAACCACCTGCCTACCCATGCACGGGACCAGGCTGGCCGGACGAACAGAGGAGGAAGAGAGAGTTCCAAGTCAAGAGAAAGGTTCAGAAAGGACGAACAAATGAAGCTGCTGCAGTGGTTCTTTCCTCTCGCGACTAGTGGTTGGTTACCAAACTACCTGCCTGCCTACCCATGCACGGGTGATGACAAAATGCGCGCATGTTGCAAGGTTGCATCGCCCGACGATTTAATTGATTTCCAGCGGTAGGTAAGACCGTGTTTTTAGAGGGTACAATGTGTACGCACAACTCACTCACACGTGCCACCACATGTGTACGTAAGTTCTTTTTACACACGCTTGGAATTTGTGTGACCGTGTTGCATGTGAAGTGAAAACGGGTTTGATTGGATTAGATTAGCCAACTGCATGCCAGCTCGACAGCCTAGCCGCTCAAACATGCAACAGCACTAGCTACCGTGCATATATGTGTTTATTACCAATCAACGACCTGAATTAAGTACGTGTTGCTAGAATTTTATAAAGTGCGAAAAAACATAGATACACATGTGATAGTTTGGGACTTAGCGTACCAAACTACACCGACTCCACATGCTGGAGACCAAAGAACTCGCGTGGTGTGTTTTCTTTCTCTGTCTCGATCATTGCATTCGGACTCACAGCTTCATAGGCACGAGGACTGAGACATGGATCATGGAGGAAAAAACGAAGATTTTTTTTTTTGGATAAGGGAATATTTATTATTTCAGCCTCTGCATAGCAGGATGCATATGGCTAAGTAGCATCAAAAGATGCGACCGAGAGTAACTTATTACAGCCAAGCCAAGTCTAAAAATTAAAGATAAAGTCTAGTATTTATTATTCCAGCCTCTGCATAGCAGGATGCATATGGCTAAGTAGCATCAAAAGATGCGACTGAGAGTAACTTATTACAGCCAAGCCAAGTCTAAAAATTAAAGATAAAGTCTAGTACTAAACTGCCACCCATGGTTAGCATAAATCTCTATAACAGAAGTTTCCAAGCGTCTGGCCATGTCCTGAAGGATAGGACGATCCTCCTCCCTCTGAAGCAGCGACCACAAGCGAAACCAATAGGTACCTTTGAAGATAACCTGCATAACAGAAGAAACTCGTGCCTTGTCAAACACCACATCATTGCGGCTCAACCAAATGGCCCAACAAAGAGCACTTGCCCCAACCAATAAAAGATACATAAGTTTACGATTAATCACCACAAGCCAATTTCCAAACATATGAGAAATACTTAAAGGCGGATTAAGGCCACTTGAAATATGTACCACACGTCAGATAAACTTAGCAAAATGACAATCAAAAAAATAAATGTTGTATTGTTTCATCCAAACTACAAAAACAACATTTGGTACTACCATTCCATTGTCTCTTTGCTAGATTATCCTTGGTTAAGGTTACTCCATTGAACAGAAACCATGAGAAGATCTTTATTTTGAGAGGAATCCTAAGTTTCCATAAGTATCGATTAGTTGGAATTACCATACCATTAATCAACGCTCTATACATCGAATGGACCGAAAATTTACCATGTTGATGTAAAGACCATCGAAAGGTATCTTGGCCCTCTGTTAATTGAATGGAAGCTAAACTTAGGACCAACTCATTCCACACAACTAGCTTATCACCGACTAAAGCTCTACGGAAAGAAATATTAAGAGGTACAGAACCTAAAACTTCTGCGACCGTAGCATGCTTTCTATAGACAATATTATATAAGGATGAATATAGTTGACTAAACTTAGTTTGACCCAACCAAACATCTTCCCAAAATCTGATTTGAGAACCATTATGCAAGGTGAAAGAGCCAAGTCTCAGAAATTCAGTCTTAACCTTCATAAGGCCTGCCCAAAACTGAGAGTTACCTGGTTTATATTTCACTTGTGCAATTGATTTATTCCTCAAATATTTATTCCGCAACAGTTGTTGCCAGACACCGTCCTCATTAATTAGGCTAAAAAGCCACTTACTAAGTAAGCACTTATTCTGCAATTCTAGATTCAACGAAGATAAAGATAATAATGGATGATTGCGCGGCAGAGATCGTTGGAGCACCGTCTCCAAAAGTAGAGGTGCATTTGCTCTCTTTCTGATAAGGCTTCGTTTAAAACGCATAGTACTATAAAAAAAAGCTAATACTGGACGTATCATTACAAACGGTTGACCAAAACCGTCTGTATTAAATATAATCACAGACGGTTTTTATTTTACGACCGCCTGTGTTACTGGCTGCGCTCAAAACCATCTGTGATGACCATAATATCACAGATGATTCATGTTGAAAACCGTCTGTGATATTATGGTCATCACAGACGATTTTTGTTTGAAACTGTCTGTGATTTGCAGCGCAGGATGGCAAAAAAAATTGGACGCGTGCGCGAGAGGCGAAATGTTTTGGCGCTATCCTTATATATTATAGCCACTCCCGTCTTGTCTTCCATCAGTCCCTCCCTCTCCCCTCCCCACGGTGAGCTCCGGTGACAGCCCTCGATTCCCCGACACGGTTCGGCGAAGAGACGCAGCCAGCGATGATGACAAGGAGGGATGCGCAGGACCCATGCCAGTAAGTGATCAATCGCTTGTCGTCTTCCTCTGCCTTGTTGCTTTTGGTTGCTCTTAGTGGTGTCTGTGGTTTTCTTGTGAATGAATAGATCAAGATAAGATTGCAGATTTTGAGATGAAGCTCATGGACATCGACAACGAGCACCTCAGCATCCCTGACTCCGAGTACCAGGCCATTGTCCGCTTCTTCGTCTCGGACTCGTTTTCCTCCCCGGCCACAAATCCGAACCAAAACAGATTTTGGTTTCGCACACTGTCTGGTAAAACAACCATAACTTTTACATACAAAGTCGGATTGCGACGTTCTTTGGCTCGTTAGAAAGCTAACGAAAAGTTCAATCCAAAAATCCATAACTTCAAGTTAGAATCACTCGCGAGGCTCCAAAAAAGTGAAAAAAATCCAAAAAAAGGTCGTTTAGGGCCTCAAAAGAGCCTTCGAAGTTTCAGCACCTGTTTTCGCCGTCTAGTTTGAGTTTTTTTTTCATTCCAGATTGTGTAATCGACCATATGTAGATACTCAGGTCCAACTGTCCAGTAATTGATTGGTTTGGCTCAGAATTTAAAAAAAAACTGCAATAGAAAAAAAAACTATCACAGACGGTTCTGAACAAGAACCGTCTGTGATAGTCTATTATCACATACGGTTATTTTTTAAACAATAACCGTCTGTGATAATTGATTATAGATAATTGATTATCACAGATGGTTATTGTTCAGAACAATCTGTAATATCTTTTTCACAAACGGTTCAAAAACCGTCTGTGATGACTCATGTCATCACTAACCTATAAAGTCAGACGGTTCAGAAAAACCATATGTGATGACGATTTTGAACCGTCTGTGATGACTTTTTCTGTAGTGGTAGCGAGAACTTCCCTACATTCTTATTAAAATTGAATTGTTTCATATGAAATCCCAACGTTCTAGTTTTCATTAACCCTTTTTCATCATGCAAGCTGCCCACTTCCTTAGAACCATGCTTTCCCTTCATTTTCATTTATTTTTTTATATAATGAAAAGAGAAGACACACTTAGCAGTTGCGTTAGATCCTAAGTTAGTAATTAATCTTGTCTATGACTGGAACATCGCTTTGTGGAGTAGCAGTATTTTGCGAAATATGTGTTGAACCACTGAAGGTTAGTGCTTAGGCAATGAATCCTTTTTCTTTTCCGGTTAAGAGAGACATGAAGCACTTATCATGTTGTCTGGGATAAAAATAAGGACGCTTCTATCTATCAAATGTTCGGTCTATAACTATGGACCACGTTCGATTCTATAACTATGGACCGAACACATCAAACCTTATCCATTCCAGCCTGACCCCTTCTCCGCTTCTTCCTCGTACGCAGTGTTGGATCCACTAAGGTTGCACAAGGGTGCTAGGTCACCGACCCTCGAGGACCATCTTAGCACCTGTGTCTGCATTTGAGGTCATACAAGCACCAAGCATGGACTCGTTGCGCCATGGAGGACACAGGCGGCGACGTCAAGAGGTTGAAGACGATTGGCTCCATTTTGAGCTGTTTTGGGCTGTGTACGAGGCATTCAGACTGAAGCCCACTAACCCATCTTGCAATGTAGCATGTATCATTCCAGTAAAAAATAGCATATATCATCTATGTACTATGGGGTTGCACCGGACCAACCGAATTCCGACTCACACATGACTCCCTAGCTCAAACCCCCTTACAGTTCTTGAAATGGACCAGCTCAATTCTTGCATAGGTCTAGAAAAATTGTGGGGAGACATTGTATTTAGTGCCTAAAATTTGAGCATAAATTAGTACCTTGGCTGTGAATTAAGTAAATTCGAGCAGTGCTTTTGAAATTTGTTTGTGTTTCTTGAATAATCAAGTAGATTTTGGACCCTTGAAAGAAGCATAAAGAAAAGGGAATGAAGGAAGCATAGGCTATTTGGGTTCTTGTTGGATAAGAGTCTACTTCTCCTCGCCTATGTAGGAGTGTGGCTTGTGTGAGTAGACTTTTGGAGCAGTTTTGGGGTTTCGGTAAACAAACTAAATTGGTGATTAAATTATTTGGGGATAGTTAAAAGTAGTTACTCTAGTGTGCGTAAATTATTAGCTTTTAGTCTTATGATCTCTTGGAGTAGAACACCAAATAAAGTTTAATAACCCAACTAGTTAGTTTGCTAGGCAAGTAGCTCTTCTATATGAAAAACCAAAATTTATTATCGGTCAAAAAGAGTATAAACAAACATTGTATGAGTGTTTTTCAAGTAATTTGCTTCTAGCATGACCGTCGAATGTACATCTAGTTTGCTTGTCTCAAGTTAGTCATGTCCTGCAAGCACCAGCTCAATTGTTGTCCTGTGTACGCCACAGCTCGTACGCTTCCTCCCGCATCTTCTTCCACACGCGACGTCTCCACCACCGCCCATCATGTCGCTTGACGCTGGTCGACACCGCCACCCGCCACCGCGCGAGCCCGCCTCTTCCTCCTCCTCTCCATGCGAGTCCATTTCTCTCCGACGAGCTCCACGCGCCTCCACCACCACCCCAACCCCGCCTAACCTAACATTTGGTCGCCTCTTGTGTTGTGCCACCCACCACCCTCCCTCGATCCCACAGCTGACGATGTCGTCACTGCCTCGCCGCCACCGCCCCCCTTCCCTCTAAACCCTAGGGTCCCGGTGAACCCCTCACTAATGCCAGTGAATCCTAACCCTAACGTCGGTCAGCGTCGCTAGAGATCCCTCCGTCGTCATCACTCGTCGTCACCGGAGATGGTAAGTGCACCCTGACCCTAGATGAATTTGTCTCTTGTTGTTTGAATTATGAATTTGTCTTTTGTTGTTTGAATTATGAATTTGTCTTTTGTTGTCTGAATCTGTGTGCTTTGTCAAATGGGAAGATAGCAAAAGCAAAAAAAGAAAAAAAAACCCTACGTTGGGCGATTCGTACAATTGAAAGTGTGAGAGGAGTTTCCAATGTCCAAACTGTCGAAAGACACTGGCGCAAAAGCATCACTAAGTGAGGATTTAGTACTACATAATACTATGAGTGGGTTTTACCAAGCTGATATTAGTTCATTCCCAACTAATTTGCTATTTAGAATTTCAGATGGCTACTGCAATTTCTTAAGCTACGTACTCAATTTCTTGAAAAGGAAAACTTTTTAGCTACTCAATTTAATGATAAATGCATTTAATTGTAATTAATTCTGGATTGAATTGATCAAACTGGATCTGGTATGGAAAAACATAAGAACATGCAGATCCAATTGTACCAAGATTCTAGAAGATCGCCACATCCTATGATCTAAGATAAATTAGACCTTTATCGTCAATTCGATTGACGTCAGGAAGCTATCGTCATTTCAATTGGTGACCGTAGCCCTATCGCCAACAAAAAAGGAAGTTAGGCGTCTGTCACCAATTGAAATGGCAGAACCTCTATTGCCAATTGAATTGACGACAGGGACTGTCACCATGCTGGACTGCAGATCTCCAATGGCATGTGCCCCCTCCAGACAACAGCAATTCATGGATTCAGTTCTTGTCGTCAATTGAAATGGCAACAACTCCATGTCACCAATTTAGGTCTAGTTTTGTAATTATTTATTTTTGTATTATCTTTACTACTTAAAAAGACTCTAGTGGTGGTGACTGATATGTTCTTGTTCTCCCACCTCTAATCCTCTTTGCGCCGACAGGTGGGACCAACACCCAGAGCTAGATCGCTTCGCAGCCCTAGTGCCTGCGCAGCGTTGCCCTCCCTCCCCCTCGTCTCTCTCACGCCTCCTTCCCCCACCCACGGCACACTCTTTCCCTCCCTCCCCACCCTCGGCGCTCCTCCTCGCCGCCTTCTCCCACACTCGCCCTCCACCGCAGATCCAACAGCGCCCTTCCCCTCACAGCAACCCTAGCGCCTGCGACGTCCTCTCGTCTCTCTCACGCACCTCCCACTCCCCACCAGCGGTGCCCTCCCTCTCCGTGGAGCCCTCCCTCCCTCCCTACCTACGGCGCCCTCCAAAAACTCCTCCTCTGCTCCCTCCCTTCGTACCGCTTCCCTTCTCCACGTCGGGCGCCAATGCCACTTCCCTCCCTCCGTGATAGATGAAAAGGAGGAGGAGACCGGAGCGGTGGAGGATAGAAAACTACACAAGTCAGTGCAGAGGATGACGACATGGTCAACACGGTAGATGCCTGCGCGCAGCTGGTGAGGAGGATGAAACGGGGAGAGGAGGACGGCAGTTGTGCACTTGAGGCCAAATCTAGCGTTGGCGAGTCCAGATGTGGCGCGTGGCCAGGGAAGCATCGACTTACCTAGGCCAGATTTGGCCAAAGGAAGAAGCGGGGTGGCCACCGGCTTACGCATATCCCCTCTCTACCACTGCTACCACAGCTTCATCCCCACTCCACACCTCTCATACTCTTGCCGCCCCTATTCCTAGCTCCTTCTTTCTTCACCCCTGATTTATTGTATGCTTAGAATGTGGTGCTTGGTTTCCTTGTAGGGCTGCGTGTCCGTGGGGTCACCATTGTTGTTGTCGGCGGTGGTGTGATCGGTGGGGACCACCATGGCAGCGGGGAGGCCAAGTCAAGTGGTGGACGTCTTTTCCCCCTTCTTGTTTCTTCTGTGATTTGTACTATTTTTGGTCTTTATCGTGGGAGTAAAAAGTTGATCTTTGTATATTTTGACAGAACAAAGGTGATATTTTTGGACTGGTTCATGCGGTACTCACCACTAATAGCTTCTTTAAGCTTTTAGATTCGATGCTTCTGTCAGTTTCTATGCTAATGTATCGGTAAATTGTGTTTTTCTTGATCAAGAGCATTCCGCATGTAACCCTTCAATTTGTGTGATATGGAAAATCCTCACCAAAACCATGCTTAAATTCTAATTCTGTTTGCCACCCATAGCCCTATACTGGCCACTAACTTACTTATTGGTTCTATAAAGTATGAACTACTATAAATCTAATTGGCTCATTGTTCAGCGGAGATTAATTAAACCTTATTCATTGTTCAGTAGTTTTAATCAATGGATATGCTCTGTATGCCCAAAATATATTGCACGTGTTCTTGCATTACCCTTCTCCTAATTTACAACTTAAGATTAGTTTCTGTTTGTTAGCTGATGGCAAACTCCTATAGTGACAGGAAGGAAACAAGTATTTATATCGTTCTCGGATAAAACAGACTTGACTTATCTTGGAAATGATCTTCAGGGCCTGGGGTAACCATTCGTCCTTTTGACATTTGTCTCCTGAATTTTATGATTGAAGCTCCTATTATTTCTTCTTGTTGGATAAAATCCTATCACATTGTAAAACTTGAGTCAACGTCACCTGGGTTTACGTTTTCCCTCCTACACTCCAAGACGGTAATTGTTAAACGATTATCACATGTTTTACTTTCTCAAAAAGTACAGAATAGTGATCAACGATAATGTTTTACGATGTTTTTCATTAAGGCTATTGTTAGTATTTTGATCTGTCTTGAATAGACTTTCTACCAAATTACCAATAGATGATAGTAAACAAGAGGATACAAACTCAAACAAAAATTTTCAAGTTTAGATTCATTATATTAGCAGCGAAGCATCTTATCAACATTTTGCTTTTATAGGTACTGTATGGTTTCCACTGGTAGAACATCATCCATCATGGAAGCAGGAGTTAGCGTGACAAAAGTTGAAGAAAGTGCACATTTTTCTGAAATGGTATAAAGTGTTGTAAGTAACTAGTGCTTTTAGTGTTATATTGAGTATTGATATTATATGAAGAGGCATATGAAATGCTGTTAGCTGATTCCTAAAAAAAAAGGTTAGCTGTAATGTGTATAATTCTTTGTTCATGTTCATATATTGTTTGGTTGTTTCAGCTTGATGGAAGAGTGAAAGCATTGCACCCAAGTATACTTGGTGGTATTCTCGCTCGAAGAGACTAGGAGCATCATTTGAAGTCATTAAAGGAGCATGTCTCTTCGAGCATCATTTGAAGTCATTAAAGGAGCATGGAAACGGTTGAGTTTTATTAATATGTTTGTATTATGATGTTGTCTCATTTCAACATTGCATATGGTATTCAAATGTTGCACAATGAGGTCTCAATATTGTTGCCCACTTGGTTCGACCATCGTACTATATATGAAGTATTAACTTACACTTTTTTTGGGGAGGGGGGGGGGAGCATAGGGACACATGACTCCCTGGCATTTGAAATGGCTGGTGTGTTTTAGCGACGCTAATTTTTGTTTAATGTGTTGGTCTACCTTTAATAGGACCATAAGGATATTCTTGTTGTGGTGGATCATAAAGATTATCCTTCTCTACTGGAATATCTTCAAGGAAATCAAGATGATGTGCTCGCCCTCATGCCCTCTCCCTTCACCTCCTTTATTCAATCTTCTCCTCCTCAACTCTAGGCTAGGGTGTGTGTGTGCAGGTTTTAACAATGGAATATGTCTTAGGTTTTTCTTAGTAGTTGTACTCCGCTTAAAAAGAATTTAGGGAATATTGTGGTTAATGATCTTAATCTTACATATAGATCAGTTCTTGACTCATCTCAATCTTGTGAAATATCATTTCTGATTGCTCTCAATCTTATATAGAACCAATTTTTGGTTTGCTCTATCGGCTCACTGCATTCTTAGATGGCTATTGAAGGAGTAAGATCTGGTCACCGGTGTACCACGTGTGTCGCCGCCGTCGTCAGATCCAATCGGCGCTACCCTTCCTCATTGTCAGGCTGTGGTCGCTCTGAGCTCCATTGCAAGGAATGTGGATAAGGTAATTGCGTCTGATTTTTATTTTTTTGGGGGGTTGTACAAGTTTATTGCCCCCTTATTATCCTTTCTGTTCCATCTATTATTAGCTAATTACATCTAATTTTGTTTGCTTCCCTTCAATACGATAAGAAAAGGATGCTTATTTCCAACTCAATGCTTGTGTATATTTCAAATTAAGTTGTTAGTTAGTCTTTTTTTTTGTTTATGTGAAACATGTGTAGAATAGTGTTGTGTTGTCACCATTATTGTCCTGGTAGATTATAGTTAGTGCTCATTTACTACTTCTTGGTACTGTTGCGTAGGAATCCTTGAATGTTTGATGAGGTTCAATGGGAAACAGGAGAAGTGATATGAAATGATACAAATAAACCTATCGGGTCAACATGCCCATCATTTGTGCATATCGGTTTGGAAGTTGAGATGGTTTTCTGAAATAGACTAATGGGCACGTGCTACTTCCAGGTGTTGTTGGTTAGTCAGTAGCCCTCATGTTGTTGCAAGCAGACTAAATTATTTCAAATTTGGGAATGCTGCATTGCTTCTTCCCGATGCGCACGTGCTATTTCAAAATGTTAGCAAACAAAATCTCCGATAATTGTTGTGAGCGTGTGCTACTTCCACGTGTTAGCAATTAGCGGTTTGTTATATATTTGTTTGGAGGTGTTTGATAAGTACTTAGTAAGCACAGATGAATTGAAGTGTTGTAAGATAGTTACTTATATATTGGCAAGGTATCCAATTGGATCTTTTTATTTTGTAGTCAAATACCTTCGTAAATTGCGACAATTGACCTTTTGGCTTGAGTTATCACGTACCCACACATTTTCATAATCTGGATTTGTTTTTCAATTACTTTTTTCGAAATCTAAGATATTCACTGCATAATGGGCATAAGTTATTATTATACTTATTGGTTGATATCCTCCCTTAATTACAGAGGAAAGCATGTCATCAATATTCGAGGTGGAGGAGCGGTTCAAGACCGTGAACAAGTCTTCTGAAGGACAGGTTGCTCTTTATGGCATGTTAACAAATATATACGCTCAAACTTCGGAGAAGATATGAAATGTTTAGTTTTTCACCAATATATATATATATATATATATATATATATATATATATATATATATATATATATATATATATATATATGACATTGTTATTTTAGAGTTTTGTGCAAAACATCGAAAAAAATTATTATGCGTTTTCAAGTTCATTCCAGTGTTATATGCTTTCTTGTTCTTTATTTTATAGCAAGCTCATTGGTTTGGATTGTGTACCACATGCTGCGTACAACCAGATTTTATATGAAAATTTTAGCTCATATGTTCAGATCATGTTATCTTGGTACTCAATAACCTAATAAATGTTTGGAGTACTAGCCGAGTGCTTGTCCTTTGGAATGGAACTCAAATAGATGATTCATGATACGACTCAAATAGATGATTCATGATACCACAAGTTCCAAACTTTATAAACAAAATAATAGAAGTTTAGAACATGTTGTATCGTTTATTTAACACCCGTTGCAACGCACAGACACTCGGCTAGTTTTTTTTTAAACTCTATGATCTAACACCTGCCTTCGAACGTCAACCCAAAAAAACTAGGAAAATTTTGATAAACGCCACTACTAAGTGGCCATATTAGAGAAATGCCACCGCTCATTTCGAAATTCGAAAGATGCCACCGGAAAGCTTGGAACATCCTACAAATACCACTAGTATACGTATTTTGTCAGTATTAGACCAAATCGCCCCTATCTTCTCCCTCACTCCTCACACCTGTATTCTTTATCAAATTTTCCCCACCTCTCGCACAGGGTCGTGCACGCCAAGGGCGCTCGCTCCTCGCCATGGAGCAGAGGGCGTGGCGCCATCGCGCCGCCGACGGCTAACGCTATCCGACCTTTGGACACGCCCCGAAGGTGCCACCGTGGAGGCGGCAGCGAGGCGGGGACATATATCTTGCGGCGGCGGGGACATACTGACCTTTTGCGATCACGCCGCCGATTCCGCAGAGAGTCGCTCCTACCGCGGAAGACGCCACATTCGCACGAGCTCAAGTTGGGGACGACACGCTAGGGAGAATTGCCGCAACGACACCTCGCCGCCACGCTATCTCGTGGATGAGGACGACCAAAGACATGACGCCGAAATTGATGGTGACGAGGTCGCATGCGAGGTCATACCGGGCGACGAGGAACTCGAACGCGCCCCGAACGCCGGTAGTACACGACGGTGTGGTTGGGCGAAGGAGCCCGCGACACGTGAGAGTCGCCGACGGCCACGTGCGGACGTAGAGGTCACGCGGCGCAAGCCGCCACGCCGAGCCGAGCAGAGCACAAGACCGGAGGTTTGGACCCCACAGCGTGGGTACCTGGCGGCGAGGAGGACACAGGCGTTTGAGAAGGTGGCCTGCAGCGTGCCGCCGCAAGGCGGCCCCAAAGACGGACGACGGAGGAGTTGGTCTCCACCGCGCAGAGAAGTCGTCGCCAGAGACGAGGAGCCGAAATCTCCTCGACCAGACGGGAACTCCGTGCCGCCACGCCACCATAGTATCCGCTAGCGTTGTATTCAGAGGTCGCGACGTGGTTGGATCCGACGGCGAGGTCGGCGAGCTCGTCCGCCATTGTACACACTTTGGCTTGGCTTGAGCGCGCGGCGCCAGAAGAACGTGGTGCCCCTACCAAGCTCAGAGGAAGCTAGCCGAGATCTGCAAGAAGGCGAGGAACGGCGAGGGCGAAGAGGAGTTGGATGCGGAGATCGTGGCGCAGAAGACTACTGCTTCGGGACGACGCGACGCCAAGAACGACGGAGCCGAGACGGCATGAAAGCGAAGAGGCAGCGGCCAGGAAAGAAGAAGAGAGCGCCATGAGGTGAAGGACGGACACGGGGTCATTGGAGGAGGGAGACAAGCGGCCATCATCTCAGTCTTTGTCGACAATGGGCGGGTGGGGATGGGAGAGGGAGAAGCCGCAAGAGAAGATATGGGCAATTTGGTCCAATACTGACAAAATATTTATACTAGTGGTATTTGTAGGATGTTCCAAGCTTTTCAATGGCATATTTCAAATTTCGAAATTAGCGATGACATTTCTCTGATACGATCACTTAGCAGTGACGTTTATCAAAATTTCCCAAAAAAACTATATGATCTAACACCTGCCTTCGAACGTCAAGCGACATCCGTACGTCAAACATCCATCCCGCGGACAATCTCAGCCGTTGCGGCCACGGAACGCCCAAGCAAAATTCAACGCGCTCGCGTGGGCCCCACCCCCGCCTTCCCACACGCCAGCGACCCACTCGCGAACACTCCCAACTCCCAAGTCCCAAGCTCCCAAACTCCATATAAGACCAGCTCAAGCTCATCCGAGGCTTCCAAAACTCAAGACTCCAGACTTCCAGACTTCCAGAGGCACACACAGACTCAGAGAGCGGCGGCTATGGCGGCGGCGGCGAGCTTCAAGGTGACGAGGATCTCGGAGGGCGCGGTGAAGCCGGCGTCGGCTACCCCCGACGAGACGCTGCCGCTGGCGTGGGTGGACCGGTACCCGACCCACCGGGGCCTGGTGGAGTCGATGCACATCTTCCGGTCGGGCGCCGACGCGGCGTCCGGGGTCATCCGCGACGCGCTGGCCAAGGCGCTGGTGTTCTTCTACCCGCTTGCGGGCCGCATCGTGGAGCCGGAGACCGGGGGCCCCGCCATCCGGTGCACCGCCGACGGCGTCTACTTCGCGGAGGCCGCCGCGGACTGCAGCCTGGAGGACGTGCGGTTCCTGGAGCGGCCGCTGCTGCTGCCCAAGGAGGACCTCGTCCCCTACCCCGGCGACGACCGCTGGGGCGTCGAGCCCCACAACACCATCATGATGATGCAGGTAAGCACGCCGTGATTCCTAAGCATCATCCGCGCGAAATGCTTCTGGTTTCGAATCTTCGATTGCGTGAGTAGGCCTAGATCCGGGCGCGCGCAGGTAGATCTGGGGAGCTGAGACGAGGAGAGCGGAGGAGAGAAGTCAAAAGCTTGGAAATGGTTGCGTAGTGGGAAGCTTCTTTTTTTTCCCTCCCATTTTTTCCTTTTCCTTTTCCTTTTGCCGCGTCAGGGAGGAAGGTTACTAAGTAGGAGGGCCAGGTCGGGGAAGCGTGGTTGACTGTGTCGGTCGAGGAGGCTGCCCCGTGGGCCCCACACTGCCCCGTCACACCATCATATGTTCATCGTAAACAAGAGAATTACGTTATAGGGGTGAAAATGCATGGGGGGTAATTAACGTCGCGGCTACCTGGAGTTAGGCATGCCTAATTTTTGAAACGAAGATAATTTTCTTCAAAAATTTATAGGGAAAATACTCTGTAAAATTCTTGCTATGTTTTACGAGTATAAGCAAAGCCCGTGATGTGAGCGTACCGTGAAAAACAATGGAACAAGTGAACAACTGCCCGGTTTTTCTGCTAGGCTGCTGCTAGCTAGCTAGGTGTTGTTTTCAATGGAGGTTCTAGTACTCGTAGGTAGTATTAACTACGCTGCGAGCGTCGGTGTCGCTCCATCCGTCGGAGGCTGGAACGGATATTGGATGCCTTCGCCGGTATTGAATGCGCCGCGCGACGATCCGCGAGGCAGACTTGCGCAGATCTGGCGTTGCGCGTGAGTCGTGGTGGTTTTGGCGTTTCAGGCGAGATTTTTAGGGTCAAAGGCGGCGGAACGGCGAGGTAGAAGACTATATGACTTTGTTCTGTTGCAACTTGCGAAAGGCAAGCTTTGATCTGCTTCTTGATACACAGTATGTATACGACTTTGCTTCGATTTCAGGCTTGTGCGGTGTAGTGCTCTGCTTAGTGGTTAGGCAGATCTGCATTTTTGCGTAGAGGGAGATCGATGCTGTGCCTAGAAGTGACACCATGAAGTGAAACCGGAGCTACTGGCTTGGTCCACTGGGTGGTAGCAGCGGCGGCGGCTTTGGCTCTACCACGTTGAGATGTAGTATCGAATTGGATATTTTCTGATTATGATGTTTCGGTTTGCCGCAGTAATGGCGATCGACAGTGCATGATCGATCTGGCTAGTCTAATCAGGATTAATTGCAGCTGATGTGATGACAGAGATATATCATCTAGCTTAGCTGGTGTGGTGCTAAAATCATAAGAATCGTTAGCAAACCATGCCAGTGTAAGGTTAACATTGGGAGTAAGAATCTGAAAAAAGAGGGGCTGATTTTTGATTTCCCAAACAAGTTGTAAGCGGTTAGATATGTGCCTGTAGCTGTCCTTGCCAGATGGTATCTGAATGTATTGCTTTTAAGCTAAGGGTTTCACGCCTTTTTTCTACTTTTAGCTGCTTTGGTCCATCGACAGGTAGCTGGGGTGGTTGGGGAGGATGTTCATGGAGTATCGACCGCACTAGCTCATGAAGGTCTTTTTCAAGCAGCGTTTAGTAGTTTGGAGTAGTGGGTGCAGAGCGCTTGCTACTTCATAATGATCAAATTGCATTTCCTCTCATTGTTTGTTTGGCATTTTCTTCATGCATCCCCGTCGCCCATACTGTGGAATGATTCGGCAGACACTGCCGATCCCCTCTAACTGCAATCCGTATGAAAATTGAAGTTCATGATTGCGAATTTATCTTTTCGATAAAGACAACCTATGGGAATTACGGGAGCATTCGCAGGACAATAGGACTAACCACAAGTCCACAATCATGGGGTCTTTAGTGACATACCAATTTGAAATCGTTTGTTTGGGAGATCCGTCTGTTCTCTGAAGTTCAACGCAAAAATTTCATGAAAATATGCTAATCTTTAAATTCAGTGCTAAAATTCAAGTTTCATGATCTCAGATCACGAAATTCACCTGCGGCGGGTTCGTGATGGGTCTCCGGTTCAACCACGCGTCGGCTGATGGCATGGGCGCCGCGCAGTTCATCAACGCGGTCGGCGACATGGCGCGGGGGCTCCTGGAGCCGAGGGTGAAGCCGGTCTGGGACAGAGAGAAGTTCCCCAACCCGAACATCAAGCCCGGCCCTCTCCCGGAGCTCCCCGTGCTGGCACTGGACTACATCGTGCTCGACTTCCCTACCGGCTACATCGACGACCTCAAGACGCAGTACAAGGCGCACAGCGGCAAGTTCTGCTCCGGGTTCGACGTCCTGACGGCGAAGCTCTGGCAGAGCCGCACCCGGGCGCTGAACCTCGAGCCCGACGCCACCGTGAAGCTCTGCTTCTTCGCCAGCGTCCGGCACCTGCTCAAGCTGGACAGGGGATACTACGGCAACTCCATCTTCCCGGTGAAGATGTCGGCGCCGAGCAGGAAGGTGCTCGAGTCGTCGCTGATGGAGGTCGTCGACATGATCCGGCAGGCCAAGGACAGGATGGCGGTGGAGTTCTTCCAGTTCGCCAAGGAGGAGACCGAGCAGGACCCGTTCCAGATGACCTTCAACTACGAGTCAATCTACGTCTCTGACTGGAGCAAGCTCGGCTTCTCGGAGGTGGACTACGGCTTCGGGCCGCCGATGTTTGCCGGCCCGCTGGTGAACAACGACTTCATCGCCTCCGTCGTCATCCTCAAGGCGCCGCTGCCGCTCGACGGCACGAGGATGCTCGCGAGCTGCGTCACCAAGGAGCACTCCGAGGAGTTCGTCCGTGGCATGAAAGAAGACCTGCCCTGAACATCAACATCTTAGCTGCACCGGAGACCTTTTTTATAGGGAGTGAGGGAAAGAAATATTGAAGCTGATGCTGTTTGATTGTTGTTGTAATGAACTTATTTTGGTTATATTTATTTGTTTCTTTTGTCTTGGTTAATACGTACTATTCTAGACAGCAAATTTGATCTGTGTATCATTTGATATGAGACAATAAAAAAGATATACTCTCCACTTGATTATTTGATGGCCTTTTATTGTAATCTAGTTTATCAGGTATACTTCAGAAAATCCCCTACCTCTCTAAAAATAGAGATATACTGAAGAAAATAAAGGCCAAAATCTTCATTCATATATTTCCATGTACCTTAATACGTGCGATGTTTTGGACATAATCAAGTCACAACCTTCCAGCTGCACTAACAAAACTGGATTTAGTAGGAACCAACAAATTCTTTCCTGTAAAATTCCTGCGAAATTTGATGGACCACGATTGAATCTCATTGAAATTTTGTTTTGACACGAATCTCACTCAAACTGTTATTTCGGTGTCAGTGCAACTCTCGTTAGCAAGATTTTATTTAACGCTATAATATGGTCACCGATCTAAATATAACAAATAAATAATAGTTGGGAATAAGTATATATTTGATCCCTCAAATGTTCACTTCGATTTATTTTTGTCCCTCATTTGCAAAACTGAATAGAATCCGTCTCTCATCTCTTAATACCAGATAATTCTTACCCCTTCGTCTATTTGAACATGGTTTTAACCCAATAAAATCCGATTTTGTCCTACGTGGCGTCCACACCAATCCTAGTCTATCGCTGACTCAGCCCATGTAGCTGCCACATAATCTCCTCCTCTCTCTCCCCTGCTCATCGCCATTATCAAAGACTAGCCATAGGCACTCATCATTTCTCGGACAAAAGCGGGTGTAGTTTTAGATCTCCCAGCGTGCTTTCTTGCCGTGGATACATCATACATGTAAACACTTCATAGAGACGTTCTCTTGTATACATTAGGGATGTAGGATGTTGTTCCTTGAATACCGTAACCGTAACACCGTAACCACATTGTCTACTGGAGCTACTGATCTTGGTTTATAAAACTAGAAGTCCGCACAATTCTGAGTCAGTGCTGTGGCATATTTATACGCAAAAGAAAAGGGTTAGCGACAGTTATCTGAAGTATTCAGTATTCACATTTCGCAACATAGTACTGAATTATTTCTCAACCAGAAGTACTAGTAATGTGAAATTGTGGAGACCAGTTGTAGAGTAACAAGGATGTAGGAAAGCACTCTGCTATTGCAAATGTAGCAGCAAATGGTCCAAGTAAAAACTAAACAAGGTGGTATGCGCAGGATCAGCGATTTGAATCTTGGACTATATACCTTCCTTGACCACAGAATGATCTCAAATATCATGTCATCTTGGCATTTCGCAGAGCAAAAACGGAAGGGGGAAAACAGTTATGCATGGTCAGCTATTACATCAGTAGAAATGCAGGCTTGCGGAATGACATAACAGAACAACTCATTGACTACATATTGCGAGAATAATATAGTAGCCCATTGGCTACAGAGAGCGAGAATGATATAATAGATTGCAAACTCATTTCAAAGGTCGATTTCTGACCACGTAGCAACTCTAGTTGCACCTACAACGTTGGGTAAGAACTCAAAGATAGCAATATCTTAGGTTACAAGATCCCTGAAGACATGTCAATGACTGAATATTGTAAAATAATCAAAGGTTCTTCTGGCAATGCCGAATCTTGCTCATGCTTGCTACAAAAAGCTTCACTTGAAACTAATAACAGATACAGTAACACAATGTTTCAATTGTTGATTCAAGTACGCCGATCAAAGAACTTCTCAATCAGCACCGAGAAGGTAGCAAAACCCACACATCCAGCACATGTAGCTTTAGCCTTCGGCGCCTGATCAGGCACCGTTCCGTCTCCCCTGTCCTAGTCAAATCCCCTGCTTTATCCCCTGTGGCCCCCTACGGCTGCAAGCCCATGCGCCGCGCGGTGGATGGGCATGGCCGAGAAACTCCTGATGGCGCGGGACCTTGAGGATTGCAAGCAATTCGTTTCCAGGCCCTCGCTGACGATTTGGTTGCCGCCGCCGCCCTCCTCATCGCCCAGCGCCGGCTCCTACCGACCCCTATGCCGTCCTTGGCCTTGACTCCGCCATCCCCACCTCCCGCGACCCTGACGTCATCCACGCCCACTAAATGCCGGCTCTCCCTCCTCAACCGCTCCCACCACGACCGCCCCTGCTCGCTCACCTTCGTTACGCCGCCCGCCTTGTCGCACATGCTTGAGCTTTCCTTTCGGACCCTCTCTACAAAGCCACCCTCGCCTTCAACCTCGACGCCATCGCTACTGTGGCTGTAGCCGCTAAAGTCATCGAGAGAGAGCGAGCGAGTCAGCCCACGGTGCCAGCGTACGTACATGTGGCATAAAACAACTCTCAAACAGATGAAGATATTTCTTTTGCGACAATTCTAATTACTTGATATTGCAGATGAGTGACGAAAATTAAATGAAGTAAAATATATACTTATTCAAGTGATTTTTCTTTTCCATTATTAAAAAATACTTATTCAAGCAGTTATGGGCCTTGTGGCCTCGAGAAAAAGCAAGAGTCAGAGAGAGATTGTTCTCGCATTCAGCATTCTCGTTCGTTTATCTCGTGAGGAAGAGGACGAGACAAGCAAACTTAACCGCCGCCTCTCCCCTGTCTGGCGCTGCATCAGACGGTGGCCACCGGAGTACGGTCTAGGGTTCTGTTCGCCGGCGATGTCGGCGCCGCCGGAGCGGGCGCTCGTCGACCTCGATGGCGACGTGCTGGCCCACTGCGCCCGCTACCTCGGCGCCCGCGACGTCGCCAGCCTCGCCATGGCCTGCCGGCCCCTGCGCGCCGCCGCCTACTGCGACGCCGTCTGGCACCGCCTCTTCAGGTCGCCTCCCTCGAACCCTATCTCTCGCTCTCGCCTGATTCTGGAATTGTGGTGTCCTTGCGCTCGCGTAGGACAATTTTTAAGGAGTGATTAGGTTTCCTTTTTCTGCGATTGTTCGGTGTAGTGATGATTGGGAGTAGTCAAAGGTGGGATCTTGGGGGGCAGAGCTTTGTGAATTTTGGGGAGTTTAAGTTTACGATTGAGTGGTTTTGTGTTATGGTTGGGATTTCGAAGTTTTTGTGGAGGTAAAATTTTAGAAAAAAATGGATTTGCGGCGAGATTGGGTGTGCTGATGATGGTTGGAATTGGAAAATTATTAACTTGTGCTATGATTTGTGCGTGTGGTTTGTGCAGGGGATAATTTTTGAACAGATAGACTTAAGTTTGGGAGAACATCTGTTGTGGTGGCAACTAGGCTTAGGAAGCGTCAAACTCGTAACATTAGAGCAATGATTAGGATGCACTGAAGGGGGGAGAAGCTCCTAGCATCTTTCAGGATGATTATGACCCTGTTTGTGCTTGCTAGATCCATTGTTGTAGGATTGATTGGCATTTGAGATATGTGAACTTGCACATCAGAGGTTTGTCTGTCCATGAATTGTAGTGAGGCAAACCTTGCAACTCTATTAGTTGGCTAGGTTGTTGGGATAGCAAAGCTGAAAACTTGTGGAGCTTGTGATTCGTATGTCTGCATCTTTTTGTAGATCAATAATTCTAGTCCTTGTTGGATAAACAAATTGCAGATTTTGTTTTCCTCAGCCTTTGTAGGATGACTATGAATACACGGAATAAGGGCAGCATTGCTATCTTCCATGTTCCCAAATTAGAATATTTCAAGCTTGGAAGTGATCGGTATATTTAAGCTTTCTCAAGGAATATAAATTTGGGCAACTTCGAATGGATGAAGTAATTATGTCCATGGAATAGAGGAATTGTGTTCCCTGTCTATGCACATATGAATTTTGTTATGCTAAGATAGCATGAAATTTAAAAGTGTCTGGCAACAAATGTTTCGGCTTCACAAATGCCACTTTAAATGATGATCATTTGTCCTTGATGATGCTTTGCAGTGCTTTCGCAGTTTGCTATGAGTTTATCGAAGGCATCTAATCCTGTTTTAACCTTACAAAAATTATCTGAATGTTTCAGAGTCTCTAAAAATATAACATTTTGAGTCTTTGAAAAATGACATGTATCTGATTGCCTACTTATTTGTTCCGTCATGATTATTTAAATATTCAGGGAGCAATGGCCATTTCAACAAGTACCTCGTGGAGCTTTGGGGCTTAGAGAACTGTACATTCGGAGGCACTATGAAGTACATCAAATGAAATTTGGCGATCCCTTATTGTCTATTTATTATCCAAATCCCACAGAGCCAACACCAAGCCATCTGATGCTGGATAGGAATTGTATTTGGTTCTCTCAGGTAAGTAAAAATACCGCCAAGACTTAGTTTTTCTTTCGTTGAGCAGGTTTGCTCTTTTGGTTTAATACGAGTGCAAGGAGCAGATTGTCGCAGTATCAAAAGCTTATTTTTGTGCAAAGCAGCACATGGCATGTAAATTCTTCTACGCAGGGCCCAGTAGCCAAAAGATTGAGGATTGGTTTTCCGGAAGTTGAATTGGTGGAAACTTACAGGTCTCATGGTGCAAGGATCACTTGTATGAGGTAACTGTAAAACAAATAACCATTGCTTTATTTAGCCAACTGAATCACACATTGGTAAAGTATAAAGGTAAAAGAGGGTTCGGTACTCCAGGATTCATACCTTTTGCAGTTAGTTATTCCATGGCTGATGGCTCTCACTTTCTTGGTTGATATCAGTCAGGTCCATATGCTGCTCATTTTATGGGTGTTGTATGTTTGGTATAGTTCAATGTTATGATGTTTCTATTGTCACTTTTGATATACAACTTTTGCTTTATCTTGGCTTCCATTTGATAGACAAACAGCTATTACTGCACATCAGTTTCAGTGCCTGTTTGTATCTTTTGTTTTTTCCGATTTGTTTTTCTTTAACTTTGCAGTGATAACATCATTTTTTTTACTTCATCTTCTTTCCTTTGCTGAAAGAGCTGGAAATGTCTAAAGTGTTATTTGGTCAATTGTGCAGATTATTCCCTCTAATTGACACCCCATTGTTTCGAAGTGATTCACACACAAATGAAAAGGCATTAGTCACTTCAAGCACAGATAGAACAGTTCGTCTTTGTTGGAAGGTACCTCATTTCGACATTACAGTACCCTGTTGATACTGCTGTTCTTGTCCAACATGTACATCCATGATGATTATCACCAGCTTTTTACATGTTTGAGGGGGTACTCCCAGAATGACCTGATCATAACAAAAAAGCACCTGAAATAAAAATAACCCCCCCCCCTTTTGTTGACCAATCAAGAAAATTGAAACTAACCATTATTATATATTATCAATTTATCATTGCGTGCCCATAAAAGACTATATTAAAATCATAAAAGTGTTTGAAAAGTTTTTTGTAGTATCAGATGGATATCAGTCACTCTTTCATGTGAAATTAATGTAAGAACATGGTTCTTCCCTTTCTTTCCTTGTTCTGGGCTTCTGGTGTCTGGATACCACGAGCATCTTACGTCTGCTTGAGACATTGTGAGGCACCCACTGCGTGCACTGTTCTGCCCCTTCATACCACACCAACCTCAGTAACCTAACCACCATACGAAGTTGTGCTGCTGTACCCCCTCATTCATTGTCAACCTTCCATCACACGAGCCTCCAACATGCTGTTGTGCCGTACATCCTAATGTGTAACTCCTTTCCAAGACCAGCCTCTTCATGGCCATCTTTAGCTGCTTCTAGCTCCACCATGCTGCCAGACTGTCGCATTATAACGTGCAAGCCTCACGATGCCCATTGATGCGCTTGCCAAACCTTGCACCACTTCATTATCACTGAAGATGGAGATGGCCTAAGGTATTTAAAATGACATGATGGTTCATCTGTTACAATAGCACATCTGCAATGACATAGGGTTTTGAAAGGGTATATTTAACCTCTCCTTTTCTTTTAGAGATACAACTATGATATCCAAATTTCACTGGTGCACAGATGAAAGTGAAAACTACTTCCTGAGCTTTTCTTCCTCTTGAACTCCATCTAGTCTTTTTATGATAAGCTTTCCCTTTTAACCCCTGATACGAGTTTTCCCCATTACGGTCTTATGTTATATGAAATTTCTTTTAAAGTAACATACGGACGCGTACCTGCATGAACAGCTAGCTGATCACAAGCTTTTCTATTTGATCTTTTTTTTGGCAGTGTTTGTGATTTACAGCCTCGTCTAACTTGTATAATCTGTGTGCATTGCTTATGTGCTTTTAATTAGGTTGTATTTATTTTTGTGACTTCATTGGATGCAAAAACTAATGACTGATATTAACATTTTTATGTAGGGTCACTCGCGCTGTTACAAGGGCCATTCAGGACCTGTCATTGCTCTGGCTGATAAATTGCTTGGAGATGGTGGATTTAAAGTACTTGCAAGTGGAGGGGAAGACTGCACCATTCGCCTCTGGTCTATGACTACAAGAGCGAAAAATCACCCCCTAATATCAACTTTTCATGGACATGAAAAGGCACTATCATTTCTATCTGTTGCTCGGTATGTACTGTCAAACTATCTGAATGGAGCTCATTCAACTATTAATTGGTTATCCTTTTGCAAGAGCAGTGTTTATCGGACTAGAATGCAATTCGATGGCATATACTGTTACAATTTGTTTTATACTGTTGTCCTGAACTTCCATGTTTTGGCACCAGCGTTGCTAGTTGCTACATACACTAATTAGGAAGTTTTTATAATTGAATCTCAGTCCTTTCAACACTCCTTTTCTTTGGTAAAATTAGTCATAAATGGTGGAACAGTTTACTAGCTGACGTGAAAATGTAGCAAGTAGGTGATTTTCTTATAATTTATTTCGTTACCTCTGGCATATGTTTCTCACTTTGCACAGTTTCACATACCCGTGTTATTGAATTAAAAAAAGTTACTCATACCATGCTAAGGTATATTAAATCATGGTCCATCAGCACAATTATTCAGTTTTAACCCTTTTTTGTCTTTCTTCTTTGCTCTTCAGGCATAAATCCTCCCTGTTGGTGAGCAGTTCCAAAGATTCAAAGGTAATTGGACATCAGAAAAATAAACTTCATCTGAGAAATTACAATAACAAAAATGCATTGTTTAAACCTAAGTTTGTTAGTGACCATCTCTTTTGTTTAGTCCACACTTTACCTTAGTAACTTATTGTCTCGGACAGTAATTTGATGCCCATGCTAAGTCCTTTTTTTAGTGAACCATGCCAAGTCTTTTCATGTTGGTATGCTGCATCACAGGTTAAAGTTTGGGACACAATGGCACCTCCTTCAAGCATTTCATCATCGTGTGTAGGGGGTACTCACCTTAACTCAAGCGGTCCACCGGTGGCAATGAAATGCCATCAATCCCTTTGTTTCATAGCTGCTGGATCTGAAGTGACAGCAATTGACTTAAGGACAATGAAGAAGGCTTCTGTTCTTGCACTTCACAACCATAGAATACTTTCTTGCGAGATGCTGCCTTCGGAATGGTTAATATGTACCGGCATAAAAGACAAGTAAGCTCACAATATCCCTGCAATCAGTGGGTTCCTGTATGCTTCTAGCTTCGGTTGCAATCGTGAAACCTAACCTATTTATCATTATTGTCTGAACAGGGCTCTTCTGTGGGACATCCGCAAATCTCAAGAACCCGCAAACGCAGTGGCAGAACTGCATTCAGACGGCCCTGTGGCGTTGCTTCACTTGGACCCGTACAAGGTAGTGACCGGAGCGCCATCGGATGGTCAGGTCCATGTCTGGGAGACACGCACGGGCCATCTGACGAACACATTGAGTTGCGGCGAGTCCGCTAAATCCGCAGGGAGAAGCACAGTGTCAGCCATGGCTGTGGACGGGTGTAGGATTGTCACTGCAGGGAATTCTGCAGAAGTCAGCATGTTGCACTACCGAGACTTTCTGAAGTCCTCGGCTCCTGTATCTTTTCCCGGCAAGGAGCTCTCCAAGTTTTGGAGCTCTCAACTATACGATGACGATGACGATAGCGAGTATGAAGGCTATGATTAGCCGTTGCATCTCGTGTGAGGCCTCCTGTTTTGCGCTACTTACAGTTAGTAAAGACAAGAAATGTTTGTAAATGGTCGTGATTTTTGAAGCTCTGTATTCTTTATTTTAAGCTTAATATCTACATCAATTATCAACTAATCATCTTTGCTGGGCCTGCGCATGCTTGCATCACGCATGCAGGATACTACGTTGTGTAAGACCTTTGCGTAGGAGCAGAAGACCGGGAGTTGCATTACCATGGGCGCCGCAGGTGTTGTCGGTCAACATACTGCTGTATTTTTGTTACTTTGGACACTGCAAGTTTGGAGTATAATGTTCCAGCTAAGGCGCTTTTGTGTCGTTCTTTATTAGTGTCAGTGACTCCAAACATTCTAAATGTGCAATCACCCTCTGTGGTGTACTCATACGATTGTTTTCGGTTTTGGCATTAAATCAACATGATTTTTTTTAATGATGTACTTCCCAATTTACTTTTTCTATGTATAAAATTTCAAATTAAATTCATGCTATGTTAAAAGCAACAAACATGAGAAAAACTCTCAAATGATAAATAAAAAAGGAAAGGTAAAAAGAAAAGAAAAGGAAAGGACAAAAGCTACTTTTCACCGCAAGCTTATCTTTTTTGTTTCTTCTAGTACATTTTGAAAACCACGCATTGCATTACCACGGGCGCCGTGGGTGGTGTTGATCAACGTACCGTCGCATTTGTGTCATTCTTTATTAGTATTCAGCAACCCCAAACCTTCGATAAGTACGTAGTTTCAATGTTTATTAGTTAATATACAGATTCTGAGTCGGCAGCTTAACAAATTCACATCTGGACAAACAAATGGGCACTACATTGAACATGACAATTCAAGCATGCTACCAAGAAGCTGCAAGGGTTTCCTGCAAGTTTCCCAGGCTGTTTGATTCAGCCCACAGGAATGTCTAGTGTGATGGTCCCTAGACCCTAGTTTGGGTTTTTCTTGCACTAGCTTAATTTAGCTTTACCACTATAAAAAAAAATTCCTATGAAAAGCACATATGGACCAGTAAACAGCAACATCATCCACAATAGAAAAATGTCGACGACAAGGCAACGTAGAGGACTCACTTTTCTAGCGCTGTAGCGTATACAAAACGCATAGTTCGCACTTCTTGGAAGATGTAGACCAATCCTGCAGCAAGGCCACCTCAATTCACTATTTCGAAAGATATTTTTCGTGGACCAAGCAGGCAAGCATCACCGGTTGCTGCTAACTTACTGAGACAGTGAGACCTTACTAACATCATGGACAAGTCACATGTAAATATCTTTGGTGCAAGGTAGTTTTCATTACATATTTTCTTTGTTCCGCTCATGCAAAAACCATGAAGATAGCAACAAATCTAAGCAATAAAATGCATGTCATGTGATAGCTTGACAGTTAAGATAGTTTGTTTGCGCGCAAGAGTTTCTTTGCTAGAATGGGCTTGGTTTAGGTTTAAGTGGTTAGGAATACTACTATGTAATCTGAATGAAGTAGTAACATCTAAGTGAAAAGGTAGCGGGATGCAACTCAATATCATCGCAAAGGTGTAGAGGTTGAAATCATCCAATGTAAGGTTGAGTCTAGAGTGATATAGCAATGGCACATGATAATATTTTTCAACTGAATTATCTTTTCGATAATACTTAGCGATTTACCCCAAATAAAATACTTGCTACATGTCGTGTGTGCCTCCAAGCCTCCCAATAAAATACTAATCACCTCGAGTACAAAAAATCATCGCATGGTCCTTATTTTTCCCACCTGAGCTCGCGCGAACACCCGGCCGTTGTCCAAACTCGCTCCAAACCTTCGCATTCCTGCTGTTTCCGGCGCCGCCTTTGATGCGGGTGGAGGCCGGCGGCTTCCCGGAGCTGGGAAACAGCAGGTCGGCGGCGAGAGAAGCCGGCCAGCGGCGGCGGCGGCGGGGCCGCAGGGCGGCGGCGCCCCGGCGATGGCCGCGCCGGCCGCCGTGCAGCGGCTCTTCGATGCGTGCCGCGAGGTATTCTCCGGCCCTGGCGCCGGTGCGGTGCCTCTGCCGGCCGGGGTCGAGAGGATCAAGTCCGTTCTGGTAATTCTCTCCGTCAATTTCTTGCACCCTGGGATCCCAAAGATCGCGCGGCGCTGTTGCGTGTAGTGTGAACTGTGAAGTATGCGTGCCTTGTGTTTGATGCTATCGCTATAGCTGTGTGTGCGTTCCATACAATCGTAGTCATTCGTTGGGTGGCGACATTAATAATCCATGTGGATCCTATGATATTTGCATTAGATTTGGTCGGCAAAGTTCATTTGTTTTAGATTCTATCGAGAATTACACTTGGGTCGAAATAAGGAATTAAGTATCAAGATCGTTTTTTTTTGAACGTCAAGGATGAAGATAGTTAAACCACTTATAAAAACTAAGGATTTTTAGTTCATCTTTAGCAAATAAGAGGCTAGCTAGTGCACCTAGAATTGCTTAAGGTGCATTTGAGTACTCTCATTAGCTAACTTAGACTCGCTTTTTCTCAAAAAAGCAAGGGTTTTCGCAAGCAAGACAGCATTAACCAATGTAATGACTGATTGCCTTGTGCTGTTAGACTTTTTGCAACATGGTTTTTGATGCTATTACCACCATGTGTGATTGTGCACTGTCATTTGCAACGTGGTTTTGTTGCAAGTAGCATGTTGTGAATGCCTAACTTGTGTCCATTGTTCCTGGTGGAAGATAAATAATGGAGCAAAAGATAACAGAAACCATGTACTGCCCATGGTATATATATGATGGGGCTTCTGGTTTTGTGGGGTGGGTACGGTCAAGATTACATCCATTTCGGACCCGCATTAGGGTTCTTTTTTAAATTTTCATTTGGTTGGCAAAAGCTTTGCCAGTTGCCATGGATAGTTTATGCCAACTTGCTCAAGCCTGTTGAACACACTTCTCAAATAAGGACAACGGTTGAAGCTGTTGTTGTACCATGTTTCATCCTTTAGATAATATTTATTGCTTCCTTGTGTCGGGATCGACGTACCCTGATTTATGTACCAACATTCCAACAAGGCTCAATGTATTATTTTTACATCTACATGCATGCAAATGGATTACCTCAATGTACTTTTTTGGCGGTCACCCTGAAGATAGCAGTGTGCATGCACAATCTTGTTCCTATGCGATATTATTGCCTTGGTGCCCACAGGACCATCATGGTCCAGTACATTCTTGCAGAAATAGCTGTCTGACATAGGTGATGAGCTTCATCCTTAAAAATCCTGTATACGAGACTATGCATTTCAATATTGGCTCTGCACTTAGATCAGTTATGGCCGTTCATGTCAAGCTGACCCACATGTTGCAGTATGCTTTGAACTTCAGCTTTACCAATCGAACATACTGGTAGCATGTGTTCTTGCATACGATCTTACATGGCTCTTCCTCCAAGTTCTGCTATACAATAATAGAGTGTAATGATGAGCTCAGTATATTTTGCTTATGATGATTCATTTGTTTCTAATTAAGTTCTAGCTAAGATTCATTTCATCTATTTCCTTCCATGCTGACATTTAGCAATATTTGCATTACGTAGTAGTCATCACGATAAGTTTGCTAGCGAGTAGCTCCCGTGATTAGTATCATTACTTTGTTGTTTAATCACGTGCTTATCTTGTTGGCCAAGCTTGTTTGTGTTAGACCTTCATTTTTCATGGGTGTGCTCTCTCCAAAGGTTTTTCATATCAAAGAGAGACTGCCAATGATTATATTACTGTATAGACCTTCTATTCTACTGATATTTGTTCCATCATTTCTGCCCTGCAGATAGTATTACAGCAGCAGATGTCGGTCTAACTCGGAACATGTCATATTTTCGACGTGTTGACTCCTGTGGCACTCCTATAATCACTTACTTGCACCTTTATGAGTGCGAGGCTTTCTCAGTATGCTTATTCACTAGTAATTACAGTTATTGTTGATTATTAGCAGATGGAAAATCTGTCATTTTTTTTTCTGTGTTAAGGTACATAAGTCTGTACTTATTCCTACAGATTGGCATCTTTTGTTTGCCTTCAAGGGGTGTCATTCCTCTCCATAATCACCCTGGTATGACTGTGTTCAGCAAGCTTCTCTTTGGTGCCATGTATGTGAAGTCCTACGACTGGGCTGATGTCCCACAACATACAACTGGTATGGTTAGTTCATTTTTTCCCCATAAGTATAACTTTTGTACATAGTGTTTAACAAGTAGCTTTTTTTCTCTCTCTCTCTTTCGAGCATAGATGTTCAATTGCAAGGACACCATTTGGCAAAGGTGAAAGCTGATGGCATCTTGACTGCACCTTGTGAAACATCGGTACTATATCCAGAAGATGGTGGAAACATGCATTGCTTTACCGCACAGTCTGCTTGTGCGGTGCTTGATGTCCTTGGCCCACCATATGACGATGGCAGTGGGAGGCACTGCCAGCACTACAATGTCTCTTCCTCTGCTCCTTCTGTTGGTAATATTCGCAAACAATGTTATATATGCCTGTAGGAGGTCTGCCAACATCTTATGTGTTACTACATTTTTAGAGAACTGCTATTTCATAAACCTGTTCTTTGACTGATACGTGGATGTGTTTTGCTTCAACAGTAAGCAGATTGAAATCTCTCCTTGATATGAAAAAAGGAGATAGAAATTAAACTGAGATAGAAATTAAACTGCAGTTATCTAGTAGGATCAGATATTGATGTATTTATCCATATTCCGATGACACTTCTGCCTAATGTTCATGTCCCATTCTCCAAGTACATGTGCCCCTCATACACAGGATCAGTTTTACCTGTTTCAACTTGCAGGGATCAGTCCACAGAATTGATGTAAAAACTGCTGACTCATAAATTTGTGCATGTCCGTCCTTGGGATTATATCATGGGAGTCTCATGCATTATCTGTATTAGTTAACCGTTATATCTTTGTTTGTTTCTAAACCATCAAGCTTTGTTGTCCTTTTCCCTGAAATTGTACTCTGAATCTCGCCCATTCTTACCATAAATTCAATCCCTTGGGTCCTGTTCACTGGTCATGTGATACATTGTATGCATGTTGTCATGTGCGGCAGTTTAGGAATCCTCAAATTAGGAAGTTGCAATTAGACAAGTTTATTATAGGAAAGTCTCATTAGGGAAGTTTGCATTAGGAAGGATAATACCTTCCAAGTTAGTCATTATTGCATTAGGAAAGATAATACTTTCCAAGTCAGTTTGTATCCTTTTAAATTAGGAAAGATAGCTTTTAGGAAAGAGTCCTAGTTAAGGAAGGATAAGGGTCCTATTTGTAATCATATTGTACTCCTATATATAGGAGATAAGAGGTTAATAGAAAATCAGCAAAGAATTGGGTTATTCCCCAATCTCCTTTGCGCCAAAACCCTGCCCGTGCTACTGTTCATCACACGGTACTGTTCATCGTGGTACTGTTCATCCGCGCTGCCCGCCACGGCGTCCAGACGCAATCTTCATCCGCCTGAGTTGATTCTTCCCTTTCGCCTCTGCTCCCAACGCTCGTCCTCTGACATCTTGGTATCAGAGCCAACCGTTGCTCCTTCCACCATGTCGAGCAACGGTGGTAACGAGAATTTCCAACAGATGATGCGCCAATTCGCTAAGGATACGGCAAAAACTCTTGCGAGTATCCTAGCACGCCAGGTAGTATTCTTGGCGCGCATGGAGGGACACCCCGCCAGTGAGGAGGGCGACGAAGATGAAGAAACCGTCGCATGGACGGGGCTAAGGGGAGTTGTGCCATCGCCAAGCGCCAAATGAGGGCTCGATGTTTGACCGCCCAACCAACACAAGACCTTCATCGCGGCAAGCGGCATGGGGAGCTCATGGAGGAGCTCCCCGCGGAATTTTCGCCGGTCTTCGACGACCCCACATGGGCTCCCATCGCCGCATGATCACGACCATCGCATCCACCTCATGTTGGGCACCAGCGCGGTGGTGGTTCAGCCCTATAGATACCCACTGCAAAAGGACAAGCTGGAGTGTCAATGTACTGCCATGTTGGCACAGGGCATTATCCAGAATACCGCCTTTCCCGCGCCTATGCTTTTGGTCAAGAAGAAGGAAGGCTCTTGGCCCTATCGTGTCATCTCCATGATTAATGAGGTCGCGTACCGCTTGGACTTGCCCAACTCGGCACGTTTACAAGATGTTTTTCACGTGAATCTCTTGAAGAAGTATGACGACCTCCCTCCTCAAGATCCACCGCCATTGCCGTCCCTCCTTCATGGCCAAGTTATTCCCACGCCGGCCACAGTGATCCGTGCTCGCCTGTCTCGAGATAAGCGGCAAATTCTGGTTCAATGGGAAGGACTTCACGTTGCTGATACGTCATGGGAAGATGTTATCGCATTTCGGGCGTCTTATCCCTCTTTTCAGCTCGAGGACAAGCTGTTTGTCAACGGAGGGAGAGATGTCATGTGCGGCAGTTTAGGAATCCTCAAATTAGGAAGTTGCAATTAGGCAAGTTTACTATAGGAAAGTCTCATTAGAGAATTTTTCATTAGGAAGGATAATACCTTCCAAGTTAGTCATTATTGCATTAGGAAAGATAATACTTTCCAAGTCAGTTTGTATCCCTTTAAATTAGGAAAGATATCCTTTAGGAAAGAGTCCTAGTTAAGGAAGGATAAGAGTCCTATTTGTAATCAGATTGTACTCCTATATATAGGAGATAAGAGGTTAATAGAAAATCAGCAAAGGATTGGGTTATTCCCCAATCTCCCTTGCGCCAAAACCCTGCCCGTGCTACTGTTCATCACGTGGTACTGTTCATCCCGCCGCCCGCCACGGCGTCCAGACGCAATCCTCATCCGCCTGAGTTGATTCTTCCCTTTCGCCTCCGCTCCCAACGCTCGTCCCCTGACACATGTTGACAGAAAGCTAACTATTGGTGGTTAACTTGAAAAAAATGCCTTTAACAGGAGATTCAAGGTCATTTTCTGGAGGTGACGGATATGCATGGCTGGAGGAGAGTGAACCACCAGAAGATTTTTATCTTGTCAGGTCAACATATATGGGTCCAAGAATTCTGGACCATTGAACTCCTATGCTTGAGGATGCCTTGGTTTCTTGCAGCACATGATGTAACTTTGTTTGGTGTAAATACATTGCTGGAAGGAAGACAACCAAAGGGAAATCCCAATATGGAGATCTGTGCCGCAAGGCTTCCTTTGATCATAACTGGATCGCTTTTCATCATCGCTTCAGCTGGAAGACAGAAATTGCTTAGTAATAAGTAAAGAGAACATGCTCGGTAACTGAGAGGCTATGTAGCCCCTTGCTGTATGTTTTTTTTTCTTTTGCATTGGATTTGGTCCTACTTATTCTTGGGTAGCCAAAATGTTGCCTGATTGATCTGATCTTTTGTAATGTTGGAATTTGTTCAATTTCAGTTCTCGTTTCCTTTCCTGATCTTATCCTTTTGTATATGCATAGTCATTTTCTCTACCCATAGAAAGAGATGAGAAATTTTAATTAGCTATTGTGCTTGAAAACATCTTGGCTACATACATATTGTTACTCTGATTTATCCAGCCACCACTGCTTACAGAAAGTTTCCTGTTGTTCTCTTCATCATTGAATTACAGTGGATTTAACTTGAATGGTTCAAAAAGTGACTTTTGCCCCTCAGTATTTCCACTAACCACTGAAGCAGATATCAGAGCTACTGAACATCTGCAGAAGTCCAGTAGCGTATATAGCTGTTGCTTTTTTTTTTCTTTTCTGTTTTTGCTGATAATGATATCACCACCGTAAGCTTTTCTCACAGTTCAAGGAGCAGTCCTAGAACAAGTTGTTAGGGCATCCGCAATGTGCTCCAAGAAGGGGTCCTAAGGAGGACAGAGAGACTTAGGGTCGACTCCATACATTGTTGGGAAAAAAAAAGTCGGTCCTAGCTGGGAGTGGGCCTCAAGCTTGAGGTCCGGTACCAAGGAATAAAAAAAAGTGGGTCCCACCTGTCTGGTAATTTGCCGCCGTCGCTGAGGGAGCCGCTCCTACACCTCAATCGCCGACGAAGCCGCGCTGCTGCCACGGTCGTTGAGGGGTCGTGCCACCGCCGTCGTCGAGGGAGCAGCACGCCAAATAGTCGCCTCGCCGCCATTGCCATGGATGGGGTCAAAGCGAGGGACCGCCTATCGGATGATGCCAAGGAACGATGGTCGCCCACCACCCACTGTGTTGAGAAGGGAGCCGGGTCGCCGCCGGATCCAACCGCTAGGAGGATGCAGGAAGGTCACCGCCACCAGATCCGGTGTCTGGAGGCTGGGGTAAGTGGCACCGCCACAGGATGTGGCTGTCGTGTCGACGTCGTCGGTCAGAGGCGGAGAGGCTAGGGGAGAGGCGGCGCCGTAGCTAGATCTTCATGGAGGAGGGATGCCAACGCTCGATCTGGGGAGGGACACGACTGTCGTTGGGTCAGGAGGGAGGAGTGGCACAGTGGTGGAGGCGAGGGGCCATGGAGGAGAGAGGATGGCGCCAATTGTGTTGGAGAGCGGAGAGGACGGGGAGGGAAGAGGGTGGGGAAGAGAGAGTGGGGAGGGGTGGGGAGAAAGTGATATTTTATTAAGTTGCATGCCCCACATTAGTACCCAAATGGGTTTCATACGTCACAGGAAATAACACTAAGCCACGTCACTATTGGAGATGCCCTTACGCACTTACGCAGCATACAACTTGCAGATGCAAGACATGATGCAGTTCATCACTTCATCCCTATCTGCGAGGAATGCATTAGATGTGAACCTTTCTTATCATTCTCTTCCTAGATAGGGAGCATGAATAATATCTTCTTCATAACTTTGATGGCCACATTTATTGCAGTCAATGTTCAAGATGAAATGATTTAAATCTGAAGTGATAGCACATATCAGAAAAACGTTAGTGGAAAAGTTTGATCAAATTGAAGAATGTAGGGCTTGATAAGAAGTTTTAAAACATTGTATTAGTTCCTATTTTTGCAAAGTATTAAGGCAACAGTATTAAATGTCTAGAGATCAAACTGGTAAATCCAATTTCCAACTGTTAGTTTAATAACCCAATCTACATGGGACGCGCATCCTCTGATATTGCACAGCAATGTCATGTGCTACAGTGCCATAACATTGGTTCGTAGCCGTTGAATCAAAAAAAGAAAGGTAAGATCCTGTGCGGCACTGTACTGCAGCAAGACACTGTAGTGACACTGTAGCAGCTGAGCTAGCCGGTTCTTCCTGAGCTAATTGGACAGCTCAGATCGTCGCAATGTTGTTCTCTATCAACGTGAGAGAGGATCTGAATCCATCAACATGTCGTAGCCTGTTGAGATTTTCACACTCTGGAGAACAAAACTCTGCACACGCCTTTACCTGGGTCTAAGAATAGCATTAGGAACTTTGGCAGCAACCCTCAAAGAATGGGCTGGTCTTAACACGCTGCATTACCATTGGTTGTTGTAATCCAAACTCATCAAACATGGTACTAATTTTGGACTGAGTCCTTTGTTCTTTTCCTTGAAGATATCCTAGGTTTAAGTCATGCTTCAGTGTGAATACGACCTGAATCCATCACAATTACCTCTGTATTATATTCAGTTACAATGTCAAACATGCATAGTCACTTGAGGTAAGTTAAGTCTCCTAACTTGCTGTACATTGATGTCACACCCCAAGTTGTCAATGCGAAGTGTATACACGCTACAGATCCGCCGGTGACATATGAGCTTGTCAATTGTTAAGGACAGAGTTGAGTCTCTCTTATGATTACCTTCTCCTGGGAAAAAAACGGTAGGTGTGACCAAATCGTCTTTAGTTTTCCCGTGTTAATATATACTAGACACCCTCGCGCATCTTGGCGTGTAGAATCAAAGCTGGAGACTATGATTGGTACTATAGAGTCGTTAGTGATAGAAGGCATAGAGATGTAGGCGATTATAGAACACAGCTATGGTTATGTTAACTACAACAAATCGAGTATTTATGTTTATAATATGTTGGCAGCTATCACTTTTTTCGTTAGGTTTTTAAACATGATATAGGTCGGAAAGTCATAAACGTGGTCTTCTTCGTGAAACAACTCCCTGGGGTAAGGTGACACCATCGTGTTCACCTGGAGAAAGTAAGAGAAGGTAAAAGGTAATAAAATATGAGTGAAGAGAGCAACGGAAAACATCAGGTAGTAGCAAATGGGAAGCAATAAACACGGAAATTGTAAAGTAAAAGAAGAAGAAGAACAAATAGGTAGAAATGCTACCTGAAGCAGGCTGCGAAGAATATAGGGCTGAAAGTGCCAAGGTGGCCATGTATGTTTCGGAGTGCCCAAGTAGGCAAAGGGGACTCACTTGAAGCTCAGGTAGGGTGTCCAAGTATGTTTTTTTTGCATGGGCCGTTCGATTGAGTTTGTTGGCCAAGTTTGGGATGTCCAGGCCACGTGAGGCTACATCAGTGGCAACCAATATAAGAGTGAGGCCAGTCATGAAGGATTTAAGTGCACTATCCCTCTCCTTCAAATAACATCCATATACAAATCAATCTATACTCTATAGTAAAAAAAACATAAATGGAATGTTTAAAATATTTACTGTCTCAAGTCTCAACTGATAAACTGTTATGAGTGCCAAAAGAATACCATGTCAAGAACAGCTGTAATGCTATATACAGTCGTAATCAATACTTTGATGATGAATACGAACTCTTAATCATTTATTCATCAAAATGAGACAACTGTACAAATAAGAGGTAGATAAAAAATAGTTGAAGCATTAATAGAGATTTTCCAAGCAGAACTTCAAGTTATCACAGTGAACACTAAAGATCATACAGATAACAGATGCATGAAGCTAGGCAGGAGAAATTGTCACCCAACCAAGAGTCCAACATGTTCATGAAAATGCAAACTTCTCTCAAGCTCTCAATGTTGAAAATGAAAATAGATTGTTCAGTTGAAGGTGGGAGCTGTGGCAGTCGAGGCCACAGGAGGTATGAAACCAACATGGCAGATATTTCAGACAAAAATGTGTATATATTGTTTGGTGAGTTTAGGCAAATGTGTTCACCTGCTGTGTTCTGTCACCATGGATCGCAGTTGCAGGAAACCCTTGCTATATAGCCACTTAGCCAGTACCTCAATGAGTCAGCCTCTCGTTTTGTCTCCACAAAAACCAATGTTAGAGGTTGCTGCAGCTAGACAAACATGCAAGCTAACATGAGAAGAAGTCTTCAAGCAAGAAATAGAAATACAAATACAATTGTAAAATCTAAAATGCAAATTGTATACCTTGCTGTTAGCCACACCGATAGATTGCTTTTGTAAAAGATCTAGCAGGTAGCCTCTTTTATCCCCATCAGAGAGGAACTCAACTTTGTGCATAATTAGGTCAATACTTGACCCCACCCTCCCAACAGTGATAAATATGTAATTTGACAAAAAGTCTGAATCTAGTCTCTGAAAACCAGACCAGTTTAAGAAAGTTGGATATTAGTCAAATGTATATAAGCAGACATAGCCAAATGTATCTAAAGCAGACATAGGCAAATGTATATAAGTTTAATCATTTTTCAACTATATGATAGTAAAAAGCACAATATCTAAAAAACAATGAAATGATCCGCTGGAGAAAGGTAGAAAAACACTAACGATTCCTTGGTCCTAACGTGGCTCATGTCCTCACCAATAAAATGTTTTTTTAGTTAACTATTTAGTTTTCTTCAAGTGTATAGGTGCTGCTAAAGTGATATCAACAAAAGCACAGTAGGAAACATAAGGTTAGGAAAAAACATATGGCAATATATCGTCTTTCACTAAACCAAGTAAGACATTCACTATTCCAATGAAAACTTGCTCTAAATTGGTAAGTATACTGCAATCTCCATGCAGGAAAGCCTAGGTGGACTCTTTTGTTTTTTGGTACAATATTTAGATGAAATAACTTTGGCTGATAGGAACTAACACTATGCATCAAACCTAGACAATCTAAGCCTATTTAGTGGATGATTGTGATAGGAACAAGCACTAAGACGGTAATTCAATGAATAACAACCGTTAATGTAATGATATCCTTCATTATGAACAAATGCCAAAAAAATGCTTCCAAGTATATGGACTATGCTAAGATAGATTTTTTTAGTTAACTATTTAGTTCTCTTCAAGTGTATAGGTGCTGCTAAAGTGATATCGACAAATGCACAGTAGGAAACATAAGGTTAGGAAAAAACATATGGCAATATATCGTCTTTCACTAAACCAAGTAAGACATTCACTAATCCAATGAAAACTTGCTCTAAATTGGTAAGTATACTGCAATCTCCATGCAGGAAAGCCTAGGTGGACTCTTATGTTTTTTAGTACAATATTAAGATGAAATAACTTTGGCTGATAGGAACTAACACTATGCATCAAACCTAGACAATCCAAGCCTATTAAGTGGATGATAGTGATAGGAACAAACACTAAGATGATAATTCAATGAATAACAACTGTTAATGTAATGACAATATTCGAATTAATGGCTAGTAAAAAACATCTATGAGCAAAACGAAATGTTGGCTATCCATAAGGAAACTTAATATAATTATGGAAAACAAAAGGCCCCCTTGTGTCTGTGTATGCTTCTGTGGGAGGGAAGATAATCACACCTTAAGTTAACTTAATTCCTCTTCGCATCGAGCTTCATTAGCTTTTGAGATAGACCTTAAATATAGAGGAGATAAATCATACCTCAGCCTTGCCAGGCCATCAATCTACAAATTTACCGCATCGCCCCTTGTAAGACATCCACAAACTCGCTTGAGCAATTCTTGGGCAATAACATCTGCTTTAGCAGTAGCATATTGAGCAAGATTAGAGAGAGAGAGAGAGAGAGAGAGAGAGAGAGGAGAATTCACTCATTTGGAGCTACATATTACATTCTACAAAGAAGGAAAATTAAACAACAATATAGATCTTGATTTGTCTAATTTTGTTAGCAAAATAGATTTTGGGAATGGAGGAAAACCTCACACCTGGACATGGCGGTGGTGGCGGCGGTGCTTCTTTGTTGGATTCGGCAAGGTAAGAGCGGCGAGAACCGCAAGAAAAGCTAGAAGGCGAAGAACAACAATCGGCTTCACCCGATCCATTGTCTTATTTGTACCTAGCATGACCACCGTGGAAATCAAGGAGGAAGAGGCGGGTCATCGATCATGAAGACGATGCAACCGGACGCTTTAGGACGCGCAAGGAGGCGGGTGTGCACTCTACAAAGATGAACAATTAAAGAGTGGGGACGGCTTGGTGAGAGGAGGAGGCGGCGGCGGAGGCGATGTGGACGAAAGGGATGAGGGGCAGAGAAGTGGGCGGCGAGGACGGGCATGGCAAGGAAGGGAGGAGGGATGGCGAGGCGGCACCACCAAAGTGGAGGAGGCAGTCGCAGACGGGGGGGGGGCGACGACCTGCACGAAGGAAGGAGGAGCGCGCGGCGAAGTGGAGGAGGCGGGCTCCGTGCACTCCACGCCCTCCCAATCGCTGCCGCTAGCGCTCCGGGAGAGGTGGCGGCGGCCAGGTGGGAGGAGACAAGGGGAGAAGAGAGGACAAGAGAGGAAAGCGGCGCACGGGGAGAGGCAGCGGCGGATAGGAGGAGGCGAGGGGAGAAAGAGGAAAGAAGGCAGCGGGGACACGCGCCTCAGCCGAATAGAATGTGTGCGAACACAATGCTGGACGCAATCGGATGGTGGGAGCAAGGCGTGCGCGGAATCCGACGGTCCACAAAAAGCTGTCGACGTGGATGCCTTCCCTGAGCTCAAAGTCTGCCAGCTTTTATATAGAAAGATATCCTTGTAATACAGAGTATCTAGTCTATTGTATATGGCTGACCCATGTGGTCCATGTGTGGGTGTGTACATAACCTAACACAAGTAATAGAGAAATCATCCATTGTGCTACTTTCCAATACTTATCATGGTATTAGAGCCTAGACCTGGTCTGGCCACTGCCACCCTCGCCTTCGCCGGTGAATCTACAGTGAGCCGTCAACGGTGTACTATTCTTCTCCCTCTCCCTCTCCATGGTTCGCTCCTTCTTCATGTCTACCGCCGTTAGGACTAGGTTGGTGTGCCTCAACCGCCACCACCTGTTGGGTCTTGGCATCTTCTTCACCTCCTACCGTCCTTCACGCCGTCCGTTGTCGCCATCCTCTTCTCTGCTCACCGCCGGCCTCAATTTCGGCTACCTTGGGCCGCCGCCGCCGTCGTTTCTCTACCTCCTACGGCTGTGTCATCGCCGGCCTCAATTTCGACTGCTTTGGGCCACTGTCGCTGCTGCTTTGTCTCCTGCTCTACTTCGGCTGCTGCCGCCGACGCCTGCTCTCTCTACCTTGTGCTCTGCTCCCAACGCTTGCTCTTGCCAACTGCTTTGTTCTCGAGCTTCTTGGTATTTTGGGCTGAGTAACATACTTGGTACTCATGGGATGGCAATGAGGCCCCATTCCCCATTCCCCGATGGGGAATTCATCTATTAAGGGGCGGGTTTGGGACTATTTCATTCCCCACGGGGATATTAATATGAAAAAAGCATTCCCCATCGGGTGAGGCGGGGATGGGGCTATTCCCCTGCTCCCCATCCCCGTTGCCCGATGGGGCCTCGATAACACAACTACAGGCACATCCCACTGTCCCTTAAGGCCCAACCGAGTGCATCTGTGCTGCCTGCTGCGTAACCCTAGTAGCCGCCGCCCAACTCCTCAAGACCCCAAGTCCCCATTTCCCTTCGTTCCCATCCGCCGCCCCCAACTCCCCGACGCCTTCTCCTCCTCCGCCTCCGGCTCCACCGACGCCTTCTCCTCCTCCTCCTCCGCCAACGCCTCCTCCTCCTCCTTCGCCGACGTCGACGCCTCCTCCTCCTTCGCCGACGCCGACGTCTCCTCCACCGACGCCGACGCCTCCTCCCGCACTCCCACTCCTCCTCCCCAACAGCCTGACGCTCCTCCTCCGACGCCGATGCCTCCTCCAACGCCGATCTCCTCTGACGCCGACACCGACGTCGACGCACATGCGGTCTTCCTTCCCAACAGCCCAGCGCCGATCTCTGGTATATGAGGTTCTGTTGGTACTTGCGTATTAATATGAGCTTTGTTAGATTCATATCTAGATTTATGTATATGACTATGAGCTGGTGTATATGAGCATCTGTTATATTCATATCCAGATTTGTGTATATGAGCTTGTGGTACTTGTGTTAGATTCATATCCGATTTGTGTATACGAGCTTCACTAATGCTTAATATCTTAACATATCCTTGTTTGGGAGGCTTGAGAAATTTATGTGTATGAGTGTATCCATGAATGATGAATTCATGCTTGATTGTATGTGTATTTCGGGTGCTGGTCCCATGGGTTCCCAAAACCCGACGGGACGGGAACGGGAAAAATAGTACCGAGGACGGGGCGGGATTTTTCTTGTCACAGGGATGGGGATGGTCTACCACTCCCCAGCGGGGAATGGCCCTGTTGCCATCCCTAGTGACGTTTGACTCGTTCCTTGGTGGTGATGCTCTCTTGGCGTCCGACATCAAGCTTAATGGCCAGAACTACCGAGATTAGGCCTCCTTAGTTCACATGTTGCTTTGATTGATTGGACTTGTTTCACATCTCACTGAGGATCGCTCGCCACTCCATGAGATTGATCCTGTAGGATCCCGTGCTTGGTAGGTTGCAGATAACCGTGTGATGGGCGTTCTCTGCATGAGTGCAGATGTTCCCATTTGAGCATCATTCATTGATATGTCCTCTGCCAAGGAGATGTGAGAGTACTTGCAGCAGTGATACCAGTAGACTAGTGAGGCACTTGGTTTCTTGCTGTGTTGGGTGTGGAGAGTGTTCTGCTAGGGAGGGCTATGAGCAGCAGCGTCTCATGTTTGCTTTTGTGATGCGTCTTTGGTCCAAGCTTGAGTTTGCTTGTTCTTTGCTGCTTGGTCGGACACCTCTTCCACCATGATAGAGGCGTTTGCTACACTGCTTGTTGAGAAGACTCGACTTCGCTCACTGACCGCATCTTCTGCGAATCTCACCTACACTGTTTTGGCAGCTCCTCATCATCATGGTCCACTGGTTGCTCCACCTCTCACAACTGCAATTTCCTCTGGTGAGATTGTATGCCCCACTGCTTGTGGATTGGGCACAATACTGATCGCTGCTTTAGGTTCCATCCTAAGTTATTGGCTGCCTATCGAGCCAAGCGTGTTGTTGGGAGAGCTCGTCGTACCTCTGGTCCTCCTTCTACCAGTGCTCACACAACTTTTGCTGTGGTTATCTCTACTACCAGTACTTCAGGATCAGTTTTAGCTCAGTGTTTGTTGGGATCTCCTGGTGGGTCTACTGCACCACAGTGAACCTCAGGTACTTGGGTTTTGGATTTAGACGCCTCTTTTCATATGACATCTGATGGTACCCAACTGGTGGCGTGTAAGCCCGTTACAGAGGGTGTTTGTATTTAGACAATGATCACACATCCAGTTTGGTTACTCATCAGAGCACTCTTTCTATTTGTCAATTTACTCTTCCTGATGTCTATCTTGTTCCTTAACTATCTATGAATCTCATGTCTGGTGGTCAGCTTATCGATATGAACTATTTTGTTGGTTTTGATGATTTTTCATGTTTTGTGCAGGATCGTCAGATCAGGGCTCTCATTTGTACTGGTTGTCGCTACAGAGTAGCTCGAGGCCTCTATGTGCTGGATCACCTGAGTCTTCCTTCATTCATCTCCTGTTGTCGGACCTGGATTTCGCAAATCCAAATCCTCTGTGAAAACACTGTGCTATTCCCTGGATCAGTAGATAACACTCACAGGCACATTACTGAATCATTTCATACATAGCGTGAACTAAACCATTCAAATATATTGCAAACATCAGAGTCTAGGGCTGAACATGCCAAATTGATTACATTACATGAAAGCAACATAAACTACAGCGGAAGCAAAAGGGTAGAGCTCATCTCTCCATAGGCAAGCGACTGGGGTAACCTGGGCACAACTAATATTAACCAAGGGTTTGGATAATATCGTTTGTATGCAAGTACCGAACAAGTCCACTAGACTGAGGCGAGACCTAGACTACAGAACTAGACTACTCTTTATCATTTCCTTGTCCATCGGGTTCGGGATCCTCGTAGTATGCATAATCTCCTTGATCCACATTATCTAAAGGGTTTGTGGGAGAGCGAGAATGAGCACAACTTCCATGCTCGCGAGCCAACACATAAGATGTAATAATATACATGCAAGGCTTAACAAGGATGGCTCAGTTTCTTTTATTTGCTAAAGCAATGTTTTTAATTATCATAATTACAAATTCCTATCACTTAGCATTTTAACCAAATTGCATTATATTAAAGAGAGTAATTGTGCAATATTTATAACAACAGAAACCTCTACCTTATGCTTCTTTTGATTGGAGCTATCTCCATTTATTAACACCACTAAGCTCGACGGCTCAGGAAAAATCTAATCTCAGGGCTAGGTGAGTCCGACCTGATTTTCATACCACCTACAAAGGTTTTTAAAATAGAACTAACTCTAGCAAGTTCCCATGTCCGCCTTTAATTGTAGGCACGATTGTTTAAACAGTTTATACTCTGTAGAGGTTGTACATTGTACCCACAAGAGATAATCATACTCGTTGCCCCACATGATTCCTTAGTCATGTAGTTGAGCGACCATCACAGTAACTTTTCAAATCACCTCGCCCCTTTCGTCATTTCACCCATATGGGGTTACGCCCATACGTTGTGTAGGATGTTCACCTCAGCGTCTAGCGTAGTTGGACTACACCACGGCGACTGGCAACTTCACCTTGTATCGGTGTCTCTTTCAAGCCGGACGTACCCCGCACTTGCACTTTCCCGTTATCCATCCAGCGAGATGACATTCAGGGTTTAATAATTTTACTAAGTCAAGTTGCACTTTGCAGACTTGTGGTTGAACATATTTTACAAGGGAATTCATGACAAGATTAAGTCCTTAATCCATCAGGGCAGTTCATACCACATACCAACCAATCTCGTGCCCGACGGCACCCACCACCATTCCACCCGCCCAGATGTGGTAATAGCAAGTTATTAGGGTTTTGAGGAGTAAAACCAAATGATCTCATTTACTTCAGTCATGGACCTCCAATGACGGTCCAAAACAATTTCATGTTTGAAGAGATGATGATTAGGGTATTTTAATGCCCTCGTATTTAAGCAAGACTAGCATGTTGCTTAAGTACGACCTATACTAGTATTTACCATATAGTTACTAGTGTGACATGGAATAATAGATTCAATTATCAATGGACGGCATAATAATTAATTAATCATCAAATGGATGTTTACCTACCTTAAGATTTAATATACATTTGATTAAAGAATTAAAGCATGCAATTTTGGTAATTTAAACGAATATAATTTACATGAAATGTAGGCTCAAAATGATCAAAGTATCAACTCACCTTGGTTAAAGGTAAGAGAATCTTGATAGTCTTGTGCTTAATCAAGTTGGAGATCTCTTGCTTCTTCGAATCCTATTCAGACGAACGTACCGGAAAAAGGAACAATAAGCAAAGAGAGCAAATAAATACTAAAGAAGTAACAAATGAACTCCAAATTAAACAAGACCAGTGCCATTAGCAAGATATTGAATTTACAAAATTTTAGAAACAAATTTCATAATTTTTGGAGTCATAACGGAGGAGAACAGAGCTTCCGAAGTTTGAAATTGAATTAAATCAAAAGAATTTAAAGAGGAGAGAGAAATTGGACCACTGACATGTGGGACCCATTGAACAGTGTTTGGTCCATGTGCATAGTGCATGGACCAGTAGGTCAACATGCACTGTGCGTGTGGTCCACGGTGCACCGGGCGTATACTGTGTATGGGGCCTACTCGTCAGTCAAAGGAGGGGAGGAATCCGGTTAATTGGGCACCATTACTATTACATGGGCCCACACGGCGGTGAGACAAGCTTCACTAAACCGGACATTCGATTAATACAAATGATTGGTTAGCTCTTTAAGACAAAGATTAGGGGAGTCAATGATGTCACTGTGTTGGTCGGCTGTTCCGACCAACAGAGGAGGAGGGAGGACCGCTCGTCGCCGGCGTCCAAGCACACAAATGGGATCCTCTCAGTGAGGTGAAGCTAGTGACGGCAGTGGCGCGGTTGGCGGCTCACCGGAGGCGACGCTGGTCGAGATGAGTGTGGCGGAGGCTGACCATGCGGCCAGGCGGCAGTGGCATTTTGAGTTGGGAAAGAGGAGCACGAGGTGGCGCACGGTGAGGCGAACCTACCGGGTCAAGAAGGGGGGCCGGAGAGGGTCGGTGGCCAGAGAAGGGTGGTGGAGAAGGAGGCGGCCGGAGGCGATGAAGAAGGCCGAATCCAGTGGCGACAGTGGATCAAAACCAAATCGGTTTGGGGGCATTGGCTTCCTAAGCAGGCGGGCGCCCGTGGTGGCGGTGTGTGCGGTGGTGGTGGCTGGAGCGATGATTCGCCGGTGGGCTGGCAAAAAAAAGGAGCGGCGGTTCTTTGGGGTGGCACTTATCAGAGTGAAGGGGGTAAGGAGGGGGAGCAAAGGGAGGTGTCGGGGCTTTATAGCCGGAGGAGGCGAGAGCGTTGGGGAGCTTGGTCCTAAGGCGGTCACGGCGTGGGCGCGCTCTACGCAAGGAAGCGACAGGGCGGAAGCTGGGCGCTGGGGTCAAGAAGCAGGTGGCGTAGGCGGGGAGATGACGAGGTGGATGACGACTTGGAGGGCCTGCTGACATGGTGACGATGTCGGTGACACGAGCGCATGTGCAAGAGCAGCGCGGACCAAGCGGCTCCGGGCGCAGCAAGGACGACATGGCGTCACGGCGTGGCACAATTGAGGGGACAAGGCGAGGAGAGGGCGCCGGGGTCTTGGGCGGCAGACGGAGCAGGTGTGGAGCGTGGGGTGGCAGGGAGCTAGGAGGTGGCGTGGGCGTGGCAGAGGGAGCAGGCACGGAGCGTGGGGTGGCATGGAGACAGGAGGTGGCGTGGACGCGGCAAAGGGAGCACGGGAGTGGCATAGAGGGCACAGGCGCTCGCCCATGGGAGAAGAAGGAGCAGGGAGGGGGCTTGGGCCAAGCAGGCCGGGAGGGAGGAGGTGGGCCGGAGAAAAGGCCAATTGGGCCGGGGCCGGCCCAAAAGAATGGGCCGAGGCCCAAAGGAGAATAGGGGATGGGACCAAAGAAGAGGAGGGAAAATTTGAGAAGGGACCCAAATTTGAAAAGGTAAATTTGAATTTGAATTTTGAATTCGGGAGTTGCAACGAGGTCTGAAACACAATTTCGAAGTTAGCTAGAAGCTAGAGGATTTTGAGAATAAACAATAATTTGAAATAAAGTTTGAAAACCAAGAACCAAATTGCAGTTACTATTCATGTCCGAAAACGGGAATGTTACAAACCTACCCACCTTAAACAGAATCTCGAACCCGAGATTCGAGCTGCTTTAGGAACAGGGACGGGAAATCTAACTTCGGTTGATCTTTGTGCTCCCAGGTGGCTTCTTTTACTGAGTGATTGCTCCATTGAACCTTGCACAGGCGGATTATCTGACGTCTTATTTGCTTCTCCACGACGTCGAGGATCTTGATCGGATGCTCTGGATAGGTCAGGTCTTTTTAAAGGGCGATGGCTTTGACTGGAGTCTGCTCTTCAGGTACTCTGAGATATTTCTTGAGCTGAGAGACGTGAAACACATTGTGGACGTCTGACAAATTTTCGGGTAGCTCCAGCTGATAGGTGACTTGTCCACACTTGGCGGTGATTGGGAACTGGTCTATGTATCTTGATGCGAGCTTGCTTTTCACTTTAAATCTTCGAGTTCCACGAAGCGGTGACACTTTGATATACACATTATCTCCAACTTCAAAAGTTAATTATCTTCGACAGTTGACGGCATAACTCTTTTGTTTGGACTGAGTGACTTGAAGGCGATCTCTGATCTGTCGAACTTTCTCGTCAGCTTGCTTGATGTTATCTGGTCCGAAGATATATCCTTCACCTGATTCTGACCAATGCAGAGGGGTTCTGCACTTTCTTCCGTAGAGTGCCTTAAACAGGGACATTTTCAAACTTGACTGAAAACTGTTATTGTATGCGAAATCGGCATACGGTAGACATTTATCCCAGTCTACGGTAAATTCCAAGGCATAAGCTCGTAGCATGTCTTCTAGAATCTAATTTGTTCTTTCTGTCTAACCATCAGTCTGAGGATGATACGCTATGCTGAAAGCAAGGTGTGTTCCAAAGGTGTTATGCAAACTAGCCCAGAAATACGAGGTGAACTGAGAATCTCGATCCGAGACTATCCTTTTGGGTACTCCATGTAAGCATACAATACGAGCCATATACAACTCTGCTAATTTGTCTCCCTTGTAGGTTGTCTTCATTGGGATGAAATAGACGACTTTAGTCAATCTATCCACTATAACCCATACTGAGTCACATCTGGACTTAGTTCGAGGCAGACCTGTAACAAAATCCATTGCAATTTCTTCCCATTTCCACTGAGGGATCTATAGCGGTTGAAGCAATCCTGCTAGTCTCTGATGTTCGGCTTTGATTCGCTGGCATACACCACAACAAGCTACAAACTCAGTGATGTCTCTTTTCATTCGCGACCACCAATACAGAATCTTCATGTCTTGATACATCTTGGTGCTGCTTGGGTGTAGGGTATATGCTGAGCTATGCGCTTCTTTTAGAATCAAATCATTGAGTTCCTTTTGGTGGGGAACAAAGAGACGTTTCCCATACCATAGGATTCCTTGCTGATCTTCGATCATCTTAGGGGCTTTTCCTTTGGCCATGAGATGCTTGAATCTCTGGACTCTAGGGTGTCCTTCTTGAGAAATCATGATCTGCTCTTCTAGAGTTGGATGCGCTTCCACAACGTCTACAGTGCCTTATTCTATTAAACAAAGGTTGAGTGCTTCAAATTCCTTATAGAGCTTAGGTTGATGCTCTTGAATCATGACATTATTGCAGTAGGACTTATGGCTTAATGCATCAGCAGCTACATTAGCCTTTCCAGGATGGTAATAGACATCCTAGTTGTAATCTTTTATTAGCTCTAACCATCTTCTTTGTCGGAGGTTGAGATCTGATTGCGTGAAAATGTACCTGAGACTATTGTGGTCTATGTAGATATCACAATGATTCCCAATCAAGTAATGCTGCCAAATCTTTAAGGCATGCACTACTGCTGCTAATTCCAAATCATGAGTTGGATAGTTATCTTCGTGAGGGCGGAGTTGTCTGGATGCATAAGCTACAATTTTTCCTCCTTGCATGAGTACGCAACCAAGACCTTGGCGTGAAGTATCACAGTAGACTTCAAAGTCCTGTTGTATGTCCAACAAGATCAACACTAGTGCGGAAGTTAACTTCTTCTTCAACTCTTGGAAACTCTTTTCACAAGCTTCTGTCCATTCATACTTCTTTTCCTTTTTAAGCAGATGGGTCATCGATTTGGAAAGCTTAGAGAATCCTTCTATGAAGTGTCTGTGGTATCCGGTCAAACCGAGAAAACTACGCACTTTAGTTACTAATGTAGGCTGCTTCCATTCTATCACAGCTTCTACTTTGGATGGATCAACTGTGGTTCCTCTAGTAGATACAATGTGTCCGAGGAAACTGATCTCTTGAAGCCAAAATTCATATTTACTGTACTTGGCATAAAGCTGGTGCTCTTTAAGCTTTTGTAGGACCAAATGCAGATGTTCAGCATGTTCTTCATTGGTCTTTGAATAGATCAAGATGTCGTCTATGAATACGACTACAAACTTGTTTAGATATTCCATAAATACTTTGTTCATGAGGTTCATGAAGTAGGCCGGTGCATTGGTCAGGCCAAACGACATAACTGTGAACTCATACAGGCCATACCGGGTGGTAAAAGCCGTTTTAGAAATATCCTCATTCTTAATCTTGAGTTGATGGTATCCTAACCTTAGGTCTATCTTGGAGAAAACTGCTGCTCCTGACAACTGATCGAACAGGTCATCAATGCGAGGCAAAGGATACTTGTTCTTGATGGTCACATCATTGAGTGCTCTGTAATCCACACATAATCTGACGGTGCCATCCTTCTTCTTCACAAAAAGTATTGGCGAACCCTAGGGAGAGGAACTAGGTCTAATAAATCCTTTTTCTTGTAAGTCTTCAATTTGTGTCTTAAGCTCTTCAAGCTCGTCGACGGTCATTCTATATGGTCTCTTGGCAATTGAGGTTGTCCCTAGTTTCAAGTTGATCACAAAACTCAACATCTTTGTCTGGTGGCATGCCCGACAATTCTTCTGGGAAGACATTGGGGTAAGCTTGGACTACAGGCGTTGTCTCTAGGGACAACTCTTCAAGGTGGTAGATTGCTCGATCCAAGGGAGATGAACGATCCATACTAACCTTTATTATGGTTTTTGGGTTCTTGGTGAGCACCACTTTTCTGTTGGCACAATCTGTTAATCCTTGATTCTCGACCAACCAATCCATCCCTAGGTTGATATCCAGAGTTTGAGATTCTAGCACTAGAAGGTTTGCTAGGAATTCGGAATTTTCCAAAGCAATCTCTACTCTAGGACTTATTGAGGTAGCATATAGGGGTCCTCCGGGTGAACTAAGTACCACGGGTTTCTTTAACTTATAGGTCGACAACTTAAGCCTTTCAACAAACTGTCTTGAAACAAAAGAGTGCGAAGCCACATAATCAAACAAAACTTGTGTGGGGACTGAATTAACAGAGAACGTACTCATTAGCACTCCTGTGGCATCTTGTGCCTCCTCGGCGGTGACATGATTCACATGACTGCGACTTGGTGTCGGGGTAGACCTTGAAGCTTGTGAAGTCTGATGACTCTTGCTTTGATTAGATGCTGGGCCTTGAGTTGGAGCGGTTCCTGAGTTGAACTTTGCGGCAGCGTTCTAACGTTGAGGGCACCTGTTGGCGAAGTGTCCTTTTTCTCCACAGTTGAAGCAGTGGAGTTTGGTTGCTAGGTTGACTGTTGTAGGTTGTCCGGCGGGGCGGAGAGTGCGGAAACCACTCCCTTGGGGATGTGGGGCTGGAGCTGAACTTCTCTGCGGCAAGGCTGCAGATGATCTGAATGAGGAACTGCCGTGGAATGCTGACTTCTGCGGAAAGTTGCCTTGTGGCCTTTTAAGTGCCGTCTTCCTTTTGCAACTGACTTTTGCAGTCTTTTTCTCATTTTCTAGCACAAGGGCTTTGTTGACTAGGTGGTGGAAGCTGGAAAAATCATGGAGGATAACCTGGACTCTCATGTCTTCACACATCCCTTCCACAAAGCGATCGATCTTTTCTTCTTCATCAGCTACGTCATTGGGAGCGTAGCGGGCGAGCTGGTTAAACTTTGTCAAGTATTCATTGACTGACATATGACCCTGCCTTAGAGCTCTGAATTTGTTCTTCTTCATTCTCATGGTACCGGCTGGTACGAAGTTGGTTCTGAAAGCGGCTTTGAATTCAGCCTAGGGAATTGATTGCCATACGGGTTCAGTTTCATCTAGCTGTACTTTAGCAATCTCTTCTGCGGCGACTAGGTCTTGTTGATCTCCAGTCGCAGATGCTGCTGCTTCTGCTCTTCTTCTTCTTCTTCTTCTTCTTCTTCTTCGGACACTGGATTGTCACCACGTCGGGCAACCAGATAGTTCTCTCACCAAGCAGTGGCGGCTCCTTTCAGTTGATGGGTGGCAAAGTCCACCTTGTCTTCATCTGAGTAGCGGGTGAGTCGAAGTTTCTTCTCAGTATCTATGAACCAGCCTTTAGCTTCCAGCGGTTCATTGGCTGCAACAAAGGTGAAAGGTCTTGTCCCGAGGAAGTCTGCAAGCTTGGAGTTGCGGCCGGCTGCTCTAGTCTGCTGATTGTTTATCAAAGCCTGAAGAACCCGAGTATGTTGGAACATGACTTGTGCCATTTTTGGGTTTGCTGGTGGCGGGGGAGGTAGATCTTGTCCTTGGCCACGACCACAGCCATTGCCACGGCCTCTTCCTCGGCCTACTACAAAAGCACCTCGTCTTGGGGCGGTGGCTGTCCTAGGTGATATCTGAAGAAGAGCTGAGGCTTAGAACTAGAGGGAGTATATTAGGGTTTACTAGCCCTCTAAGGCACACATAGAAGAACTTTAAACCAACAAGAAAATCAAATAAGTACAATACAAAGTCTAGAATGACTGCATTATATTAAGGGGATTATGTGTTACATGACTTCTGAAACATAGCATATAGGCTAAGCTAAGTCACGACATAGGATACAAACACAACGCCTACAACAGAAGGAAACATAAAGTGCTTGCAACCCAAAAGATTGCCTATCAAGCACTGCTAGCTAATCTAGACTAGCCTAACTACTCCATCGAGAGCGGAGGCGAAGCGACTCTGATTGAGCTCGGTGGCGGAGGCGAGGCGAGAGCAGTTGAGACTCGTCCTGTTGGACTCTCCAAGGTCGATGAAGGGCTGCAGACTAGGGCGTCGCACGCTCTTGCGCGCAGTCATCCTGGTGCGGGCTCCTCTAGGTCAGAGTGGTCAATCAAGCATCATGTCGCTGGAGGCGATGGCTGGTGGAGGAGGAACTGGAGCTGGAGCGGTGATCGCAGTGGTGGCTGTGAGGCGTGCCAACTCTGCAATGGCGGTATCTCTCTCCTGTACTGTAGCAAAGTGGGCCTCATCACTCCTGACCATGTTGTTGCGGGGGTTGTCGGAGTGGGCGTAGCTGCCAGTGAGAAGCATCCGAAGCTGCCTAATCTCGTCCATGGCAGTGTTGATGTTAGCTGTCATCGCCTGCGTGAGCTGCACCTGGTGGGTCAGGCGGGGATCGTCGTCTCTGACATCGAAGACCTCCGGAACACGCTCTCCATCGGGGAGATACGGGTAGAAATAGAAGGGTGATCTTAGCAGGAGATCCTCGTGCATCTAGCACAAGCGGGTGGAGGTGAAGCGGGCTGCATCCCGAATTGCATCAAGACAGTTGTGATGGGGTGCCTCGGCCTTGAAGGTGTGGGCAACAAACTCGCCAACCCTGGCATAGAGGTAAACCTCCATGGTCCAAGACTCGCGGGTCATGATCTTCGTCATCTAGCCCCTGAAGATAGGAGGGCGGGTGTAACCAAGGTACTGCATCAGCTGGCGAAGGATGTCCGCGAACCCTCCTTCATTCTCTCCATGAGAGCAATGGTCCCATGGGCTATCGGACGACGGGATAGCCATCTACAAATTTTGAAACAAGAGGAAGAACAGTTAAAACTTAATGAAAGTAGAGATAAGTACAGAACTAAGAGCGATGAGCAAAAGCAATAAGTACTCTATATTTTTGTTAAAGTTTTTCTTAACTTTCAAAAATAAGATCCAAGTCCTAAGGCAACGACCAATCTAACTAAGGAATCTACAGTCATATGCTCTGATACCAGCTCTGTCAGACTCGGATTTCGAAAATCCAAATCCTCTGTGAAAATACTGCGCTATTCCCTGGATCAGTAGATAGCACTCACAGGCACATTGCTGAATCATTTCATACATAGCGTGAACTAAACCATTCAAATATATTACAAACATCAGGGTGACATAGACCCTGTCGAGTCGAGTTTTACAAAGGGGCTGAACAGGCCAAATTGATTACATTATATGAAAGCAACATAAACTATAGTGGAAGCAAAAGGGTAGAGCTCATCTCCCCACAGGAAAGCGATTGGGGTCACCTATGTCCGATTGATATTAACCCAGGGTTTAGATAATATCGGTTGTACGTAAGTACCGAACGAGTCCACTAGACTGAGGCGAGACCTAGACTAGTCTTTATCGTTTCCTTGTCCATCAGATTTGGGATCCTCGTAGTATGCATAATCTCCTTGATCCACATTATTTGAAGGGTTTAGGGGAGAGCGAGAATGAGCACAACTTCCGTGCTCGCGAGCCAACACACAAGATGTAATAATATACATGCAAGACTTAACAAGGATGGCTCGATTTCTTTTATTTGCTAAAGCAATGTTTTTAATTATTATAATTACAAATTCCTATCACTTAGCATTTTAACTAAATTACATTATATTAAAGAGAGTAATTGTGTAATATTTGTAACAACAGAGGTCCCCTCCGTCAGAACCTCTACCTTATGCATCTTTTTATTGGAGCTACCTCCATTTATTAACACCACTGAGCTTGATGGCTCAGGAAAAATCTAATCTCAGGGCTAGGTGAGCCCGACCTGATTTTCATACCACCCACAAAGGTTTTTGAAATAGAACTAACTCTAGCAAGTTCCCATGTCCGCCTTTGACCGTAGGCACGCCTGTTTAAACAGTTTATACTCTGCAGAGGTTGTACACTGTACCCACAAGAGACAATCTGTGGATATCATGGGGATATACACATGATCTTAGGATGATAAGACAATTGGCAGTAGCTTTGAAGTTTTGTCAATATTGTTGTTTCTGACAAAGTGTCGGGATAATCGGTCGTCTTAGGCATTGAAGGTCTTGGTAATATTGCTGATCTTGATAATACCATAAGTTGTGTGGCGGTAGTACCGCAGGGTGGTAATACCATTTGATACATGGCGGTTTATATTTTCCAGAAAAGATGTTTTGTGGAGTTCTGGTCTTCATTGGAAAGCGGTATGACCGCAGTTATTGGAGCGGTACGACCGCAATGCGGTAGTACCGCTGGTAACATGGCGGTAATACCGTTTGTGTTGTGATTGTCGACCTATTTGGAGAATTGGCTTTGGGTTAGGTCAAGTTCATGGGTTTCAGTGCATATGTGTTGCATGATGCATGTTTTGACTAACGTGGGTTAAGTTGTGAAGAACTTGTTCCCAGAAATAATTTCTTGGTCTATTGTTGTGCAGGTTGCTTGGAGGTCAACGACAGTCAACGGCGAGGATGATCGGGACTAGGCTTGGAGAGCTGAGGTCCAGAACGATCGGGGATGCTGGGTGAAGTCAATGGATTCAAACATGGCGCAAAATGGATAAGGATGACCGAACGGGCAGTTCGGTGCGACGGGCTGGATCAAGCGGCGCGGGGGTCGGTGCAAGTGCCATGGTGGTTTCCGCGGGAGCTGGATGGGAGAGACTTGCTGACATGATGAGAGCCGTTGATCAACCTACACGTGGCGAAGCATGGAGGTGCTTCATGAAGATTGGACTCGGTCTTTGGAAAAAGATCGAGAAGGGGTATTTTGGTAATTTTACCTAAATACCACCTTGGTGACCTTTTGCCAACCCGTGACGCAAGACGGCGCAAGGTAAAGCGGATTAGGTCAAGAGGAGATGAAGACAGGGCTTTAAAATGTGTGCGTAAGTGAACCCGTTTGTGTGTGGGCTTAACGGGTGCCCATTAGGGTTTACTCTTCTAGAAGGTTTAGCCTCCACTATAAATAGGAGAGGGTGCTGGCTAGCACCTCTCAACCCTTCATTTGAAAACCCTAGCATTTATTGTTAGGGCTTGGAGAGATTAGTGGGAAGTTAGGGTTCTAGAGAGATGGATTGATTTGAGTGCTCAAGTGTTGAGCTTTGTCCTCCATGGTGGAGTGGCTGTAAACCAACATCAATCACAAATCAATCTATGCAAGATTTCTCAAAGATGTGTCTCTTTGTGTTCTTTCTCTTTATTTCGTGATTTTGAGTCTTTCTTTGATCCGTGAGTTTTTCTTTGGTTTCTTGCCGTGATCTAACTTGCTGTGACATGTGGGAATACATCTAGGATCATCTTGATCATCAATCACCCACGAGCAAGTGTTTGGATCATATTTTGGTTTTGACTCGGTTTTTGGAGCAACCTTCGTTCGAACGAAAAAAGGTCAGAACTTTGGCAAGGATCTTTACGATCGTTGTATGGAATAGGTTCCTGACATCTTTAGGAAGGTGTGTTTCAAGTTTCGTGAAGTTTGGAGTTGCGGATCAAAAGTTACATCAATTGTTTATTTCATTTTCAGGCTGTTTACTATTCATTCACCTGTTTTTACTGTTCACTACGGTACAACCGGGACTATTCATCCGATGTTCTGATTTCCGGCACGGCTGGCACTGTTCATCCGGTACAACCGGTATTGTTCATCATCACGTTTTTTTTTGTGTTTTTGGTCGTTTCTTTTGGGGGTTTGAAGGGGATTCAGTACAAGTCTTCCGCTATGCTTATATATATATTGATCTTCGTATTTCTCATAGCTATTGGAGTCAATGTCATGTTTGAATCCGATCAAAGCGAAAAATAGATAGTGCTCCTATTCACCCCTCCTCTAGTCGCCGTTTCGGTCGAACACAATCATACTCATTGCCCCCACATGATTCCTTAGTCATGTAGTTGAGCGACCATTACATTAACTTTTCAAATCACCTCGCCCCTTCTGTCATTTCACCCATATGGGGTTACACCCATACGTTGTGCGGGATGTTCACCTCAGCGTCTAGCGTAGTTGGACTACAACATGGCAACTGACAACTTCACCTTGTAATGGTGTCCCTTTCAAGCCAGACGTACCCCGCGCTTACACTTTCCCGTTATCCATCTAGCGAGATAACATTCAGGGTTTAATAATTTTACTAAGTCAAGTTGCACTTTTCAGACTTGTGGTTGCACATGTTTTACAAGGGATTTCATGACAAGATTAAGTCCTTAATCCATCCAGATGGTTCATACCAGATACCAACCACTCTCGTGCCCGACGGCACCCATCACCATTCCATCCGCCCAGATGTGGTAATAGCAAGTTATTAGGGTTTTGAGGAGTAAAACCAAATAATCTCATTTACTTCAGTCATGGACCTCCAATGATTGCCCAAAACCACTTCATGTTTGAAGAGATGATGATTAGGGTATTTTAATATGATTAGGGCATTTTAATACCCTCGTACTTAAGCAAGATTAGCATGTCGCTTAAGTACAACCTATACTAGTATTTACCACATAGTTACTAGGGTGACATGGAATAATGGATTCAATTATCAATGGATGGCATAATAATTAATTAATCATCAAATGGGTGTTTAACTACCTTAAGGTTTAATATACATTTGATTAAAGAAAACATGCAATTTTGGTAATTTAAACGAATATAATTTACATGAAATGTAGGCTCAAAATGATCAAAGTATCAACTCACCTTAGTTAAAGGTAAGAGAATCTTGATAGTCTTGTGCTTGATCAAGTTGGAGATCTCTCGCTTCTTCGAATCCTATTCGGACGAACGTACCGGAAAAAAGAATAACAAACAAAGAGAGCAAATAAATACTAAAGAAGTAACAAATGAACTCCAAATTAAACAAGACCAGTGCCATTAGCAAGATCTTGAATTTACAAAATTTTAGAAACAAATTTCATAATTTTTGGAGTTATAACGGAGAATAACAGAGCTTCCGAAGTTTGAAATTGAATTAAATCAAAAGAATTAAAAGAGGAGAGAGAAATTGGCCCACTGACATGTGGGACCCATTGAATCCATGTGCACAGTGCATGGGCCGGTAGGTCAACATGCACTGTGCGTGTGGTCCAGTGCACCGGGCGTATACTGTGTATGGGGCCTACTCGTCAGTCAAAGGAGGGGAGGAATCCGGTTAATTGGGTACCATTACTATTACGCCGGCCCACGTGGTAGTGAGACAAGCTTGACTAAACCGGACCTTCAATTAATACAAATGATTGGTTAACTCTTTAAGACAAAGATTAGGGGAGTTAATGATGTCACTATGTTGGTCGGCCGTTGCGACCAACAGAGGAGGAGGGAGCACCGCTCATCGCCGGTGGCATCCAAGCACACAAATGGGATCCTCTCAATGGGGCGAAGCTAGTGGGCGGTGTGGCACGACGGCGGCTCACCGGGAGCGGCCGGCATCGAGGTGAGCGGCAGAGAACACTGACCAAGGCAAGCAGCGCGGCAGGTGGAATTTTGAGCTGGGAAAGAGGAGCACGAGGTGGCGCACAGTGAGGCGAATCTACCAGGTCAAGAAGGGGGCCAGAGAGGGTCGGTGGCCGTAGAAGGGTGGTGGAGAAGGAGGCGGCCGGAGGCGATGAAGAAGGCCGAATCCGACGGTGATAGTGGACCAAAACCAAATTGGTTTGGGGTGTTGGCTTCCTGAGCTTCAGGGGCGCTCTGTGACGGTGGCGGCGCCGGAGCGGTGATTCGCCGGCGGGGGTGGCTTGGCCGAAAAAGGGGAGCGGCGGTTCTTTGGGGTGGCACTTAGCAGAGTGAAGGGGGTAGGGAGGGGGAGCAAAGGGAGGTGTCGGGGGGGGGGGTTATAGCTGGGAGGAGGGTAGAGAGCCGTTGGGGGGAGCTTGGTCCCGAGGCAGTCACGGCGTGGGCGCGCTCTGCGTAAGGAAGCGACAGGGCGGGAGTTGGGCACCAGGGTCAAGAAGCAGGTGGCGCAAGCGGGGAGATGACGAGGGGGACGTCGACTTGGAGGGCCTGTTGACACGGTGACGATGCTGGTGACGCGGGCGCGTGCACAAGTGTAGCGCAGACCAGGCGGCTCCGGGCGCAGCGAGGACGGCATGGCGTCACAACGTGGCGCGGTTGAGGGGACTAGGTGAGGAGAGGACGCTGGGGTCTTGGGCAGCACGGGGAGCAGGTGCGGAGCGTGGGGTGGTAGGGAGCCAAGAGGTGGCGTGGGCGCTGCAGAGGGAGCAGGTGCGGAGCGTGGGGTGGCAGCGAGCCAGGAGGTAGCGTGGGCACGATAGAGGGTGCAGTTGCGGAGCGTGGGGGTGGTTGGGAGCCAGGAGGTGGTGTGGGCGCGGCAGAGGGAGCACGGGAGTGGCGCAGAGGGCACATGCGCTCGCCTGTGGGAGAAGAAGGGGTAGGGAGGGGGCTTGGGCTAAGTAGGCCGGGAGGGTGGAGGTGGGTCAGAGAAAAGGCCAATTGGGCTAGCCCAAAAGAATGGGCCGAGGCCCAAAGGAGAATAGGGGCAAGGCCCAAAGAAGAGGAGGAAAAATTTGAGAAGGGACCCAAATTTGAAAAGGTAAATTCAAATTTCAATTTTGAATTCGGGAGTTACAACGAGGTTCGAAACACAATTTCGAAGTTAGCTAGAAGCTAGAGGAATTTGAGAATAAACGATAATTTGAAATAAAGTTTGAAAACCAAGAACCAAATTGTAGTTACTATCCACGTCCGAAAACGAGAATGTTACACCAGCAATTCCAGCTGGATCTGCTTCTACTACCTTCGTTTGGGTCATCTACGTGGCTCGCGTCTATCTACTTTAGTAGGTTAGGGTATCCTCGGTAGAGTCTTTGTAGACATTACTATGCAATGTACGATTTGTAATCCTAGCAAGCAGTTACAACTCACATACGCTTCTAGTACATCTCGGTCGATTCATCCTTTTGATCTTCTTCATTATGATGTTTGGGGACCATCCCATTTTGCTTCTAAGGGTGCTCATCATTACTATGTATTTTCATTGACGATCACTCTCGTTATACATGGATCTATTTCATGAGGCATCACTCTTAGTTATTGTCTATTTATGAGTCTTTTGTTCGCATGGTTCATACTCATTTTTCCATCGCTATTCGTGTTTTTCGTTTTGACTCAAGGGGGAGTACATCACATCTTTTCGTCAGTTTATTTATTCTGAGTGTACTCTTCCCCAGCTCTCTTGTCCTGGTGCTCATGCTCAAAATAGTGTAGCTGAGCGCAAGCACCGTCACATCATTGAGACTGCTCGTACCCTCTCCATTGCTTCCTTTGTTCCTTCACATTTCTGGGCTGAGGTCGTGTCCATGTCTGTCTATCTCATCAACCTCCAGCCTTCCTCTCGTCTTGAGGGGAAGTGCCCTAGAGAGGTCTTGTTTGGTTTCCCTCTTGGTTATGGCTATCTTCGTGTGTTTGGTTGCAACTGCTATGTTCTTCTTCTACCACTTAAGCGCAGTAAGCTGACCCCTCAGTCAGTTGAGCGTGTCTTCCTTGGATATAGTCTTGAGCATAAGGGATATCGGTGCTATGATCCCTTTGCTCATCATGTTCGCATCTCTCGTGATGTCACCTTTGTTGAGGATCGACCTTTCTTCCACTCTTCCACCACCTCGTCCTCCTCTCTCACATAGTCTCTCTCTTTTTTTTTCTATCTTCCTCATGTTCCTTCACTAGCTACAGAGTCACTTCTCCACCTTCTGCATCTTTCACCTTGCCACCGGTTTTCACTGTTCCTCCTTATCCTCTCCACTATAGTTGTCTCTCCCAGCCTCTGACTGTCACTCCTGTTCCTGCTCCTTCTGACACTCCAGCCAGTGCCATTGAGGTTTATGCTGATGATTGATAGCCGGTAGCACATAGGTATGCTTTACGTGATCGTACTATTTTTGCTCCTAACCGATATGGTTTTGCTATTGTTGGAGCTGTCCAGGAACCTTGTACTTATCAGGAGGCAACAGTTGTTCCTGAATGGCAATCAGCTATGTCTGAAGAGATTGTAGCCTTAGAGCGCACTGGGACCTAGGAGGTTGTTCCCCTACCTTCCCAGGCTGTACCTATCACTTGCAAGTGGGTTTGTAAGGTAAAGACCAAGTCCGATGGTTTAGTAGAACGCTATAAGGCACGTCTGGTTGCTCGTGGTATTTAGTAGATTCAGGGTCGTGATTATGATGTGACATTTGCTCTTGTGGCTCATATGACTACTATTCGGACATTGATTGCAGTCGTTGCGACTCGTTCCTGGACTATCTCACAAATGGATGTTAAGAATGATTTCCTTCATGGTGATCTTCATGAGGTATACATGCAGCCACCTCCTGGTGTGGAGGCTCCACCAGGGTATGTCTATCGACTTCATCGTGCACTTTATGGTCTCAAGTAGACCCCTCGTGCTTGGTTTGAGCGATTCAGTTCAGTGATTTGTGTTGCTGGTTTCAGTCCTAGTGACCATGATGCTGCTTTGTTCATTTCACACATTTGAGCGTGGACACACACTTCTCTTGCTATATATGGATGACATGATGATTGCAGGGGATGATATGGAGTATATTTGCCTTTGTGAAAAATAAACTCATTGAGCAGTTTATGATGTTTGATTTGGGGCAACTCAGCTACTTCCTAGGGATTGAGGTCACATCCACAACTGATGGTTATTATCTTTCTCAACATCGTTATATTGAGTATCTCATTGCTCGGTTAGGTCTCACTGATACTCCTCTTGATGATCCATCCAGGTATCGTCAGATTGTTGGCAGTCTCGTCTATCTCACTATCACCAGACCAGATATTGCTCATGTTGTTCACAGTCTTAGCCAGTTTGTCATTACTCCTACCTCAGTTCATTATGGCTACCTGCTTCGTGTGTTGCGCTACTTGAGGGGCACTATAACTCGCTGCCTGTTCTATTCATCTTCGAGTTAGCTTCAGCTCCACGCTTACGCTGACTCCAATTGGCGAGTGATCCTATTGATCGACAGTCTATCACTGGCTATTGCATCTTTCTTGGGTCCTCTTTTGTTGCATGGAAGTCCAAGAAACAGACTGCAGTCTCATATTCTGGTGCTGAGCTGAGCTTCATGCTCTTGCCACTAATACTGTAGAGATTATCTGGTTGCGTTGGTTGTTGGTTGATCTTGGTGTTCCTTGTGATGCTCCTACATCTCTTCTGTGTGACAACACTGGAGCCATTCAAATAGCCAATGATCCTGTGAAGCATGAGCTGACCAAGTATATTGGTGTTGATACCTCATTCACATGCTCACATTGTCAGAGCAACACCATTATCCTTTAGTATGTGCCTTCAGAGCTTTCGGTGACAGATTTTTTTCCACCAAAACATAGACTCGTGAGCATCATCGTCTTCATCTACTCAAGCTCAATGTTTCTGATCCACCTTGAGTTTGATGGGGATGTTAATATATATATCCTTGTAATACAGAGTAGCTAGTCTATTGGATATGGCTAGCCCATGTAGCCTATGTGTGGGTGTGTAAATAACCTAACACAAGTAATACAAAATTCATCCATTGTGCTACTCTGCAATACTTATCATCTTGCACCTAGTGTAAGCAGTTGACATTTGAATTAGTAATGTTCTTTCTTCTGCATTTATATACAACAAGTTGTTAAGTAGTCGGTGAAGATGATTGGCATGACAAAGTCTTGGGTTTACTTTGTATCATAGTTGCTTAAGCAGTACCATCTTAGATGCCGACAAGCTGTCATTTTCCCATGCTTTCCAAGTAGACTTGAGAATAAACCATCTCATGAGTGGGTTATTGATCTGTATTTTGGGGGGTTTGCATATTACTTTTGAGGGGCAAAGTTCTGTTCTTCTTCTTTTTGCGAGGAAATATCCCAGCTCTCAAATTACTTTTCATGGGCAGAGTGTAGTTCCTATTTCCTTTGAAATATTCGACATCTTCTTCCTAACATAAGAATAATTTGAGAGCACTATCATTTCCTATTTCATCAGAGAATGGAAGTGCTTTAGTATCTGCACTGTGCTTTATGCTGAAAGAATATAAAGGTAGTATCTCGAATTTTGGGAGAGAGTATACTCTTTTTTTAAAATGGCAAGCAAAGCTCAATCTGATTCTCCAAGAAGAAAAAAAAGAAAGTCAGTACTTCTAAATTTTTATGGAGCGCTGCCAAATATGCCTTTATCACAGCCCCCTGGAAACTGACTAATGCAACCTTATCTCTTAGCTCCTTCCCGCTGTTATCGCTAAATGATGATTACAAGGGTAATATATTAGCCCTAGTGAATTAACAACTGATGGATCATGGCACTAAGAGAAAAATAATGGAGTGAGGTCAATGCTGCAAGAGAATAGTATATGCTATCTTAGAGAATTGGCACGCAGCGATGAATCTGCAACTTGTATAAAATTTATTTCACTGAAACTCAGATCGGTAATTCAGAAGTAAAAATTCTGAGCTTACCTACTTTTACATGTGTCTGCTGTCCTGTCATTGCTTTTACCTAACATGTTATATTAACATACACTAGTTGTTATTTTCATCAAATTCAGGCACTGATCCAGAAAAAGTCAATAGAAGTTTACATTTTTATTAGAATTCAATAGAAGTTAACATTTAATGTGTATCTTGAGCTATTAACAATTCACAATTGCTGCTTTATTTGTCTGAATCTTTTCAAGGAAGAATAGTGAGTCACCTAGTCCTTTGTTTAGGTTTACTTCATATTGATAGATCAACAACTAGGTCAAACAATTGTCTGCATTCATGTACAGTAGTTGTTGTGTAATGAATAGCAAGTAAGCTACTATCAGCATCATCTCCTAACTAATTTGCTAACAACTCAGTTAATTACAGCCAGCCGACTGTATGATATAAGCCACAACGCACCATCGGCATCCTATTTAACTAGCATTAGCAGGTAATCTAGCTTGATTGTGTGGTGCATCCACAGGTTTGTCCTTTCCATGTAAGCCATTTAGTCTAGAAATGAATTGCCAAGTTTGGTGTCGTTACTCGTTAGGTTAACTAAACAAAGTGATCCAAACTTGACTATGCTGGTCCTTCTTGTTTCCCGAATTGAGGTCATAATGTGTTGTCATTACACTCCAGAAATATTTCTGATAAAATCTTGTGTGTCAACGAAGGTTCATTTTGTGCCATGAGGGCCTGCTCAACAGCTTGAAGCACATGTGTGTTCAGATTTTGATTTTGACATTTGCATTTAGATATGTGGAGTATTGTGTTAGAATAGGACTTTTTTGTATTTCTTTATCTGTATATGAAAACCTTCTTGTACATCCCTATATATATTGCCCATTAGGCTCTCTTGAATATACACATAATATTCATAACATGGTATCAGAGTTAGGGTACTAACTTAGCTCTCTTCGCTGCCAAATCTATTGCTCGGGTCACTGCCGCCGCCGCTTCTCGGGCCACTGCCGCGGCCACACCTCGGGCCGCCACCACCGCACCTCAGGCCGCCGCCGCCGCATGAAGTCACCCAAAGCCGGCTGCCGCCGAGCTCCGTCGATCGTCGCCTCTTCTTGCGCCAGCTGACCTGACGAGACCTCCACCGCCGTCGATGGGGCCGCCGCCTTATTGCCGGAGCCACCGCCGCTAGGGGAACTCTAACCCGTCGTGGCTGCGTGATCAAGGCTTCGCTGCGTCGAAGGCCCATTTTTTTTATATTTAGTGTGTGTTGGCTGCCAGTTGGCCCACACACAGAAAAAAGAACAGAAACAGTACGTCGATCTAACCGCCGCACCGTCCAGCGCCGCCTGTTAGACTTCGTTGCCTTGGTCGCCGAGCCGTCCAGCGCCGCCTACCGATGGCTTCTGTTCCATCCACTGCGATCCCATTCTCGGGAACAAAGCTTAATGGGACGAACTATAAGTTGTGGTCTTCACTCATGGAGATCACGCTAGATGGTCTCCGTCTCTGGGGATATGTTACTGGTGCCCGACCTTGTCCGCCGCCGTCGGTTCAGCCTCCTCCCAGACAGCCTACTTCTGCATCTCCTACAGAAGATGAGGCCGCCAAGAAGGAGGCAAAGGTGGCTGCTGATGCTGCTGCTGATGAGGCCTTTCAGTATGCCATAGATGCTTTTGAGCGCTGGAGTGCTGATGAGGCCCATATTCGAGCCATCCTGGTGGTCAGCGTCGATGACTCCATCCAGCCAGACATTGTTGGTCTGCGTGCCACTCGTTAGATCTGGGAATACTTGCACGAGTGATACCAGCAGAACAGCGATGCTCAGTTCTTTTTTGCTTCAGCGTGAGTTGGAGATGCTTCGCTAGGAGGACTCCTCCATTGACGACTTCTTCCGAGCCCTGGCCAGTCTCTGGCGCCAGCTGGACGAGCTGGCTTCGCCGCTCTGCCAGGAGTGTCATCAAGTGTAGAAAGTGGATCGTGATCGCCTTCGCCTTTATGATTTCGTCTGCCGTCTTTGCCCAGAGTTTGAGCCTGTCAGGGCTCAACTGCTGAGCCGCTTACCACGACCGACAGTCACTGAGGATCTTTCGATGCTTCATGCTGAGGAGCTTCGCCGCGAGTTAGCAGCACAGTTTGTTCCGGCTGTGCTTACTACCCCTTCTTCTTTGACTACACCGACGGTTTCTGCTTCGACTACAGTCCCTCCTCAGGTGTCTGTTTCTACTTTTGTTTTTGCACCAACTGGGGTTCAGTGCAATTATTGCAAGAACTTCAGGCACGACTACCAGCGTTGTGCGTTGCGAAAAAAGCAGAACAAGGCGCGTGGGGCTAGACGATCCAGGGGGCAGGGAGGCCCTTCCTCGATGGGAGGATAGACCAGCACATCAGGACCTTCTCAACGAGGTGACTCTGTTCAGTAGTTCTGCTAGGCTCTACTTTAGCAGCTCTCTCATAGCTCAGCAGGTTCTGCTAGTCTAGCTCAGACGTCTCCTCCAGGTACTTCTTGGATTCTAGATTCTAGTGCCTCTTTCCACATGACACCAGACTCCACATCTCTCATTTCAGTAGGACCTCCTATTTTCCCTATCTCTGTTCAAACAGCTGACGGTACTCCTCTGTCTGTCAGCTGCCAGGGCACTCTTTTGTCTACTGATTTTTCTGTTCCAGCTGTTTTCCATGTTCCCCAGCTGACCATGCAGCTTCTCTCGGTGGGTCAGCTCACTGATCTCGGCTGTAGGGTTGGTTTTGATTCTCACACTTGTTTCATCTAAGATCGACAAACAGGGATGATACTTGGGACTGGCTGGCGCCGTAGGGATCGTTAGGGTCTCTACATCCTTGATCGCCTCCGACTTGCTCACTTCGATTGCTCCTATCGGCTCTCTACTCCTTCCACCGCCATCGCCACCACCTCCGTGTTTTTTCTTGATGGCATCACCGTTAGATCACTTGTGTGGGTCCCGTCTTTCTTCATTAGTTCGTCAGGGTGTTCTTGGACGTGTTACTGTTGACACGGCCATGTTTTGTCAGGGTTGTAAGCTGTGCAAGCAGTTACAGCTTCCTTATCATTCTAGTGAGTCATTGTCTTCTGGTCCTTTTGACTTAGTTCATTCAGATGTATAGGGACTTGAGCCTATTATATCTAAAGGCGGGCATAAACTTTATGTGATCTTCATTGATGATTATTCCCGTTTTACATGGATTTTCCCTATGTCTAATCGTGGTTAGTTTTTTGTGATCTATCGTAGCTTTGCAACGATGGTTCGTACTCAGTTTGATTCTCCCATCCGTACTTTTCACTGTGATTACATTGGCGAAAGTCTTGCTACGGCGCTTTTAGACAGTTTCTTTCTGAGCAGGACACTCTTTACCAGTCTTCTTGTCCTGGTGCCCATGCTCAGAATAGGGTTGCTGAGCGCAAACATCGTCATCTGATTAAGACTGCTCGCACTCTTCTCCTTGCCTCTCACGTTCCACCACGTACTGGCCGAGGTCGTTTTTTCTCTGTTGCATATCTCATCAATATGCAGCCTTCCACTGCTCTTAAGGGTGTTAGTCTTATAGAGCGTCTCTACTCTCGAGCCCCCCAGTACACTCACCTTCGTGTTTTTGGCTGTACTTGTTTTGTTCTGCAATAGCCTCGTGAACGCACTAAACTATCGGTCCAGTCCGTTGAGTACATGTTTCTTGGTTATAGTTCTGAGCATAAGGGTTATCGTTGCTGGGATCCTTCTGCTCGACCGATCAGGATTTCATGAGACATTGTCTTTGACGAATCTCGACCTTTCTTCTATCGAGATTTGGCTCCTCCGGTTTCCACCATTGAGTTGATTTCATGGTTGTCTCTTTTTGATTCTTCACCCATTTCTCCACTATCATAGTCTTCCCCTGGTCTGTCTCCGGTGGTTCCTTCTGTACCTCTGCCTCCGGTGCTGCCTCCTGCAGCATCGCCTCCTGTTCCTGCAGCACCACCATCTCATTTCTCTGGTATTCACTACTCCAGGCGTCCTCATCCTTCACCAGCCTCCTCTCTTGGTATCTTGTCGACACCCACATCTGATCCTCCTGATGATGTTCCTCGTTTCCTTCGTGAATGGACATCCCTTCGACCTCCTGATCGTCTTGGATTTGCTCCGATAGCTCATTCTCTCTTTGTCACTGAGCCTAGTTCTTATCGTGAGGCTGCTCCTCATTCTAAGTGGCAGCTCGCTATGGCAGAGGAGCTTGATGCTCTTCGACGTACGGAGACTTGGGATATTGTATCGACACGTGTGCATGCTCGTCCAATCACGTGCAAGTGGGTGTACAAGATTAAGACCTGGTCTGATGGTACTATCGAGCGCTACAAGGCTCATCTTGTGGCTCGTGGCTTTCAGCAGGAGTACGGTCGTGACTACGATGAGACTTTTGCCCCTGTTGCCCATATGACCACTGTTCGCACTCTTATCGCGGTTGCTTCTGTTCGCCATGGTCTATCTCTCAGCTGGAAGTTAAGAATGCTTTTCTTAATGGTGTTTTGCATGAGGAGTTCTACATGCAGCCACCACCTGGGTATTCTGTTCCCAATGGGCACGTCTATCGTCTTTGTCGTGCTCTTTATGGCCTCAAATAGGCTCCTCGTGTCTAGTTTGCTCGTTTTACCTCAGTGATTACTGCTATCGGTTTCACTGTTAGTTCTTATGATCCTGCTATTTTTGTTCATGTCTCATCTCGGGGTAGGACACTGCTTCTTCTGTATGTTGATGATATGCTCATCACTGGTGATGATTCCTCATTCATCACGTATGTGAAGAAGCATCTCAGTGACCAATTTTTGATGACCGATCTTGGTTCTCTTACGTACTTCCTTGGGATTGAGGTCTCTTCCACGCCTGAGGGCTACTGCCTCTCCCAGCAGAAGTATGTCTAGGATCTTCTTGATCGGTCTGGTCTGACTGACACTCACACTGCTGAGACTCCCGTGGAGCTATCCCTACAGCTTTGTGCCACTGATGGTGATCTTCTTGAGGATCCTACTTGATATCGCCATCTTGTTGGGAGATTGGTGTAACATGTGAGCACTCGTCCTGATATTGCTTATGCTGTTCATATCTTGAGTCAGTTCATGGCTCGTCCTACCCATCTTCACTATAGTCACCTTCTTCGTGTTCTTCGCTATTTACGTGGGACTATTTCTCGTCGTTTGTTTTTCCCTAGCTCCACCTCACTACAGCTTCAGGCGTACTCCGATGCGACCTAGGCTAGTGATCCTTCTGATCGTCGTTCTCTTTCTGCTTACTGTGTTTTTCTTGGCTCCTCCCTGATTGCCTGGAAGACTAAGAAGTGGACTGCAGTTTTCCATTTGAGTGTAGAAGCTGAGTTGGGAGCTATGGCAGTAGTGGCAGCAGAGGTTACTTGGTTGAGGTGATTACTTGCAGATCTTGGAGTGCCTGTGATGGGACCTACGACTCTTTTGACTGATAGTATATATGCTATCAGTATTGCCCGGGACTCAGTGAAGAATGAGCTCACTAAGCACATTGGTGTAGATACTTCATACACTCGCTCAAAGGTGCAGGAGGGAGTACTTGCTTTATAGTTTGTGCCATCTGAGTTACAGGTTGTTGACTTCTTCACGAAGCCACAGACTATGGCACAACATTTGTATTTTCTCTCCAAACTCAGTGTGTGTGATCCACCATGAGTTTGGGGGGGGGGGTTAGAATATGACTCTTTTGTATTTTCTTATCTGTATATGGAAATCCCTTGTACATCCCTATATATATTGCCCATTGGGTCCTCTTGAATATACACACAATATTCATAATATATTGCACTAATGCATCATTTTCAGTTTTTTTACTAGTGAGATGAACCACTAAATCACTGACTGATTTTATAATGACAACAACCAAACACCATATTCAATAGTACTATGACTTAGTTGGGGTATGGTATTCAAAAAACACGTGGCTCTGAAAATTACACATTGACAACATTGGCCGTGTTAAATTATGATACAAATTTACCGGACGCGGCACATGCACCGACTGGCATTAGACGTAACGTCGAGTGGCGCAACCGATTCTGACTCGATTTTTTTCTCCATTAGGGACTCTCATTCCATATATATATATCGTCCGTGATTTTTCCCGCAAATTTTTTCACGTTACACCCGTGTCTCCTGCTCTTTCGATTATCTTCTATTTTACCGCACGTTAGCTAAAGAAGTAGGCCTTTTATCAGGCATAGTTCCTCATTTGATTGATGATGGATTGTCAATTTTGCAATATGCTGATGACACGATCCTCTTTTTGAATAATGATTTGGAACAAGCCAAAAATATGAAGCTTATTCTTTGTGTCTTTGAACATTTATCGGGTTTAAAGATTAATTTTCATAAGAGTGAGATTTTTTGTTTTGGTTCTGCCAAAGCTGTTGAATCTCAGTTTACACATTTATTTGGTTGTGAAGTGGGTACTTTTCCTTTCAGGTACTTAGGCATCCCTATTCACTTTAAAAAGTTAAGGAATAGTGATTGGAAAGGGGTAGAGGATAGAATTGAGAAAAAGCTTAGTAGTTGGAAAGGAAAAAATATGTATGTGGGGGGACGGTTAGTACTTATTAACTCGGTATTAAGCAGTCTGCCAATGTTTATGTTTTCTTTTTTTGAAGTTCCTAGACAAGTTCTCAAACGACTAGATTATTATCGATCTAGAATTTTCTAGCAGAGCGACAATCATAAACGTAAATACAGGCTTGCTAAATGGAGTTTAGTTTGTTCGCCCAAAGAGCATGGAGGTCTAGGCATTCCGAATTTAGACGCAAAAAATAAAAGCTTGCTTAGAAAATGGTTATTTAAATTACTTAATGAAGAAGGTGGTTGGTAGTCGTTGCTAACGAGGAAGTATTTGGGTGACAAGAGTCTTTCGCAGGTGGTTAATAAGCCTGAGACTTCTCATTTTTGGTCAGGTTTTATAAAAATTAAAGATCAATTTCTTCGCCTTGGGTCATTCCAGATTCACAATGGGAGGCAAACTAGGTTTTGGGAAGATATTTGGTTAGGAGATTCTCCGCTAAAAAGCCAATATCCTATTCTTTTTAATGTGGTAAGGAGAAATGAGGATACTGTGGTAAATATTATGAGCTCGACTCCTTTAAATATTTCTTTTCGAAGACCTATTATTGGACCCAAGTTATGTGCTTGGAATGAGTTAATTTTGAGAATTGCTAATTTACAGTTAAATTCTCAAAAGGATAACTTTAGGTGGAATTTAAATAAATCTGGCCTGTTTACGGTCAAGTCTTTCTATGGGGCACTAATTAGCAATTTTCATGTCCCTATTAAAAATTTATTTTGGCTAATTAAAATCCCCTTAAAAGTATAAATTTTCCTTTGGTATCTCAAAAGAGGGGTCATTTTAACTAAAGATAACCTGCTTAAAAGAAATTGGAGGGGAAACAAACAGTGTTGTTTCTGTATTAAAGAGGAAACAATTCAACATCTTTTTATTGACTGCCCATTTGCGAGTCTGGCATGGTGGGTTGTTCGATGTGCGTTTAATTTATCCCCCCTGTGAGCATAGCAAACATGTTCTGGAGTTGGTTAGCCGGTACTCCAACAAATTTAAAGTCATAACTCCTGGTGGGAGCTAGTGCCTTATGTTGGTCTATTTGGTGTTGTCGGAATGATGTTATTTTTAACAAAAAGAGTATCACTAATCCCTTGCAGGTTATCATCTTGTGTGGATTCTGGCTACGTGCTTGGGCAAATTTACAAACTTTGGCCCAGAAGGAGTATATGGTGGATGGAAGTCTAAGGTTAGAGTTTGTGGCGAAGCAAATTCTCAATTTTCATGGATGACGGCTTAGTCACCGGATTGGCAATGAGCAAGTTTAGTTGTCATTTGTTTAAATTTGGTTGTAAGGCTTCTTGCCGCTTTTTAGCTACTTTGGTTGTTTTGTTACGTTAGTCTTTTTAATAAATGGACTATGTGCATCTTCGATGCAGAGACTGAGAGAGATTTTTTTTCTCATCCATTATCTAAAAAATATAACAGGCCGTCGTAGTCATCTCTTCTAGCAGTCTGCAATAAAAAGCTAAACTCTCAAGTTTCTATGCAGAGAGTGATATATGTACTAAAAATCACATGATAAATGCTCATGTACTTTACTACTTTGGTTCTTTTGAAGATTCCTTTTTCACATGGATTTCAAGAATTGTTGTTCTAGCCTTGATCTTGGTCAGGTAACTGCAGAGTGTTCTGAGAAAAATTACCAATACTGTTTGTAAATCTGACAAGCTAGTCTTATTGGGGTGTATGAGCTGTGACAATTGAGTTCTTTATACTGTACTTGTCCATCATTAGTCCTGTGGTTTAGTCCTGGTGTGACAGATCCATGATCTGTCATTTTCATAGCTTCTGACAAATTGTTGACCTCGAGTATTTTGATGCACAAACTGCAAAAAGTTCAGATGTATACTATTCCCTTTGTGGCTAAATTAGACTAGAATTGTTCCCATAGGCCAAGTTCTTGATCTGGTCCATGTGCAAGACGAGGCGACCTCCCAAAATGATCTTCCTTCCGACTTTGCAGTTTTCATCTCAGGACTCAGTAATCCATTAAAATACTACCAACAGCATTTGACAGCTAGAAAACTCACAAGAATGGTCGATAACGTGAGTTTGAATTATTTCCAACGGCGACGTCACAAAGATAAGAGAGGGGGGGGGGGGGTGATATTGAAATCCACTGAAGAATGATGTAGCAATGCCTTCCAAGCATCAAACACCTAAAGAGAACAAGAGCCAAAAACATTTGTTTTCTCTCAGTTTCCTTGGGCCAAGGAGTATGAGGTATTTCCTTAAGAAAAAAATGTGATGGAAGTCTTAATTGTGATCGAACTTTAGGTCCAAAGTTTTGACCAAATCGTTGAAAAGCTTGTCCTCACATCATCCAACAAGGTCTTCTCATCGACTCATCCCTCTTCTCGATTTTTCTTTTGGTTTCTTAGCTGTATTCATTTGGGAAATGATTAATAAATACTTAGGAATTAGGTAGGAAAGACGCCTCCTTGATGCAGCCGTTGACTAATCATGCAGTTTACTCGGAAGTCCATCACCAAACCGCCATGTGCTTATCGTATTCGGCACCATTTCCTCTACTCCTGTGTTTTTAAACCCAACTTGCGTTCATTGTTAGAAATGGTACAACTCTTGCATGACACACTGATCTACACATGTACCATGGGTGATTCCTCCTCGGACTAAATCTCTGAATATATTTAGTCCCTTAAAGTTACGCAGAAAATGGTTGGACGGTATTAAGACAGGCACACAACTGAAACAGAAGAGATTTTTTCCACTCGTCACCAACCTTCGTCCGTAGATCTTTAACCGGACAATCCAGGGGTGAAAATTAACCGAGCAACACCGGAGGATCGATACGAATCTCGTCGTCCCCACCGTCACCGGGCGTAGCCGTGTAGGAAGCAGGAACTCATGGGAACACGAGCAGGGCCAGTTTCTTGGTTAATCATCGTGCTCAAGACGGACTGCCAACTAATCAAGGGCCAGCCAGTGTGATCAGGTGAGGTCACCCTCTCCATGATGCTGATTAAAAACGGATTAATTGAGGGCGATCAAGCCGATGTGCGCGTACTGCAGTGCAACAGTTTCAACGGGCTTCGCTGGGCCAACCATTCCATTTCACATCTTAATTTGCAAATGCTTTTAATCTTAATCGGAGGCTAGCTTAAGGGCTACTTAAAGCTGATTGGATCGCAGCAGCGAACTGTCACACTCGCCGCACCAGTTGGCGCGCCGGAATCCGGTGATCGGATCGATCGCGTATCCTCTCCTAGCTAGCTATTTAATGCAGACTGACTTAGACTAGCTTGGAATCGATCGCCATCTCACATGCCGTATTTTTATTCCCGGTCTTCCAGCTTCCTCTAATTCCGCACATGAGTGGCATCTTCTTAATGTATTTATTATTTGCTCTTAACTATACAATGTTAATAAAATCTTATGCAGAGAAGAGAAGGGAGGAAAGAGAGCACATGTCGTTTCTTTCTGAAGAGATAATCATGCACACGAAACAAGACATAGTATATTAATCTACTGTAGTTGACATGTAGGTCTGTTTCAAAGGAAAATTATAAAATATAAATGTTGGAGAGTGTGCTAGAGATTATCTATTAGAGATGTTTTCTTTAAAGATGATGTAGCGTATGTTAAAGACAATGTTATCTCTAACTATTGGAGATATTCTAAATGGTACTGTGCATCAACGACTCTACAAAACATAAATTAATGCATGTACATGCAGTACTATGTACTGTATAAACTTAACCCTGTAAGAAATACTACTACTACTGATTAGTACTAGTACAAGTTGTACTCCAGAGAATTAATGGAATAACAGGTGAATGTGGTGAATGAATTGTTCCACACTATCTACTTCTCATGACTGATCGATCGATTTTTTGCTGTTAACTGGTTAAATTATGAACGCAGACGTCAGTACGTAGCAGTGAAACCGATGTGTTTCCGAGTCAGAATGGATCGATAAATATGCTGAACAATTCAGTTGCTTCTACAAATTGGTTACACATGCCGTACAAAAGTCAACAAGACGGACTAAAGAAATATGCTAACGCTTACGCTGCGTACATAGGGGTTGCCAAGAACGCATCCTGTCAGATCTAGAAGTCAGAGCCTTCCCAATCAAGGGCACGTGAAATGCCTGCTGCTCAAGATGCTTGGCTGGATCGGCGGCGTCCCGGTACGGCGATCGGACCATCGGTCACCGGAGTGGACCGATGGATCAGGCGCAGACGCGCGTACACACGGCGGCAGCGACATTATGTACGATACGTTGTGGCGACGACGATGATGCCTCAAACACTGTTCACACATTGCAGTAACAGCGCCCAGCTTAGCTGCTTGCTGACCTCGCTTGCCGCTGCCGCTTAGGGGTGAAAATGGATCGGATAGTTTCCATCTGATTCGACGGAAACAGATTCGTATGATCTCGAATCGTATTTTTTTCGGAAAATTTTAGGATCGGAAACGGATTTGGATTTTTTTTCTTTCCAGAAACGGAAACGAATACGGATTCAGATTATCCGGATAAGAGCACATCCGGATATCCAGAATTTTAGGAACACCTAAGCCCAACCCACTCTCCACCGGCCCACCACGGTAGCACTCATAAGTCATAACTGTCTTCTTGAGTCTATCTTCTCTTCTTCCACAGCCGAGACCGAAAGCCGACAGGGGCCATGCCGGCGACGCCACCACTCCAGTCCTCGCCTCGCCGCCGGCAACCTCGCCCGCCTCCGCCGGCTATCTCGTCCGTCCCCCGCCGGCTCCCCTACGCCGTCACGGCTTCAGGTCGCCCTCGCCTCGCTGCCGGCCACCTCGCCCGCCTCCACCGACCATATCGCCCATCCCCCGCCGGCTCCCCTGCGCCTTCCGGCCTTAAAGGGGAGGCGATGCAGCCGAGGCCCAATTCCGATCTCCACTCCGATTCGCGCGTCCAGATCGGTTAGGTTCGCGAATTCGAACCCCAGATTCCTTCTTTCCCATCCCGTTCCCTCCCGATCGGTACCCTTTTCTTGTGGTTCCGCTGCTCGCCAATTAGGGATCTTGTTAGGGTGGTCTTTGGGGCTAGGCGGTGGGGGTTCTTGGTGGGTCGTTCGTGTGGATGAGTGCACGCGGTCCGCGATGGAAGGAAAAAGGGCAATTTTTTTTTAATAAAAATTGTTGGCGAAATCTAGCATTTGCCATGGTCGTTGGATAGACAAATAGATAGATACGTTAGAGGTGAAATTTTGGTTAATTTTCTTGTGTTGAATCACAAGCCTCCTGCAAATTTCTTAACACGAGGCAATAGGATTGAGTGCTGTGAGCTTGTTAGTTGCAGTTTTCCTGGTACAAGCCATGGTTCGTTGCCGATCTTTGTGCGTAACAGGTAGGAAATGTAGGTTAAGTCGGGATCTTGAAGCGTGCCTCAGACCCATCTTGCATAAGCATTAAGCACTAACGTATCAGTAACAAGCTGGGAAGCAAGAGAGAGTCTGCAAAGCATCCTAACTTTGGGGTTATTTGTGGCAGAAATAAGCAGAATGAATTGAGGGCACGCCATTCTAAACCTTGCAGTGTTCTAAAAATGGTCTACTAGGCCGTATACTTGGTCGTATACAAGTAACGGGTGCTCTACCTGTTACCGTGTAATTGCCAGTTCTGCCGCATAATCGGACCAATTATGCCCCATGACATTTTAGTCTATTTCTGTTCATGTTCAGTGTTAAGATTGGAGTAGGTGAATGGGAACACTGTATTACTGCAGATAGATGGTGTGTTGATTGCTTTAAGCAAAAAAAAAATTGCATTGTTTGCACGTTAATTATTTGTATTTTTCTTGTTTTACTCTGTGACGACATTGGTAATAGAAAGGCCAAGAATTTATTCGTTAAAAACTTTTCCCATACATAGACCCTTTGTACCCTAACATTAATGTGCATGCCTCATACCTTGCAATAGTTTTGCCAATATTTATGTGGATATCATCAAAGAGCTCTACATAGTACATAGTTTATTATCATGATATTGCATGATAATGGGTAATGATATTGCACAGTTCCTATGCGTATCTACCCTGTTAAAGCTTTATATTCAATCATACTGTCGGGTTCCTTTGTCTTCCTTCCTGAATGAAATCTGTGATGTATTCACCATTTTTTTTTTGGTTTGTCGTGCAGGTGTTCTTATGTTCGTTCTGATAGGCTTTTGGATACTTTGCATTTTCATTTTGGTCTTCACTCATGAAGACTTTGTGTGGTGCACTCGGCTAGTTCGGGTGTAATGGATCAAAATATCACCGTGGCATAATTGTGGAAAGCAATGAGTTTTCGGTGTTTTGCTACTGATATTAAGGTTTGCAATGTATGTGATGAATTAAGTTTTATGTATGTTGACTTGTGAGTTATGACTTATGAGCTAAATGTGGTACGCTAAGTGTTATGTTTGTGATGAACTAATTAATACATCTTGCTGGTGCCAATGTTATGATGTGTGGCGGTGGTTTGGACGTTCGGCGTTTTCTTCGTCGTTGTTTTGAGCTGAAAATATGAACAATTTATGAATGTTTGCATCAAACAAACTAGTTATATATTTTCGTTAATTTCTGGTATGCAATTTAAGGGGTTTTCATATTCGAAAAAATATCCGCTTTGAAGAGTAGTTGTGGACCGTATTCGCTTTCGATTCAGCATATTCGCTACCGTATTCAATTGAAATTTTGTATCCATATTTGAAAATAAAATAAAAATAAATATAGCAGAGCCATTCTCTATCCGTGCTATTCGATCCGAAAATTTTTTGGAGGACCTTCACACCTACTGCTGCCGTGGGGCTAGCTGGTTTGATATTTTAGCTGCTAAGAGAAAGGGTGCACGCCGTAAATAAATACTTTGCTTGTGAACAACATTTATAATTTAAGATATTTGAATTATGGGATCACTGGTAGATTATTTGATAACAAACTTTTTGTTTATTCTAATTGTTGCAGTTTGCGAGACAAAGTTCAAGTGGAGCAATTGCTCCGCTACATTGTAGAAGAGGCACCCGAGGATGCTGAAAAGAAAAGGATATTTAGGTATAGCAAAGTCAACTGTGTAAAAACCTTTTCTTGCGATCTCCTAACGTGGATTTTATTCATCGCCATGAGTTTCTGGTGTGCAGATTTCCTTTTATAGCTTGTGAAATATTTACAAATTTGGCCCTCTATCACGGCTGACGACTTCGCCGGCCACAAGGCCATCCGCTTCCTCTACTCCCCTTTTACAAATTTGGTTTTATGTTTGAGTTTTGATGATTGCTCTAATGTGAGTTTTGTTAATTATGCATGAACAAAGGGTGCTGGATATGGCTATGGGGCTTGCTACTGGTGGTGTAGTGGTGTCAAGCCTCGCCTCGAGGTATTCTCCCCTTCCTCTCTCACCTGCACCCTCCTTTGCTCTGCATGATGAAATGGTTGAATGATACTACTATTGGTGCAAGGGGATTATGGGGTTAGTGCTTGGTGATGACAAGATCCAAAGCTCGCTATATATGTTCTGGTGCTACTGATTTGCTCTTTGGGGCAGCGGCAAATGATTTTGATGATGAGTATGTTTACGAAAAGGGCGTAAAAATCCAAGACCTATCCTCTTTGTGGGTGTTCTTATGAAAAGATATGGCAGAGGTCCTTAAAACATAGCCTCTACCTTTCTATGGTTTACATCACATAGACATGTATGGTTTGTATATACCTAACCTAGATTCTATACATAGTGACCCTTTTTTTCCTTACATAGTACCATTAGATCGGTGCACAAGAGGAACTCACTCACGGCCACATCACCTCGAGATATGTGCATGTGCATGATGGGATGTGTGGATGAACTCACCTGGACAATTGATAAACTTCTCTTTGTGGGCAAGAATGCTTAAACAGAGGGCCCATTTTGCCTAATTACTTTTTTTGACCTAATTAGCAAAGGCTATGTATGGCGCTAGCTACTTTCTCATCAATCAATTCGAGCTTTCCTAGGCAATAAAATTGTATGGTTGTTGATCAACAACTTTGGTAAACTAAGGTGGAATGTTTTATGAGCTTGGAGCCCCGGAGAATGTTGTTTCTTATCCATGTCTTTTAACCAAATCATAGAATGAATATTTTGCAATCGCTTCGATGTAAACTATGCTAACAGGGGTGCTAATTTCATCGAGTGTGATTTTTTGGATGGTGTCGCCGCAGTGGTATCGGTTATGGACCGTGTTCATACTCATTTGGGCAATCTATAGTTCCTTCTTTACGCCTTAGAATTCGCTTCTTCAGAGGGCTCCCTAGGCACTGTTCTTCTTGGATATAGTCGCCGATTGCCTTCGTTATTGATATTGTTTCGAGGTTTTTCGTGGCCTACCGTGACCCTCACATCGCATCAATTGTATACAATCCCACATCTATTGCCCTCCAAGAATATTTGGGTGGATCTTAAAAGTGATATGTTGAAGCTCTCATTTCTTTTCAAGTTCTTTGAAATGGAAATCGTATGGACCGAGGCGAGCCGAGCCGACATAGGCTAAGCGAACTGGGATTGAGATTTGGTACGCAGCATTAATTTAATCCGCGCGAGTCAGAAAACGCAGGCTTCGCCTTAGCTAGCTTCCTTCTTTCTTTATAAGGAGGGCAAGGTACTGCAAGGACAAGGCATTACTTGCTTAAAGCATAAGCTAGCTCTAGGGAGGTTCAATAGTGTAGCTGGGATTAGGCCATCTTGTGGCTGATTGATCTAGCTAGCTTGTGCTCGAGCTTGACTGCCGCCGTTACAATGGAGGTCGCCGTCGAAAGGCCGCCGCTGAAAGAGGAGAAGAAGGTCGACGCCAAGACGGAGATCGTGGCGGTATGATCTGTTCTTGTTCTTCCATATCTAACTTTTCTTGTTTAATTATCTCCGTAGTTGAAGTTATGTTCTTGTCAACCCATGCATCATGAATAGAGGGGCTACCTAGCTTGCCAAAAATTAATGAATAGTTGAGTATATATATGTTCATATTGAGAGACGAACCTAGCTTAATTGTTTGGCTACAGATAGGAAGCGCACCTCCAATAGTCTTCGAAAGTTTCCCATCAACGCAAAGAGATCCGATCATCAAGAAGGTACATACTCTAACTCTCTAACTGATCGATCATCTATTACCCAGTCCCCGAATGGTTCTGATCGATGGAAAGTTGGTAATTATTCAGTAATTTATCATCCCATCAAACAACTTATGAATATCAAATCAACACAAGTTACTTAGGACATGAACCCTTATAATTATTAGAAGAAAAGACCGAATCAATTGCACACCCAATAGCAGTTCCAACAGGATCATGTGTATGGACCAATATCTAATTCTCATCTGATTCTCCTGCATGTGCAGGATGACAAGCTAGAGGCGACCAAGGCGGAGATGGGCGAAGTGAGGGAGGAGAACGAGCGCCTCAAGACGCTGCTCTCCCACATCGTCAGGGACTACCAGTCGCTCCAGATGCACTTCCTCGACGCCGTCAAGGTCAAAGAGCAAGCACCCGACAAGCTCTCCACTCCGGCGGCCGACGTTATGCCTCCTCCCGCCGCTGCCGAAGACCCCGACGACCTCGTCTCCCTGAGCCTCGGCACGAGGCCCAACGGCAGCACCCGCCGGAAGAGCCACGAGAGGTCGGCGTCGTCGTCGTCCGGCACCGAGACCGACCACGAGGGGCAGCCGCTGTCCCTCGGGCTGAGCTGCGCGCGCGGCGGCGGCTGTCCGTCAAAGTCCAACGACGACAGGCAGGCCAGCCGGCCGTTGGCGCCAGTGCTGAACCTGAATTCCGACAGCTGCGTGGGCGACTCCGCCGAGCCCGACCAGGCCGCCGCGCGCCCGCCGACAAAGGCGTGCAAGAGCTCTAGCGGAGGCGGCGGCAACGCCGGCGACGGAGCTGACGACGAGGTGCTGCAGCAGCAGGCCAAGAAGGCTAGGGTTTCCGTCAGGGTGAAATGCGACACGCCCACGGTACGTACGTCTGCGTGTACCGTATACGTATACATGTCATATGTACAAAATAATTTGCTGCAAATACAAATCAAATTCTCTTTACTTTAATTTCATGATTTGATCTCTAAATATTGAGCTAATTATTTTGAATTTGGTGATCAGATGAACGATGGGTGCCAATGGAGGAAGTACGGGCAGAAGATCTCCAAGGGGAACCCCTGCCCGCGCGCCTACTACCGGTGCACCGTTGCACCCTCCTGCCCGGTCAGGAAGCAGGTACGTACATATACGCGTATACGTATAGCATACTACCTACGTACGTGCACGCATGATCACTCGTATTGTGAACTCGAATAATTAGTTTTCTTCTCGCTTCCTCGATCATCAGGTGCAGAGATGCTTGGACGACATGTCGATCCTGATCACGACGTACGAGGGCACGCACAGCCACCCGCTCCCGCCGGCCGCCGCCGCCATGGCGTCCACCACCTCGGCCGCAGTGTCCATGCTCATGGCTGGCCCTACTTCCTCGTCCCACGGCCACCTCCCGCTCACGTCGGCCGGCGCCGACCTTTTCGGCCCGACCACCATCTCCACCGCCACGTCCTTCCCCACCGTCACGCTCGACCTCACCGCCCCGCACTCCTCCCTCCTGCACCCGTCGCCCTACGCCGCCGCCGCGGGGTACGAGTCCAAGGCGCTGCCGGCGGCGTGGAGCAGCGGGTACCTGGCGTATGGCGGGGGGCAGCCGTACTACGCCAAGAGCCAGACGCCCGCGTTGGGGCATTTCGGCCTGGGCATGGCGAGGCCAGAGCAGCTGTACGGCCAGTCGTACCGGCTGCAGAGGGCGAGCGGCGGCCATGGCGCCGTGGCGCCGGCGGTGACGGACACGATCGCGAAGGCGATCACGTCGGACCCGAGTTTCCAGTCGGTGCTGGCTGCGGCGATCACGTCGTACATGGGGCGCGGCGCCGGCGCGGCGGCTCAGAAGTGAGACGCGCACGCGCGGTGCATGCGTAGCCGTAGGCAGTTGCGCGCGTACAAGCTAGCTGTGCAGGGTTTTTTTTTTGTAGGCACGGGGGTTTACATGTAAGTCCACGGTTAATCACTGTCAATCGGAGTCGTATGCTTTGGTGTATTAATCAATTGGCTGGGAAATGGTGATTTAGGGATTAATCACTTGATGTACAATTTATACTTGTGTATACAGCATGGACGACTCAACTGTGTTGGATCAAACCCTAGCCGCATGTCTAGGTCCAACCGGATTTACTCTTCAGGCCACAGGTATAAACGGGCTAGCTGAACACAACTAAGCTCACGAATTGCCGTATGCAAGCTCTATAGTAATAGCTTTATAAGTGGTATTATGTCTTCTTCTTCGAAAGATTAGTCCAATGAGTAAAATCTCTCTTACATTTATAAATTATGCTTTTTTTTCTTTCTACAGCTAATGTGAGATTATTCCCAACAAACTGTGCATGTATTGTGGGGATCATATGGGATAAGTTTTGGCCAGGTTGTTCCAGCGATATCTATAGAGCCATGCATGCTCTTTAGCTATGTAATGGTGCTGCGAAGTTGATAGGATCTGTACTTGTTGCAGTACTCTCTCTTTTTTGAAACCGGAGGCGAAAGATTTGTCTCTTCCATGACCTTGTTGTCCATGTTCTTGAAAAGATAGTGCAAACCGTCAGCCTTTCATGCGGACAAACTGACAGGATCTCTTGAGTTTGCCCTCCCTGTAAATTGCATTGCAGGCCGTCCGCATAGCAGATCGTCTGCATGTGTGCCGCGGACGGATTGACAGGAGGTGTAATTTTCTCAAGTAAGGACTTTGTTCGTCGGATCGTCCGCGTGTTTGGTCCGGACCGTCCGCATATCACTGTAACGGCTATTTTTCAGACTAAATGCTACATAATGTGACCGTTAGACGGAGCCGAATCGTCCGCATCATGTATGCAGACCATCCGCATGCCTGATTTCAAGAGCAGCAAGCCTCAAACGGCTTAGATTGTTTTGTGAGGCTATAAGGGCCTGTTTGGTTTACAATCACAGGTGTTTATTTTAAAATTTTGGTAATGCTAAAACACATGCAATGCTAAAACCAAATGTTGTTTGGATCGTAGCTGTACCAATTCACGGATAATACCAAAATTGATGTGTTTGGATTGCAGTCATGCCAAAATTTGCCAAAATGGCGAGTATGACACGTGGATTCCACATGACATCTACTTTTTTGTCTCAAAATATATCAACATGGGTCTTGTTTTGTTAATTAAATAACAAGGAACACAACGGTTCAAACAGATCACAAATCGGATACTCGGTTTAAGAAATATGATCATTTTAAGGCCTTGAATTAAACTTAACATGCAATTAATACTACTAAGGAAGCCAACCAAGTGCTGCCACGTGTCTTCTATTGCTACTTCCTACCATGCCAATGTTTGGCGGCCAAATTTGGCCCCCAAGTTTTGCCAAGGATTTGGCTATGCAAAGTTGGGGCTTATCAAAATATCAAGGGTAATGCCAAAATTTGTCATCAAACCAAATGAAGGCCAAAATACAAAGGTATTACCAATATTTGGTAAGGTTTGCTTTGGTATTGAACCAAACAAGCCCTAAATACCTCTTGATGGTAGGCTTGCCCTCTGTCTTAGCACTCCACTTCCATACACTTGAGCTACAGGAAGCCGCCTCCTCTCTTGAGCATCCATTCCACTCATTTGAGAGCAAGATTGCATTCTGTTGCATTGATTGAGCTCCTTGGTTCGTTTGAGGTCAAGCAATTATCGACTTATTACTCTGGGTGGTTGACATCACCTACACGGTGTGGTGGTGTTGGATGGTGATCTCTCCATTGCAAAGCTTGTCAGAGAGGCCCGATATTGGTGTGAAGATTGGAACTCACCTACCCAGAGTGGGAAAGAGCTATCACTAGTGGATTGAGGAAGGCTCATTCGCACATGGAGCTGGCTTGATTCGTTTAAGCTCACTTAGCATGGATTAGGGGAGACCGAAAAGTATCCGAGACCACGGGAAAAAGTCTCTTGTGTTCATATTTGTCGATGATCGGAATACGAGGTTCCCTATCGAGCTTATCTGGGAAAATGACACGAGAGAACAATCTACACGAAGATCCTATATTGTTGTGGACACACTGAGTGTATGTATGAGAATACAATGGGATGTTACAGAATCAATGAACTTGACTATGAATTATTGAAGTGGTGGTAGTTAATGCCGCTAAAGGTGCCTCTAATCTTCAAGCACGTTCCTCTGTTGAGTCTTGAACCATCACATCTCTTAGACAACTGTCGTAAATTGCCAGATGCGCCATTAACCGCTCTCACGTTAGTCACGTGGGAAACTGTCATGTGTCGGGGATTGCCCAAAACCGTATAGCTGGTCGGATGATGTCCATAGTTGGTCGTCTCTGACTTAAACTAGTCATTGACCAGTTTAACCGTAGTAAAGGATATTAGACTTCCTTTAAATATCGGTTGTAAGTTCATAATCGTTATAAAGTTGGCCTCTGATATGTGTGCCTACTTTAACAGTGACTCTGACTTTGACTGAAAAGGTTGATGTAATCAAGAATCCTCGTCAGGTAGCCCCCAAGGCTTAAGAAAATAAAGAAAATTTACTTAGTGCCTTCTTGCCTCGAAACGTGCAGCAATAAGGTTTGATCGTGCACAATCATGCCAACCATTTAATGAAAAATGTGAGATTAAGGAAAAGATTCTTATTTTCTTGGAACCGTATCCGAAGGTTGAGGTGAGTGGGCAGACGATGGTTTATGGTAAAAGAGGGATAAAAATACTTCTTTTTTACCTTTATACTTCGCCCTCATTTCAATCTTCATCTCTTGCCTTAGAGTCTTTTTGTCTCTAATTCCTCTAGTTCCCGAATATTTTCATGTTTCAAAAATCTGTGTTTGATCTTTGATCATGGGGATTCTGGGCTCTTCAATCCTTCTTGAGAACAAGATTCAATAGCTAGAGAACCAAGGATATCTCCCGACTCGATGTTTAATCAAATGGAGTCTATGCGATAGCGGAGCTACTCTAATGCCGGAAGAAGGTCAGATTATTCTCTTTGCTTCTTTCGTGAAGTTAGGTTTTCACTTGTTGGAGAATGAATTCCTAGCAGATATCCTAGATTACTTTAGGATAGTGATTTTACACCTAGGACCAAACTCCATTATAATTCTTAGTGTATTTTCACATATTTGCGAAGCTTTTCTTGGCATTCCTTCTTTTGTTCGTCTTTTTTGCCATTTTATCCCTTTACCCGAAATAATAGAGGTCAGGGGTTCTCTGGAAGCACTTACTTCAAACTCCAAGGATATCCAAAAAATATCCCCTCTCCCTATCAAGGATACATGGTGGGACTACCAGAAGGAGTAGTTCTACTTCGAAGTCCCTGGAGGTAGTCACCTGAAGTATACCGGAGAACCTTCGCCAACCTGATCTGCTCAGGATGTGAAGAAGGAGAAGACCTCTTTGAAGATGACAGCTAAAGAGGAGAAGCTGGTCGACACAGTCATCTCACTGATGGTTGTCGGATTAATTGGTCGGAAGATCATTCATGACTTCCTCCGGCACAAGATAAGCCCCTTGAAGAAAAGGACCCACTATACTTGGATGCTCAAAGGGGATGATGACCCGACCAAAGATAGCTCTGGAGGTATGTTGCTTTCTAGATTTCTTTTAAGGCAATATTTTGACTTTGTAGTATAAACATTACTAAGTCTATTTTTTTTTTGTTTTTTGGTCTTGCTAGAGGAGGTAGTTGAAGAGAAGGCTTCAACTATATTGAAGAATGTGACGATGATTGTTGACTAGTCAATTATTCGAGTATATCTTTATTTGCTTATTTATAAATAAGCCGGGTTTTTTTTACTGGGCCCAAATTAGCTTTCTGGGCCCAAGGTCAATTAAGCGGTCAGAAAGTGAGCCTGAAAGCCTTTTTCTTTGACCATTCTTAAAACCTTTTGCGGACATCCGGTTGGACCTCCTCTATAGGTTTCTCTAAGACCACTCCAGGACCTCTCGCCCGCAGAGGAGGTCCTGGAAAGCGATTACCCATGTGTTGTTATTAATAACTATACGTGGAGAGAAGATATTGGCTGTAATATTCAGAGATATATAACGGTCATCACAAATAGACGCGGCTATTGGCTTGAAGAGACGCAACCATTGGAGCAAGGAGGCACCACTGCAACAAACTACTGACGTTTTGTAGACTATAAGAACCCAGCCTATGTGCCTTTGTAATCCAAATCCCGATCCAGATCCTGATCCACGTTTATTCACAATCATTCTTCCTATAATCAGAGCATATTCTTTGCAATATACATCACTGTTTTGAGTCTTTTGGCGAATAGATAGCAATCTCTATTTTTTTTTATATTCTTGTTTGTCCGTTCTGTGTTGAGAGTCCCAGATGTCGACAGCTGGCGCCGTCCGTAGGGATCGCCGTCATCATCTTCGCTAACTCAGTTCTAGTAATGTGTCCCGTGTTTTGCTCATGAATCAAAACTTGCCTGCCTGGAGAGAAGAAAGCATCCTTGACATTTCCGACTACGATGACAACATGGAGGAAAACTTTGTCCTCGTATCCAGCAATGCCCATGGTTCCTCCGGGGCCATTACTAAGGCACCGTCGCCCACCGAGTCTGCACCCGTTGGCTCTACGTTGGCCATGCCATTGTCCACAAGTACTGACGTGGACGAGTACTATCCCGAGCCTGTTTCCCTTAGAACAGGAGATTCAAAAGATTCCTGGAGTCCAACGTATCATGATGATCTCGCTGGCAGCCTCCACGCTGAAGGCCTGGAGAGAACATCTGGGGAGAATCTTCTCTTTACCCTATAGTACAACTCATCCACTTCCTCAAAGGACAACGGTGTGTTCACCCCGTCTGCCTATTCCGGCAGCCGTCAGGTCATCGCCATCGATAACAATCAACCCAATGCCGGCAATAACCCTGAAACATCAGGGCAACATCAGGAACAGGAAGAACGGGAATGCCACCAACATGAGGAGGAGACCTGACAAGCCAAGATACGTGCCGCCACACAAGCGCACATCTCATAGGTTCGCAACCACTACTATCGAAATGCTCCTGGCTCCTCAACGAGGACGCCACAACAGGTGATGCATACGCCGCCACCATGGGCAACGATGGTATAGGATCCAAATACCTTGCCAACCCCCATGCAGGAGGATTCCCCTACAGAGCGTGTTCGCTACTTAGCAAGCGTCATTGCATGCCCTTCGGAAGGATTAGCTCCGAAGCAAGGAGTGCAAGTAATTTGTGCTATCGCACAAGAGCTACAGGATGCCGTGCAGAATGTCTCCACCCGATCGCATATTGCACTTTCATAAACAAACTCTCATTTAGAAGGGTCCTCAATTGGGCGCCAAAGGCAAAATCGAAATGACGGTGCTCCTAGCCGTCACGTTCAAGGCCAAGGTGAGCATGACACCCATTTTTCAGGATGTAGTAGACGTCCCAGATCTCCTGTGTGGGGACCCCCGGGTTATTTCCGTAAGACTAAGGCATTCTTGGCCTTATGGAGATAACTCTGGGTCTCCTATGAATGGATTCCAACTTAACTCCATCTAAGCGAGAGGCTTGACTAGAAACTAGAGCCCCGACGATCATGCATACTGCACCTCTGCGAGCACTACATGATAATCGGTTCTCCAACAGTCCAAGCACTACACTTAGTGAGTTAAATGAGAAGCCATGGACAGCAAGCATGAGGTCATGTTGGCTCCCAAGATCAGTGACCAACATGCCCCAAACTCACATATAGCATTGATCACACCCATACAACATTCATACATTCATAGTTCAAAAGACATACATTATAATAGTTTAAGTCTACAACTATTACACGTGGCCGACCGGCCAAATTTAAATAAGAACAAAAAGTAACAGCGTAAGCAATGTAAATAAACCAAAAGTCCAGCATGGTATGCCCCATAACGCATCGGCAACCGACTGGGAGTTAAATAATAGCACTACTCATCAGTGTCGCCTAAATCAACACCAACGAGCTCATCGGGCTCAACGTCTTCCTCACTTGAAATTGCAGCATCCGGATTGAGTACACATGTACTCGCAAGTCTTACACAAATAAAAATTAGTTATGCTAGAGGTTGTTCTAAAGGATAGCTCATATTGGCTTAGTTTTGCGAAAAACGCAACAATTTTCCAACCTACACATACTAGTTTATCAATTGCCATTTTAAAAACAGATTTAAAGTAGAAGTAAAGCATGTGAATAAATGATAAATTGAATAACAAATGAATTAAACAAACACCATAGTGGCAGCCCACTTTGATACAATAAAATGCATGAACATCCCATTGTGCCGAATACCGAGTTTACCCATAATTAAAATACAAAGTCTAACGATAGTAACTCCCGAACTCAAGCGGTTGTCAATAACCGAAGACACGGCTATTAGAATAGTTTTATCTCTACAGAGGTGTACTACTTTACCCACACAACTCGATTAGCCTGTAAGCTTCCGGAATAATGAGACACTTCCTTTGGTATGCCGACCGGGGAGAATCAAGATACGGTCGTTTTTTGCAAGAAAAATATATTGAGTTAGGTCCCCCATGTGAGATGTTTCCTTTCCTAGTACAAGCGACTGATAGCACTTGCTAGGGGCTCACAAGTTGTATTAGAAATACCGAGGTAATGTAAATATTAAAATTGGTGCTCTCTTGCACACTATAGAAAATTACCTCGGCTCCTACGGACAAATGATCAACACAAGTGCCCTTACATCACCATGAGACTTTACCCAATAAAACCATCCCCCTACTTGACCGTACAGTACCTATATCCCGCGTGTGATAGCACGAGTGTACTTGAATCAACGACGTTACCAAAGTTTGGTCCTTAATGGTCCAGACAAGACAACCACATACCCAATCTCATGCATGAAGGCACCCTCACTAGCAAGCACTTGTCCAAACCCTAAAATTATTTTAAAATGACAAAATTTATCTTATAAATCAGATACGAAGATCTGAAATAAAATGAATATAAGAAAGTGAGTGTTTCCCATAATTGTTGTGTTATTCCTAACAATCAAACTATTGTTTCTAGACTTGCATGGCTAAGTAAACTCGAACAATATAATTCACACGTTCCTATCTTAAGCATATGGTACTGGAATAATTCAAGATTAACCTCAATGAGTAGGATATAACTATTCTACACATCACAAAAATAGCGATATTATCAAAATAGCATGCAAGCAATTATCATTGCACTAACCTAACAAAACTGGGATCAAATATGATACAAAAGAAAGTTCAAATGATGCTTGCCTTGCTGGTAGTTCAGTTTTTCACTCTCGGTAGCGTACAAGTCAATATCAATAGCCTCAGAATCTATAGAATTAACGATATCGATAAACACCGAGAAATATTTCAAAAATCAAATTGCTCAAAAATACATGATTTTCCTACCATGACTAGTGCATGATTTTAGATGAATTTAGGTTAAATAAATATTCCATTTGGAGTTATTATGTGAAAGTTATAGCAATTTGAATTTTAGATTCCAATATGTCTTAATTCATGTAATTTAATTATTTGGTCAAAATTTGTAAAACTGTGGTGGATGCAAGGATTATATATATAAATAGAGAATATTATTACAAATCCAAAACATTTGAGTTCACCTCATTTGGAGTTTTTATGATTTAGTTATGCATTTTCAAAGTTATCAGCCTTTTCCTATTGTAAAAATAACAGATTTATGGATCAACTTCCAAAATAATACTCTCTTCTATAGAGACATGTTTTAAACCAATTTTAATATAAATTTCATTAAAAATAAAAATTATCAGCACTGGTTTCATCCATTTTGGAGTTAAGATGAATTAGTTATGTATTTTTGAAGTTATTCATATTTTTTCAGTGTGTAAAATAATGGATTTCGATTTTCCTAAAGCTTTTTCTGACTTTTCTCACTGAGGACGCCGCTAACCTTAGTCACTGACCAGCAGGCCTGGTGAATAGTGTGTTTTTCTTTTTTACTTCAGATTTAAAAATCAGCTCTGACATGTGGGACCCGTTGTCAGCGACTAGGTCCACTGAGTTTGGTCCACCTGCGCGCATGCATAGCGCACGGCGCTTATAGCCTTGGGCCCACAAGTTAGTCACTCTACGATGCTCATTTAACGCCCCGGGTTTCTGTGCAAGGACCCACATGTAAGTGATACATCAGGGCGGCTAAGACACCAATTAACGCTAATCATTACCATTAATGCCTAATCATTTTGCTACCGGGCCGGTCCGCGTACGACAACGGAATTTCTGTCCCGCGCGTTTGCCTGGCGGCTCATCGGCGCTACACGCCACGGCGGAGCCGGCCAAGGCCTGGGATGGCTGCACAATAGCCGTGCGCACCTATTGCGAGTGGTGGCGGCAGCTAAGACGGCCCGTACCGGCGGCTAGCCGGAGAGGGCGGTGCTACTTCCACGGCAAACATGCATGGGACTCCTGCGCGAGCTTGACAACGATGCTGATAGCACGGGCCCACCTCGTCAGCGACTCAACGCACATGCGCGAGCGATTGGTAAGTGAGTCGGTGCGGACTGTTGGATCAAGATCGAACGGTTGACAACACGCGTGATCGTTCGGACTCGGCCGAAGGGTTACGAGATCTGGGTCGTTGAGTTCTAATCAAACAGCTCACACGCAATGCAATTAGGTGGTTGGGTCGAGTCGGTGGCTGGGTCGGACTCGAGCCCGAGGAACAGCAGCGGCTGGTTAGGTTTAGGGTTTGACTGAGATTGAAAAATGTTTCCTCCACTTTGACCAAGGACTTAAAAATAGAAATAAATTTCCTATAAATATGAAATAAATAAGAGAGGTTCATGGGAAGGTCTAGTATCCATAAAAATTATTAAACCCTACTGTTCATGATATACTTTGAATTCAAACTTAAAATATGATAATGAATTGTGTTTGAATTTTCTGAAGGTTGCAACTATTCCCAAAAATTTGGAAAAAATTTAATTAAATCTTGATAAAATATATAGTATTTGAATAAATTATTCCCAGAGGAACTTCAATAGCATTTGTTTTAGATTTTCTTTTGGAGTTCAATTCAAAGTGTATGTTTAATAATTGTTTTGAGATTTTCCAAGTGCAATATGTAATGTAAATGCTTGAAAATAATGATGCATGCTCATGAGATGTATAGTAATCCTCTTTATTAACTTGGGGATGTGACATCCTGCTGGGAGTAGGGAGAGTATTAGTAGATAGTTGTAGTTCTTTAGACCTGTTATTTATTAAAACCTTAGATGAGATGCAAATTCCTCGTCGTAAGATTAAACCAATGACAAGTCCCTTCTATGGGATAGTGCCGAATATGTCAGTTACACAAATAGGGCAGGTAGTCTTACCAATAACCTTCGGTACGGCTACTAATTTTCAAGCTGAGTTAATTACTTTCGAAGTAGTAGATTTTGAGTCTGCCTATAGTGCTATTTTGGGAAGACCATCTCTAACAAACTTCATGGAAGCTACACACCACGCCTGCCAAAAGATTAAGATTCTTGGGCTGAAGGGCGTGATTGTGGTGCAAGGTGACCATGCCATCGCACTTTCATGTGATCGTAAGTCATTAGAACTTGTCGATCAATTGCCTCTGAATGATCTTACTTTGAAGGATAAAACAAGGAAGTACGCGAAGGTTAAGGCCACTCCTCAGCCAAATGTGGGCAAAAACACTAAGTACCGAAAATGAATTCAGTACAAGGTGAACCAATTCAATTCCATAATGATTAAGAACTTCGATCAGGAAATCACTCTTGGGCAAGTGGAGGCCTGTCTGGAGGTAGGGCACGAAAAGTACCGTGAAACCGGCCAGAGGATTTGGTTCAATCTCCCTCCCCGGTGCACGCCACTCGATAAGAGCCTTCTCCGGTAGATGCCCATCTTGCTCCAATCCTTCACGCTCCTCTGTTGTCAGCATTGACGATTTCCATCCCACCATTGCTTTGGTTCAATGGTGGACTAGGAGATCCTTCTTTTCGAAGGTTCGTGGAGGACGAAAAGTACTCGGTGAAAAGGAAAGGTGAAAAGCAACTAGGGTAAAAACATGCCTGAGGAGATGTAAAAGATCCATATATATACCCTTGGTGCATTTAAATCCCACTACCTCAAGGATGTAACAACTGCGTCTCGATTGACGGCGACACAACATGTCACGTTTGGTCATGGAGATTGTTCCGCGCGTCAGAGATGTGTAAGAAAAAGTAGTTGCAAAGTTTTTTATTTTTATTTTTCTTTTTCTTAAAGTTATCTTCATCCCGTATCCATCATGGGTGGAAAGATACGAAACTACTTAAACGTAGAAGTTACCTTGATATACGTCTCAAGAGAAGATCACCTGATCATCAGAATTTTCCTTCCACCATTTTTTTGAAGATTTCGCAGAATGAATTGACTTCTTGAACACCTTAGAAGCATAAAATCCAGAGATTATAACATCAAGGTGTTCAAAAAGTCAAATTTATTCTATAAAATCTATCTTTTTCATGATCTCTACTATCATGATACATCATCTATTCAAACTAAGGGAGTTTGATGATAAGCTTTCTACGATAAAGTGGAGACATGAAAGATAGAGAGTCTCTAAAGGGATGTTTCTTCTTCTCGCCCTTCTGGAGGTTATTTATAAACCAATAACTTACAGTAGAATTAAATAAACCAGATGAAGTCTAACAAATAAGATTTTATTAGAGTCTGTTCCTAATAAATCGATGAAGAATAAAGCATAATCGTCCCTTCGGGAATTGCTTTCATAAATATATATGACTAATGCTCCTACTTCTTAAAGGAAATAGTTATTTATAACTCAAGTAAAACTATCTTCTTGACTAAGTCCAGTTCTGGTCAAAAACCTCTTCAAGTAAATTATTTTCACTCTAAATTGAGGGGCTAGCTGACGAGGATTGTTGACTAGTCAATTATCTGGGTATATCTTTATTTGCTTATTAATAGATAAGCTAGATTTTTACTGGGCCTGAGTTAATCTTCTAGGCCCAAGATCAATCAAGCAGTCGGAAGGTGGGCCTATAAAGTCTTTTTTTTTTACTGTTCCCAAAACCTCTCCCAGAGGCCCAGTTAGACCTCCTCTATGGGTTTTCTCCAAGACCTCTCCAGGATCTCTCCAGGACCTCTCCCTCGCAAAGGAGGTCCTAGACGGTGGTTACCCACGTGTGGTTAATAACATCTACTACATGTGGAGATATCGGCTATAACAGTCGTCACGAAGGGACGCGGCTATTGGCGTGAAGAGACGCAACCATTAGCGCGAAGAGGCACCACTACTACTAACTGCTGACGCTTGTAATACTATAAATAGTTTGATCTACGTGCCTTTGTAACATAGATTCACATCCAAGCCCTAACCCGCATGTATTCATAGCCACTTTCCCTGTAATCAGAGCACACCCTTTGAAATACACATTCACCATCTCAAGTCCTTTGGCGAACAGATAGTAATCTCCATTTTTCTTTTTATATTCTTGTTTGTCCATTCCGTGGTGAGAGTCCTAGACGTCGACAAGTTCCTCGAATGACTGATGATAAACAAGCTCCCAGGAGAAGTGATCGTTCACTAATCCGACACAAAGGTCTGCAACAACAGACGAAATGCGAGAAGTATTTCCCTCGTAGAGCTGAGACTTGTCATAAGTCAGGTTCACCCACTACGAGATATCGTCGTGTATGATTACCTGCTGGCATCAACCCTTCTTTCCTGCAAAGGAGGCGTTACGATGTAATTATCGGATGTAGGGCACTCTCGCCTGACCTCCGAGCAGTTCGCTGGCCACCGCAGTTCCAACTAACGAACATGTAGAAGTTCGATGGGTCTCAGAATCCCATTGAGTTCCTCCAAATCTACACGACCTTTAGACTATGCTCGAAGGGTCCACTCGATCGTGGTTGCTAAATCAACCACTCGAGTCGATCTACTCGTGGCAACACCTCTGTGACCTTCTACTGGCTAACTTCCAGGGTACCTACAATCGCCCTGGAAAGAGGACGACCTGCACACGATCAGACAAAACGACCACGAGACCTTATACCAATTCATTAGGCGTTTCAGTCAGGTTCAGAATTCAATTCCTGAGGTTTCTGACTCATCTGTTATCAGAGCCTTTAAGCAGGGAGTCCGCAGCAAAAGAATTACAAAAGACATCGCTTTAAATCCTCCGCCATCGTCATTTGAACTCTTCGAGATGGTCGATCGACACGCCGATCGCTTTGAGAAGCGAGCGAGTGGAACAATACCATTGATCGAGACGACAAGAATCTCAAAAACCAGGCGGAAGTAGTAAGAAGGACAAAAAGGCTAAGAAATCCAAGAATAAGGTGAACCCTGGCGTCGTGCGAGTTCTTGAGTTGGGTTCTCGAGCAGATCATTTATGCACTAGAGTTCCTGAGCTTTCTCTGACTATTATTGAACGCGCCTAGGCAAATTTCTATGAGCCATAATTCTTCTCCTTCGGATTGTCTCAGAATCATCCATATCTGACTCTTTAGTTTGCCTCAATGGAGTGTTATTATTTCAAGGATTTCTCCCACGCACATCAGAGTGTTGATCATGTTCATTGCTGGAGGCATCCTCATCATTACCACGAGGGGTCGTAGGGTGTGATCGGCGGGGAGCATCATCAGGCCTCTTCTAGGAGATAGATCATGATCTGAGAGGAGGGCAAAGACCTCCTGTATATGGTCTTCACTTGCGCTTGAGGCCTCCTAGCTTGAAGAGTGGTCAAATGACACCGTCTGACGACTTAGAGTAAACCCCTCCAAGAAGGGGAACTCTGGGTTATAACCATCTGTGTCTGCAAGTGAGCTCTGCGAACATGTGGTCAAACTCGTAGGAATAGGGTGCTCCCCCATATCCTCTGTAGGGGTAACCACAAAGTTACGACCACCAGATGTTGATGGAGTCTCGGAATGATGGCTTCCAGGACTTACCTCGCTAGGCCGGACTGCCTCAAACGGACTCAAACATTCGAATGGAGAACCCTCGTCATGTTGTGAGCCTGCCTGGTTGCAATCCTGATTGTGGTGGGATAGACCCTTGTCCTCTGAGAAAACTGGTCTCTTAGTTGGACGTACTATTGTGGGGGAAAAGGATCCCTCCTCAACTCCATCAGTGGCATGGTCTCCTGGATCTGGCGAATGATCTCTGGAAGCGGCATTACCATTGGATGAAATGATACTCGGCTCGTAGTCGAAACCGACATCCATATCGATGTCTGCGTAGTTGGCCAAGTCGAACCAATTCTCCTTGTTTCACTCTCCTACCATGGAAGCATTAGAAAAAAAAGAGAATTTGTTGACAAGGAATCACCAGAAGATCCCCACAGTCGGTGCCAACTGTCGATGATCTAGAACTGATCTTATGTATGATTGTTTGATTCGGGGGGTCTCCTAGACTAAAGCTACACAGAGAATGACACAGGGATTTTATACAGGTTCATGCCTTCTCTAGATAGAATAACAACCCTACTCCTGTGTGATTGTATTGAGTGTCATGATTGCAATCAAGAGGAAGACTAATGTCTAATGTCTTGCACTCCTGATCCCTCTGTCCCTCTGTCTTCTGACTTCAGCCTTTATATAGTGTATGAAGGAGTGGAAGTTTCTCCAAGTGAAGAGGAGCCTAAACATTCCAAATGATGAACCATTTGATGGTAGTTGTCATTAAGGACGTGACACCCCCACGTTGTCAAGCAGTTGTCGTCAGAAACAGAAGTGGTTCATACAGTTACTCACATAGAGTAACAGTGTATATTAAATACCCCATGTGTTAAACACGACGTATAATACTCCCTAACTAATTAGGCACATAGGTCAGCGAGCCTTATCAATAGGGTTGTTGAAGCCAGGCTGGTCGAAGCTAAACGAGTCGTAGAAGATCTTACGACTACACGATAGTCGTAGAGAAGCTTACGACTATACCATGGTCGTAGAAAGACTTACAACCATAAGGTGGTTTACGATCACACAGCTTTGCCTCTCTCTTATAAATATTTAAAGGGTATACTTAAGATCAATATGGGAATATCAATATCTATAATAAGAATTACAAATAAATAAATAAATGAGGATTATTAGATCTATTGGAAATATGCCCTAGAGGCAATCATAGAGATGATTATATTTCATTATGTTCACAATATTTGATAATATGTTATCTTGTTCCTTGAATGAATCATCACCATGAAGATTAACGAGTATGTGACTTGTTGGTGAAGCTCTTTTAACTTATGATGATGTCGTTCTAAAAGTATCCACGGTCGAAAGTCACCGGTGGAACACTAGTGACTCTACGACCAAAGACATGTATTGATTGATGACCACGTTTCACGGTCATGGATATAGGGATATCGAATCAATAATGTGGACACGTGTTAGAGAACATGGTGTTGGATAAGACCCACCTTGAGACACTATTGAGATTATTATGATTCTATGTGTCGTTAGTTGGTCTCAAGCAATGATGATGTATAATCCTTAGACCCGAGATCGCATGGTTTCCTACATGTGTAATAGCACTTTTAGGGGTTGCCAAACGCCGTCAGAATCGGGTGGTTATAAAGGTAGCTTTGGGTATGCTATGAAACATGCGAGAGGATGTGATTGGTCGGATATGGGATTTGCCCTCCTAACATAACAGAGAGATATCTCTGGGCCCTCAAGTGGTCGGATAAAGAAAGTGCATGGCCATATACATCGTGGTCAAGAGTTCGACCACATAAGGTTATCCGATACTCGATCGAGAAAGCATTGAACAGTCCATGGATGACACAACATCTCACCAAGTTCAACTAGATATCGTGAGGCAAAGGGAGAATACATGAGAAATAGCTTAGTTCGACCACCACGGACCGGTCGTATGGAGATACAAGCAAGTCGTGAGATCGGTCGAACATAATCACAGAGTGGTGAAACCAAGTCATAAGGAGTTACGAGTTGGTCGTGATCAAATACGACCGGTCAGATAGAGATAGGATCTGGTCGTAAGTGATGAGGACACGTCGAGATCATATTGCATTAAGGTTCGTCCGATATAATTTGTGTGTATTCGGGAATCGTTATGTCTCGCTAGGAACCGCTATCGACTCGTGGCGGAAAGGGTTTCCGAGTCACAACCAAACTACACATGAACCTAACGGGTCACACACTTAACGGGTTGGAGCAGATCAAGACGAATACGATTCGTAAAGCGTGTTTGGATAGGATCCGGCACGGGCACTATATAAGGAGATGCATGAGGCTGTTGGGAGATGAGAGTTGACGTGAGTTGCCCTACTGAAACTCTAGCCGCCATCTTCTTGAGAGCCTCCCCGTGCGATTTGGTGCTAGCACACCGGCGTACGGTTGTTCCTTCCCTGGACGTGTGGATACCATAGAGGCGCTTCTACGTTGTCGCGCTTAAGGACGATCTGCGATCTTCGCAAGCAACTGCAGAGGTGCTAAAGGAGACGATCAACTCACGAGGACGCTGGACGATCGACTACGACCACTACATCGATGCGCTCTTCGCCCGGACTGTGCCGCCCGACGCTTCTTCCATCGCTTCACGCTGCCTAGTGGTAACGATCTGTGATCATCTACTTGCTTGGCTTCCTGGTTTGTGTGGTAGAAATTTTGTTTATAGCTATCGTAGCCTACCCCGCGACCCAACAAGATCCTCGTCAAGATGCATGGTAAAAAGAGGAGTATCGACCAGTCTAGGTCAAGCAGCCAAGCCCCGCCTACAAAGAAGACCAAGATTATTGCTGTAGCCCACTTGGGTCGTGGTCGAGAGACTGACGACCAGGGCAAAATCTACTCCAGTAGTCTCTGCAAGTGCCCTAGTTGTCACTAAGACTAGTGCTGCGATGACCAGTGCTACTCCAACCAATGCCACGCAGTCCAGTAGCAAGACTGCGATAGAAACAACCAGCACCCTCCCTGCTATCCGGTCGAAACACATCCATGACTGGACTCAAGCTCAAGAAAAGCTGGCAAAGGCTGCAACCTAGGTGCGCGAGAGAAAACTAAAGGTTATGATTTCTCAGCAATCATATAGTCATCTTCCTTTATTCCCATATGGTCAGGGTGAGGGAGATGGGATTGAGAAGGAAGAAGCTCCACCCCCAAAAAAAAAAATCTTGGTGAGAAAACATAGGATTAGCAATCCTAGTACTAACATCACTGAAGTCAGCAGTAGCAAATTAGTTGTTGCTAACGTCCTGTTTACTTTCGAGACTGAGATTGGTCTCCAGTTCGAGTAAGTATTTTAACTTAACTCTTTCTTTCTTTGATTTTCTTTTGTAATGTTACTTAGATACCTGTCTTTATTTATATCAGCTCTCTGATCACCTCTGTTGCTCCAATTGCTGAAATTGAAGAGTCTAAAGAGGAGTCACTGCCTACTCCTCCAATAGCTGAGTTAGCACAAATCACCTTGGAGGAAGCGACAGTGCCTGAGGTGGTCATTGAGGAAGTGGTCAAGAATACTCTGACCTCCCTAAGACAAATACATGCAGAAGCAATCGAGCAAGCCTCGATTCTTGTGGAAGTGGTGGTCGAGAAAATCCCACCAGTAGAAGAGGAGACAAGGCAAACTGAAGTGGTCGTCGAACTGGCTCCAACCACCGAAGTTTTGTCTGCCAACGAAGAGATGATTGAAGTTGTTCCCGGCTGGGATATTGGTCAGGACTTAACTCTTTAGTCCACTGAACAAGTAAGTAGTTTTTACTTTTTCAAATATATTATGACCGAGAGTTTGCCTTTTTTCTTTGTTAATTATTTATCTTGGTCTTTGAATAGAAAAAATATTTCTTCTACCCTTACTTTTGTTACTGGTGCTATGGTGGCATGGAGACCACCATTTGAACTAAGAAGTGCTCCGACCGGCTCTTCAGAAGCGAGAATCGACTAGCCTTGATGATCACGACAACAGGGAAAACAATTTCGGTTTGATTTTGGGGCGAAATGGGCGAAATTTTGGTAATTTCGGATGAAATTTCGGCCAAACGATTTGAACCAATTTGAATTTTAAAATGTAAAAAATCCCAAAAAAAATCTAACGTTCCGTCTGGGATTCGAACCCAGCCGTTAAGGCTGCACAAGCCGCTGCCTACCATTGAGCCAACTGCATGTTTGTAGATAGGAACTGCTTTTAACCTATTTAACCCTTCAATTTCCCTCAAAACTCAAACTAAACGAAAAAATCTGAACGAATCCAAATCCTTTCGGATGCAAACGAAATCTCAGATATTTCAGCGAAATTGCGCCGAAATTGTGAACCCTGCACGACAACGGCTCTGACAAGGTTTCACCCGTGATTTAGGATCTCAAAGGGTTCACTGTGTTTCAAGTTGGCAGGTTGCCACCAACCGGGGACTCGGAGACGGAGGAGGCGGTGGTCAGCAGCGTGGTGACCATAAGGATGCCGATGATGGAGGCGATTAGCTGCCGGCGGAGGTGGTCGGTACGGTGCTGGTCCCATTCTCAATGCCGTGAACGCTGCAGGGCGGAGCACGGGCCGGGGAAATGGTGACGAGGTGGAAGAGTCGTGATGATGTAGCGTGTTGCATTGATCTTGATGAAATATGTGACTGATTTGGGGGGTAAAATATCAGTTAGCTGATCACTAAACAATCCCAAATGTTTAACATCTTTTTTATTCCTGCTGTCCATTTTCAGTGTTTGAAATAGGCAGGCCGTACACAGTATTTTCTTTTGACAAAGTGCTTATGCAGCTGAACAAGTACTAACTATTATGGTAGTACATCTTGCAAGACAGTTTGGTCAACTATGCGATGTGCTCCAGTAAATTAACTTGCAAAAGCCAATGAAGTATTGCTTTTGGGGTGAGTTGTCGATGCAAGCATGACGCCATGACAGGTGCTCAAAACGGTGCCAGAGTAAAGTGTCCATGTTCGATTGAGGCTCTCTCGATTATTATCGAAAAGAGAATGTGGTGCTGTGTCTACCTACTAGATCGAATTATGCTTAACTGCTTATACTTACGCCTCTAGCAGTGCACTAAGCGTAAGGATAAGCACCCTCGATTATTGTCGATGTAGGTATTTCTTGAGAAGCGAGGAGCACTAAGCGTTCGTCTCTTGTCCTGAGAAATATTGCACTGCAGAACTCTGCAGATACGTTTTTTTTCGACAACACAAGTCTGCAGGTACTCCGGGACCGGAGACGTTGCATATATGCATGCTCGTCCACCAAAATGGACATATGGCAGCTTGATCACTGCAAATACGAACCGATCGATTGATAATAACATGAGCTAGCTTGCGAGTCAAATACATAATAAGTTCATTCCTATATATACGTATGGTAAGGGCACAACCAAGAAAAAGTAGGCAGCGATCGACGTCTAAAATCCCACATTTCTGAACCTTAGTTATACTAGTGATCAATCAGTAGCTGATCGGTACGACGACTCGGACGAGTGATCCGCCGCCTGCAACTGCACCGGCCCCCACGCGTTTGCAGGACCGGCGGTCGGCGGCGCCGCCGCCGGCACGCCCCAAGCTGGCCCGGCGGCCGGCGAGTGCGTGAGGTAGCCGCCGTTGCCGGGGGTGGCGTGGTTGTGGACGCCATCGTAGGTGGTGAGGACGTAGCGCGGGTCGTCGCGGTCCCTCTCGACCCGCTTCTTCACCCCGCAGCCCTCCGCCGAGCACCGGTAGTAGTTCCTCGGGTTCGGGCTGCTCTTCACCACCTTCTTCCCGTACTTCCTCCACTTGAAGCCGTCGTCCAGGACGTCCACTTCCGACCTCGTCCGGAACCCGATCCTCGCACACCCACGATTCCCTGATCCGCCCACTCTCTTCACTGCATCGTCGACTCCAGTCCAGCTCCTATATATAGTACAACACAGCGCACAACATCAAGATAAAACAACAGCATGCATGATCGATATATGTAGCACACATTGCACAGAAGCTTCCGTACATGTTCATCTCGTTCTCGGCAGCACCGCCGGCGAACACCACCGGAGGCGGCGAGTAGCCGGAAGGGCGAGCTACGTCGAGCTCCGGGAAGTCGGCCACGGCGGGCGGCGGGAAGTTGAGCGCTGCGCTATAGTCCGTCATTAGGTCGGGAGTGAAGTACAGGGAGGAGGCCGGGTAGTAGGAGCACGTTTCATGGCTAAGTCCTAGAGAAGTCGCCATGAGCATGCTCTGCGAGCTACTACTGCTGCTTAGCCTGTGGCTTGCGTACGTTTGACGGAATTTCTCGTGTCAAGCTTTGCAATTTATACATCCAACTGATCTAGACTTTCAGACTGTTGAATGTTTGAAGCAGGGACGATCCTGACCCGAAGGTTCTCAGATGTCTCACATGTCGATTCACACCGTGACGGTGACCCCTGCTCTGCGCTTTTGGCAATTATGACCGGACAAGCTCTAGTCAAGAAAAAAAAAGTTAATTCTGGTCAGTTGGGAGGCATTGGATTATCAAGACCGTTAGTTACGTACTTACGGGTCGATGACTATGATTGGCTGCAGTGCGGTAACAGTTAGACTGTACATGTATATTTTCGACCGTCCGGTCGACATACTAGAGCCAGGGCTTGATCAAAATCTACCTCGTCTTCTCTTGAATTTTCCCGATCCAAATCGCCGAGTTTCGAGACTCCAACTTACCAATTTACAGGTACATGTAATCGGAACGAGACTGCAGCGGGTCCGGGTCCAAATGGTTAATTAGTCATAATTGCATTCAATTAAGCTGGCAGTCAGGTACAAATTATATAACGTCCGAGTCCAATCCATCGCACTAACACCAGTGTACGGTGTACCTGACCAGAGGCAAACGGAGGACCCAGCTGTCGCGCGGATGGCTAGCTACGCCATCTTTATGCACACGCTAGTCCAATTTCAATAGGAATTTTGAGATGTTGCGAATTTATCCTAGACATCCGTCTTTATAGGGATGTGCTAAGAACATCAACAACAGTCCACGTCAGATGTTAATAAAGGGTTGCCACATCAGTATTTAGGTGATATGGAAGAGAGAATGTAAGATTATTTCTAGACGAAAAAACTAGCAAATTGTTAATACCAAGACACAAGAAACAACCAAATACTCTATTGGAGACTTACTTGTTACCTAAAAACGCGTTTTGTGGGTCCCACTTTCTTAAAGCAAAATATCCACCAGATTATTTGTGCAGCCCGACTTCATTATTGATATGATAAATGAGTTAAAACATGTAGGCCATAAAGTTGTACTTCATTATTGATCATCAAGAATCATCCATTCGAAGACTTGTTTCTTTTTATTAGATTGAGTACTCTCTTTTTTTATTAGATTGATTGTTATCTCTTAGTATGTCTCTCCTCTTAGTAAGAAGCTAAGAAACAAACTATCAAGATGATACATTAATCTACTCTAGTTCTAAGACCGTTTCAAAGAAAAATTATAAAATAGTGTGCTAGAGATTCTATTGGAGATGTTGTCTCTAAAGATGATGTGAGACAATGTTATCTCATGCATTCACGCGTGTGTGCGTGGTGGCAATGGTAGTGGAACAAAAATGGAGGGGTTGTTAGTGGGACAAAGTTACCATGAGAGTGCTAGTGAGACAAAGTTATCATAAGGTGACCTAACAAACATGTATTTAAATGCTATGTGTAATCTAAATTAATACGTACATTATGAGGAATAATGTTAAAATAGGAAATACATTAAATGCAATATCGTAAGAATGGATAGTGTGTTTGGAAAGCCCAAAAATATATACAAGTAGCAATTTTAAAAACAAAATTAATTAGAGTTGTGATGCAAATAATAGCATTTCAGTACTAAGAGTGCGGCGAGTGGAGCCGGTGCTCCAGCCCCTCGCACCTCATGATGGATCCGCCACTGCGTGGTGGGGTGTGTGCGTGTGTCTTCCTTGTAAATAAAAAAAAAGGGTTAGTGCAGCTGCAACACGTGTCGTATCCTTTGCAACTGATCGGAATGCATGGGAAAGTGGCAATGCCGACTAGCTCCGATCCGGCCCCCCCTGTGGTGCGTTAATTTGCCATCGATCGATTTTACATACGTACGTGAGGACGTGAGGTAGGCGATATGCACGCGCGCGCCCACCTGCGAATTACGGCGTAACCCCGTAGAAATATCCGCTTGACAACGCGCGTGTGCTGCTTGCCGTCTAAGATCATTGCATTGTGTTGCCGATCGAACAGGCCGGTGGCCGGTAGATATGATCTAGATGCTTGCCAACTTGGTAGATTATTTTGGCATGTGCTTAATCAAAAAATCGATTGGATCGATCACTGTTAATTAGTAATTAGCTAGTGGAGGGTGAGAAGGCTGCAAAAGCAATCTCTTTTTTTTTCCTCCGCTACCTTTCTGGTTAAATGACAGGAATGATACTGTGCAATTCGCAGGCGTTCGTATGCCGACGTGACATCTCGTAGATACTTGGGAGTTCAGATGCAATGTTTCGGTCTGTTTCTTCTCCAAGGAGTCAATTTTAAATTTGTAAAGTTCCGTAGCCATCTTTCCATGTTGCGTCGTGAAGAAAACGTGCGCGTATACTGCATGAGAGCGAGGCTATCGAGCTACAGGACTATACATCGTTAGCCACCGCTCTGCGCGGGCAGATTTCAGATGATCGAGCACGTACTTCACTTTAAGCAGGTCAAATCATCGCACGAGCAGTGCTGGCTGGAATTGAGACTGAAAATGGAGAAATAATGCTTCCATTCTAATATCTCAGAGCAGACAGAGAGGTGAATAGGCTAATTAACTAATATCTAGGTAACTTTAAAGTTGGGTGATTTCTTTCTACATATGAACCATTCGAATAGATTTGAATGTACGGCAATTCAAGCGTGGACCTCACAGCACCCAACACAGGCACAAAAACAAAACGCAATATGTTGTTTTTGTCCCGTTTCTCTCCTGCCTTAGCCAAAAGAAAAAGGGAAAGAAAAGAAAGAAAGGAAAGCATGAGCCGCCCAGGTGTCTCAAACCTAGCACACTACCCTGCCCTCTGCTTGTCGTGATCGAGCGAATCATGCGTAACAAATCCACACGTACACCACCACTAGATCAGCCGATCGAGCCCGCCCACCAAACTCTAGTCTTCTAGTCTGCCCCAGTCGCAGGCTCGCAGCACGCCGAAGGCGCCGTGGCAGCGAGAGAGAGAGAGAGAACGAGACCGATTCCGTTTCCTCCGGTGGCGCGCAAGAGCCGATTGACGTTTGACAGCCGGCCGGCTTAGCCACCAGAGGGCGCGGCCGGCCGGCCGGCCGTTTTCCGGGCAGCTTCCCGTCAAACTCACGCGTACGCCATGGATGTCACGGTCATCTGCCGTAACTTCTCCGGCAGAGATTGCAGGGGGCGCAGGACAATGGGGTGACTGTTATCTCCCTCGGTGTCAGGCGAGCGAGATGGCTAGGCATTTCGGTTCGGTACGTGGCAGCGGCTCTCTTTCGGATTGCTCATTGATTTGGTGTGTTGTGCCGCGCTGCGCGGGGGAAGCACAGAGGTGGTTACGAGGGATATTTGTTGCTACACGTGGCAAGATTTCGTTGCTATGGCTCTATAAGGCCATATGCAACGTTGGTTTTAAGCTGGTTAAAGGAGGAGAGAGAAGGACGTGTAATCAGTTCGACACATTGTCGTCTATTTGAACAAAAAAAAATTTCTGGAATCAACCACTTACCGGTCTTGGCTCGAGGATGATGTTGCTGCTCACCTTGCTGCCGTCGCTCGCAGCTCACCGTCGTCGTCAGATCTAGTCTCCTCCACGTCGTTGTTGTCGCTTCATGGCGGCGACAGGTGTGAGAAGGAGATCAGAGGTGATGGGGAAGCGAATAGAGAGAGCGGTTGAGGGTTTTTTTATTTATTTTCTTATTCTTTTAATAAAACATGGATCTCACTTAAGACAATAATCGAATATGTACATTGGAAGAGGAAATGTTGTGTTCCATACATGCTTACATAATATTTCTTTGAACAAACGTCGATCCAATACACTAAAGATGCCTTGAGAGTTTTTTTATAATAAAAAAATGTTCGGCGAGGGAACCTATCGAAATGATCACTTCTTCGTTGATTGAGCTCAAAAAGCTCGGATTGTTAGTACTCGTGCGGTAGCATTGGTAACGACAAGAGTACAAGATCATTCCTCTCTGCAAAAACAGAACATGAACATCAAGGGTGGTGGTGAGTGATGACTAGGGGTGTCAACGGATCGAACACGAATCAAATAGTGGTCTTATCGTTTTTGTTTCGTATTTTCTAAACGAATATGAATACAAATTCAAATATTATCAAACACAAATACGAATCGAATACCTACTCAATTCGGTCGGATTCAGATATTCTCGTAACTTACATAATTGCAAGATATTTATCATAGTTTATCCTCGTACATAGCACACCTAAGCATTCTAGTTTATCTATTTCACCTAAAAACATGAATTCGTATTAAACTAAAAATACTTATTCAACTAATTAGTCATACTGCAATAAAATATATATATTATTTTATCGAATTCGAATACGAATACAAATAGTGCAGATAAAATAACATTTCGGGTAACAAAAGGCCATACATATTTGTATCCATATTTTTATGCGAATACGAATACGAATATGGGGAAATTGTTAATCGGATGAAAAAATCTAAATCATATTTCCTACCAACTGACCGATGCAGCAATTTAGTGCAAAACACGCAATAGGGAATGACCCTCAAGATACAATAAGCGGATATTTGGGCTAATTGCAAGTGGCAATTATCAATTGCAACGACCCAGATGCGAATGTGACCTTCGGTTTGTGGTGCGCACCGCAGCGTCGTGCGTCCGTTTTGGCAAGACATCCTCGTAGCCACAGTTGGCCTGTCCTGTCAAGAAACGAGACGACATATCACCCGTCGTAATTATGTGTGGTCTCTTCGCATATCCACTAGGCTGCTCACAACTCTGTCATCTACAACGACCTCATGCTTAAGCTAAATATCTCATCATCGCCTTCAAAGTGTGTCTGTAGTTTCGTGAGCTTCATATTTCATATCTGAGCAAAGGAAACACATGATTGGTATAGCAAATTGTGGCAGCAACCAAACGTATCCGTAGCAAACTGCGAGAGATGGCAAGACCTTCCTAGGTGTTTATATCGGCCTAACATTCTCTACTATCACGTGTCATGCATGAGACTCTTTTTGGTGGGGGTGAGTGATGCGCGCATGCAGCTACGAAGATCGCAAGCATTTTGCGTATGAATACGGTTGAAGAGGCTGCAGACTGCCAGTGCCCTGTGCCAGTGTATCTAACATAAGAGTTAGGATAAGTAGATTAGGCTGTCATTGTTGCCATGTTGGAACTTACAGATACAATCCAGGACAGGGTCGTTTTCAGACAGGTCACGCACGCCACTAGCTTAACCTTCCAATACCACCATTTTCCTTGCAAAGAAAATCAAAATTTGTAGACCTGAATTTCAGAGTGAAATTCTCTGTGCTCGTTTATATCCAAAATTATAGGACAAAAAAAAACAAATTTACCATAACAGACCCTGCGAGGTAAAATCGCACGGACCATTTTTTTTCCCTCGAGAAAAAGAACCAATTATCATTTATAAGGAAATAAACTACGAAATAGAAGAAATGCTGGAACTCTTTTTACCTTTTAAATGAACTGATTTTTTTTGGGGAATTGCTAAGGAGTAATCGAGTATTTCTTCATCTTGGGAGTACTCGAATTTTCATCCCTCCAATTTGCCTCAAGATTCACTCTCCGACTTCATATCCTGCAACGGTGGCGGCACTCTAGCGAACTTTCTAGCTAGTTAGGGTTCGGGGTTGACCCAATTTAGGGTTTGGGTTCATCGGAACCACGAATTTAGAGGGAGGCGAACGGGCCGGTGGGAGGCGGGGCGACGATGGTGTTGATTTGTGATCACAGGTTATGTTTTCACCATTAGTGATTTTGCTGATAGTTGGAAGCAAGCTACTCTTGCCTTATCAACCACTGAAGCAGAATATATGACTATATCTGAAGCTTGTAAAGAAGCTATTTGGTTGAGAGGTTTGTACACTGAGCTTTGTGGAGATAATTCTTGCACTACTATATTTTGTGATAGTCAGAGTGCTATATGCCTTACAAAAGATCATATGTTCCATGAGTGAACAAAGCACATTGATGTGAGATATCACTTTATTCGAGGTGTTATTGCTCAAGGTGATGTCAAAGTGTGCAAGATAAGTACTCATGATAATCCAACTGACATGATGACAAAGTCAGTTCCTGTTACTAAGTTGGTATTAGAGTTTAGTCCTAGAGACTAGTTGGCGCATGGTGATTTTTTATCTTATTAGGGAATCATTTGGTGATTGATGATTCTTTATTATGCTACAAGAGGAAATTCGTCTCAATGTGGAGATTGTTGATTTGTGATCCGTATGTGATCCGAATCTTCTAATATATGGAAGTATCTGGATTATGCCATATTAGCGGATTAGTTTCCTACTTGGACTCTGAGTCCTTTTACCACTTTATATACCTCTTGTAAGTTGTACGGGAAGAGTTTACGCATCATTGTAATCCCTTGTGTTTTGTAATCACTCCTCATATAGTGATCATCGCTGGTTTGCGCCCGTGGTTTTTTTTCCCACAAGGGTTTTCCACGTAAAAATTTGTGTCTCCTTTGTCTCTATTTTCCTAACAGGTGGTGCTGCCGGCCGCAGGCGTAGAGGAGGACGGTGGAGGTAAGTGGGGGCGACATGCTTGAGTGGTTAGGAGGCGATGGCGGGTCCGACGATGGTGACCGCCAGAGACAAGGAATGAGGATAGTGCGGGGGTGGGAGGGTCTCACTAGAAAGGAGGAAGAAGCAAGGGTTAGTGGCGGCTCGCCAGAGAGGAGGAAGCAGGCGCGGCAGCGAGAGAGGGAGGAGGTGGTCGTGGCTCGTCGATGGGAAGCACCGGCGCCATCAGATCCGAGATGGGCGCTCGAGATGGAGGCGGGCGGCTCCCTCTTCCCACTTCCGCTCTTTTGCGTTTTACCGCCCGCCTGAACACATAACATTTTACCCAAAAAAAATATGGCCTATCTCTCTTCCCCAATCAAACTATTCCTCATCCATGGCGCCTCCTCCCCTCTCCAATGGCTAAGGTTAGGTCATACAACTCCTCCCCATCGGTGCCACCCCATCCAGCGCCACGTCCACCACCTCCAATCGCCGCCTCCCCTCCAGCGCCACCACCATCTTCACAGAGGTGTCATCCTGCCACCCCGCAGTGTGCCCCCCCTGCGCCACTCCGTCCCCCCTACCTCCACTGTGTCGGCCCGTGTGCTCCCGCCCCCCTGCGCCGGCCCTGCTCCCACTCCCCACGCCCCTATCTTTGGACCCATGTACTCCGGCCCCTATGCGCCAACAAGCCACCCCCTGCACCAATTCGCTCGAAGCCATGATGTTGGAGGAGCATTTGTGGTTTTTTTTTTGTGTGTGTGCGTGAAATGAATGTATCATTGCAGATTGTATGGTTGTGTTCTCAAGTGAAATTGTGATTCCAAAAATGATAGAAATTTACCTTGTAGTGTTCGGTTAGTTTCATGAACTTGTAGTTTGCATTTGCATTGTCCGGTTGTATGAACTATGTTTTTATTATATGAATGTGATTAGAAACATGGGCCTCAATGTGGTTATCAATGAGAAATTTTGTTATTAAGAGCATGAACAGTATCAATTTCATGGAAAATCGTCAGGTGCAGGTCAAGATTCTTGGTTTGCATGAACAAGATTCTGTTGTTTGAGAGCTAGGAAATTGAACGTGATACTGAGTGTTAATGGAATTGAATTGATGCATGAATCTGAACCTGATATTGTTCAATAGTATTGCTGATAATGGTTTAAGGAGTGCAAGCTCTGCCTGGCCAAATTCCAGTAGCAGCATACCATCTGGATGCCTGTATTTTATGTTTTGTGGCATCCAGAAGCAGAAGCGGCCAGAGCACTAAAGTTCCCAATCATGTTAATAGAAAGTCAATATCTGTTCTTCAATAACCACACTGAATCCTGCACATTGGACAGCTACTAATTTTTGCTTAGAACGCTACGTGAGAATCGCTTTTTAACCAAAGATTCTTGCCAATTTTGTAGTGAAACAAAATGAGCCATCCATCTTTTACTGAACCTCGCAATGAAAACATGTAGCTAGCTGCGCTTCCAATAGCAGTGCTACTGTAAGGGCAATGATAAAAATAAAAATAAAAACCAGTAAAGGCAGCACGCAATCTTAGTAGAATAAGTAAACTGGCTATAATGTTCCTCGAGCATATGCTCAAGCATCAGTCATGTTTTTTCTTCTCCAAAGTCAATGCTAAATTACATAGGTTAAAATCAATGAAGGCCTTCTTCTGGACTATCTGGTAAGACTTGAAACATGAAACTCTACATGCTTGGAGTTACCAACACAACACACAGACAGTAGTCCGATCCTAAGCTTATCTGAAAATTCATGGAGCTGGTTTATCCTTTTAGGCTCGGTGCCCTTGAACCAAAGTATTTCCTTCAGAAGATGTAAGTCACTGAGCAATCATAACTAAGCTGCATGATGTTTTACACAGTTTGAGTTATAAATATGCATACACACATTTGAGTCCATGTTTCCATTCATAAAACAAAAACATTCATAACCTGAAATTGTACGGTTCGCTCACAACATGAACTTTTACGATTCTTAACTTGTCCAAATGACACAATTCAAAATTCATGGCCACAGCCTGAAAATTTACATGCAAAAAAAATCACAATCATTAGCATATGTTGCTACACAAGCACTCAATTTGTTAGGACGTAGCTGGCTGAGCTTAGGGTAGCCAATCCACTGAAGATGACGCCGGCGACGAGACACCGCAAACCCTACCTTTCGAGGAGAGTCGCTGAGGGGTGGCGAGAATGACATCCCTACGAAAATGATGGTGGCGTTAGAGGGGAGGTGGCGATTGGAGGGGAGGCCCAGTAAGGGTAGTTGACGCCGGCTATGGAGGAGTCTCCGGTGGAGAGGCGGCGTTGGAGGTGTGGATGTGGCGCTAGAGGGGGCGGCGCCAATGGGGAGGAGTCGTATGATCTAACCCTAGCCATTGGAGAGGGGAGGAGGCAGCATGGATGACAGAATGAGGAATAGTCTGATTGGGGAAGAGAGATAGGTCGGGGTTTTTTTTGTAAAATGTCCTGTGCTCAGGTGAGGGTAAAACACAAAAGAGCGCAAGTAGGAAGAGGGAGCCACCCGCCTCCATCTCGAGTGCCCAACTCGGATCTAACGGCCGAGAGTGAATTTGTGCATATATCCACCAATTGGCCCTTGTCCATCGGATATGTTGCCTGGCATAAGATACGAAGATAAGATTAGGCTGTCATTGTTGGAGCTTACAAATACAATGCAGGACTAAGATAAGATTAAGCTGTTATTGTTGGAGCTTACAAATACAATGCCCGGACAGGGTCGTTTTCAGACAGGTCACGCACGCCACTAGCTTATTGATGACATTAGGGACAAGGTTATGATAATGGTTCTAATATGAAAGGAAAACATAAGGGGTTCAAAAGCCGAATTTGCTTGATATTAATCCAAGAGCTTTATATATGCCATGTGCTTGTCATAGTCTTAATCTTACTCTTTGTGATATGGCCAAGTCTTGCACTAAAGTTTGTCACTTTTTTGGAATTGTGCAGCGGATATATGTATTATTTCTTTGGTTCTACCAAAAGATGGAAATTTTTGCTTGATTATGTTGATGGTCTAACTGTGAAGTCCGTACATGCAACCTGCGTTGGGAGAGTCGGATTAAAAGTGTTTGACAATTAGATATCAAGCTCCTCACTAAGGGCGACTTTACTTGCATTAAGTGAAGATCGATGTTGAATCAAGGATAGGAGTGATGCCTTTCAATACCACCATTTTCCTTGCAAAGAAAATCAAAATTTGTAGGCTTGAATTCCAGTCGAGTGAAATTCTCTGTACTTGTTTACATCCAAAATTACACGACAAAAAAAAAACAACAAATTTACCATAACAGACCCTGCAAGGTAAAATCACACGGACCATTTTTTTTCCCTCGAGAAAAAGAACCAATTATCATTTATAAGGAAATGAACTACGAAATTGAAGAAATGCTGGAACTCTTTTTACCTTTTAAATTAACTATTTTTTTTCAGGAATTGCTAAGGAGTAATCGAGTATTTCTTCATCTTGGGAGTACTCGAGTTTTCATCCCTCCAATTTGCCTCGAGATTCACTCTCCGTCTTCGTCTCTAGCGACAACAGCGGCACTCTGGCGAACTTTCTGGCGAGTTAGGGTTCGGGGTTGACCCAATTTTGGGTTTGGGTTCACCGGAACCATGAATTTAGAGGGAGACGAATGGGGGCGGTGGGAGGCGAGGTAGCAAGACGACGGTGGCGCTACCAGCCACAGGCACAGAGGAGGGCGGTGGAGGTAAGTGGGGACGACATGCTCGAGTGGTTAGGAGCGTTGGAGACAAGGAATGAGGATAGAGTAGGAGTGGGAGGGTCTCACCGGAAAGGAGGAAGAAGGTGGGAGGGGGGAGGGCGGTGACGGCTCGCCAAAGAGGAGGAAGCAGGCACACAGCGAGAGAGGGAGGAGGTGGTCGTGGCTCGTCAGCGGTGGGTGGTGGCGCGACGACGGGGGAGGGGAGGGGAGAGGAGGTTGGGAATTTATATGGATTAGGGGAAAGGTGGGATCCTTTGGATCTAGATCCAATGGCTGAAAAATTAAGTGCTCCAAACAAAAGAAATACTCAGGGTTTTGCCTAGACACCCCCCTTTTTTCACTAAACGATTACTTTACATACATATTGGCAACTGCAATGTACATTGGCAAGTCGACATGTCACAAAATGGCAAAGAAACTGGGAAACGCTATTTAGACGGTCTCAACAAGCTACCTGACGCAGACAAGCTTCTGACTGCAACTCTCACAGCACCAACAGCACCAAGTTGCCACACCTCAGGGGTCAACCCATTGAAATCATACTTTGCGCTCTCATCAAGGTGAACCCACACATGAAATGCGACCTGCATATGCAAGTTGTGAGTTGGAAAAACTCCCATGCTATTTGTACCAGGAGATCGAGAAGCATATCTGACTGATAGACTGTGAATTCATTCCACTTGAGAGTTCAAAAGAACAAGAATCACATAACATAAGCTTACTGCAAAAGTAATTATATTGCAGTAATTATTCAGTTCGGCATTACTCAAATGCAAAGCAGATGCGTCACAAGCACAGTTCCTTTCAGGAAAGACCTGAGAAAGATGTAAGCGAACCTTGCCCGATGCATTTCGGATAGGAGATACATGTAGCAGATCACGGAATGAGCTTCCATCTTTCCTGATAGAAAGCATAAGCGATAAAACTTCTGTTAAGTTCTTTACATACACTGAACCTGTTAACAACTAATAAGGTATCCGGTGAATGTGCACCTGTAAATCAGTAGATGCACTGTGCAAGCCTGCTCAGAACAAATATGCCGATTTATCTGTACATCAAATTTCAAATAGGAATTGGAAAAAGTAAGCATATTTGATAAAGGAGATGCAATCAGACAAGCTATAAAATCCTGGACCGCACCTCCTCTAAAACCTCCACACTAGTACCTGGACCGTTTAAGAATCTGCAGTTACAGCCCAATATTTCTTCTCTTGAGTAACCTGAATTGAGTTTTTTTTAGAACAACAGAAATCTTGCCTATAAACAATAGTAGCGTACAAAAAAGAAAAGAAAAATTGCAACAGAAACAATCTTTTCAAGATAAAGATTTCATAGAGAAAGAAAAGGCACATGATGGTAGATCAGTGTATTTGTTTGCAAAGAGCTTCAATTATTATATTTTTCCAATGATGCCCTATGACTCTCTCATACTTTCCTCCTACGCAATACATAGCAGCCATAAAGCCACGAACTAATGCCAACACAGTTTGCAATCCCAATAGCATCACCACAGGGAAGATGTTTACTTTGCATTTTAACAAAATTTTAGAAGGTAATTACAAATCCAACCCATCAATCATGCCCATCTTAACTCGAGCACACCAGTATTCAGTCTGTTGCACTGGAGCTAAACATGTTTTTCATATGAGAGGAAGGGATTTTATTTGCATTTTAACATAATTTTAGAAGGTAATTACAAATGCAGCCCATCAATCATGTTCATCTTAACACAAGAGCATGTCAGGATTCAGTCTGTTGCACTAGAGCTAAATATGTTATTCATATGAGATCATCCCAACAGAGATGAGAAGAATTGAGCTCTTAGTGCCAAAATCAACATTTTCTGTACAATATAATCAGTTTCACTCATTCGAGCCAAGAGGCATCACCGCATAAGACATTCACACTGACAAAAATATGAAATTAAGTACTACTAGTCATAAATAGTTGTACATCATTAAAATGCGTTACTTCAGAAAAGTTCATAGAATGCATACTCTGGTATTGAAAATCAAAGAACAAGTACCTGTTAATGATAGAAAAGCGTCACTAGCATAGATTATCGGCATGTCAGGCAAATGGGGGTCAGTCCTGTGATCATTTCAAAGTCAAACTGCTCTCAGTTAGTAAAGCAGGCATGAGTTACATAAATAGTATTTTGAACACAACAGAAATAAGCCGAGACAACCAAAAAATGAATAGGATTACACAAATAACTCACAATACAAAGCTCTGTTTGATTCTACCGAGAGAGAGATTTAAGGAAGAGCTGAGTGCTGGGATGCCAACAGAATCACATCTCTTCCCACAGACCACTAGACCAGTTAGTTTGCTGTAGCGGTTCAGTGCAGAGAAGATGCTGCTAGCTGTGCTCAGAGCCTTCTCTTTGTCACCGTTGTTAGCTACACGCGGTTCCTCGTCCTCCAGCCCTGCAACAGCAAGCTAGCAACAACATATTTAGAACTTCTGCTTCCTTTATTACCTGTGAACATGCCAGATCAAATGTAAACCCCAATCTAAATTGGCAGAAGGCATCATATTCTGCAAGACTGCAACTAACTGAACTAACATGACACTAAGAATATTTGAGAATGGCAAATCAGGCTAAATTTAAGGTGCGTTGTTTGGCTACCTAAACTCTTCATTTAAAGGAATCGCCCCAATGTGATTAGTTCTTAATCAGCTTAGCCTCTGGTAAATAAGATCCAACAACATGTATACAGTATCCACACGAAAAAGCATCAACTCAAAACAAGCACTGTTACTATTCCTTTTTTTGTCTCCAACTCTCCATACCTGGAAAAGGAAAAAAGACTAGTGTAACCATAATTACCAAACTTGGAACCAAGAACAACTCAAAAAAGGTCATAGTATTAGCAATCTTGAACTATCACCTGCTTACTTGGCTGTCCATACTTAAGAATAAGATGATCAGCGCAACTATGAATACCATAGCAGGAATCAAGAAAACAATCAAACAAGGCCAAGTTCATGAGCAATCTGATGACAGATAAATGACAGAGCACTGAAGCGCAGGTCGTAAATTTAGCTAACTTGCAATTAACGGTTGCACCAGTGGTCGTTAAGAATCCTCGAGTAATTTACAGCCGAATGAGAATAGCGGCTTAATTAAATTAGCAGTCACACTGACCTCTCTTATCCATGTCCACAAACACCTGCCCTGCGTGGCTCGCGCAAGGGAACTCCTCCTCCACCCTGGCCTCCTCGCGGCACGCCGCGAGCACGGCGGGCCGCGCGGGCCGGCGCGGCTCGGCGGCGATGGGCACCTGGACGGCGAGGAAGTGGAGCACCCTCCCGTCAGCGGCGTGGAAGACGGGCGCGACGTGGAGCAGCACCCAGTGCGGGGAGCCGTCGCGGCGGTAGTTGAGGATGGCGACCTGGTGCGCGCGCTGGCCCCGCACGGCCTCGCGCACCTCCGCGACGGCGGCGCGGTCGGTGGCGGCGCCCTGGAAGACGCGCGCGTTGCGGCCGAGCACCTCGCGGCGCGGGTACCCTGTGAGGGAGGCGAGCCCCCGGGAGGCATAGACGATGGGGTGGCCCGGCATGGCCGGGTCAGTGAGCAGGAAGCTCCCCGGGAGCTCGTCCAGCGCCTCGACCACCCAGTCGGAGTAGCACGCCGTCAGCGACGCCGCGAGCCGCCGCTCCGGGTCGGCCGCCTCGCCGCAGGAGCTCGCCATCGCCGGAGGCGGAGGGGGAAGGTCGGAAGGATGGATTGGCGACGTGATCGCTGGGGGAGAAGAGAAAGGAGGAAAAGATCTGCGCGGGGTATGGTTGTAAAATTTCCGTGACGGCTTTTATCGGTGCGGGTTCTGTTTGGGTTTTGGTTTTTCTCGGGGAGCTTTCCAACCAAAGGTGTCGTACGTATCTTGTAGAAATTTCATAAGAAACCACTGAATTCCGTATGAATCCTTGCTCAACAACCAGAGTCTGATTCTCGGCTATTACAGCGAATGATCAGCAAAGATTTATCAATCAGTCAATCGAGCCCGTGCGACGGAGTCACAGAATCAAGGCAAGACCACATACCCACATCTGCTCATCAGGCCCGGTCGCCCAAAGTCAAGTCAAGACGATCGACAATGTCACGCACGCTGGAACTCACGCGTATGTGGTTTAGAGGAGAGATCAGTTTGTGGTGGTACTGGAAATGGGATTTTGTTTTTTAATCGCAATCCCTTGTTTAGCAGTAGAGGCGGGACATTGCGATCAATTGATTTATAACTTGTAGATCATTCTAACATAAGTTGCTACGAAGGATTGAGAAGAAGAATGGATTGTGTTCTGTGTGCTGTCATTGAGGACTCTGACTATGTGCTTTTTCAGTGTGTATTGACGAGATTTGCTTGGTGTTGTATCAAAGAAGTTTTTGTTTGGGATAGAATCCCAGAATCTGTTGATGATCTGCATTTAGGTTGGCTTGATAAAAGGGATGCTGCTAATTATAACCTTGATCTTCTTAGTTTTGTAGTTCTTTCCTAGACTCTTGGGAATATTAGGAACAAAAGGGCTATTGAAAGGATCTTCCCTAAATTTCCAATTGAAGTCGTGTTCAAACCATATCTTGCTTGCAAAGATGGCTTACCTTCCTCACAAATACTGATTGGCGGAAGCTTGCTCATCGTCGGTTGGGGAACTGGATGAAGACTTTTTGTGCTTCAAGTCAGATGGAGTTGTGATCCTTCTTTTGTATGGTTATAGAAAGCTGGTTTCTGTAAGACTCGTCTGTGTTTTCAGTAGTTATCCCTTGTTAGTTTTATCGTCTAGATTGCTGGGGTGCTTGCTAGTGTTTGGCTTGTCCTATCTTCTAGTCTAGCTGGTGTCCCCCAGCTTCTTTCTATATTTATGTTCGAACTATGTCTGTAAACTGTTGATTAGCTTTTTATAAAAGCTGGGTTAATCCTTGTTAAAAAAAAAGAAGAAGAATGGATTTTTGTCTTTAAACAATACTTCCCTTCCAATTTTCACCACGCCATGGGCTTTAAAATGGTGGGAGTTTCATCCTCACATTACCAATCCTCTGTTGAGGAACCGTCGATGACGAGTCCAGTCCGAATGATCACCTCGTAGACAAGCGTAGAATCGATTACAACAATGCAAGAATACAAGTACAGAATAGCAGATTGAACATAGAGATATGGAGGATTTATTGCTTCTCTTTATTCCTTCCTCAAGCGATCAGCCTTTTACAATAACTAGTACCCCCTGTTTATAGGCTAGAGACCCTGCTAGGGTTTTAGATGGGGCGCCCACCCATGGGCCGGCTGCTGGGCCAAGCTCATGGTTTCTCAACACTCTCCCTTAGGCACCCATCCTCACATGTTCATGCCTCGTCAAAACTTCATAAAAACCCAGTGGAAAAAGTTTGGAGAAAGAGTACATGATACACGTTCTGCTGCATTGCACGAATTGCCTCATTAAAAACCTTAGTCGAGAAATTTCAAGAAAACTCGTCAAGGGAAAAACAGTACAATCCACCCAATTTCATTTAATCTCCAAGATTTACTCCTTGGGTACTCAATCTTCGTGATCAAGTTTCAATAATGAGTTCGTGAAGATTCTCCCCTTGAATTCTGCACTTCTCTAAGTCTCATCATTCCAATTCTACGAATGCACCTTTCAAAGCTAGATGCTGGAAGTGACTTAGTGAATAAATCTGTAAAATTTTCACATGACTTAGTATACAGTACTTTAATTTCATCCATCTTTTGCAATTCATGAGCATAGAAGAACATGGAGTTGATATGCTTTGTGAGATGACTCTTCACGTAACTCATCTGCACTTGTGCAACACAAGCTGCATTATATTCATAGATAATAGTGGAGGTTTGAGTGATATTCAATCCACACGACTGCTGGATGTGGTGAATCATCCGTCGAAATCAAGCACATTCTCATGAGGCCTCGTACAGTGCTTATTATTTTCGAGTGGTTCGTCGAAGTCGATACAAGACTTTGCTTAGACGATTTCCATGGAATTACAGTTCCACCACATAGGAATACATAGTCTGTTTGCGATTTGACTGTATATGGGTCCGACAGGTATCCGGCATCTGCATAGTCATTCATAGGCAGATCTTGGTTCTTTCTGTAGAACAAACCAAGTTCTTTGCTTCCTTGGAGGTATCGAAAGATGTCCTTCATTCCCTGCCAATGCCTTTGGTAGGTTTTGCACTATACCTTGCTAATAGGTTCACGGCAAATACAATGTCTGATCTAGTACAGTTTGCTAAGTACATGAGTGCTTCTATTGCACTTAAGTATGGGAATTATGGTCCCAAGACTTCCTCCCCTTCTTCTCTAAGTTTGTACTGGTCCTTATCTTGCTGTAAGGATCTCCCGACTATCGGCACTTTCGAAGGGTATGCCTTTTCAAAATCAAACATTTCTAACACCTTTTGAGTGTAGGTTGACTGATGCACTAATATCCCTTCAGAGGCATGCTCAAGCTGTAAGTCTAGAAAATATTTGGTTTTACCCAAATCTTTCATTTCGATCTCCAACTCCAGGTAAGAGCTTGCTTTTTTAATACCTTCCAGTGTTCTAAGGATATTCAGATCATGTACATACACTGATATTATACAAAATCTATTCTGGAATCATCGCATAAATACACAAAGACAATTCTCATTGTTCATGTATCCTTTCTTGCATAGAAAGTCGCTTCAAGTGATTATACCACATCCTGCCTGATTGCTTAGGTCCGTACAGTGACTTTCTGAGTTTCACACTGTACAAATTTCTATTTGCTCTGTCTTGGTTCGGGATAGGGATACATTTAGGTACCTTCCTATAAATGTCCGAATCCAATATTCTATAAAGGTATGCAGTTACCACATCCATCAATTTTATTTCTAAATTCAAGCTAGCTGCCATTGAGATTAAATATCTAAAGGGTGGTTCCGCCCATGACCGGAGAATAGGTTTCTTCATAATCATCTCCTGGACGTTGAGTGAAACCTTGTGCAACGAGCCTTGCTATTTTTATTTCTCTTTCGAATAAATACCCACTTATGCCCTACGGGGTGCACATGGGGAGGCGTGCGGCTTACAGGCCCAAACACCTCTCTTTTATTCAGAGATAATAATTTTCCTTCTATTGCCTTCTTCCAATCTTCTCAATCTGATATTTTCTTACATCCAGCGAGCGATGAAGGCTCTGAATCAAGATTGATGATTGTGACAATTTTTTTGTAAAATAAATGTCGATATTGGTTGTTGTCTTATTCATAGATTCTCCCGTGGTCACATGGTTTATAGATATTTTTTCATAGGGCGATTCTTCTAATGCTTTTACTTGCTCACCGCTGCTTCAATTGCGAGGACAAGTCCCTTTAGTTTTTCAGCTCCGATATGTACGCACACATCCATACAGATGTCTCCCTTCGTGGGAATGTTCAAATCCGGTATGCCTTTTCCTGAAGGTTCCATACTGGTGTCAGGTATGTCTTTCCTGAAGGTTCCATACTGGTGTCAGGTCTCAACTGGCTCCCCTTTTGGTTCTGAAGAAATTCGGTGATCGGCTATGTCAAGTCATTCTTATCCCTTTTCACCAGGTGTCCTCAGTTACTTCGGATTTGAGGGGTCGGAGTTCACATCTTTTATGAGGCCTCGGGACGAGATTAGGGATACCTTTTTCTTTCTTCAGTACTTCAACCCTCTCTAGTGCATTGCGTGTAAGCACATGCAACTTGGTCACACTCTTTAAATCACTAAAGTGGTCAAGCAGTTGATTCGCTAATGCTTGCAAATCAATTATCTTCTAGACTTCAATTATCTTCTGGACTTCTCTATTTGCTTCACTAATATGCCGGTCATGTGCATGGATTTCAATTATCTTCTAGACTTCTCTATTTCCCAATATTTTTTCATCAAGGGGTTGATTTCCTCCCCCTAATGACGGGAAACTATCATCATCAATTATACAATCGGCGAATCGGGTTGCTTGCAAATCTCCAGTCATGGGGGTCCAAATACCAGATTATGGATGTTGTCTTATAACCAACGTATATCGTAGACTTTCGGAGAAGGCCCACTGCAGTTCGCTGCGGTGGTGGTATAGGTACATAAACCTTGCAACCAAATCTGCGAAGATGATAAATTTTCGGTGCTGACAATTGTGCTAGTTGCATAGGTGAATGGATGTTATATGTCGGTGGTCTAAAATTGATGAGAGTTGTTGCGTGCAGGACTACGTGTCCCCAATATGTGGTTGGTAAATTACAATTCTGCTAGCTCATTCTGGGTGTGGACATGCGATACGGAATGCTCAACTTTAATTTCCATTACCATGCAATAATCATCAAATGCCTTCGAGGTAAATTCTCTGGCGTTGTCCATTCTGATGGACTTCACATGGTGATTAGAGAAATTATTTTAATTATCTGCGAGATTAGCTTTGTAAAAGTGTGGTTTCTCATAGACAATAAATATATGTGTGACCATTTCGATGAAGCATCGATGAGCACCATAAAATACCTAAATAGCCCTGACAGGGGCTGTATAGGACCGCAAATGTCCCCCTGGATACGGCCCAGAAATGCAGAGACTTCATTCCTCGCTTTCAGAGTAGAAGGTCTAGTAATTAATTTCCCGGTGGTACATGCGGGGCACGCAAAATCTTCCTGATTCGGAAAATTCTTTACATTGATATTATGTCCCTGTGAATTGTTAATTATATTTCTCATCATTCTAAGACCCGAGTGGCCTAATCTATCATGCCAGAGTTACAAAGTTCAGAACTTCTAAATATGGTTTTTCAGGACAGCATAGGCTGCATGTGTCTTAATATTAGTGTAGTATAGCCCAGTTTCATATGAAGGAAGTTGTTCTAATAGTTTTTTCTACTTTCTTCACGCTTTGTAATGTGCAGGTATTTCTTACCATACTCTTCTTTAGTCTCTACGTGGAAACCGTCAGCGCGAATATCCTTGAGAGTTCTAGTCGATTCTGGGTATAACAAGACTTCTTTAATGACCAAAGTTGTACCCATCGGGAGTATAATTGTGGCCCTTCATGAGCCTATTATGCAAGTATCGCTGATCGACTGAAAGAATTTTGTCCCTCTCAAGGTGGTATTCGTTGTGCCGCTATCCGCTAAGCACACATCCTCCATAGGGAGTCACACGTGTTCTAATACTTCAAATATCAGAACATAACTTGCTATTATAAATACGGAAAAATGAAGCCTTACATAGCTTATCATAAGAATTTAATGTTTTGCTCTCCTAGAGCTTACAACCATTATTCAAAGAATAAAATAATTCAAAGTTCTATGACAACCACTAACTGCAAGTGATGGTACAAAAATCTAAGTGCAATGCGTGCACTAGATTGAATCAGCGAAGTATGTAGAAACTTCTGCTTGAATCTGCTCTATGGCGATCTTCTCCTTTTGGGCAACTATGGCTGCGGTCGCTGCGATTTCCAAGGGAGGGGTGATGAGGGCTGCTAGTGGGCTGTCCACATCCATGAGTGCAACTAATGGGTGTGGATCATCCGTGCCTGTAATGGAGAGGTGTGCCTCATGATGTCCTTTGCCTTTCTTCTTAGATTGAGAAGCATCAATAACGTGCGACCCACGACCTTACCCTTCTTGCCTCTCTTCTTTGTGAGAGGCTTCCTCACCTTGTAGTTGCTAGCGTTGGCTTCATGGCCGATATTGCTACTAGGTGGCTGTAAGATGTAGTTCTTCCTTAGAACATCATCTTGAGCTTCTGCAACTTGCATGATGTCAATCAATTTGGCATACTCCTTGTAGCCATCTTGATGATAGTTGCGTGCGGATTGCACCGCATTCGGGTGAAAACTAGAGGAAGTCTTCTCAATCTTCTGCTCATCCGTGATTACTTTACCACGAAATTAAAGTCGATACAAATTTCGTACAACCACGGTCATCTTTGGGCGACTCTTGAACTCTCAGTTCGTGATGCCAATCATCTACATATTTCATGCAAAGAGTTCAGAAGATTACTGCTGGTAATTAGCATAAAATGGTTGCAAAATTCTCATAATTCTCTTCGAACTCCCGGTTCATGATCCTGTATTTTTCATGATTTACTGCTATTTTCAGTGATTAAAAGCAATATAAACAATCACAGATAATCAAAACAGTAAATACAATATATAAATTGCATAGAAATAATAATAACAAAGTTAAACATTCCTCAAATGCTAAAATCGATTCAAAATTTGAATTCCCGAGGCCCTTTTCTGCTGGAATATGAAATTTCGGTTAATTCTGTAATTTCCAGGTGCTAAATCGCTAATTTTATTTTATGAGAAAATTAGCCGCGCAATTTTTAGAATTTATGAGGGCTTTCTTGCAAAATCAGGATTTTTCTTCTATTTTTTTCTTTCCCAACCGGACTACCCTTTTCGGCCCGTTTCTTGGCCATGCCCTCACGGCCAGCTGGCCTTTTTTTGGGTTTCTTTTCTTTCCGAAAAGTCTTGGGCTGGCCTTCTTGGGCCGACCTTTTTGGCCTATCACAGCCGGAGAAACCCTACCCTGTGGTGGTGCTGTGACACACGGAGGCGCACGCGCGGGGCTCGCGGTAGGTTAGAATATATTTGCAATCTACAGCGCAATCATCATCTACTCTTTCATGCAATCTACCGATCGGCATTGTACCGGTGACTTCAAATCAGCTCGCGTTAGATTTGAGCGGATTTGCACCGTATGATAAAATAATCTAGAATGCAACAATTGCATAATTGAAAGCGATCTAGAAAACGATTCGATCTACGAGCGTTGTTCTCGACGATTACCTTTTCAATCCGTGCAGGCCGGAGAGCGTAGTCGTGCTGATAATGTGTTGACGAACCGTTGTTGGCGATGCTAGTTTGAATGATCACCTCGTAGACAAGCGTAGAATCGCTCAGAACAATGCAAGAACACAAATACAGAATAGTAGATTGAACACAGAGATATGGAGGACGTTTTGCTTCCCTTTATTCCTTCCTCAATCAACCTTTTACAATGACTAGTACCCCTATTTATAGGCTAGAGACACTAATAGGGTTTTGGATGGAGCGCCCATCCATGGGCCAGCTGCTGGGTCAAGTCCATGGTTTCTCAACATCCTCGACGCATGAAATTTCCGTACTCACTAACCAAACAAGAGGACTTAATCCCCTCGCCACCACTTTCCATTCTCTCCCACTATTTTCGTTGTGGAAAATGCATTCGAGAGAAAACGCTTGAAAAAAAACTCTAATGTTCTTTTAAAGCGGCTAAAAGAACACAAGATTTCGTGTTTAGAGACAAATTGGGGGAAAACACCACAAATATTGGGCCTGTTTGGTTCTTGACCCTAGCTAGCCATACTAAAACTTTGGTAATGTCAAAACCCAGGTAATACTAAAACTTGGGCAAAAAAATGTTATTTGGATCGTAGCCATACCTATGCACGGGCAATACCAAAATTGATGTGTTTAGATTGTAACAATGCCAAAATTTGCCAAAAATGTTAGTGACACGTGGGGCCCACATAACTATATATTCTTTTTGCACCAAAATATGCTAACAGTGGTCTTGTTTTGTTGATTAAATGACAAGGAACATAACGGTTCAATTGGATCGCAAATTGGATACTCGGTTTAGGAAATATGGTCATTTGAAATTGATTAATTAAACTAACTTTGCATTTAATGTTAAGAACCACATCCAACGAAAATCCGCCACATGGCTTACTCATTGGCCGCCAATTCTTTTGCCAACAGAATGACCGCCCTATTTTGGCTCAGGAGTTGGTAAGAAAAAGTTTGGCGTTGCCAAGATTTCAAGGGCACACCAAATATTAAAATCAACACAAACATATCAAATTTTCTAAGTATTATTAAAATTTTGATACGACTAGCTAGGGCCAAGAATCAAACAGCCCATTAACCCTATATGGTTACTATTTGCACTGCCAAGTAAGACAGGACGGCTGGCCAGACATGCCAAGATGCAGCCATGGCGTCATGCATTTTTTTTAAGCGAAAGTCATGCGTGATTAGACACCTCACTGCCAGCACGGAAGCACTATCCTTGACTGCTGACAGGTAGGGTATTGGGGGCTTTGGGTGGTTACTTGCGACTCTCAAAAAAACTGGTACCTGATGTACCTTCCAACATATAAATGTATTCTTAAGCGGAATCATTTGGAATTGTTATGGCGAAACCACTTGAAATACGGCTTCATCTTCCATGTTATACTAATACACTACTATACAGTACTACATACGTTTACTTTGGTAGCCAAAAAAATTACTACTCCCTTCGTATATTCCAATTTCCAGGCAGATTCTTAATTAGTCGAACCCGCACTAGGGTATCATTTTCATTGCTCATTTGCTCTCAAGGTAAGTTGTTGCTTGCTGCTTGCCCTGGGTCGCCTCCTCTGTCGCAGGTCGCGACCTCCGGCGCCCACGGCGAGGACTCCCCCTACTTCGCCGGGTGGACGGCCTACGACGAGGATGAAACATCTGCAAATTTTCAAAAATTTCAAAATCAATTTGAGTTTTGGATTTGAATTTCGTTTTCGTTCAAATCTCAGCAAAATTCATCAAAAATCATCAAATTCCCGCTTTCCCTTTTTTCCCTCCCGCTTTCTCCTCCCCGGAAGCGCCTTCTCCTAAAGCCGCCACCACCCCATTTCCTCACCGTCACCGCCTCCATCTTCGCTGCCGTCACGCCACCTCCGTGCCCGCATCACCCCTGGCGCCTTCCACCGCCCATGCCGCCTCCACTTTCGCCGTCGCCCATCTTTGCCGCCTCCTCTCGCCGCCCAAACACGCACAACCGCACACGTCGTCGCTCGCCTTCAATGCGACGCTCAAACCCTAGCGCCACCTCGCCATTGCCCGTCCATTGCCCACACCTTTGCCCACGCCATGCTGCTCCCACCGCCTCCCCGCCTATAAAAGGCCGCCCGAGGCAACCTTCCTCTTCATCCCCTACCACTGCCTCCCCTAACCCCCACTACTAGCGCCGGCCGAATCCCGAGCTCCCGCCGCCACCCCATCCCCACCCGTAAGCCAAATCCTCCCCATCCCTTCTCTCCCACCCAAAACCCCAAATAGGAGAGGACTCACCTTGGTGAAGCTCTCGCGTCCTTCCCTTCGTTGTCATTGCCGCCGCCGCCGAGAACGCCATTGCCGCTTCGCCTTTTCTCCGCAGCGCATACGCCGCATCCGCTTTCTCGCTGCTTTCATGGCTTGAGGCTGGCAGGCGCTTCGACCGGCTGGCCGACCTTTAGGTCACGCGGCGTTTTGGGCCTCTTGGGCCTTGGCCGTCTTGGCCAAATGGGCTCGACCCATTTTGCTAAGCCCACTTGTGCCGCAGGCGACCTTTGTTCATTCAGAGCCCAACACTGTTCACATGCATAGTACTTTCCATTACTGTTCACCCGAAAAACCCAGCATTGTTCATTCTTTTATTTTAAGCCCATACACTGTTCAAACAGAAAAACTGAGTACTATTCCCAAGCCTGGATTAGTGGTTAATTACTGTTTGTATCTAATTCATAGGTATGAACAGTAAAATTGGTCACTATTCATCGAAACCCTAATTCGACATTATATACTCCTCTTTACCGTTTCGAGCCCGTGAGTTTATATCTCAACTCTGTTCAGCTATACCAAGCTCCAAATAAATCTTTCCACCTTCCTATAGATTTCTTTAATCCTTTACAATATTTTTGTTATACTTGGATCCGAATCTCATAACTCCTTCCAGTCCAAATAAACACCAAATAACCATCTACCCTCCACACCACCTTCCTTTAAGTTTCTTTTCTGGTTTCATTTACTTGCATTTTGTTCCCAGCTCATTCCTTGTCGAGCTAGTCTTTATTTGGTTTCTTTTTATTGCATTGCTTCTCATTAGGTCACGATCTTGATGACCAGACTCCAGAAGACGCAGGATAAGACCAGTATCCACAAGACTTTGTGCAAGAAAGCAAGTCGCATTCCTTGATCATTTTGAACCCACATGTCATATATTTATTATTACTTTCATTATTGTATTTGTGCCAATTACTTTAATTATTCAAATAATACTTTTGAATGACATGATAATTAGATAAATCCTATTACTCCACATACAAACCCACCCAGCACTCGTAGGTCATATTCACCTTGACAAGTTCACATAAAATATTAGCTATAATAGCTTTGTCACACAAATGCGTTTACCAATCAAAAGCAGTATTGGCGGTTCGCCAATGGTTTTAGTGGAGAGTTGAGGTTGTGTCGAGAAGTTGGATGACCCAATAGTAGTGTTAAAAGTGAGTCATCGGTGAGATCAAGCGGGTGGACAACCACGAGTTGGTGTTGGTCCATTTCCTCATTGGATGACAAGTAAGGACAAGAACCTTGTGCCAAGTGACAGACACAGAAAAACCGCTCAAATCACAAGCGTGGTCATTACTCCCTAGCTTAGTACACTGCTCATCCGATTGAATATCTACAAGAATTGGGGTGTGACAGGAGTGGACCTATAGAGACACTAACTGGTCTACACAACGGCATGGACCCGTCAGCATCGGGGCACAAATTCCACCTTTGGCCAGTGGTCTCCCGAGGGCTGTACGGAGTAATACCTACCGGGTAGAGACTAGAAAGGTTGAGCAGTGGAAACACTTTGTTATCTCAGCTCAGTCGCATGCTAAAGTGTTGCGTGTATATTGCATGACAGTACGAGCATGAGATATCTTGTGGGTAAAGTTGGGCAACTCTGCAAAGTGCATAACTAAAGGTATTCGAATACGTCGTGCTTCCGGTTAATGAAGCTATGTTAATGGGTGATTCCAGTACATGAGGCATAAGTAGAGTTTTGGAGATGGTAAGTTTGTAATTGTGGTTTGTTGAGAAACCCCTGATGTTATTATTTATTATTGTTTTACTATTTTAAATATAAACTGCTTTAACTGCAAATTGCATCCACATATGCCTGTTAAGGTAAACCCTAACCATCCTTTGAACTCCTTGCATGTAATTATTTAGCTTTTCCATGTGGCTTGTTGAGTACGGTAGTTATACTCATTCTTGCATAATCTGCAAACAATCTACAGAAGAAACCAGAGAAAATGCAGAGGATCTGGTTGAACAGGATTTTGATGGACCCACGGATGGCAACGACTACTGTTATTAAGTCTCGACCGCGCTCAAGCGTGCCTATGGTCTGAAGTTCTTTTGTCTTGTATTATATTAACTTTGGGCTTGGATGTCCGTGTCAGTGTCAAAACTGGCTGTTAAGTCTTAATCTTTTGTAATAAAATGTTGGATTTTGTTGTAATCGAAATCTTGTTTGAGACACTGTTTACTTCGCAACTGCACATCCTAGACGATTGTGAAGAGTTTAACGTTTCCAAAATTTAGAAGCGTTACACGACGAGGACCCCTACGACGCCGTCGGCAACCCGAATGGCGTCATCCGGATGGCCCTCGCGGAGAACTAGTGCTCCTTCGACTTGCTGGAGGGGTACCTGAGGCTGCTTTTGCAGGCGGATTAAGGGGGAAACAGCTGTACGCTGCAGTGCACATTCCCTTGCTTGTGGAATTGTTTTTGCCTAAATGCCTCGCGAGGGAGGGACGGACGGACAGCGCTGTCCGTCCAAAAGTGCTACGGAAGAGGTCTAGCCGGCTGTGGCACAGACAGGGCTGACATGACAAGAAGGAAGAGAAGAGAAGACGAGAGAGCCCAGTCATTGACGAACAATTAAGGTTCCTGTTTGTAACAGGGAAATTTTGTAGAAACTTCGTAGGTAAGGAAGCATCCACTTTCACTTAATGTAGGGTTTCTAACAAAAATTTCTAGGACCATCCTATGTTCCAAACCAGACCTAAGATCAAGCTTAATTTCCCTCCTTTTTTAAAATGATTTGAAGCTAAGGGTTCTGGTACTCACCTCCGAACCCTCCCCCGCATGTTTGACATTTGAGTGGTTTCACACAAGTATATATACAGCACTGGCACTCGCCTATATATACACCCCCACACCACACATAGTAGGATCACCACAACCTGCCCTGCGGCCTGGACTGGCTTGCCTTCATTGAGCTGCCACTGCACTGCACTGCAAGCTTGCAAACCTTAAAAGAGTCAGTCTTCTTGCATTGCTTGTGGAGACTGGAGAGTGCGAGGCCATGGGTTGCTCATAAGCACCGTTCCGCTAAAGATTGCTCGGTCTGAAATAGCTTTTTGTCGAACTAGCCAAAATTTATGGACATCTCTACCAAGTTATTGGGTCTCACCCAAATCATATCATCGTTAGCTTCCACCACTCGCAACAGCTTCGGCCGCGTTCTCAGCTTCACCGGCTCCTTCAACGACCGGACCGGCCTCATCGCTGCGACCGTGCGGTCTTCAGTCTCCTCTCCATCACAATAACACGACCACGACGCGCCAGCTGCAACGATCAATGATGCATTCGACATCGAGGCGGCGGCAGCCCGGCCAGACAAAGCGGAGTCGGAGTCTAAGCTTCGCTGGCGATGTTCGTGAGCTTCCTAAGCTCGACGACGACTACGGCCACCCAGGGCAGATCCACATTTGGTCACAGGTGTACAAATGTACACCTTTTTTCTGCAAAATATTTAGTATATAGTATATATATTAGCCATACATACCAATAGTTAGGTCATTTACTCATATTTGTACGCCTAAATTGTTTCCGCCCATCGCAACACAACCCCCTCTCCAATCCATTCAATGACGCGGCCCATTCTTCCATTAGCCCGCATGGCCAAACAGTCTAACTGGCACCAACCCGTCTTCTCCTCAATCCCCATAGCCTAGCCCAAACCCCTCCCTCTCAAGTCTCACCCTAACACCTCTCTCTCTCTCTCTCTCTCTCTCTCTCTCTCTCTCTCTCTCAAGATCACCATGTCACGAGCAGTGCTGGAGCAAGGAAGAGGCGATGCGGCAAGCTGCCGAGGGGCGAGGGCAGGCTGGGCGATGGGCACATGTGGCGGCAAAGACACGGTGTCTTGGCGTGAGTGACTCACGGTGTGGCGTGTGACGATGGCGTGGCGAGGAGGGCGCAACAACGGAAATTTTCTTGTTCTAGTCCTCAGCTGCGATTAATTTGAAAATAGCCCTCATTCCCCATAATTAGCAAAATGGCCTCAAAAGCAGTTGCTCCTACAAGACGCAGCGCTGGCAGCACTGCCCGACCGGCCAGTGCAGTGCCCACCTCGGCATCTTGTGAGCAATTTCATTATAAATATTATTTCATTATATTTTTAAAAATAAGCGAAAAAAGTGAAAATTTTAAATTTTAAATATTATTTCATTATATTTGATTTAAAAAGAATATCCATGATGAGATTTATAAAAAAACTTTCATTAAGAAATAAAGGTTTTTTATCCCAAATCGAGGTTTAAATCACGGTTTGAGTGCATATAAAAAAGTATCGAGGACTATTGGAGTGTATCCATGATGAAGTCGTCTCGGCGTATATATAGGAGCGATCGATGAGGTACTTTATGAAGCTTATCTGAGAATGTGATTGGAGGGTTGAGAGCGATCGTTGTGATGATGGAGATGTCACGAAAACATGGAGTCTCTCCTCAATGAAGTCGGTGCGAATGGTTCTTTATGGGATTTCACTAGAAGAGACATACTTGCAATATAGGTTTAGCGGAGACACGGAACAAGAACTACATTAGAGTATACGGACAGAAGCACGTTACACGTAGTGACATGGCATGATGGTCCGGCTAATTGCTTTAGTCATCCTCGCTACTACTACGATACACTGCGACACAAGCATCCGCACCATATAAGTACACATGCCTTTAGGGGATAGTAAAATACATGGGGGTAGGACGGGGGACTACTACGTAATGACCTGACCTACTGCGTGGACCGGGGCCATTTTCCCTTCCTTGCTAGCTCGGCGTTGAACTCCTCGCCGGCCTTCCCTTTCCCCTTGTCGCAGGAGTGTCCACGTCGGGCTGGTATGTCGAAGTCGTCCATGTCCTGCGATTTCATGATGTAAGTTCATCGTATAGTGGAAATCGGAATAATGATGTAAATTCTTCATAACTCACGTCGTCGATACAGATTACGCCCGGACGACCGGATACACTATGGCGGCGGGCTCGGCAAGATGAGCCTTTCCTTGCCCTTGTCGCGGGGCGCCCATGTCGGTGGTATGTCAAGTCGTCCATGTCTGCGATTCCATGATGTTAGTGGGCGTATAGTGAAAATCGTAAGAATGATGTAAATTCTTCGTAACTCACGTCGTGGAATCGTAATACGCCCGAACACCGGATATCTTTATGTGGCGGGCTCGACCACATGAGCCTTTCCCTTGCCCTTGTCGCGGGGATGGCCCACGTCGGGTTGGTATGTCGAAGTCATCCATGTCTGTGATTGTATGATGTAAGTGAAAAACGTAATAAGGATGTAAATTCTTCATAACTCACATCGTCGATATGGATTACACCCGGGCGACTACTAGGCTCCTTCGGTGCGTCCTCAACAGGGTCCGGTACGTAAGGTTTCCTCCGCACGAAGTTCTCGGCCCGCACCGAGTAGTTCGGCATATACTTCTGCTGGATGAATGCCCTGTCGTACATCTCCGGGCCGTCGATCCACTGGAAGAAGTGGTAGAGCATCTCTGGCTGCCATTTCGTGGGGATGAAGTTAAAACTTTAAGGAATTCAACGTTGACGAAAATCAATGCGTGCGAAAGAAATGCTTACGAGGTGGTGCCCGCACGTGTAGTACGCCTGGGCTGCGGTGGCTGGGTGTGTGGACTGAATGATCTCTGCTGGTTCGCCACACACACATTGCGGGATCGAAAAACGTGGTGGTACTGGAGCATGTTTCATTGATTTATCTGGGTATTGTAGCTGTTTCCTCTTCTGTTTAAGCTAATTTTGCTTCTTCAACATCCTCGCGTAGAAATTTGCCGAAGAGTCCATAGCTGGGTATCTATTGTGTAGTGTTGTGTAGTGTTGGGTTTGGTTCAACCCCCTTTTGTAAGCCCCATGGTTGGCATGGTGTGGTTAATTTCATGTCCAGTTCTGAAAAGCTGAAGAGGTACATTGTTGTCATGCCCATCTGGTCTTTTCACTGCATAAAGCTGCCCCGCGTGGTCTTGTCACTGTGCAAAGCTGTCTCATTTGGTCTTATCACTGCGCAAAGCTGCCCCGTGTGGTCTTGTCACTGCGCAAAGCTATCTCCTTTGGTCTTATCCTCGCGCAAAGCGCCGTGTGGTCTTGTCCTGGCGTAAAAGCTGTCTCCTTTGGTCTTATCAACTGCGCAAAGTCGCCCGTGTGGTCTTGTCCTTTGTGCAAAGCCGCCCGTGTGGTCTTGTCACAACAAGAAAGTCGTCTCCTTTGGTCCATCCCCAACTCCAAGCGTACGGCGTGGCTAGGATCTGCATGTCGGGCCGGGAGGGCGCCGGTCAGTCTCGTCCGCGTGTGCTGTATGTACCACTCCAAGTACGTGTCGTAAGTGCCTTCATCGTAGGCGTGCCTCTGCAAAATGGAATCGGTGGCCATTTGCCATGCATCTACCCACACTGCTGCGTCGAAGCGATCATCACTCTTGCGGCCCTTCTTCGTGCACTGAAGGTAGAACAAAATAAATAAATTATGGTACCGACATAACATATGACTAAAGGATCTACAATATTATTAAGCAATGCAATGTACTTACGGTGACTACGCCGCAAGCGGTCGCCCTCTGCCAGGAGGATCTCTGAGTGCGGCTGAATCGCCTCATCACCCGTTGTGGGTTATGCGGCTCAACCATGTGGGAGAACACCGGATGACAAGTTGTCCTCGATCGCGCATCTCGGTGGCATAGCAAGCTCAGCCGTCGGGGCCGTGCTCTGCGTGGGCATCCGTCAAGGAGCCCATACTATGTCGTTCTCGTGCGAGGTCTCGAATTCATTGTGGAACTTCGGGGTATATGCATCGGCGCACCTCTCCTAGACCACCCTAATCGCCACGATCCATCGGGATCCCATGGTCGGGCCTTCCACGGATCCTCCTCGTCCGCCTCACCATAGAAATGTTGTGTGTGCGGGTAAGGGTGGATCGACGCGGAAGTCTACCGTCCGACCGCGAAGTGCTCCCACGACCACACCAGTAACAACGTGTGGCAACCCGAGAACGTGTTTTATTCCCGCGTGCTCTATTCCGTGAGGCAGCTGCAAGCGTCGCCGCAGACGTCATGCGTCGCGCCTGATACAAGCGAACCCCAACTATCTTTGCGGCACGTCCTCGCGCGTCGGCGTCCACGATAGACTCCGCAAGGTGAATATAACTTCGGGTACACTATGTCCCTGCGTGCTACGGAACATGATCCACCGAATATAAACAACAAATATGCAATAAGGTGGCATCGAACCACCTCCTCCGTTGCATCAATTGGGCAATGCATGAATCGTCGCGACCAACCGTGCGGAATGCCCTTTGACCTCTCGGGGATAGGGCCGCCTAAAGCGATGATGGAGAGCGCCTTCGATCCGGCGACCTCGGAGGAACAAGCGCGACGGCCAAGAAGCGGAAGGCGGTAATGGTCGACATCTTGCGGTGTCACCGTCATCTCCCCACCGGAAGTGGAGCGTGTGGGTCTCCGACGCCAACGATCAACCAAAGGCGAAAAGAAGAGAGGCATCAATTAGGAAGTTACGCCCCATGTTCGACATGCGGCGAACGCATAATCGGCCGGATTTGAAGCCTCGAAACATACCGCTCGATCCGGCGCCAGTCTCCCTCGGTCCTGTGTCACGAGTTGGTGGCCCATCGCCATCAATCCAAGCGTGTGATGATGCTTGCCGTCCCATGCCGCTTCAAGTAGGGGTGGTAGAGCACGTGCCATAGCTACAAATAGACAAAACTAACGATTAGCGAAATCTAAATACGCATTTAGCGGTAAAAAATGCAATAAGCAAAAATTAAACACGTGCTTACCTAAACTAATCGGAACGCGTCTTTGCGCTTATGAGCTCGTCGATTCGGTCGCAGCGTTCGTTCGTTTATATCTGCTTGGCGAAAATAGACGGCGAAAACGGCGACGTGATGTAAAGAAAGACAATGAAAACAACGACGCGATGTAAAAGCAAAATGAAAAACGATACGCCAACATTTCTTTCGATTGCAAGCGGTAATGGCGAAGAACAAGAACGCCACAAGACGCTGCGGGGGGAAGACTGCTGCGCCGGCCGGTCGCGCAAAGTGCTGCGGCCGGCCGGGGCAGTCGCCGGTCGCTACCAGGCGCGCCCGTCTTGTGATAGAGCCTGCTTTTTGAGGCTATTTTGCTAATTATGAGAAATGAGGGCTATTTTTGAAATTAATCGCACTCTGTGGCTAAAGCAGTAAAATTTCCAAAGCGGTGGCAACGAGCATGGTAGGGCAAGGCATGCCGCAACGAGCAGGGCGGTACGGGCGGCCACGGGGGGCCTAGGTGAGGGTACGACAAGTGGCTCACCGGTGGATCTCATTCCTAACAGCAGGTAGCAATAGTAGGTAGAGGAAGGAGACAACAGGTGCATCACGATCCCAAATCCCAATTGTTTTTTTGGTGATTTGAAATTGTATTTTCCTGTTGTGTCAAGAAAAACTCCATTTTGCTAACTCCAAACACATATCATGTAAATCCTAGGTCCATACCATCGCAGCCCACGACACCCCTTATTTGTCTGTTGTCGGCCTTGTGTTCATGTGTCTCAGCCTTTTCACCAGCCTCGTACACAGCTCCAGTCCTGGGTTGGTTTCCGTACTTTCCTTGGTTCAGTAGTTACAGTAATTGCATATGTCTTCCTCTTCATCCCATAAACCTTTGTTACTGATGGAAGAACCTGAAATAAAATTTTCAGAACAGTAGTAAACTTGCACAGGCACACGCATATGTAACAACACCCTGCTGCTCTAGAAGAAGAGATGTTATGGTTTTGTGGTTATTTGCTTGATTGAAAGTATCTCTCTAGGGATACCCACCAAAGGAATGTGTGGGCACTAAAGACTAGGGGAGAGACCCACCGTAGTCCCCCATGCCTGGGAGAGCTGACGAGCATCGATGGGAGAAGCGGGGGGATGAGTGTGGTGAGGAAATAAGTTACAGATGTGTTTTTATAGGCAAGGAGCATCAGAGAGAATCTCGCTCCCTCCCACCTGTTATTTCTCTAATATCCATGTCTTGTCAGTTGTCACCAATCTCTCCACCCTGTTTCTCGATTCCCATTGCCTCTTAGCTTTGTGTTTGTGCCTGGTGGCTGGTGATGTTGCCTTCTTTCGAAAAAGAGAGTACAAAGTACCAACGTGACTAAGTGCAGTCTACTCCATGTATGAGGGGGCAAATTACTTGTCTGTATAGCCACTAGTGCGTCAACCAAAAAAAATAGCAGCAACCATTCTATCTGATGCGTCACTATCTCTAATATGTGGTCTCTCTCTCGGTCTCTCTTCCATAGTCCAACTAACAGCATAGGCTGCTCATGAGAAAGAAATTAATGCCGAATTGCCGAGTAGTCAAGGCTCAAGAGACAAGGTGTGCTCATCTGCACGCTGTACTCCAACACTCTAATAGTCCAATGTCCAATCAATCCAATCCCATTCCATTCCCCCACAGCCCACCCGACAGCAGTGCAGCACCCCCACCCCCATCAGTTGGCATCATGGCCATCACCCATTCACCCATGTCATTGGCATCTATTCAGACTATTCTCCATTTCGCCCCCATGACTCCATGACTCCATGAGACCATGATCCCATCTGTCCATCTCCCGCATCGTGCACCCGGTCGTGGAGATTGCGGAAGGTGCCCTCAGATAGTGCGCTGAGCCCAAAGTCCGAGACCTTGAGGTCGCCTCGCGCGTCGAGGAGGAGGTTCTTGGGCTTGAGGTCGCGGTGGTACACGCCACGGCTATGACAGAACTCGACTGTCGTGATCAGCTGCTGGAAGTATTGGCGTGCGACAGCCTCCAAGAAGCGTGTGCTACGGGCGAGGCGCGTGAAGAGCTTGCCACTGCTTGCGTACACCATGGCGAAGTAGATCCTGGAGCACGTGGGCTGGAGGGCATCATGTTGTGGGAATTATGGGGCTTCATGCAGAACCTTGAGCCCGGCGCCGCGCCTCCCGGCGCAAGCGACTCCGCCGCCTCCCGCCTCCCCCTTCTCCCTTCTCCCGAGATGGTGGCGGCAAAGATGGTGCGCCCGGCTGTCGGTCTTGGCCGTCTTGAAATTGAAGCGGCCATGCTTGCCGTCTTGCCGTTGCCGGTCATGCAGCCGCCCAGCACGCAGCCCCATCGATCGCTTGATCCCGTCACCCGTCGTGCCACGTCCGCAGGCCCAGCCTGGCCTGTCTGTTCGTGCCATACCGATCGGGTCTCGTGTCGACCCGGAATGGCTCAGCTCAACTCCCAGGTCTACCCTTCACTGTGTTTGTGTTAAAAAGTCTGGACATCTATTTGCACGGTTGTACCTTACTTTCAGGCCCATCGTTTACCGCAGCTCGCCGGTCCGCCCATTGCCCACCAACGCGGCGCCCGCGACGAAGCCCTTCCTCAGTCGCAGCCCGGCAACTCCCCCGGCGGACGACGGCCTTCCTGCCCGAGTTAGCACTCTCCACAACCTGCCGACCACTTGCTCCACGCCAACCCCACCTTCACCCGCGCTCGCGACCCAACAGTCTCACCCGGGCCGGACTGAGCCACTTTCTCGCAGCACGTGGCATGTTCCGTTCCACCGTCCGGTTGCTCCTTCCACGCCGCGGGTCTGCACCCGCGCACGATCAGATGGATGGGGGCAGCCCATCCCAACACAATGATCGGACGTCGAGGCCCATCCCAAAATGTGTCGTTGTTTACCCACGCGCGCGCGGCAGTGAGAGGGAGCCCCAAACTCGCGGGCCACCACGGCCTCATCCTGTCGCAGCCAGTCGCGCGCGCTGCGAGCCCTCCTAATCTGCTTGATGCTCCTCGGCACGGGGCCGCGGTCCACGATCCACCACGGCCACCACACCCCGCGCGCACAGCTCGCCGGTTTTCCTTCCCGATTCCCCATCGGCAAAACTGGATACATGCTACTTAAAAATATATCATTTTAAGATATATTATTTAGTTTTATAAAATTGGATATATGTCACTCTAATTTATTTCTCCTTTGAAATTTATGAGCATCTCTAATTTCCTTTTCTTTTCCCTTGTATTCCATCTATTCCCTAGTGAACCCCTCGTCTAATCGTCTCCGTCCCTTCTGAACCAGGGCACAGGGTGCAATACTCTCCTGTTGCACGGCTGCCTTGCCCCGCTCCACGCCGCCGCCCCGGCGTTCCAGCGAGCGGAGACGGGCGGCTCGGGCTGTGCCGCGCGGCTTCCTTGCCGGCCGCCGTCTCGGACGTTCGTGGTGGTTGCCTCGGCCGCCGCTTCATCCGGTGACGGCGCGACCACTCCCGGTGCGGTGTTAGGGTCCGACGAGTCCGCGACCAAAGCCGGCAGCTACGGGCTCGTGGGCGGGCCCAACGGCGCCATTGCCCCCACGGCCAACTCCACCGTGGTCGAGAGGGTACGTCACGCGCGTCCTTGCTTGGTTCATTCCCAAGATTTGATTTGCTTATGTTTGCGTGGTGTTGTGTGCACTAGGCTAATGCAGTTCATGCCGCAGGTGATCTTCGATTTCCGATTCCTGGCACTTCTCGCGGTCGCCGGATCACTGGCCGGTTCCCTCCTGTGCTTCCTCAATGTAATTGAACTTACCCATTTTATTTCCTCGCCTAAGTCTTCCTTGATTTTGGATGATGCAGCTAGCTAGGTACTTAAAATCGGTAATTTCACAGCTCGATTCAATGATTCAACCTGTGCTTGTGCCCCGGTTCAAAAGGGATGGATACATGTCGGACCCGGATTTCGAGAATCCAAATCACGCGTGAAATCATGTGCTATTCTCGAATCGAATTTAGCACTTCACAAGACACATTCTTTGAATCATTCATACTGGCGTGGTGAAATATTAAATATTACAACCAATCGAGTAACATAGACCACGTCGGTCGAGTTTTACAAAAGGACCGCTAAGGCCAAATATATTACATTACAAAAGACGACTAGATCTCTGGCGGAAGCAAAAGGGAAGGTGGGGCTCATCTCACACGAAAGCGGCGGGGTGACTCAGTGTCTGACGGATATTAACCAAGGCGGCTAATATCGGTACAGACTGTGAGTACCAACGAAGTCTCTTAGACTGGCGAGACCTAAACTACGTAACTAATCTACTCCTTATCGCAGATCTTGTCCATCATCTCTGGGCCGTCAGAGAAGGCGTAGTCTCCGTCGTCTTCATTATCTCGAAGGGTTGGGAGAGAAGCGAGAATGAGCACTACTACCGTGCTCATGAGCCAACACACAATGCAATTATATACATGCAAGGCTTAACAAGGATGGCTCGGGTTCTTTTATTTGCGAAAGCCAATTTTGCAATATTATAATTACAAATCCTATGATTTAGCATTTTTAACAAATTTGCAATTTTAAAAGATTAATGTGCAATAATTATAATAGTAGAGATTCCATCCGTGGAAACTCTACCAATGCATCCTTTCAATTAGGGTCATTTCCAAAGACCACACCCATCGAGCTCATGACTCGGGAGAAATCCAAAAGCAGGCTAGGTGAGCCCTTCCACCATTTTCCATTCCACCCATAAAGCTTTTTGAAATAGAACTAACTCAAGTTATGATTCCCATGTCCGCCTTTTGACCAGTAGGCACGCACTACTGCTTAAATAGTTTTAGACTCTGCAGAGGTTTGTACACTTTACCCACAAGAGATAGTCATACAGTTACCCACATGATTAGTAGTCATGTAGTTGGGCGGCAAATCACGATAACTTTTCTAATTACCTCGCCCTCCATCATCTCACCCATATGGGGTTGCGCCCATACGTTCATGTGGGATGTTACCTCACGCCGGTAGTTAGTTTACCCAAATGCGCAACAACTTCACCCTTGCCTCGGTGCCCTTTCAAGCCTTATTTACATAAGCTTGCATGATACATTTTTCCACCGTGTGAGAGACACATTCAGGTTTAATAATTGTACTAGGCCAAGTTGCACTTTGCGAACTTGTGGTTGCACATGTTTAACACGGAGGTCGTGACAAGATTAAGTCCTTAGGGTTATCTCGGCGGTTCATTCCACAACCCAACCAACCATGTGCTCCCGAGCACCCACCGCCTCACCATCCGCCCAGATAGAACTAGCGGTTGGGGTTTTGGGGAGTAAAACCAATTTATTTTCACAACCTTTAGCCAATGGACCACTAATGACTACCCAAAACATTTTATGTTTGAGGAAATGATGATTGGGGTATTTAATACCCTGTATTTCTACAAGACTAGCATGTCGCTAAGTACAACCTATAACTAGTATTACCATATAGTTACTAGGGTGACAAGGATTAATGGATTCAAGTTGTCCAGGATGGCATATTAATTTAATTAATCAACAAGTGGAATTTAACTACCTTAAGCTTTAACATACATTTGATAAAGAAATAAAGCATGCAATTTTGCTAATTTAAATGAATATAATTTGCATAAAATGTAGGATCAATATGGTCAAAGTATTGACTCGCCTTGGTTAAAGGCTAGGGATCTTGATCTTGATCAACTTGAGGGTCGCTTGGCGTCTTCAAATCCTAATCAGCGAGAATATCGGAAAAAAGACACAACGGCAAAGAGAGCAAATAAATAAATAAGGAACAATAAATAAACTCCAAATTAATCAAGTCCTATGCTATTAGCAAGATCTTGATTTAACAAATTTTTAGAAATTTATTTCATAATTTTTGGAGTTAAAATGGAGAAGATATGAATTTTTGAAGATTAAATGACTTGAAGGAAAAGGAATGGTCCACAGCACAGTGTAGACCCAGTTTATGTGCACAAGAGCATTGGTTCGCAGCATAGGAAAAAGGGGAGGGCCCCACATGGCAGCCAAAGGAGGGAGGGGGCAAGCAAATGACATGTGGGTCTCAAGCAAAAATTCCCAAATCAAACCCCCAAATCAAACCAATTCCCATTCTATTTCCCAATTGCTCTGCATCCTTAGAGATGAAACAGGGAGGCAGGAGGTGCTCGAGGCGGGGCCTTGGCCCGGCTGTGGTCGCTGGAGGCTGGCGGCCGGGTGGAGGTGGCGGGCTCGGGAGAGCAAGCAGCAAGCACAGGTGCTCGGCAGACGGGAAGGTGAGAGGTGACTTGGCCGGAGGCCTTCAGGGAGGCCGGGTGGCGGAGGCGGCTCGGGGGAAGGGCGGACCGGGCAGGCGGCAGCAGCCTCAAGCGAAAGCGAGGCGGCGGCTCTGCTTTTGAAACTTCACCGAGCTCAGGCGGCGTGGAGGTCAAGCGAGGAGGAGGAGCTTTATAGGAGCCATGGCGCGAGGGGGAGGGGGTCCGGTCCGGGCGCAGCATGGTCTGGCGGCAGGCAAGGACGCGTGTCTTGCGGGCGGAGGAAGCGCCGGCGAGGACGTCTTGGCTCGAGGCGCTCTGCGGTCAGCGTCGCGTCGCGTGTGACACAGCGCATGTGGCAACCGACAGAGCGGCAAGTGGCAACGACGCGACGGGTTGGTCGCGGCGATAAGACAAAGCGGCGGCGGGAAGCGGTGGCTGCGATTCTTTGCTGCTGGCCGACCCGGCGGCGTCTTGCGACCATGCCCGGCAGTGGTGGCGGGGGCTGGTGGCGTGTGCATAGCGGCGTCGGCCACGGAAGAGAGAGGAAGAAGATGACCGTGCGTGCACACAGGAGAGAAAAAGGAGGGGAAGCCGGTCCTGGGAGGTAAGTTCCCCAAAATCAGTCGTTACAATACGATTAGACTGAGGGGCAAAAGAGGTAGTTGACTGGGGAATAGATGGAAAATAAGAGAAAATGGGAAAAAAGTAGAGATAATGATAAATTTTAAGGGTCTTTCTACACAACATGTGACAGTAAAAAACTGTCACATTTTGAAAGTTCATTTACAACTTCATTATACATAAATTACAGTAAATTATTTATATAATTTTGGTTCTTGGTCACTGTAGTTATTCTTGAAAGTCTTAGTAACTCGTATTTCCATCACATGATTCAAAAACTCACATGTACTTTGAGAGGTTGGGCAAAAACAAAGACAAAAAAAATTACAACTCCATTATACATAAATTACATTAAATTATTTATGTAATTTTGGTTCTTGGTCACTGTAATTATTCTTGAAAGTCTTAATAACTCGTATTTCCATCACATGATTCAAAACCTCACATGTACTTTGAGAGGTTGAGCAAAAACAAAGACAAAAAAAATTATATATCAACAAGATACAACAACGTGGTGAACCTGTTATATCACATGTACTTTGAGAGGTTGAGCAAAAACAAAGACAAAAAATAAAATTATATACCAACAAAATACGGCAATGTGGTGAATCCGTTATGTTCCATGGTGAGGGAGCTCGGCGCCGACCACCCGGACCTGGACGCGGCCAAGGTCTCATGTATTTTTCAGCGCACAAGTGATCTCGATCGGCCTCGCACACGCACAAACCAAACCAAACCGGCTGAGTTGTCATGCACATGCCGTATTTTCTCATGCGTGTTTAGAACAACACAGTACGTGTCCTGTGTTCATGGGAAAGGCATTTAATCATTCGCATTAACTCACACACAATGCAGGATCTCACACATAAAAAAGTGACAGTTTTTTAGTCAAAAACTATCGAATGCTAGCTAGCAATTCCCTTAGAAAGGAGGAAGAAACTGGAGTGGCATATATCTAATTTTATAAAACTGAATGTCATATCTCGAAGTGTCATGTTTTTGAGTGACATATATCCAATTTTGCCTTTCCCATCGGCCGCCCCGCGTGGGTAGGAACGACTCAACCGACCCAGGTACATTTCCCAACTTTCACGGCCCGCAAGCTACCCAGGGATCGAGCAGCCTAGAGGTCACATTTTTTATATGTCACATGTTTTCCGGATCCCTAATATATCATTGTAAAATGGCATTTCCTTTATATATCACTGTATTTCCAAAATATTATCCCTTTATGCTACTGTTGTCAAGTCCGTTAGATGTTCCCTATCAAATTATTCCAAAATACCCATATTACACTCATGTTCTTCCTCCACCCTCCTCTTTCCCCTCCCTCTCTTCTTCTTCTCTCCCATTCATGTTGCACGGCCACAACGATGAGCATCCACACCGACTCCTACTCCCCGGTCTCTTCCTCAGCTACTCCCTCATGTCCACCGCTGGCCACCTCGAGCTCCTCTGTCTTCTATTTTTTCCGCCATTGATGAAATTAAGCAGAGCTTCGCCTCCCCCATGTGTATATGTGCATGTGCTTGTGTCGATGATGGTGGTGAATTAACATTGTTCTGATTGGGGAAGAAGACGATGTCCTCTTTCGCCCCCGACGTCCTCCTCCATCTCTAGCTGCGACGATCCTACTCCACCCGATCGTGGGTCCACTCGACGACCGCTCCCTTTCCTCTATGTGAGACCAAGCGGCGGTAGCCGCGATGCCCGCTCACAGCCGGAGGAGACTGGGGTAGAGTGAGAAGAGTGAGTATCAGGAAGAAGAAGACGGCAAGGGCAAAATGGTATTTGCATAACAACTTCGACTTGAGTGGTCAATAATAGTATAAAAGGGTATGGTTTTGGTTTTGTAGTGGTATGTAAGGGATATATCACTTTACAATAGCAGATTAGAAATTCGGAGCATTTGCATTGGCATATAAGAAAATTTCCCCTGAAAATAAATGTCGTCTTAATTCGCTGATTTTAGTCATGCAACCATTGATCTATCAAGTGGAAACCGATAATTCGATGAAAGCATCAAAATCGTTTTTTTGTTTAGGTACCAAATCAACATAAAAAATTAAGAAATCAAGAAATAAATGCATATGCGCGCGTGCTGTGATCGTATATGAGTGCACACCAAAAATAGATAGATGATGCCAACGTTGGTGTGTAAGCATGATCTGTACATGCCTCTCCTACCCTTCAATTACAAAGTCCAACAACTTGACAATACAAGCAGACAACAAGCACATGTTTTGTTCACATTATCTCTCTAATACTCCCCGGCCGCAAGTTTCTTTTTGATATATATGGACGGCCTTTGAATTTGTTTTGGTGCAGGAGCTTTCAAGATTGCAACAAGTAGCTTCTATTGCCATGTGACCAATTAATGTCATGATCAAGCTTAATCTCTACCTACAAGACTTTGACCAATGCCATTGACGAGCCAACCTAGCTACTCCACAAAAGTTTTCTTCGTAGCCCTTTTCTTCAAGCATGAATGAAAGATTTCGCTGTTCTTGGGAAGGACGCATTTTCTTCATAGCCCTGGTCAGTTGCATCTTCCCCGGCCCGGTCTAACGACACATTTTCATCGATTCACAATAGGTTGTTCGTTTTTGCATGCATAGTGCTTAAGGTTTCGATGCTTTCTTTGGCGCCGTCATGGAGTTACCGCCTACAATAGAGTACATACATATTTACATCAGTAGTTAGTATATGTTGTCGTCCTCTCTGAGTGGATTTGACTGTTATGAATAACGTTGGTATTCATCGTGAGGTCAACAAGTCAATATATATATGAATACATGTGTGGCATATATACAGGTAACTCTTAATATATAGACAATAATATATATCTAACACCCCCCTCAAACTTATGATGGATAAACAACATGAAGTTTGGAGAGATAAAAGCTATGCTGGGCTCTGGTCTGCGCCTTTGTGAAGAAGTCTGCCAACTGAAGTTCTGAAGGCACATACTGAAGAGCAACAACATAGTCCTGCATCTGTGTTCACATGTAGGAAGCATCAACACCAGTATGCTTAGTAACTCATGCTTCACTAGATTTGTAACAATGCTAATAGCCCTTGTACTGTCAGACAAAAGAGGAGTTGTGCTGAAACTGAAATACCAAAATTCTCAAGTAACCACCGTAGCCAAGTAACCTCCGCAGTTAACAAAGCTATAGCTATAACTCGGCCAGCACTCAAACGAAATCGTTTATGCGCTTCTTAGTCTTCCAAGCAAACCACCAAGAAAAACATAATAAGCAAAGAGAGACCGGCGATCAGAGTGATCACTAGCCCAGGTGACATCAGAATATACCTGGAGCTGTAAAGAGCTGGAGCAAGGGAAAAACAGATGACGAGTGATGGTTCCATGAAGATATCGTAGAACACGAAGAAGATGACTATAGTGGAGCTGAGTGAGAGCAAAAACAAACTGACTCAAGATATGCACAGGGTGGGAAATGTCAGGACGAGTGATACCTAGATAAACAAGACTCTCAATAAGGTGACGATAGCGAATAGAATCAGCAAGAGGCTCACCATTAATGGGCTGAAGATGAACATTACGCTCCATAGGAGTCTCAACGGTGTGCTGAACAGTAAGAGAAGCACGATCAAGAAGATCTTGAATATACTTTTCTTGGAACAGATAGAAGCCCTCAGATGTAGAAATAATCTCAACCCCAAGAAAATAGCGAAGATGACCCAGATCAGACATGAGAAACTGCTCATTAAGACGCTCCTTCACAAAGTGATGTGCTGAGAATCATCTCTAGTAATGATCATATCATCAACATATAAAAGGAGAAGGTCCGACCACGAGACAAAGTATGAATAAAGAGAGCAGGATCATGAGCACTGATAGAGAAACCAGCTGCAGTGATAACAGAAGAGAAATGATCAAACCAGGCACAAGGAGCTTGCTTAAGGCCGTAAAGAGATCGACGAAGACGATAAACCATACCCTCTGGAACAGAATACCCCGGTGGTGGCTACATATAAACCTCTTCACGCAGATCACCTTTGAGAAATGCATTTTTGACATCAAGCTGAGAGATAGACCATGCCCGAATAGATGCCATAACAAGAAGAGTGTGAATCGTGGTCATGTGAGACACAAGAGCAAATGTCTCATCATAATCACGACTATGCTCTTGCTGAAAACCACATTCCACGAGATGAGCCTTGTAGCGCTCAAGAGAACTATCAGAGCGGTTCTTAACCTTGTAGACCCACTTGCACATGATAGGAGTAACACGCGCGGGAAGAGGGACAAGATCCCACATGCCAGTACGCTCAAGTAGGGATGGCAATCGGGCGCGGCGGGTACGGGTAGTGCTCGCCTATACCCATGCCCGCGAAGGACGACGGGCGAAGAACCTCGCCCATGCCCGTCGCCCACGGGTACCCGTCGCCCGCGGGCATGCCCGTTTACCCGCGAACAGTGCACTACCGCCCATGGGTACCCCGCCATGGCCCACGGGCGTACTCATCACACATAAACAATGCACACATCAGGTTCATCTCAATCACCAAACTGTGGAGAACAACATGCAGAGAAAAGTAGAAAGCGACCAAGATTCGGCGCAACCAACTGTGTCGCGCAAGAAAAAACTACATATGAAATAAATCGATTACATTGCTGCACTTTCTGTGTGTTTCTGAGAGGGAGTAGAGACGATTTTGATCAACAGATTATTAGATGCTGGCATTCACGATGTAAGCAGATCATCGAGCTTCCCCATTCACGGAAGCAATTCTCATCGATCCTTCACGGTGCATAACACGAGGAGTAAGCTTTATAGCAAAACTCTGTATGGAATCGACACCAAAAGCGGAGAATTTTCCTACTATCAATTCAAATATCATATAACAAAAGCGACAAAACACTTCTATTGAAAGTTGACAATAGTAGTAACTCTTAAGAGTTCTGCAGACCACAAAATACCGAACATTTGCACGCAGTTAAAAGCGATATAGTACCATTGTTAATCATATCTTAAGGGCTTGCAAAGGATGGTATATTCTGAGTAGATATTACGGATCTCTGCTGCGAGTTTTAGTTTTGCCTACTAGAGGATTCACCCCAATGACACCGGTTTCTTGATATGCTGATTACATGATGAGCCTACAATCAGCTGTCCGAAAGTATGTTTGATTTGCATATCGTTGTCAATTTGAAGAGCATCAGTATGATTCATCCTATCATGGCAAAGTTCCCAGTATGAACATCATGTAAATTTGTAAGCATGGCATGCACAGCCCATCATGGCATTTATAAACTGATCTACAAAATAGAGAGCATCAGTAACAGATCTACAACTGTATAAGTACTAGATCTACAAAATGTAGTATAAGTGCTAGATCTACAAAATGGAGAACATCGATGAGTTCGGGCCATTACTAGAAATGGCGGGGAGGAGGAGCAGTGGCGACCGGGAGGAGGCGGTGGACGGGAGGAGGACGCGGTGGCGGCCGGGAGGAGGCGGCGGCGGGAGGGTGGCGACTGGAGGGTCTTGATGGCGGCGGGAGGAGGAGCCTGAGTGGCGGGGAGGAGGCGGCGGCGACTAGGAGGGCAGTGGACCGGGAGGAGGGCGGCGGCCGGGAGGAGGCGGTGGATCGGGAGGAGGACGCGGTGGCGGCCGGGGAGGAGGCTACTCGGGAGGCGCGGAGGAGGGCGGCGGGGAGGAGGCGGGATTTGGGTGGTGGTGGATTGAAAGTAGGACAATGGGAGGGTGGCGGTGAATGAGTATAAGGCATTGTGAGCTAGGGTTTCTTTGGGCCCATCTGTCGGTGTGGGTTGTGGAGTAAGCAGGTGGGGCGGTGCAGGTGGAGCTTACCCATGCCAGCCCGTTTTTCGATGGGCAGAGAATTGCCCCCATTTCCATACCCATGGGCAAAGAAAGGCCCCCATACCCGGCTCCATTAGGGTATTTACCCGCGGGCACACGGGTAAACGAGCACAATTGCCATCCCTACGCTCAAGGGCAGCAATATCCTCTGCCATCGCATGCTACCACTCCTGATGAACAACATCATCACGATAAGAAGTCGGTTCGGCAATAGCCACTAAACAAAAGCGCGTAGGAGGCCGAATAGACTGGCGATCACGAAGAGCATATCGAGGAGAGGCCGAAGAAGATGAACCATCAGAAGAAGATGACGTATCAGAAGAATCTTCAACTCGTGAACGACGAGTATAGTAGAGAGGATAAAAAAGACCAAAGCCAGGAGGAGCCTCTGGTGAGGGTGGCGGTGGCGAAGGAGACGGTGAAGGAGGCGAGACGGCGGCAGGACTGGCGAAGGCGACGTGCTGGCGACGGGGTGGCTCCGGCGATGAGTGGTTCTCCGGCGGGCACAAGCTGAAGCGACGGCGGTGGCCTCGTGTGGAGGAGCGGCCGACTACCTAAGGGGGGCGGCCCTGCCGGATTAGGCGGCGCCGACGTCGGGTGGAGATCCGGACAGCCCGAGGCGGCAACAGTGAGCTGCAACGGTTGCCCGAGTACAGGACAGAGGGACCGAGCGGCAAGAGGCGGCGGTCTTCAAGGACCCGACGGCGGCGCAAGGTGTTGGCGTGGCCGGCCGAACACAGCGAAGATTCGGCGCCTGACGATAAGCGGTAGTCGGCAGCGAAACCTGATGGAGAAAACGCCCGAGCACGGCGGCGGCTGGAGGAAGGAAACAGCGGCGGCTTGAAAAACCTAGGTACGCTCTGGTACCATGTTATGAATAGCGCTTGTATTCATCATTAGGCTAATGAGCCAATATATATACAAGTATAGATGTGGCATATATGCAGGTAACCTCTTATATAACGGGAAAATACACCGGTAATAATATACATCTAACATTGACAACTGTCTACTGTAGAATTATCCGATGTGAGTTATATATAGAAAGTGAGGGGAGTGATGGTGGTGACTAGATCTTCGCTTGTGGGTAGGGGTGGATATCGAGCTAGGTAGTCGTCTTATTGAGTTTTTCTCGAAATTGACAGAGTTTGACTTAATATCATTTTATTTATAGTTTGATAGTATTTTTAGAACCAAGTTACCGAGCTGAGCTAGAGTAAAATCTAATTTCATTCGAAATTAACTCATTTCAATGTTTTAACCAAATAATAACTCTATTTAAAGCAATTTTGAACCGAGCCACCAAACCCTTTTTTTTCCCACCCTACTTGTGGGTTGAGAAAGTGACTGGAATTTTGAAAATTTATGGGAGATTCAAGGATTTGCCATTGTACTTTCATGAAAAATTTAGGATTTGCCACTCATGTGAGGATGACATGTAGGTCCTGAACCCACATGTCATCCTCACATGGAGTGGCAAATCCTAGATATCACTTTTTAGTAGTGGCAAATTCTAAATTTTTCCTTTCGCTAATGGAGAGGAATCCTTGACTAGTTGTGTGCCGGCAACTGCATGCCGAACCGACAAGGATTAGATTAGATTAGATTATTGCTACTAACTCTTGTCTTTCTCCTCGGTTGATTCGCACAGCTGGTCTTCAGTCTACTCTTCAGTCTTCACTCCTGGCTCGCTCCCTTGGATTACTAGCTTGTGGACTCGTGCGTTGTTTGGATCTAGAAGTTGGCCCCAATCCAGAAGTCACTCCTGGCTCACTCCCTTAGATTTCTTGTGGACTTGCTACATAGCTACTCGTTCGTTGTTTCGATCTAGAAATTGACGCCAATCCAGAAGTGAGAAGTGTGTGCTTATTTGTTCGACGTCAACAGTCAACTCATTGCTGGCCTGGCAAGTGGCGCAGCCTGTGATGCGCATGGCCTGCAGATAAATACAGCATGCGAGCTACACTTTAAGGTTAAATAAAAAAATATATCCATTGCTTCGTGGCAAAGGCGTGATGCAAGTGATGACGGTTTCTTATGGCATGAGGGCGTCGTCAGTGTTGCTGTGCCAAAGCAGCGAAAGCACAACTCAACGGATGATCGCTGATTAACATCACGTGGAGATCATGGTAGGTGATTGTAATCTTAGTATGATTGTATAATTGGCAATGATGTCGAAGTGTTTGAAAACCCTCGGTTTTAATGAAGTTTGGCGGCTGTCAGGCTCTGGCTTGGTCAGAGCTCACAGGTCTGACAGCCCTCGTCTGAGATAAGGAAGCTTAGAAGAAGGTTGACGAGAATCTAATAATTATTAATTAATTAAGTTATTTATCTGTAATATTATAGACAATAATATCTCTTGTATACAACCTTCAAAGATACCCCTCAATAGTAACAATGAGGAAAATCATACACACCTAGTGGTCATGAGCTATTCTACGATCACCTTTTACGGTTATAAGTTCTTATACGACCACCTATTGATCGTAAGTCCTACTACGATCACCTTATAGTCGTAAATCTGACTATGACCACCATATGATCGATAAAGCTTACAGACGCGTTGGCCCAATCTACTAGGGATATTTGTGCGTTGTGTTTAATACACGCAGTAGTTAATATGTGTCGTCATTTCTGAGATAAGTGCACGTATTAAACATTTGTATCTAACATAGCTGTAATGCGGTGTGGACAACTGTCACTCATTCATGTGCTTTATAAAGAGTAAAGTCGGTGAACAAAGAGAGAGAAGAGGATCGAGTGATCAAGCGACCAAGAGATTCAACAGCTACAACAAAAGACAGAAGTCATCAGGCCCTAGTTTTAGTGATTTTCTTTTTGTTGTAAACATAATCAATACAGTAACACAGAAGTATAGTTATTATTCTCTCAGGAGAATGCCTGAATCTGTATAAAATTCTTATTTCATGTTCTGTGTGGTTTCGCTATAAAATAGCACTCAATATTCATTTATAAGATCGATACTAATTCATGATAGAGGTCTGGACTGTAGAGAAGAAATGGTAGAAGATAAGACTGAACGTCGGAAGAGTGATGAAGAATACATATACGGTGAAGAGTACAGACAATTTGTCTTCTTTGAAACAAGCGATCTGAATTTTTTCCTATGTGTCGGACGCGCAGACGCTATCATTATCGGGGAAATATCCTGTGCACATGAGCTGAACCGTGCACATATGCACATAGAGCATCCTGGCCTTCCAATCCAAAATCGACGGCCAGGATCCATCGCGTCGCTCCCCCGTCCCACCTCGGCATTTTTTGCAGATAAGCCCCCACGCGACGCGAAATGGCGTTTGTCTCCCCCGATCCACATTCTAGGGTTACGCGATTCCGCCCCACCCGCGATTTCGCCCCCACCGCAGCCACCCTTCGTCTCCACCGCAGTGGGCGCCCCCCGGCGATTCCGCCCCACCGCAGCCGCCCTTCGTCTCCACCGCAGCGGCCGCTTGTCTCCGTGATGCTCGCGCGCGCCGCCCCTGAGGCCTGACAGCTGCGCATTTGGTCCTCCTCCCGAGCCTTCGTCCTGCTCGCCTCCGTCCCGAGCCTCCCCGCCGTCCTGCTGCGCCTCCGGCCCGAAGCCTCCCTCGCCTCCGGCCCAACGACCCCTTCGTCCTGCTGGCGCCTCCGGCCCGAACGAGCCTGCGGCCGGCGTCCCCACACCGTTGAGTTGCTCAATCTTGGTATGTGATTCTTGATTTTTCTTGACATGGTTAGGCCAGGCTGAAAGAACCATTTGTGATGATTTTTCTTGATTGTTCTTGACATGGTTAGGCCAGACTGAAAGAAATTTGAAGATAGTTAGGCCATACATCACATTAATTCTTGATTTTTCTGTTGTAACCATGGGATGAGATATGTTAAATTAACAATTACAAACAAGTGCAGATTCAACCTTTGTGATATATGTGATGTCTAGCATAGAGATATGTGATTGATTAATGTGAGCAAGATTCAACAAATATTGACATGGGATGAGATTTTCCGGTTGGGATAAACCATTGATGTCAGACATAACCATTTATGACATGTGATTGATTTTCCGGTTGGGAGGCAGTATGAAGTTCATGGAGAAGAAGGAAGTGTCGGGGCCTTGTGGGGGACTACAGCTTGTGCCATGCCCTAAATGCGGTCAGAAGATGATTTGGGCAGTGTCTGGGAGCTCGAAGAATCACAGAAAAGAGTATTACAAATGTCTTAACAACAACGGCGTAAGAGTTACATGCGCATATGCTTTGTAAAACTCGAGGGTTGCATCCTCATCTTCAAAAATCATTCCCACGGCAGGCGTCAGGTTGTTATTAACTACCGGTGTGGACGACGAACCCTGCAGCGGTTTGGATGAGTTAGCATGACATCGACATTACTCATTCAAATTTAAAAATTCCAAATCATCATACACTCACACAGAACGGAATGCTCGCCGCCTTTTGTGGTGTTTTACACAAACTACTCGCAACGAGAGAGTAAGCATCGACCATTTCGGGACATGGCAACGCTAGTGAGCGTACGGAGCTACTCACATCTTCCGTGGAATCCATGCCGCACTTGGGCTGCTGTAACCGAAAGAAGAATGAATCAATTACCACAACAGCCCTCCATCCCATCTCAATTGATTCCAACAAATAACCAAAATGCAGTTAAAGCTCACCTCAGCAGAGCTCTAGAGGCGGCGCTGGCGAGGCAGAGGCGGCGTGGCGAGGCGGGAGGTCGGCCTTGGCGAGACGAGGCAGCAGGAGGCGACGCGGCGAGGCAGAGGCTCCCCAGCAGATCCCGTTGAGGAGAATTTGGGGGACTCGGGGCTCGTCGGCGGAGAAGACGCAGAGCTCCCCAGACCCACCTGACGGCGTGGAGGAGAATGGGAGGCCAGCGCGAGCGGCTGGCGCGGAGCGAGGCGAGACCAGGCCAACCAACCTAGCTAGTCAGTGGGCGGCCAGGCGGGAGAAGATTCGCGACTGCTTGGCGGCGCGGGCGGAGGAGCGAGATCAGGACGGCCTCCGCAGGAGTGGTATGGCGAGACGAGCCAACCCTAGCTAGCTGGTGCGGGGCGGCCGGGCGGGAGAGAAGATTTCGCGTGCGGATGTTTTTTACAAATTCTCGCTCCCAGCGCTCGCCCACTGTCCGTCGATTTTGGATCCTGGCCGTCGATTTTGGATTGGAAGGCCGGGATGCTCTATGTGCATATATGCACGGTTCAGCTCATGTGCACAGGATATTTCCCCATCATTATCCATCTTGTTAACAGAGACAGGTACGTACGTAGTACATGGTCTCCAAATTAATCCCTAGTCTTCGGATGCAGGTCGAAGTCAGCATCATCCTTATTTGATCAACGGCGAGTGCTGAATGTTGACCAGCGACTTCTACGCAGCACGTCTGGTACGTAGGCAGAGTGCTATATAAATATAATTAACTGGTTTTAGCAAGGCGAGGTTAAACATTTATCGCTCAATGCATGCTTAGTTTGCCTACACAGCCGCAATGCTAGCTTGATTGGTAGTGACGGCTAGAATGCACATCTCTAACACTGGCAGTGAAGTGATCGACTGCTAGCTAGCTTCAATGGACATGATCCCTAGCATGTTTCGGCCGACTCTTAACCGGATCACGTCTTCCATTGCTTCCACCGCTAGCAACGGCTTCACCCGCGTCCTCAGGTTCACCGGCTCCTTCAACGACAGGACCAGCCTGCTCGCCGACGACTCGCCGTCCGCCACTCCGTCGCAGGCACAGGAGACGGCGGTAGCACCGATGTCGACCGCAACCAGTGGTGTGTTCGACCTCGAGGCCGCGGCAGCACCGCAAGCCGCCCGAGACGGCGGCTTCGGCCTGCGGGGCAGGGAGGGGGAGGCCGACGAGCCGAAGCGCGTGTCCAAGAGCGTGCAGACCGTCTGCCTCTTCGCGGCGTCGGCCTCGCTCGTGCTCTTCGTCAACCTCCCGAGCAAGCCTGCCGCCGCTACGGCGGAGCACTCCGCGCTCTACAGCGTGAACCTGGCTTTCATCTGCCTGAGCCTGTTCACCAGCCTCGGCCTGTCCATGTTCTCCATCGTGGCCAGGTCCGGCGACCCCTCGGTGGCCAGGGTGCAGAAGAGGGCCATGGTGATGGCCGTGGCCTTCGTGCTCGTGTCGTTCACTCTGCGCATGTGCATGATGCTCCCCGCCTCGTCGCTGGAGTCGACCTGGCTCTTCTTCTTCCTCTTCGCCGGCGTCGTAGCGCTCTACCTGTCGGTGGCATGGAAGCTGAGCGATGGACGGCCCCAGATACCGAACAGTACTCCGGACGAGGCCGGCGGTACAGCCGAGCAAGTCTAGCTAGCTAGGACGCACAAGTTCACGTTGGTGATCGATCGGTTGGGCTTGGAGGATTTGGAAGGATCAGCGCAGAGCGGTTGCGGAATCTTTTGAGCAGAGGTCCACTCCACGTACTAATGCACAAGACGTAAAGTGGCTGATGATCAAGGAAGACTCGTGGCCTTGTGGGCATGGAGGACGTCATTGGAGTTGCCATGATCTGATCTGCACTTAATTTCTTCTTTAACTGTCCTTCGATTTCTTCTTCTTCTTCTTCTTCTTCTTTCTCCTCCCTTCGCATGCAGCCTTTAAGTGGTAGGTAGCAGCTCCCTTAGCTTCTCTCATTCCGGCCGTACGTCTTGGCCGGCTACACTGTACTTGACTTTTGTAAAGATTACAATACCTATCAATAATACTACAATTCTTCTTAGCATTAGCAAGCCTATGATCGTGATCAACGCGCCTCCCGCGTGCAAGGTTAGTATAAGATCGATTGGACCAGAATATCATTTGATGATGCCTGATGCCAGCATGCATGCATTCACCCTCTCTCGGTCCGGTACAAATTGCGCTCTAGTCCGGTGGGGGTTGGTTACATCCGAGCACGATTGCTCTCTTTGTCCAGCTAAGTATTCGTGGTTCCTGTGTTTAACCCATTAAAGACTTGTTTGGTTGGGTCAAAATCTCGGCTCATCCACACGAATGGATCAAGATTTTAATTCAAATTCTCAGTCTATCCACATGGATCCCGGTCTGAAATAAGCTTTCCAAACAAGACATAATTGTCATGCTGCTCTCACGTACACGTCGTCGTCGTCATCAACGCACCGATTGGCTATTAAATATACTTGCTCGCCGCCGAGATTTGTCGTCCATCAATTGGCGTTGACTTGGTCGAACATGATGATCGTGTTGAAGAATATTGTCCGTCTTTTCTTATCAGCTTAAAGTTTTGGATGAACTGGTTGGCCTGTTCATAGCCAACCACCAAATCTCCGAGACACGCTGCCCCTGGGGTTGATTATCTAATCTCCTAGGGGCTGCGCTAAATCATCTATGGCTAGATGCTTCTTTTTTTCTTCGATGGGTCGATGGGATTTCTACCACAACCTCCAAGCCGATGTCTTCGCCGTTGAGAAGTTTAATCTACATGCCAAGCTGATAAGGAAATACGGATAATATACTTCAACAGAACGGACCGTTCCCGAGTAGCTCCTTACTGGCTAACTTCTAGATGGAAAAGGAGAAGATCTACACCGTCAATTATGATGGATCCATATTACAGCGGTGCAAATTAAACATGTATAGATACGGGAGCTATCACAAAATAAATCACACCGACAGCACGCGAACTCATTGTTTTATTGCCGTTTAATTGCTTGTTCGTTGCCCTCTGATCTCGATGGTGAGATTTTGCACCTTAATCAGAAAGACTTGCCTTGCCTGCTTCCGTTCAAGGTTGGACTAAAAATGTGGGCAATAGGTGAACCGTACAGTCCCGAGCTGTTCAAAGTTGCTTGCTAGCTTCTTGTCACATCACAGCACTTAGCTGACGATCGATCAATTGTTCGTGACCACGCAATGTTTAGGTTGGTTACATCCGATAACCAATCGAGCCTGAACCACCCCTCCTTTCTTGTTGAGATTGCTAACTTTGTTTTGGAAGTTTGTGCAGTCCTCAGAAGTCAGAACGATCGATCGAGTACACTGTAGACCAGCTGCGCATGTGGTACTTTGATCCTCCCTTCTCTATAATCACTAGGATCATAAGCGTGCTGCACCATAGAGCGGATTGAGGGACCTCAATGTGATTTTAGAAATAACAGGAGGTCTTTCGTAAAAATGTAGCGGGACCTTGACGTTATTTCAAAAACCACAGGGGTTTTTTGAGAGAGAAATATGACGTGGAGGACTTCAACATGATTTCAAAAACAACATGAGGCTTTCCCAAAAAAATTGATATGGAGGATTTCGATTTGATTTCGGTAACACCGGGGAGATTTTCGGAAAAGAAAAAAAGGGGACGTGATTTCGGAAACAAGGGCTTTTCAGAAGGAAAAAAACCGACGTGAACGACCCAACATGATTTCTGAAGCACCGGGGTTTTTGCTAAAAAAACCTGATCCACATGATTTCTGAAACACCAGGTGGTTTTTGCTAAAAAAACCTGACACAAAGATCTGTACGTGATTTCGAAAAGTACATGAGTCTCTTCGCAAAGAAGCTGACGAGAAGCTAGATAGAATATTCAATTCAACTGTGATGATATGGAAATTAAAAATCAGCAATAAACAAACCTCGAAGCTAAAATAAAGGATTTATTTATTGTATAGTACTAGTCAGAAAAAAAGGAAAGGAGAGTATAACATTAACACAACAATTGGTCAGAGAATCTTCGGATCTGCAACATATCAAAGATACAAGAATCCTATCTGCAAAACATTACCAATCAGTCATTTACCGTAAAACATCTGATTTTTTAACAGGATGGATAAAGACAAACAAAAAAAATGCTCACAACTCCAATGCACAGACTGGTACACCATGAACTGCTTGCAAACTTTGTCATCCACGTAGTCCTAGGACCAAAATCGAGTCACAAGGCCATCCAAGGAAGTAAGTCATAGGACTGTTAATGGATATAACCAATGTAAACAAAAACATTATGTATTAGTGAATTGACAGAATGATAAAGTTGATAGCTCTGGATAGCACCGTACTGCAAAACTTGCTAACACTGGGTTCTTTTATAACTTGATAAACAACCTAATGCATGCATTAATATCACATCTAATGAATTAGACACAACACTGTGAAGTGTGACATTCGTCAAAAGTACCTCGGGGCAAAGAAACTTACAGCTCTAATGTATGGAGACTCAGGATGCTTCAACAAACCGTGCATCTGTTAGACAGTAAGCTTCATTGTGAAGAACTTGTAGAGGAGACAGAAAGCAGTGGAGGGGCCCCTGCAATTGCCAGTCATCCAAGGCTCCACATGATCGACTTGATTGTAAATCTCATCAATGACCTCATGGTATGTCTTCAGCCTGTAAAGCTCCTTGAAGTAATCAGAAGACAGAATGTTCATAGGGAGAACCTTCTCCATCAGCATGTCAATGGGCTTCTCTGAAGTCTGTATCTCCATCTTTCAGCAAACCCAAGTCTGAAACAAAACGAAAATGTTTTCCCTTATTAACCGAAAACTTTATTTAGCCACTCGTGGAAATGGACAACATAGGAAACCTATTTCCCAAACTAAACTTGCAATGCCAAAAATTACACTACGTTAATATCAGTACATCCAACCAGTAATCGCATCAAGTGCACTGCAATAACCATGTTACAGCTAAAAATAAATAACTTTTCCCACTAAATCCTGGTATCTGATTTCCACCCTGTACTACACTCATTCATAGAATAAATAAAGTCAATTATGAGGCATATCTGAACAACCTGCGCCAAACCCCTTTTATCAATATATATCTAGTCTACATATCGGCGGCATATTTGGTGAACAAGCATTGCTTTGTGCACATATGTACATAGTCGATCCGAGCCATCCATCGCTCGAGCAGCGGCTAGGATCGAGCCTCCCTCCCACCCGTTGCCATTTTGCGGAAAGCCCCCCGCGTCGAGCCCTCCTCGCTAGGCGCTACCCCTCACCTCAGCAGGAGCAGCGCAAGAGGGGAAGGGGAAGGGGAAGAAGGATGGCGGGGGAGATCAAGCAGGGAGAGTCCCAACCGCAGGCCACCCAAGGAGAGGGAACCAAGCTTGCACTGGCGGCGGAGGCGGCGGCCTCGGAGGCGGAGGTGGAGGAGCTGCCCAAGACCATCGTGCGGCGGCTGATCAAGGACAAGCTCGCCCAGATTGCCAGCGGCGGCGGAGGAGGAGCGGAGGTGAGCGTCAACAAGGACGCCATGGCCGCCTTCGCCGAGAGCACCCGCATTTTCATCCACTACCTCTCCGCCACGTCCGTGCCTCATGCCCCTCCATTCCGTTCCTCAGGAGCTTCTGATTCTCCCCCGCTTCATTCTGATGCTTCCAATATCTCGCTTCCTTACATTTTTATCGGGTCAAGTAGAACAAAACTGGAGCAACTTTACCTATAGATTCTACCACCAGCCAGCCAGATTTCATCAGAAACTCTATCGTCACCCTACGTGATTTCATCCCCGCAACATCTCGTCGATTCCACACACACGCAGTAGCACACAAGAGCGCGTAGAACTAGTAATCCGCTCCTAAAATTTGCACTATAGACTGCTCTGCTCCCGGTTGCTCTAACTTCAAACTAATTATAAAGCAACCCTTTTTGGCACAGCTCTACACACTCCAACTACGAAGCTAGAAGTTAAAGCTATACCAAACAGGGCCTAAGCAACCTGTTCATGTGCCGTGCTTCTAGACCACTCTATGAACCGGCCATGCTTTGGTGAATTTGTGCCATGGTAAGCTCGGAGTTATTTGCCAAAGGCACGCCGAGAGAAAATAAAATGTGCAAAGGTGACGGCCTGCAGCCTACGTCAACCAACGTAGCTATATCGATTGGTTTACACCGACAAGACATCATGGCGCCCAACTCCTGTTTTCACCGCTGATTACAGTGAAGCGAGGATCAAAGTATCAAAATACATTTCAGCTTAGCGAACATCATCCGAAGAAACCAATCCAATCGATCGCATCCAGTTCCTATGTAGAATAAAGGCAACAATATATCTACATCGGGGAAAAAATGTACTTCCACAAAAAAAAATGTCCAGGTTCAATACATCATGAGATATAGCGGGTGAGCATTACACTAAACAAAATTAGGCATTTCTGCAACGGAAGGCCATAGACCAAGGGTCAATGCCCGGAATGGAAAACTTCTGATACAAATATATATGGAACACCACCACCAACAATAGCTTAGCCTGCCGCAATTACCGTCTTATTTCTTTCCATGATCAAATGTTTGCGGACCAGGAACTGCCACAAGAGAAGGCGGCAATTTGCTCTGCCAACCTGGGCAGCCAGCCCCAAGGTGCAAATACTCCCAAACCTGCCCCATCTCCACTTGGTCGGAACACGCTACACCAAATACCACAAGCCCCCGGTACATGGGCTATTTGTCAAGTCCTTACCATACTATTTTACAACTAGAAGCATTGTTGGATTTCTACAAAATGCTCGCTAACTATTAAACAGGGCAGAAACCTGGCTAAAAACAAGCAGGTCATCCAGATGAAGCCACATCATTCAGGCGTTTGCATGCTAATTTAGTTTGGAAATTCCCAGTGAACAAACAGAACCGCAGGTTATGGACTCATCGGATCCCCAGAAGAAACTGTGTGCATGTGCGCGTCCCTTCCGTTTGGTTCTCTAGATGAGTCCATGCCATTTGGACCTGAGATTAAAAAAATACAAATAAGATGGAGCAGATGGAGGCAATTATTGTAATAATAGGTTACACAGCATGGGCAAAAATGTGTTACCAAATATGGTGCCAATGGAGGGCCTTGTTGGCGATGAGTTCCTTTGTAGATCTGCATGCATTTATAGTTTCAGAAATAACAAAGGTATATAATGACTATTTATATGTGTTGAAGATATTAGAGTTTAGATAAGAGTCCAAGTCGTGTGCGAGTCGGATTATAATATTTGACATTACAAATAAAGAGTGTGGGTCTCAAGAGAAACACACGATTATTCTTAACCCGAGCAAAACCCTTACCTCAAAGCCACCGTCGTCACTTCTTAGTCGATCCGTCGGCCGCCGTTGCCTCGTTGCACATGGTCCTCCACGACCGTGACACACGGGAGCGGACCACGGCCAACCGGGTTGTGTGCAGACGAGCCAAGGGCGACGGCCAGCGATACAGGAGGCAGGTGAATCCCACGGAGACAAGCATCAACGGCAAACCGGGAGCAGGTGGAGTCGGCGGGGCTAAGGGGCGGCTTGCGTGGGGGCGGCAAAGAGGAGTAGGTCGGCCAAAGGTAGCGGGATCCAGCGGCCCATGGCCGAATCCGGGCGCAGGCATGGAAGGCGTGGAGGCGGTGTTGTGTCGAGGTCAGGGCGGTTGAGAGCGAGGCCGACAGGCGTGCGGCGCGTATGGGCGCATGGCATTGGTGAGGGCATCTTGGCGGCGTGGCGTGGCGACTGGCGTGAGCCAGCAGCGCGAGGCGGCGGCCGCAGTGGTGCGTAGAAGTCTGCGGCGGCCGTGAAGGCGGCGGATTTGGCACGACGACGGGCGGCCGGTGGAGAGGCGGCGGCTCGGTGGGGCCGACTCGGCCGATAGTCGAAGAGGAGCTCTAGTGGAGGAAGAGTTGGGATCTCGAGGGAGGGAGAAAGAGATAGAGAAGAGAGAAGAAGGGGGAAAGAAAGAGCTAGGGAAGAAACAACCGTGCGGCTGGAGAAAAAGAAGGAAAATAGGAAAATAAAGATAAAGCAAGGAAGAAAAAGGGAAAAGAGAAGGAAGAAAAGGGGAAAGAAAAGAATGAGAAGAAAAAGAAAATTGTTGGGATCTAGAAGAGGAAAAACGAAGTCACTTGCGGGTGTGTTGTGCAACTGTTGATCTGCAAGCTAATGTTTGTTGTTGATTGAGGTATTGTTGTGATTGTGTGATAGACGCACGGCATAGTTTGGTGATTGGGCTGTGTAGATCGTGAGTGAGGCCGCGCGTGCTGTGTTGGAGAAAGGAGAGAGACTGGAGCGAAGGAGATTGATATATGTGGATCTGGTGTGGCAGGATCTAGTGTAGTCTGAAGATCTGGTGTGGCAGGATCTGGTGTAGTCTAACGATCTGGTGTGGTCTGATGATATGGTGTGACAGGATCTGATGTGGTCCGGTGTGACAGGATCTGATGTAGTCCGATGTAGTAGGATCTGGTGTGGTTTGGTGTGGTATAATTTTTTGCGAGGCGTATGTTATTGTTGTGGTGGTGATGCTAACGGAGGTTGTGATGGATAATACGATTCTGATGGTGGACGTTTAGGGCAAGTAGAGAGGTATGGAAGACAGGGGAAGAAGACTGTTCAGGCGGTGTCTTTGGTGGTTGTACTAATGATAGAATTGGTGGTGGTCTCGAAAGTGGTGTTGACATTGGTATTGGTAGCAAAGGTGCTCGCTGGATTTGGTGTTGGTACTGATGGGGGATGTGCTTGTGGTGGTAAGTATTGGATGGTGGTGATGAGCTCGACTACGGTGATGAGCTCGACGACGGTGATGGCGAAGCAGGAGCTAGTGGTAACTCCAGTGGAGGCTATGTCGGGCGACAGTGATGGTATTGGTGTCGTGCGGTTGTGTTGCTATGGATGCCTGAGATATTGTTGCTAGAGAGATCTAGAAGAGGATTGGGACTGAAGTCAGACATAATTGTCTGTAGCAGAGGTAGAGGTGGTGGAGGCCGAGGCTAGAGGCGTGTGGGTAGAGGTAGTGGAGGCCAGGGATGGCTGGGGCATGAGGGTAGAGGAGGAGGAGGTCGAGGTCGCTGGTAGATGGTAGAGATGGATTTGGCGACATCACTGGTAGTATTGGTGGTGAGCAGGGATCAAAATCTCGGTGGTTACCCGGCGGAAATCCCGTGGGGACTGGGATGAGCAGTAACCGGCCGAAATTTTTCAAGTTCAAATTTATGTTTACAGCTGCATAATGCACTTCCTAGGTTGGTTTAGGTCTTTTTTTTTTTGCTAGATTACATATTGTATGACTTAAATATGCTTGAATTATTGTTCCGGACGGTTTTGTTATGGAGAAATGTGTGAGGCGTCGTAGCAGGCGCATGAACAGTACCACAAGTACTGTAGCACGTTATTTTCCATGCGTGCTTATTGATTTCCTAGAATATGGTTTCCTAGAATAAAGAATAGTTAGTTAGGTAGATTATTTTGGGATTTCCTATCTATCTAGTTATTGTTAGAAATATGATCTTATTTATTAGAAAGGTTATTTTTAATAGTTGGAAAGATTATATTAGAATGATAGGTTTCTTTATAAATTATTTCTTAGACATCAAGTCGGACTGTCCTTATAAAAGGGATAGCGTGTATCCATTATCAATCAAGCAATGAGAAATAAAAAGTTCAACTAAACCTCAGAGCCTCGCTACCTCGACAGGGAAGAGCCCTACCGGCGATTAGATAAGAGTGAGTGCCCTATCCTTGGTCATTGAACCTGTATCCCAACAACTACCACAACATTTGGTATTAGAGCCACCCTCCATGGCTTCCGATGCCGAACTATCACCCTTTGCCATGTTGAAGGATAGCAACGAAAAGATGATGACCTCAATTGACAACATGAAGTACATCCTCCAAGAAACGTGAACATTGTTGTCAAGTTGAAGGAGCAGAAGGAGGCATTGTGTGTCATTGCAATGGCGGCGCTACCATCACCTTCCTCAACGGCGCCACCAACATCACCCCAGTGTGCATCGTTGCCCTTGGTTGCACCCCTAGTGCGGCACCGCTGGAGGACGGGTGCCGCTGTCCAGTAGCGATCTGTTCCACACAACCAGCCGATGTTGTGCCATAGGCAATGCAGAGCGCAACAACTAAGGCGCCAGCGCCGTCATTATGTCCTTCCCACCATCGTCGCGCTCTAGGGCAGTAAGGACGTAACTGCTGCCCCATGTCGGTTGCCCATGCCACCGACACCTTCCTCAACGCCACAACATGCTAAGGCGTTTCTTCCTTGGGCGCTATACATCGGAGTGTCGTTGATCTGCTTTCAAGCGAACCAACGCTAGTATCGGATTCTCTTGTCAACATGGGGCCACCAAGGACTTCAACCGTGGCCACCACAACAGCTCGAGGACGAGCTACCTCGCCACAAGGGGTGTAATGATATGGAGAAAGGCACGAGGCGTCGTAGCAGGCGCATCGGATTCTCTTGTCAACATGGGGCCACCAAGGACTTCAACCGTGGCCACCACAACAGCTCGAGGACGAGCTACCTCGCCACAAGGGGTGTAATGATATGGAGAAAGGCACGAGGCGTCGTAGCAGGCGCATGAACAGTACCACAGGTACTGTAGCACATTATTTTCCATACACACTTGTTGGTTTCCTAGAATAAAGAATAGTTGGTTAGGTAGATTATTTTGGGATTCCTTATCTATCTAGTTGTTAGGAATATGATTTTATTTATTAGGAAGGTTATTTTTAATAGTTGGAAAGATTAGATTGGATTGATAGGTTTCCTTGTACATTATTTATTAGACGTCAAGTCGGACTGTCCCTATAAAAGGGATAGCATGTGTCCATAATCAATCAAGCAATGAGAAATAAAAAGTTCAACTAAGCCTCAGAGCCTCGCTATCTCGATAGGGAAGAGCCCTGCCGGCGGTTAGATAAGGACAAGTGCCCTACACTCGGTCCTCGGACCTGTACCGCAACAACTGCCACAACAAGTTTGCACTTCATATGAGTTAAATATGCTAGATTACGTATTGTATGAGCTAAATATGCACTTCATTAAACACTTTCTAATTAATATTTGCATTATTCCAATTGCTAACTACCCACAACCGGTTTTCTCAATTTTTCCGGTTTTGGTTCTGGTTTTTCCAAGCATTTTTTCGGTTTTTGGGCGGTAACCGATTTTCAGAATCCGCAATTCAAAATCCAGTTTTCGAACTTCGTCCGGTTTTCCCCTAGGTTTTCCAATAACCGGACGGTTATCGTTACCAGCCTCCAACCGGGATTTGCACCGGCACCAGGATTTTGATCCTTGGTGGTGAGTAACTTTTGGTCTTTGTAATAGTATTGGCTATGGAGTTGATGGATAGTAGGTTTTGGTAGATTCTAGTAATGATATTGCAATATGTAATAAGATGGACATAATTGCTATCTCATGCCCATCTTGCGGGGAGTGTTGGAGGTGTTAGTTTAGATAAGAGTCCAAGTTGCATACGAGTCGGATTGTAATATTTGGCACTATATACAAAGGGTGTGTGGGTCTCAAGGGACACAGGCGATTATTCCCGAAATTCAACGATATGCTATGGCCACACCGAGTATATACTGCAGATACTGGTAATTTCATGGACTGACAAAGCTTCCTAACATGGGTATGCTGTGAACTCCAATCGGATTTCTTCATATATTAATGATGTCACGAAGACACAAACCTGAATGTTTTAATCCTTTCACAGCGTCAAAGTTTTTGTATGTGTACCCCACAAAGCTGAGATCTTTGGAATTTAGCATCATCTGTAAAATTGAAACACAAAAATTACATAAGAACTTTGGGAGTGCAAAGAGAAACATAGGTGAGATGTGTATCCGTAACTTGAACATAAATTCTACCAATGAGGGCAGGTGGTTTGAACTTCGAACTACTATTGCAAACCGGCCACTACAACCATGATAGGTAGCGGTAGGTCTACCACAAATATACAACATACATAGTGGGCCAATTTAGTGGTTAAGCAGGCCTTGAAAAACAAAAGTGGCATTTATTGCGCCCCCACCCCCAAAACAAAATCCCCTCTTCTTTTATCTACCTTATTACCGCTGAAGGTTTATTGTGCATAATAGTTCGCTCTGTACTTCCATTATAAAAGACATAAGAATATGGGTAATCATGTATAAAATATAATTTTCTCATGACACCCTGTCCCAATATAAAAGTGGGTGTTGAGACAACATAAAAAACTCAGGGAAACAATTCAGTAATGTATATAGCAAGTTAGGATGCAAAAAGCCAATTCAAACATTAGAAATGCAATGTTCTTTTGTGCTTTTGCACTAGTTTGTGAATCTCAATACCTTTCTTGAGGGCCCAGAACCTGTTCTGGCTGGAGGATTTTCCAGCTGCAGCACAGAATCAAGAAGTCAGTCAGAGGAATGCAATTCATAGGCTAAAAATAAAACATAGGAGAAAATTAACTATAGTGCAAATCATCGAAAGCAGAAAATTAGTCATCCCAACTTATTGATGTTCCTTGAGCTTGCCATTAATAAAGAGCAAGAAATTCAATCAAATAAGGAGAAAATTAACTATAGTGCAAATCATCGAAAGCAGAAAATTAGTCATCCCAACTTATTGATGTTCCTTGAGCTTGCCATTAATAAAGAGCAAGAAATTCAATCAAATAACGCCGGAAGACTCAATCAGCAAGCATCTTGCTATACCAGAATTCCAAAGGCAATACTGAAGTCTTGGATAGAGACTGGCAAGGTTTGAACCTTGAAGAATTGCATAGGCAGGAAACAATTAAGAGCAAGGGATTCACTTACTTCCTCAAACTTCATGAAATTCTGTGTATCCAGTTCATCATTCACTTGAGGCTTAAATGCTGCTTGCATTTCATAAAGCTTATCCCATGCAATTCCTTGGAACCAAGGATGGGCCTAATGATGAAGAAAATGATCTAGTAACCACCAGGTAAACTAAACAAGACAAGAACTATAAGTAACGTTCCTATTCATTTCTTTTGTGTGCCTGGGGGGGGGGGGGGGGGCGCTACCTTTATTTGATCTGCCCCTGCACTGCCAATCCTGTGGTCAACATCACATAATAACCGGCAAATGAGATCCGTTGCTTCAGTAGTCAACCTTGAATCCTCTGGAAATTTCAAATGGTTTCTCCAGTGCACAATCTAGAATATGAGAAAACAGAGATCAGTGCAGCTCTTTCCAAAAAAAACCATTGGCATAATTGTGAAAACACTCTCCCTCTCCCTCTCTCTCTGACAGTCATTGACAATCTTAGATCAAAACAATCCTAGACTATTTGAATATGGATCTAACCGTCATTCTAGTATCTGGCAAAACCTTACAGTGCTTTACAAGGAAATCAGGAGATCCTTTGTCCCATTTTAGCACCTTCTTTTCCATTTCACTATTTTACTAGCATGCGTAATGTATTCAAATTCTCTGTCTTACATGCATTACATAATTAAAGAAACACCTTAAAAACAATTCAGTCACCTTTAACTTACTACAACTTAATAAGTTATAACCAGAAATAACATGCAAAATACTCGAGGCTTGTTTCGACCCAGCTTGAAGTTAACTCAGTAACTTTACAATAATATCCACAAAGTGCTTGGGTAGACCTAGCCTAAAAGCCATACAAGCTGCAGCCTGCTGTCTTGACTCTCGCGGTTCTTGCAGGGAATTTTGCAGTTGTTCAGTAATAGCTAAGAAATAAAGCAGTTGTTCAGTAATAGCTTGGCCTTGTTTTGATGATACGCCTGAAATTAAGCTAGGCCAAACAAACATTCAATGAACTACTAAACTACATTTAAAAAAAACTGAACCCAAATCAATCAGTCGTATTTTTTATTGGTCAGCTATAACTAAATGTACTGGGCAAAACAAACCTTTCGGCATGTAGATATTGGATCATCGGAATAAAATGGTGGATACCCAACAAGCATCTCATACATGATTGCACCCAAAGACCACCTGAAGATGAAAACAAAGTACAATTAAATACTAGTTATTAAAGTCAAGACACAAATATGTGTCTGAACATGGATTCCGATATATCATACCAATCGCATTCCATTCCATATCCCTTCTTTAGCAGAACTTCTGGAGCAATATAGTCTGGCGTCCCAACAGTGGAGAATGCCTGGGTATCAATATACATTTGAAGTAAGAAAAAACTGTCAAGAAACATTGAGATCATACACACATGATATTCTCTTTTTTTAACAAGAGCCTGGGCATGATCATGAAAGCAAAACATGAATTGTACAGCATCAATGAGATGCTTGATATGTAAACTGCAAAGCAGATATACCAGTTTTCTCCTGTTCATCTGCCAGTGCTGAAGTTGTTCATGTTGACTTCTCCACCTTCTACCATTTGTTGTAGATGAGAAAGAACTATCAACATCCATTGACTCTCTCAGGTTGTCATCACTCATGGGTTCATCTTCGTTCAAGGTTGAGAGCTTTGAACAATCAATTGGCTTGCACAGCCCAAAATCTGACAGCTTCATGTGACCATTCTTGTCTAGAAGCAGGTTGTCAGGCTTAATATCTCTGCAAATGGCAGCAGACCAAATATATAAATCAGCACAATGGTAGAAGTCGGATACACCACATGCCTTTAAACTCAAGATATGTAACCTGTGGATGTAGTTATGTTTATGAATGGATTCAATGGCAAGGATGGTCTCAGCAATGTAGAATCTTGCCACATGTTCAGTTAAGGTATCCTCTCTCATGAGAAGGGTCATGATATCACCACCAGGGAGGTACTCCATGATAAGGTAAAGGTACTCCGTATCTTGGAAAGAATAGTATAGCTTCACAATGCAGTGACTAGCAACTTCAGCCAGCAAGTTTCTTTCAGCTCTAACATGTTCCACCTAACAGAGATATAAATGAAATTCATAACTCCGATATAGATAGCAAATAGAAGTTTTAATGTCGTGAACTTTGCTAAACAGTCTCTTATAAAATAGCAGAGAATTTCTGACAAAAATTACTTTCGGCTGTAAAAAGATGACTAGGCCTTAAAATGTAAGCATGATTTCCTGAAAAGAATCATCCCTACCCTGACCTAGTTATTTTTCTTTTGCAGAACAGGGTCCTATCAAGCCAATTTTCCAGGGAGGGAGATTTTGACGACTATGATGCGGCATTTACTATGTGATTTTGACAAATAAAAATACATTATTTAAAGATATCACCCTTGACCAACCATGACAAAGCAATTAGACATGAGAACAAAATATCAGTGGAACCTATGTGGGCTTCATCGAAAAAAATTCAGTGAAAAGAACAAAGGTAGTCTTTGTTCTTTAGCAAGTTCAAGTCTAAAGCCCTCAAACAAACGCTCCTGGCTACTTCATTACTATAATTGAAAGAATGACAACTAAATGAAAAAGATCCTACACAATATGAAATACAAATATGCACTGACAAACTTTGCGAATTCACCTTCTTTGTAGTTCTATTTCAATTCAGAATAACCTTGTGGTTTTGATTTCTTGATTCTATTACATAATTATCACTTTTCGATCAATTTTAACAAATGTAGTTGGTGATGGTTAATACAACGACGCCCTTGGTATGAGAAACACAAATGTCACAGTAAATGGCAAAGATATGAAATGGAAAAAAAAATCTGCATTCCATATATATTTGATTAAAATTAAAACCGTCATTACAAAATTATCAAACACATTCATAGATGTACAAAGTTTGTTGAAGAAAAAATCTCACAGAATAGTAAAGCACCCTAGACATATCAAAAACTCAATGCAGTCACAATAACTATAATTCAGAAAACCTGAAATAGCCAGAAATGAGAGTTATCTTACTTGGCCCTTGATAACCATATCAGACTTCTTTAGTTTTTTCATTGCATAAATGTTGCCAGAGGTCTTCTCCCGACACAGTTGAACCTGTTAAATAAATTACAAACAGTTAGTAAGGGGTCAAAACTAACAGCAACAGTTGCAATGCAACAAACACTTGCCATTATTTACAGAGTAACTAGAGTTTATGCTTCAACAAACACTTGTCACTTTCCACAGAGTTTAAGCCTTTATGGACACAGGAAACCATTGCAAAGTAACTACATGCACCACCACCACCAAAACTTCTAGTACCATAGGTCCATAAGTCATGACTATTATGTCCCTTGGCAAAAACAAAGATAGTATTTAGCAGGCATATGTAGAAACTCAATGTGCAAACCTCTCCAAAAGCGCCTCTCCCAATAATGGTGAGCAGCTCAAAGTCATCCACACAAATTTTGTGCCTTTTGAGTCGCATGTACTCAGTTTCCTTTCTCTCTAGATCTTTTATTAAATTGATTTGCTGCTCCTTGGGAACTTGAGAAGAAGCTAGTTGTCTCTCCAATCTAAAACGCCTGCAATGTATTGTATTTTATTAAGTGATAATGTGGGGAACAAAAGATAATACTTTTTTTTCAAACAAAGGAAATGATCTCAATTGGGGGAAAAGAATCTGCATAGAATCAAATCAAAATACCAAATGATGAGAGAGGAGAAGAATCAATTTGACACAAGTCACACAACAATAGAATGTGCTTCACAATTGAAACTTAGGTGTGGTAGTCTAAACTAAGTAAACTTAGAACTTCAGTAGTGCAGGCTAGATTGAAGGCTCAACAAAGGCAATCCTCCTCAGCTTTAGTTGATATAAGACCGTCATCAGAATTAACCTCCATAGCTGGTAGGTTATATACCAACTGTGTGTTTTGATAAAAGATTAAACACATGAAATTACATATGGAAAATGTATGCCCCCGTTACATTAATAGCCTGCATCCAATGTATTGCATAAAGCAAAGAATTCTACTACTTCATCATACTTTCATGTAATGTTCTCCACTGTGTTTCTTCTCATTGTTTTCTTTTCAATAAAAGGGAAACCGGGGTATTTGCCCTTGGTCGATAAAATGTACAGTTGTATACTAAAGCTGGAAAAGATATTGTGCACATCTCTGACTCCAAATAAGGCAAATTATAGCATGATCAATGTAACACATGCATCCGTTGTAAAGTACGTCATCAACCACGTGTCCACCGCCCATTCACCGAAGATCATAAGAATGTCTAACAGTCCGCGCATGGTTCGGAACCGTCACATAACATGTTCTGATTACACACAACCATTTGTCGGCTTGCAATTTAAAACCAATACATGATGCGCTCTAATTATACACACAAAAAACAAAATACCATATGCATGCGACAAACATCAACGCCACTTTACCACCTCAAAAACAGACATGACCATAGCATTCACGCATCATTTTTGCGCATTTATTCTCTGAGAATTCAAAATTCTGTTACCCAACTAAGCAAGGCAGTAGCTAGTACTACAAGCTCAGCTCAATGGCTTCTCGCGCCAAAAAAATAATCCACACCAGAGATTTGAACTATTTTTGCTTGATGCATTGACCTGACACTAGCATTTCAAACACCTACCAGAATCAAACGCTGCCCAACCCCCCAACTTATCCATAACAGCTAAAGCATGCCACTCCAACCCCAAATTGCACGCCACACTTCACCAATTCGAGAATCTATAGCGACATACTACATCACACTACACTAGAAATCCCTCAAATCATGGCTGATACAGCTACTGCTATACACGTCCCACTTTCCCGCATTCCACAAGCACCCACCCCAAAATTCCCCCCGAATCTAGTAGCTCGAAGCCCCAAGCTCCAGCACCCCAAGCTCGAACCACGCCCAACCCAGCTCAAACCCCTCGATCGAACTCGCGGCGAGCGAGATCTAACCCAACCGCACGCGGCGGCAGCTAAAATTCGAGCCCGAAATAAGAGTCCAGGATCGGATCGGTACCTCTCCTTGCGTTCCTGGATGTTCTTCGTCTGCGAGCGGTAGTGGTTCTCGATGAACTTCTTCGCGGCGGCGACGCGCTCCATGGTGAGGGTGGACCCCACCGCCTCCGCCTGCGCCTCCCCCTCCTCCGCCACCGCGGCGAGCGGCTCCGAGGCGCCGGCGCCGCCCATCGCTGCAGCCGGCGCAGGCGCCGGCGCGTCCGCCATCTCGCTCTCCATCCCCACCCACTGACCCACCCCTCTACACCTCTCGCTGCCTCTGTTTTTTTCGCCTTTTCTGCCCTTCGTCTCTCGGTCTCGGTGTTCTTCTATGTGGGCGCTTGTCGCTGTGCGCGGGGTATATATACAGCCGTGGTCTACGCCGGGTTGGGGTTAATTAAACAGGTTTATGTGGGATATTAACAGGCGGGTTAAGTTAATGGCGGAAGGTTAACTCGGTCGCAGCTGGAGACAGGTGAGCATGATTGGAAACAACTCCAGATTTTTTTTCTCCTTTTTTGCCACTTTTTTTAGTTTGTGTTTGCTTGTAACATTGTGTAATCTCTTCTGTCATGTCGCATGCTGTATAGCTGTACTACTGTGTACACGCAGAAAAAGGCAAGGCTCTGGAGGCGCATGCCTATGTACTTTGGAGTTTTTCAGAGAACTTTTTTTATTAATTAACTTTTTTTAAATTTTATTTTAAAATTAATTCTCGGCGTATTTTATTTCCAAATCTCACCTCTTTGGTCATATCATCATCCATAGCGTAACAAAATAACGCTGTCACGTCACATGATAAATCTACAAAATAGCACTTAATCAGTGGTGTGACTAAACAAAACTGTCATGCCACCACCCATAGCGTGACAAGAGTTTGCCCTAGCGTGACAGTATTGTCCATGGCGTGATCAAAGGGGTCAGATTTGGAAATAAAGTACGCTGAGGGTTAGTTTTAAATAAAATTTTAAAAAAGGTTGTTTAATAAAAAAAAAATCTTTTTCAGACGGATAAACACTAATCCAATTTCCTTTTTCAAGAGGATAATATAAGCACTGCTCACAAGTGAGCACTTTAGATTTTTTTTTCCCCTTCCATCTTTTTTTCAGCACATGCATGGCCTCGGCCAGTTAAAAAAAAGGGTGAATCGTTTTCCCCCGAGTGGAGTGAACTATTGATTTTTTTTTTGTGTTGCCACCTTTTCACCTCATATTTATAGAATGATCATGCCCGAATTTTTTTTACAAATATAGCATCATTGTCGCATGCCGCCATAGTGCGCAATGCCTCCCCCTTCGCCACGTGGCTGTTGGTATTGCAAGATACGATGGTGTCTTGTAAACACTGTCACAAAAATTTTCCTTTTTTAAAAAAAATCATTTATGTATACTTTTTGTACGAGTTTTTAAATATAAAAAATGGGCTCAAAAAATTATGAAATTTGTTGTGGAATCTCCTGATAGTGTACTTGCTTGTGTAATTTTTTAAAATTTTATCTTTTCTGATTTTTTTCTCGAAAATTCATTTAAATATACTGTTTGTAGGAATTTTTTAATATCGAAAATGAGGTCCAAACATTATGAATTTTTTTAAGGCTCCTTACACAGTGGACTTGATTGTGTAATATTTTTTATAATTTCATATGTTCTGAAAACGTCTTAAAAATTAAAGGTTTATGTCTAAAAAATTAGGGTTTTAGGTTTCGGAAATTAAGGTTTCATGATTTCATGTGACTTAGAATGTGTGAATTTTAATACCATATGGACCACTCTAGGTAAGAGACACTCATTAAGGGTTTATGCCAACGCCCGGCCCGCCTCCTCCGCACGTCTATCACCCCGTCGCTGATGTCCCCCTTGCCCGCAGTGCTGCGCCTCGACAACACCTCAGGAATTCCCGGCGTTGTGACTACTCTAGGAATTCCCAGATGGGATGCGAAGGGCCTAGTGAACCACTTTATTTAGTTCTTGTACTGGTTGATGGGCAGCGTAAAAGGGGGCAACTTTGATCGTGCATTTGAGTTAATGAGTAAGATGATGCATGAAAAGCTTCCTGGGACAGCGGCATGACAGAGTGTTTTTATCATGTCGCAAACCCTTAGTGAACCTTTTGTTTCCCTTCCTAACTAATGACAGCATGATTTCATGTGACTTGGAATGTGGGAAGTTTAGTACCACATGAAATGACAGCATGATTTCATGTTCACCCTAGATAGTAATAGTAGTAGTATTACTCCAATTGAGCTCGTATGGGGACAACTTAACTCCTAGAAAGCCTTAATTGTTATAATTTCTAACACCTCGGAGCAAACACATAACTTCTTTTAACATTGTTGTAATAGTACTTGTCCTGCTGTATCTTGCAATGTTCTTTGTAGTCTGATTAAAGCAGTAGGAATGTTTGCTAAAGACATTGGGAGTTCAAATTCTACCACTACTGCTATAGCAATCTTACTAGGTAAAGAACTAAAGACAGTGGCCATGTTATTCACTATCAAAATCTAAATAATAGTAGTATGATTAGTACTACTCGGAGCGAAAGAAAATAGTATGGTACCCAAAATTTAAATAATAGTAGTATGATTAGTACTACTATGTGAGTTCAAATTATGCAACTACTGCTATAGCAATCTTACTGCTGCAAGTAGTGGTCCGTGTGGTACTAAACTTCACACATTCCAAGTCACATGAAATCATGAAACCCAAATTTCTTAGACATTTTAAGAGACATGTGGTACTAAACTTCACACATTCCATGTAGTCGTCCATGTGGTACTAATTTTCAAGACCTAAACCTTTAATTTTCGAGACGTTTTCAGAACATATGTGACGAGGATTAAAATCTATATGTATTACTTTAATACATAATAAAAGATCATATGTCTTCGTGGTCGTAACCTCTAAGGCTAACGACCCCTGTGGTCATTAGGATTCCAGAGGTTACATAATAAGTATCCTGGTCGGATGAGATCCTGTACCCAGTCCCCGACCAGAAGATTGCTCGTAGAAGCAATGAACTGGCATTCGGATCTAACTCCAAGTATATTTCTTACCGTGTGATGAATGGAACACATGTCATATTTGCTCCATACCACACGACGTTTCATGGTCCTAAGACACTGACAACAACCACTAAATGTCCGAACGCCTCTGCAAGCCCGATCGATCCGACCAGCAAAAACAACAATGGAAGCCCAGCGCTACAATCAGAGAGTCCATGTACTCTCGATATTATCATGGGCGACCAGTATTCGCCAATGGCTTTTACGTATTCCAGGGGCCAAACGATGTATAGTAAGGATATCAATGAAGCTATCACCAATCGTAGGCCAAGTGGGCATGGTGAAACTCAACATACAATCGACAGTCCGCTGGATCAGGCTGAGTCCACCACAAAGCCCACCGGAGGTGATAATCTTCGATCGCTCCCCGTCGTGGAGGCTCCTTGCAAAAGCACTGGAAGACACTCCTTTAGTTTCGGCGGGAGTTCATCGGAAGATCGTTGTTGGTGCCATGAAGTTAACACAATCAGAGATACCAATCCGGATGCCATGCACGATCCTCCACGGGTTAACTCGCCACCACTTGTTGGTGGAGATGGTACGTGCACTCAAGCACCAACAACCAGAGGCAATCGAGCTGATGGACGTGCATCAGTTAATTCACCTATTCCTACCCCATCGCGGGTAAGGAATCAGGTAGGGCCAACCGGAAGGTCAAGAGAAAACTCAACTCATCGGATGCCCACTACAAGCGGGAATCCTCCACGACCTTCGGTAACGATACGGAACCTACAACGAGTCTAGGATATCCTAAATAATCCAGATCCTGCTTTAGCGGGAACTCCGGGTTATGTTCAGCTTACAGGTCAGGTGTTGGAGATCCTCCAACAAACCATGCTGCATACCGAAATGTACCGGGAGCAGAGGAATTCGTAAAGTCATACGATGACCTCGTCCCAGCGTTCCTCTCTCCGCAGGGGACAACATGGTCGAGCAGAGGATCGATTAACACCAAGACCCCTTCGTAGGTTCCGATCAGGGAATCACGTGGGAAGATGGCTCTTCAAAGCAGCCACTCCTCCTCGTCGTCAAGAGGAACGGCCACTTGATTCAGGTGATCTTAGGCATCATCTGAACCAAGCAAGTGGTCAAAGACGTTATCATAACATCCACGACCGGTTTGGGACACCGGATCCTAGATATGCAAATCTGAGGAGCTGATCCCCGACTGAATATTATCCGGCTCCTTTTCAGAGAAGGCGCCATGACTCCATTACAGGTTGCCAAGCATTTTCGGCAGGTCTCCAAGTTGTTCGTTGGCCAGACAGGTTCCAACCAGCTAACATAGAGAAATTCAATGTGACAAGGATCTAATAATCCTCATTTTATCTTTTATCTATAATTCTTATTATAAGTAAATATGACATCATATGGTCCCTGGGTCAAGGTAGTTAGGATCGCGATCCAAGTCTTAAAGTCTTACGACTCTACGAACCCACGATAGCCTGTCGATCCAAGTCTTACTGCCGATCCGATCCTACTCAAGGTAGGTAGGATCGCGATCCTACTCTTAGAGTCTTACGGTTCTCTGAACCCACGACGACTGTCGATCCAAATCTCCTTGTCGATCCTACTCGTGAGAGACTTAGGGCAATTTTTTTAGAGGCGAGGCTTTGGCGATATTTTGTTTTAGAGCAAAATTTGTTGATATTAATTTCGAGAATGAAACTATAAATAAACAAGGAGCATGCAAAATATTGTATCGGTATGGTAATGCTAGTACAAATATCTATATTATGGCATGAGCAATCTTGAGCTTGATAATGATAAGCTATTTTTATTCTGGAGTATGTCTAGCTACTTTTAAGGAACATGCAAGTGGTAAACCATATAACAATCATACAAACTTATAGTATAGATGTTAAATATGTGTATTTCTACAAATCCGTAGAATCGCCGATTCTACGATTCGATACTACGATTCGATCCTACCGGAGGCAAATCGATCCGACTCGGGATCTCGACTCTGACTACCTTGCCCTGGGTATACCCCTTAATTTTATAAGGGAGAAGCCTACTAGGAGGTCGTAAGCTCTTCTACGACCACCCCCATAGTCGTAAGTCTTGCTACGACTACCTCCTAGTCGTAAGTCTTGCTACGACTACCTTATGGTCGTAAGTTCTTCTACGACTACCTTATGATCAATAAAATCTACAGGCAAGTGGGTCCAATTGATTAAGGAATCTAAACAGTCAATATGCGCTGTTATTATGCGAAATGATAACACATAATACCCTATTATCTCTGACTAGTAAGCGCCGGTGGCGGGAAGGAGTTACTGACCGATGATTACTACAAGCGTGTGCAGATTCTTTGGATTTGATGAGTGTCTCTTGATAGGGAAAACGGCTATTCCTTCACGACTATATAAAGGCAACGATCAGAGAGAAAAGGGGGCGATCGAGGCGTACACACACGCTATCAAGGGCTATCAGGAAGACAAGTACTATCATCTGTAATAGTCTTAGTTTTTCTCTGGTTGTTCGAGAATACACTCAATACCATACACACACGGGAGTAGGGTTGTTATTCTCTCCGGAGAAGGCTGAAACGTATAAAAATACCGTGTCAATCTCTCTGCGTGATTCTATTCTAGGAGACCCCCCGAATCAAACAATCTTTACGTAAGATCGGTTCTAAAACACCGATAGTGACAGATGGCGCCGACCGTGGGGATCTTCCGGTAATCTCTTGTCAACATACTCTCTTTTCCCCAAAATCTCATGCACTCATGGCGGAGAATGGAGCGAGGAGGCTGGTTTGACTTGGCAGGTCTGTGACGTCGACATGGATGTCGGTTTCGATTCTGGCCGAGTATCGACTCATCCGATGGTATTCTTTGCCTCAGGGGATCTTCCGAGATCCAGGAGACAATCTGCGTGATGGAGTTGAGGAGGGATCCTTATCCCCCATAACACTACGTCCAAGGGAGGAATCTACCCTCTCAAAGGACAAGGGTCAATCCGACCAGGACTACACCCAGGCGGACTCACAACACGACGAGAGTTTTTCCTCCAAGTGTCCGAGTCTCCCTAAGGCGGTCCGACTTGGTGAGACAAGTTCTGGAAGACACAATTCCAGGACTTCACCAGCATCTAGTGATCCTCTCTCTCCGGATGACGCCGGAGAGAGTGGGATCAAGCATGCTTTTACTGCAAATTCGACCATCTCTCCGCAGATCACACCTGCAGATGGAGATGCTTATAACCTTGAGTTCGCCTACTTGGAGGGGATTGCTCCAAGTCGCCAGATGGTGTCTCTCGACTACTCCTCAAGCGGGGAGGCCTCGAGCGCAAGTGAGAATCATCAACGGGAGGTCTTAGTCCTTCCTCGAGATCAAGGTCACTCTCCTAGAGGCGAAGCTAGAGACACTCCCGAAGATCCTGGCTGCGCCTCCTCGTGACAATGGCAAGGGCACCACCGATGGCGGGACGGGACCAATCCTTCATGAACGCGAGAAATCCTCGACATACTCGTGACTCCATTGAGGCGGTCTCAAGAGTCGACATGGAAGATCTTGAGGCTATTCGACGAAAAGAAGATTGCGACCGGAAGAATTTGCCTGGGCGTATTCAATATCTATCAGAGGAAGCTCAAGAACTCCAGCACATCAATGACTTGCTCGAGAATCCAACTCGAGAGCTCGCCCGGGCGCCAGGATACGATCTCTTCGTCGAAGAGATCGCACAAAGGCTTCGGTCCACGATGGCAAGGCTGGAAGCACCTCGCCGACATCATTCGAAGTCGTAATGTCGACTTCTTGACTTCTGATCGGTCGAACATATCACCACGGAGGAATCGGCGCAATGATGAAGTCGCATCGATCTCCTACTCGGAGAAATGTCTTCGAGCGGCGATGATCAACAAACCCCTGAGAGGTGATCGCTCACCATTAGGCATGGAAATCTGCGAAGACGAGATGAACTACGAGGAGTATTCCTCGTGGGACCGAGACCTATTACTGGTCGAGTCACCTATTCGGGTATCGTCGAGTACGACCACGATGATATCAACCCTTCTTTCTGCAAAGGAGGCGTCAAGAAGTTATCACTGGATGTCAGGCATTTTCGCCTGATCTTCGAGCTGTTCGCTGGCCACCTCGCTTTCTACCAGTGAACATGGAAAAGTTCGATGGATCCCAAAATACCATCGAATTTCTTCAAATCTATACAACAGCTGTCTGAGAAGCAGGAGGAGGAGAACATGTGATGGCAAATTACCTCCCAACTGTGCTCGAAGGGTCTGCTCGATCGTGGTTACTGAACCAACCACTCGAGTCGATCTATTCTTGGTAACACCTCTGCGACCTTCTACTGACGAATTTCCAAAGCACTTACAATTGCCCTGGGAAGGAGGACAACTTGCACCGGATGAGACAGAACGACAACGAGACCTTGCGCCAATTCATCAAGCGCTTTAGTCAGGTTTCGTAATTCAATTCCAGAAGTTTCTAACTCATCTGTCATCAGGGCTTTCAAGCAAGAGTCCGTAGTAGAAGGATAACGAAGATATTTCTTTAAATCCGCCTACCTTTGTCACCGAACTCTTTGAGATGGTGATCGGCATCGATTGCCTCTGAGGCGGTCGAGTGGAACAACACAATCGATCGAGAAGACAATACCTCGAGAGAATAGCGACATTGGTAAGAATAAAGATAAGAAAGCAAAAAGTCCAAGAACAAGGCGAAGGGTCAAAAACTCCAAGCCGCCGGTTCCAAGAAGGTTTTGGTCATGAATGATAAAGAGCCACGCATCGTAAGCCGCGCTCCGACCGAGACAAAGGTAAGCATACGATCGAAAAAATGATAAGCCTAGGTGGTGTCCTTTCCATAAAAAGGAAGGACATGACCTTCCAGAACTACTAGGGTCTTTCAACGAAAGCTTGAAGACCACTACAACAGACAAGGACCACTTCCACTCTCGGCGGGTAGGACAAGCGAGTGGTCATAAGTCCTCGGATGACGAGGAGGAGATCTTGGTTCGGGACCCGCAACACACCGTCGAGCACATCTACGGGATCATCGGCATATGAATCAAGCGGCGACTTAAAAGTCATTGAGCGTGAGGTAAACTCCATAGATCCTCCTCTCGTCAATAAATTACGAAGTGGTGGAAGTCACCATCTCCTTTGAGAAGGGTGATCGCCCGATTCCTTCGACTCGACCAGGTCGGTATCCGATCGTGGTCGAACCCACCATCAACAATTGTCGGGTCAATCGAGTTTTGGTTAATGGTGGTAGCTCGTTAAATATTTTGTTTACGAGTGCCCTGGACGAGATGCAAGTACCCAGGACCAAGGTAAGACCAGTATGATACTCTTTCCATGGGATCGTACCGGGATCTTCAGCCAAACCAATTGGCCAAGTCTCTCTTCCTTTAATATTTGGTTCACCAAGTAATTTCAAGACAGAGAAAATCTCCTTTGATGTGGTCTATTTCGATACAGCATATAACGCCATACTCGGACGACCAATTTTGGCAAAATTCCTAATGGCTACTCATTACGGATATCAATGTATTAAGATGCCAGGTCCCAAAGGAGTAATCACAATTCAATGTGACAAGAAGATGGCGCACACCTGCGACCGTCGATCCCTCGAGATGGTTGGACAAATACCAACTCGAAAAGAAAGTCAGCCTTCGACCAGCAAGTCGAAGCCTAAAGCTGCACCAAAGCCGAACGACAAGGTCAAAGAGGTTCCTCGGGCCTTGAGGGAGCCCTCGAGAGGCTATTCGCATCGGGGATACTTCCGACCCCAAGTAGGAAGACGCCCTCATCACCTTCCTCCGAGCTAACGCAGATGTCTTCGCGTGGCAAGCATTCGACATGTCCGGAGTCCCCAGGGAGGTGATCGAGCACAGGCTAGCTTTACGGCCTGACAAAGTACCCGTAAAACAAAAATTACGGAGATTTGCCCCTGATCGACGAGATGCTATCAAATCAGAATTGGATAAGCTACTTAAAGCAGGCTTTATAAGAGAGGTCAACCACCCAAAATGGTTGGCTAATCCTGTAATGGTTAGAAAGTCAAATGGCAAATGGCGAATGTGCGTAGACTTTACTGATCTTAATAAAGCTCGTCCAAAAGACGATTTTCCTTTACCTCACATCGATCAGTTGGTTGATTCTACTGCAGGTTGTGAAATGTTAAGTTTTTTAGATGCATATTCTGGATACCACCAGATCAATATGTGTCTAGACGATGAGAAAATACTGCATTTATTACACCATTTGGTATATTTTGCTATGTCAAAATGCTATTTGGTCTAAAAAAATACCGGCGCTTCTTTTCAACGCTTGATGCAATCGACTTTTTCATCTCAACTAGGCCGAAATCTAGAAGCCTATGTTGATGATCTAGTCGTTAAAAGCATGAAGAGACTTAATCATATCACTGACCTACAAGAAACATTCGACAACCTCAGAAAACATCGCTCAAAACTCAATCCTGAGAAGTGTGTGTTCGGAATCTCTTCAGAAAAATTGCTTGGATTCCTAGTATCTATACGAGGAATCAAAGCAAATCCTGAAAAGATAAAGACCATTCTCCAAATGCGCCCTCCAACCACAAGGAAAGAAGTCCAAAAACTCACAGGACGCATGGCAGCTTTAAGTCGTTTCATCGCACGACTAGGAGAAAAGGGACTACCTTTCTTTAAGCTTCTAAGGAAACACGAAGGTTTTGAGTAGTCGAAAGAGGCAAACGGTGCCTTTGAGGATGTCAAGAGGTACCTTCTGAGTGCTCTATTACGGTCTCTCAAGGTCAGAAGAAACGCTCTTAATTTACCTAGTTGCCACGCCACAAGCGATGCGCCTTGAGTACTAGTCGTAGAACGTGAAAATGTACAACGACCGGTTTACTACGTAAGTGAAGTTTTACACGGGTCTAAGGAGCGTTACCCTCGGGTCCAAAAGCTTCGTATGCCCTCCTCATGTCTTCGAGAAGCTGCGGCATTATTTTCAGGCAGCACAAAATAGTTTGTCTTGCGTCCGAGTTTCCCTGGGAGCGATCCTCGTAATAGGGAAGCAATGGGGCGCATGGCAAAATGGTCGGTCGAACTTGGGAGTTCGACATCCATTTCATGTCCCAAGCGGCCGTTAAATCGAGATCTTGGCAGACTTTGTCGCGAATGGACAAATCTGAACTGTTCGGGATCCTAATATGATTCCCACGACCCGATGGGCGATGTACTTTGACGTGTCGCCACTTTAAGTGGCTCAAAATTTGGGGTGGTCTTGGTATCTCCTACTAGGAGAAACCCTAAAGTATGCCATACAATTAAACTTTCGGGCCACTAACAACGTGACGAATCTGAAGGTTTGCTAGGCGGCATACGTTGTGAAAGCACTCTCGATTCGCCGACTACTCGTGAGAGGAGACTCTCAACTAGTCGTGAATCAAGTCGGGAAAAAGTACGGTGCTCTAACCCGACAATGTCTCGTATTTATCGGAAGTCGTAAGCTAGAAAAGCATTTTTAGGTTTGAGGCACAATTCATCCTCGAAGGATAATTTCTCGCATGAGACCGACTTGCTCGAATAGCTTCTTCCCGATCTGAAGTACCAAAAGGAGTCTTGATCTGAAGTACCAAAAGGAGTCTTCTTGGAAAAACTCCAGAAGCCGTCTTTGGTCGAAGAACCAGAAACACCTCCTATTGAAACAGCCTCTCTAGAATACGAGGATACCTGGATGGCTCCCATCTATGAGTATCTTCAAAGGGTTCCGTACCCGAAGACGATCTCGAGGCAGATCGCTTATCCCGAAAAGCCAAAATATATACTTTGGTCGAAGGAGTTCTTTATAAACGAGGTACTCAAGGGGTGCTCATACGATGCATTCCGCAGAACGAAGGATTAACACTACTTCACGACATACACAATGGCATCTGTGGAAATCATGCTTCCTACAGAATGCTGGTTGGTAAGGCCTTTCGACAAGGTTTTTACTGGCCAATGCCCTTTACGATGCTAAAGAGTTGGTTAAAAAGTGTGTTCAATGCCAATTTCATAGCAGGCAAATACACCAACCAGCTCAAGCATTACAAACGATACCTCTGTCTTGGCCTTTTGACACAGGGTCTCGATATCCTAGAACCGTTCCCCAAAGCTCCGGGAGGTTTCGAGTTCCTTTTGTGGCTATTGATACGTTCACAAAATAGATTGAAGCGAACTCGGATGGGATAACAACGAAGCGGCAAAGCGGTTCATGATGAGATGCGTAATTACTCGATTTGGAGTCCGAGTCGAATAATTACGAGATAATGGTAAGCAATTTTGAGCGCAAAATTTCGAGGAATTTTGCGACGAGTTGGGTACCAAGTTGTGTTATGCTTCATGGCCCATCTCCAAAGTAATGGAGCGATCAAGCGTGCAAGCGGCCAAATAATGAGAGGAATTAAGACCGGAGTCTTGACCGACTCATCAAGCGCTCGGGGCTTGGGTACAAGAATTACCCTCGATATTATGAGCGATTCATATGACTACGGTCAGACTCTGGTGAAACACCTTTTTACGGTTTTGAGTGAAGCCATGCTTCCTCCGGAACTAAAGATACGGTCAACACGAGTCAAAACTTTCAAAGACTCCAACCAAGAACAACTTCGAGCGGATGATATTAATCTACTCGAAGAAAGGAGAAACCAGGCCTTAATCCGTTCAGCAGTCTACCAACAAGCCCTGCGCAGATACTACGATCGTAAGGTCCAACCTCGTAGCCTTGCTGTAGGTGACTTGGTATTGAGGCTCTGCCAATCCAAGTCTAATCGGAACAAACTTTCTCCCAAATGGGAATGTCCTTACATAGTGGTCGAAGTTACTCGGCCAGGGTCAGTACGATTAGCAATGGAGGACGGCCAGGTTCTCTCGAATTCTTGGAACATCGACCCGATTCACGCAAGTTTTATGTGTAACTAACCATTGCACAATAAAGACTCGAGTTCTTTCTACCTCTATTGTCTTACTTTTGAGTAGTGCTTTTATAATCTTTCGACTACATTCCAAACACCCAGTTTTCTTTACACTGGTCGAAAGGAAGGTAATATCACCTATTCGAAGTCTTTCCTTTCTGCATGTGGTCCTGCCCACTAGAAGGAACTTCATAGTGTCGACTAGTTACTCACTTTTGCCATCAATACAAAGAGCTTGGGTTCTTTTCTAGTCGAAATATTTTTAAAAGCCAACTTTTTTCACCTTAGATTATTTCTTCAGTTCTTTTGAAAAGTATTCTAAGCAGAGTGCACTTTCTTTAGATTTATTCAACTGCCTTTGGTGTATTCGATTCGTCTCAACTAATTCGGAGGAAGAAACACATCTAGTCGAAGTCTCTCCTCTCTGCACGTGGTCCTACCCACTAGAAGGAACTTCCTAGCATTGTTTAGTTTCCTACTTTGGCTACCAGGACAGACTTATCGAGTCCTCCAAAGAAGGGCGAATGATTTCTTTGAAGTCCTCTGGATGTTTGCTTAACTCAAGTTGCGGTTCTCGATTTAATTAATCTAGTCGGAGATGGTAACATCACCTAGTCGAAGACTTTCCTCTCTGCACGTGGTCCTGTCCACTAGAAGGAACTTCCTAGTGTTGACTGATTTCCACTTTTTCGACCAGTGCATGACAATCGTGACCTAAAACTACAAGTTAACCAAACCTCTCTGTTTTCAGAAACCCTTTTTAACACTATTTACTTAGTTTGTCTAAACAAACTAAGCAAATAGTCGAGGGCTAGTATAAAGTTATTAATTTGACTTCAATTTTTAGTCTTTCTTTCGTTAATTATCTTTTGAGTTACTAACTACTTGACAAGATGGTTTACCGGAAACAAGATGGATTATATAATACATCAACAAAAGCTTGTTTTCGACAGGTTTTTTACAAACTACTCTGAAGAGGGAGAGCCCAGTCGCATTTCCTCCGAGACCTTCCTGCCGACTGGTTGCATTTCTTCAATAAGACGAGTTGCCTCTGCCTCGGAGCAGTCGAAGTCGAATTCAATTGGCTGCACATTAAGACTGGGGTCATGAGCTTTAAGTTTTGCCAGTGCATAACTTATTGCACTTTCGACCGCCTCTTTGATTGACTCAGCTTGATTAGCCTTTAGAGTGGTCACCAGTTCTTGCAAAGTCTCGACTTGCTCTCCAATAGTACTTGTGTGAGCAGCCATTGTATCATCTTGAGGAGTTTTTTCCTCACTACATAGCTCACCAAGTATATTGTTCAGGAGTGTGATGTTGTCTTGAAGATTAATCTTCACTGACTTCATCTCTTGGTGGTTACGAGTCGAAGCCTCACGGAGTTGTTTGTTTTCGACCACTTGCTCTGAAAAGAATAAGACTGGTCAAGCAAAAATAAACTCCTAGAGGAGAAAACAAAAATAATCACAGGTAAAAGAATTTCTTACCTGCTAGTCGAGAATCTAACTTCTCGATTTCTGCTTTATGGGAAGCAATGGTCTCAGCATGCCGCTTCTCCCATAATTTGATGTCCTCTACATTTATCTTAGCAATGCGGACAGTTTCGTCAAGGATCATACCTTTGTCCCTAACTTCAGTTTCGAGCCTTCCTAGTTCAAGCTCAATTTCTAAAAAAGAAATGAGAATTAGAAAAGGAAGGGAACTCGTAAAGGACTGTAGGTAAAGAATTGCTTACCTGCTCGGCGAGATCTTAGCCTCTCAATTTCTTGATCCTTATCTTTGGCGATACGAGAAATCTCGTGAATAACCACAATTTTTTCCTTGACTTCATGCTGAAGCTGTCTCATGTCATCTTCTTTTTTTTGAAAGAAGCAAGAGTTAGGTAAAGATCAACAACATAAAGGTCTTAAGTTCAAGACTTCTTCGTTTAGCTTTTCTCGCATCTTTCTGTTGCAGAGTTAGCCTCTTGAAGCTTCTTGAGAGGTCTCCAACCTTTTCCCTAGTTTTCTCGACTCCTCTTTTTCATAATCGAGTGAGTCGGCCAGGTCTTTTTTAGCTATTTAACCCGTAAGGTTAAAAGTGAACATGAACACTATTTAACTAGTCGTAAGTTTTTCTACGACTAGCACCTAGTCGTGAGTTTTTCCACGATAAGTCTCATAAGCACTGTATAAGTAGTCAAACTCTAAAAACGACTACGAATAATAATGACTTACCACCTCTCTGCCTATTCGCAGAGTTCTGCTTTTTCCTGTCGTAGCTCTATGAGTTATCGGTGATATTCACCAGTAGTGGCAATTTGTTCCAGGGCTTTCTGCAAAAGAAAGACAGTGAGAAGCAAGGGAAGACCATACATATGTATAAGTATCCTTAAATACTTACATTCATGGTCGATCGAGCAAACATCGAGTAAACCAACGATGGACTCTTCAGCTTGTCAATCTTCGCGACTTGATCCCACCAAACCTTCTCAAGACGCTCATTGTCAAAGGTTTCCCCTCTGTTGGGAATATCTTTGGGATGAGGGACTCGATTGCGAGATCTAAAAGCTGAAGACCCTACGATGGAAGCAGGCCCAAAGAAATCAGCACAGAAGTTGAAATATTCCTCGTCTTCTAATTCTGTAACTGCATTTTCTCTTTGGGTACCAGGAGGAACGCCTTCAACGACTTCCTTTCCAGCACGGTGGTCAAACACATCACCACCTTGGGCAGAGGCTTCTACAACTGCCTTTGCTGTTTCCACGATCACCTCAGTGGTCGTAGCTACTACCTCAGTGGTGGTGGTAACCACTTCAGGAGCCACGACTTCCTCTACTACCCGGGATGTGAATGATCCTTCGACTACCTCCGCTGTCATCTCTCCAATAGTTGAGAGGCGACAACGAGCTTCTCGATAGAAGCGTCTTGAAATTTCAAGGAGTCGGGCTAAAATCAACAAAAGAGAGCAAGTTAGGTTGTGAAAAGCAAGAAGGTAAATCTTTGTTCTTACACTTTAGTTCATTTCACATACCTCGCATTCTCGACTCGACCGAAACTTAGGAGTTATCTTCCGACGGAAGATTTCTTCGACTTCTTTTCACGACCACGCCCGGTCGGAGTTCAAGTTGGAGAATAGGTTTCACCACGACCACGCCAGTCGTGGATCTTGAACAGAACCATCTCTCTGGTCTCGACTTTTCGGAGGGCCGAGATCGGCCTCGACCACTCCAAGAGTAGCGCCACCCTCAATTGTAGGCTCATTTGGATCAAGATTGTCCTTCACAAAAGACATAAAGTCCTTCCAGTTCTCCTTTTCTAGTTGCTTGACAAAACTAGGAGTGGCGTAAAGCTGTGAAAGTTTTCTTGTCATAATAAAAGGTACCTTTGCCTTGCGGTTTTACGCCTAAGAGGTTCTTCGACCTCCTCGGCCTCCACCGTGCTGCTACCTCACCTCGGCCTTTGCGGCCGTGTCCTGGCCTTGCGGATCTTGCGCCTAAGAGGTTCTTGACCTCCTCGGTTTGATTGTTTCAACCTCGGCCTGTTGCAACCGTGCGTGTCGCAGACTTTGCCGAGGACCCGGTCGAAATAAAGGGACTTGAGCTTGGTCCTCCCTTATCAAGCAACTTTTGTCGGTCGACGCTTTTTAGTCGGAGGAGATGAGCCCTTGTCCATTGTCATCCTCGCCAATGGTTATCGATTCGACCTCTTCGTCGTCTCCGACGGTTTTCCATACCTACTTTCGTGAAGAAAAAGCGAGAAAAAGAAGAATCCTTGACCCGATCGTAAGATTTTCTCGACCAAGATCAATCGTAAGCTTTTCTACGACATCTTCTTGATTGTAAGATTTTCTACGATCACTACCTAGTCGTAAATTCTTTCTACGACTATGAAGTCCTAAGGATAAAATCAACTTTTGATTACCTTTAGGCGCTCCATCTTTTCCTCTGCGGATAAAACCGCAAGGATTTGAGGAACCGCCACTCCGAGTGGCGGAGACTTCTCACAAACGAGTTTGACTCGAGCGTCAATCTCTGCCTGTGAAAGATCTGTGTAAAACAGATAAAGATTTTCATTAGACAATTTTGAAGAAGACTAAACTGAGAGTTAAGTCGAAAAACCATCTACCCTCCTCGTAGTCCCTGGTCGGGTCCTTTGGCCCCGTGTACCTCCACATAGAAGGTACTCGTTTCTTAAAGGGGCTAATTCGACGTGTGATGAAATCCTTCACTACATGCCATCCGGTTAATCCCCCTTCTTTCAAGTCCTTTATGGCTTGAATATAGGGGGTAATTCGGTTGATATCCTTGGGAGTCGAATCCCACGAAGATTTCTTTTCGGCAACCTTCCCCTCGAAAGTAAGGCTGTCTTCTGAGGTGACTTTCCAGTAAAACCACCTCTTCCTCCATCCCGGCCACGAAGATCTAGTAAACATCTGAATATACTCCTTCGACTTCCCGTCATGGAGCTTCAGACCGCAACTTCCAGCTATTCCAGCTTGTCGAGCCATTCCATAGAAATATTGAAAGAGCTCAAGGTCCGCTGGAATTCCCAGGTATGCCTCACATAGATATACAAATACACTTAGCATTGTGATGGAATTAGGACCGAGATTCACCAATTCCACCCCAAAATGCTCGAGCATAAGTGTAAGAAAGGGGTGACCAGGCAATCGAAGGCCACACTCAGAATATGCCAGGAAGATGGGGATTTGCTCATCCTCCCCCGACAGCCAATGCTGTCCATACACCGCGAACCACTTCACAAGGATCTTCTCTGGAATCTTCCCGGCGTCGACCAGGGCTTGAATCTTCACTGCATCCATCTCCGACTCGGCCCACTCAGAAACTCTCCCAGCCATTTCTCTCAGAAAGGGGAGATTTTCGATTGAGTTGGTGGCAGAGAAGACAAAAACTCGATGAACAGCAGGAGCGATTTGGGGAAAAGTATAAATCTAAGTCTTACCCCCGGTAAGTATTTATAACCGTTTACCTTGGGCTGAAGGCGTGGTATTCCAAAGGTTGCCACCGCTTCGGAAACCGCTCCAACGGACAGACTAACGGGAGTCGTTTGCAATTCCCTAACTTGTCCGTTCAAGAAAATCAGGTTCGTTTTTACACCTCAAGCGAAATTACTTCCTTAGTCAGATCTTTTTGACCAAAGGAAATGTTAATCCGAAAGGTTTTTCTTCCGATCACCATACTACGACCACCTCGTGATCGTAGGAGTGTTCTACGACTATTTGATAGTCGTAAGCAACCTTCTTAACCAAACATATTTCTGGTCAAAATAGTACACAAATCTCGAAGAGTTTTTCCTTCGACTATATTTCTACGACCCTGTCGTGGCCGTAAGACCATCTATACCTCCTTTACCAAGTAAGTTGCTTTCACTTGAAGCTAGGGGGCTAGATGACGAGGATCTAATAATCCTCATATCTTTTATCTATAATTCTTATTATAAGTAAATATGACATCATATGGTCCCCGGGTATACCCTTAATTTTATAAGGGAGAAGCCTACTAGAGGTCGTAAGCTCTTCACGACCACCCCCATAGTCGTAAGTCTTGCTACGACTACCTCCTAGTCGTAAGTCTTGCTCGACTACCTTATGGTCGTAAGTTCTTTCTCGACTACCTTATGATCAATAAAATCTACGAGCAAGTGGGTCCAATTGATTAAGGAATCTAAAATCAATATCTTATTGTTATTATGCTAAATGATAACACATAATACCCTATTATCTCGACTAGTAATCGCCAGTGGCGTGAAGGAGTTACTGACCCGATGATTACTACAAACGCGTGCTCATTCATCGATTTGATGAGGTGTCTCTTTAGGGAAAACGGCTATTCCTTCACGACTATATAAAGGCAACGATCAGAGAGAAAAGGGGGCGATCGAGGCGTACACACACGCTATCAAGGGCTATCAGGAAGACAAGTACTATCATCTGTATTAGTCTTAGTTTTTCTCCTGGTTGTTCAGAATACACTCAATACCATACACACACAGGAGTAGGGTTGTTATTCTCTCCGGAGAAGGCCTGAACCTGTATAAAAATACCCGTGTCAATCTCTCTGCGTGATTCTATTCTAGGAGATCCCCCGAATCAAACAATCTTTACGTAAGATCGGTTCTAAAACACCGACACAATGGAACTCAGACCCATTAGAATTTCTTCAAATTTATTATACCGCCATCAAGGCCACTAGTGGTAACGATAACGTGATGGCAAATTATTTGCCCACGGTCCTTGAAGGGTCATACCGATCGTGGTTGCTTAACCTACCGGTCGGATCTATCTATACTTGGGAGCAGCTCTACGATACTCTGATCGTCAACTTTCAAGGGACATATGATCGCCCCAGAAAGAAGAATGATCTTCATCGGATGAAGCAGAAAACCAATGAAACTCTTCGACAGTATATCAAGAGATTCAGTCAGGTTCGAAATTCCATCCCAGATATCGCAGAATCTTCTGTCATCCAGGCTTTTAAAGAAGGACAGAGGAATCACCAGTTTACAGAGGATATTGCAAAAAATACTCCACGAACAATCGTCGAACTTTTCGACATGGCAAACAAATACGCGGCCGCTAGTGAAGCGGTCGAATGGTATGAAACTATCGATCGAAAAGATAAAGATCCCCAGCCGGGTCTGGAGAAGCAAGAGAAGAAAAGCAAGAAGTCTCTCAAGAACAAGAAGAATCATAAGCCCGACAACAAGGAAGTTCTCGCGATTCCAGAAAAATTTACCAAGGGTAAGAAAGATTTCATTGGTCGGAACAAAACTAAGGCTCCGACTAGTGACTTCAAGAAAACAAAGAAGTGGTGTCCACTTCACAAGGTAGCAGGGCATGATTTGCATACCTGCCGGGCCTGGCAAAGTAAACTGAAGGATTACTACTCAGGTAAAGGACCATTCCCCTCGATAACAGAACTCGGAAAACCAAGCTCCAAGAAGGACAAAGATGGCAATGAAGAGATGGACTACTAGGAGCCGCAGCATACGTTGGATATGATCTTCGGAGGATCCTCCTCGTACAATTCGAGACGTCATCTGAAGGCTGTGGAGCGGGAGGTCAACCTTGCCGAGTCTCCGATCACCGTCAAGCCATCCAGGTAGTCGGAAACTGTAATCTTCTTCAGCAAAGAGGACTGCTCTATCCCGTCGACTCGACCAGATAGGTTTTCTATCATGGTTGAATCTACTATTAACAATTATAAAGTTAATCGAGTCTTAATAGATGAGGGTAGTTTTTTAAAATATTTTATTTATGTGAGCATTGGAAGAGATGCAAATCCCTAGGTCAAAGGTAAAACCCGTGAAATATGCCTTCCACGGCATAGTTTCTGATTCTACTGCTAAACCGATAGGACAGTTGTCCCTACCGGTTTCGTTCGAATGACCCAACAACTTCCAAACAAAAAAAATTCCATTTGATGTGGTGGATTTTGAAAACCGCATACAATGGAATCCTCGGTCGTCCGGTTTTAGCAAAATTCCTAACAACCACGCACTACGGTTATCAGGGTCTAAAGATGCTAGGACCGAAAGGTGTCATCACGGTTCGAGGAGATCGAAAAACAGCTTATGTATGTGATCAGAAGTCCTTAGAACTGGTCGATGAGCTTTTGACCAGGGAAACCAATCCACCTATCATGCAGGTTAAGCACTCGAGGTCAAAGATGGCGCCAAAGTCTTCCGACCAGACCAAGGAGGTGTCACTCGGCAAAGGCACTCCTCTAGAAAGCGCCAACATTAAAATCGGGTCAAGAACGCTAACGCGCTCGCCCAAAAGGTATTGGTCGAGCGGGGACTCGACCTCAAATAGGAAGAGTCGCTCGTCTCCTTCCTCCGAGCAAATCAGGACGTATTCGCCTGGTAGGCGTCCGACATGTCCAGAGTCCCCAGGGAGGTGATCGAGTACAGGCTAGCTCTCCAGCCTGACAAAAAACCGATCAAGTAGAAGCTAAGACGTTTCGCACCTGATCGAAAGGAGGCAATCCAGTTGGAGATTGATAAGCTCCTCAAGGCTGAGTTTATTCGTGAAGTTGACCACCCAAAGTGGCTCGCCAACCCTGTGATGGTTAGAAAAAGCAATGGGAGATGGCGAATGTGTGTTGACTTCACAGATCTTAATAAAGCTTGTCCGAGGGATGACTTTCCCCTTCCACGTATTGATCAACTTGTAGACTCTACTTCTGGATGTGAGTCGTTAAGTTTTTCAGATGCACACTCAGGGTACCACCAAAATAATATGAATAAAGATGATGAAGAGAAAACTTCTTTCATCACTCCATATGGCACTTACTGCTATGTTAAGATGTTATTTGGTCTCAAAAACGCTGGTGCGACTTTTCAAATGTTGATGCAGGAAACCTTTCATCCTCAGATAGATCAAAATCTAGAAGTCTACGTTGATGACTTGGTCGTAAAAAGCATCAACGCTGGCGACCATATTTCCGACTTACACGAGACTTTCAATAACTTAAGAAGGCATAAGCTTAAGTTAAATCCAGAGAAGTGTGTGTTCGGAGTTTCTTCTGGAAAGCTTCTTAGGTTCCTAGTTTCGGCTAGAGGGATTGAAGCAAACCCATCAAAAAATTTGGCCATCAACCAGATGCGCCCTCCGACCACAACGAAGGAAGTCCAAAAACTAACCGGCTGTGTCGCAGCGCTAAGTCCTTTCATAGCACGGTTAGGAGAAAAAGGATTACCTTTCTTCAAACTCCTTTAGAAACACAGAAGTTTCGAGTGGACTAAAGAGGCAGACTATGCCTTTGAAGAACTTAATAAGTACCTTATGAGTGCCCCGATCTTAGTCTCTCCGAGATCGGGAGAACCATTGCTGATTTACGTGGCTGCAACGCTACAAACAGTCAGTGGTGTACTGATCGTTGAACGTGAGAACATCCAATGACCGGTATATTACATAAGCGAAGTCTTATATGGACCAAAGGAACGACATCCATAGGTACAAAAAGTGCTCTATGGTCTCCTTATGGATTCAAGGAAATTGAGGCATTACTTTCAAGCCCACAAAGTAGTCGTACCAACCGGATATCTCTTGGGTCAAGTCCTTGGAAACAGGAAATCACCAGGATGAATAGCAAAATGGGCGGTCGAGCTTGGGGCATTCGACCTCTATTTCATCTAACGAACAACAATCAAGTCCCAAGCAATAGCAGAATTCATTGTTGAATGGACAAACCCAGAACCCCACCCAAGGGCCCGAGTACGAACACCACAACGAGTGGACAATGTACTTTGATGGTTCCTTGATGCTCAAAGGCTCGGGGGTGGAGTTGTCTTGATATCCCCTACTAGTAAACACATCAAGTACGACATCCAGCTAAACTTTTCTGCTACAAACAATGTGGCAGAATATGAGAGTTTGTTGGCAGAACTCCGAGCAACTCGTGCGCTCAGGATTCGCAGATTACTAGTGAACGGTGATTCTCAACTAGTAGCGAATCAAGTCGGAAAAGAGTATCAATGCTCAAGTACCAAGATGTCATCTTATCTAGCAGAAGTACGGAAACTCGAAAAGCACTTCTTCGGTTTCTAGATTCAACATATTTTTAGAAAGAAAAACTTTCTGGTAGACCAGTTGGCATGGATGGCCTCCACCAGGTCACTTGTCCCATTTGGAGTTTTTCTCGAGCAACTGATTCACTCTCGGTGGTCGAGCTTTCTGAGGACATAGATGTTCCACTAGAGGTCATACAAATCGATCCTAAGAACATGGATGCTCCACAGGTCGTACAGCACGATCACGGTAGAGATTTAATGATGTCGATCTACAATTATCTTCAACATGACATTATTCCTGAAGATGATGTAAAGGCTGATCGTAAATTTCAAAAAGCCAAATCATACACTCTGATCGAAAGTACCTAGTATAAACGAGGATCTCAGGGAGTGTTGATGAGATGCATATCTCAAACGGATGACATTAAGTTGCTATCTGACATTCATGGAGGAGTCTGTGGAGCACATCATTCCTACAAAATGTTGGTCGGTAAAGCCTTCAGGCACGAATACTATTGGCCAACTGCCCTTCATGATGCAAAAGAGCTCGTGACAAAGTGCGTATAGTGCTAATTTCATAGTCGACAAGTACATCAGCCGACACAAACTTTGCAAACCATACATCTTTTTTGGCCTTTTGCAACCTAGAGACTAGATATTCTGGGACCTTTCCCAAGAGCACCCGGGGGCTTCGAATTCATGTTCATCATGATTGACACGTTTACAAAATAGATAGAAGCCGAGTCAGTTGTTAAAACAATGACTGAAGCCGCTAAGAGGTTCCTCACAAAAAACGTGATCACACGATTTGGCATACCGAGTCGTATAATCACAGACAACGGTACCCAATTCTCTAGCGGAAATTTTCAGAAATTCTGCGAGGATCTAGATATCAAGATATAATTACGAGCAGTTGAGTGGGGCAATGGTATCATAATGCAAGAAGTGTAATGCCGAGTGTTCAACCAGTTAATCAAACGGTCAGGAGCTTGGGTTCAAGAACTTCCTTCTGTATTATGGGTCGTTCGAACCATGACCAGTCCTACGACCGGTGAAACGCCATTTTTCCTGGTTTACGGTGCTGAAGTCGTGCTTCCTCTGAAACTGAAGATAGGCTCCAATGAGAAAGATCAAATACAACGAAGACTCGACGACATCAATTTCCTTGAAGAACGACGAAACCAAGCCCTCATACGATTGGCGGTTTACCAACAAGCCATGCCAAGGTACTACAGTCGTAAGGCCTCGTAGCCTAGCTGTAGGTGATCTGGTTCTACGACAAATTCAAAACCAGACTAATCGCAATAAACCTTCTCCCAAATGGGAAGGTCCATACACTGTGGTCGAAGTTACCAGACCTGATTCGGTACAACTAGCTATGTCAGACGGGTGTGTTTTGTCAAACTCTTATAATATCGACCAATTGCATAAGTTCTCTGTGTAAATGTATTTTCATTTCCTTTTTATTTTTTAGTAAAGATGCATTTCCTTTATTTTGCAACGAATGATTTTGTTTATATGTATGTCTCATCATCTGATTTACATACTATTGTTGTCTAATTGGTCGGAGAAGACCAAATTCTCTCTGATATCCTTTTTCACGGATCTCTATTACTCTATGGCTATGACATATGAGTCCAACGCCATAAGGCCCTAGTCGTGACCATTCAGACAATGGTTCTCACGCGCGACCAACACTCTTTTCTTAAAGAAATATACGAGTAAAAGGAGCATCACATAGGCAACTAAATATCGTATTTTACATGCTTAAGCTTTCGAAGATTACATTTCTTACCTCCAACATTCTGTTCTACTCTTGTTTTGGCTACTGGTCGGGACACGGAAAACCTTCTAATCGAAGTTTCTCCTTCTCCGCACGTGGTCCTGCCTACTAGAAAGAGCTTTCTAGCGACGGTCCATTTCTTACGATCCTCGCTGCCAGTCGAAACTTGAGCATGGTCTCTGATACTTAGCAACCTTTACGACCAGTTTTGGATAAGATATATAAACAAGTTCACTTGTCGTTTTTGCATACATTTTTGCATGATTCCTTATCATCAATACAAGTCTTATACATCTTCCAACCACACAAGGTACTACACAATATTTCGATTATGGAACTGATCTAAAACCAGTCGAATTCATAAGCTGCTTCCGACCACATTGATTTCCTAGTGATCATTGGATCATTTTTATAACATAATCAGCATATACTATGTACCATGGTTGTAGATATTTCCTATTTTCTTAGTCCACTGCTTCTTTAGTAAAGTTCATCTACTAATACAAGCAGTCGGGGGCTAGGGAATATATGAGTGCTCAGCGAATTTAAGAAGACAAAACAAAGACTTCATTGATGATAAAATGTAAGTTTTATTTACAACAGTCTAAATATTACAATCATTTATTTCTCTTAGCCACTAGATTGGTCGCCGTGTGTTGGAGACCCGACCTCCATTTCCTCCGCAACCTTGTGTCTGAGAGGTGTCATTTCCTCGAAAACTTTAGCTACTCCCTCTCCCGAGCAATTGAAGTCTTCCTCAATAGCTTGGAGATTTGTGGTGAGATCAGAGACTTTCAGCTTTGCCAAAGCAAAATTGACTCCATTTTTGACAGCTTCAAACAAAGTCTGCACATGGTTCTCCCGAGTTGTCTCGAGGACACTCCTGAGGTCTTCAAGTTGTTGGCCAAGGTAGTTGATCTTCTCTGTGGGATCTCCTAAATTGGGCAGTTGTGTTCCCGATCCCATATCAAAGAGCATCTTGTTGAAAGTTTTGACATTCTCTTGAAGATTTTGCCCAAAAGCTGCCTCCTTACCACGCTCGAACTCAAGAACTTCTTTTGTTCTCTTCAATACTTGAGTTTGCTCTGTACGAGTAAACCAAAGAATGAGTACATACGACTAGAAAAAGGAAGCATACTGGTCGAATTTACGACCGGTAACCTTCGCTCTTCTTCTCAATAGTCTCAAGAACTTCCTTGTGACTGGTCGTCAGGTATTCAATCGACTGGTTCTTGTTTTGACATTCTTCTTTAAGCTTGGCAAGTATGGCTTCTTTAGCCATAACTTCTTCTTTAAGTTTCTCTGAATCTATCAAACACGATAAAGAGAGAAATTAGTTAACAGAAAAATAGTCAAATGGTAAAGAAGGAGAGAACAAGAAACCAAAAGGGTACTTACTTTTTAATTCGGAGTTCTTTGTCTCCAAGAGCTTTATTTGCTGGGTTAGTCCTTCGACCACAGCGAAATTCTCCACCAGATGCTACAAAAATAGCAAACTCCTTTAAGTATTTTTTAAGGGAAAATACTATTAAAGTAGTCGTGGAAGATTACTTGGATTGCCATATTGTTATATTCAGCAAAAATAGAGTCAAGACTCGTCTTTTCTTGACGGTCCGAAATTCTTCCCTAAGCTTTGTTAAGATCTTCATCTTTGAAGATTCGAAAGCGATGAGGAAAGACGACTCGAAGAGAAGAATTCCCAGCAGGGGTCGGAACCTGCTGAGATTCCTCAAGAACCACCACCTCTGCAGGTGGGGTTGGAGCCACCATGGGTTCCTGAGCAAGCGTTGCCACCTGCTCGGGGGTTGGCTGGACCTCTTTCTCCTCAGGAGCTTTCTTTTGAAGGGTGCCCTGGTCGAAATCGACTGGAATACAAGAAGATCTATAATGACAAGAAGAAAAGAAGCTCAAGACTCTAAAAACACCAGAGGTAAGTACTTACATGAGTCCTTCTTTCACGTATACGTACTGGTCGATTTCTTGGTTTTTAGTTTGAAGCGCGCTGAAGCAAAATCCGTCGCGCTTGCTTTCCTTTTCTTCTGTTCGACCAACTTTACCAGTCCTAAACCGGTAGGGCTGGTTAGACCCTTCACATCCTCCAACTAAAGGTGAGAACAAATATTCTCGACCAGTTGATCGAGAATTAGATTTCTGACCATCTGGTTGGAGGGTGTAGATTCATCGACCCCCGAAATAGTTGCTCCAATAGCAACTGGCTGGTCCTGAGCGACCAAATTGGGGTCCACGACAACCGCCTAATTAACAATCAAAGTTGATTAGGTGACGAAAAATCCTTCATCTAGAATATACATTTCTGTTCGGTTACCTACCTTTATAACACCACCATCTCGGGTGATCGTAGGAGCGGTCGGAGCGTCAATCGGCTTACAACCTTCAGTGGCCTCGTTGATCCTCAATCTGACCGACTGCACATCAAAGAGGATCTATGGTAAACTGATCGGAAAACATATAAATGATGAAAGGTGGTTGATATTTTTACCTTCAGTCTGTCAGCCCTCTCGTTTACGGAAACAACCGCTAAAATCCGAGGGAAATTAGCCTTCTTGCCAGGCTCTCTAGCGCAGATTATTTTGATCCGACTTCTGATTTCATCAGGAGAAAGAGCTATAAGGATAAACAAGAGACTTTAGGATCACAAAAGTACTCAACCAATGTAAGCAAACTGGTCGGAATCTTTCATGACTTACCCTCCTTAAAATCTTTGGCCGTGTTGTCACGACTAATGTACCATAGCATCGAATGTGCTCGGGCCTTCAAGGGGCTAATCCAGCGCAAGGAGAAATCCCTTACCACGAGCCAGCAGGTTAAACCCCTAACACTAAGAAGTTGGATGGCTTCAACTCATCTCCCCTCTTTTCCCTCCTTCTCCACGGAGGAGCGTCACTCTGGATTCTCAACCGCTTTCTTACCAGTATAATAAAGGCTGTCTTTTTGAGTGACCGTCATGTAGAACTATATTTTCTTTCATAACGACTGCGAAGACTTTGAGTACATACGAATGTACTCATCGGTCTTTCCGTCGTGGAGGCGCAAGGTGCACTCTCCAGGCGTCCCGGTCGTCCTCCCCGACTTCGCCATTCTGTAGTAGTACTTGAAGAGATCCAGATATGTGGCAATCCCCAAGTACGATTCGCAGAGATAGACAAAGATGCTGAGGTTGGCAATGACATTGGGACCAAGGTTCACCAATTCGACTCCGTAATGCTCCAAAATCTTGGGAAGGAAGGAGTGAACTGGCAACCTGAATCCACATTCGATATATGTGAGGAAAACATGAATTTCTCCATCTTTGTTGCTCGAAGAATGCTCTCCGGCTGCTGATCTCAAAGAAATCATGTCCATGTCAGGAAGCAACCCAATCTTCTCCAAGCTCTCAAGTTTCTTCTCGCTCAAGTCGGAAACTGACCAGTTAGCGATAAGATCCGACATGGCTGAGTTTTGGAAGAAAGGATGTCAAAGAAGGTTGTAGGCAAAAGGAGGCCAGAGACAAAAAAAATTCTCAGTAGATGAAAAGGAAAAGCAGGAGGTGTAAAAACCCTAAAGCCTTGTGCCGAAGGGATTTTATTGCCGCAATTCTTTAACTGCATCGGGGAGTTACCTAAAGTCTAACAGACAGAAGAACTCTCTGGGTCCCAAGGCAGTTTCTCAAATTTAAAGTGAATACAGACCATCTCGTATGTCAAGGGACTAAATGTGGGTCTGCCCGATACGACTTTATGGGGAGAAAGTATTCACATGACCAATTCATATAAAGTTCGGGGGGCTAGCTAACAAGGATTAAAATATCTATGTATTACTTTAATACATAATAAAAGATTATATGTCTTCGTGGTCATAACACCTAAGGCTAACGACCCCTATGGTCATTAGGATTCCAAATGTTACATAATAAGTATCCAGTGGCCTGATGAGGTCTCAGATTTAGTCCCCACCGGATGATCGTCAGAGAAGTAATGAACTGGTATTCGGATCTATCTGCAAGTATATTCCTTACCGTGTGATAAATGGAACACATGTCATATTTGCTCTACACGACGTTTCATGATCCTAAGACACTGGCAACAACCACCATACGGTTGAGGGTCTCACAGACACACAACCGTCGAACGGTTGGTACTTTGTCAACCGATGCCTCGCTCCGACCAGTCGCGGCATTTTCAATAGACGTATCTTCAAGGAGAAACTGCCACATCTTCGACGGTGATTTAAAGATGGAGCGCAGATTGAACTGCATCAGATTGAAGCACGACAATCGGTATTAGATTCATGTTTGAAGTCTGATTCTACAGTATAGTAAGTATTACACTCAGTGTAATTAGGATTAGTCCACTGCCTTGTTAAGGGCTCCCCCTGTAATAGCCAGTTTGTATCAATAAAGAGCAGTCACATTCTCTCCCAAGAACTCTTTGCCATTTCCTCTATTTATTTTGTAAGATCGGCGACTCGATCGTCAACAATATGAAATTCTAAAAAACATTACACAATCAAGTCCACTGTGTAAGGAGCCTTTAAAAAAATCATTATGTTTAGACCTCATTTTCTATATTAAAAAATTCCTACAAACATTATACTTAAATGAATTGTCGAGAAAAATTCAGGACGCATAAAAATTTGGAAAAACTACATAAACAAGTACACTATGTCAAGAGGCTCCACAAATAATTTTATAATTTTTTGGGCTCATTTTATATATTTAAGATTTCTTACAAAAGTATACATAAATGATTTAAAAAAATAAAAAGAAAACATATTTGTTGTAGTGTTGCGCAGATGGCCGTGCGACAAGAATAGCGCCTAAAGAGCTTGTCAAGAGCACCACCATGCGGCAAAGAAAGCCACGTGGTGGGCGGAGGAGGCGTTGCCACACGACGGCCGTGCAACAACAGCGACGTGGCGGGCGGGGAACGACCACCGCACGGTGGCTATAGGGCAACAGTGCTATATTTGCAAAAAAAAAAATCAAGGATGGTCGTTCCTGTATATTCAAGGTGAAAAGATGACAACGCGGCCAAAAATTTGTGAACTATTATGACCATATTGGTTATGGATGTTGCTATGACATCTTCTCGAGTGCGTAAATAATGGTAGAATCCTCTTCGAAAAAGTAAACAATGCTAAGAAGCGTGCTTCAATAATTATATTCTTCTTGAAAACTCCAGCCCAGTTGGCACGAGGTGTTGTCGGGGCTCTGTCTGCGTGTGTTCGAGTGCTGCTCGGCACGAGTGCTCCCTCCGCCCTTTAATGCCGTTAGAGATATGGCAACGAAAAAATATATATTCTTCTTCCTTGCACAAAAAAAAGAATGTTCTCTTCTGTAGTTCTCTCTGCGTAAATACATGCATGATTATACGCATGCACTGAAGTTACATCGATATGGGAAGATCTTCCAGTTCCACTGAGTCACTGTCAATTGGACTTGTTGCATAGGTAAGAGGCAGAAAGAGGCTACATTTTCCATTTGGGCGTCAGAGTTGAACGGCACTGATCCTAGTTAGGACCTGCAGTGTACGTACAAGACAGATGCACGGGCCAGCTGGTAGATCCACGGCAACAAGTAGCCCGGGCTACCGGGTCCGAGTCAGGCCGGCCGGCCCACGTGGCGCGTACGGGTAAGGTGAGATGGCGAGTGGTCGTGTCGAGGTCATTGTTGCACGGGCAGCTCCATGGTTTGAGCGTACGTGTGTTGATTGATTGAATCGACTCGGACCCGGGTGATCTGGGTCTTGACTTCGTACGTGCAGTCTGAACAGCTGTCGGTCAGCTTCCAAGTTTGAAGTTGCAGTCAGACGATGAATTACCTGATTTCATGTGGTTTTATTAATTCCAGCATTTCTTGATGTACGTACAAGTGAACATATGATCGGTATTATTTGGTGACCGTACAAGAGATTAATGCATGACCAGTTATTCTTCTAAGGGTATCCACCGTGTTTGGAGGCTGAGCTGTCCCTAAGATGGGACCCACAAACAGTTTAGGACATGAATTTTTTATTGGGTGGAGGCCGCTCCATGCTCGGAGGCAGCGGCAAGCAAATTTGCTTGGCGCCCCAGTGTAAAGAAGAACGAATTGATCCGTGAAAAAATCCCCAACAATTTTGACTATGAATATATAGGTAATATTCTCTCTGTTGAAAGTAATTGGTTTGTATAGTTAGAGATAACGTGTACTTAGTTTAGATATTCAGCTATATCTATATGTAATTCTGAACTTCTGTAATCTGAAGATTTGGGTTATTGTTGGACAACTGTAGCACGTCTGGCAACCTTCCGACTATGTATAAATACAGAACTCGGCATCTCTATTGGGTGTATGAAACAAATCTCCTTTCCAATCTATTAGCATTAGGTGTTCTCAGAACCCTCAAACTCAAACGAGATGATAAGGACTCTCGTAGCTTCTGTCGGAGTCTCGGAGAAGCCAACCCTTCAAGCTCCACCGTCGGCATCCTCCCTACACCATCATTTTCGCACGTCGTCAATGTGAAGCTCTCCAAGGAGAACTACCTCCTATGGAAAGCATAGCTGATGCCATATCTTCGTGGGCAACAGCTGTTGGGCTATGTCGGTGGCTCTGTTCTTTGTCCTGCACCTACAATCATCCAGACCAGAGAAGGACAGGAAGAACAAGTGCCAAACCCAGCGTACTCAGTGTGGATCCAAAAGGATTATATCATCCTGAGCACCTTGCTCTCCTCGCTGGCGCCTTAAGTTCTTTCGTAGGTTCTCTTCCTCACCTCCTCCCGTGAGGTATGGGCTGCTCTGGAGCATATGTTTGCCTCCTGCTCCCGAGCGAGAATCATGCAGATCCGGAGACAATCGGTGAATTCCTGGAAGAAGGAAGACGAACCAATCACCAAATACTTCAACAGAGTCAAGCATCTGACTGACACGTTGGCATCCATTGGTGTACCTCTTCATGATGAGGAGATCGTCACATACATCCTTGTCGTCTTGACAATGAGTTTGATGCTCTTGTTACTTCTGTCACTACTCTTTCAGATGCTATTTCTCTTAATGATCTTTATGGGCATCTTATAAGTTATGAGATGCGCCATGCACACAATAATGTTGTTTATCAGGAGACTGAGTCCTCGACGAACCTTGCATCACGCAACAAGGGATATTGTCCGGGAAATCGTGGCCATGGTCGTGGCTGCAGTCGTGGTGGTGGCAATGGCCGAGGTGGACAGCAGTATAATTATCAAGGAGAGGGCGCACCTCGTCAGCACTCAAACGAAGGAAGGCCAGTGTGTCAACTCTGTGGGAAAACTGGACACCTTGTGTTCAAATGTTATCACAGATTTGATCATGCATTTCAGGCACACAAACCTCGAGTTGCAGCTGCAACATCTTCATACACTGTTGACACCAATTGGTATGCAGATTCAAGAGCTACAGACCATATAACCGGTGATCTCGACAAGCTCAATACCAAGGAGAAATATTCAGGTAAGGATCATGTACAGACCGCGAGTGGATCAGGTATGTTCTTCATGTTCCTCAAGCCAACAAAAGCCTCCATTCAGTTCATAAACTAGCCATTGACAATATTGTTTTTTCTTGAGTTTCACCCTGATTTCTTTGTCATAAAGGATCGAGATATGAAGAAGCCTCTTCTTAAGGGCAATTGCATTCGAGGCTCTACACTTTTCCATTCAATGATTCAGTCAAGCAGGCTTACACCAGTGTCAAGATCACACACGAGAAGTGGCATTCACGCCTTGGGCACCCAACCTTTTCTACTGTCCAACATGTCTGTCAGTCCAATGAGCTTCCTTGTTTAGTTAGTTCCAATAAACACATCTGTGATGCTTGTCAACAAGCTAAGAGCCATCAACTCCTTTTTTGTTCCTCAAATAATGTATTTGTAGCTCCCTTAGATCGTATCAGCAGGCAACATGTTACCAAACTGGAAAGGGGAATCACCGGGTAATCGGGGAGAGCAAGGCGATGGGCCATCCGGTCGTCGGGATGAACTGAGGTTTCGGGGAAAAGCTTTTGGGGAAAAATTTCTTGGCAGCCGACGCCGAGCACTGGTATGTTTGATACCACAGAATCATTTTCTCAGTCACACGATGAAGTCGCTGCACCATGGAGACAACAGAGTTCATACCATCATCACCCTCGCCCTCCGAAACTTGATTTTCCCCCATTCGATGGTGAAAATCTGAAGTCCTGGCAACTCAAATGTGAGAATTACTTTAGAGTTTTTTTTTCTGTGCATCCGGATTTCAAGGTGAATGTTGCAACAATGTACTTCCTAGGAGGAGCCTTACTCTGGTTACAGTCTTCTCAAGCACACACTCGTTTCAGCACCTGGGAAGCTTTTGTTGAAGCTGCCTGTGATTGCTTTGGTCGAGAGGAATTGCAACAGATTGTTCGCCAATTCAACCAATTGCGTCAAACAACTTCAGTAGCTGAATATGCAGAAAAATTTCATGACCTTATGCATAATCTGTTGGCACATCATGCATCATGGGACCCGGTGTTCTTTGTTACTCAATTTGTGGATGGGTTAAGAGGGGAGATTCGATCTGCAGTGGTTTTACATAGACCACCGGATCTAGATACTACAGCGGCTTTGGCTTTGGCTGGGTTGCAAGTGGAAGTATTGGAATCCATGCGAAAAGAGCCCCGCAGAGGGGAGTCACCGTCCATGATTCGTTCAGTGCTACGCACAACTGTGCCTCTTCCGTTACCGCGAGGCAAAACACCTCAACCAGTCAAGACAGATGACAGGAGGAGTAGTGAAGGGATACGAACAACACCTGTTGATGAAAAGCTTGTCGCTCTTCGTGCTTATTGAAGAGCCAAAGGTCTGTGCTATACTTGTGGAGAAAGATGATCTCGGGAGCATAAATGTGGACCAACAGTCCAGCTCCATGTGGTAGAAGAACTGTGGGAACTCTTGAATCACAATGAGTTGGAGTCTCAACAAGGTGCAAATGCAACATCCCAAGTTGATGCAGATTTGATGGCTATTTCCAAGGAGGTCTCACTGGGAGAAGAAACCTCTAGAACAATTCAATTACAAGGAGAAGTTCTAGGCCAATCTGTCACAATGTTAGTGGATTATGGAAGTTCTTACTATTTTATCAGTGACCGTTTTGCTCATCTTTTGCAAGGGGCTCAACAACCAAAGAGGCCTATTCAGGTCCGTATTGCTAATGGCAGTGTGTTACAATGTACTCAAGAATTTCCCCACTGCAAATGGACTGTTCAAGGTCATATTTTCTATACTGATTTCAGGACTTTACCTTTGGGCTGTTATGATATTATTTTGGGGATGGTTTGGCTTGAGCAAAATAGTCCTATGAAGGTGAATTGGATAAAGAAGACTTTGTCATTTGGGTATCAAGGGAAGGAGGTGTGTTTGCATGGTATCAAACCCCAGCAACCACAGTGTTGTATGGTTTGGATCAGCAAAATGGGCAATGCTGATAAAATGGGCTATGTTCCAACACTATCCTTGTGTTCCACAAAATCAACACAGGTAGATCTACCACCCTCTATTCAATCCTTGTTGGTCGAATTTGATCATTTATTTGCCGAGCCACAAGGATTACCACCATGCAGGCAGTTTGACCATACCATACCGCTGCTACCTGGAGTTCGACTGGTCAATCTTCGTCCTTATCGTTATAGTCCAATCCAGAAAGATGAAATTGAGAAACAAGTGGCCGATATGCTATCCCAAGGAGTGATTAAACCCAGCTCTAACCCATTTTCCTCGCCGGTGCTGTTGGTTCCAAAGAAGGACCATACATGGCGTTGTTGCGTCGATTACCGCCATTCGAACGCTGCTACTGTTAAAAACAGATACCCTTTGCCGATTATTGATAAGTTGCTAGTTGAATTGGCAGGTTCGCAGTGGTTTACTAGTCTGGACTTGCGAGCAGGATATCACCAAATTCGATTGAGGCCGGAGGATGAGCACAAAATGGCGTTCAAAACTCATCATGGGCATTTCGAGTTCCGAGTGATGCCGTATGGTCTCACCAGTGCCCCCGCCACTTTCCAAAGCTTAATGAATACCATCTTAGCTCCATGGTTGAGAAAAGGGGTCTTGTTTTTTATTGACGACATCTTAATTTACAACCATACCTTGCAAGAGCATGCTGTCACCTTAAGGTGTGTATTGGAAACTCTTGAACATCACCAACTGAAGATTAAACGTTCCAAGTGTTCATTTGCACAGCAACAATTGACTTATCTGGGGCATATTATTAGTAAGGAAGGGGTAGCAACCGATCCCAAAAATATTGATGCAGTGCGCTCATGGCCTTCACCGACTAACACCAAGCAAGTTCGTGGATTGTTGGGATTAGCAGGTTATTACCAGAAGTTTGTGCAAGGTTTTGGTTTACTTAGCCGACCTCTTACTAATCTGCTTAAGAAGCATACCATTTTTGTGTGGACAGCTGATAGGGAATCAGTCTTCCAAGCTCTCAAACAAGCTTTGATTACTGCTCCGGTTTTAGCCCTTTCGGATTTCAAGAAGCAATTTGTGTTAGAGACTGATGCGTTCGACAAAGGTATTGGCGCAGTATTGATGCAAGAAGGACATCCTTGGCGTATCTTAGTAAGGCTTTGGGACCGCAACATCAGATTCTCTCCACCTATGAAAAGGAAAGCCTGGCTATATTATTGGTAGTGGATCATTGGAGGCGATTTGCAAAGACGGGAGTTTTGATTCGGACGCATCAAATATAGCCTCGTTCATTTAGATGATCAAAGATTGACTACTTCTTGGCAGCACAAAGCTCTGACCAAACTATTGGGGCTGCAGTACCGACTGGTATATACAAAAGGTGCTGAAAATCAAGCTACGGATGCACCATCTCGTTGGAAGGTGGAGTGCCCGGGAGATTTATTGGCAATATCCACAGTATACCGCACCGGTTATCTCGATCTTCTTTGCAGTTATGCAAAAGATTCACCGCTCAACGCCGACATCGAACTTCGGTGTTGATGGAGCTACGCATCCCAAATATCAAATCAAGGATGGCATACTGCGGTATATGGGTCGTATTTGGGTTGGAAACAATACTCTCATGCAGCAGAAGATATTGGCAGCTATGCATGACAGTGCAATTGGCGGACATTCTGGATTCCAAGTAACTTATAATCGAGTGCGCAAACTTTTTGCTTGGCTAGGAATGAAAAAAGGGATTCACCTTTTTGTGTCATCTTGTTCAGTGTGTAAACAATCCAAGTCCGGACATGTTAAGTATCCAGGTCTTCTTCAACCATTACCTATACTAGACCAAGCTTGGCAAATGGTTTCCTTAGACTTTATCGAAGGGCTGCTGCGGTCAACACATTTCAATAGCATCATGGTAGTGGTGGATAAATTTTCACGGTATGCGCATTTTGTACCATTGGCACATCCTTTTACTGCTTTTCAAGTTGCACAAGCTTATGTCAGTAACATCTTCAAACTGCATGGCCTTCCTCAGTCATTAGTTTCTGATAGAGATCGTATCTTTATGAGTACTCTTTGGAGGGAGCTATTCAAATTGGTGAATACACAGCTGAGAATGAGCTCCTCTTATCACCCTCAGACGGACGGTCAAACGGAGTGGGTTAATCAATGTTTAGAAACCTATTTGCATTGCTTTGTTCGTGCTTGTCCTTGCAAATGGTCAGAATGGCTTGCTTTCGCTGAATTTTGGTACAATACCTCATATAATTCTACTTTGGACAAATCACCATTTGAGGTGTTGTATAGGCATAGCCCCCAGCATTTTGGCATAGTGGATGCATCAGCTTGTACATCTCCTGAACTAGCAACTTGGTTGAAGGATAGAGAGTTGATGACTTAGTTATTGCACCAACATTTGAATCGGGCCCAACAGCAGATGAAGCTTCAAGCTGATCGGAAGAGAACTGATAGAAGTTTTTCGGTTGGAGACTGGGTGTACCTCAAATTACAACATTACATTCAGACTTTAGTGGCTAATAGAGCTCATCACAAGCTTGCTTTTAGGGTTTTTGGACCTTATCAGGTGGAGCAACGGGTGGGATCTGTGGCATATAAACTGAAGCTTCCAAATACTTGTAGTATTCACCCAGTTATTCATGTGTCACAACTTAAGAAGGCTTTACCTCCTGGAGAAATGGTGCAGTCAGTTTTACCAGAGGATGAGGACAATAGCTTACCTGAGAAAATTCTGCAGAGCCGATTACATAGATCGGGGGCAGTGTCCGGGACTCAGGTCCTTGTTCAGTGGACTGGGTCATCAGCAGCAGATGCTACTTGGGAGGACGTCACTGACTTGAAGAATCGCTTTCCTATAGCGCCGGCTTGGGGTCAAGCCGTTTCTGGAGGGAGAGGGGATGTTATGTTGCTGAATGGTGATCAGAACCAGTCAGCAAGTGTTGGTTTGGGCCGGGAAAGGAACTGGCGTAGGAAACCCAACGCAAGGTTTCCTGACGCCGATTGGGCTAAGTAATGCAGCTAATACTTGGACAATAGGCAGAGGGAAGCCCACATTGCAGACCTGGAGTGGGGTACAAAAGGGAGGTATCGTTGGAGTAGTTTGTTACGATGATGTAATAGCTGATTGCCTTTTTGGTTATGTTGTTGTTCTGAACCTTCCTACCTCTCTTCTTTACTGCTTTTCTTCTTAGAACACTTCTGAACCTTTATACACTGAGATCATTTACCAGTAATTGAAGCGATTGAAAGAGGTTGGTAACAATGTGGAAAACTAGACACCTTCTGTTCAAATGTTATAACAGATTTGATCATGCGTTTCAGGCACACAAACCTCGAGTTGCAGCTGCAACATTTTCATACACTGTTGACACCAATTGGTATGCAGATTCAGGAGCTACAGACCATATAACTGGTGATCTCGACAAGCTCAATGCCAAGGAGAAATATTCAGGTAAGGATCATGTACAGACCGCGAGTGGATTAGGTATGTTCTTCATGTTCCTCAAGCCAACAAAAGCCTCCTTTTAGTTCATAAACTAGCCACTGACAATATTGTTTTTCTTGAGTTTTACCCTGATTTCTTTGTCATAAAGGATTGGGATACGAAGAAGCCTCTTCTTAAGGGAAATTGCACTCGAAGCTCTACACCTTTCGATTCAATGATTCAGTCAAACAGGCTTACACCAGTGTCAAGATCACACCCGAGAAGTAGCATTCACGCCTTGGGCACCCAACCTTTTCTACTGTCCAACATGTCTGTCAGTCCAATGAGCTTCCTTGTTTAGTTAGTTCCAATAAACACATCTGTGATGCTTGTCAACAAGCTAAGAGCCATCAACTCCTTTTTTGTTCCTCAAATAATGTATTTGTAGCTCCCTTAGATCGTATCTTTACTAACGTTTGGGGTCCTGCTCAAACATCAGTAGGAGGCTACAAGCATTACGTCAGTTTCATTGATGATTTCAGTAAATTTACCTGGCTCTACCTCCTCAAACACAAATAAGATGTGTGTAAAACTTTCCTTCAGTTTCAGTCTCATGTTGAGAGACTGTTAAACAAGGAAATCATTTGTGTTCAAAGCGATTAGGGTGGAGAATATCAAAAGCTAAATTCTTTCTTTAAGGGAATTAACATTTCCCACCATGTCTCTTGCCCCCCACACACATCATCAAAAATGGTGTTGCTCAACGTAAACACAAACATATTGTAGAAACGGGGCTCACTCATCTGTCCTCCTTCGGTTTTGGGATGAAGCTTTTCAAACTGCATGTTTTCTTATCAATCGTCTTCCTAGTAGAATTATTGATCATTCTAATCCTATTGAGCGATTGCTAGGATCCAAACTTGACTATCACATGCTTCGGATTTTCGGTTCTGCCTGCTGACCACATTTGAGCCTGTACAATGACAGAAAACTTCAATTTCGTTCTCAACGATGTGTTTTCCTTAGATATAGTACTGTGCACAAAGTCTACAAATGATTGAATCCAAACACGGGTCACATTTACATTTCCAGATACGTCGTCTTTGATGAGAACATCTTTCCTTTGCTTCCAGTAGTGATACACCTTACTCTTCGTGTCCTCCCACGGTCGATTCTCTTCTCCTACCTCTGGTTGTACCATCTCATGACCAGCAGATGAAAAATCATAACTATCGCTCTATTAGACAATCCAAGTCGGTAATAAGCGGTACCAGAATCGATGATCCGAATAAAGAAGCCGATGATCTTCGCCACTTAGCCGATATGACTGCCACGGCAGATAGTGCTACAAATACTGACGATACTGCAGATGTAATTGATCCTACTATGACAGTCACTACTGCAATTCTGAGACACTCTATGCGCACAAGGTTGCAAGATAACATCACCACGGCCAAAACATACAGAGATGGGACTGTGAGATATGATACAAGTCGAAGAGCTTTCCTTGTCACTACTGATAATCACAGAGAACCTGTTGATCATACTGAAGCAATGCAGGATTCCAAATGGAGAAGTGCTATGGATGATGAGTTGGGTGCCCTCATTCGGAATAAAACCCGGAGACTTGTGTCACCACCTCAGCATGCCAATGTGATTGATTCAAAGTGGGTCTTCAAGATTAAAAGAAGAGCGGATGGAAGCATTGATAGGTACAAGGCTCGATTAGTTGCTAAGGGCTTCAAACAACACTACAGACTTGATTACGAAGGCACCTTTAGTCCCGTAATTAAACCAGAAACAATAAGACTTGTGCTCTCAATAGCAATCTCAAGAGGATGGACACTTCGACAGCTTGACATTCAGAATGCATTTCTGCATGGATACTTAGAAGAAGAGGTTTACATGAAGCAACCTCCCGGCTTTGTGGCTAAATAATTTCCACACTATATATGTTATCTTGATAAAGCAATCTATGGACTCAAACAAGCTCCACGCGTTGATTGAGTTCCAAACTTCAAGAGATAGAGTTCACTCCTTCCAAAGCAGATAGTCTCTATTTATATTTCGTCAAGCTGAAGTGATAGTCTATATGCTTATATATGTCGATAACATCATTGTTGCAAGTTCATCAGAAAGGGTCACTAATTTTTTATAGAAAAGGGAATATTTCTTATTCCAGCCTCTACACAGCAGGGTGCATGTAGCTAGTTAGCATCAAAAGATATGACCAAGAGTAACTTATTACAACCAACATCTAAAAACCTGTCAGATCAGGTAAGAAAAGGGAAAAAAGGACCAAGCCAGGTCAAAAAATTTAAAGACAAATTCTATTACTGAACTGCCACCCATGATTGGCAAAAATCTCAATAATAGAAGTTTCCAGGCGTCGGCCTATGTCCTGAAGGACAGGACGATCCTCCTCCATCTACAGCAGCGACTAGAAGCGAAACAAATAGGTACCACTGAAGATAACCTGCATAACAGAAGAAACTCGTGCCTTGTTAAACACCACATCATTACGGCTCAATCAAATGGCCCAACAAAGAGCGCTTGCCCCAACCAATAAAAGATACATAAGTTTACGTTTAATCCCCACAAGCCAATTTCCAAACAAATGAGAAATACTTGAAGGCGGATTAATACCACCAGAAATATATACCACATGCCAAATAAACTTAGCAAAATGACAATCAAAGAATAAATGTTGTATTGTTTCATCCATATTACAAAAACAACATTTGGTACTACTATTCCATTGTCTCTTTGCTAGATTATCTTTGGTTAAGGTTACTCCATTGAACAGAAACCATAAGAAGATCTTAATTTTTAGAGGGATCTTAAGTTTTTATAAGTAGCCATTAGTTGGAATTGCCATACCATTAATCAGCGCTTTATACATCGAATGGACAGAAAATTTACCATGCTGATGTAAAGACCATCGAAAGGTATCTCGGCCATCTATTAATTGAATGGAAGCTAATTTTAGGACCAACTCATTCCACGCATCCAACTTATCACCAACTAAAGCTCCACGGAAAGAAACGTGAAGAGGTACAGAACCTAAAACCTCTGCTATAGTAGCATGCTTTCTATAGACAATATTATATAAAGATGAATATAGTTGACTCAACTTAGTTTGTCCCAACCAAACATCTTCCCAAAATCTGATTTGAGAACCATTATGCAAGGTGAAAGAGCAAAGTCTCAGAAATTCATGCTTAACCTTCATAAGGCCTGCCCAAAACTGGGAATCACCTGGTTTATATTCCACTTGTGCAATTGTTTTGTTCCTCAAATATTTATTTCGCAGCAGTTGTTGCTAAATTCCATCCTCATTAATTAGGTTGTAAAGCCACCTGCTAAGTAAGCACTTATTATGCAATTCTAGATTCAGTATACCCATGCCACCCTGATCTTTAGGAGTGCAGAGAATGCTCCACTTAGTAAGTCTATACTTTTTCTTATGCCCATTGCTTTGCCAAAAAAAACGAGATTGAAAGTAATCCAATTTTTTAAGAATTCCTTTGGGCACTTCGAAAAAAGAGAGCATGAACATGGCTAAACTACTAAGAACAGAATTAATAAGAACAAGTCTACCCCCAAAAGATAAAAGTTTGCCCTTCCAACAACTGAGTTTCTTTTGAAATCTCTCCTCAGGTGCTAGCCAATCCTTATTTAATAACTTCTGGTGATGCATTAGAATACCTAGGTATCTAAAAGGCTGAATACCCTTTCCACAACCAAAAATATGTGAATATGAGTTTGCCAAATCCTTTGCTCTACCATAACAAAATAATTCACTCTTATGGAAATTTATTTTCAGCCCAGATAGTTGCTCAAACACACAAAGCAAGAGCTTCATATTCTTGGTTTGTTCTAAATTATGATCCATAAAAAGAATGGTATCGTCAGCGTATTGTAAGATTAACAAAACCATCATCAACTAAATGAGGGACAACTCCTTTAAATTGCCCATCATCTTTGGCCCGTTGGATAAGGATGGCCAGCATATCCGCAACAATGTTAAACAAAATAGGGGATAGAGGGTCTCCCTGTCTAAGACCTTTCTTAGTCTGAAAAAAATAATCAATGTCATCATTTGCATTAATACCTACACTTCCTCTTGAAACTACCTGATCTATCCAAGCACACCACAACAGGGAGAAAACTTTTATCCGAAGAGTCTGCTGTAAAAAAGGATCATTTCACCTTATTATACGCCTTCTGAAAATCCAACTTTAAAATTACCCCATCTACCTTTTTTCCTATGCATCTCATGAATCGATTCATGTAAAATAACGACCCCCTCCATAATATAGCGTCCTGGCATAAAAGCAGTTTGAGTTGGTCTGATCACATTTTGAGCTATGACAGATAATCTATTAGTAAGAGCTTTAGTGAAGACCTTAAAACTCACGTTTAACAAACAAATAGGGCTATACTGATGAATATGAATAGCATAAGTTTTTTTAGGTAATAAAGTAATGATCCCAAAATTTAATTTGTAAAGAGGCAATCTCTTATTATGAAAATCATTAAACAAACTCATTAGGTCTTTTTTAATGATTTCCCAGAAAGTCTGATAGAACTCAGCTGGGAAACCATCGTATGCGAACGACTTGTTTAATTCCATTTGAAAGATCGCCTCTTTCACCTCTTTATCTGAGAAACATGTTGTTAACAACTCATTTTTAGCATTGGAAACTTGAGGAATATCATCTCGACGATATTCACCCATTGAAAAATGATTCTCCTCTGGTGACCCAAAATGATCTTTATAATATTTAGTGATATATCTTTTAAGATTGTCGTTACCCTCAATCACCCCATCCTCTTGTTCCAATTTAAAAATACGTGTCTTACGATGTCTCCCATCAGCAACCAAATGAAAAAAATTAGTGTTATCATCACCTTGGAGCAGATTAGTTGTTTTGGATCGTTGGAGTCATTTAATCTCCTCTTCCCTTAGCAACTTGGTCAACCGGTCTTTAAGATGATGCCTTAAATCTAATTCATGAGGTTGTAAAGGCTGAAACTCCGCTTTTTTTTATATCTAATTCATCTAACAAGGACAACAACTCTTTCTTCTCTTTCCTAAAAGCACCTAAATAATCCTTCGCCCAACCTCTTAGATATTTCCTAAGCCTCCTAATCTTAGCTTGCCATTTATCTAAAGGCGAGTGTCCACTAGTTTCATTTCTCCATACACTAGCCACCATGTCATAAAAACCCTCAATTGTAAGCCAACTTAATTCAAACCTGAAAAACGGTTGGTTTCTACAAGGAGAGCTTTCACGTGTACTAAGTAACAAAGGTGTATGATCTGAAATATCTCTAGATAAAGCTAATGGGTTACCGAGGCATCTGCAGGAAGATTTCGTAGTCAAAGATCTTGGTAACTTACACTACTTTCTTGGCATTGAAGTCATCATAAATGGTGGAGGTATCATGCTTACACAACGCAAGTATGCCGCCGACCTACTTCGTCATGCCAATATGGAAGGATGTAAAACAGTGACAACTCCGATGGCAGTTACAGAGAAGTTGTCAAAAGACGAAGGAACACCTTTGTCAGCAATCGATGCATCGAATTACAGAAGTATAGTAGGCACATTACAATACTTGACACTCACAAGACTAGACATTTCGTTCTTGCTAATGAGAATATATGGGTTTACAGACCGATCGACACGACCGGAGTGCAAGAAACATATATTGCAATATTTGAAACTGTCAGCATCTATAGGCCTCAATTTCTTAAGGTCAGATAATGTGCTCAGTGCTTTCTCCGATGCAGATTGGGCAGGTTGTATAGATGATCAACGATCTACAAGTGGGTATGCAGTATTGTTTGTCCAGAACTTGATGTCATGGAGTTCAAGGAAGCAAAATAATGTTTCACTCTAAAGCACTGAGGCTGAGCACAAGGCTCTAGCAAATGCTACAGACGAGCTGGCGTGGGTTCAATCCCTACTCAAGGAACTCAGAATTTTTCAAGCCAGGCCACCTAGATTATGGTGTGATAATTTTGGAGCTACCTACTTGTCTGCAAATCCAATCTTCCACGCTCGAACAAAGCATATAGAGATAGATTTTCACTTTGTTCGAGAGAGCAGCACACAGAATGCTGGACATTCTGTTCATATCATCCCATGATCAGATTGTAGATATCTTCACCAAACCTTTGGCCAATCGAGCGTTTACTTTGCTAAAGCACAATCTCAATCTCAGTGAACTGGTTTTGGATTGAGGGGGGCTGTTGAAAGTAATCGGTTTGTATAGTTGGAGATAATGTGTAACTAGTTTAGATATTAAGTTATATCTATTTGTAATTCTAAACTTCTGTAATATGAAGATTTGGGTTGTTACCGGACAATTGTAGTACGTCTGGCAACCTTCCGATTGTGTATAAATACAGAACTCGGCATCCCTATTGGGTGTGTGAAATAAATCTCCTTTCCAATCTATTAGCATTAGGTGTTTTCACACTCTCGTGCGTCTCAGTTGCCGACTGGCTGTGAAAGTTGGCATGACATGACCAGCAGGTGTGTCTGTTAGCTGTATATATCTCGAATGATGTGGGACACTGTGGAATCAACGTTTTAACCAGGGCCAGAGCACATTGTGAGTGCATGCGTGTACGACGACCAAACTTTTCTTCGTCAGGCTACCTCACATCCTCGTATCGTTTTCTTAGATAACATTAACATAGATACACCCATTGGACAAATCCAATGCGCCAATGTTGTCGTTACAAATCATCAAGCAGCTACTCAATCGTCTATGTCCAATCATAGCTACTTTTTTTTTTGATAAAAGGGCGAACAAGTCACCCTGTTTCTATTAACAGAAACCAGAATACAAGAGTTCAACTGATATGCTGAAAACGAAAACACAAACACAAGGAAAGTAACCACCAGATACAATCCTGAGCAAAACATGGAGCTAGGAAACTTAGATTACATTCCAAAAAAAAGTGCCAGCAGCACAGCAAAGCAAAAGCAGGATGACTAACTACCACCATATCAGCTACCAGACAACATCTTCTTGTTCCAGCATGACAGATCAGTATCAGGACTAACTACCATCATATTCACTCACAGTCTTCAACTTCTTGATCCACGGCGTCCATCTTCTTTTTGCTCTAAAAACTTCCATCGCCACTTGTTCAAAGATCTTTGCGCCCCTGATTAGCATTTCCTGATCTACCTCCTTTTGCAATTTAGTCCAAAGACCAATCCACCGACAAAACATCAAACAAAACACAAACTGGTTCCAGAGGCCACTTAAGCTGAAAACAAGCCAAATTTCGAACTCTCCAAATGCTCCAGAAAATGGTAGCTATACCAACAATGACCATCCTTCTTGACTTCCTAGAAAAACATCCTATCCAGTTATTCAATAACTGGTGGATATCGGCTGGAGGACAAGGCAAACTAAAAGCACAACATACTATGTTCCAAATAAATCTTGACAAAGGGCAAACCAAGAAAAGGTGATTGATATTCTCATCCAATCCACATAATACACAAGCCTTATCCCCTTACCAGCCTCTATGCAAAAGATTGTCTTTAGTTAAAATCCTTTCCTTAAGAACTAACCACAAAAAAATCTTAACTCTCAAAGGCAGTCTCACACTCCAGATGAAGCGATAATGAAAAAACAAAATACTGATTTCTCAACGATCTATAAAAGGATTTCATAGAAAAAACACCAGAGGATGTCAATAACCACACTAATTTGTCACAATCACTTCCTAACTTCACCTCACTGCAGTCTTGTGAAAGCTGCTACCACAGAAATAAACTTTCCCCAAAAAGACTCCGTCTGAACTTAATAGACTTCACCCCATGAGTAAACACCATTGCCACTGTGACATGTTTTTGAATCACAAGATTATAAAGTCTAGCATACTTTACAGCAAAAGAAACATCACCAATCCACAAATCTTCCCAAAACCTGGTTCTAGAGCCATCTCCCAAAACCCTTTGTAACACTCTGGCTATGCGGAAGCCAAGATATCACCTAGAAGTCTAACATTCATCAACAATACAAAATAATTTCAGCAATCTATCAACTAACGATATGTAAGAATCAACAACTGATAGAATGAATATAAGAATTGAATCAGAATTCAATAACATATCAAACTCTTTCATCTAATCATATTGAATCAATTATGATGCAACTATCAGAAGTCTATACTAAGATCATAATCCAATACCAATACAACCATATCATAAAGAATGATAATATCAACCATCAACCTCTTTTTTATTACAACCCAATTATTATCAAAGGAAAGGTAATGACAAGTTCATCTAATTTATAAGTGAATATTGCGAAGTGAAAGGAAGATTGTGAAGTGGATGAAGTGATCCACGCGATTATACCCTCCCATGCAAGCCGTCTTCAATGTTTACCTAAAACAAATAAACACGGCAAGAATGAGTCCACGACTCAGCAAGTACAATGTAACAATACGAGCAAAGATTGAATAAGAACATAACAATCACAGAATATAATACGAATGTAGAACGGATGAGTAATATCATTATATAACAGAATAGAATTCGAATGTGGAATAGAGGAATAAGAACATAACATCACACTAAAGAATATAAAGGTAGAATGGCAGAAAACATATGAATGAATGAAATGCATGAACTCCACTTCTGTTTATACCGGTATAGGTAGTGACACACCCGTCGGTATTCACTTAGGCCCGCATTTAACAAAATGCGGGGATCCAAGGCCCGTATGAAGAACGTTTCATACAGGGATCCAAATCTGCTCACATTAGAATGGTGGGTCTTACGTGCCCATACTAGAATTGATGAGTCTTTACTTTCCACTCCCGTGGATGTAACATGAACAATGAATGAATGGAATGAATTATGAATAATGACAGACTTCATCTCATTAAACATGGATTAACGAACGTGAAATGAACATGAAGCATTGAATTTACTCATGGATCATAGAAATAACAGTATGAACAACAAGCACTCAGCATTCACCAACAAATAAGAATCACAAGGTACTTCCCATATTAGAATGACGGGACTTCACTACCCACTTCCGTGGTGAACATGAAAGAAGGAACGAATGAATATACTGAACGTAAACATATTATAGAAGAATCATGGTATATCAATTATGAAGGGAAACTATTTTTATCAGTGGCACCAGAATAAGCCTAGTCATATGTTGATCTCTGATGGATCACTTTGGCTAGAAAACACCATATTCCACAAATAAGTACAGAATAATTTAAGCCCTAAGACTTGGAGTCTATATAACGCTATCCTCCACCTCACTGATTTTTTAATTAAAGAACTTTGTAAGCAGAATGGTACAGAGTATATATATTAGTTTCGCGCCAACAAAATTGTACTCCTGTTGAAATATTATTGCAAATCTTTGACTCCAAGTTGATTTCAAGCAAATGCCTAATGCACACGCTATCACTTGAGATTTTTTATAGTTGGCATGAAAATAGGGAGGATATTGGGCTTCTGTGGGATATTGGAACCTAAGACGCATAGATAAATATTCAAAACAAGTGTCATGGTAGGCACATTGGCATATTCTAGGTCAAAGCCAAAAGCAAATTAGCCCGAAGCAATAAAGTAATCTAATTTATTTTGGGAGATAATTAAACTGCATGATTATTATCCTTGTCATGTTGATATAGAAAATGACATTTACGCCATTGCCGATAAACATGCTGTTGGCAATCACAATTATTGCTGGCTACGAAGGGCAATTTATTCGTGTCCTCAACAACATGTTAACCGTTAGCATACGGGAATGCACACAGCAAATCGACGGCCGTTTGAAGCAGTTGCACATATGCCATGTTTGGCTATGCACCGAAGAGTGTCATACTCATTAGAAATGCCACATGCATAAATTGGTAAATGCAGTCTGCAACTACATCACCACCCGAAGCTATATCACTTGCTTGAATCAAATATAACTCCCAAAATAAAACATAATGACCTATTGAATTTTGTTGATCATGAATGATCTAAATTTGGCCATGTTAATTTTGTCATTGCAAATTAAAATCAGGTATACAATTTATCACCCTTAATTAAATATGGTGTTCCTGTTGAATAATAAATATGCATGTCGAATAATTATACTATTTGGGTGATCGAACTAGATTTGATGTCCAGAAGAAAATCCAGCAGTTCTGTGCAGACTAACTATGGTGAAATATTTATGTTCCTGAAGAGCATCATGTAGTTTTATGCTGTTAGAACACACTGCTTATGACCATAAGAAAATATGTTGTGTAATTATAAACTTAAAGTTTAATGATCCAAATTATTTAAAATATGGTATGAGTAATTGGATCAAAACTTGTGCAAATAATGAAGAAGCTAATCTATAGAATAAGTCTACCAACTCTCGGACCCTCGTATGGGATCTTCGTCATAGATTAATAACCAACTAGAAGTTGGAATATCCTACAGAATATTAGGATCATGTAGTTTTCTTGCCACTGCACTGATAAAAGTCTAGTTCACTACTTATAATCATATATATAATCATCAAACCCCTTATTGAAATAAGTGTGTGTTGAAGGAATCAAACATTTTTCACATATTATCACTACTGTAGCATACACCTTTGAGCCACCACCAGTTGTTGGAGATCATGTTGGATCTAAAATTCAATCAATCACGTGCCCATGATAGGGGAATTTTGTGATATACAATTAATAAAGATCGAATCTCGGCATTAGGGGAGAAATGCCCAAAAGTTCGAATGCCAACGTATTTTTCGACAGGAAGAGATCTTTAGTACTAAGATACATGCATTAGTCAAGCTAAACTTAAGGTTTAGTTCACACTCCTATATGCTAGAAGCGGGGAGCCTGCCAGATACTTTCCAATTATGGAGGAGTTACCATAACGTTTACTTGTAGTAAATACGTCGCTAAGAGTGGAATACCCTGGGTTAAATAGTATATCCATCTTTGTGAAATTGACTTATTGATTATTGATCTAAAATATGTGGGGACGCTATAGGATCAAGGATAACCGACTAGAGGGGGGTGAATAGGAGGTTCTAAAAATTCTTGCTTTCTAAAACTATTTTCTACAATTTTAGAGCTAAACAAGATTTATATTGCAATTCAAGATCTACTCAATTCTAATAAAGCTAAGACACCACAAGACAAGACTCTACAAATATATCTCTAGCACAACTAAAAAAGACAATCACAATAATCTCAATTTGCTAGAAATATCAATGCGTAAAGTAGAGGCAAAGAAATCACCAAATGATGACTCGCTATGTTTTGCCGTGTTATCGAAGACTTGCCGGTCTTCACTAGTCCACGTTGAGGAAAGCCCAAGCGACTTGGACTAGCTCCACGAATTAAGCCTTGCTCCTCGATTTCACTAGTGGTTGTTCTTCCTACGCTCCAGAGATGGCGAACACCGAGCCACTCATAATTTGGCGTCGGGCCTCTTCACAATCTCCTTGAAGCGATCACCGCGCGAACTCCCACTAAGCCATCTAGGTGCTGGCAAACACCAAGAGTAATGAATCACAATCTTTTCTTGACAGCAATCAAGTGCCAAAGATCAATCTAGAAATGATTGCACTTGAATTTTTCTCAACTACCTCACAATGAATGCAACAAGTGTATATGAGGTGTAGAAAGTTTGCTCTTAGCTCAAGGATACTAAATGAGATCTCCTACATGTGTCCTTGAACTGGTGGAGGGGTATTTATACCCCCACCAATAAATTCGACCGTTAGAGGCAAGATCCTGAATTTTTCAGCACGAGCGGTAGTACCGTCGTTCATTGGCCGGTACTACCGCACTTCTACCGACTGCACAGTAATGACTATAGTAGACGTAGTTCATGCCTCTAAACTAGCCGTTGAATTTGCGGAGCGGTACTACTGTCATTGTATATGCGGTAGTTCCGCTCTACGGTAATTCCGTTCACATAGGGCGGTACTACCGTTTCCCTTAGAGGTTCAAAACTAGCCCTATCTAGAAATAACGAACCACCAACTAGGTTTCGGTCCGACCAGGTTGCGGTAGTACCGCACCACCTTCTCGATCATACCGCTGTGCGGTAGTACCGTCAAGTAAACATCAGTACTACCAACTTTTCTGAGAAAAGCATAGTTGGCTTTCAGAATAAATTATAAGTGCATGCATGATCCTAAATTGATCCAAATAAAATAAGAACATGCTATCAAGCTACTAGAAATGATCCCTCTTAATAGTACGGCATCTAACCTAAAATCCGGTCTTCCAAACTTTTCTCTTAAGACCGGTAAAATAAAAAAAGATCCTAGACTACTTATACCTTGTCTTTAACCATATTGATCTTCATGTTGACCTTTAGCATGCTTCTCCAGGTTGTTATATTTGTCACCGGGACTAAACCTTTTAAACACTCAATAAACATGTTAGTCCCACATTCACATATTGTCATAAATTACCAAAACAATTTTTAGGGGTCTAAATGCTTTCAATCTCCCTCCTTTTGGTAATTTATGATAACCCAATCAATAAGTGAGAAAGATATAGTTTTGAATATACCACTTGTTGAAAAACGAGTTGTATATTCTTGTTGTGACTTAAAAGAAATTCTTGCAATGAGCTCAAATGAGTTTTTAGAATTATTTACTTTTTAAAGTCATTTCAAAGAAGGCTCCCCCTAAACATGGGCATATAAATGAGAAGTTGCTTTTCCAAGCACATGTAGAGATTTTTGAAAATTTTGGCGGAGTTTCTTTTGCTTGTTAAACTCGAGAGAATTGACAATACTATAAACAATCACAGAGAATAACTTAACCATATTACCAAGTACCAAGTTCAACAATATTACAATGATATCATAAAAACATAATACCATAACAAAGTTCACAAGTCCATTACATCACAATGAGACATATATATGTAGGTATTATATAGTAGATAATAATTTTCTAGGCTTCCTGCTTCTTTGCTTCTCCCCTTCTCGCACCTTCCTTTCCTTTTCTTCTTCCCCTTTGGCATCAAAGTACCAACAAAGGGTTACTCCTGAGTAGAAGGATCACGGCGGCGACGACGGCCAAAACGGACTGGAGAGGGAGGATGAGCCAAGGTGTGCTCAATGGAAGTGACTCTCTTAGTGAGGGAGATCACTTGATCATCAATGGAGTCCATCTTGGTGGAAAGAGATGCAAACACCTCGGCCTGATTGTCACGAATCTAGAGGATGGCCGAGTAGATCTGAGAAAGGGAAACTTGTTCTTCTTCTGGTGCATCTTCCCTTTATTGAGCCCTGGGACGAGAAGCTGCAGGAATGGGAGGACCCTCGCATGGCTTGTGGATGGATCCCAAGCATCCACGATATCCGGTCTTCTGGATGATCAAAGCCATGATATAAGGAGCATGATTGATTCTTTTGATCCGATCGTTGTTGGAAGAAGCAATCTCCTGAAGGACAACATCTACCACATCAAATTTCCTGCCGTGCATGATGTTATCTATCAAGTTCCAAGCACGTCCTCTAATGGCATCAAAATTCCCGCTCTTAGGGAGAATGGTATGGTTAATGATCCTGTTGACCAAGCTGGGAATTGGCAGGAGACCGACTAGCTTGCCTGGAGTATATCTGATATTTTCATCATAGTACTCCGTCCAGGCTGGAACCAAAAGGGTAGGTTGGTCATAGACTTTCTCGTATTTGCTTGACTCTATCCTTAAAGCTAGCTCGAACTTGTGCCTCTGTGAAAGCATCTAGGCCTCTAAAAATTGTTTTGGTAATTAATGACAATATGTAACATGTTTATTGAGTATTTACAAGGTTAAGTCCCAACGATCAATTTGACAAGTTGGAGATGCATGCTAATGGACAACATGAAGATCAATATGGTTCAAAGATAAGGTATAAGTAGTCTAGGATCCTTTTTTAATGTTTACCGGTCTTAAGAGAAAAGGATGGAAGACCGGATTTTAGGATTAAATGTCGTACTATTAAGAGGGATCATGACTAGTAGCTTGATAGCATGTTCTTGTGACTTTTGGATCAATATAGGATCATGCACCGCTCAGCGGTATTACCGGGATAGTGGTGCGGTACTACTGCAACCCGGTTGTACCCAAAAATAGTTGGCGGTACGTAAATTCCAGAGTGACACCATTTTGGTTTTGTGACTCACCCTAGGAGCGGTAGTTTCGGAGTTTCCATGGCGGTAATACCGCAGCGCGGTATGACCGCACTTGTTTAGTGGAACTACCACAACCCGGTGTTTCTGAATTTTGAGCGGTACGTTTTTTCCAATAGGTACCCTTTTGGTACTCTAGTGAAACGGTAGTACCGCTCACATTTTCCGGTATGACTGGTCAGCGGAACTATTGCATGATCCATGGTGGTAGTACCGCACTGCAGTTCAAACGGCTATGTCAGAGGGAGTTAATGCCTTTGCGATAGCCGTTACTGTGCGGTAGGTACGGTGCGGTAGTACCGGCCGTTGGTTGGAGGTAGTACCGCATTTGCTGAAAAGTTGGGGATTTTCTCCCCAACGGTCGTATTTGTTGGTGGAGGGTTATAAATACCCCTCCACCTGCTCAAGGACAGGGTGCTAGACCTCATTTAACATCTTTAGAGCCTTGAGCATCCTCTCAATTCCTACAATACACTTGTGAATTCATTGTGAGGTAGGTGAGCCAAATTCAAGTGCATTCATTCTATATTGATCCATTGCACTTGAGTGCCATCAAGCGAAGATCGTCGATTCATTACTCTTGGTGTTTGCCAAACAACTAGACAGCTTGGCGGTGTTTGCACAGTGATCTCTTCAAGAAGATTGTGAAGAGGTCCAGTGCCAAGATTGTGAGCGGTTTGGTGTTCACCATCTCTGGAGCGGAGGAAGAACAACCACTAGTGATCGAGAGAATGCTTAATTTGTGGAACCGGCTTGATTAGTTCAAGCTTCCTCAACGTGGACTAGTGAAGACCGGCAAGTCTTCGATACCACGGGAAAAACTCCATTACCTTAATTGTGGTTATTTCTTGTCTTTACTATTTCTGTATTTACAATTCTATAAATTATCTTGTGTAGAATTGCTTAGCTAGAATTGTATCTAGTTTAGACTTAGTTCATAATTGACTTATTTTGTTAATTAGTCAAAAAGTTTTAAAACCTCATATTCACCCCACTCTAGTCAGTTATTCTTGATCCTACACTCTAGCAATCCAAGTAAGTGGTCCCTGTCATCCATGCCGTATGATTGAAATCAGAAGATATATATAATGTGGCATAGAATTGCCTAATGATCTCCTCATCGTAGTCGCATTTAGCGCTACTAGGTCATGGATACCGACCCTTTGAAATAGCCGATATGCTCCATCATACTTGTCTAAGGAATTTAGATATACCCAATCCACATATTTATGATCAGTAAATTGTGGAGGCCATACATCTGCTCATATACCAACTCCTGAACTCTAGCGTGGAACTTAGGATTTGTAGATGTCCTTGGGAGCACAAATTGATTTCTATGATGCAGTATAGCGGATTCTTCTCCTGTGATCGTCCTTAGATTGATTTGTTGCTCCTTAAGCTCTTCCATTTTCTCATCGAATTCACTTTCTGCCTGGGCTGAACTCTCCTCATTTTTTGATTGAACAACAGGAGCAGGAGGTTTGCCTCTATCTTCTACCTTCTCAATTCCTCCGATTTACTTGTTAGAGCATCACCGCAAGCACCGAGGAGGAGAGGTGGTTTGACCGGGGAGCGTGGGTCATAATCTCGGAGCTCTCGGAGTGCCATAGAACTTGTGAGTGGTGATCCTGGTCTTAGGCATCTTCAAACAGAGAGGACATATTACAAGGAGAAGAAGAGAGATCAACCAAAGCCGGTTTAAAATTGAATGGAATAAAATGGCTGTCTTGTCAGAGAAATCAGTAGTACCGACGTGCAAATGGCGGTAGTACCAGGATGCGAAAGTACCACTGTTCACTGGCTGGTATGACCGCACCGTGTAGTTCCGCGCATGACGAGCGGTAGTACCGCCTTCTCTGAACACGTTCTAGGGCAAGTAATGCATGGATTCTACTGGTGTTTCCAATGGATTGAATTCACAAAATAGATGCATAGACTTCACATGACACTAGTTTTGCAATTTGCCTAAGAAAAAACTCATTAAATCATCCACATTCTCAAATAAACCTAATACTGACCTAAGGTTTTTAAAACAAGGCAAAAGAGGGGATTAAAGGTATTTTTACCATGAGATCTGAGGGAGAGGAACCCTTAGGTCGCAAGAGATCAACAAGAATCGTAACAAACTCGAAAGATTTGAAGATCTCTCAAGAGGATTTGAGGGTTATTTGGCGAGAGAGAGAGAGAGAGAGCGGGTGCAAAATAACCACTCGGGGAGGAGATGGAGAGTTAAAGACCCGTGCGAAGGCAGTTAATGTATTTTACCAACCAAAGCGGTAGTACCTCAACTTACACGCTGGTAGTACCTGAAAGCGGTAGTACCGCTGTAATAACGCCGGTAGTTCTGATTTTTCTGGAACTTCAGGGATAGATCTTGGAATTGAGAAATATGCAAATGATCCCTAGTTTTGCACTCAAATAAATGTTATTCAGAATCATTATTCATTGAAGAAACTAATGAATATCTAATAACATAATTTTTATGAACATAGAGATTTTTAGGAAAATATTGAAAATATCTTTCTTGGAAGCTTCAAATAACACCAAATAGGAACAAAGTGCATGAGGCATGAGTTCAAGCAACATTTTAATAATATATGGCATTTAATTCATTCCTCAACTTGCAAAAAATGGCTTTCATCTAATGGTTTGGTGAAAATATCCACTAATTGGTCTTCGGTCCGAATGTGACTAGTTACAGTATCTCCTTTGCTCACATGATCTTTCAAGAAGTGGTGACATATATCTATATGCTTGGTTCTTAAGTGTTGGATCGGGTTATTGACTATTTTCACGGCACTATCATTATCGCATAAAAGAGGCATTTTATCGAAATTGATTCTATTATCCATCAAAGTTTGCCTCATCCATAATAATTGAGCACAACAACTGGCCGCGGAAACATATTCGGCTTCAGCAGTGGAAAGGGCTACAGAATTTTGTTTCTTGAATGACCATGATACTTAGGATCTTCCTAAGAATTGACAACTACCCGAGGTGCCTTTTCTACCCACTTTGCAACCCGCATAATCGGAATCCAAATATCCAATTAAATCAAATTTAACACCCTTAGGATACTATAAGCCAATGCTAGAGGAACACTTTAAATATCTTAGAATTCTTTTTATGGCCGTCCAATGGCACTCTTCTGGTGATGCTTGAAAACGTGCACACATGCAAACACTAAACATGATATCAGGCCTAGATACGATAAGATAAAGCAACCTACCAATCATGGGTCTATAAAGCTTTAAATCTATCGGTTTACCTCCCTCATTAAAGTTGAGATGACCGTTGGTTGCCATGGAAGTCTTGATGGGTTTTGCATCTTCCATGCTAATAAAGCTAAGACACCACAAGACAAGACTCTACAAATATATCTCTAGCACAACTAAAAAGGACAATTACAGTAATCTCAATTTGCTAGAAATATCAATGCGTAAAGTAGAGGCAAAGAAATAACCAAATAATGACTCGCTATGTTTTGCCATGGTATCGAAGACTTACCGATCTTCACTAGTCCACGTTGAGAAAAGCCCAAGCAACTTGGACCGGCTCCACGAATTAAGCCTTGCTCCTCGATTTCATAAGTGGTTGTTCTTTCTCCACTCCGAAGATGGCGAACACCGAGCCACTCACAATTTGGCGTCGGGCCTTTTCACAATCTCCTTGAAGAGATCACCGCGTGAACTCCTACCAAGTCGTCTAGGTGCCGGCAAACACCAAGAGTAATGAATCACAATCTTCGCTTGACAGCAATCAAGTGCCAAAGATCAATCTAGAAATGAATGCACTTGAATTTTGCTCAACAACCTCACAATGAATGCAACAAGTGTATATGAGGTGTAGAGAGTTTGCTCTTAGCTCAAGGATGTTAAATGAGGTCTCTTACATATGTTCTTGAACTGGTGGAGGGGTATTTATATCCTCCACCAACAAATTCGACCGTTAGAGACAAGATCCTGAATTTTTCAGCACGAGCGATAGTACCGTAGTTCATCGGCTGATACTACCGCACTTCCACCGACTGCACAGTAACGACTATAGCAGACATAGTTAATGCCTCTGAACTACCCGTTGAATTTGTGGCCCGGTACTACCACCGTTGTATATGCTGTAGTTCTACTCTACGGTAATTCCGTTCACATAGGGCGGAAGTACCGTTTCCTTTAGAGGTCCAAAACTAGCCCTATCTGGAACTAACGAACCGCCAACTCAACTGGGTTTTGGTCTGACCGGGTTGCGGTAGTACTGCACCACCTTTCTGGTCATACCGCTGTGCGGTAGTACCGTCAAGTAAACGTCGGTACTACCAATTTTTTTTTTGAGAAAAGCATAGTTGTCTTTTAGAATAAATTCTGATTGCATGCATGATCTTAGATTGTTCCAAATGACACAAGAACATGCTATCAAGCTACTAGCCATGATCTCTCTTAATAGTACGGCATCTAACCTAAAATCCAGTTTTTCATCCTTTTTCCTAAGACCGGTAAAATAAAAAAGGATCCTAGATTACTTATACCTTGTCTTGAATCATATTGATCTCCATGTTGACTTTAGCACACATCTCCAGGTTGTTATATTCATCACCGGGACTAAACCTTCAAACACTCAATAAACTTGTTAGTTCCATATTCACATATTATCATTAATTACCAAAACAATTTTTAGGGGCCTAGATGCTTTCAGACGCCTAAGGGTCTAAAATCTAACGACGCTAGTCAAAACATTTATTAATCACTCCTTTAACTCTCTTGAAGAGAACTCACCTTGAAGGTGAAATACCTCATGAAGAGATTCATCATGAATATGAAAGCACCAACAATTTGATGTGTACATATTACAATGCTGGGAATATGGAATGACCAAGAATCTTTTGTTTGGGAAATGACAAAGTCCTGGTTAACACTGAGATACCGTCAGTTTGTAGGATATGGGAGAAAAGTTGCCTCCAATCACTTTGCCTCTACAATTGCTCATGTTTCTCTTATGAGAACACAGACCCAGAACCAAAGTCCATGGCCGAGCGCTTGAAGCGTTCATATCGGGTTACATAATGAAATCATATGTGGCTAAACCAAAATTTGTAATTAAAAGTCTTGGAACTAGGTAGTTCAGACTTGATGGGTCATTATGAATATAATAAAGTGGTGAAAGTTATGGTTCAAAGGTCCCCGTAGAGACTGTTACTCTCCTATTATGAATGATATAATGTTCCGTTGTATAATAATTCTAGCAAATGGCATGAACAAGATATGCATTCAATGGGTTCTGAAAATCCTTGATGAGATCCTCAAAGGACTCAAAATTCCTAGTAAGAAAGAAAACAAAATCGTAATAAATATAAAACTCATACCCAATAGTCTCTTACCTGTAGTAAGAGCATCTCCTAGAAAAGAGTGCATCTCGTGGAAGAGAGAACATCTCCCTGAAGAAAAATTGTTTTACCAATCGATCTCTTAATTACACCAATGTTTATACGATCCTTAGAAGTGGAAAAGGACCCATCAAGACTCGAAAGAATGAAATGGGAAACCTAAAAACAGAAGTGTACTACACAAGCACCTATAAGTGTATCTTCCACCAGAAGTTAGTGGAATGGTGGTTTCCTCTAGTACCATGAAGGTACGACATACATTGGTAATATTGGCAATTGATCCCCTAAACACCAAAACTAAGATTTGTTATATTTTACTCTAGAGTGGTACAACCATACTTTATAGCTCTGCAGAACATACTATTAGTTGTAACTTTAACCACCCAGAGTTAGTTACAAAATATTAAGACCCTAAAATGTTTAGATAAATCATATTCGAAAGGCATACGACTTTACAACTAGTATTATCACATATCCTCTGCAAGGATAATCTACTTGTGTTGCACAATCGAATAGTGGTATTTGACAAGTTAAGCATGTTACTCCTGAATAGTATTTATCCTAAAATTCCATATGAGTAATAGGATATTTGTATGTAAGACTCTGCATTGTGGTAATCCAGTTGATTTGATCATAATACACTTGCTTATATTCATTTTTGAAAAATGTATGAACGACATTAGATCAACAAGACTTCAACAGAAGTTGTCCTCAGGGGGGCATATACTAAACACTGATCATCATACTTGAGATATTGGAAATCTTAGTCAAGCCTAGCAGGTGTTGATACGATGATTACTGATTAAGTTCTCCTTGGAGGGTTTACTACTTAATAGTTTAGATCCAGTTGGTCGACAATACAAAGATCACGAAGATCATTCATAGATCTTGATGCTCAATACTAAATCCTAAAGATATACTGATTATCTGTCAAATCTCTGTAGTGCAAAGTCTCATAATGAATTTATATTATTTTGTGGTGATGTAGCCATCTCTTGGCAGTCATCTAAGCACTACCATCCACTAAGATATTATAGCACTATATGAAGCCTCACTTGAATGTATTTGGCTCAGACGTGTGATTAATCACATCTAGAAGTATTGTGGCATTAATACCGTCAATACCACCTAAATTATCGATGAAGATAATGTTGCTTGTATTACACAAATGCAAACGGGTTATGTCAAGAGTAACATCACAAAGCACATTGCTCCTAAATATTTTATCCTCATGAAATCCAGAAGAATAGTAAGGTAAAGATCTTGCAAACAAAGTCACGTGAAAATTCAGTTGATTTATTCACTTAGTCTCTACATGCATCCAGTTTCCAAAGGGGCATTCATGTCATTGGAATGAGACTGTTTTAAATAGTTGCAGAGTTCAGGGGATTAAATCCCTAAATCATGACCCTTATCAAATCCCGAGGATTTATTCAAAATCTTGAAGATTGGATCCCGAAGATCAGATGTTATACTATTTTCCTTGGTGAGTTTTTCTGAAGTTTTCTCACATGAAGGCTTTTAGTGAGGCAACAAGTGTAATGCAACTTACGAATATAATATACTATTTTCTCCATTCTTTTTTTCCCAATAGGTTTTCGAAGAAGTTTTTTTTATGACGCATTTGCATATCGTTGTCTATTGTCTAAGGGAGAGTGTTACTAAACCTAATTGTGTGGACAAAAGACTAAACCATCCCTGGAGGGCTTTCACCTCTTGTGGACTATGAATATGAGGACCCCTCGTGTACAAGTGACATACAGGTGAATAAAGATACTGACTCTCCTCTATACACTTGTGTTTTGTGTTTGTTGAGTCTCTTGGTGTTTCATATGATTATTCTTGTGTGATTGATCTACATCGGTATCACGACGACTACCACTATTTCTCTGTAGTTTTCTCCCTTCCCTGGACATGGTATGGCCGCGGAGTGTACACCTGTAGCGGCTGTTGGATCGACGTGGCGATCTGAAGATCGACCGTCCAGATTGACCGCGGAGTTGGAAGGTTTCCCGTCGAGGAAACGCTAATACGTTCGTGCAGGTGATTTGCGTCCTGCATAGTTGGGGTGTCACGAGGAAGTTATGGTGTCACGGTCACAAACATTAGTAATTTAGTACTGGTCAAGCGTGACTTGTTGGTGAACCGTGATCAGTGACGGATCCCTAGTGGGCTCGGATCGCTAGTGGGCTCAGCTAAGAAACGAGCTAGCTCAGCTCAGACGTGATCTAAGTATAGCTCCGCCGCCGACCGTGACAGTAATTGATGGGTTAGCTGTTGGCCACTCGGCTCGGCGGTGCGGACGTGGACGCACGAGATGAGCAGCAGGGCAGGAGACGGTGATGGAGTGATGATGGCTAAGTTCAATTCAGCAAATGAGATCTTCTTGTCGTGCAAAAGGAAAAGAAATAAAGAAAGGGAACCTTGTGTGTATGCCAAAATGTGAAGTGAGACTACGCTCGTTCGGCTGGCCTGAAATTGATCAGCATACGCAGAGCTTGGTATCTGAAAAGAGAGTCCATCTTTAGCTACTGTAGGGGCCATAGCTATACTGTGATAGACGAAAGGGAATTGTGAGAAAGATAGGGCCCACTTAGGCCCATAAATGCACAAGCAAGGCTCCAAGTTGTCCCGAAGCCACACCACATTCTCGTCATTTTAAGAGAGACTACAGGTTATATTTCTTGGCCCGTTAATTAGCAGGTTTCAGAGATTTTACATGTGATCTTGTTGAACTGTACATCGGGTTCTGGGAGTATTTGATGTGACTTTTTTTTTCCTGGAGTATACGTATTGTAGGTAATCGCTTTGAAAAACTAGACGTACTGTGGGGGAAAAAGTATTTTCATTGTTCATACATTTGCATACGAATCTCTCATGAAACAGGAGGTTCGATCAGGAGTCCACGGAGGAGCGAACAGCCCCGTTATTGTCAGAATGTTTTCACATGCTGGTATTTAGAACCAGTCGCCTCAGGACCTACAAAGAAACAAAAAAAAAGGGCATTCTACCGTAAACGTCAGTGTCCAATTATAAAATACTCACTCTAGGAGTGAGAGAAAAGAAAGCGACTGAAGCCTGAACTTCGACGTGCAGCAGAGACAAGCACTTCATCGAGGAGCATGCCGTGCCCTGTCCCTGCCGCCTCCAGCTGCTGTGCCCCGTACGCTCTGCAGAGAGATCAAGTTTTGCGGCTACCGCTTGCCGGCCGCGGCCAGGATCGTGGTAATCGTAATTCCGGCCGTCTCAACCACTCTGCCGCGCGGCCCAGACTCGGATACTCCGTAACATTTTTCACCGCGCTCCCGCCGTGTTACGCTACAATATCCACACGCCGCTCGCTCCCACGTCGCCGGCACGGCTGCTCTGACTGACTCCTCCCCAGCCGCAGCAGAAAACCGCAGAAACAGACCGGAAATAACGAGAAAACTAAGGTGAGGAAAGAATCAGCGAACGCCGTCCGCGGATCGAAATCCACCGCGCCGCGCCCGGTGTGGCTTGCGTTGGTACGTCGCACTTATGCTAGCTCACGTCGCCCTCTCCAAATGATAGACACTGCCGCCGCCTTGTGAACGAGTTGAAGAGCCGTTCACCAAAGCACCCGTTATTCCTTATATACACACTAGTGTGCGTACGTATATATGCTGTCGCTTGTCGCGTACCAGACGAAGAAAGGTGTAGGAGGTATTATTCCTTCTTTATTTTTTTATCAAGCGATCAGTCTTTTATAATGATTGACAATCTCTAATTATAGGCTAGAGACTCTGTTAAGGTTTTGGATGGGGTGTCCACCCATGGACCGATTGCTGGGTTAAGCCTATGGTTTTCTAACACTCCCTCTTGGTCACATATCCTCGTATGTTCATGTCTCATCAAAACTACATAAAAAACCCAGTGGAAAAAATTTGGAGAAAGAGTATACGATACACGTTCTATTGCGTTGCACGAATTGTCTCGTTAAAAACCTTAGTTGACAAACTTCAGGAAAACTTGTCAAGGAAAAAAGAGTACAATCCACCCAATTTCATTCAATCTGCAGGATTTATTCTTTGGATACTCGATCTCTGTGATCAAGTTTCAATAATGAGTTCGTGAAGATTTTTCCTCCTGAATTCTGCACTTCTTCAAGTCTCATCATTCCGATTACATGTATGCATCCTTCAAAACTAGACGCTGCAAGTGATTTAGTGAATAAATCTACAAGATTTTCACATGACTTAGTATGCAGTACTTTAATTTCGTCCATCTTTTGCAATTCATGAACATAGAAGAACTTGTGGTTAGCGCGAATAACCTTGAGAGTTCTAGTCGATTTTGGGTACAACAAGACTTCTTTAATGACCAAAGTTGTGCCCATCGGGAGTATAACTGTGGTCCCTCCTGAGCCTATTATACAATTATCGCTACATGCGATTGTCGCAAGACTACCAGCATTCTTACTGATCGACTGAAAAAATCCGTCTCTCTCGAGATGGTATTCGTTGTGCCGCTATCCGCTAAGTACACTTCCTCCATAGGGCGCCACACGCGTTCTAACACTTCAAATATCAGAACATAACTTGCTATTATAAATACAGGAATATAAGCCTTGCAGGACTCATAACAAGAATTCAATGCTTTGCTCTCCTAAAGCTTACAACAATTATTCAAAGAATAAAATAATTCAATATTCCATCACAACCACAAACTGCAAGTGGCTATAAAAAGATCTAAGTGCAATACGTGCACTAGATCGAATCAGCGAAGTACTTAGAAACTTCTACCTTAATATGCTCCATGGCGATCTTCTCCTCTTGAGCAACTACGGCTGTGGTCACTGCGATGTCAAAAAAGGAAGGGTCATAGGGGCTGCTACTGGGATGTCCACATCCATGAGTGCAACTAATGGCTGTGGATCCTTCGTGCTTACAATGATAAGATGTGCTTCATACTGTCCTTTGCCCTTCTTCTTAGACTGGAAAGCATCAATAACGTGCGACCCACGACCTTATCCTTCTTGTCCCTCTCCTTCGTGAGAGGCTTCCTCACCTTGTACCTGCTAGCATTGATTTCAGGCTAACATTGCTACTAGGCGGCTGTGAGATGTAGTTCTTTCTTAAAATATCATCTTGAGCTTCTGCAACTTGTATGATATCAATCCATTCAGCATACTCCTTGTAGCCATCTTGACGATAGTTACGTGTGGATTGCACAGCATCAGGGTGAAAGGTGGAGAGTGCCTTCTCAATTTTTTGCTTATCCGTGATTACCCTGCCACAGAGTTGAAGACTGGTACAAATTCTGGCCATGCTGGGCCAGCTTTCGAAACTCCCAGTTTGTGATGTCAGTCATCTCCATATTTATACAAAGAGTTTATAAGATTACTGTTGGTAATTTACATAAAATGATTTTAAAATTCTCATAATGTTCTTCGAACTCCCGGTTCGTGATCTCGTATTTTTCTATGTATTTTTCATGATTCACTTCTATTTTTAGTGATTAAAAGTAATATGCACAATCGCAGATAATCAAAACAGTCAATACAATATATAAATTGCATAGAAATAATAATAACAGAGTTAAACTGTAATAACCCATTTAAAAATAAAATAAATAAGTGATTAGTACTGAAATTAAACAGAAATAGAAAGGAAAAAATTCAGAATTTAGGTGGAGTATTAGAATCCGGGCCTTTGGCCCATAGCACTTTGGCCCAAGTGGGAACAGGCTTAAAAGGGGGAAACCAAACCCTAACCATCCCTCAAGTGCTGTAACTTGGCCGCCACTGTAGCGCCTCCGCACCTCCCTTTTGTTCCTCCCTGCTGCCGGCCAAGAGGGAGATCAGAGAAAGACCATTTGGGTGCTACTGTTCAAGTAGAAGAGGAAGAGGGAGAAAAAGGGGAATATCGTGGGGACTTCAGTGAGATCCAGTGGGGTTGTTCTAGGGTAAATTCGTGTTCCCTATTATTTATTGCAATTCTTTTGTATGTGATTTGTTGCTGAAAGTCAAATTAGTACCCTGCTGTTGTAGATCGATAATTCTGTAGTTCTGACAATCCGTAATTTTGAATAAGTTACAAGAGAAATCAGGGTTTAGGGTCTCCTATAGTTATGTGGGTAATTGCGATAGCTTTCTGGAAAGTCTTGGATCACAATTTTTGGATGGATAAATATTTAGTTATGATTTTTGCAATCCGAATGCCTGTTTAGTCTCCGGGATTCGGGCAGCGAACATAGTTTTATCTATTAGAGTCTGAAAATGGATGAATCTGGACAGTTGATCTGCATGAATTATGTAGATAACTTTATAATGATTCCAGGGAGTCCAAGTTCATATTTCTTTGCACAAGTAGAATGAAAGTTATGGAATTTTGAATTGTTCATTGCTGTTCTGTCCTTCTGTTGGGGACAATCAGGAAAGTTTGTTCTGTTAGCAACTTTTGTTTTACAGTGGGAGAATTGGAATAAATTTATTATGAACGTTAGTTATCTGTAGAATCCAAAATGACTTAGATCATTGTGTTTGGTTGTTCCAATTAAAAGTTATGTAATTACTGAGTCAATAGTACCAAAGATGACAGAACTGTCTTCGGAGATAAAAACAAATGATTAGATGAAATAATCTGAACTTTCGGTCACCTGAGAATTTGTGGGTATGTGTGGGTAGATTCCAAAGAACTTGAGTTCATGATTTTTGGAGCTTTGAATCAAATGTTATGGTTTTCCTTTGGTGGCTGTCTGTTTTGGACAGATTGGGACTTGGCAATGTATTGGTATTGTTTTGGGTTGCGAATAGGAGTGAATGAGTTCGTTTAGTTTTATTGCTATGCTTTGTGCAATTGAAAGGTTTTATTAGTATGCTTTATGAATGCCAGGTGGTGGTGAGAACCGGGGATAAATTCCTCCTTTCGTCGTCATTCGTCTCGCGGTTGAGGCAAGTGCAAGCAGTGTAGAGTAATTGTGGTGCTAAATTCATGATTATTGCCATGGTTTAATTGTATGGAATTGTATCTATGATTTTTCCACTGAATGTTATCTCTCATGATGGGTTGAGAATATTAAGTTTATTTGCATCATGGCATTCATTCTTGAATCTTGGACTACGTGGTAGCCAAGAATTGATTCTTTTGAGGTCCCTGCCATGCATTGGACGGGCATAAGATCCCTGTCATGTGTTGGACGGGCATGAGGTCCCCACACTCGTGGAGTGTGGGCTTGAGGTACCTGTGCCTAAGGGCACAGGCTTGAGTATGCATCGATGGATGTACTACTCCGCATTACCGGTAATTGCAAAGAAGGAAGAAAGTTGCATTCTTATCATCTGCATTGCATGAAAGTATAAGAGATTCAATTATGGATTCCTTGCTGATGTTTTTATGAAGATTTGTTATCTTCATTATCTGTTCATGATGCTTTGTCTTTTGCACTGTTGTACTTTGCTGAGTCGTGGACTCATACTTGTTGTTGATGTTTTCTTTTAGGTACTTCTCAAGGCAGCGACATGCATAGGAAGGGGTAGTTTTGGTGTACTTCACTCATGAACACCCATGGCAAATAAAATAGCTCATTTATCTAAATTCACATGTTCTCGCTATTACTTTTATTCTTAGCTTGTGTTCATCATTCGTGATGATTGAGTTTTGTGTTTGGTGTAGTCAAGTATGTCTTGTGGACGTTATTGTTATGCGCTAACATTTTAGATCTTGATTTATTTACTTTTCATGCTAGCTGATTTCAAGTGACTTGCTTAGTCTTTCTTCCAAATAGAATCTTGGATAAACCTCATATATTCTTATGGTTCCGCTAATTGAAGTTTAGAACAAGGTTTATGTCTAGAGTCTTGTTATTCAAAATAGTTTTGTTTAATGCTAGCTTAGTAGCCGTTGAAAAGCTTGTTGTTAATTGATAGTGGATAGAAAAAACTTGAATTGTTGAGTTACTTTAGTAGCATCCTAGGCTCAGAGTTGAGCAGGGGTGTTACATAAACATGCTTCAAATGCTCAAAATGATTCAAAAATTGAATTCCTAAGGTTCTTTTTCTACTGGAATATGAATTTCCAGTGAATTCTGCAATGTTTAGGAGCTAAATCGCGAATTTTCAGTTCCGAGAAATTTTTTCACCTAAATAATCCGAGGGCCTTCTTGCAAAATTCAGGATTTTCTTATTCTTTTCCCATTTTTTCTTTTCTTTTTTCTGTTTTTCTGGTTGGGTCGAATGGTCCACTTCGCCTATTCCCACGGGATCAAAAGGGCGAGGAACTGTTCACAGTGGCGGCGGTGGCTCACGTGTGCATCGCGACCGGCGTGGTGCTAAAGGCGGAGGGCACGCATCGGCGATGAGTGGCTCACGCGTCGTCGCGACCGGCGAAGCGGGGCGAGAGCGGCGTGTGGCCGACCGACGCAGCACGGCGCGCTGGCGCGACGCTTCGTGGAGGTTGGGTGTAGGGAGCGACACGGTGGCTGGCAAAGACGGTTTGCTTCGGTTAAGGCGGGCGGCCGAGTGCTCATGTGGGTGTCGTGGTGCGGAGGTGCGGTACGATGGTGCTCCCGTGCGGGGCCGCGTTTAGGCGGTGGCGCATGCGGGCGTGTGTGGGAAGCGAGCGGGGCCGACGGCGCATGCGGACACACATGCGGAGGGCCGACGACGTTGCGGGCGAGTCGGTGGGCTAGTATGCGATGGGTGCTCGTCGGGGGTGGAGTCGTGTCCGACGGCGACCATCTGAGGTCCAAGTCGCGCGGGGTGGCGAGGGGTTCTTGGCTTCGCTTCACGCGCCCACGCGGGCGGCTCGCTTCACGACGGCGGCAAGACGGTGCCTCGTCGTGAGGGAGGCCAGCAGCCTTCTGGCGTCGGCGCAGGCGGGCGGCGCCTTAGGGCAGAGGGCCGAGCGGCGATTCTGGTCGGGCAAATGTCGCCACGCCGCCATGTGCGAGTTCTTGCGGCGATCGATGCGGCCGTCTGGCTATGTCGACCATTTTTTTTCTTCTTTTAATGTTCATCCATGAAGTGCAATCTACAATCCCTCCTTTCAATTAATCATTAGATCGGCATTGTGTGAGCGACTACAAGTCGGCTCGCAGAGATTAGAGAAAAATATGCACTCTACAAACTACAGTGCAAGCGTCATCTACTCTTTCATGCAACCCACCGATCGGCATTGTGTCGGCGACTTCAAATCGGTTCGCGGTAGATTAGAGCGGATTTGCACTGTAGGATATGATCTAGAAAGCCAAATTTGCGGAACTGAAAGCGGTCTAGAAAAACGATTTGATCTACGAGCGTCGTGCCTCGACGGTTACCTTTCGATCCGAGTAGAGTAGGCCTAGAGGTAGGCCAGAGTCGATCGTGCTAATAACTTGTTGAGGAACCGTCGCTGACGAGTCCAGTTCGATTGTTCACCTCATAGACGAAGTAGAATCGCATACAACAATGCAAGAACTTATAGTAGATTAGACACACAGAGAGACAAAGATGTAGGGGTATTCTTCCTTGTTTATTCCTTCATCAAGCGGTCAGTTTTTTTGAAATGATTGATACACTCTATTTATAAGCTAGAGACCCTACTAGAATTTTAGGTAGTACGAGCATCCTTGGGCCGGCTGCTAGACCAAGTCCATGGTTTACCAACAGGAACCCTTTCATGTGTTTGACGCTATGGTCGAAAATTCAGTATCTCTGCCTATGCCTGCGCATGCTAGCCATTACGTACTATGTGGTGATCAGATCATTTGAGCCTAGCTAGTGGCCGCTTGATTAGGAACAACGAATGGCATGAGTATACATTAGGGATGTACGCACATCATACTAAGAACTCATTTAAAACACTACAGCTCACTTGAGCCTAGCTAGTATGCACATCATACTGGTATAGACCAGGGATTGAAATAGTGGGGTAGTGGGCTAGTGGCCCACATGTCATAGGGTTATCAGGGGCCCATGCGGGTAGTGGGGATGGGGAGTAGAGGATTGGCGCCGGCCCCGCTTCACCCGGTGTAGAATTGTATTTGCATATTAGCATCTCCTTGGAAAAAGAAATAGCCCCAACTCCGGCCCCTAATAGGTGAATTCTCCGTCGGGGAACAGGGAATGGGGCCCCATTGCCATCCCTAGGAGTGATGCACGGTGGCTCATCCCCCGTCCACGCACAGTTGGGACCACCAGCTCCCTCAGCCTACGGCAAGACGCAATCTAGATCCCTCGTCTCGTCTTCTCAATGAACTGGTCCATGACCACTCTGATCTCCTTTGCCGTCATGATGAAGCGTTCCCCGAGCATCATACAACGCATGGAGGTCGCCAACTCATGCATCTCCTATTGCAGATCGACTTGTACACATAATTAACAAGTTAGAAATCGAGAACTTACGAAGCAAATAAGAAGTATGGATCGTTCAATACGTACCACACGATGGAAGGCGGAGTCCTACTGGGTAGGGTACGTGTCGGACGTTGCCTCCTCGTGTCGTGGTGGGTCGACCATGACCCTAACATAGTGAACCCTCGTCCGACTGGAGTACCACTTGATGTACTGCTCGTACGTCCCGGGGTCATAGGGAGCATCCTCCTGGACGACGTCCTCCAAGGTGCGGAGCCAGCCCTGAACCCAAGGGATTATCCAGTTTGCCTAGGAAGTCGTAGCAGGTACTCCCTTCCTAGTGTACCCGTGGAAGGCAAAACAATTGTTTCATAGGTACATAAGGCAAATGGTACGACAGAAGTAAAACGCGAACTTATCCATGGACGTTCGGCACCAACCGCTACCCCTAGGGGACTGGGACCTCTTGTCACAAACCAAACTGGCACATCACCCCGTGCACGTGGTACTCCTCCATGAAGACATCGTGCACCAATCTTGTTGGACCGAAATGATAACTAGAGGGGGGGGGTGAATAGGAGCACAATATCTTTTTCATCTTGATTTGATTCAATAAGATTTTTACTCTAATAGCTATGAAAGCTATAAAGATCAATATACAAGCATAGCGGAAGACTTGTATTGAATCCAATCAACACCCCAAGAGAAAAGACCAAAATCACTAAAAACTAGAAACCAATGTAGTTGGGTGGTCAGACCTCTCAAATTGGCGGGTCGACTTTTTGGCCTAGCGGTCAGACCTCTAACACAATGAACAGTAAAATCAGTCCGAACTCAAAATCATAAATTGATATAACTTTTGATTTACATCTCTAAACTTTATGAAACTTGGAACATACCTTCTTTAAGATGTCAAGAACCTATTGCAATCAACGATCGTGAAGATAATTGCCAAAGTTCTAACCTTTTTCCGTTTGAGTGAAGGTTGCTTCAAAATTGAGTCAAAACCAAAATATGATCCAAAGACTTGCTCGTGGGTAATAGATGATCAAGATGATCCTAGATGCATTCCCACATGTCACAGCAAGCAAGATCCAGGCCAGAAATCAAAGGAAAACCGAAGGATCAAAGAAAGTCCCAAAATCACCAAATAGAGAGCAAGACCAAGGATAGACTTATCTTTACAAATCTGGTTTGGATTGATTTGAGATTGATATTGGTTTACAGCCACTCCATCCTAGAGGACAAAGGCTCAACACAAGAGCACACAATCAATCCAACTCTCTAGAACCCTAACTTCTTCACTATCCTCTCCATAAACACAACCAAGGGTTTTTCAATCAAAGGGTTGGGAGGTGCACAACTAGCACCCTCCCCTATTTATAGTGGAGGCTAGTTTCTAGAAGAATATCTATAATGGGCACCCGTTAAGCCCACACACAAACGGGTTTCACTTACGCACGTATTTCAAAGTGTCGTCTTCATCTTCTCTTGACCTAAACCACTTCTCTTTGTGCTGTCTTGCGCCGCGGTTTAGCCAAAAGCCACCAAGGCGGTATTTTGGTGAAGTTACCAAAATACCCCTTCTCGATCCTTCTCCAAAGACCGAGTCCAAATCTTCATGAAGCAATCCGATGCTTCGCCACGTTTAGGTTGATCAACGACTCTCTTCATGTCGGCAAGTCTCTCCCATCCGGCTCCCACCGAAACCACCATGGCACTTGCACCGACCCCTGTGCCGCTTGATGCAATCCGTCGCACCGAACTTCCCGTTCGGTCATCCTTGTCCATTTTGCGCCATACTTGAGTCTTCCGACTTCACCCGGCATCCTCGATCGTTCTAAACCTCAGCTCTCCAAGCCTAGTCCCCATCATCCTCGTTGTTGACCATTGTTGATCTCCAAGCTTTCTGCACAACAAAAGACAAAGAAATAGATTCTAGGAACAAGATCTTCGCAACTTGACCCACGCTAGTCAAAACATGCATCATGCAACACATATGCACTGAAACCTATGAACTTGACCAAACCAACAATCATCGCTGCCAAGATGGCTGACGAACAAGTCAAAACCGGTCGACGATCATCACCCATGGTCGGTCGATCGCTTCTAGCTTGGTCGACCGCCAAAGAAGGGACTTATCCAAATTTTCTCCCTGAAAATCCGAAACCTCTCTGGAAATTTCACACGAATATAGCTTTTGACTCGAAGTTCCAAAAATTATGAGACCAAGTGTAGGAGAATCCCCTCTCTTGCCTACACCCTCTATTTTTGGCCCAGCTCCAAACTCAAAACCATATAATGGCCGGTCAGACCGTCGCCCATCGGTCGGTCAGACCGCTGCCCATCAGCCGGTCTGACCGCCAGCCACTTGACCCGAGGCTTGGCCGGTCTGACAGCTAGAGGTGACCGGTCAGACCGCCACACAGGTCGATCTGACCGTCGCCCTGGCCGGCGTGACTGCCTATTGCTTGACAGAACTGAACTTTTGCCGAAAACACATGTTTCCGCAAACCCTCAATACCATTGCCAATTGTATCATCATCCTAAGATTGTGAGCATATCCCCATGATATCCACAATCTCCTCCGCATGTACCGGTATGCATGGTCTCGCGTGCACAAGCTTGTCAGTCCTCGGGGTGCACATGCGTACACCCTGTCGCAAGTGTACGGTGTCCAAATGACGCGGTCATCCGTCAACTGATCAAACAACACAACGTAGTTCGAGTAGGATGCGTGCGTAGTGATCGAAGTGAAGGTGACCTGTGGAATAAAACAACATAAACTTAGCACAAGAAATTGAATTAAATTACAAAAGAATAAATGTTCAAAAAACATACCCATTGGCAACACCACACCGTACTTGTGGTCGGCCAGTCCACGTCGGTGGGGGCGGCATACATGGCGACGGTGTAGACTCCCAAGTCCAGCTATGGCCATCCGATCTGGAAATGCTTGAAGGACCACAACTAAAGAAACAGTGGGCATCCGGAGAGGATGGAGCTGTCTCGAACCCGGTGTGATGCGTCACACAAGGCACGCAGACGTCACAGACAAAGACTCGGACCCCTGCATAGGGTCGATCACCTCCACTTCCTAGTCCGCCAGCTCGCATGCGTACCAGATCATGTGCTTGTCGACACTATCGCCGTGGGACCCTGAGAACATCACCCACCTAAATCGCCACAGCAAGTAGGCCTCAAAGTGCCTCCTCATCGTGTACTCAGGTGCGTCCTTTGCCATACGCTTTGACTGTAAGAAGACAGATACACATTAGTAAGTTGCACATAGCAATTGAAGCAAAGGATAAGAGTTACAAAAACTTACGTAGAACTGACAGATCCACTTCAGCGATGGCCTATGGGTTATGTTAAACCCCATGTAGCCGGTGTTGGGCGGCATCATCCCCTAGAACCTACCGAGGAACTCCGTGCACCATGTGGTCGGGACGTCGTGCGCCGCTTGGGGGAAGCCCACGCAGGGCAACCCGGTCAGGAAGGTCACTTTCTGAAGCGTCGGTGCCATCTCCCCGCACGGGAGGTGGAACGTATGCGTCTCCGGCCTCCACCGATCAAACAGTACCGCCAAGAGGCACCGGTCGTACGGAAAGCACTTCGATGTACGACCACTGCCCACGAAGTCCTGGTCATCCTGCCACGTCGTCTCCACCATCCTTGCTAGTGGAAGGGGGCCTGCTGCTCTCAACCTGCGTCGAAAGGACTAATAACAAACGTGAGTCCACCCAAAGTAGTCAGACTGCAATTGAGTACATGAAGGTCACAACTACATGTACCTCAAAACCCAACATGTGTCCACCTTCCATGCGCTCATGGGCGTGCGCAGCCGGAATGCGCCGAGCTCAATCACCACCTCGCCCTCCTGGGAGAGGATGGTACTGAGGCGGCTACGGTGATGCGCGTCAATGGCTGGGTCAAGCAACTCGTATGGCCACTGCGCAACGTTTCTTGGGTCTGCTATACCTGAAAATTTAGTACATATACTGTAAATACTACAAAACAAAAACAAAAGGTAATAAGAAGCGACATTAACAGAATATTTACCGTGCATGAATAGAAACCAAAATTAAGTTGGGATTATTTTGAGCTCTACATACCCTATTAGCTACTCTGCAATTTTCATAGATTTTTTATAGGAATCCTGCTATTTTCCTTGTTTGGAAAGTGTCTCCAGCACTTATAAAATATTTAACATGTATAAATGGAAACAAAAATTAGGTCCACGATGTTTTAGTTTAGCTCTACATACCCTATGTAGCAACTCCAGATTTTTTTTACAATTTTTAGAGGTGTCTTGCTATTTTCCTAATTTAAAAAGTATTTTTGGCATTAACAGAATATTTACCGTTCACAAATGAAAACCAAAATTAAGTTGTGATTATTTTGATTAAGATCTACATACCCTATTTAGCTATTCCATAATTTTTATCGATTTTTAATAGGTATCTTGCTACTTTCTTTGTTTAAAAAGTGCTTCCAACATTTATGGAATATTTACCGTGTACACATGGAAACAAAAATCATGTTTACAGTATTTTAATTCACCTCTACATACCCTATGTACCTAGTCTGGATTTCTTAGAGAATTTTTAGAGGTGTCTTGTTATTTTCCTAGTTTAAAAAGTATTTTTTTGGCTTTAACGAAATATTTACCATGCACAAATGGAAACCAAAATTATGTTGGGGTTATTTTAATTAAGCTCTACATATCCTATTTAACTACTCTGTAATTTTTATAATTTTTAATATGTTTCTTGCTACTTTCCTTATTTAAAAAGTGCCTCTAGCATTTATGAAATATTTATCGTATACAAATGGAAACAAAAATTATGTTTATAATATGTTAATTCAGCTCTACATACCCTATGTGCCTACTCTGGATTTCTTAGGGAATTTTTGGAGGTGACTTGCTATCTTCCTTGATACGGCACCAAACACCATTGTTACTGATTTGGTCAAGAGTGAACCAGGTAGCCCACGACCGCTCCGGAGGTCTTCCAGGACCTCCCTCCAGGACCTCCTCAGGACCTCATCGGGACCTCCCCAGGACCTCCCTAGGACCTCCCTAAGACCTCCCTCCGGGACCTCCTCAAGACCTCCCTCTAGGACCTCCCTAGGACCTCCTCGGGACCTCCCCAGGATCTCTCCAGGACCTCCCTTCAGGACCTCCCTCCAGGACCTCCTTAGGACCTCTCTCTAGGACCTCTCCCCACAGAGGAGGTCCTAGGAAGCGGTTATCCATAGGGTCCATGACTAGTTGGTCTACGACCACCCCCAGTTGATCTACAACCACGACCATATGTCTTACGACCACCCACAGTTGGTCTACGACCACGACTAGGTGGTCTACGACCAAGTCCAGATGGTCCACGTCCACGTCTTCGACCAGGTGTTCCAAAACCAATATGGCAAGTGAAGAAGATGGAAAGATTGGAAGCCAGAGATGGTCCATGAACATAAGAACATACGGTTTTGTCGATCAGATGCATCCACATTGGTTCCATACCAATTCAAATCAATTTATTAGGAAAGTAAGAGTTTGCTTTGGATATTTAGTTTGTTTCCTAGGGATAGAGTCCAGGTAGATCACGTTTGTTAGTTTGTTCGGCCTCAAGCCGTGCATGTGCGTGTTTGGCCGCACCCTTAGGTGCCAATATAAGGCCAGGGCATCGCCTATTGTAAACGGGAGTTAAAAAGTTACAGGTTAAGGAATAGATACCGGAAAATCACCATGGTTTTGGTGGCACACAGTCGGTGTGGTCTTGAGATTTTCGAGAGGAATTACTCATTGGTGTGTTGAATCCAATTGAGGTTTTGGATTTTTACTCGCTGGAACTTCAGTTCTATTACCCTTTGTTCACGTGCTACGGTGTGCGTGGGAGAAGGTTTATTAAGAAAGTCCTGTTGTTCTTATGCTGCGCAAGAGCTAGGAGGTTACTGTCAAGGGAATACCGTGAAAGATCAGGCCAAACAACGAGATTTCACTAGCTTGCTAGTTGGAACCGTATGAGGTGGTATCAGAGCCAGGTTGATCACGGTACGTGCTGAAATTTCTTGTTGATCGCTGAAGGGATGAAGGCGGAATACATGAAGACGGATTATTCTCTAGGGTTCGATCTGAACTCTTGTGAGAGATATCCATTGCAAACGATTTGGTCATCTCAATTCTATGCACGATGTCAAGTGGGAACTACGACAAGTGCTGTGATGGTAGATAAGTTGGCTGCCATGAATCTGGCAAGTCAAAACTTCATCGACCGATTGAAGCTCCAAGTGATACCGCGTCCAGAACCATACAAGATTCGATGGCAAGATCAATACTTTGTGATCAAACATCGTGTCGAGGTACAATTTATGTTGTGTGGACTTGCTGACGTGGTGGTGTGTGACATGCTTCCTACATATATGCACGTGTGCTCGTTGTTGCTTGGAAAGCCATGGACTGATCGGAGGAAGTGGCAAAAGGATTATTCTGATCCTTATGCGATTTCTTCGAACATGATGTAAGGATTATTCTGATCCTTATGCAATTTCTTCGAACATGATGTATACCTTTGTTCAGCGAGGACGACATCATTACATCAAATCATACACTTCCGAGTAGTATTTGAAGGATCATCAAGGAAGAGATCGTGCAAAAGCTGCTATTACGAAGAACAAAATTGCTGCTGTTACTAATAGTGGTTTGACCTCAACAAAAGAAGAAGTGAAGCTACCGGTTGAGGGTACTAAAATTTTTCTACCCCCGACCAAACGAAGGAGGACGATGCACCGACTAGTGGGCTAAACATCCAAACCAAGAAGGTGTAAGTCGACGACATTGCCAAGGAGGCAAAAGGGCAGCGTTGGAGTTTGTTCAAAACACAATGCGAAGTCAAAGGCACGGCGTGCATGCTGATCATCGACGATGGAAGTTTCACCAACATGATTAGCAAAGATTTGGTGTACGCGTTGGGGCTATCCACATGGAGGCATTCTGAACCTCACTATGTGGGTTGGTTGAACAAGGCCGGAAATCTGAAAATAACACACAAGGTACGTGTGCCGTTTTCAGTTGGCGATTATGATCATGTAGAGTGCGACGTTTTGCCATTAGAGGTGTGTGATTTGCTGTTGGGAAGACCATGGCAGTATGATCATGATGTCACACATGCCGGGAGAATCAACACTTACACTTTCAAGCATAAAGACAAACGTCATGTACTAACACCAATGGCAGATAGTGCAATCAAATCTGAGATCGCGCTTGCTGTTGAGAAGAAGAAGGCTTAGAAGATTATCCCAAAACCGAGGATGGTTTCGCTTGAAGGGGGAGGAGATGATACGGCATCAAACAGCATTGTTACTGATTTGGCCAAGAGTGAACCAGGTGCTGCACGACCACCCCCAAGTGGCCTACGACTATCCTAGAGGTCTTTCAGGACCTCCCTAGGACCTCCTCGGGACCTCCCCAGGACCACTCCAGAATCTCCCTCTAGGACCTTCCTCTAGGAACTCCCTAGGACCTCCCCAGGACCTCCCTAGGACCTCTCTTCAGGACCTCTCTAGTGTTGGAAATATGCCCTAGAGGCAATCATAGAGATGATTATATTTCCTTATGTTCATAATATTGGATAAAATGTTATCTTGTTCCAAGAATAATATTGTTAATATTGATTATCAAGTATGTGACTTGATTGTGAAACTCTATATTTCTGCGATAATTATTCTTATATGATTCCTGGTCGGAAACATATGAGGACACATATGAATAGACTAGCATATGTATTGGTTGATGACTATGTTTCACGGGTCATGGATATGGAGATATCAAACCAATAATATGGACACATGTTAGAGAACATGATGTCGGATTAGACCCACCTTGAGATACTATTGAGATTGTTATGATTCTGTGTGTCATTAGTTGGTCTCAAGCAATGTTGTTATATAATCCTTAGACCTGAGATCAGTATGGTTTCCTACATATGTAATAGCACTTTTAGGGGTTGCCAAACGCTACACCGTAACTGGGTAGTTATAAAGGTAGCTTTCGGGTATGCTATGAAACATGCAAAGGAATGTGACTGGTTGGATATGTGATTTGCCCCTCCTAACATAACAGGAGAGATGTCTCTGGACCCCTCGTTGTGGTCGGATAAAGAAAGTGCATGGCCATGCCACTAGTAGTCGAAGTGTTCGACCACGTGAAGTAATCCGACACTCGATTGAGAAAGTATTGAAGTCCATGGATGACACAATATCTCACCGGAGTTCAACCGGACATCGTGAGGCAAAGGGAGTATACACGAGTAGGTCGCTTAGTTCGACGATTCTGATTCGTCGTATGGTGATACGAGCTGGTCGAGATCGGTCGAACGTAGTCACAGGTGGTCGTAACTCGGTCGTAAGGAACTACGAATCGGTCGTGACCAAATACGAATCGGTCAGTATAGAGATAGGACTGGCCGTAAGTGATGATGACTCGTTGTAGATCATATTGCATTAAGGTTCTTCCGATATAATTTGTGTGTATTCGGGAATCGTTATGTTCTGCTAGGAGCCGCTACGACTCGTGATCGGAAAGGGTTTCCGAGTCACAACCGATTACACATGAACCTATAGGGTCACACACTTAACGGGTTGGAACAAACCAGTACGAATACGATTCGACAAACGTGTTCGGATAGGATCCGTCACGAGCACTATATAAGGAGATGCATGAGGCTGTTGGGAGGTACGCGTGAATCACCACCGAAACCCTAGCCGCCATCTTCCTGAGAGCTCTACCGTGCGACTTGGTGCTAGCACACCTGCGCATGGTTGTTCCTTCCCTGGACGTGTGGATACCGTAGAGGCGCTACTGCGACTGTTGCGCTTGAGGACGATCCGCGATCTTCACAAGGAACTGCAAACGTTGCTGGAGGAGACGATCGACTCGTGAGGACGCTAGACGATCGACTACGACCACTACATCGATGCGCTCTACGTTGGACCAGACTGCTCCAACCCTTCTTCCGCTGCCCTGCGCGTCTGGTGGTAACGATCTGTGATCATCTACTTGCTTGACTTCTTGGTTTGCGTGGTAGAAATTTTTGATTTGTAGCTATCGTAGCCTACCCCATGGCCCAACATCTAGGACCTCTCCCCATAGAGGAGGTCCTAGGAAGCGGTTATCCACAGGGTCCATGACCAGTTGGTCTACGACCACCCCTAGTTGATCTATGACCACGACCATATGTCTTACGACCACCCCCAGTTGGTCTACGACCACGACCAGGTGGTCTACGACCAAGTCCAGATGGTCCACGTCTACGTCTTCGACCAGGTGTTCCAAAACCAATATGGCAAGTGAAGAAGATGGAAAGATCGGAAGTCAGAGATGGTCCAGGAACATAAGAACATACGGTTTCGTCAATCAGATGCATCCGGATTAGTTCCATACCAATTCAAATCAGTTTATTAGGAAAGTAAGAGTCCGTTTTGGATATTTAGTTTGTTTCCTAGGGATAGAGTCCAGGTAGATCACGTTTGTTAGTTTGTTCGGCCTCAAGCCGTGCGTGTGCGTGTTTGGCCACACCCTTAGGTGCCAATATAAGGCCAGGGCATCGCCCATTGTAAAAGGGAGTTGAAAAGTTATGGGTTAAGGAATATATACTGGAAAATCACCATGGTTTTGGTGGCACACGGTCAGTATGGTCTTGAGATTTTCGAGAGGAATTACTCTTTAGTGTGTTGAATCCAATGGAGGTGTTGGGTTTTTACTCGCTGGAACTTCGGTTCTATTACCATTTGTTCACGTGCTGCGGTGTGCGTGGGAGAAGGTTTATCAAGAAAGTCCTGCTGTTCTTATGTTGCGCAAGAGCTAGGAGGTTACAGCGGAAGACTTATACTGAATCCAATCAAAACCCCAAATCAAAAGACCAAAAACAAAAGCTCAAACCCTCAGTGCGGTCTAACCAACAGGTAATCTGTGGTCTCGACCGAGGGCGGTATGACCGACAAGAATAAATGTGGTCGACCGGCGGCTCTGTCTTGATCGGCCAGAGCACGATGAACAGGTAAATAAACGACGAAAACAAAAACACAAATCGGTCTAACTTTTGATTCTTGACTCCAAACCTGACCAAACTTGAGACATACCTTCTCTATGATATCAGGAACCTATTACAATCAATGATCGTGAAGATCCATGCTAGAGTTCCTAGCTTGTTCCGTTTGAGCGAAGGTTGCTCCAAAACTGAGTCAAAAATAAAATAGGATCTAAAGACTTACTCGTGGGTGATTGATGATTAAGATGATCTTAGATGTATTCCCACATGTGACAGCAAGCCAAAAGGCAAGAAACCAAGGGAAAACTTGCAGATCAAAGAAAGACCCAAAATCATGAAATAGAGAGCAAGAATGCAAATAGACTCATCTTGAGGAATCTTTCCTTGGATTGATTTTGATATGATGTTGGTTTACAGCCACTCCATCTAGGAGGACAAAGACTTAACACACGAGCACAAAATCAAATCCAACTCTCTAGAACTCTAACCTCCCACTAATCTCTTCAAAACCCTAAGAACCAAAAACTAGGGTTTTACAAATTGAAGGGGTTAAGAGGTGCTGGCCAGCACCCTCTCCTATTTATAGTGGAGGCTAGCTTCTAGAAGGAAAACCCTAATGGGCATCCGTTAAGCCCACACACAAACGGGTTTCACTTACGCATGCATTTTAAAGCGCCGTCTTCATCTCCTCTTGACCTAATCCGCTTCTCCTTGCGCCGTCTTGCGCCGCGGGTTGGCAAAAGGTCACCAAGGCGGTATTTAGGTGAAATTACCAAAATACCCCTTCTCGATCTTTTTTCCAAAGACCGATTCCAATCTTCATGAAGCACTTTCATGCTTCGCCACGTGTAGGTTGATCAACGGCTCTTTTCATGTCGGCAAGTCTCTCCCATCCGGCTCCCACCGAAACCATCATAGCACTTGCATCGATCACATTTGGTTGGCCACCGGTCAAGATCTTGAACGCCGGTCGACCGCACCGCTCGACAAAGATTTGAACTTTGACGAAAACGCGTGAATCGACAAACCTTCAATGCCATTGCCAATTATATTATCATCATAAGATCGTGAGCTTATCCCTATGATATCCACAGACGTTAACAGAATATTTACCGTGCATAAATGAAAACCAAAATTAAGTTGAGATTATTTTGATTAAGCTCTACATACCCTACTTAGCTACTCTACAATTTTTATATATTTGTTAATAGGTATCTTGTTATTTTTAGAAGCGTCTTCCTATTTTTCTTGTTTAAAAAGTATTTTCGGCATTAACAAAATATTTACAATGTACAAATGAAACCTACAAAGTTTTCTTAGTATTTTATGGATTTATTCTAAATCGTTCGAGTACTGCAACATAAATAATATCTATACGTTGAACTAAACTATAAATAGCTAAAATAATATACTACATCAAACAGCAATACTAATCCATTGAATTCTGTGTTGCTATTTTTAGTTGCTATCCTACAGGGTTTCAAATTTATGTACAAAGTTGCAAAAATAATTATCTGCAAAATGGACGACCAGATCTGCTGCTTCTCTCTCTCCTCGCTAGGAACCGGTAGAGTTTCGCTATGTCTCTTCTCCTCTTCCCCCTCTCCTCTCTCTCTCTCATATTTTTTCAGAATTAAAATGACATTTTCACCGAATTTTGAGGGTTTATGTAGCTAGTTACTGTCGTTATTTCAACTGGCGATTTGTACATTCTTCAATGCAAATCGCCGATTGAAACGACGATAGTGGCCTATTTTGTAAAAAAAAAAGACTATTTTTTTGTAATTATCTTTTAAATTAATTTTTTTAATTAAAAAAAATCCACAATCAGTCCGAGCTTCGATCCGAACTCCGACCGAAGCAGCTGCGACAGACAGACGCTGGAACGGGCCGAGAGTCAGAGAGTGATAGCGACACGAGCGCGAGCGGGCGGGGAGGAAGGCCACTTGGCCCAGAGCGAGACGCGTGTACTTTTCGGGCTCGTGCGGCACACCATCACCTCACGTCGTCACGCCCACACGTCACGCGGGGCCCACACCGGACGTCGTCACCCCGCGGACACGCTGGCTCCTCCTCTCCGTCGTGAAGCACGGGTCAATTGATTAACAGCTTGCTTGATTAGTTCAATCCCAGCTCAACATACGTGCGTAGGCGCTGCTATGGCTTGCACATAATATAATAGTGCCGTGGGTTACCATTCTTGAAGGAAACGGGGCTGACCATGATACGGCAGGCATGGCGCCAAAACTTGGAAACAATATACGTTGTGCGTGTGCAGTTCGAAGATTTGGCTAACTGTTCTAACGTCTAGACGAAATCTCCTCGCAAAAAAAAAAAGAAAGACTAGACGAGATCAGCCATTAACGGCGATGTTATGGAGTTGCTTATTCGGGTGTTGCTAACGTTTAATCTTGCATGGTTCTTTGGGAGGCTAAAGACTATGACTTGCCTGTAATAACATCGTGGGTTGCCATTCCGGAACCAATACTTAGAAAACAATTATGTGATTCTTTGTGGATGCGTTATATATAGTATATATGTATTTACATGATATGGTTAACTGCTCTGTCATCGTGCATGATGAGATCAACCGCTAATGGAGAAATTACGGCGTTGCTTATTTGGTCGCTGAAAAACTTAAATCACGTTTTTTTTTTTTTGGGGGGGGGGGGGGGGTGTATACGTGTTAGCATAAAATAAGTGCCGTTCAGAAGATATGCACGCAAAATAATTAAACTGCTACACATCATGCCAACCATTTATATGTATATGTCATGCTCTGTACACACGTTGTATGACATGTATTCGGAGGATGTGATTAAATTGTGATGCCTCTAAATGGGATGACACGTTATATATACATTGCATAATGTGTATCTGAAAGATATGGTTAATCCCTCCATCTCTAAACCAGATCAGGCATTACAGAAACATCGTATGTTGTGCATTTGAAATATATGGCTAATTGCTCCATCTCTAAACAATATCAAACATTAACAGAGAAATTTATTGCTGCCAAAGTTAGTTTTTTGTTTTCTTTTTCAAAACAAAAATGCTATTGCTTTTTAAAAAAAGGCAAGAAAAACACTGGAACTTTAGCTAAGCGGCTTTCATCTTTCTACACAAAAATATTCACGGTGACGGCTAGAAGTATTTCCTTTGATTCTTTACTTTTTCTTAGCATGATCCTGTTTTTCTTAGATTTTTTTTAAACAATGGTCGCTTCGGTTTAAGATAGTGATCAAATGACTAAGCACATAAATTGTGACCGATACATCACTCATAGTATTGTTGTCGACGGAGTCCTCGTATTAACTATTGTTTGTACACATGGTATGTTTTTTTTTCATTATAGGAACAATTGTACGGTCAAGCTCAACAATATCTAGTGAAGCTACCTTTTCTTCTGGAAATCAAATAAATGTACTTTGAGGACTGCTCTGCTTTAACTCGTCGTGAAGAACAACTTAGCCCTTTAACGCATCCGCAAGGCAATCAATTACTTTTGCATAATCAATTGTGCCAATTATAAAGCTTCCACATAATAAATAGTTACGCACGACGCCTCCAAATGGATACATCCGCCTTACAATCATTTGCCCTAATTATGGAGCGCACACGTAGTTTTCTTAGGGTGTGTTTGGTTTAAGAAAAATCATCTATGTGTTTGGGTGCTTAAACAGAATTATCTCATTCTAGATGGTGGGATACAAATTTGTGTAATATTATCTTTAGATGCTGAACCATCTCATTCATCCAAAACTATGGAATCATATGGTAGAAGATTATCACATCTCATTCAACTCCATCCCATCAAACAAACACACCCTTAGTAACATATCCGCAGGGTAATGAATTATACCAGTTGAAAATCATTTATACATATACGAACTCCATAAAGGAACCGTCGGTCAGTCCGTTTTCAATTTTTATTCTCAGTACTTGGGTCAAAACAGTCACCCACGTCCCAACATTTGAATAAACATAGCCTAGCCCGACGCGTACGGGACAGAGCAGAGCACATCACTCACTCGTGTGTACAACGCCGGGTGACCCAAGCGACAGCGCCAGGCAGAATCTTTATTTTCTTTTTTTCTTAAACCAAACTGAGTAGTACTCGTCGTCGAGCTGCTCGACCACGGCAGCGGCGATACTACAACTACTAGTACACTTACTCCACGCTGCTGCTGCTACTACTAACCGCGAAACCGACCAATCGATAGGGACGTGTACTAGAAGCCTCACTCACCTTACTCGCTTTCGCGTTCTCCCCAGCCGCGTGAGCCGCGGTTGCATCCCTCGCCTTCCCGACCCCAGCGCGCGCGGTCAAGCCCCCCCCCCCCCCCACCTTCCTTTTTCCGGCCGGCGATACCGCGTGGGCCCCTGCCCGCCCGTTACCTATATATTCACCCCTCCCGTCTCCTTCCCCCTCCAACACAAGCACTCCGACCACACCTCCTCCAGGTCTCCTCGATCCATCACACACTAGAAAGCAAGCAAGCGCGAAAGGTACGATCTTGTCGGTGTGTTCCTAGCCAGATGAGCACCTCTTACACCGAGGCGCAGTTCCATTCCATCTTCGACCTCCCCGCCGGCGAAGACCTGTCGTACCTCTTCACCAACCTGAGCAACGACGCGGCGGCGCCGTTCCCGGTGCAGTTTGAGGCGCCGCAGGCCATGGTGAACCCGGGGAAGAGGGGGGCGGAGTGGCATCTGGGAGGGGAGGTGGCCGGGGGGTCGGGGCCGATCAAGAGGCAACGGTCGCCGACGAGCTCGAGGGAGAACAGCAGCGGGAGCAATGACGGGGACAACGAGCGGTCGTCTGAGGCGGTGCTGGCGGCCGCGCCGGCGGGGGCGAGGGGTGGCGGGAGGCGGCTGTGGGTGAAGGAGCGGGACCGGGAGTGGTGGGACCGGGTGAGCAGCCCGGACTACCCGGAGGTGGAGTTCAAGCGCGCGTTCCGCATGTCGCGGGCCACGTTCGAGGCCGTGTGCGAGGAGCTGGGCGCCGCCGTCGCCAAGGAGGACACCATGCTGCGCGCCGCCATCCCCGTGCGCCAGCGCGTCGCCGTCTGTATCTGGCGCCTCGCCACGGGGGAGCCCCTGCGCCTCGTGTCCAAGCGCTTCGGCCTCGGGATCTCCACCTGCCACAAGCTTGTTCTCGAGGTCTGCGCCGCCATCAAGTCCGTGCTCATGCCCAAGTCCGTGCAGTGGCCGGAGGCACCGGAGGCCGCGGCCTCCGTCGCCGCCAAGTTCGAGGCCTTGTCGGGGATCCCCGGCGTCCTCGGCGCCATGTACACAACCCACATCCCCATCATCGCGCCCAAGGCCAACGTCGCCGCCTACTACAACCGCCGCCACACGGAGCGCAACCAGAAGACCTCCTACTCCATCACCGTGCAGGGCGTGGTGGACGCCGACGGCGCCTTCACCGACGTCTGCATCGGGTGGCCCGGCTCCATGACCGACGCCGACGTGCTCGAGAAGTCGGCGCTGTACGCGCAGCGCGGCGCGACTGGCCTGCTCCAGGGCCAGTGGCTGGTCGGCGGCGGCGGCTACCCGCTCACGGACTGGCTGCTGACGAACTACACCCACCAGAACCTGACGTGGGCGCAGCACCTGTTCAACGAGAAGGCGGCCACCGTGCGCGCTGTGGCGCGCGACTCGTTCGAGCGGCTCAAGGCGCGCTGGGGTTGCCTCCAGAAGCGCACCGAGGTGAAGCTGCAGGACCTCCCCGTCGTGCTCGGCGCCTGCTGCGTCCTCCACAACATCTGCGAGCGCAGTGGCGAGGCGATCGACCCGGAGACCAGCTTCGAGCTCTTCGACGACGACATGGTCGCCGAGAACCCCGTGCGCTCGGCCGCGGCCGCGCAGGCGCGCGACGCCATCGCCCACAACCTCCTCCACCGTGGCGCCGGCGTCAGCGCAGCCTTCTTCTAGGAGGCGATCAGACAATCAAGCAGATCAATTACTTGTTCAAAATAGTGGACAAAAAAAAGCTTAGCAAGATTCAATTGGTAGTTGTAGGAGTTGTTTCTTTTGTCGGAATGGCAACAGTGAACAATTTTTCGTTTGTAATAAGGAGGGAAAGAAGAGAAGAGAAGGGTCCTATGTTCAAAGATACAGTAGCTGCTTCTTGGTAGGATTTGCGATTGATTTGTTTTTTTTAGGTCTGGAAACAAGACTGTAAGGCTGAGATCTCGGAGGCATCATCTTTTCATGTTTTGTTGGGATTGTAGCCGGCATAATCTTGTAAATCCCAGATCACCATCAATTAGTTGAGAAGAAGATTTCATTTTGCCAACCAAGGGGTCAGATTCTCTCTTATTCTGCATGTGCGCTCATGTTTGGCTTGATTGTGCAATGGTGCCCAACAGCCCAAGGAGATCTTTGAATTGACCAAGTCAGAGCATTAGCAGCCCTGTTGTTCTTTGTTTAATATTAAAACCTGGTGATGCAGCTTGTAATATTAGGTGGCACTCGCAGTCATATATTTATGTGATCTCTGTGTGTGTGAAAATTATGAAATGGTCGGCAAATAAGGAAGAAACCTTAGATGGAGCCTGTTCAGTAAACAACTAAATATACAGCCTGGCAATGGTGGCTAGCTTTCAATTGTCAATGAGTTACAGGATTACTGCCTTGAATAACACAACCAAGATTAGTAGCACCATAAATGCTCGCAGCTTATTATTACCTTCTGGTAACGCCTCACACTTGAAAGCACATACTTTGCTGACTACAGAGTGCAGGCGTTGCTGGTAAGTCATAAACATTTGCAATACAGTCTGGGCCGTCTGGTTCCAGTACTCTTACAACCGTCAATAACTCGAGTTGAGATGGCATTTCTTCTACTTGCCTTGTTTGAATTCCACAGAGTTTCCATTTCCACTGTGACGTCCACGGTTTGCTGGGTCTGCAGCTTGTTCCTGCATTCCAGTTCAGCAGTAAGGCCGTCATTTTTTTTCTCTCTCCTGAGGGTGAGATAATGCAACGCTGTCAAAGTAAACAGACAAGCAGCCTAATGATAAAATTTGGATATATGTACCAATATGTAACTCAAGCACACTTTATACCATGACAAGGACATATTAGCGCATTGTCGTATCAAGAGATAAAGAGTCTAACATGAAAAGTGATACTAGTAACACAATTAAGCATGAGTTTCATGGGAGGGAGTAAAACTGAATGGGAACACCAACAGTAAAGTCATGTGGATCAACATATGGAGATCTTAAGAAATGTACTGACCAGATTCTTGATGGTTGACCTTCGAAAACATCGCTATCAGCAATGAAGTCATCGATCACTGCTGATCGTATCTCTTACGAAAGCTACTAGTTGAACTCAGTTCAGAATGGTTAGGTCAGTCGTGCTGAAAAAAGCGAAATGTTCCACAAATTTTGCTAGACCTGGCACGAGCATGCCACAACTAAGGCGACCATGCCGACACTGCAAAAATAATTTTAATCAACGGAATAAAGACGGGTATGAACTCATGATCATTTTTTAACAAACTGGAAAAGGCACGCCACGCTGACTACAAAGCTCTCTGAAACTGGGTAGCACACTAGCACCTTTAAAATCGGGAGGATGGTATGGTTTAACAGCTAAATAAAATGATGCTAAAGCTTAACGTTCTACCAAACCAACGAAGCCTAAGAGAAGCCCAGCACTGCCCAGTACAGCTGGTCAAAGTCTCAAAGATGTTGATGCATGCATACAAAATGAGTAATAGTTTAAACATCCAGATGTAGTACCAGCTTTGTCATGTGAAGTGTTGAGTTTGAATGTGATACGAATTGAGTTTCCTACTCTAATTCATAGTTCTACTTCTACACGGAATCTTTCATGTATCACAATAAATATATCCATATAGTCCATAGCGAAAAGCAAGAGCTCCATTGTAAACATCTCCTCATATAGTGATATTGCATTTGTACGCCCGTGTTTTTTCCCTAAATGGTTTTCTACGTAAAATTCATGTCTCTCGTTCTTATTTTCTATGCATTATTTACAACAAGTGATATCAGAGCTCAGGATTCGTTCAAGGAAAAAAAATCGTTGAATCGACTCTGCTCGCATCCCGTGAGTTGTTCGTGTGCAAGGAGAGGACAACTGCTTGCTCCTGTCCAATCAGATAGGAAACGGTCCACAAGATCGAAACGAACTTGATCTGTTGGTGACTTCCCAAACAAGCGTCAAGTTCGAAGCAAAGTTCGAGTCGCGTAATCCCAAAGCGCAAAAGCGGCCCGCCAATTCGTCTGCCTAGAACCGAGCCATCCGTGATATCCAAATAGCACAATCTATCCAAAAGTGCTAAGTGCATAGGGAAGTCTACCAACAAGCTAATAAAATCTTCATTGTTTTGAGTACAAGGAAGTGTACTAGGGAAGTCACAATTTATTGCTAGGTACACAGAATTGTACCAGAAATTTCAGGATTTCGTGACTTTGAAGTATGATATTCCGTTGCTGGATCGAGACATAAGGTTTTCTCTATGGCGGCAAGTCAAGATGCGAGTTGAGGATCGACAAGATGCTTGCTGCATGGTTTCTTGAGGAGAAGCAAAGAAAACTTCGTAAAGTCTTATATCAGATTCATCTTCATCTATCAAATAATATTTTGCATGAGGTTTTAAGGGAGAAGACTACTACCACATTATGGTTGAAATTGGAGCATATTTGCATGACCAAATATCATATCAATAAAATGCATTTGAAGCAGAAGCTTTATTCGCCCAAGAGGGCGGAAGGCAGGTCATTATTGAACCACCTGATATCGTTCAAAGAAGTAGTCTCGGATCTCAAGTCTATAGAGGTAAAATATGATGATAAAAATTTAGGTCTTATTCTTTTATGCATGTTGCCTAATTCATACTCTACATTCAGAGATACTATTATATATAGCCGATATACTATTACACTTAATAAAGTCTATAAAGCATTGCATGCGAACGAAAATTCAATTTCACATGCAAAAGGTCTGGTTGCCCGTGGCAGACAACGGGAGAGGAGTTCAAACAATGATCCAAGAGGCAAAAGCTCGAGCAGAAATTACAAAGGCATATCGAAATCCAAAAGCATGTACAAGTCATGTAAGTATTGCAAAAAAAAAAAAAAATGAACACGACATATTTAACTGCTGGTGGGTAAACAAAAAGGAGAAAATGAATAATAATTTCAAAAAGGATCAACAAGCACTACAACACAAACGCCCTGTAGAGACACCTATTTTTTTGGGTTAAAGACGATTTCAATCATCTCTATAGTGTCGTAGAGTCGTTTTTATAAAGTGTCTCTAGAGCGTCTCCTTACGTACCGTGTCAAAGATTGTAGAGACGTATTAGTAAGCGTGTCTACAATGATATGAGGCGTTTAGATTGCGTCTCTGCAAGCTTAGAGACACTCTCATATATATATTTCCATATCGTCTCTACTCTCCCTAACGACGCTTTATTGCGTGTCAAGAAACATAGATACGCATTCATAGACGTATTTAGATTGAGCTAGAGACGTCTATTTTTATTTTATTCTGTAGAAATATTTTATCGCTAGTTAAACTACAATGATTCAGAAGATATAGTATCATATATTTTCATAAGAATTTCAGATCTGAGGTAAAGCCATTTGAAATGTACAATTACATTGTCTATATATAATTTTAAAAAACAAAAAAAAATATAGACGCTCCGTTGCGGACTGAATCGAGTTAACAACTAAATCTAGTATCCACATACAAAGGTGCAAACACACAACAAAAAAAAATCCTACAAATCCTACAACTGAATCATGCGATGAGTGTCTAGAGAGCAGCGGTAGCGACGGCATCTTCAGGAACAAACAACCTAATCCACCTCCAAATCACAGAGCTTAGTACCTGTTGAGTGATAAACTTGTTTATTATGTACATAGAGCACATGTGTTTGCGAAATCCAAATAAAAATCAATATAGGACTAATCCAAGACTAATACAAAGAATACGACTACTAAGTAATTAACTATATCTTAACAGAACGAATACTACTCACAAGAAAAAATACTGACCTCATCAATATCCTTATTACTGTAAATACCGTTGTCTGTGCTCTTTGATTCAATGGATCGAGATTGACTCGCCTTTGAGTCAACCTGCGCTAAGTGGCTTGTGGCTCAATTTTTTTTGCCCTCTACACCGGGTAATGCGTCATCCGGATTCATGTCACATTGTCACCTCATTTCATCGACTCCGATTACCAACCAGGAGAAGGTGATGCAGAGTTCTCATCGATGAAAACATACGGTAATGCATCTTTATTCGTGACCATGTACTGTACTTGGTGGCATTTATTCAGGGTCTCAAGGTTTCTGCGAGATCGCAGTTCAACAACGTAGCTGGCTAGCGAGACCTCTTTTAAGTCTTGCAAATCATCGAGAAGAAAAGGTAAGCAAACAGCATCTCGATCAACCAATTTGGGACAGTAGCTCAAATGCTAGCCTGCTGCAAAAAGCTCTACTACCCAGAACTCTGGTATGCGATAGCCATGGATAGGAGAAAAGATTTTGCCGCCTCAAAGAAACCAGTATCCACCGATTGTAAGCCTAAGTGATGCCGAGACAGCGAGGCCATCTCAATCTACAGGGAATGAGAGTTTGTCAAATAAAATAAATCCAGGCTTATTGGGCTCGGCAAGAAAAGGTACTTACAGCAGTTAAAGCGGCTTCAGCACCCTTGTTTCCAGCCTTGCCACCAGCATGGTTTAGCGCCTGCAAAGGTTCGATTTGAAATTTAGTTTCACAGTCGGGAAGCTTAGGTTGATTGATTAAGGAACTCGATAGTCTGAATGAACAGATAATCAACACAAAATTGCATTATCCGCATGACAACTTCATTAGAAAGCATGTAAGACACTTCTGCATCATTAGTCCACGCATGCTAGATCGAAGCTGAGATTACTTTATGGAATTCATAGCAACAGGATTGTTTCATTTTGATGACTGGAAAATGACTTTCAAGGAAGAGTTTGCCTTGGTTATCCATAGGGCAAATAATAGCTACAAACCTCACATAGAGAATTGGTTTCATAGTCTCATTCCTCTTTGTAAATAACTTTTGTACTTCTTTATTATTACTACTTTAATTCATATAGAGAGTAGGATCCTTTCCTACTGTTTTCCTTATATATATATTTTAAAAAACAGGATTGTTTCACCTATTAACATGCCCAAGTGGTGAGGCATCTTCAATTTAAACTAATGGCTTGGGAACATAAACAATAGCATGCGAGTTACATACTCTGAAAATGTGGGTTCATAATAACTAGCTAACCTGAAGAACCTAAAGAAAAGGTGAAAAACAATGACCGAACAGGATCCAGAATTATGGAACATTTGGAAAGATGTACATGTTATTAAGTCATGAATTACCTGGTCAATGTCATCACAAGTCAGAACACCAAATATGCAAGGGACCCCTGTGGCGACATTAAAGAAAATAATCAATCTGCCAGAATCTGAATTTTAACTGGCTGTAATCACCAGGAAAAAAAACAAGATGAGCATATCACAAAATTCATTGAATGTCATTAAGCACTTTGAGAGCACCAAATATACAGCTACAACAATTCAAAATCCAATAGTCACTGCTTTCATTAGTCATTAGAAATATAATTCTGTAAGCTATATGAGACATGTATAGCTGTCTGTAATTTCTTATATTTGTATGTTTCAGTGAACATCAATGATTACCAAAACGTTTTTCCGCTAGTTATGCCTACGAACAGCTCAATACTTCTAGGTGTCAGTTGACCTTGTTAACAACAAGAAGACATCAAAGTTCTCTACTGGCATGATCCAAGGAGGCTAAGAGATGAAAGCAAGATACCAGCAGACAATCCAGCATTGAGTACACCTGATGCAGCAGAGTTTGCAACAGCATCATAGTGGATCGTGTCACCTCTAATCTGCAAATCAATTTGAAAGAAGAACTTCAAAATCAAATAGCATCAGGTACTGCTAACTATGAGTTTACAAAGCATGGTCCAAGTAGGTATCACTATGACAACAGCATCACAACTAGTGGGATTAAAAAATAAATAGGGAAATACGAGGAAACTCAGTATTAACAAGCCTTAGGATATTTGATAGATGCCTTCCCACAGGTTACAGATTTCACACGGCTATGTTAAAACCAAGAAGATATCAGTAGAAGACTCCACTCTCGACAACAGTTATACAAGTAAAAAGCAGGTTGTCAGCAGCATATATGGCTTATACAGCTTCTTGTTGGAGCTTTCTCAGTTCGAACTTATTGTTTCATGCGCATTGTACAAAAATATACAAGTTTATATATGAGATTTGTAACAAAGGTTTTTACACAGAAAGCGTTCCTGTTAAAATGCATACCACGCTAAACATTCCGTTAGATAGTAGTTAATTAGTTATTATTAGACTATTAGTGACCCTCTACCATTATACATGCTACATGTCAAAAGTTCATCTTCATCAAAATTGAAACGTTGATCAAAATGATTCATAAACACAAAACCATGAAATGAAATAGCTATCTACAAGCAAGGGTTGAAAACCCGTTACCGGGTTATTTCCCGACAGAGGTCGGGTACCGGTAACCGGCCGGTTACCGGTCAAACCGGATTTGGTTTGGCCGAAATTCGTTTAAATTTGATTAAAATTCATTCGAAATCTGAAAATTTGAATTTGGATTTGAAAAAACCGCCGGGATTCCGTTTCCGGCCACCCTCTGGTAGTCGGTTACCGGCCGGGATTTTTATCCCTGTCTACAAGTCAATATATAAATTGCATGCATTGTCAAGCAAAGGACAAGAAGAAAACAATCAACTGGTCTATACAACATATTAACACAATCAAGTAGATAAGTCATCCAACAAGAGTGGTTTGCATGGTCAATTGGTCATGGGCAGTACTCATGAAAAAAACATTTTAATCCCCAACATTAGGACAGAAAGAAACGAAACAATTTTCCCTCAGTCCACAGGCACATTAGTTATCAACTTATCATAGTAATGATAACCAATGAGGTTCAAGATTACTGGTCGGAAATGTCTGCATTTCAAATATGGCATTCTCATGGCACAAAATAACTTCAGTTTAGCCGGATGAATAAAGATGCATACTGTTATATTTTCTTCTTTGACGGAATATCGCTGGAATGTCTCCAGAGCACCCTGCAGTAGCAAATTCGTCACTATCTCATTGAACCGTGCCACAACCTGCCGGTTAATAAGGGACCATAAATTAGACAATTAAAAGGTAAATGGTGTTGAGTAACAGGAAAGCAACGGCTTTCCAGTAAAACAGCATCTCATTTAGTAGAAATTAGCACTACCACAGGAAATCAATGGTTTTGTTCGGTACAATATCATCAATGCTCCATCGTTTCTAGGTAACCACTAACACTATCTCCTGACTCGGTGCAATAGCACGGAAGCCAACCAGGGGCGAGGAAAGGAGCACTCACTCACCACTCCAAACCTGAGCCCCTCAGTGTTGGTCAGCGACCCCATCAGCCGCTGGTGCCCTGCGGCAGCGGTGGCCACGACGGGGCGCCGAGAAGCCCGAGCATCTGCGACCAGCGCGGCCGGACGAGCTGCACGAATCAAAGAAAAAAAAATCAGAAGACGGACGGCGCCAAGAGCAGCAGCAGTCGAGATGGCAACAGGCGGGCGCGTACGGGAGGGCATGGGCGGGGCGGTGGAGGGCGCGGAGGTGGGCGAGGAGGGCGCGGAGGCGAGCGAGGAGGGCACGGCGGCACCGACGGAAGAGGAGCCGGGTCCGAGAGGTGGAGGGTGCGGGTGCGGCGGCGGCAGGGGTGGAAGATGTGGATTGGGCAGGGCGTGGGGGTGGAGGGCGATCGTGGTAACGGAGCGACGATGGTGGTAACGCATTCTAGAAACGTCTCGTTAAACGTCTTAAATAAAAAGCGTTTAGATAAAAATATCTCTAATAGACTATTTTGTTATAGTGAAGAGAATGATGCTAAAGCCATCATTGTTACTAAGCAAGATTTGGATGGAGATGTTCTTGTTGTCTTCGCCGGTAATTAGAAAACCGATGATGAGTGGATTCTTGATACGACTTGCACTTTCTACATGAGTTTGAACCAAGATTGATTCATAAATTATGAAGCTACGCTAAGTGGTTCTGTGTTAATGGGTGATAATTCGCTATGCAAGATTGCAGACATTGATTCTATCCAGATCAGATTGTTTCTAATAGCTTGTCTCTGGTACTTCCTGTTTTCGGCTGTGATTGAGTTAGAATTGTTCTTTTGATTCAATGATCCTACTCTTCCTCTGTTAGCCGATTGGCTTACTCTATTGAAATAAGTGATCTCTTTAATATGCTAGATGATCAATTCTCAATCTGTTGAATGGTTTATGTATTAATATAGTGATTTCTTATGCACTGTTGATCACATAATCAATCCTCAGTTGACTGAAAGTAAAATTGTTGTTTGAGATAATTCTTGACTTAAACAGTAGAGCATTAATTTTGAGCTCATAGTCTGATCCATTGTTATTATATTTAGTTAGTGAAGAATCTTGACAAAAGTAGTGAGAAGGCTAAGATTTCATCTTGTGCAACTAGGGATGGCAATTGTGCCCGATTATCTGCGTACCCGCGGGCAAATACCCTAATAGAAGTGGGTATGGGCGTCTTTCTTTGTCCACAGGTATAAAAATGGGCACAGTTCCTTACCCATCGGGTAAACGGGTGCGAGCATGGGTAAGCTCCACCTGTGCCCGCTTCACCCGTTTACCCGCCATCTACCCTGACAGGTGGGACCGTAGACACTATGTAAAACCCTAGCGTCAAGTTCACAGCCGGACAGCCCCCCAGCCTCCTACTACCAGCCGCCAGAAGCTCTCCTAGGCTCCCACTTCCCATCGCTCCTCCCCCACTAGATCTCCTCCCGGGCTCCTAGCCAACCGCGCCTCCCGGCCGCCCTCCTCCCGGCCAACCCTCCTCTCGGCCAACCGCGCCTCCGGCCGCCTCCTCCCGACCAGCCGCCCTCCTCCCGAGTCCCGTGAGTCCTTCTCTGGCAGTAGCGCCCTCCTCTGGCCGTCCTCCCCCGGCCAGCCGTCCTCCTCTCGGTCACCCTCCTCCTAGTCGCCCTTCTCCTGGCCAGCCGCCCTCCTCTCGGCCAGCCGTCCTCCTCCCAGCCGCCCTCCTCCCGACCACCCTCCTCCCAGCCAGCCGCCCTCCTCCCGATCGCCTCCTCCTGAACTTAGGTGCGTTAAGTTTTTCGTGCTTGGGATTGATATGTGAGAAAGTCAAGTGCATGATCTAGTTTCTTGTTTGGGATTGAGACACAAAATCGAATTGGACATTGCACATTGAGTAGTTTCTTTTTCCTAATATGCTTGATCTGTCCCATGAACTGATGCTCTCCAGTTCTTGATGTTAACTTTACTACTTGGATATGTAGATCTAGTACTTATACTACATGCTAATAATAGGGTTAAATGAGACTCTTAAAAGTGACAAGTATTTCTGACCTGTATAGGAGATACAAATTTGGTTAACAACTTTGAGGAAGTAAAATTTCTCAGGTCAATAGGGTACTGTCTCAGGCCGTTTGGTACTGATTTATGTTGTATTTGGTACTATACCACAACATGAAATCGATGCTCCATTTTATAGTGTTTGCCTATCATCTGATACCACAACATGAAATCGAGGAATCCAAGGGATTATGTATTGTAACATTTTTTGATTTGTGTTAGCTGCTGCTACTGGTCTACCAAGATATTTTTAATTTGTGTTCTAAGTCTCATATTTGTCAACTCTCATATTTGTGTTCAACTCTCAAATGGCGACTCCGGGAAGTAGTAGCCAACATGGGCAATCTTCTCAAGGCTCAATACTCCGTGATCAGCAAGTAGGATCTGAAGCCGAACCTCAAGTTGAAGAACAACATGCCGAAGATGCAGATGCAGAAGAGGAAGACTCTCGTGGCACAAAGAGGAAACTCACTTCACCCGTTTGGAATGAATTTACAAGACCGAAAGTGAGCTAGATCACTATTTGGAAGAAGAAACTCTTCCTTGCACAAATGAGGAATTTGATATACTGGGTTGGTGGAAGGTGGCTGGGACACGTTATCCTACATTGCGGATGATTGCCTGTGATATCTTGGCTATTCCAATAACAACAGTAGCTTCTGAATCAGCTTTTAACACTAGTGGTAGAGTGCTAAGTGAACATCGCAGTTGTCTCACTCCAGCTATATTGGAGGCATTGATGTGCTCACAAAGCTGGCTTCGGAATGACCTTAATGCTCTAGTGATGCAAATATTTCAAATTTTCTATGTGATTAGAAGCTAGTGATGTAATGCAATGTTTACTTTTCAGGTGAAGGAGGAGTTGAGGGTTTATGGACATACCTTGAAGACATTAAAGAGGAGCTTAAAGATTGTTGTTCAATCTCGATCGTCGACTCTGATTAGCAAATCAGTTTATGGACATGTTTTTCATCTATTTGTTGAATTGTTGAAATTGAACCATTTTCATAAGTTTTACTCTTGTTGCAAACTTAATTTGTTTATATGTGAGGAACTATGTCAGTTTGTATTTTCGTTTTATTTGTTGAACTTGATTAGTTATCTTATAGAACTTGATGTGTGAATTGTGATGAACTTTATTAGTTGTTGAATGTGTGATGCACTATTGATGTGTGAATTGAAATGAACTTGATGTGTGTATTGTTTATGTGTGATGAGGATGCCCGCGAGCAATGGGTACCCGCGGGCGATGGGTACCCACAGGCGGCAGTGCATTGTTCATGGGTAAATGGGCGTGCCTACGGGCGACGGGTACCCACGGGCGACGGGCATGGGCGAGGTTCTCCGCCTGTCGTCCTTCGCGGGTATGCCCGTAGGGAGAAATCAAGGTCGCGGGCATAGGTATGGATGAGCACTACCCGTACTCGCCACGCCCGATTGCCATCCCTATGTGCAACTCTATATCTGAGAGCAAACATAAAACATTATAAATCTGAGTAATATGCTGATTTTGTATGTTTTCTTGTCCTATCTTTCAAGCATATTATCCTGTTTAATCGACATGCAAAAATTACATGTTTATATGTTATTTTTGTCAATTCTATGCTGCTGGAATTATGCTTTAATTATTGTTATTTATGTTGGAATTAATTCTTCTTCTTTTTAAGCTAAAACTGCCATGTTTACAACATTCATCTCAAGGTGAAAATTGTTGAGTTTAAGTGTGATACAAATTAAGTTTGAATGTGATACGAATTTTGTTTCCTACTCCAACTCATAGTTCTACTCCTACACGGAGTCTTCATGTGCCACTATAAATATATCTCTGTAGTCCATAGGGAAGAGCAAAACCTTCATTGTAAACATCTCCTCGTATAGTGATATTGTCTTCGTGCACCCATGATTTTCTCCGAAAATGTTTTTCACGTAAAAATCGTGTCTCCGTTTCTATTTCTGTGCATTATTTACAACATGCTGTCAATGTTTCCAGTCTCAGGATTTGGCAGCACCATCAAGCGGACCGTCTTGAAACTGACTAGCAATCAAGCACCTCTGCTCCTGTATGGAGCCTTGGAGTTGAGAGCCTCACAAAGTTCACTTTCAGAACTGACTGATCAACACATCTCGTCTAGTCTTACCTTTATTAAAGCTCCTGGGATTGCCGGCCAACCAGGGCATCCACATCGCCCGAAAAGCTCCGGTCGTTCGATCGCGCGTGTGTCGCTCCGCGCCCGCGCGATTGCGTGCTCCCTCCTTGCGTCTTCTTCTAATTTCTATTAGTCTCTCCGCTCGATCGAAGGCTCCAAAGCCTCCGTTCCTTCCTTCCCTTCGTGGAATCGCTCCCGGCCGCCTCCTTCTCTTCCTGCCCGCCGCCTCCTTCTCCTTCCGTCCACCTCCTGTCCCTCCTCCCTCACGACCCTCTCAACCACGGCCGCCGCCGCCTCTTCCTCCCTCACCAGAGCCGCTCCACTTGCCCCTCCTCGGCCTGTCTCCGACCTCTGCTGGCCGACGCCGCTTCTGCGTCGCCTTGCCAAGTGCGCCCTCGCGTGACCCGGCTAGGTCCCGCCCGTCTTGACGCCTCTGGCGGCCGCCTTCCCAGTGGTCGCGCCGGCATCTTGGACCACCGGATTCGGGGTGGTGGCCCGAATCTGCTTCTCCCATGGATTTTACCTCTCAACCTCTTTTCCTTCTCTGTTAATTTTGTTTTATTTGATTGCTTGCACGCACTCGGCTCTCCTGCGTCATGGCACTTATTAGTTGGGTCGAACGGTTGGCGCGCACTACAGAAAGTTGCTCTGGGATTTGTTTTTTTTTTGGTGCTAGGTGTTTATACGGGCTTTTTATGATCAAAATGCAGTGGTTCGATTTAGTCAGATTGTTATGACTGTTGTGAAGCTTCGATGCTTTGATGCTCCACGGATGATGTACAGATGGCTCAACTCGCTAGTGTTGCTGTGTGTCACCGGAATAGGCCTTCCTCATTTATAGAGTGAGAGAGATGGTAGCTCGTGGTTTCTTTGATCATGGATGGGGGATCTACCCCACTGCAAGATTAGATGTGGTAGCAAATAATGCCATTTTTGTACCGATCCTTTGTATGGCGATGTTATTGCTTATGTTGCTACAATTGTAGCACGATTTGATTAATTGATCTACATTTTTGTTAAGGGGTTTAAAATATTCACCGTGGGATGACTCTCAAGATTAATGAGAAATTGCAGGGTGGTTAGTATGGGCTCAAAGCTCATTGGATGTGGATCGGCAACTCCAGCACTTAGCGTTTCAAATGATGACCTTTCAAAAATAGTTGAAACGCCAGATCAATGGATCGCAGCACTGACTAGTATTCGGAATAGGCGAATTTGCCAGGTACTTTTGATTCACTCCCCCCTTCCTCTTTCACTAAAGAGTAATATGATTAGGGCCAATTATGCCCCCTCTGGCTTGATGTCTAGCAATTGTTTGCAGGTGTTGCTTTTGTTTTAGTTAGGCGATTACTTGTGGATGTGTGCATCACGGCACCACTGATGGATGAAGTAGTTTTAGGTCATAGACATGTTGATTCTATGGACAATCATAATAGATATGCGTATGTGTTGTTACAAAACACTGTTCAGTTCAAGTCTTAAGGGTTGATAGTAGCGCGCGGACATTGTGGTTTACCGACTATATATAAATAAAAATTGCATCTTAGATAAATAAATATGAATGCCAACATGTGTCTTGTTACCGTGCCTGGTTGGCCTAGAATCTATAAAAACAACGCAGCATTTTTAACATGTTTGTTTTAAGTTAATTCACATCTCTAATACTATAGATGTGAATAACAAGTAACATCAACAGTTGTCCCCTTTGTGTCAAGTAGGGTAGGCGGTCAGATTTTGTTATCACAATTTAAGGAGTAACATCTGTTCGGGTTTGCAGACACATTTCACGTCTTCATGTTTGAGAGTAATTTGTAGTTTTCAGATGTGTTAGGAGATGAAACATTGCGGGACTTTCGATCTGAAAGACAAAGGGCTCTTGAGATGGCTCAAGTAAAAGCTGATGATGTTGACGTAGTTCTCCTTTGTACATCTACTCTAGATGATCTGTTTGGAGATGATGCTCGGGTACAACTATATAAAATATATTGAAGCCTTATAGTAGTTGTCACCCCCAGTTTATTTATTTTGAGAATACAGTAGTTGTCATCCTAATGTATATCTTTTAAAAACAGCAGTGTTTGATATTGGCCCCATGGATCAGTCTACTGCTTCTTTACTCTAATACCAGCCTTGTGTAGGGACCCCGGATCTCTGGATCCAGGACCCTCTATGTATATCTGTACTATTCCCTAGATCAGTAGATAGTGCACACAGTTGCAACATTGGTGTAATCAAAACCGTACACCAAACTATAGATGAAGCAGACAAATTAATATTTAATAGCAAAAGGGACCTTATGGTCAAGTCTTACAAAGTTTGCCACGCGGGGTTAGCAACAAAAGAGAGCTTGCAGCGGAAACCAAACACCTGGTGGAGGTCACCCAATATGCCCACCGGCAATCGAGTGAAGGACGCGACCTAATTCGCAAAGTCTTCAAAATAATCTTCTCCATAGAGCCCTGAGTTCACTAGTTCACCCTCCTCTGCTGATTTAAACATAGGGCGCAAAGCCGTGAGTACTTTGAATGTACTCAGCAAGTCGTAGGGAAATGTATGCAAATAGTATTCATGTAAGGCTTGACAATGATAGCTTTATGGCTATTTTGCAGAAAGCAATATTTGACATTTAAATACAGTAAGTAGATTACAAAGCACAATTTAAAAGATTAATACCTAAATAAACAATTTTATTTGAAACAACTAGTGAACACCCTGTTCACTTCCCAACCAACAACCACAACCATCTACAAGATTCGGACAACCCATTCCAACATTTTCGATAAAAGATCTACCCCTTGCGTGAAATCACCAGGCATGTCCATAACCGGGGACACGGCTATTCGAATAGTTTTAGACTCTACAGAGGTTGTACAGCTTTACCCACAAGACACGACTTCTTAGTTGGTTTGGCATCCGTCGATACCACTGCTCACTACCGTAGGTAAGCAGTCTAGAGTACGAGACAAGGCCTTTACAAAGTCCTGTTTTTGACTCGGTTCTGCCCGCTAAGGTTTCGCCATTCTGGGCCCCTTCTTGCGCCGTTCCCAACCCAAACAAAACCGAATCAAAACATTACTAATTAGTTGGCAAGGTCTACCCCATAATAGACATGTGGTCGTACGATAATGACCCATATCAATGGTTCAAGGTTAAGTCCTTAGTTGGATGCTCAGACGAGACGTTTCCACATTCCAAATGTGCTTCCCGCACCCACCATTACCACCGCCCACTCGTCCGAGCATAAATCAATTTCGTTCCACCGGCCAAATGACCACCCTAGTCATGGCACAACAAATTTTAATCTGCAAGATCGCACCATAATTGACACAATCAGTGATCTCGCACTACGCTTGCACTGTGAAGGTATCGCACCATAATTCCATATCTCATTAAGTCAAGTTCAATCATTCTTTGAGTAAGTGATCGTGAATCTATCGTATAACTAAAGCATTGGCTAAGCATAATACGGTACCCATGTTGGTAGTACAACGATGTCCAACTAAAAGAATCCATCCTAGGGTGTCCAAGGATTTATGTCATTCAAGGATACATGTCATTCACAATTTATCAAGGAGACATAATGGCAATTAGGTAATTAACTAATTCCCGAAACCACTTGTTATAAAATTAGCAATGCATGTTTATATCAAAAAAAATATACTTTTATAAAGATGGGTTTAATATGATCAAAGGTCTACGACTTGCCTTCGTTGAAGAGTAGAGGTGCTTTGGTCGTCGGGTTTGCGAAGTCATCCGAAACACCGGAATCTATACGTGCAAACAAAGCTAAATAAATAAAACAACTCCAAATAAAATTCAAATAAATACTAAATAAATACTAGTAGGAAGACAAGGAATTTAGATGAATTTAGAAATTTGAATCACTCGAATCGGAGTTCGAATGAGAAAGTTATGGTCAAAGAAAGTTGGAGAAACACATGAAATGATGGATTTAGGGATTTTCCGATTTTCCCGAATTATTTTTCAAAGGAAAATCAGAGAAATGCCGCACGGGCGCTGACTGGGCAGACACGTCAGCGAAAGGGCTGACGTGGCCGCTGACTGGGCGCCACGGTGGCAGCCACGTGGCTTGCCACGTCGGACCCGAGCCGGCGGCGCGCTCGGCCCGATGGTCGCCGGCGAACGGCGGCGCTCCAATGACCGGCGAGGGCACCAACGCGAAGAGGAGCTCACGGGGATGCTGATGCGCGCGGTGGCGAGGATGTGGCGGCACGGGGAGGTCGGTGGCGAAGGCGAAGAGTGGCGGAGGCGGCGGCTCGACGGCGACGGCGGGGTTCCGGTGGGGCTCCGGGGACGGGGAGGTGCGCACGGGGTGCCCCTCGTCTTGGCGATGTCGGGGGTGAGGTCGACTGAGGCCGGAGGGGCTTGACGACGACGGCGATTGCGGTGGAGCGGAGCTCGGTGGCGGCGGCGAAAAGCTTCAAATGCGGCCGGGCTAGGGCGAGGAAGAGAGGTGGAGAAGAGGGAAAAGAGAGAGGAGAGCGAGGCGCATCCGGGGCTCTCTTAAATAGGCGACGGGGGGTCCCGGAGGAGGAAGAGGGGGAGGCTTGCCATGCTGGCTTTAATGGCGGCGGCGAGAAGCGGCGAGATCCGTGGAGAAGGGGGCAAAAAGGGGGCGCACGGGCGCGGCGGAGGCGGGGACGGGTGGCGCGACCGAGATTGGGACAAGGTAGGGCTAGGTTGCGGCGAGGAGGGGCGGTGCAGTGGGAATCATGGCGAGGCGGACCTTGAGGGCGTGGCCGGAGGTAGGAGACGACCCAGGCGGTGACAAGGTGGGCAAAGACGTCAAAGAAGAAGCGAGAACGGGAAGGCCTTGAACCTTGAATTGTCGATTCGATCGGACGTGCCGATCAAGGGAGGCTACACATGAAACGGGCCGGAGGAGCGGGCCACGCGGGGGAAAACAGGAGCGGGCTTCCTTCGGCCCAAAGCCAAGGGGGGAATTTTCTAAGGTTTTTGATTTTAGAAAATACTAGAAAAGCAAAAGCATTTTTAGAAAATAGCTAAAGCCGTCCAAAAATTCTAGGAAAATTCACAGAAATCCTTTGAATTATTTAGGACTTAGTAAAAATATTTTTATCTTAACTATTGCTTTTAATTTTTGCAATTAATTATTTTTAACATAAGGCAAAAGGAAGAACCAACTTAAAATCCAACAAAACTCAACTAAACCAACTTCAATTAGTTCAAGTTTTAATTAATTCAAATTAAATCACTATTAAAATTCTAAATTACAAGTTAAGCTTTGGCAAAATAATAAAACCAAATGGTTAATTTTTAAAGTTTTCAAAATTTTCAAAAACTCATGAAATTTGGGATGTTACACCTTGTGTGTCTGTCGGTGTTGTGTGAGCTACTGCTTATTCCTGCTTCCAGTGTGAGCCAACTCTTCCTTGAGAATCTATTTCTGTTTTTATTTTACTGTTACTATAAGCTCTATGGAATTGGAGTTCTTATTATTAGTTCATCCAAGGAGTTGTTATTCAATGCTCCCTCCGTCACTAAAAATATTTCATTTTGGATACTATCATGATCTCCAAAGTACTACTTTGACCACTAATTTCAGCTATACGATGTTGTACATCACAAAAATATAGATTATGAAAGTATATTTCATAATGAATCTAGAAATACAAAATTCATGGGTCAATCTTGATACCTTTTGACATATTTATTAGGTCAATACAAATCATGTTTTTTTAACAATTCATGCTGCAGGTGAATGGCTGTAATTATGAATCTGTCACATATCATGATATTGTTAGGCCGTACGAAAAAAAGAAGGTGATCTTCAAAAGCGATCTACCATTGGCTTACGTTGTCACGATGTACAAAAAAAAGGTGATCTTCAAGAATAGCCGCTTATAATTTCTCTCCTTTTTCTTGGCAGCCATTTCTTATGGTGGCGCTTCTTATTTTCAAATTGTTCATTCCATTTATGTTTGTCATGTAAGTCTTCTCTGCCTTTTGCTACTATTATATCAGGCCATCTTATGGTGATGACTAATAAAATAAGTTAATATTACATGTGCTGAACAAAGTCTCATTGTGCAATAATTACGTTACTGTATACACCCTCTTTAAAAAAATGTTTTGTTTCCATGGAAATTCTTTCTACAAAATAATTCATACTCTGCAATGTCATCATTTTTTTCATCAGATTTTGGTTCGCTAGATGATTCTAACTTCGTAACAAGTGAAAATATTGTTGGTTAGTTCATGTACCTACCTGGGAGAAAGACAAAAATCACACAAACAATTATATGGATGCGATTACATACTATGCAAACCTTTTGCAGGATGTTATAGATTCCTATTTAGTTGTTGATCGTCGTATGGACGAGGTTCTATGCATATGCATACACATTTTTTTTGGCAAAGCATTCTTTTATATTGGGTACTGTTATTTCAAAAAAAAAACAGGTACATAATATACACCATATTGGCTCTATAGATAATACAAATGGTCTATCATGCCTAAGTGTTAGCATGACGTCGTTTTCCTATAGTTTGTCTTACCGAATTGTTGACAGGCATAGAGCTATTAATACGACCAGACTTCAGTATAACTGAAATCTTGATATGTCATGATCACTGCATGCTTTATTTCTTTGAAATATGTCCTTTGCTCGAACTTTCACATATATGCTACTTCTTTTAAAAGATCCATGCCCACTGTATATATGTTTTGAGAATGACAGAGCTATGTATATTATACGTGTTTGACATACATAATGTGAATTCAATCCACTGATAGTTGTGTTTTCTTTTTAAACCTGTCTTTTTTTGTTCTTTGTTATTCTAAGCATTTTAATTGTAATGCTATCTACTGAAATATTAGCCGTTCTATATTAGTCATTTCAAAATGCTTTTATTTATCCTATTCAAAATGAAACTTTGCCACCTTCTGAGCTCAAGTGTCGTTCTTCAACTGTGGGTAGACATAAAAGGGAAAATGCACCAATAGAATAGAAATGGTAGCTGTTTGACATTTCACCTTTTCTCGTTCTTTCTTCAACCAAATAGAAATGCCATATGTGACCTTGTTTGAACAGATAGCAGTAGTCAGGTGTCAACTAAGGAATTTTTTATTATTGTGCCAGGCAACCATCGTAAATTATAGTAAGAAAAGAAATACAGATGATGCATTTCATGCTCCTACAAATATAGAATTGACAAAGGTATCTGATGAGTTGACATTGCCGATGCTGTGTGAGATGGATGAAATGGTAAACGATAATTTCAAAATAGAATACTTGCCATTTGATAGTTTCGTGACTTACAGGTTATTAAGAGCATCCTTTTCTTCGCTTCCGTAATTCCTTTGCACAATACATCTTTTCCTGCTACCATTGCTCATCTTGCAACGCATTTTTCCCTCTTATACAGTTTCTCACCGTTGATTACTTTTCAGCCGACACACAAAAAAACACGGCCCAATCCCTTCCACCAGAAACAACAAATATATGTCTTACGTTTTTCCCCTACTTCAATCTCATGTGTGTCATCGATTTTGCTACACCGACTTTCTTACAACAAACTATTTTAATTTTCTACTCCCTAACAATTACTCTCACAGATCTCCTGTCCCGAAGAAGAGATTCAAGAGCCGACCCCTGGAAGCGCTATCATGGAAACTAAACACCCATCATTTTGTATTAGTACTTCGCTGCTCCTATTTTAACCTGCTGTATAATGTCTCCATCCTTTTAATGCTTCTATTTATCCTCTAGAAGCTTGCTATGTAAATATTCTAGAGGAAGTCGCCGTCAAATTGGTATTGGATTATGTCTCATTACTCATGCACCTTATGATATTTTTTTTATTGTGTTTGGAAAGAAAGATGCTAACTTTATTGTTGTTCTTGTTTGTAGCTGTTAATGTGCAGATTGGAGAGGAAGTCGCTGTCAAATTGGTATTGGATTCTGTCTCATTTCTCATGCACCTTCTGAGTTTTTTTTAATGAAGCTTCGAGTTTTTGTTCTATGCAGTTTGATAAAATTTGTTGTTTGTATCAAGATCATTAGATGCACACTGTAGTGAAATGTTTGTCGAATGCTGTACCGTTGGTACTATTGTCAGTTTAGTTAGTTATTTGGGTCAGTGGGAACTTTTATACATTGGTGTTGCTGAGCTGTTGCCTTGGGTCGACAGGAAAATGTGAAGACGAAACACCCATAGCTTCATTATGAGTCGAAGTTGCACATGCTTCTCCAAGGAGGAAGTAGGTTTATGTCATAGAGCCTATCCATGTAGTTGGAATGGTACTTAGTGATTAGCTGCTATAATGATGACGATGAATTGAGCCGACTGTTTTGCTGATCAGATGTTAGGAATACAATCGCCTCTTTTTGAAACTGCCCCAATTCATATCTTCTCATCTGTTTATCTTTACATAATTACTTTGTTCTGTGTAACTTAGTTTATATAGGTTTCTGGCATAACCGCATTCTTTCTTTCGGATGATTCAAATTAATCGAGTTGAATACATGTGTTCAAAATTTGTTTATTGTTACATAGTTACTTTGTTCTGTCTATCTTAGTTTATATAGATTTCTGCCATAACCACATTCTTTCTTTCGAATGTTTCAGATTAACCGAGTTGAGTACATGCGTTCAGAGGGATTTCTTCACCGTGATGTAAAGCCTAACAATTTCCTTATGGAGCTTTGGAGGAAAGCCAATCAGGTTTGCATTCCTATCTAATAACTTAGCTTTTACACTCCTACTCCATAGTTGTAAAGAAGCCAAGCATTTTTGTAAATATTTAGTCTGCCTATAAACCACAGTGCGTACGGTGTAGTTTGTGAGCTTCTTATTGCGGTGCCCACAAAAAACAACAACATCCACGCCCCCGCGCCATTTGGTTTCTTCTCGCGCGGGCCTTTTGGCGCGCCATTTTCCTATTTATCGTGCTACCATATATTTTAGGTTCCACTGCAAAATGTGGGTAAATATTGAGACCGTGTCTTCATCACTAGTTGGTGTGCTATTTTGGCAAGAAATCGTTAGGGCAAATGTTACGAGCTTCCAGTGTAAATTAATGTTGTTATAGGGGAAGTTAATCAAAATGTTTCATTTATCTAGATCATTGACCACGTGCATGCAATGTCATTAACTACTTACTGTGAAGTTTGGTCAAAAGTTTGACCTTTGGTTGTGCGGTACTGGCGGCTCGGAAGCCACATAACGTAATTCATATAATTAATTAGAAAGAGTCAAGTATTGGATACCCCTGAGAATGCCATACATTCAATTGTAGGCGCGTTCACAACACACAAAAAAGCTGAACAATTAGAGTCAAAACATTTAGACTATGGGATTCTATTAATCTGAGCTCCAATAAAAAAAATTGCGCTGACATGATTCGACTGACTTCGAGCTGTATGCAGCGTATAGAAATAAAGAAATAGGCTTATTTATTTAGCGATCAGTCTAGGAAAAATTAAACATGATTCTTATGAAGACTAGGTGAATTATGCTTCCATACTTCTTTAGGATTAGTTTTGCACTGAAGTGGAAATAGTGTTGTCCAACAATACAAGATTAGTTTTACACTTTGGTGTTATGGTCCCTCATTGAACAATCTTTCAAAGTTCGCACACTCATGTTGCTTTTTTTAGAGGAATAGCTTTGCTTCTTTTAAGATAAGTTCAAAGTCAAACAAACCAGGCCAAGAGTATTTTCGTCTAACATGCGAGGCAAAATATGTAAACGGTACTTTCATCTATTATGCCAGCCTTTCTTTAATTTTCTAATAACATGTTTAGATTATGCATCCACTCAGGGACACTAATATTTATAATAACGAAAATATGACCATTAAGAACCATTCGATCAAGGCAGGATCTTCGATTTGTTATGACAATTTCTTTGATTTTTCCTTTTACATTCTGACTTTTGGTCATTACTGACTTTGGCCACATATATGAGATATCTTATTCAATCATTATTGATGCTTTATTTCTCATGCAGATATATGTTTAAACTTTTTTCCCTTACTGATTATTGGAATCTCGCATAATATTATAGAACAGATTATGAATGAGCAACATATCATCTTCCTTAGTCTAGAATCTTCTTGCATGACATGTGGACATGTTTTAATTTCGTTACCAAGATTTTCATTACAGCTTCATCAGCATTCTAGCTAGATAACCTTTTGATGTAATGAACTTTAATTGACAAGACCATATAGGAAGCAAAACATAAAAGTACTTAAAATGAAAGCAAAAGCTTCTCCAACCCAAATATGCTATGAAATTTGATTGTCTTTGATGTGCCGTAGGACATGATGCATCAAAAATTTTGATCTCATGATGATGACCAAGATTTCGTATATCGATGAGGTTTTGACTAAAGATGTTTTTCCTCACTGTTTTTATTCTCTCCGCGCTACTAATACATGGTGGTATATTAGGATTGAAGTGATTGATCATACCTCCCTACTGGACAAGAAGGTTGCACCTGGCCTGAATAATTTTGTCCAACAGCATCATGGTCATTAGATGTAGTTCAGCACAACCATCCATCTGATTTTGGGCTTATTATATTCTCCTGATAGGCCAGATCAGGTAATGAGATATGTGTGTGCACACAAGCATTCCATGAATTGTTTTGTTCTAGGTGCTGCCAAAAAAAAAAGGCTCCAACGGTCCGCTTCAGACTTTTTTGAGTTGAAATACAAATACCTTGCTCTCATATATAATGGAAAACCAATAACTTGTAAATTGTCTTTTTATTGGGTTGGATGGACGATGAATGTTGTGTTCGTTTGTTGTGACAGGAAGTGAGTCTTTGTTGGGTCCATATTTTGAAATAGTTAGATGCAAGCATCTCTAATCCTCATCCTCGCATTGTAACCTGTATTTTTTTTCTCTATCTGTTTTCCTTACTATAGAACCGGTTTATTTGGGTTTCGATTTGTTCGAATTTATCTTTGCATGACAATGCAAGATTGCCAATCCCATTCATTACGAAATACTCAGCTTGTACCATTCCAACTTAGTAACCAAAAAAAGGAACATCTCTTTGTTTATCTCTTAAAAAAACTATTCAATACAAATTGTTCTCATTACCATTTGTACCAACTCACATATGAAACAATACTACCAGAAACAACCACGGCGCAGCGCGACGCAGCGCAGCGCGCCTGCCATCCTAGTATTTTACAATCAGTGAGTGAAAGATGTACGTCCTTTCTGCTGACATTTTCGGACATAATTCCGCCTCGGTGGATGGAAGCTAAGTCGCTAACAACTCCATAGTAAGGCTCTGCGTCGAACAACAGTGCATCAGTTCCATTTCAGCCAGATCGAAGAAGACTATCACTTAGCTCTAGCCTATCCTCGATCATGTTCTAAGTACCACAGCTACTGCCAAGTTCTGTTTCAAAAAAAAAAAGCTACTGCCAAGCACTAACACAAGTACCTACACAGAGAGCCACGACCCAAGTTTTCAACTTCATGCGGTGAAGTGGGGACGTTTTCGATGGAGGGGTGTGCCATGGGCCATGGCCATGTTTGCGCGTTATCCTCTCGTTTGTAGTCTCTTGGCCTATTTTGCTTCACGGGCTAACTTAACTTTTGGACCCTTTGCTGTTCTGTGGCTATGTGCTTAGCGAAAGAGCTCCCAGCTCGAACTGTTCAGGTATGGAGCCCAGATCATCTTAAAAAAAGGTTATTGGGCTTGGGCATGGTTGTGTGCAGCATTTTATGTGGTGTTGTTTTTTTTCAGATGCTCCAACGAACCAGCTGTGGTAGTCTTCGATCTTGTTCATCTCCGAAGACGTACACGTTTAATTTATCTCCCGTCCCAGCTGGTTGCTCTCGCTCCACGACCTCTGAAAATCGATGGCTCCGTCCAGCCTTCGCGCCGGCCGCCACCTATCGACTGCACACACGTAATAGGGATTTCGCTTTGTATTTACATAGATGGCTGTCGTACAATTTTTTTCTTCCAAAAATAGTGGTCAGCTGACACGTCGCTGCTGCCGCACGGCCGCCGTGTGGTGTCATTGTTGCACGGCCGCCGTGTGGTGGCGTTGCCGCATAGCCACTGTACGGTGTGGCTGCCGCACGACCACCGTGTCCCCTCCTTGATTAGGGTTTCAGCCTAATCGGCGGATTATGGTTTCGGCTGTGCTCGTACCATTTTTAAAATATAGCAAATGAGTTCAAAAGAATATGAAATTTTATGTGAATGCTTCTAACACGCTGCACTTTTTGTGTAATTTTTTTTCATAATTTTACTCGTACTGATTTTACCTCCCCGATTAGGGTTTCAGTTTCAACTGTGGTCGAGAGATTTTTTAAATGTAGCATATGAGTTCAAAAAAATATGAAATTTTATGTGGAGCCTCCCGACACAGTGTACTTGCTTATGTAAATTTGTTATAAATTTACCCATTCAGAATTTTTCTTGCAATTCCATACAAGTGTACTGTTTGTACGAATTTGTTAATATAGAAAATGTGCTCCAAAAAATATGAAGCTTTTTTGAAGGCTCCTCACGTAGTGGACTTGGTCGTGTACTATTTCAATAATTTTATATGTGTTCTGGAACTATCTCCAGAATTACGGATTTAGGTCGCGAAAATTTGGATTTTAAGTTTCGAAAATTAGGGTTTCATGATTTCATGTGACTTGGAATGTATGGAAAAAAACATCCTAGGTTACATTTTGGTGATATACATGTCTTGACAGCAAGGTATATTAGCGGTCTAGAGGTGGTTGTAGGATATTCCAAATATGTTATACTTTTCCCTACTTATCTTATATTAAATAGCGACAATGTATAGCTTTTTGGAGACATGCTTGTATATAAACATTCTGTGTTACATGTTCTATTAAACAGCGACAATGCATAGCTTTTTGGAGACGATCTTCGGCCGATGAGATGGCCAATAGTGATTTTGACGGCGGGTAGGACTCTAATGTATGATTGAGCTCCAAAAATTAGCTGCATTGCAACTTCATTGGAGAACTTTAGAGGAATGACGCAACGATAACAACACGACAGTTGATTCAACAAGGGGGTTACATGGCATGCAGGCTAATGAACCAAGGACGGTACACTCATGCCTTTAGGGAATTAGAAATACATAGGACATGTGCACGAAGAGGGTCGAACTACTTTGTGGAACGTGGCCATTTGCCCTTGCGGCCCAACTTGGCGTTGTACTCCTCGTCTTGCGCCTTAGCTCTCGCCGCGATGGCCCTGTTCCACTCCCTCTCGGCCTCGCGTCGTCTAGCATGCTCGCACTCCTGCTCCTCGTGCAGCGTCTCCCACCTCTCCTTCTCGTCCATCTCAGCCTACAGCTCTTTGAGGTGCCTTTCACGGCCCTTACAGTCCTCCTTGGCCCAGCTCTTCCATGTCAGAAGCATCGACAGGTCGTAGGGGTGGATCTTGTCGTCAATCCACTAGCTGAAGTCGCATAGGCGCAGCGAAGACTGCGGTGGGAAGAGAGACATGGTTACGATGTAACGGGAAGCAAAATAGTGGTGTGCACTGAAATGCGATTTCATTATCGGCTGCCTGTGGCTCAGCATGTCAAACCTCCGGTCGGGGTAGTCCATGCAATAGTTTGGGCAGCACCAATAACGCTGCCCAATGGTCCACTCGTCGGTTGATTTGACACACTTGCAGGCGTCCCGACACCAGCAAAGAGGTGGTGCCACCCCCGTCGGGGGCCCTTCTGGAGGGCGTTCATCGGGGATAGGAGGGGGAGCGTGGCTCGACCCGGAAGGTGGGTGGTGTGTGTAAGGCTGCTAACTATACGCCCTGTGGCGAGCGATGGTCTCTTCGGGACCCACCCAACCCTTCAAGAGCTCGCGGATGCGCTTCCATTCCTTCTCCTTGTCCATGGTATCTAGGTAGTGTTGTTGGTGTGGAGGTCCTGTCCGAGTCACGCTGTATTTATAGCGGGAGCGAACGCAGCTATAGCGGCTCTATTGTGATGAGGCATGAGGCACGGATGTGTTTCACGACCATGTGACACGGCCTTCGAAGCAGACTCGTTGGGTCATGTCGCTGCACAAAGCTGTCTCATTAGGTTGCATCGTTGCGCAAAGATACCTCGTTGCGTCACATCACTGCGCAAAGCTGCCTCATTGGGTCACGTCGTTGCGCAAAGCTGCCTCGTCGGGTCACGTCGCTACGCAAAGCTAAACCATCTTTAATTCTCTCTTTACCAAGCTAGATCTAGAATATAATGCAAGAAACAAATTAATTACGTACTAACCATCGATAGTCAAGAACAAATGACCAAATCTACGGTCTCCTTTCACCAAATCGCCTCAAAGCCTCACCTCCAGCAGCAGCAGCGAGAACAGGGTAGGAATTTAAGATAGATCGATCTGTGAGGGTCGGGTCTACAATAAATGAGATTATCACAGACGGTTTTTGATATAAACCGTATGTGAAGAGGACGGGAAGTCACAGACGGTTTTCAACATGAACCGTCTGTGATATTACATCTTCACAGACGGTTTTTAGCGCAGAAAGTAACACAGACGGTCGCTAAACCAAAACCGTATGTGATTGTGTTTAATACAAACGGTTTTGGTCAATCGTATGTGATCAGACATCCAATATTAGCTTTTTTTGTAGTAGTGGAAGCATGTCCTTTTTCATTGTGTTCTTGCTAGATTTGCTTGGTCTTGTTGCAAGGAAGCCTTTGGCTGGAGATGTCCAAAGTCTCTTGAAGATTTTCATCTTTGCTGGATTGACAATGGGGGTGCTAACAATTATAATATTTGATTATTCAGTTTTGCAGCTCTCGCCTGAACACTTTGGAAAACCAGAAATAAGATGGCGTTTGAGAAGACTTTTCCTAAGGAACTATCTGAAGTTGTGTTCTAATTTATGTCATGCTTGCAACTCTGGTGGGTTGTAATAAAAAAGGAGGATCGACAGAGATTGGAAGACTCACTACTAGAAAAGGGGTATTTCCCCACGGTTGAAAACCGTCAGGAAAATAGAAAAAATCGTCAGGTTTTATTTTCCTGACGGTTAACCGTCAGGAAAATCCTCTCAGGTCTAGGTGGTCGGGAAAATTCAATTTGTCTGACAGTTCACCGTCAAGAAACTTTTTGCTGACGGTTTTTCCCAATTTTGCTGACGGTTTTGCGAACCGTCCACGAAAAGAATTTTGTTGACGGGTATTAACCGTCAAGAAAATAAAACTTGACGGTTCTTTGCATTCCCGTCAATAAAATAAAACTTGACGGTTCTTTCATTCCCGTCAATAAAATAAAACTTGACGGTTCCTTCATTCTCATCAATAAAATAAAACTTGACGGTTCTTTGTCTATCAGGTTTGCGCATTTGGCTCACGGGACCATTACCGTCAAGAAAATAAAACCTGATGGTTTTTGCCCGTCAAGTTTTCAAGTTTGGCTTGCCCATGAAATGAATTTTGCTGACGGGTAGTAACCGTCAAGAAAATTAAACCTGACGGTTCTTTGCCCGTAAGCAAATTGTTTTTTCCTGAGTGTTTAACCGCACCAAAATGACTTCGTGGCTGTCAGCAAAATTATTAGCAGCCAAGATAGTGCTAGCAGAAATTGTCAATGACACACTAATATTTGATTCATACATCCATATGCATCGTATAATCCACAATACACATCCATACATTAATCCACACACAAAATAAGTTCAAGCTTAAACTAGCATCATTTCAAGCCCAATACCATCAATTAGTTGATCACATATACACCATAATACTAATATTATGCTTCAGTTTGTGTCACCTATTACAAAGGACAGAACACAAATTAGATAATGATATCTGCTTGACACATATAACTTGAAACAAAATCATTGATAGCTTCAACACCACAGTGTAGTTGGGATGCTATTTTGATGGCGCGCTTCTGGTTGCTAGAAAATACAGCACAACCAAGACCATATTTTGAGTCATTTGCAAGTTTGATAACCTCTTCATCAGAACTGAATATCATAATTGGTAGAATTGGTCCAAAAGCCTGTTGATCAGTAAGGAACAGTAGTAAGAAAAATATCATTGGTGCAAAAGGAAATCAACCATTGCCTCCAGCCTACCTCTTCTTGCATAATTTTCATTGTATGATCAACATTCATCGTAAGCGATTGGAGGAAAGAATTGATCAAGCTGCGTCTTCACCAGATTGCCAAAGCTCCCTCGCCAGTTCTAAGCAACACATGGACCCTTCAGTCAAAAATTGGAGCAAAAGAAAGGACTGCCTTTCATAGGTTCAATTGAATATTTCACAAAGAAAAGAAATGGAACCGCTTGAAAGTTGCTACTAAGACATCACCATGGATCGATAATTGGCACTAGCAATACAACTGAAATAAACAGCATGAGAAAATATTGAATAGACATGCATGGAACCGTTTGAAAGTTGCTACTAAGACATCACCATGGATCTCGGCATGAAGATCTTGAGCCTTACGTCTTTAGGAGGCTTTCTTCCTTCGATCAAGCTGTTGATTCTCTATTTGTTATGATTCTGCACCGAAACAAGATTTAACATTAATATTCTTGGCTATAAACTCAAACCAAGGTAGCAAGTTACCTATAACTATTGAGTAAGCAGCTTGGAGCTACCTGGTAACAGATACAATTAAACAACCCAAAATACTAAACCAACTACTAGAAAAAACAACAAAATTGATAGTTGTTCTTTTTTCATTGGAGAGAGCTTGTAAGCTGGATCAGAGAGACAGAGATTAATGTAAGTACAAAAATGTTTAGAAAAATCTCTGCATAATATCAATTTAAGACAAATGTGAACAACCAAGCATAGTGGAGCTTTGTACAATGAGTAGTATGGAAAAGGTAAAGAAGAGGGAAAACACACATTAATTCTTCTGTAGTAAAAATTAAATGATTCATATGCTTAGGATTAACAGGATGGTTATGTCTTTTCCCCTGTTTCTGACATGTAAGTACAACATGCTAAGGACAAATAGAGAGAATAGAATAAAGGAAGCTTTATGTCTGACCATGTAAGTACAACATGCCAAGGACAAATAGAGAGAATGGAATAAAGGAAGCTTCAGAAAGTAGTAACTCATCTATTTTTCACCAATCTCAAAAGAGCTAGCAAGATATCATCAAAGATAATGTGGACAATTAGTTGCATCCGTCGCGGTCGATGTTGTTGGCATCATGGTTGCACTGTGAGCAAATTAATATGGTTATATGTGAAAATTAAATTGAATCCTAATAAGTAATAAATTATTGCACTGTGAGCAAATTAATATGGTTATGTGCGAAAATTAAATTGAATAAGGTGTGAGAGAAAAAGGTCACCATAGAACCCAGGTAGTCTAGACAGAAAATAAGAAGCCCCAATATCTAGAAAGAGTCCCAATGATGTTTCTGGCATCGCAAAAACCTGCATGCATATCCAAAATACATGAAGTCAAGTCGATACATAAATACCGACCTGATTGTGAGACTCGGTAAACAAGTTCTGGCCTCAAATTCATCTTGAAAGGTAGGAAATAGTTGGCTGAGAAAAGTCGCGCACATGAACTAATAATTCCCATTAAGTACTTTGAGCCAACATAAATTCTTACTTCCATAACTTGATATCGACATGTAGGCATTGTGATGCAATACCAAAGACTAGTAAAGAGTATAACATATGAGTGTGCATGCATACAAGATCAAAGCATAAATTATTTAAAAGAGTGAACTTTAATAAGATAATTTGCAATCACCAATGATTATATCTTTGGTTGCATGTAAGCGGACCAACATTCAATGAGAACCCCAAACAAGCATGGCTCAATCGGCCTCATGACTTATAAGCATTTTGTGCACCCCTACTACTATTTCGGGTTAAAAGATATAAGTAATGAGGAAGCGAAATGCCATTTGAGTTTGATTCATAGTATATACCGTGTTCTCGGTGGCAACTCGAAACCTTCCATGTATAGAAACACCGGCACCTCCACCCATGACAATTCCAAAGAAGAAGAGAAACCTATAATTACATGTTGTAGCATTTAGTGGTGCGGAATAAAGGACAAGAATGATTACATGGAGAATCAATTTCAAAGGATGCGCTCACCGAGGTTTGCTATAAGTTTCAATGATATAGTTTAACAAAAATTCATTTTGGAAAATATCAAGACCATACTTCCAACCTTTGATTTAAGAAAAGGGCATACAAGAAAGTCAATCAAATGTCTAGAACAACACTAAATATATATGCTAATCTGTTAATCTGTTGAATTAGGTGTAGGACAAACAAAGGTGTTAGAAGTCAAAGTAAAACAACTAAAGTAATCGACTTTGGACATTCAAAATCATAGAAGCAAGCTTAAGTTGTAAGTACCATTATTTATAGATCGGACAAGCAAACAACATCACCTCCAAAGACAAAATGCTCTTCCTTTCCCCTGAGAAAAGTGACGATTGAATCCAAATATCCAATGACAGACATGAGTAGTTAAAGTAGTCAAGGAAGAGATAGCAACAATTATATCAATCTAAGCGAACATAACATAAGAATAGCAGGGAATGAGAAATAAAACTGAGCACAAACAAGAACAGAAAGAGCAAAATAAAAGACAATCCGAGTACTAAATGTGAAATTGTTGCAAGAAGCCAGGATTCATAGATCAAGGATTAAAGAAGAGGGAAAACACACATTAATTCTTCTGAATTGATCTTTTAAAAATTGAATTGAGTTGACTAGTAAACAGACAAACAAACTTGTTTAGCTCTCACAGTAGCAGCATCACTCAAGCCATCACAGAGCACATACAACATTTAGCTCTCAGTTTCTTCATCACAGAGCATTAAGGGGCAAGGGGTAGAGAAAGGGTTTAAAGGGAAGTATTACCTAAGTATAGCAGTGAAGCAATACCATCAGTAGCACCCACCTCCATCATAGCATTCATGTTTGAGCAAGGCAAAACCCACATCAGTGAGTAACTAGAACAAACACTAAAATCTGGAAATGAATCTCTTGCATCAAGCCTCAGTAAACAAATCAACCAGTCAGTAAGAAAAGAAAAAGGGGGAGAGCAGCAGGGGCAAGTGGGCGAATCGGGGCCTATCCTTAAGGGCGAAGCAGACGTCTTGCGGGAGGAACCGAGGAGGCTGGCGCCATGGCGCCGGGACTAAGCGGAGAGCCGGCCAGCAGAGACGCGACTGAGAGGAGTTGGACCGGGGCGAGCCGAGAGAAGGACGAGCTGGGGAGGCGATGCCGACACAACGTCGTGGGGAGGCCGGAGAGAGGGGAGGGCGGCAGCACCTAAGGAGATTTTGGAGAGGATTTGGGGATATATCGGTTAATTTTGTGGGAAGCCCTGTCTCCCTCTCATTTTTTCAGCTTCCCTCTCATTTTTTTCATCTTCCCGCGCGCACACGAGAGAATAGAGGCTGACATGTGGGGCCCACTGGTCAGTGAAACCAAAACAAACGTGGCTCGGGTCGGTTCGAATCAAAAGATCGAGTCGGAGAATTTTGACGGTCCGATCTGAAATGGACGGTCCAGATTGCGAGTTCGTTCGGGTGGTCCGAACGTTCCCACGCGATTCAGACAGTCTGATTTAGATTGGACGGTCTTGATTGAATTGAACGTTCGGACGGTCCGAACGTTCCTTTCAATCTGGACGGTTGAATTTAGATCGAACGGTTCGTGAGCGTTGGGTTTGGCGCGGTGTAGTTAGGTGGTTTGACCAAATCAAGTGGCTTGAGCCGGGGTTGGGTCTAAGCCCGAGGAACAGTGAAAACTGATTTTTGGAAAGATAAGGCTGAGATGATTAGCGAATTTTTATAGGGAGTTCTATAGCTCCAAAAATTCTGAAATTTTTATAGGGAGTTCCATAGCTCCAATATTAACCTTGCATGAAATTAACAAAGGTCTTTATGCACTGAATTTTTCTCTAGAAATTCCTCAAGGTTCTGCCCTAGGGTTTGACTAAGGATCTAATTGGTTTGACTGGCCTTTGGAAAATAACAAATAATTTCCAAAAATTATGAAATTTTTCAAAGGGGTCACCAGGGTGATCTGGAAGCTAGGAGAAATAATCATAGAGGATGATCACAAGATTTTCTTAAGGAGTTTTCAAAAGTTATGCTTCCATCAATTGAAACATTGGTCTTTGACTCTAGCATCACAAACCAAATATCCTGCGCCTCGGTGAACATGTACTTTCCAGAATAGCAGTACACATACACCTCACAAAATATAGCATCCATTCCATACACAAGTCATACAACACTAAGTCTTATTTTACATCACAAAAGCCAACCGGTTTGCCCTTACCCACAAGGCAATCGACTGGGCCGCCAAGCTAGTCGTCCTGCACGGAGTCGGTCTCACAATAGTTAACCCCTTGGGGGGTCAACCTCCTCTGCAACAATTAAGCAATGCAGTTGAGTACAAAAATATACTCGCAAGACTTACATATAACAAGCCTATACATAACTACATGCAAGCTGATTCAAAGGAGAAGCCATAGGGTTCATTAACGCACAAAGAGAAAATGCAAGTCTATGCTTGTATTGAGACCGAGGAAGTATTTTTTATCAAATACTAGATAATTTATCTTGAATAAAAATGAATTCTATCAAATTTTTAGAAATTATTTTGACCTTAAGAAAAATCTTTGTTCTTTAATTAAACCTATTCGGTAAAAGTATTTATTTAAGTATTTTAAACATAGAACATTGGTTTTGAAATTTTATCTGGGATATATATCATCCTAGTAGCCTCTCTGAAAATGGACGGTCCTGATTGAGTGTGTCGTTTGGATGGTCCAAACAGCCCACTCAATGAGGATGGTCCGATCGAGAATGCCCGGGTCAAACAAGAGACACATGCCTATCTGGAAGCTCTTCGTAATCCCCGTAGCAGCGACGTCTTCCAGAACGTTCCAACCGAGCGAACGCCCGCGAGATCCAGGAGGAGGAACGCCGCACCAACGAGCAAAACGAGCGCATACGTCTTGAGACAAAAGCTCATCTCGAGGCGTGCAGGCGCAGGGAGCGCGAGGCTCGCGAGAGGGAGCGTGAGAGAAAGAGGGAAATGGCTTTTATTTGGTGAGTTCTTTGATCTTCTTGTTGGAGTTGCTTTACTTATTTGTGTTCTCCTCGAACGTGTAGATCCCAGTTTCACAGAAGAGTTCTTGGAGCCGCGGCCTCATCAACAGAAGTTTTCCAGTTCTTCACCGAAGGCAAGTCATAGACCTTGATCATGTTGAACCCATCTTTGCAAAAATGTATATTGTTTTAACTTATCATGCATGGCTATTTGTATACAAAAGGTTTGGGAGTAGTTATTTATACACCCTCTTGCCGGTAAGACATCCTTGGTTATTTGAGACATACATGTTGACATGTTTTCTTGACATCCATAGGATAGGCTATGTTAGTTGGTCTCTGTTGTATACCAACATGGGTACGTCTTGTGCTATGCTGTAGCTTTCGATGGTTGCGACCTCATGATCCTTTAATGTTGAATATGACTAACGAGCTATGGAACCGTTCAGACGGAGTGAAACTCTCCGTCGGTGTTAACGATCTGCATCTTGATGAAGGTGCAGAGTGCTCCTCGAACCTCCGAGATCTCGGTCATAGTGAATGAATCTGATGTGTGGGGCCCGCGGCGTTAGCGACTCAAGCGTGAGCGTGACGTAGCCTAGCTCGATCGGGTGCGGGTTAGTTGATTGGGTCTAACCGGCTATCGAGTGGAGGACGTCCCCTAGAATGCTTGGTCTTCAAAGTACTCCTCATCGTAGAGCAAAAGGTTGCTCGTGAGAGGTCCTGAGTGGTCCAGATGGGTCCACGCAGGTGCTCAAAGGAGATCCAAAGGAGGAGGTCCTGAGAAGTAGATCCAATGAAGGAGATCCAAAGGAGGAGGTCCTGAGGAGTAGATCCAACGGAGGAGGTCCAAAGGAGGAGATCCAAAGGAGGAGGTCCTGAGGAGTAGATCCAACGGAGGAGGTCCAAAGGAGGAAATCCAACGGAGGAGGTCCAAAGGAGGAGAAGGTCCTAGCCACAAGGAGGTCCTGACCACAAAGGAGGTCGTGGTCAACAAGGGAGGTCCTGGCCACAAGGAGGTTGTCGTCAACAAGGGAAGCCCTGTCTCCCTCTCATTTTTTTTCATCTTCCCGCACACACGCGCAAGTTTTCATCTTCCCGCGCAAGTTTTATTTCCCATGTGCGGAGCTGGCATGGCGCGGAGAAGACGAAAAAGAGATGAGATTGACATGTGGGTCAATTTGTCGGCCTCGTGATGAATCAAAGCAGCTTGGTCCAAAGAGTTATCTTGGTTAAAAAATATATATAAATAAAATCAATTATTTAATTTCTTGGTTTTAAAGTCAAAAAGAAAATTTATTAATTTTTATGGCTTTTCTTTGGTTTTAAAGTTAAAAAGGAAAATTTAAGTAATTTCTGAAATTTTCTGGAATTTTAAAAGCTTTTCTCTAATTATTTCAAAGCCAAAATAAATTATCTGCAAAATTAAATACCAAATATAGGTTGGAAATATTTTATTTAAGTCCAAAATGTCTCTGGGAATTTCGTGAATTTTTCTAGAATTTTTGGATTTATTTTGCTATTTTCTAAAGCTATTTTGTTTTACAGATTTGTTTTAATTGCTAAATCAAATTAAATACTCAACTCGTCTTTGGGCCTAAACCTCCTCAACCCAACCCAAATCCCACGCTACCAAGACTTCCTCCTTTTCTCGACAATGGGACCCACTGTCGGTCTCACCACTCCACTCGCTTGCGTGCGTATTTAACAGCAACCAATCTCAGCTGTTAGATCTAAATCAAACGGCCAAGTCATCCCGCTTCAATCGCTTTGCCCGCGCGTTCCATCTCCAAACCCTCCAACCGTTGGATCGAAAATGAACGGTCCGATCTTGATGGAGCGTTCGGAACGGTCCGAACGTTTCAACGAGGAGGACCGTCCGATTTCAATTGAACGGCCCGATCTTGATATCATCTTCGGACGGTCCGAACGTTCAAATCGGTGTGGACCGTCTGATCTAAATCGAATGGCCTGCTCAGCCCGCTTCTCCCGCGTGTTTTAACTTCAATCCATTTCGACCGTTGGATCAAGATTTAACGGTCCGATCAAGATTAGATGTTCGGATGGTCCGAACGTCACAATCAATGTGGACTGTCCGATCAAGATTAGACGGCCCCGATCAAAGTTTCCGTTCGGAGCGGTCCGAACGTCTCAACCATTATAGACCGTCCGATTTAAATCTAACGGTCCGAACACCACCCGTTACTTTCCTATTTCTTTCCTTTCACTGCCAAGTGGGGCCCGCTCAAGCCACGTCACCTTCATCTCCACTTTCCTTCTTCGTTTTTGTTCAAGCTTTTCGCGTCTGCCATTTTCGCCGATTCAGAGCTTTCCAAAAGCCATCAAAACGTGAATCAATTCCTTTGATTTCGCGCGCGTTAAGCACCCCACGTCAATCCGCGCCTGTCATGGCCCTCTCCCTTCCATCTCCGCCCCAAATCCCGTTGATTTCACCATTAACGCCGCACGGCCTTCGTGCTCTCCACGCTGCCTCGACCACGCCCGCGCCCTATATAAAGGAGCCCCAGGACCGCCGTAGCCTCCTCATCTCAGTTCCGCCACCCAAGGTAGTTAGGATCGCGATCCAAGTCTTAAAGTCTTACGACTCTACGAACCCACGACAGCCTGTCGATCCAAGTCTTACTGCCGATCCGATCCTACTCAAGGTCGGTAGGATCGCGATCCTACTCTTAGAGTCTTACGGTTCTATGAACCCACGACACTGTCGATCCAAATCTCCTTTGTCGATCCTACTCGTAGAGACTTAGGGCAATTTTTTTAGAGGCCGTGCTTTATCGATATTTTGTTTTAGAGCAAAATTTGTTGATATTAATTTCGAGAATGAAACTATAAATAAACAAAGAGCATGCAAAATATTGTATCGATTGTGGTAATGCTAGTACAAATATCTATATTATGGCATGAGCAATCTTGAGCTTGATAATGATAAGCTATTTTTATTCCTGGAGTATGTCTTGCTACTTTTAAGGAACATGCAAGTGGTAAACCATATAACAATCATACAAACTTATAGTATAGATGTTAAATATGTGTATTTTTACAAATCCGTAGAATCGCCGATTCTACGATTCGATACTACGATTCGATCCTACCGGAGGCAAATCGATCCGACTCGGGATCTCGACTCTGACTACCTTGCCGCCACCCACATAACCCCTACCCCCTCGAGCTCACCGGAATTTGAAGATCTTCGCCGCCGGCCAAGGTTGCTTCAAACTCCGATTGTCGCCGCAAGCCTCAAGCCGTTCCTTCTTCGTCCACACCTCCGGCCATAACGTCATCGCATGGCTCGGCGCAAGACTCACTTGGCTCGGGGATCACCGGAGCATCTACTTCACCGTTGACCGAACCTCACCACCACCAAAGCTCGTCGCCGATGACCAAAACGCCGTGCCCTTTCGCCGCAAGGTATAGCATCGCATTCAGCATCGTTCCCTCGTTCTTTTGAGCCCACCCTCGCTCCTCGCCGTGGCGCGTAGTGCCGGCGAGGCTTTCACCGGAGCTCCGCCGCTCACGGGCCTACTTAACCTAACGGTTGTAACCGTCAGTAAAATGTATTTTACTGAGAGTTTTATTATAACCGTCAGGAAATTTGGAATTTTCCCGAGGGAGTTACTATTCCCGTGATCAAAATAGTAAAACTTGACGGTCGTTGCAGGCCCGTCAGCAAAATTCATGGCCGTTAGGTTTGTTCTATTTTCTAGTAGTGACTGGATGATGACGTTTGAAGACTGGTTTAAAGTGTTTTTCAAGGGAGATGAAGTTTTGGTTGTTCTGTAACTCTTATTTCTTTTGAACTTCTGGGTTGGCTTAACTTGTAGTTTCTTTAGTTGGTCATCTCTTGGTAAGCTGGTTTCCCCAGCTAGATGTTTGTTTGGTTCTTTTATTTTGGATATTAGCTTTCTATAAAAACGGAGTAATAGTTCCTGGTTAAAAATTAAAGAAAAAAAACCGGCACCAATCTAGGTCGATCGTACCAGCCCGTCTTAACTTTGCGAATATTTTCCGCGGCTGCAGTACGCTTGTGCGCTCCAGACCAAAGCTTCCGCTGCTCAAACAGTTTTAGTTTGGGAATATTTTGTTCGGTTGTTATATATGCGCATCAGCTAGACATGCAATGAACCTACAGGTTGAATTGTCTTTAGCCAAATACAGACCGCCGTTACCTGCCGGCGGCTGCCGATTAGGATGTTCAGCCAGCCGTCCGGTTTTGGTTTGATATCCATCCTTTCATGGCAGATTGACAGGTGCTCTACTCGACCACTCTATCACGTACTCTTTGGATGTGATGACAGAGATAAGCCGGCGGAAAAGGAAACTCTAGCTAGTCCCCTCAACATTTGGCCGCTCTTTGACTGCACACTCTCGTCTTATTCTTCAGCGGCGCTCAATTCTCCAATGAATTAATTAATCACCGGGGAATCACATCGCAATGAATAGATGCAAGCGTGCTAGTCTTAGCTCAGCACGCACGTCCGCAATGGTTCCATTCGTCGATCGATCCATCTACTCTAATTACTAGCTAGTGCACTTCTGGCTCCAGCGAGATCGAGTGCAAAGATTCCAATTCTTCAGCTTTTGCTAAAGGTGATGTATGACCTAGCAAGATATGTACATACATACTGTTGCTTTCCCGTCCGTAAACAATGGCAAAGATATGGGAAAAGGCTATCTCTCCCTATGGCAAGACGACAAAGAGTGGAGGTATCTGGTCCCCTGTGCATTTCGTCAATAAACGTACTTATTCGTCATGTTAAGCTCAGCTTTGTGTTCTTCATGTTTCCTTGAACCTTTTGCCAGTTTCCAATAATAAAAATTAACCGGGTACAGGAGTTTGACCTTTTTAGGGAAAAGCGGAGGTCCCAAAAGTTTTCCAAATATGGTACATCCAATTTCGGTTCAATTCTTTCCGTCTATTTCTCGATTTTTCTTGCAGCATTCAGTCACTTTTTGCATAGTTTTGAATTATGGAAGAAGGGAAGGTAATTTCAAGCTCAGCATTTGTGTGTGACAACGGAATTAATAATTATCGCAAAAAAAAAGTTTGTTAGGAATATATTCAGATGATTTAAATATGAAAAGAAACACCTATAATTGTGTATTGTGTGTGTTGGGGGGTGGGGGTGGGGGGGACAATGTACTATGCATACCGAGTTGCTTAGGAGTAAGTCATCCACACAACTTGTAACACCTTGGTCCAAAATCCGTCCAATGTTCAGTCCACCCCTATCGGGAGGACCCACGCATGCATAGCACCTCATTTACACTTTTGTCGCCGTTTCGTGTAAAATGGTTAACCTGGATGTGCTACGTTTGGACCCAATATACATTATATGCTACTACAACTCATCTTAGATAAGTAATGTGTGACTAATCCCACCATCACAACTCCACGTGGGTCACATGGGCCGCACTACGAATGGGTTGAGGTATTACACCCCCCCCAAGGGTTGGCGCCCTCGACAACACAACATATACATGGCAAATTTCCAGAAGCACCCCTCGGTGTAATCTCCGTGTCGTGGGTACCTGCTAGTGGGCCTACACACACGTACCTAGGCAGCAAGGGTTGATGCTCTCATAACATCTGTGACACTGGTCCAAAACCCGCTCAATGACCAACCCACCCATGGGACGGATCCACGCATGTATAGCACCACACTTACACTTTTTCCTCACTTCGTGTAAAATGGTTAACTTGAAGGTACTATATTTAGATCCAACATGCATTATATGCTACAACTCACCATGCATGTGCAGAAGGCAACAACACGAATACTGTATGGCCCAAACAATAGGGCAAGGGTGGCGGCCACCCGAGGTCCGGCCGGCGACCCCCAGCGTTGTCCGGGCCGGCTGCCTGATCTGCAAAAAGAAGAGCGGCGGCAATGCGGCACCATGGGAGCCGGGAGGAAGCAAGTCAAGGCTTGTCGCACGGAGGCGGCGCCACACGGAGAGCTCCGGGTGGCCACGGTGACGGGTGGCAGCGTCTCATGATCTTGGGGGACGGCGGGTCACCGGGAGGAGCGGGAGCGAGGAGCGGGCCGGGCCGAGGCCGAGCGACACCGGAGGAGGAGGTCGTCGCCAGCCGCCAGACGCCTGTCGGGAGACGAGGAGGATCGAGGAGCGGGAGGAGGGCCAAGGACCTCGGCGGCCTCCGGCAGGGAGGGGAGGAGCCCGGAGGCGGCAGGGAGAGGGGAGGAGCTTGGAGCCGGGAGGCGAGGGGCTCGGTGCCTCGGTCTGGTCATCTGGACTGGAGAAATAGAAATTGAAAATTTGAAATAGAAATAGAAATTGAAAATAGAAATTGAAGATGGCTCCTCCTAAGTCTAAAGAAAAAGGTAAGAATTGGATTGTGATTTGTGAATGTCTGAGGGGAGGCGCCAAGGAGCGCCATGGGAGAAGGCGCCTGGCAGTCTTGCGGTGAAGGAGGTGTGCGGCACACCAGCGTGGGCATGGGCGCGTGGTGGTGTGGGCGGTGGGCGTGGTGGACTGGTGGCGGCCGTCGGGTTGTCGGTAAGCAGCGGGGCCGAGTGCCCGAGTAGGTGACTGAGGTGAGTGAGACCGTGAGAATTGGGATTATAACTTTGTGAGAATGAGGTTGCGATTTGTGATTTGGTTCCAGTGATTTATCATTTATTATTTATATTACGCTATTGTCCAGAAATTCTATTGAATTGTGATTTGTTTATTATACTATGTTACTATTTTATCAGGTCCGCCACTTGTCGGACAGCGCGAGGAGCCGAGGGGGCTAATGGGCAGGCCGGCAATGGGCAGTGTCTAGCGGCTGGCGTAGTCGGTGGCCCGTGGGCGGTGGCATGGTATTTCTCAATATCCTACCTTTATCTTCACTTGTTGATTCCATTTAGTGCCGTATACTTGTATTGCTGCGATTGTAAATTTGCAATATAGTTTACATATTGGATCGTGCTTGGCGGTGGCGGCTTGCGACTCCGCCATACCTAGAATTCAATTCTGGGTCCGCCATTGCCGAATACTGCAGATTCTAGTATTCCTCATACATGTTTTTTTAAAGAAAAAACAAAACCGAGTCCCACTAGGGCAAGTTGTGCGAATTCTCTGTTTAAAACTCCGAGCATGGCATATATTACAAAAAAAAACTCATGACATGGCCGTTTCTGCTGTAAGGTGGCAGTGGCTTCTTGTGGTGGTCAAATGTCAATAAGTTCTTCACACTGTTTTTGAGGGCACCTACAATAGGAGCTACCTCAACCATCTCTTCTCTGCTGCATCAATTAAAATACTAGTTGGAAGAGAGAGGAGACGAAGAGAGAATGTGCTATTCCTATCTCTTACGCAAGACCATCAGAGATTCAGAATGGTGAGCGAGTGTGACGGGAAGCTGCGGTGAAAATGATAAAAACATAGTTAGGAGAATGATTAGAGATTTCATTATCGCACCAAATCGCAAAGTATTTGAAAACGTCACACCGAATATCGCTACTTGTAAGAGACTTTTTAAAAGTGAACTCGTGCTGTATGTATGTGCACCAAGTTAAGGAGAGCATTGACAAAAACATCTTTGATTGACTAGAAACGATAGTTTGATGATTTGTACCCCTAGAGGGCCATACCATTTTTTCCCCTTCTCCCATGTACATAAAACCTTTTTCATATTAAAAAATGTTTAGAGACAATTAGACAAGCTGTGTCTTTAGATGAGATAGGATAGAGACAATCTTAGTAGATTGGAGGATGCCCTTAGAGTATCTACAATAGTTTATTTTTTAGCTTATTACTAAGAGGAGAGAGAGTACTCAGTCTAATAAAAAGAAACAAGTCTTCTAATGGATTATTTCTTGAGCTCGTGTCTAATACTTTAATTGCTACAAGTGTGCATGATTCTTGATGATCAATAATAAGTACAACTTTGTGGCCTACATATTTTAGCTCATTTATCATATCAATAATGAAGTCGGGCTACACAAATGATCTGGTGTATATTTTGCTTTAAGACAGTTGGACCCACAAAATATATTTTTAAGTAACAAGTAAGTCTCCAATAGAGTATTTAGTTGTTTTTTATGTCTTGGTATTAACAATTTGCTAGTTTATTCATCTAGAAACAACCTCAACTTCACTCCTTAATTAACTTCTCTCCTTCATATCACCTAAATACTGATGTAGCAACCCCTTAGTAACAGCTGACGTGGACTGTTGTAAATGCTCTTACTATTACTACATCTCGATTCTCATGAGAGGGATAGAGAGAGAACAATGAAGAGGTCAGAGGAATGGCATGACCGTTGGTGATTGGCTAGAAGTGGCGGTGGGCAGGATGCACATGTGGGTTAATTTGGTTTAGAATTACAAGGCGCATTGGGAGAAGTACTGCTTGCCCTACTGTTACTTGGTTCTGATCAGAGATTCAGAGGAACAGTACATATGGACAATCAAGCTTCATGGACTTGTCCAGTATACCTGGAAAGAAAGATTCTGTAAGGCACAAAGCATAAAAATATTGCACTGCAAATTCATGATGAACTGTTCAGTTTATAAAATAATCCTTGGTTCTTCTATATAAACCATAAGTTTTCTATGTAAAAGCAGAAAATAATAATGCATTTTTTTGTGAAGTTGGTTGGACGGTTCAGGCAAGCTTATCTCGTTCATGGTATGTTTGGGACCCCTTGTCCCACATAGGAAGAGATCAAGATGGAACAGAAGATAGCTATAGGGTAGCCACTAATAGGTGGTGCTAAGAAAATATAAAATTCATCTCTGTTGTTACATCAAGCGGCCAATGGAGCGCATCTTCCCATTTATTCCGTTCAAACGGAAAAGCAGCTCAACTGCTCAAACACCCATCCTTTCCCTCTCCTATAAATACCGAACAATCCCCTTCTCAACTCACCATCTAAATAAACAGTAATGTTCTACAGCTAGAGATGTAAGTGTGTGTGCTAGATGTCTCAATAGACTAACTGCAATTGATGCCAAAGAAAGAGAGGGAGGGAATGATCAGTCTTATTTGTTTGCATGGTTTGTGTGTATTGAAGTTCTGGGGAGGAAGGGAAAGAGATGGAGGCAGACAGAAGGGAGTGAGCACACATGGTGCCTTTCTTGCATGCTGATTAACGAGAGTGTTCATGCTTGAAGCTATGTGTGCTCACTTCTCTGTCTGTCGGCCATTAGAACTCTCTCTCTCTCTCTCTCTCTCTCTCTCTCTCTCTCTCTCTCTGTGTGTTGTTGTTGTTGTTGTTGTTGTTGTTGTTGTTGTTGTTGGAATATGTTCTTTTGCTTCAGCCGAAGGTATATATGTGCATATGAGAGATGGTGCTGAAGTGGAAGTTGACAGAAGAGAGTGAGCACCCATGGTGGTTTCTTTGCATCAAGGGACATGCTTGGAGCTATGTGTGCTCACTGCTCTATCTGTCAGCCACTGATCAGACCCCATTTATCGCATGCAATCACGTTCGTATACGTATGAATCACACAAGCTGTTCATGTATATCTTAGGGTTTTTGCAGTTTGCCTAAAGCAGGGGGGGAACTGGATTTTGGAGGTTTGACAGAAGAGAGTGAGCACACACGGTGGTTTCTTAGCATGCGAGCGCCATGCTGGGAGCTGTGCGTGCTCACTCTATCTGTCAGCCACTCATCATTCCCATCTCTTCTTTCGGTTCATCGAGTCCTTGAGATTAATTTCTTTGCCAGATCTCTAGCATACATATTTTCCTCCTAACCAGCGATCTGATTCATGGTTTCTCTTTTCATTATTTTCAGGGCAAACTGGAGTAATACATCTACAAGGTTGTTCTGACTTTCAGGCACTACACTTGATGGTTGTCGAACTCTGAACGATTAATTGTCCAGTGTAAACTCCCTTTCATGTGTAGTTAGAGGTTCTCTTGCTCTCTCTCTCTCAAAGAAGATCATGTTATACCCCTTGCAGGGTGTTTGAGTGCCTCCTCCGAATCTGTCCATCTATGAACAATTGTACTCCTTGCCGTTATTTCATGTACACAATTGTGAGACTTTAATTCGCTAACATTTTCTCTTGCCATCGTCTTTGGTTCTCAGTTTCTTATAAGTAAAAAATTTCAGACTCTTCAGTTTCTTGTAAGAGTAAAGATCTACTGTTCGGTATGTACATATATGCAATTGTGCATGCACCAAACTAAACATAGTTGAGAAAACTAGCTTGATTAATAGAGTTTATATAAGTGAAATTATCTGTGTTCTTAATATCCCGCATATTCAAGTAATTGCTTATTCAATTTGTTACTACTTTCATCGCAAATTAGCGTAATTAATATACATGCTCGCTGGAGATCTTCAGTGATGCTCTTGTCTGAACGTCCCACGACAACCATCTGAAGGAAAATTAATCAATCAAGTATAGTAGTAGTATATGGGGCTACGTACTAACTATAAGTGAAGTCAAAGCAAGTTAATTAAGGGGTTAATTAATCTTAAAGGAGCTCTTGTCAGTTTCCATTCTTCCTGCTAACTTATGTACTCATGGCACTCTTTTCTACTTCCATGGTGGTCCAAACACATGCTGATATGCACATGCGCGCTCTGGCGACTGGCAAAGACTTAACACTTGTATGATGTTGCTCTTCTCCGATTTTTTTGAGATAATATTATTTTTTAAAAATATATATAAATAAATAGTCGATTTTCTTTACAAAAATAGGTTACTATCGCTATTTGGAATGACGAGTGGCGACAGGGGCTTCAACAGTCTCTGTCGCCAGTTGAAATGGCGACATAGACCTGTCGCCACTCCAAATGGCGACAGGGACCCTAATTTTTTTAATATTTAAATTTTGGAAAACCATCATTTCAAATGGCAACAGGGATCCTGTAAATGACGACACAATCTACCCTATAAAAGACCCCAAAAATTATGGCACAACTCATTTTTATTCAGAAAAAAGAGAAAGTGGGGAGGGAGGGAGGGAGGGAAGGAGAAGAGTGGAGGGGAGGGGAGAAGTTAGCGAAGTACTGCACATCCGGTCGCCCACCTTTCAAGCATTTTTTTTAACAGAATGGATTACATAGTTTTATATGTACGGTTACGCAGTGTATATGTTGTACATAATCCTTGTCAGTTGGTAGTTTAGTTTTAGATATGTGGTTAATCGTGGAAATCTTGTTTACGATGCAGTACGTCAAATATGTCGGACGCCACCAGCTTCAAAATTTACTACGGTTAGGGGACTATTCTTGAGGATCCTGAGGGGATTGATTTATGTTATTTCCAATCGGTGACCATGACTCTAACAAGACCATAGCAACGTACATGGGGCGCTGTGATGTGATGGTTGTTCCACTCATTCGATTTGGATCATGCTGTGTATGATCTGAGATTGAGTTGTCTTACCAATCGAGCACCACAGGGCACATATTGGCAATTAGTACAACTTAAGGGAACAAGGTCATGGCAGTCATATGTACGTAGGGTGATGGAGGAACGGTGGGATTTGGTCCTTTTGGCCCAAGCATATGCCAAGCTCACTCCTGCATCGGCGGCTGAACAAGAAGGAGGTGGTGATGCCGAAGAAGAAGTCGAGGACTCTAGCCATAGCGCGGCGCACACAATGGCCGAAGGTCCGAAAGTTGTTGATCATGTCGATAAAGACCATGTGGAAGGAGCTCTTTCAGTTAGGCAAGCTAGTGGGCTTGCTAACAAGGGTGAGGAGCTGGAAGCACTAGTGCAAAGGATAGATCTCGAAGACTAAAACTACATGACATTATCAGAAGATGAAGGATCCGATGACGATGATGTTGTGGACCAGCAGGCGGTTCCATCAGAGTGGAATACATACCAGTTCGACAACCTCGTTGTTAACGAAGGCTTCCGTGTGTGCCATGGGAGTATGACCAGAGCGAGGTCAGGCAAGAAGCTATGTACAAATGCAAGGAAGTCATGCAGGAGACGGTCAAATTCTTGGCCTTGTCAGTACAGCATACATTCACAGTCGTCAAGTCTAACCCAAGATGGTACGATGTAAAGTGCGACATAGAGGGGTGCCCTTGGCGAGTGCACATATTTCAGCCTAAGTAGGACACCTATTGGAAATACTCTATAGTGGTCCTTCACACATGTGTCATCGCTGAGTCAGTGCAGTCCCACAGAAACCTGTCATCATGCTTCATCGCGAACCTCATGTACAGTGAGATCATGGATAATCTAGATTTTGAGTCACGATCCATTATTCGGGCCATTAAGGCAAAGTTCCAGTACACAATCAGCTATGCCAAGGCGTGGAGGCCAAAACAGAAGTCATTGGAATCAAGATTTAGTACGTTCGAGGACTCCTACCACAACCTCCCTAGGCTACTCCAAGTCATACAAGACGGGAATCTCGGCACTCATGTCGATATTCAAGATTCCACACTTCCGAAGTGGGGCAATAAGAGGGCATTGAAGCAAGCATTCTTCGCCTTTGGTCTTTGCATCAATACATTCTGGCACTGCCGTCCAATCTTGTGCATGGATGGCACATTCCTGACTGAAAAGTATAAGGACCAGATACTGACTGCAATAGCAATGGACGGGAATAATCAAGTTCTTCCCGTGGCATTCGCTTTCGTTGAAAGCGAGAATGCAGACAGCTGGTTGTGGTTCCTAAGGAATTTCAGGAATTCTATTGTACAGGGCCGTTCTAACGTATGTGTCATACATGATCGACATGCGGGCTTGCTGAGTGCAATAACTCAGCTACAACAAGGAGAGAACAAATCACATCCATTAGTAGATCTGAAGAGCAGGTGGTGCATGTGGCACTTGGGTGCAAACCTCTACAAGCAGTTCTGCAACAAGGACTTGATGAACCTGTTCAAGCGGCCGTGCAACCAGAACCAGCAACGAAAGTTTGAAACACTCTGGAAGATTATGGACTCAGACACACAGAAGAGAGGTAGCGAAAAAGGCTACTACAAGCGTTGATTAGGCCTCTGAAGCATTGCCACAACTACCCACAGATGGTCCTAGTGTGGCGAGGAACCAATATAGACGAGGTGTATAATCGGATCATGTGTGGCGCAAAGTGCCCCCCTTTGGTTGGTATTGTGGAGGTAATTCTCCACGGTACCACAGATGACTTTGTTGACAAAACCAACAACACGTCGCTCGCCATGAAAAATGACAAAGTACTCTACTCCGTCATGATCATCAAGTACATGGAGGAGAAAAGTAAGAAGGGTGAGATGCACTGGACATTCAAGATGGGCACAAGGGAGCTTCGCTTCGAGATATTGTGCATGGATAAAGGACGCCATAGGATGAACCGCGAGAGGATCACCCACGAGTGCATGCTATGGCGCGCTAGTTGCGTATGCACTTGCAACAAGCCTCTTCTTCTGCATAGGCCCTGCTCCTATGTTATGGTCGCATGTTTGACGATGGCGCAGCATCCCGGCCAGTATCTCTCTGACTATTTCAACAAGGAGGAGGTGATGCAAATCTAAAGTGCAGAGATGTATGGTTACAGCGTAGTTAGCCATTTCACTGGCCATCCGACCTGGGAGCAACTCATTTGGGCCATGGACATTGATAGGCTGAAGGGAAAGGTTAGCCAGCGACAGGAATGACATGGACGAAGCAGAAGTCGGGCGTTGTACGAAGAAGTGCTCCATTTGCAGGGAGTCTGGGCACACATTCAAGAAATGCTCTATGAAAAATCCACAGGATGAATGAAACATCGACAGTCTAGACGTTGCCGTAGGGACCTCATGTGACCGCCCCACTCGAGGCGGTCCACATGGCGGACGTTGAGATCGCGGCCACGGGAAAGGTTCGTCCTGTTGAATATGTGGTGCACAATGCTTTGTAATATCACTTCAATTTGTTGAAAAAGTAGGTGATGACGTTGTGGTGAATGGTTTTTAATGTCAGTGTGATTTGTCCACAAAATATAGGACGACATTGCGCTGAATGTTATGTAATGTCCTTGTGATTTGTTGATAAAAGATGTTATGACGTTGTGCTGAATGTTATGTAATATCAATGTGCTTTATTGATAAAAGTTGTTATGACATTGTGCTAAATGTTTTGTAATATCATTGTGATTTTATCGACAAAAGATGTTATGATGTTGTGCTGAATGTTTTGTAATATCATTGAGATTTGTCCACAAAATATGTGCTAAAAATAGTCAATAAAAACAGTGTAGAGGTCTCTGTCGCTATTGCGAGGTGCAGTGTTGAACGATGGTGCATGGCATCCCAACAAGCTGTGTGTAGTCAACATGTTGAACAGCCGAATTAATTAAATATGAACAGATTACTATCAATATTGCCTAGGCAAAAATCCACTCCAAAGTGGCAAAGTCTAATTAAAGTAAATGGACATCAACTAATTGTCGTTTTGAGTCAGGTTTTTGCGGCTAAAAAAATAGTGAAGGAAAACAAATAATTTTGGCCCAATTAGTAGAGTGTAAAAGGCAATCGAATTTAAACTGAAACAAAAGATGGACCGTGCGCACACAATTCTGTCTTGATATTCATTCCGGTGAATGTACAACTTAACTGTTGCAGTGCTTGTGACGATCCTATTTTTCAAATAGGGCCTTTGAAATTCCTATAACTGTTGAGGATTTCAGTTGCGGACATAAACAGTATCATACCTGCTAACGAGCATTTAAGAAACATTAATTTGATTAAAATATGGCCTAACGGCTATTTTACAACAGTTGAGTGGGCTATTCAAGCCCAAACTTTCACTTACAATTAGAAGAGCTAAAGAACTTCTACAGGAAAGCTTGAGTGCAGTCGTAACCCTAACACACTCTCCAATGTATCCTTCATTCCTCTGATATACATTCTGATGAAAATTAATCAAGTTTGAGTACACAATGTACACAACAAGCCATATGAGAAAGCTATTTAACTACTTGTCAGGATTTCAATTGATTGTTGAGGAGTTACCATAGTATGAGCGTGGATGCATTCTTTGAGGTAAAACAATTTTACTTTTGAAATGATAAAACAATAATATAATATTAAGAGAGGGGGTTTCAATATCTGTAATTACCATATTCACATCTCAAAATAGAGCTCTACTTATGCCTTGTTACTGGAATCACACATGAGCACAACTCCATTAACCGGAAGCATAGTGTATTTGAATACCATTTATTATACTCTGTAGAGTTGCCCAACTTTACCCACAAGATACCCCAGACTCATAATGTCAAGCTATAAACACACAGCATGTTCGCGTGTGACTGAGTTGAGATAACAAAATATTTTCACTGCTCTTCCTTTCTAGCCTCCACCCGATAGGTTCTTGGCCAAACAGCCATCGAAAGACCATCGGCCAATGGCGGAATCCACGGTCCGATGCTGAATTGTAACGTCCCAGTTTTTCTAAGCTTTTTGAGTTTTCAAAATAAAAATAACCATTTGGTTTTGTTAAAGTTCTAAAGCTTAACTTGAGATTTTGGAATCAGAAGTGTTTAAAATAACTAAATCAAACTTCAATTAATCCGAGTTTGGTTTGTTTTGAGTGTTGGAGTTCTCTGGTGTTTGAGAATCCCCTTTCTCTGTTCGTTCCTTTTTCCCGTCGGACCTCCTCCCACTCAGTCTAGACCTCCCTCTCGTTTGGACCTTCCCCTCAGTCCAGACCTCCTGGGTGGTCCTGGGAGACCGGTCGTGACCTCCTCTTTGGTCACGACCTCCCTTTTGGTTGGACCACCCTCCCGAGTTTTGACTAGCCCCACCTGTCAGCCATGCTCATCTTCTTCTTCCTTCCGTCGTGTCACTGCTGATGCAAAAGTCCTAGCGCATTAAATATTGTTGTATCGCATTAAATGTTGTCGCTTCTGCAGTACCTGTTCCCCCTCTTGTCTCCTCCCCTACCTGCCCCCATCTCCTCCTCCACCTACCCTTGAACTTGTGCGCCTCCGAGTCTCTCAGCGACCCTCCCCGTCTCCTCCAGGCTATAAAAGCCTGAGCAGCTCTCTTTTATCTCCTTTTTCCTCACCCAACTCTCTTGCCCTCGCCCAGTGTAACATCCCTATTTTCCTGAGTTTTTGAAAATTTTGAAAACCTTTAAAAGTGAACCATTTGGGTTTATTAATTTGCCAAAGCTTAACTTGTAATTTAGAATTTCGAAAGCAATTTAAATTGACTTAATTAAAACTTGAATTAATTAAAGTTGGTTTAGTGAGTTTAGTTGGATTTTAAATTGGTTTTTCCTTTGGCCTTATGTTAAAAATAATTAATTGCAAAAACTAAAAGCAATAGTTAAGTGCAAATATTTTTACTAAGTCCTAAATAATTCAAAGGATTTACGTGAATTTTTCTAGAATTTTTGGATGACTTAAGCTATTTTCTAAAATTGCTTTTGCTTTTACGGTATTTTCTAAAAAAAAAGCCTTAGTTAATCCCCTCTCGGTTTGGGCGAATTCCTTGACCCATTCTTTGTTCGCTTCGTCGGCCGCTCATGTGACCCTCCTCGCCGCCGTCCGATTTCAATCGGACGGCTCAGACTCATCCTTGCCGCGCTCTCTCTCTCCTCTCTCTCGTGATCACTGGGCTCTTTGTCACCAGACGCCCAGGGTCGTCCCTACCTCTGGCTGGCCGCCTCAAGGTCACCTCGCCGTGAATCCCACCGCGCCCGCGCTCCCTCACCGCCTCCTAGCCCCTACTTGTCTCGCTTTGTGCCAAGGCCCGCCCGCCTCCGTGGTGCCGCGCCCTCCTTTTTGCCCCCTCCTCTGGTTTTCGCTGCCGTCGCTGCCATCATTAAGCCGCGGCGAAGCTCCCGTTCTCCCCTCCGGACCCCCGATCGCCTATTTAAGCGCGCACCGGATCCACCCCGAGCTCCTCTCTCTTTCCCCTCTCCTCCTCTCCGCTCTCCCGCCCTCTCTTGGCCGCAATCGAAGCTCCCGTCGCCGCCGCCGAGCTTGCTTCCGCCGCATCCGCCGCCACCGTTAGGGCCTCCTCCGCCGCCGCCACCACCTCGGCATCGCCAGTGTGGCGCACCCGTCGCGCCTCCCGTCCTCGAGCAGCCGAGCCCCTCCGCCGCCTTCTTCGCTCGCCACAGGTCTCCCATGCCTGGCCTCGAGATCAGGCGCACCAACCAAATCCTCTCCCTCGCTCGTTTGGTGCCTTCCCCGCTCGTCGCCGTGGCGTAAGCGCCGTGACGCGATGCGCGCACCAGCGTCCCCTCGTCGGCGTGGCGTGGTGCCCGTCGGCGCCACGCCACCTTTTTGTCGGCATGGCGGCCCTAGTCAAGATCAGGCGTGGTTTTCCGATTTTCCGTTGGAAAATAATTCGCCGAAAAGAAAAACATCGGTGACGTCACTATGATTAAATTGATTTTTCTTTAGGAAAACAATTCCAGAAATCAGGAAAATTCCTTTTTCTTGATTTTATGCATTTTCCTATCTTCTTTTGGCCATAACTCCCTCATTCGAACTCCGATTCAAGTGATTCAAATTTCTAAATTCATATAAAATCCTTGTATTCCTATTAGTATTTATTTGGTATTTATTTGAATTTTATTTGGAGTTGTTTTATTTATTTGGCTTTGTTCGAGCGTATAGGTTCCGGCATTTTTAAGATTTCGCAGAATTCGATTTAATCAAGCACCTCTACTCTTCAACGAAGGCAAGTCATAGACCTTTGATCATGTTGAACCCATCTTTATAAAAGTATATTGTTTGATATAAACATGCATTGCTAATTTTATAGTAAATGGTTTCAGGCTTAGTTAATTACCTAATTGTCATATGCCTCATTGATAAATTGCAATCGACATGTATCCTTGAATGGCATAACTCCTTGGACACCTTAGGATGGATAATTGTTAGTTGGACATTATTGAAATACCAACATGGGTACCGTTTTATGCTTAGCCAATGCTTTAGTTATGCGATAGACTCATGATCACATACTCAATGAATGATTGAATTTGACTAAAGAAAATATGGAACCGTGGCGGAGCCACTTTTGATAAAAGATGTTGTGCCATGACTAGGGTGGTCATTTGGCCAGGTTGAACGAAAATGATTTATGCTCGGACGAGTGGGTGGTGGAAAAGGTGGTGCCGTAACGCACACTTGGAATGTGGAACCGTCTCGTCTGAGCAACCAACTAAGGACTTAACCTTGAACCATTGATCTGGGCTTCAACCGTACAACCACATGTCTAGATTGGGATAGACCTGGTCGACTAATTAGCAAAGTTTTGATTCGGTTCTGCCAATGGTTGATAAGCGGCGCAAGAGGAGGCCCAGAATGGCGAAACCTCAGCGGGCAGATCCGAGTTAAAATGGAGCTTTGTAAAGATCTTGTCACATGCTCTAAACTGCTTACCTAAGGTAGTGAGCGGTGGCATAGATATATGCGGAACAAACTAGAGAAATTCGTGTCTTGTGGGTCAAGCTGTACAACCTCTGCAGAGTGCAAAACTATTGAATAGCCGTGTCCCGGTTATGGACATGCACAGTGATTTCACGCAAGGGTAGAACTTTTGTCGAAAATGTTGGAATGGTTTGGTCGAATCTTGTAGTTGGTTGATGGTGGGAAAGTGAACAGGGTGTTCACTAGTTGTTTCAAAGAAAATTGCTTATTTATATATTAGTGTTTTAAATCGTGCTTTGCAATCTACTTATTGTATTTAATGTCAAATATTGCTTTCCGCAAAATAGCCATAAAGCTATCCTTGTCAAGCCTTGCATAAATATTACTTGCATACATTTCTCTATGACTTGCTGAGTACATTCAAAGTACTCATGGCCTTACGCCCTCTGTTTAAATCAGCAGAGGAAGGTGAACCAGGGAACACAGAGTTCTATGAAGAAGACTTCTTTGAAGACTATGCGAATTAGGTCGCGTCCTTCACTCGATTGCCGGTGGGCATATTGGGTGACCTCCACCAGATGTTTTGTTCTCCGCTGCAAGTTACTCTGTTGTCTTTAGCCCTGCGTGGCAACCGTTGTAAGACTTGACCATAAGGTCCCTTTTGCTTAATATTATTAATTTGTCTGCTTCATATATAGTTTGGTTGTGTGGATATGATTACACCAATGTTGCAACTGTGTGAGCTAGCTACTGATCATGGGACTAGTTCAGAATACACAGAGGGTCCTGGGGTTGCATACCCAGGGTCCCGACACCCAGTTTCTCTGTGCTGCGAGTTTCGCCACCATCCACTGAAGCCGTGTCGTCGCCTCCTCGTCGCCAAGGAGCTCGCTGGAGCCTGCGCCGTTTTCGACCACCTCGCTGCCGAAGGATTCACCGGAGTGCCCGTGCCGTTCGCCGTCCTCCTCCTGTCTTCTTCGGTCTCTCTCTCTGTCCTAGTGAGTTTCTCCGTGCCCTACTCTCCTTTTTGCTCTCGTGACCTCATTGTGTAGTTTATCCCTTTTACGACCACGTTGTGTAGTCGTATCCCCTTTTGTATTCTTCGTACGACCACGTTGAGTAGTCGTACCCTTTGGCGGACCTCCTCCTCAGGACCTCCCTTAACCTCCTCAGGACCTCCCCCTCACCTTTCTTTCGGTTCTAGTTTGGTAGTCTTTGGTTTTTGTTTAGATTTGTTGTATTTATTTGGCTCTTTTCGCACGTGTAGATTTTGGCTTCTCTGAAGAATTCATGGACCCAACGACCTCTACCGAAGCATCTCAACTCTTCAACGAAGGCAAGTCGTAGACCTTTGATTATGTCGTACCTAGTTTGCAAAATTACATTGTTTTATACCAACATGAATGGCTAATTGTAAAAAAATAGTTTGGGAAATAACTAAATACCTACTCGACAGTATGACTCCTTGAATACTTGTGTTTGACATGTTGACATGTACCCTTGGACACCATAGGTTGGGTGATCTTAGTTGGACATCTTTGAGATACCAGCATGGGTGCGTGTATTGCTTAGACATGCTTTAGTTATACGATGTCTCTCGATCACATGATTCAATGATGACGGATTTGACTTAATGATATATGGAATTGTGGCGCGGCCACTGTTGTTAAAATTTGTTGTTCCATGACTAGGGTGGCCATTTAGCCGGGATGAACCCAAAATAATTTATACTCGGGCGAGTGATCGTGCAGTAAAGGGGGTGCAAGAAGCACATTAGGATGTGGATGTCTCGCCTGAGTAGTCACTAAGGACTTAACCTTGCAAGCCATTGATCTGGGCCATACCGTGCAACCACAAGTTCATTATGGGGTGTACCTGGCCAACTAATTAGCAATGCTTTGAGTCGGTTCTGTTTTGGTTGAGAATGGCGCAAGAGGGGGCCAAGAAGGCGAATCCTTAGCGAGCAGAACCGAGTCAAAACGGAGCTTCGTAAAGGTCTTGTCACGTGCTCTAGACTGCTTACCTAAGGTAGTGAGCAGGGGCATCGATGGGTGCCCAACCAACTAGAGAGGTCGTGTCTTGTGGGTCAAGCTGTACAACATCTGCAGAGTGTAAAACTATTCGAATAGCTGTGTCCCTGGTTATGAACAATGCCTGGTGATTTCACGCAAGGGGTAGACTTTTCTCAAAAAATATGGTCGTGGTTGGTTCCGAGTGGTATGGGAAGTGAATAGGGTGTTCACGAGTGGTCCAGGAAGTGAACAGGGTGTTCACGTGTTGTTTCAAAGAAACTTGATTACTTATGTATTAGTCTTTCAACTTGTGCTTTGCTGTTGATGTTCTGAAGCTCTATTGGATTTGGAGCATGTTGCTGGTTATGCCTTGGTTATGAAGAGATCAAAGAGAAACCACTTGGTGGATCATGCAAATTGTGCATGTAGAGTATGATCTTGGAAAGTAATTTGATGGATCACCAAGGATATAGTATTTTGAGACTCTGATCCGATTATTAGGACATATTAGATTGCCCTGGAATCTGGAAGCGAATTGTAATGTTAGTTTGAAACTTACAATAAACATGTGGATTATAGTGGAATTAACTAAGTATGATTGAATAGAGAATCTGGATTTGAAAGGAATCCTAATTGGATGATACAGATAAATCTTGAATCAAATTTTGTAATTCATATATAATTGTTGGGTAATGGGAAGGTATGTATGAAGGAATACCTTGCTGATTTTGGAATAGATCAAAACCTTTGCTGGATAGATGGAACTGTAACGATTTGGTGAATCAAATTTGAACTGATGGGTTGCTGAAAGTATTTTGGGGAAATTACATGAGGAAGATTTGTGGATTGGTGAATTGTGTTATCTGTCTAGTTATCGGTGATCTTGATTGAATCATTGTAATCTATTAATTGGGTGATTCCGAGGTAGGTGGAAATTGTGGAACAAATCTAAACTTGTAGATTGTGACAAGATTTCTGGGAGAACTTTCATTTCAAGATGGATTTGAAGATTTTGTTGTGATCTTGGAGTTACCAAATTGAAGGGTATGATTATAGTTGCTGGATTCTTATGGATTTATGCACAAGAGTAGTATGCAGTCGAAGCAATGAATTTGTGGAATTATCTAAGTCCAGGCCTAGAAGGAATTTGTGAATGGTGTTGTCTCCCAACGGAATATGAGATTAATTAAGGGCTTGAATTTCTAATTGGATGACTCTTAAGGCTTGCCGATTGGTGGATTCCTATGATAACAAGTGGGATCTGGTAAACATGGGGAGGCGGATCCTAGGCCTCTGGCTTACACCCAGCACTGGGTTATGACAAGTAACTCCTGAAGATAGCCAGGAAGAAGACAGGAAGCGTTGTCGACTCTACCCTCCAAGGACAACTTGCAAGGCTTATTGAAGACCGAGAACACAAGCTTGATTCGTCAGCCCAACCATATAGCTTATATAACCCAGACCCTTTCTGTATACTCAGTCACCCCACCATTTGATAAGTGCTGATTGTTAGAGCGTTAATAATTGTTGAGCTCTTATGAGCAGGCTTTTAATTGGTTCTTTATTAGGGTATAATTCTGCTTAATCCCCTCACTAACCATTTGACTCTTACCTATCCCTAGTTTTCTTCTCTAACCCTCTAGAGCACCCAGCAGTAATCAAGAGCTCAATCTATGAAGACAAAGAGTACTTGAAGACATCACTGACTCCTGCAACCCAGTAGCGATGAGCAAGAGATCAAGACACCTCCAACCAAGTCGAGTCAGGCGGGACCAATCCCAAAACATCCAACCTGCAAGCACTCTGCCAACAACAGGATAAGAATCACAAGAGGAAGATAGAAGACCAAGTACAAGATGGCTAGAAGAACCCTAAGACCCATTGTTACATTTCCAAGCCACTTGTCCCAGACTAGCCACAGTTGCAGCCCCTTGCTGCTACCCTTCTTCTTTCCAGCCTCTGCGAATCTCGGGGTCGAGATTCCCTTAAGGGGGGTAGGTTTGTAACACCCTGATTTTCAGAGCCTTTTTGAAAAATTTTAAAATAAAAAGAACCATTTGGTTTTGATGAGAATTCAAAGCTTAACCTGAGAATTTCAGAATTTGAAGTGTTTAAAATGACTAAACTAAACTTCAACTAATCCAAAGCTTAGTTCTTTTGGTGTTGCTCTAGCTCTCCAGAGCGATCTCTCCTTTTCTTGATAAGGGTTTCCTTTCCCCTATCCTATATTCGGACATTCTTATATGTCCAGACCGTCCCTCTTGTTTGACCTCTGTTGTTCTTATCTCCTCCTTGTCTTTTCGGGTCTTTCCTCTCCCCTGGAAATCTCTCTTTATTGAGACCTTTTGTTAAGTTTACCCTCTTGGTCTAGCCCATCCTTTGGGTCAAGACCTTCCTTAATCTCAATTACAGTTTAAACCTCCTCTAAGGTTTGGATTTTTCCTTGTATTTAGACCTCCTTTGAGGACTAGACAATCCTTGCGGTTTTGACATTTCCCTTTTGTTTGGGCACCCCCTAGGTCTAGACTTTCCTTGTGTTTAGCCCCTCTGTGTGCCCAGACTTCCTTACCACTGGGACCCCTCCTGTGGTTCGGACCTCTTCTTTGTCTTGACCTCTTTGATGTCTGGATCTCTTTTGATCCTAGACCACATTCTTCGGTTGGGCATATTCTTATGCGGACCTCCTCAGGTTGATCTAGCCAAACCTCCCCTCACATCTTTTTCTTGAGTCTCCCTCTTGCTCACTGGAACGCCTAGTAATTCACTTGAACCTACTTGTGCCCAATTAGATCTTCTTTGCATTCGATTGAACCACCTTTGTGCTCAATTGGACCCCCTTCTGATTCCCTCTGAGCCGTTCAGACCTCCCATGCGAAGGTCTGAACCGTTCAGACCTCTTGTGATCATCATCTAATGGCCCAGACCTCTCCTTCGTTTGGATCCAATGGTTCAGACCTCCTTGGTGATGTCCTCCCCGGGTCCAGACCTCCTTAGGTCTAGACCTCCCAAACGCTTAGACCTCCCCGAGACCCATTTCTCTCTCTCGGGTCCTCTCTGGCTCGCAACCTCCCTTAGTCCGTGCCACCCCCTTGTGCATTTGAGCTCCTCTGGAACCCTGTGAAGCTTTCCATGTTTTCTTGAACGTCCTTCATTGCTTGTAGCCTTGAAAACCTTCTCTGGAGGTCCCCTTTGGTACCAGTCCGGTAGTACCGCTCGTACTTGGTGGTACTACCGCTTCTTAAGACCTCCTCTTTGACCTCTAGGACCTCCCCTTACATTTATTTAGCCTCTCTGTGTCCTTCAGGACCTCTCCATGTCCTCTAGGACCTCCCCTTACCTTTATTGGACCTCCCTGTGTCCCACCAGACCTCCCTAGGTCCTCCAGGATACCCTCCCTATCTATTTCCACCTCTATCGAATGTGAGTCGTCCGATTTGCATTGGACAGTTTGATCCTGGTGAGATGTTCGGATGGTCCGAACGTCCCACCTCCTCTGAGCCCTTAGATCTTCATTGGATGGCCCGATTTGCTATGGCGTTCGGGTGGTCCGAACGTCCCAACCATTTTGGACCACCCGATTTAGTTCTAAGGCTAAGATCCAGCGCTAGCACTGTTGGTCCGAACGTCCAGGACCTCCTCCTTGCACATCTAGACCGTTAAGACCTCCCCCTTGGAGATCTTAACCGTCCAGGACCTCCTCCTTGCACATCTGGACCGTTAAGACCTCCTCCTTGCACATCTGGACCGTTAAGACCTCCCCCTTGGAGATCTTAACCGTCCAGGACCTCCTCCTTGTGGATCTGGATCGTCAAGACCTCCCCTTTGGAAATCTTGGCCATCCAGACCTCTCCTTTTTGGTAGATCTGATCGTTAGGACCTCCCCTTGGAAATCCTAACCGTTCAGATCTCTCCCGGAGTTGATCCTACGGTTCTAGACCTCCCTTGTGGGTGAGGTTCTCCTCTTACCCTTGCAGACCTCCCCGTTTGCGCTTAATCTTGACCGTTGGACCTCCCCTTTGGAGATCCAATCGTCAGGACCTCCCTTGCGGGTAAGGACCTCCTCATAGCCCTTGCGGACCTGCTCTGGTGCGCTTAATCTTGGCCGTTTGGACCTCCCCTTTAGAGATCCAATCGTTGGACCTCCCCGGTGGGTGAGGATCTCCCCTTGTTCACTGCAAGACCTCCTCAGTCACAAAGAGACTTCCTGGCGGTCTTGCGACCCTACTAGGCAGTCAACACACCCAGTTTTCTTATACATTTGGCTGTGTCCTTGGGCAAGGAAGTCTTCACCGCATTTAATGCCTATTGTATCACATTAAATTCCCTCACCTTTTGCAGTACTCATGTCATACCGAATGTCACATTCCTTGCCTACTCCCTCGTCTTATTTACCAACTCTTGTTGACTCTAACATGGGTCACATGCTTTTGCTTCCCCTATATATATCTTGGGAGAGCCCTCCTTTATCACTTTCTTCCTCATTTCTACTCTCTGTCTCAAACCGAGCCACCATAGACCTCATCACTAAGTCTCTGGACCTCCTCCAACAGGTCTCTGGACATCCTCTCTGGAGCTCCAGGACCTCTCCACCAAGCTCCTTGGACCTCCTCTTGACCTCCCAGCTTCTCTATTGGTTATGTATCTAAGTTTGTTTGGTGTTCTTTGAAATCTTGTTTGAGCTTTGTTTGAGTATTTGGTTTTTCACGTGTAGATTGCCTAGACCGTGGGGAGCCTGAGTTCAGTGAGGGAGAGGAAGCAGCTCGAGATCTTGAGCAAGGCAAGTTACACTCTTGAACATGTTGCACCCATTACTTCAAATTATTTATGTTGTTTTCAAAGGTATATGCATGCTTACTTTACTAAATATTTCAATGCCCATCTTTTAATCCATAGTTAAACCTATTGTTTGGTATGACCTTTATCCATGATTGAATCAACCTCATTGTCACCTTAGATAAAAACTGGTTCTTGCAATAGTAAGGACCCGAAGCTCTTGAAAAATGAAATGCTTAGCAATGCTTAGACCAAGATCTTGATTTGGGGAATTTTGACCAAAAATACCAATTAATCAAATGCTTTGAGCCATGGCATTGGTGTGCCATGGAGATTTCGGCCATGACATTGGTGTGTCATGGGTGTTTTACTCATGCCCATGGCATTGGTGTGCCATGGGGGATTGTAAAGCAAAATAACTGAAAAATGGTTTTGACTTGGGCGAAGCTGGTTGTATGGTTGGTGCATGTCTATGCACGGGGGTCGTGTGATCCGATGCCCAAGGTTGAGGTTTGTCACCCAAGTCGGTTAAGGACCGGTCTTTGAGACACCACTTGCTAAGCCTATAATGGGCTATGCCAAAATTGTGCAACCACATGTCTCCAGTATGGAGCGTGGGACCTGGCTAATTAATTTACAAAGCTCTACCATGGTTCGCCCTGCGGACGCGGTGGGTTGTCATGTTATGACTAGTTGTAGTCCCACCCGGCTCAAGAGGGGGCTTAAACCCGGCGGATGGAGAGTCCAATGGGAGCGAAACCTTAGAGTGGGTGGACTGTGGTGGGGCAATGCATTGTAAAGGCCTTGTCATGTGCTCTAGACCTCTCACCAAAGGAAGTGTGAGGTGGCATCGGCGGATGCCAAGCAAACTAGAGAATTCATGTCATGTGGGTAAAGTGTGCAACCTCTGCAGAGTGTAAATCTATTGAATAGCCATGTCCACGGTCATGGACATCTTGGCAATGTCACTCAAAGTTAGCTTTTGGTTTGGTTTTCAAAAGGTTATGAAAATGGTTTTGGTGGCTTAACCAAAAGCGGGTTTAAGCGGGAAGCCTTGTGCAGAGGGTATCCTTCACCATTTCAATAATGAATGTATCCAAGCGAAAATGGATTTGTAAAACTGAATTTTAATTATTGTAACTTTGCCTTGAAACTAAATACTTGTAATTGAAATAAAATTGGCTTTTTGCAAATCAACCCTACTATCTTTGTCCTTTGATATACCCTTATGCATGTCATTCTGTTAAGTGACGGGTGTAACTTGCGAGCACGGTTGTTTTGCTCACTCTTGCTTGATTCATATATTGAGCGAGATGAAGACTCCTATGATGATGAAGATGACCAGCTCAATTAGGCCCGCCCTCGGCCCGATCACTGTGGTGTAGTGGGTGGACATTGTCTTTTGGGTTTTCCGCTGCGTTTGTGTGCTCCCTGTTGCTGGAGTTGTAAGCAACCTTTGTAATCAAACCTCCTTTTGCTGTTAATAAAGTCTTGTGGATGTTGATGTTATCACTTGTTGCTATGAGAACCAGTCGATGATCTCTGGGGGCTGGTTTGGATCACAGAGGACTTTAGGCTTGCCCTAAGCCCCACGACCTCCTCAGGGTGGTTCCCTTCGGACCTCCCTCGAGTGGAGACGTGGAGTTTTGGGGAGGTCTGAGGTCCAGCGACCTCTGCGGGTTAGGACCTCCCAGACCTCCGAGTGGTCCTCTCGGACCTCTCGGGAGGTCTCAGGCGATCCCTGAGGATGTCCTCTCGGGATGTCCTGGGAAGTCCTTTGCGGACCTCCCAGGAGGTCCTAAGGGACCTCTCGGGACGTCCTGGGGGCTCTCTCTAGACCTCCCAGGAGGTCCTGAGGCACCTCCCGGGTGTGCCCTGGGCCGGGTCGTTACAGCTGCCATGGCGACCGAGCAGGGGAGACGACGGTGACGACAATTTTGCCGACGGCGAGGGTTGGTGTCGATAGCGGGTGGTGCGGGGAGCATCTACGAAGCATGGAGTTTCCATTTTTAGGCATGGAGTTGCTCGGTGCGGGCTCACGCACTACAACAGGACTAGGTTATAGAAACACGCGTATATGCTGCTATATCTACAAATATGTGTTGCTAGGATAGATAGCAACACATGTGATAAGTGATGTTGTTGGTCGTGTTGCTATAAGGTAGGTCTACCACAATACAAATTAGGTGTTGTTATACAAAAGGAAAGGTGTTGCAAAGTTGCAACACAAATTTTTATTTGTAACAACACATGTTTTCGAAACATAACTAACACCTGTTAACAACATATAATTGATATATTACAACACAAATTAGTATACAGGAAAAATACGATTCATTTGTGTGCTACGTACGTTGAAATTATAATTGCTACAAAAAAATTATTTGCTAATTAAGCATTTCATATTGCAGAATATATAACACAACTTAACATGATCAATGTTCAAAAAGTAGATTGCATTGCATTAAGGAAACAAATATAGGTATTGTTAACATCATTCCACATTACAAAAACAACTGATTTGTTGTCAACACAATAGCTTTGAACAAGAGTAAAATTTGAGTTCTAAAATATAATATCTAACTACTACTTTCTTTTCTTCATGAAGTTCCTTGATTCTTGATCCGTCGATCAAAGAGATAAACATCCAAATATAGTAATTCAACTGTTGATCTTTTCAACCTGCAGGAAAAACAATAAATTGCAAGGATGTAAATATGATGTAGGACAAGTGAATCTGACATAAATTGAATCTAGCTAAAATGAACATACACAAATTGAAGGACAGGCAATCGCTTTTCCTTTGGTTTGACCAATTGTCTTGTAGTTCTCCCATGGCCTTACCTGCACCTCATGTTCTTCAATAGGACTAGTGAAATGCATGTGCGTTGCTACAAAATAACATAGAGAGATGCTAAATGATTGATTGGTTATACCTATCACCGAAACAATTGCATTATAGAAAGGAATCAAGCAAATGCAAATGCAAACACAAACGAACACTAACAGTAGTACATATCTGATCTGTAAATGGCATATGCTTCTGCCTTCAGCAATGGGTTCAGACTTTGAGGTCGCTCTTAAGTATTAACATAATTCAAGTGCAAAAATCGCATAAGTACCTAAGTGCACATTTGGCTATCCTTTGAGATTTTCCTGTGTCAGTTAGTAGAGAAAATGTTTTAATATCCAGAGTATACTAAAGATGAATCCAGGCCATATGAACTCACAGAATTTGCACTTTGAAAATAGATGGCTGAAATCTTCATCAACATGGTGAATAGCATGCCTAGAAAATGATGTAGAAATTCCAATGCTCGATAGAGATCCATAAGTGTGTTCAATCTCAGAGGAATGACAAATATGTGGAGACAACATATATCAATGAATTAATAGAGCACTTTACAATTGCGAACTATTATCAGGCATGATGAATTCGACAAATCTTGCTTATAAGATTTACGCTAACATGGAATGCCAATTAATACGAGCTAAGTTCTATATGGTACTTTTCTCATCTAGAAGTTTACACTAACATGGAATAATTCTCGTCAAGTTGAGTCGTCGAGTACGGAACACTGATCATCTCATCCTAAAGTGGCCTTAGGACTGTACAGAATGCCAGCATCTACTATGGGAAAAATGTTATGTGCTTTCAAATCTACCTCCCAGCCCTTCATCTCTAGGACGTCTCGAAGTGAAAGCTCCAGGGATTATTGAACGTAAATCTGTACTAAAAGATCGGAGAAAGCGGACATTCAACTGCAGTAAAAAGGTCTGAGCTCTGCGTTGATAGAAAGAGCGCTCTTTTCATGAAACTTGAAATCTAATTAAGACCGTCATGCCTCATTCATCAAAGTAGCAGTCCGCCGGGGCTGAGCTTTTCACAACCAAGCAAGCCACTTCTCCAAGGCCGTTTGGCGATCCTGCACAGTGTAAGAAGAGGCATCAAAAAGAATTGTAAGCATCAAAGGAAAGTCAAACAGAAATGGGACCTGGTGACAGAGCAGGGCGCTGGGCGGCGGAGACGCCAGAGAGGAGGCGGGGGCCGGCGCCTGGTCGGTGCCGGGTGAGGAGAGGAGCCGAGGAGGCGCTGGGTGGCGGGCGGGCAGGGGCGACATCAAGCAAGTGAGAGCAAAGTGAGCAAAGCATCAGGCGGCGGAGATCTTGAGAGGAGGCGGGGCGGCGGTGGAGAGGAGCACTAGGCGAAGGGTCAAGGCCTGGGTGAGGAGAGGAGTAGAGGAGGCGCGGTGAGGCTGGGGTGTGGGAGGAGGGGAGGCTGGGCGCGGAGAGGAGGCGGGGCGCTGGAGAGGAGGAGGAGGAGGCGAGGAGCTAGGAGGCGCCATGCCACTGGGGTCATGGTGGGGGGCTGGCTGGCGACAGAGAGGAGGCGAGGCGCGGAGCAGAGTGCTGGGCGGTGGAGAGGAGGCGGGGGCGGCCGGCGGCAGAGAGGGGCTAGGGCTAGTGTTGCTGCACGCCTGCGCCTACGCGCTTGCAAGTGAGTCGCGAGGTGAGGGAGACAGAGGAAATGAGGAATGGATCAGAGATTGAGAGAAGGTGCTAGTTAGGGAACTGGGCCACTCGACTGGGCCGGCTGGGAGTTGGGCGCCTGGGCCTGGGGCCGTACGCCTCGGGCCGAGTTACCGTACACTAGAAAATGGCCTTTACAAACAGTGCAGAATCCTATTACTATTCCTTTTGGGCCTCCGGTCATTGCCTAACCGGCCTGAGGCCCATCTCCGCCCCTGGATGTAACTGCTATGGTGAGATAATCGACAGTTGCACTCTGATAGCATGCACGTTCCTTTCTAATAAAAAACAAATAAGCAGATTAGTAGAATTAATACAACCAAGTATCTTAGCCCATCTTTCATACTATTGTAATTAGCAATTTATTTTTATTAGTAATATAACATTAGGTGGTAAATGGGTCATAAAATTTGTACGTTGACCTAGCAACATGTCTATTAAGTGTTGTAACGTATACTACAAAGTGTTGTAACATACTAGTATTGAGTATGTTTGGAGATTTCTACACTTGGGTCGTAGCAACATGAGAATATGTGTTGCGGTTGAGTTTTCCTGCAACATATGCTATATGTGTTGGTGGTGTGTGTTGGAATAGATTGGTCTTGTTGTAGTGACGGAGGCGGTGGCGCATGGCCGAAACAGAGTATCGGCGACGGCAATTTTTGGCGGTTCAGTGGCCAACATTGGCGTGCGCATAAGCATCTAGAAGCTATGAGGAGCACGATGGTGGTGATGGCTTGGCTTGGGGAGGTCGGAGGAGAGCTAGCGACAGTGGCCATGGGCGGCGAGCAATGGCGCACGGCGGTGGCGGGGTTGGACGTGAAGCTAGGGGATGTGTCCATGGGGTCAAGGCGAAGCTATGGCAAAGCTCAATCTGAAAAGAACATGCGAGGAGATGAGGGATTGAGCGGCGGCTTACCGGCAAGGTGAAAGGGGTCTCGGCCTCGGCGGCGAGGCATGTCCAGAGACAAAGAAGGTGATGGTCTTGGGTGTGGGACATCGTGAAAGTATGCCGAGGGTGTCACTGCTATAACCTTATAGCCGATGCGAGGCGGTTTGCACAGGGTAACGACGGCGACGAGTTCGGCGCGTGTGCTGGCGGTGCAGCGGTGGTTGCCTCCCACTGGCGCATGGTGCTGAGGCGGCGCCGATGAGCAGCGGTGCTTGCAGCGTGTCGAACGGTTGGCGGCGTGGATCAATGGTGGAGGCAGCATGGTGCTGACGCGAGCGGAGTTTAATGCCAGCGTGAGGTGGCAGGGTGAAGTGGCAGAATTTTGGACACTATTGGCCCCCTAGACCACCGTAATTCTAAATCTAGCATCCTTACCTCCGAAATTCTATTTTTTAGCCCCCTAGATCTGCCTGTTGCGCCACCCGATCGCAGAAACATGCCTGCTGCACCACTGTACCACAGCACCAAGCTATTGTGCCACCCTCTGCGGCAAAGCAGTCGGGACACTGTAAGCATCAGAGCAAACATTTCCCAAAAATCCATTTAAGTATATTTTTTTGGAGGAATTTCTAAATATAGAAAATGAGCTCGAAAAATTATGAATTTTTTTTGTGGAGCCTCTCGGAACATTGTACTTGCTTGTGTAATTTTTTTAGAATTTTATCCATTCTTATTTTTCTCAAAAATTCATTTATGTATACTATTTATAGGAATTTTCTAATATAGAAAATGAGGTCAAAACATTATGAATTTTTTCAGGCCCCCTACACAGTGTACTTGATTGTGTAATTTTTCCATAATTGTATATGTTCTGAACTTGTCTCAATAAATTAAGTGTTTAGGTCTAAAAAATTAGGACGAAAGGTTTCCGAAATTAGGCGTAGAAAATTAACAATTAAAGGGGTAGAGTATTATGCATTAACCATCAATTCCCGTGTCATCCACGAGTTCAAACTAGTTCAAACATTAAATTTTAAAACTACCATCCTTAATCAATAATAGCGCATGAAAGATTTGTTGCCAACTTGCCATAGCCCTACCACCTAATTCTTCATGTGGCATTTTTGGAATTTAACATTGTATTGTACAATAGGATAGATAAGATTATACATGAACCAACTGAGAAAAATGTGTGGTATGCAGATCATATAATAACGTACCGCAGCCTCCGACTCGTGTGCATTTCGAAGGCCACGGTACGCTGTTATATGATCTGCATGCTATGTATTTTCCTCAGTTGGTCATGTACAATCCTATCTAGCATGTGGTACGACACAGTGTTAAAGTTGATGATAGTCTTTAATAATGTATTGTACCAACGTCATCCACATTGAACCGATAAATTAACAAAGAATATCCTATGGAAAGCACTTTCGGTATGTGCCACCCTTTTTGTGCCATGTTTGTAGTTGGTGCCTAGGACTGTTTTTGGCAGAAATTTCTGGCGCCACAAATTTTGGGCATGGCTATAAATCCTGAGCCAAATGGATGAGGAAGAGAGGGAGACGCAATGGCTCAAATTGGAGCCATGAGCCAATGTAGCTCAGGTAACTCGCAACAGCCAAAGAAGTCTATGTTCCGCTACGATTGTGGTAGCGAAACAATGAGGTACAAGTCCAATACTGAGAAGAATCCGAACCATGGTTTTTTAGGTGTGCTAACTGGAAGGTGAGTCGATTCTTGAACACATAAAACTCTTCCTATTTGCTTCATATTTTTGTATTCTTTACTTTGATACCAAATTTTTTGTGTTGGTTCTGTTAGTCTGGGGGATGTGGTTTTTTATTTGTGGGAAGATTTGCTCGAGGCATATGTGAAGGAGATAGTAATGCAGCATGACATAGAGATGGAGAAGTTACAGAAGAATGTGCAGAAGTTGAGGACTCACCTGGAAGCAATAGGTGCTGCTGATGGCAATGTGCAAGAATTGAAGAACAATGTGCAAGAAGTAAGGAAAAATGTGCAAGAATTAAAGAGCGGTGTAGATAATGTGAAATTGATATGCAGCATTTTGTTTTGTTTCTGCCTTTTGTCTGTTCTCCTAAATTCAAAGTAACTAGTTTATAATTCATGCCTCTAGCATGAATAAGTGCAATGTAGCGGTACTAGTATCTGCAATTTAATTGAGTGGAATCTATGTTGCCAATAATCTTAGCCAATGATTTTCAATTTTTCTGGGAGAAGACTACATATAGCAGTTCACATATTACTTCATTGCAAACCCTAATTCATGAAACCCTAATTAGGACGTGACCTCACTCTGCAAAGCAGGACGTGACCACACTCTGCAAAGCAAGGCATGACCCAACGAGGCAGCTTTGCACAGTGACGTGATGCAACGAGGCAGCTTTGCACAGTGACGTGACACAACGAGGCAGCTTTGCGCACTGACATGACCCAACGAGGCAGCTTTGCGTAATGACGTGACGCAACGAGGCAGCTTTGTTCAGCGACGTGACCTGACGAGGCATCTTTGCGTAGCGACGTGACCCAACGAGTCTGCTTCAAAGGGCGCATCACAGGACGTGACTTCTCTCTGCAAAGCAGAGCGTGACCACTCTCTGCAAAGTAGGACGTGTCGCATGGACGCGAAACACATCCGTGCCTCATCGCAATGGAGCCGCTACAACTGCGTCCGCTCCCGTTATAAATACAACGCTAATCGGCCAGCAACTCCACACCAATAACACTACCTAGATAACATGGACAAGGAGAAGGAATGGGAGCACATCCACAAGCTTTTGAAGGACTGGGTGCCTCCCCAAGAGACCACCGCTCGCCACAGGGCGTTCGGTCAGCAGCCTTACACACACCAAACTTTTCAGGAGCTCGTGGATCTAAGGAGGCTGCCTCACAGTACGCCCAATGATTCTGGGTTGAGCCGCCCCCTTCTATGCCCGATGAACACCCTCCGGAAGGGCCCTCGACGGGGGTGGTGCCACCCCTTTGCTGGTGTCGGGACGCCTGCAAATATGTCAAATCAACCGATGAGTGGACCAATGGGCAGCACTATTGGTGCTGCCCGAACTACGGCGCGGACTACCCCAACCGCAGGTTTGACACGCGGAGCCACAGACAGCCGGTAATGAAATCCCATTTCAGTGCACACTACTATTTTTCTTCCTGTTACGCCGTAACCACGTCTCTCTTCCCACCACAGTCTCCGCCACGCCTATGCGACTTCAGCCAGTGGATCGATGACAAGATCCACCCCTACGACATATGGATGCTGCTAACACGAAAGAGCTGGGTCAGGGAGGACATCGAGGCCCATGAAAGGTGCCTCGAAGAGTTGCTGGCTGAGAAGGATGAGGCGGGACAGGCTGCGCGAGGAGCAAGAGCGTGAGCATGCCAGGTGACGCGAGGCCGAGAGGGAGCGAAAGAGGGCCATCGCGGCAAGAGCTAAGGCACAAGGCGAGGAGTACAACGCCGAGCTAGGCTGCAAGGGAAAATGGCCACATTCCGCACAGTAGTTCGACCCTCTTCGTCCATGTGTCCCATGTATTTCTATTTCCCTAAACGCATGCGTGTACCGGCTTTGGTTCATTAGCCTGCGTGCCATGTAGCCCCCTTGTCGGATTAACTATCGTGTTGTTATCGTTGCGTCATTTCTCCAAAGTTCTCCAATGGAGTTGCAATGCAGATAATTTTTTGAGCTCATTCATACATTACAGTCCTACTCGTTGTCAAAATCACCATTGGCCATCTCATCGGCCAAAGATCGTTTTCCAGAAGTACGGAAATGTATAGCATATTTTGAATAACCCACAGCCTCCTCTAGACCGCTAATATGTCTTGCTGTCAAGACATGTATATCACCAAAATGTAACCCTCGATGTTTATATACAAGCACTTCTCCAAAAAGCTATCCATTATTGTCGTTGTTTAATAAAAGATAAGTAGGGAAAAGTTTAGCATATTTGGAATATTCCACAACCACCTCTAGACCGCTAATATACCTTGCTGTCAAGACATATATATCACCAAAATATAACCCAGGATGTTTATATACAAGCACGTCTCCAGAAAGCAACATATTGTATATCGATATCTCCAACGGAGTTACAATACATTTTTTTTCATACATTCCAGGTCACATGAAATCATGAAACCCTAATTTCCGAAACCTAAAATCCTAATCTTCGCGACCTAAATCCTTCATTTCTGAGACATATAAAATTGTCCAAATAGTACACAATCAAGTCCACTGCGGGAGGAGCCTTAAAAAAATTCATAATTTTTGGAGCTCATTTCCTACATTTACATATTTGTACAAACAGTAAACGTATATGAAATTGCAAGAAAAATTCTTAACAAATAAAATTATGGCAAATTTACACAAGCAAGTACACAGTATTAAAGTGGATGATATTCTGTAATATTGTATTGTACCACTGGCTAGATATATAAGCTTGTTATATCATCTGCATTATGCCAAACGTTTTTCTCAGTTGATTCATGCACAAGCTTATCTAGTCTATGGTACAATATAGTATTAAAGAGTATCATCCACAATAAACTGATAAATTAACAAAGAGTGTCCTGATTGCAATAAACTCGCGCGTGTATCATGTAATGCTTGTAACGCTTCAAATATCGTCAATTTTATGTATGAACACGTACACTACAACTTCATTAGAAAGCCTAATTCTGTTATGAATACTTTGTGTGGGAATTCATAAAACCCTAATTTTTGAAACCTAAAATCCAAATTTTTGAGACCTAAATCCTTCATTTTGGAGACAATTTCAGAACACATATAAAATTATATATATCCTAAAAGGTGCCAATATGGCAAAAATTCCAAAAATGCCACATGAAGAATTAGGTGGTGGGGCCATGGCAAGTTGGTGACAAATCTTTCATGCTCTATTATTGATTAGGGATGGTAGTTTTAAAATTTAATGTTTGAACTAGTTTGAACTCGCAGATGATATGGGAATCGATAGTTAATGCATAGTACTCTACCCCTTTAATTGTTAATTTTCTACCCCTAATTTCCAAAACCTTTTGTTCTAATTTTCGAGACCTAAACACTTAATTTGTCGAGACAAGTTCAGAACATATAAAATTATGGAAAAAAAATACACAATCAAGTCCACTATGTAAGGAGACTAAAAAATTATAATGTTTGGACCTCATTTTCTATATTAGAAAATTCCTACAAACAGTATACTTAAATGAATTTTTGAGAAAAAATCAGAATGGATAAAATTATGAAAAAATTACACAAGCAAGTACACTGTGCCGGGAGGTTCCACAAAAAAAATCATAATTTTTTTAGCTCATTTTCTATATTTAGAAATTCCTCCAAAAAAATATACTTAAATGGATTTTTGGGAAAAGCTGTTACAGTGCTACAGTGTCCCGACCTGCTGCGGTAGGGGGCACAGCAGCTTGGTGCTGCGGTACGATGGCGCAGCAGGCACGTTCCTGCAGTCTGGTGGCGCAGTAGGTGGGTCCAGATGGCTAAAAATGGAATTTCGGAGGTACAGAGGCTAGATTTGGAATTACGATGGTCTAGGGGGCCAATAGTATCCAAAATTCGAAGTGGCATGGTGAGGTGGTCGGGTAGGTGAGTTCACGGGCAGCGTGCGAATGGCGGTGTGACGCAAGGCAGGGAGGAACTGTAGGGAAAGGTGGTTTTCCTAAAAGGCGTTTCCTTGGTTAGGGTGGCGGGTTTCTGGATTGGGAAAGCTAAAGGTTTAAAAACTTTCCGGACTTGAGAAAAAGCTCAAATTCGAACCAAAGTTTAAATAGACTTGAATTTTTTTGGTCGTTTCAGTGTCACCACAACGCTACATCCAGATGGATTATGTGTAGCACGCATACATGTAATACAGGTACAGCATCGTCATTTGTCAATCATGCATCAGCCTAGCTATGTTCTTCCAAAAACCCAAAAAAACGAGCTTTTGATCATATCCATGGAGAACTCTCTCGACGACGACGACCCGCAAGCACCACGTGTTGTATGCAGCTTTTGGTAATGGCCTGGATCGATCGCCTTTCAGATCGACGTAATAATGCAGCTGCGTGCATGCGTCATGCATACAGTATGCGCATTGAGAAGGGATGACTGGATAAGAGATGATAAGAGCTCGACGACGAACCATGTGCACACGGCAAGAAGCCCCATTCTGCAGGAGTAAGCAAGCATGCATGTCAGACTCATAGACTCAGACTCAAGATCGAGTACGTATCGACAAAGAAAAAACAGCTGTTCATCATCATCATCGATCTTCAATAGCAGCAGCAGCAGCAGGAATTCTAGCAGCATTCGCGTCAGTTTTCGGCTAACTAGGGTTTATCAGCTCATTCTTTTGTGGTCTTCTTGTTCACCGCGTACTGGAATAATCTTCCAATTCGTTCAGTCTTTTGCTTCTAGCTCGGAATATATATATGCTTGATCTTGCAAATGCCGGCCGGGCAAAACATACATGTACTGGGATATGCTTCTTCAGTAGTATAGTGTATCTATATCTGTTCCTGCACGCGTAACTTAATTGCGCACTTGTCTCCTTTAATCTGGAGGAGAGATGTCAACAACCTGATGGCCAATGCCTAATGCTAATCATATACGGAGTGTAATATAAGATGCATGAACGAATTAAGTGACTTATCATTATATGCCGCGCTTAATTAAAAGGGCTGGTCTGCTTAATTAGGTCTGGTTACTGGTTAGATAGTGCTGTAATAGTTAATTTTCCCGCAAATCTGCAAAGGAGTTGTGTGGCTAGCTAGATAATAAGAAACTTGTTCGATCGATCACCTTTTCTGAATCAAAATTTAACAGATGAACTTACCTTGCGAGTTGGCTGTTCTCGAAAGAAAACAAGCACAGAAGCCAAGTCCATCCAGTAGGGGATAATTAGCAAGCAAAACCTAACCATTTTTTAGAGGAAAGCAAAACCTAACCTTTTTTTAGGGGAAAGCAATACCTGACTGTTACTCTTAGAGAAGTCTTCTCTAAAAATTTACTAAATAGCACATGGATGGGAAGGGAATCATTAACATTTGGGCCAGCCAAGAGAGTTGGGCTGGAATTAATCTACGATTAACATGAGGCCCAATGACATATGTCGGTGTGGCCTCAACATTTCCAGGCTCCTACCGCGCATGGGCTGGGCTAACATCGCAGCACATGGGACTCAAATGAACTGTTGCTTATTCCATCTCACGTGTTTTCCTTGGCGTGTAGGTAATAAAAGTAAAACTGACGTAAGCAGTCGCTCACCGAAAAGCTTGGTGGTAATTTCTCGAGAGAAAGGTGACAAGTCCCTCTCTCTTTCTGACTCTGAGAAAGATGACAATTCTATGGATTTCTCAGATCCATTTTCCCTGGCTTTGATGTTCAGTTGGTTCCTACGAGTTACGCTGTTTGATCTGAAAACAACGTCAAGGACAACGACATGAAAAACTCTTTTCTCGAGAGAAATTCGTGTGCCTTCTCGTACCTCGTTTTGGAATTTTTTTAATTTGGCTCCTTAATTCCAAAATTAGCCCCCTTGTCATCAAATTTACGAATCTGATCTCCTGCCGAGCGCGGAATTACCATACGCTGACATGTGGCACATCCCACGCTCAAGGGGCGCGGAAAGCCGGTGGCCGCTGTAGCAGGCTAGGCGGGCACAACGAGCGCGGAACCAACTAGGCGGGCGCGGAACCAAGGGAGTGCGGTTGCCTTCCGCTCTCCCCTAGAGCGGAATGCATACATGCAATTCTCCCACCATTAATGCTCCCATTAATGGCTAATGCAATCGTAATGCAATGCATAGTTGCTGCGGCCCGCGCGGAAGGTGGTGGGCCCGCCACCTTCGCGTTCTTGCCGCTGGCTCGCGCCGGCAACTGCCGTGGTCAAGCCGACTTCCGCGTACTGGGCGCGGATCTATCATGTCGCAATTCGCGCTTCGGTAGGGGGCCAAATTCGCAAATTTGATATCAGGAATTAAGGTGGCAGCACGGGACCAAATTAAAAAAAATTCCTCATTTTGCTGCCTACTTCATCCGAATCGCATCTGACTTTTCTGTTTGTCAGCCTAAACAATGAAGGTTAAAGACAAAATATAAACGGATTCGGACCCTTCTTTTTTTGTTAATCCCGCTTGTCCGTGTGATCGTGATGTCTTCAATATTCCCTAGACACTGACCTCATCTAGGTAATTCCTCATCCAAATTATCTACTATTCATCGATGCAAATGATGACTTATTTGATGTCGTTTAACGACAATTAATGACACTTTACAACAACTAATGTAATTGACGACAATTAACGCAATAGACCGTAATTAATGATAATTAACACAATTGACAACAATTAACGACAATTGACGCAATAGACCTCAAATAACACAAATAATGACAATTAACAATAAACAATTATCACAATGACCAATTATTACAATAATTAATTACGATAAAAATAATTATTACAATAAATAGATGTTACAATAAATAGTTATTACAACAAATAATTATGATAATAAATAATTATTACAATAATCAATTGTTACATAAATAATTAATTTAGAACAAAAAATATAATAAAAAGTTCAAATAGTTAAGTATTACAATGAATAGGGTTTGACTATGCAGCGTCGAGGAGGACGACGGTGGCAACTGGAGGAGGAGGAGGAGGAGCATGGGTGGTGGCTCAGGAGGAGGAGGAGGAGGCGGTGGTGCGACTTGGGAGGAGGAGGAGGAGAGCACCAAGTCTTGGGAGGAGGAGGCAGGCGTCGCAAGAGAGGAGAACGAGGCGGCGGCAGCATGGGAGGAGGAGGAGGAGGACCGTGTCGGGAGAGCGGCGCTGGCTGGTGGGAGGAGAGCGGTGATGCGGCTTGGGGGAGGGGGAGGGCGGCGGCACGTTGGGGCACACTTTGTCAGATTTTTCCAGTGGTTTGATAGGGGAAAAGCAAAATAGAGTGCTTTATTTGAACCTTGACAACATTGGCTTATCTCAACGTAGACCTGAGAGAAGCGGATAGAGACATCACCGAGGAAGAAGCTGGAGCATCAATTATGCACGTGCCATCGGACAAAGCCCTCGGGCCCGATGGTTTCACTGGCCTTTTTTTTACAAAAGTGTTGTATAGTGATCAAAGGCGAGGTTATGGCAGCATTGGCAAAATTGGGGGCCATGAACGGTCACCGAGCCGAAGGATTTTAGACCGATTAGCTTGATCAACAATTTTGCCAAGCTTTTCACAAAGATACTCGCAAGAAGACTTCAATCGCACATGAAGAACCTAGTGACACCTTGCCAAAATGCATTCATTAAGTGCCGGGTATCCATTACAATTTTATATATGTCCAAAGCATGGCAAGATCACTACGACAAAAAAAAAGATACTAGCACTTTCGATGAAGCTCGATATTGCAAAAGCGTTCGATTCGGTTTCTTGGGAATTCCTACTACACCTCCTCTCAAAGTGAGGTTTTGGCTTGAGATGGACTAACTGGATGGTGATTCTCCTTCGACGGCAACAACAAGGATATTAGTCAATGGAGATATATCTAAAGCTATTGAAAATATGAGGGGATCACGCCAAGGAAACCCCTTATCGCCGCTTCTGTTTGTGCTAGTTATGGGCTGCCTTGCTGCGCTCTGTGAGAACCCACGTAATTAAACTAAGCTAAGCAACAATAATAGGTAATTAGCATAAGTAAAAATATCATTAAACCAATATCAAGCATAATCTCAGTTAATATTCAATTACATAATTAATGCAATGTACATTGTAATTTGTGCAAACATCATTTCATCACACCACAGTTTTACAACAATCCATTTACAAATTGGAATTACAATATTACAGCATCAATTAGAAGAATTAATTTAAAATTACAAATCAATAGTCTCGCATTCATACCATCAAAGCTCTCTTGCCATCTCATCCAGTTGTTGCCCACCTTGCCTTTTCCTTGTAACCAAGAGCTTAGAAGGCATTTAGCAAAACCGAAAGCAGAAGTATTAGTTAGAATGAAGGGGGATTGCCGTCAGTCTCCTCGAAGTCCAGAGGATTACCTTATTACCCTAGGTCAACCGGTCCCTCGATCACCAAGATAACCTGACCAACCGGAGTTAGTCGGCCCCTGTGGTAACCAAGATAGCCAAGCCGACCTCAGTGAATAAGCACCTGTTACTTCTGAGGGTCTCATCATTCGACATCATTAGAGCCAACACCCACTTTCTTTCAGTTTACCTCAGCAGTATTAGAATCCAACAATACATTTTCCATTTATTTCTACCCTCTGTTCAAAACATCATTGGATGTATCAGACCCAACACCCACAGTATACCCACTTATCCCGACCACCGGAAAACCCATAGTGGTAACCATTTACCCATAGCATCAATAATTTAACTCATACAGATCACAGTGGAGGGCAGTCATGAATAGAAGCATGGTAATAGGATTAGGGTAAATAGGATCAAGGTAAATAGGAACAGGATCATGGTAAAAGGAATTGCACAGGCTAAAGATAAGCTCAACCAAGCCTTCACCCTTAAGTTCCCAACATAGCCAAAGCTCTCCTCCATTCCCAGCTTCACAGCCACAAGAGAAGGGAAAGAGCCAGGAGCTCCCCCAGCACGGCCACAGCCTGCAGCCAGCATCAAGCCACCGGTGGGGAAGGGAAGGCACAAAGGAAGGAGAGCACCGGCGCGCGGTCATCACCACTACGGCGACGACCAGCACAGCCAATGCTACCATCCTAGCCCCTATCAAACCCAGCAAGGTAGCCATCTCCCCCCATCCCACTAGTATTTTACACCATCAGAAAATACATCATGTTGAGCTATCTAATTCATGCATCACCCACCATTGCACATCCATAAGCCCCAGTCCTTAGCATCGCAGAGCAAGGGGAGGAAGTTAGGGAGTAGAGAGAAAAGGGAGTGATACCTCTGTGCTAACCACTATCATTCCCCTCATGCATAAGCATATAGCAATCCACATAATCACCTCACCTAGCATGAACAAGAATCATCAAATTTACCTCAGAAATTAATTCAAGCTAAGCAAGAGTAGGATCATAAGAGAGGGGTTAGAGGCGTGGGTCAAGGCACAGAGGCTGCCACACGCTGGCGAGGCGAACCGGCGCCATGGGGCCGAGCCAGGGAAGGAGGGAGTAGGAGGAGTCGGCTGAACCGGAGGTAAGGCCGGTCGAGAGCGAGTCAGAGCGGCCATGGCGGAGCTGGTGGCGTGAGTAGAGGGTCGGGCCACCAAGGCGCGGCTGACGGCAGTGGGGAGGCGGGCGAGTGGCGGGCTGCCCCTGTGCCACGCCATTTGGAGGGCTGGCATGCGAAGCCAACAAAATGAGAGCCGAGTGGGTGCATCAGAGAGCGGCCGCCGAGCCGACCGGGAGAGAGGAGGCACCGTAGGGGAGCGAGCGGAGCTGGGCCCAAGGCCGGCGGAGCCGGCGGCAACGCCATAGGGAGGTGGCGCCAGGGGGAGAAGAGCAGCGGCTCCAGTGGAGGAGGAGGAGGAGTAGAAGAGTGGTTTGGGGAGGATTGAGCAAAGGAGATAGGGGTCTCCTGGGTAGTATCGACCGGATAGAAAGGATGTGTGTGTGTATGTGTGCAGTGTCCGGTTGAAGAAGAATAGGAAGGAGGGGTAGATTGGGAAGAAAAGGATTGGGGTTAGAAATAGGGTTAGAAATTTAGGATTAGATGTTAGTTTTTTTAGTGTATCAGTGTTAGATCAATAATCTGTCACGTTAGCAACCGTTTAGCCATATTAGAATAGTTAAAATAATTAGCCTTATGTTTATTTATAAAATTAAAGAGCTACTTACGCGCTTAAATAAAATCAAATAGAAGTATGTGCGCAAATAAAATTTGTTAAACTTACTAATATGCGGTGATGTGTAGTTTTTCTCTTCGCCCAATAAAACGTGAGTATCAACAATTCTGACCCTAGAAACGGTATACTAGAACGACAGTAGCGGGGAGTGCTAACATATCGATGACCGAAAAGGGATTGTTAACTAAAACCTGCTACAAAAGAGAACCAAATAACTATTGTACTTTTAATAGCACCATAATACTGCTAAGTATTTACTTAATTATTTATTATCCGCTCCGTCGCATATTTGCAGCAGACGAGCCGATGTAGGCGGCAATAGTTGATTCGGATTTCATTGGCGGCGATCTTTTCTACTCTTTTGAAGGCAAACTACTCCTTTGATTATTAACATAGCTATATTAAATGTAAACCGTATTTTACTCTATCCTATATGTATTGCATCAAACTATTTCTCAAAAATCAAATCAAATAAATGAGATGAAGATGAAAAAGATAAGAAAGATGAAAGAAGAGAAGAGAATTGAGGAGTGATAAATGAAAGGAAAGCAGAGTAATATTATGGCTGGTAAAGGGGGCCTGTGGCAAGGAAGAGAGAGGGCAAGAGGTGGGACCCCTTTACATAGGGTTATAATATAAGGATCAACAAAATTCTTACTCAGTCAGAGGCCGTAAATTCAGTGCCAACCATTTTTCCGTTTCGACGGGCAGAGAATGCTACCTCGTTATGTAATTATGCTCTCCCACCGGGTGGTGTAAGAAGCAGGTGCTATAGCACGTACTAGGTGGAGTGTTGGGTGCGAAGAGGATGAATCGGCCCAACCAACATTACCTGAACTCGGTGGTGGCCATGTCAGCACCAACAGAAAGTAATGGGTGGAGAAATTAATTCATATAATCTGGGAAACGTTCTATATTCTGAACTCGAAGTCACATCAAAGGAAATGCGGTGGACCCAGTTCAAAGAGAGTTCAGGGTAGCTGTGGGTAAAGTGGTACAAAGCCTGTGCAGTGCTATATAAAATCATGAATTCATGCCAGTCTCTTGAATTGAAGTCTACGAGAACCACTGGAGGTCTATCTTCTCTCCGAGTAATCAAGTAGTCTTTTTAGAATTAAAATTTGCAACATAAGTTTTAATGTCTATTTTTAGAATAAGAGAAGAGGTGGGAATTTTGCTAAGGACGAAAAGTAGAGTCATCAGATGCATTTTGCTATTAATGCTTGCTGAGTACACTATAGTACTCACTCTTGCTATCTCTTCCCTTGATTAGACCCTAGTTCTACCGGAAGTTATCCCGAGTGGGATGAGGGTTTTGCAGGTACCGAGAAGGCTACTGGTGATGAGGGCGCTGATTTTGATGAGCAGGGTGAGATGGACGCCTCTTTTGACTCGTGGGATGAGTAGTTCGCTGGAGGAACCTAGCTGGCAGGCTCAGGGGAATGTGTTACCCCCTTCTGTAATTAAATAATTGTAATTAGAATCTTAGTCTCGTGTGGCTACCGTTGTAATAAAGAACAGTTTCTATTTTATTGTTCTGCTGCGCAACTCTGGTAAAGGCTTACTATTCGTTGGAGCAGTGTTCTACTAGGCAAACGAATAGTAATCCATGTATCTAAATGTGATTACCCCGGGGTAAAGACACGGGGCGCCGCACGCTCCTAGCTCGAGCAGAAGAGGAGGGTGGTGTCCTATCATCACTTGGCAGGCAGACCATTCAGTTCAGAGCTTCTCTTTTTGCCGACGACGTGGTGCTTTTCATCAAGCCATGTGACAGTGAACTACAAGCAATCAAATCCATTCTTTCTGTTTTCGGCCAGGCTACAGGTCTTCGCACTAATCTGTCAAAAACCGGCGTTATATCAATTAGGTGCGACAATGTGGATTTGGAAGCCCTACAGATTTTCCATGTACGTACCTGGGCATGCCATTGTCGGACAGGAGACTTAAGAAGCCATTACCAAATATGCCAAGAAACTTGCAGGATGGAAGCCAAGGTTCATCTCAGCGGCGGGTCGATTAATCTTGGTCAAAACAGTTCTATCTGCCATGCTGACCTACCAAATGTTGGCAATTGCCCAACCTAGGTGGCTTACGAAGAGGATCGTCAAGTACAGCAGAAGCTTCCTTTGGACGGGCCAAGATTCAGCAACAGGAGGGAAATGTCTCATAAAATGGACCAATGTTTGCAAACCAACTAATTCAGTTATGATGCCCAACCTGTACTAACACAGCAGTAAAAAGAAAATGACAGTGTGTCAAACGTTCACGGATCAGAATTGGATTCGGAACATGAAACTACACCCACCGGTGGTTGTTCTCAAGGAATATGTGGATCTTTGGCACTGCTTACAGAATTTTCAGCTGCAACCGAACGAGCAAAATTTCGTCACTTGGCGGTGGACATCAGATGTCGTGTACTCAGTGAGATCAACATATCTCATTCAATTTGATGGATTTACTCGAGCATGCTATCATCAACTGATCTGGACAACCAAAGCCCCTCTAAAATTGCAAGATATCTGCATGGCTGGCTATTCAGAGTAAATACCTAACAACTGACAATCTCGCCCGTCCGTCGTAGATTACCTCGCAACCCGGTCTGCCCACTGTGACGTGTCCATCCATAGACTGCTCTGCATCTGCTTGGAAATTGTTGTATCTTTTTCTCTGTCTGGATGAAGGTGCTACAAGAACATGGGGCTAATGCCAGCTTAAAACCACACTCCACACTCGGTACTTGCGCTTGATGGATGGTGGCTGGCATCACTCGAGGCGATTCAAGTAGAGGACCGGAAGACATGGAATTTCATGGTCTTGCCCGTTTGGTGGATGCTATGGAAGGAATGCAACACCAGAACGTTCAACCGGCAGGGGTGTGACCCAGCGAAAGTCTTTGAGGAAACCATTCGGGAAGCTCGTGTCTGGGGTCTGCTGGTTTTCAGGGAGCCCATGCGCTGCTCTCCTAGCTGACTGTGTTTTATGTAAATAGTAAGTAGTTATGTTTTTATATATATATATTTTTAGTTCTTTATACTCTCTCTGTTGCTAATGAAAAGCAGAGCACTGCCTTGTCGTCGAAAAATAATAATGAACTAAATTCAACTCTGAATACGACTACTAGACTACATTCTAGGGCAGGGAATTGCCCATCCATGTAATTTTCACACGTATTGTCCATTGCTTTTTCGGCGACCTTCCAAGATCTCGCAGAAGCGCATGTATAGCTCTCAATGTATCATATCTCCCATCAATTCCCCATTCTTTTCTTGGTCCCTTTCACAGATCATCCATCCATCCCTTTGTCATCCTGGCCGAAAGGGTGACCGACTGACGGCCTCCTCGCCAAGAAAACAACCGGGCGGAAAAGAATGGCGGATTTGACCTGCAGAAAACGAAACCAGAAGGAGAACTTCTTCCGATGGTGCCAATGACAATGTGAGATCGCCCTTTTTCTGTCGCCGGTTATAATCTTCTACAGGCTCAGGATGTGTGAGATTCTCGATCTCCCGGCCGGTTGAGAGAAAAAGAAAACTGCCTTTCTTTGAATGACGTTTCTGTGGAGGGACGGTTTTGTGGATCAGGATCCTATGCATTGAAAGAGAAAATACAAAGGGTTTACAGCAAGTGATATTAGAATGAGATATTTACCGTCCAATCAAAAATCAAATGTTCTGACCAATTACATAGCAGTTTGCTATAATGTTTTTGGCTACAACAAAATCGCTACAATAAATGATTTACTGTTTCTACGGTGTTTGCTACAGAGCTAGGTCAACGTATTGCTCGCCTTCTCAGAAAACACGGGATCCAGATCCCGGTTTTGTTTGGTGTGGTTCGGATCACATATAGTGGCTGTGGGGGCAGCCAGCTCCCTCTCTGTTCTGTGCTCCCAGGGTTGAAATCTTAATGGTGCTTGAGGAGACACGATCATGTCAAGGCTTCTTTTGTGATCTTGATGGAAGTCATCGGGGGGTTCATGTCCACCGATGATGTGCAGTGTAACTGTGTAAGAGATCGGGCTATCCAATCCTGAGCTAAGCCTGGAAAAGATTTTGCCGTGTCCGAAATTTCTCACTAACAGCCAATTTATTTTCACCGTCTCTTCAACCTTTTAAAACATTGCCCGTGGGGATGCTCGCGTGGGGAAATTGTGTTTTTCCAAGTGTACATGTCATTAGTTCTTGATATTCGTCGAAGCATACCATTCCGTCCAAAATAAATTATACTACCTCCGTACTTTATTACTTGACGCCAGCTAGGGCAAATCAAGATGCGGAAACGTCATTTATTAATGAACGAAGGGAGTACTAAATTCACATGAGAGGTGTCTTGGCGATGGAAACAAAGTTTTGTGCGTTCACCTATGTGTCCTTGTAGGTACTAGTAATTCAATCTAGCACGCTATTAGTAGCCAGTGATGGATCCAAAACGAAATCGATCAGGTGTCACTATACATGCCACCACATGTACGTAAAGTGAATAGACATAAATTACTGGGTGCACACATATACGCATACGAATTTTGATAAGATAAAAACCATATTGAACCCGGTGTTCTGTGCACCCTTAAAACTTCACCGGCACCGGTTAGTAGCGCAATATTTTTGTGAGGTGATGCAGCTAGTAGCACCATTACCATTACATTAGAGCCATGATGCAATCAATAACACCATTACCACACATGACTGCATAAAAGTGCCTAATTTAGTCCCAACTTGTGGCTGACCAGGTGAGGATTACCGTGCCATGTTGGATTTGTTAATCCTGCTTAACGCCGACCTTAACTGCTGCTTTTAAACGCAAATAAAATACCAAGTTCGACGGAGATTGTGACATCCCTTGCCGTCCCTGCAGCTGCAAGCTCCAATCCAAGACAAGAAGAAGAACCACATCCAAAGTACCAAACGAGCTCAATTTTATGGTTGTACCACCTTCTTCTGTCCGTTGAAAAATATGGTGCATACATTTCGGTACTTTAATAACTTTTAATAAACACTCAAATTACTCAAATGCTTGATGGAACGAACTTGTTAAACTAGTATAAGTGCATAACGCCTGGACCAGACCCCATCCCATCCATGCCGTTCTCTTTCCACCGACCAAACACGCGCGTAGCTATGAATTCAGCATTATCATACTACTATCATATTTCGTAAACCACTGTTGTACTATAATTTTTAATAAATGGATAATTATTACTGCACAACAGTCAAAAGAAAACATGACATTTCAACCTTTTGGTCTTTTTTCCCTTCCTTCTTTAGTGATGTTTTTGTTTTTGTTTTTTAGGACGATAACCTTTATTGGAGTATATCACAATCTCCAAAAAAGTGAATTGAAAAATGTCAATAAAGCAACCGTGCCCGTTTATATACATTTTTAGAAAACCAAAGTGTACATGAGCGCGTGTCGTGCTTGCACCGCTGCTCCACATAGACAGTCCATTTTATTGCATCACTAAAAAAGAGAATGAAAAAAAAGCACCGTTTGCTTCTTTTGCCCACCAATTTCTCCCGAAATACGTTTCCCACTACATGTAGTTCCGTCTGCATGGAGGGGCGAATGCGGTTTTTGCACACATGCATAGAACCACATGTTTTTGCACCGTGCATAGGACCACATGCACTATCTGCACTATCTAAAATGCATCGAGATTTGCGCTCCTCTCTCCCTATCCATTCTACAAAAAAAAACCATCTATTTATCTTCCTTCCCCTCTCCTGCCCCCTCCTGGCTTCGGCGGCAGTGCGGCTCAAAGCGGCCAGATTCGGCGACTGGGCCGCACGAGATACCTGGATCCGGCGGTCTCAAGGCTCGGTGGCGTGGCTTGCGATCGATAGTGAAGTTCGGCGGCATGGCTTGTGACCGACAGTGAAGCTCGGCGGCGTGGCTTGCGACCGACAATGAAGCTCGGCGGCGTGGCTCAGTACGAAGGACGACGGTGAAGCTTGGCGGCGCGGCTTGGCATGGAGGATGATGTTGAAGCTTGATAGCGCGAGGAGGAGGTGGAGCCGGCTCGTTTGTGGGCTCACGACACGGCGGAGCTGGTGGAGCTTGCGGCACGGCGCCATGGCTCGGTGTCGGCTGTGAGCAGGAGGGTGACTGGCAGTGCAGCTCGTCAGAGTTAGGAGGGAAGAGAAGTTAGAGGTGAGAAGAGGGAAAGGAGGGGCAGAGGGGAACGAAGAAAAAGAGAGTTTTTTTTTTTCAAAATAGAGGGAAGAGAAGTTAGAGGTGAGAAGAGGGAAAGGAGGGGCAGAGGGGAACAAAGAAAAGGAGAGTTTTTTTTTTTTTTTGCAAAATGGAGGGACGTGAATCTCGACGCACTTCGATTAGTGTAGATAGGGCGTGTAGTTCCATATACATGTGAAATTGATTTTTCCTAAAGAGACCCACAGTTTCGGAACGTCTCCACAGTCTCACCCATCAGTCATCACGCTACTGGTACTTCAGCTTGATCAAGAACCTACCCAAAAAAAGCAAAAAGTATCTCTCAAACAGGCGATACAACACTGACTACTAATCTACTATACGTAATTAAGTGACGTGACAAATGTTACCCAACATCACTCACTTTTTCATTACGAGATACTAGCTAGTATTTTGGTAATGTTTTTTTTTTCTTACAAATGTCTATTTTTCTTTCATGAAATCTTCGCTAGGAAGTATTTTCTTTGGAAAGCATGCGTGTAGTAGTGTCTCTCAATCTTCCATAATGCTAATGTCCAATAGCCTTTACTAAAAGATTTCATTTTATTGCGGTTCCAGAAGATGCTCTTAGGTCATGTACAATAAGTTTATATTAGCTGTTTATAGTATCTGATACGTATGATTTAAGCTGACGTGGATAAAGGAGAATAAAGAGAGAGAAATGAGTTGTCTATAATCTTGTAGCCAACTGTATCACCAGAACAAAGGAAAGCATTGAAAGATTGTGTGTTGTCTACAATTCTGTAGCCAACTGTATCACGTAAACTCATTGTATGAGTTGTCTTTAATCGCTCATGTCGACATAGAGAGAATTCTTATAGAGGCGGAAATGTTCTGCATCTATCAGATATGCCTTACACTTATTAACAAGAAAAATCATATTTTGCACTAGAAACAAAAAGGCAAATATCCAGTTTCTGCACGTCAAAGAAATGGTGCCGAAATACAGAAATGGATTCTACATCTCTCTCTCAAAGACAAAAGGAGAGAGAAATGGATAAGCCGGTGACCTCTATTGTAAAAGAGGGGCGTATTTGCAAAACACGATGACTTTCGGATGTCTTCCTCGGTAAGGTTCCAGATAAGTCCAATAACTGCTACCATTTTTCTCTTTTAAAAAGCTCACCTATGCACTTTCGTCAAGTTAGTATGTCCTTTTAACTTATCACCAAGCTGTTCTCAGCGCTCCGGGCAGAACCAAAAAATAGACAAAACAAAAAGGTACACAAATTGTTCAATTATATCTCATTTACACAATAGGTAATAGTGTTTTTATTAGAAAAAAAAGATCACAAAATGCTTTTTAAATAGTGACGAGTTAATGAAAGCAAACCAATTTGCAAGAACAACAAAGACATGAATAAATTTAGCCAGTTAAAGCTACTGGAATGACTTATTTTGGAGATATTAAAGGGCTAAAATACAAAATCTAGTAAAGTCTAATACATTCCCAATACGATAAACAAAACAACTAAAAAAGAAAGCAAAGACAAAAACAAGTGAAAAAAACCGGCGTCTTCTGCTCCACTTGTCTCTACCGCAGTCCACACACAAAACCAAACCCCCACCTACTACCACGAATCTCAAAGCGCATCCGACGCCCCGCCCGCCTCCTCCCACCGCTCTCTTCCCCTTCCCATAGTCTCCCATCCATTAAACCGTAAGAGGAAACTGGAGAGAAAAAGAGAGGAGGGGAGAGAGAAACATAACCCAAATAGGCGCACGCACCAAACCCAACCCCAGAAACACACGCCGCCGCCGGCGACCGCGGCGACCACCGCGTCCAAACCCTAGGGCTGGAACTAACCCCTTAGCGCCTGGACTCTCATGCGTCCCACCCCATGGCTTCCCACCCCCGCCTCCACCTCCATCTCCGCCTCCTCTTGCTGGTCGTCGGTGTTGCCCTCGGGAGCGCCGGCCTAGGTTGGGGCCGCGGGGCGGAGGCGTCAGATCGGGCGGAGCCGGACCCGTACTCGATCCTGACGTGGCACGACTACTCGCCGCCGTCGCCGCCGCCGCCGCCGCCGCCACCGGAGGCGCCGGCGGCGACCTGCGCCGGGGACCTCCACGGGAAGGGGGACTTCGGCACGCGCTGCGAGGTCTCCGAAGAGGTCGAGCTGGGCGGCGACGCCTACATCACCGGCAGAGGCAGCCTCGTGCTCCTCGCCGGCGCGGCCCTGACCTGCGAGAAGCCCGGGTGCGTCATATCTGCCAACATCTCCGGCGAGGTGCGCCTCGACCGCGGCGTGCGGGTCGTAGCCGGGAGGGTCTTGCTCGCGGCCACCAACATCACAATCGCCGACACGGTCGTTGTGAACACCACCGCGCTCGCCGGCAATCCGCCTGAGCGCACCAGCGGCGTCCCCACGGGGACGCACGGTGACGGCGGGGGGCACGGCGGCCGCGGTGCCAGCTGCTACGTCAAGGATGGGCAGACGCAGGAGGACTCGTGGGGCGGCGATGCCTACGCGTGGTCAGACCTCGAGCACCCGTTTAGCTACGGAAGCAAAGGGGGGTCTACCAGCGTCGAGAAGGACTACGCCGGCGCCGGCGGTGGCATCGTGTGGCTGTTTGCGGAGGACCTGGTAATGAATGGTACAGTGCTCGCCGATGGTGGGGATAGCAGTGAGACGGGCGGGGGTGGTTCTGGGGGTAGCATCTATGTAAAGGCTGCGACTATGTGAGTTTTTTTTGTGGAATGTTTCAATTTTCATCCTGCTTCCTTTCTACTAATTGAACTGACATATCAACATTTAAGCTTTTTAATCAATTAACTTGAAGATTAGAAAACAGTTTCCCAAATTGGAGACTGCGATGATGACTTTGTAGGTCCTGTTGTTTAGGAACTAGTTAGGATTTAAGATTTAAGAGATGAAGATTACCCTTCGCCATTTTTCCATTGATAGATGCATTACACGCACAGTAGATCGTATTTCAATGAACTGAAAGAACATAAAGGAATACTCAGATTTCAAAAGTGCAGTCTGGTTGGAATTAGTGTTGAAGGTGTGCTGTGTTGAGATGCTAATAAACTGAAATTTAGTTTGGTTGAACATGTAGTCAGAATCACAGGCTTGACTACATTACTTGATCAAGTGGATTTGAGGATTATATTTTGCTCTAAGATCACACATGGATGGATGAGCAGTAGCTAAATGACGCATAGAGTTAATTTGTGTATGAATCTAGCAACTTGCAAGGATTTCATTGTATTGGTAATTATCTTCACATTAACGCAAATATACATATTAGGCTTGGTGGAACCTGCTAGACACTAGAACACTGCTATAGCAGCGAAGAACAACTCGCCGATCTATTGCTGTGCACCTAGCTAGTTTTGCCAGTGGCATTTGAGTCGAAGAATCCCTGGTGTCTTGTAGTTTGTTAGCTTGATTCTAATGGTATTTTGCTTTGTTGTAAATCTGTTGACTATGTACTTCATTATTTCAGTTAGCCCTTGCATGGTTTGATTGTTTTCCCTCTCTGATCTTTTGTTGGCGACAGGCATGGCGCTGGCAAGATAAGTGCTTCTGGAGGCAATGGTTTGGCTGGGGGAGGTGGAGGACGGGTTTCTATTAACGTTTTCAGTAGGCACGATGACACCCAGGTTTTCGCTCATGGTAAATTGCTTGGTCTTATGGACATTGATCTTTTTGTGCTTAATCACTTAATTCTTAACCCTGTTAACTTCTTTCTCCTTTGCAAGAGTTGCTATTACAAAGTTGCAGCCTATATGCTATTACAACCTTGTTGATCTGATGCATACACATATACTCATATTTTTACCTTATTGTTCTGTTTCTATGTTGCCCGTTCTGTTATTGTAGTTTTTGCGCTATATGAAGTTGCCTTTTCACTATATGAAGTTGCCTTTTTCTAAACACTGCCATATTTGTACTATCCATAGAGAATTGATATTTACTTTTCCTACTTGTATTCCTGGAATTTAGGTTAGCAACTCTACATTTGCAGGAGACCTGAATGTACTGCACTGTTGTCTCACTCAAACATAATATTTGTGTACTCAACTATAGAAGCATTCTACTGCTCCTTTTGTAAACTTAGGGTTGCTTTCTATGTTTTCTCACAATTTTGCGCCAAAAGTGTGGCATGCCACAACTTTTGTGGCGAGCACATAGTTGGCCCCAAGTGTGGCACTATTTGGCAAAAACAATTGTCTATGAGATGTGGGGTATAGTGCTAAGAAAGTGTTGTGTGCCACAAGTTTGGCAAAGAACCAAAACATTAGCCTAACAAAGATAAACATGCCAAACTCGTTGTGTGGCAACAAACCAAACACCCCCTTACTTTTAGGCCTCATGTGTTGTGAGGTTTTTTTGGTTGGATTAGTCTGAGTAACTTTCTATTGATATATGGACGGAGCTATTGTCTAGACGACTTCGTTGATTTATTTGTGTTTACAATTAAAGTGTGACACCTTTGTCAGGTGGAAGAAGTTCAGGCTGTCCAGATAATGCAGGAGGTGCTGGAACTCTTTATGAAGCAGTACCTAAGAGTCTTACTGTTAACAACAATAACTTGAGTACACAAACGGACACTCTTCTTTTGGAGTTCCCAAATCAGCCACTATGGACAAATGTTTTTGTCAAGAATCATGCCAAAGTCGCTGTTCCCTTGCTCTGGAGTCGTGTTCAGGTACGAGGCTTTGCAATGATATCTTGATTAATGCTTCACCAATACGGTGTCTTTAGTACAACACTTGCCTATTTATTTTCTTTTTCTGACATGAATCCATTTAGTGCTACAATCATATATATCCATGTGCTTCAATTCATATTTAAATTATCTATCCTGTATACTTTCTAAAAAGCCGAATGCATATCTGATTTTGGTATTTATAATCATGTGATGTATGATCACGAATACACTACAACTGGGTATGCTAGTTTACAATCAAAAGCAGTCTTCCTATTTTTAAGGGTATTTGTGGTATTTCCTATTGTTATAGGGTTTAGTCTTGTGTCCTATTGGGCCTCTTGAATACATACACGATATTCATAACATTGTATCAGAGCAAAGGTTCAAACCCTAGCCTCTAATATCTTCCACTGCTTGCTGCCCCCGGGAGGAGCAATCTTTGCTCCCAGGGGCGGCCACCTAGTCGTAGTATTTCCTCGTCTTCCAGCAGTAGCAGCAGTCCTCGTCCTTCCTCTACCGAATTGGCCTCCAACATTGTCTTCCTCGTCGCCAGGCCTGGATCCGGGCACTGCTTGTCGTCCCCGAGCTCGATCCGGCGAACTGGGCTTACTCTTCGAGCCTCTGCTCCGCTCTCGACTCCACCGCCTCTGCTCCGCTCTCGACACGGTCATGGCGGCTGCGGATCGCATGCGCCCGGCGAGATCCATCCGAATTTGGACGGGAGGGGGCTGCGACATCCCTGGCGGTGGAGCGCATGTGCCCGGCCAGATCCATTCGGATCTGGACGGGAGGGGGGCGTGACATCCCCGCCACTCCATCCTGCCGTCCTGGGCTAGTTCCCGCCGTGCCACCGCTTCAAGCCTCATTCTACCCCGAGTCGTTGCCACCGCCGCCTCGGGTTCGAGCTCCTCTGCCCCGAGCTCCTACCGCCGCCTCGAGTTGCGCCGCCTTCGGATCCATGCCGAGCTCGAAAGCAAGAGAAGGGGAGGGAGATCTGGAGAGGGAGAACTGGACGGCGTAGTCCACCGCCACAAACAGCACGGTGGATCTGTGGCCCTCCTTGCTCCTCTTCTCCAACCGCGCCGCCGCCGCGCCCGCTCCGGTGTTGCGCTTCTTGGCCACCTCCATCCTGCTCTCCCTCCTCCTCTGGCGATGTGATGCGAGGGGAGATGGAAGGAAATCTTCGATTTGGGGATGCTAAGGGGAGGAGATCTGGTTATAAGCAAGAGGGGGAGTCGGTGGAGATCGGAGATCGAGAAAAGAGATAGAGTAAAAAAACTGCTGTTGCTAGTATCTGCTGCTAGTTATATTTGAGTCTTTTCTTTTTTCGTGTCGTTTCTTCCGTTGCGTCCATCCAAGTCCGTAGCACTCTATCTTTGAGTTCGTCTAAGCCATGCGAGTCCACAGATTAATTGTCAGTCATAGAAGCATAGGAATTCTTTTTGCATGGCAGCAACCGCTGCAGATCGTAGAAGTCGTTATGGTGTCGCCGCTCTCTCTGAGCCGACGCCCCAGGCTTCTAAGGCCGCGTTCTTCCAGATCTGCGCCTCAGTTGGCGCTTCGTGTACCTTCGTCTTGCCTGCCTTAGGCTTTGATCTGCGCCGCCATGCTTCAATCTATTTCTTTTTGGTTTGATTTGACATATTTTTTAATTCCTGTCGGTTTTATCATCTTCTTCATCGTGTTGACGCGGTCGACTTTGCTCCCGCTTGCATCTACTTTCTTAGCCCCTGCACCTTGTGCTTTATGGGCTGTCACACGACCCTGGATGAGAGAAGATCTCCTGTCCAGATCCAGATGGAAGATCTTTTGATACTCAACATATTTTCCAAGAGCAGCACGCTGTGACGACATTACGAAGACTCGGACTTTGGATTTTCCCTATTTTATTATCAACCCTTTTCAAATGCAATGGTATTGCATACGCTTTGCATTTGAGGGGGTGTTAAGGGTATTTGTGGTATTTTCTATTGTTCTAGGGTTTAGTCTTGTGTCCCTTTGTATCCTATATATATTGCCCATTGGTCCTCTTGAATATTGTCATAGGCTGGGCTACTGTTCACCTGTGAACAGTATATGCGGTACTGTAGCATCCCCACTATTCATGCCGGCCCCCACGGGTGCATTAGTAGTTAGGAAATAGAGATAGAATAATTAGTTTCCTTATTAGTTGGGTTTACTTCTTTAGAGATGTATTCTATCTAATAGAGACAAGTTTTTTTTAAAATAGAGATTGTTTCTTAAAGGTCAAGTCGGGTCGTCCCTATAAAAGGGATAGCATGTATCTATTATCAAGCAAACAAGAAGAATTAATCTAGTCTCCCTCTCAAGGTTCTATCATCCCAGTCTATAGTCTAATCTCTCATCCCACCAAGCCGACGCCGTCCGGCCTTCTTCCTGGCGGTGTTTATCCCGTAATGAACTAAAGATCATTACATTTGGTATCAGAGCAGTCGATCCCTTCCCACGACTTCTGCTACCATGGTTATAGCACCAGATCAGACCATTAGACCTGCCACCGAGTCGTTGGCTATGATAAAGGCTAACAGCAACAAGATAGCCATGAGTACCAACGACAACGACAAGAAGATGGCGGCCATCTTCCTCGACATGCATGCCACTTTGGAGAAGATGACCGTGGCGACGGCGGTGAAGCCTTCCATGGCGGCGGTGATACCTTTTGCAGAGGTGGTGACGCCTTCCAAGGCTGCGGCGGAGCTACCTCCAGCAACTACGGTAGCTGCCGCACTTCCACATCTTATCGTGACGCTGCTGGAGCCCTCTGTGGCCCTGCCGAAGTCCATTGTGGCCACTGTGGAGTTGTCAGGGTTGCTGCCATGCTTGCCGCAGCGATTGATGAGTTTGCCGCAACCACACATGGAGGCAATGATCTTCAAGAACTCATGTTACCATCGCAACCTCTCGTCAACATGGGGCCATCTAGGGCTTCAGCCATGGCCACCACCACAGCTCGAGGACGAGCTGTCGCGAAAGGAGGGGAGTAGTTGTCATGGGTCGGGCTACTGTTTGCCTGCAAACAGTACATGCGGTACTGTAGCACTATCCACTATTCATGCTGGGCCCCACGGGTGCATTAGTAGTTAGGAAATAGAGATAGGATAATTAGTTTCCTTATTAGTTGGGTTTACTTCTTTAGAGATGTATTCCATCTAATAGAGATAAGTTTCCTTAAAAATAGAGATTGTTTCTTAGAGGCCAAGTCGGGTCGTCCCTATAAAAGGGATATCATGTATCCATTATCAAGCAAGCAAACAGAATTAATCTAGTCTTCCTCTCAAGGTTCTATCATCCTGGTCTATAGTTAATCTCTCATCCCACCAAGCCGACGCCGTCCAGCCTTCTTCCTGGTGGTGTTTCTCCCGTAATGAACTAAAGATCATTACAAATACAGACACAATATTCATAACAAGGTCTACATGCGTCTTTCTCCTCTTGGTGAATATAATGTGAAAACAGTGCTTCAAAATTTGAAAATTCAAGAATGTGATGGCCATCTTGAAGTAGTGTTGGTGTACCATGGGGAATTTGTTTGTACTCTCTTGCAATTAAAATTCTTCACATTTCCACGAGACCATGACTTTATGCTACATTTCCTTTATGCACATAATGCAGTGGCAATTCCTTGATATTAAGACAACATCTCTGGATCTTCTTCTTGTCTTTAATTGACTCCATGCTTTCTTTGGAAAGTATTTGAAAATAGTCTGCAACCAATTATTTACAATTTTCAGGTCCAAGGGCAACTTAGCCTTCTATCTGGTGCTGTTCTAACTTTTGGGTTAACCCGTTATCCATACTCGGAGTTTGAACTGATGGCTGAGGAGCTTCTTATGAGTGACTCAACAATCAAGGTGATTTTTTTCTTGCTGTTGGTTCTTGCTATTTGCTGTCTCCTTGGTGCATCTGTTTTACAGGTGTCAAATCCTATACACTAATTTGCACTGTTTTTCAGGTGTTTGGTGCTCTCAGAATGTCTGTCAAGATGCTCCTTATGTTGAACTCCAGAATGTTAATTGATGGTGGTGGAGATTCAATAGTTGCAACATCTTTACTGGATGCTAGCAATTTGATAGTTCTGAAGGTCCATTGTTGGTCCACTTTCAATGACTGTTATTATCCTTTGCTGCTTTAACTTAATGCATAACAAATTTGCTCATATATTTTTCAGGGATCATCTGTGATACATTCTAATGCTAATCTTGGAGTTCGCGGTCAAGGTCTGCTGAATTTATCTGGAGATGGAGACACAATTGAGGCACAACGCCTTATTTTATCACTGTTCTACAGTATACAAGTATGATAGATATCCTTTAGCTAACGTGTTTTGTTTTCTTTATCCACAACTTTGCTGAAATTATTTGTTTCTAGCTACATGTTGTTTTGCATGTTCATTTTTTAGCACATCACTGCAGGTTCTATTTATACTCAAAGACTACGTAATTGTTTTTTTTTATGTTTCTACTTCTGTCAAATATCTGGTCATGACATTCAGCTTCAGGCGGAAACTTGTCCTTGGTGCAGTTTACATTTGTGCAATATTATTTAGCCTGTGTAGTGTTTTTCCTCTTTATTCAACCCAAGATGCTGGATTTCAATAGGTGGCATATATAGATGTCCTGATTAAGATGGCTCATATTTCTCCACTCATTCAAGTTGAATCAGAGAATCAATTCTACTTTTGTGATGAGTGCTCTCTGCTGCCTTTGTATGTGTGCGTTGTTTTTCTATAATTGTAATTCTAAGTTCTATCCTATGATGCACGGACACGGACACGGATACGGATACGTCGACACGACACGACACAACACCGACACGGGACTTCGTCATTTTCCCAAAAATACCGATACGGTGACACAACTATATATATTTAAATAATAAGAATAAATTACACATATGTATCATTTTTTATGTTTCTTCATGCTTGTCGAACTGAAATTTTGTAAAGTGTAAAATAAACTCGGAATATGTACCTCTCAAAGATGACCCTTGCCTCTTCATTCTTCTTGCAGTCAATTCATGGATCATGATATGTTCAATTGTTCATATGAATACCATTTTCAGAATCATAATTCCATAAACCTGGGAAAAGAAGTAACATGATCAACAAGAGTTGCAAGACTATAAAGATAACATATATACTTGATTTTTGAACGATCAAAGACTCAAAGCAATAGAGTAACTACAATTGATAATTGATAAGCGATAAAATTAACAAGCAGCCAAGTTCAAACATAGAAACTTAAATGCATACTTGCATAGTTCAACCAAAAGCAAGGTGCCACTAGGCAACAGCCCAACATAGAAGTGGTTCAACTTAAGTTACATAACAAAATCAAATTCCAGTGGCAATGCTAAATAAAAGACAGCATGGGATAGGACTCTTAGTCTTCCACAAGCATCAATGCATCATTTATGTACTTACACTCCGTACACAAGCATCAATGCATCATTTATGTATCACAAGCATAGCATCAGTACATACTAAGTCTCACTGTCTTAGTGTATCACAATTCACAAGCTTGTGTATCACAATTCACAAGCAAAGCATTAGTACACATGCAGCCTCCAATCCTCCATTCTGGACTAACATACATACTAATTAGTAATTACTAAGTCTCGGTTACTCACTCACTCAGTGTATCACAATTCACAACTTCGCATTTTCACAAGCAAAGCCATTAAGCCAAAGCATCAGTAGTGAATCAGTTCACAACTTCACCTGGAGGAGCTGGCGGCGCGAGGCGAGGAGACTGGGCGGCGGCGCGACCGCTGAGGAGGACAGAGCCGAGCCGTGGCAATGAGGAGGAGCCGCCGAGTGGAGGTCGAGCGAGGAGGAGGAGCCGCTGAGGCGGAGGTCGCGCGAGGAGGACCCGCCGATCCGGTGCGACCTCCCGAGCTCGATCCGGCAGCATGGCGAGTGGCATGGAGAGCCGAAGGGCGCGGGCTTCAGCGCGCACGGAGGAGGCGGCCAATGGGCTTCAGTCTTGAGGAGGCAGCCGGCCGGAGGCAAGAAGACCTAGCACGCGGTCATTAGGCTGCGTCTGGGCGGGCCATGTCGTCAACCGTGTCGGACATGCGGCCACGACGTGTCCGACACGTATCGGGAATTTTAAAGATTAAAATTTATTATAAAAGTCGTCGATACTCCGTCGACACGTGTCGGAGCCGTGTCCAACACGTATCCGTGTCCGACACGTCGTTTGACACGGATTCGGCAGTTTTGCCAAGTGTCCGTGCTTCAGAGGTTCTAACTACTCCAATTGAATGTTGCATAAGTAGCTACATGAGGTACCCATGTTCTGTTTTACCCTTTTGTAAACTATTGCAAGAACTAATTACGACAATTATTTCTTTTGTAGGTCGGACCTGGCTCCATTTTACGGGGCCCACTTGTAAATGGAAGTAGCGATGATGTGTAAATAGTTCCTCCTTCAACTATTGCATTGAGAAGTTCTTTTGCCATATTTCCAGTGTTGGAATATTTTTTGTTCGTTAATGAGCTGCTGTGCATCTATTAGGGCCCCAAAGTTGAACTGTGAAGACGAGAGCTGTCCTGTTGAAATAATTCATCCACCGGAAGATTGCAATCTGAATTCTTCATTGTCATTTACTCTTCAGGTACACTGTTTTTTTGAACTTTCCCATGTGGTGCTTCTCTGGTTACTTTGCTGGTAAGATGCAAATTATGACCACTTTCCCCTTTAGGTATGTCGTGTTGAAGATATTGATGTCTGGGGTCTTGTACAAGGAACTGTAATTCATTTCAATAGGGCAAGAAGTGTCATTGTGCACACATCTGGTACCATCAACGCCACAGGCCTGGGTAATGTGCTATCTTTCTGTTGTTTGCCAGAATGTGTTGTTGGCTTGTTCTCTGCAGTTCTAAGGATGGCTTAATGTCTCCTGCGGATCCTTTGAGTAGTTCAGCTTGTGTAGATCAGCCATACGCTTGAAAAATACTGTACAAATTTGCAGTGTAGCTTGGCTGCTAGGAAAGTTTATGCCTCTGAACTTGGGGTCCCTGATGGTGCATACAGTGGGCACACATACTATAATCTTAAAAGCCAGTAATCTTCAACCTATCTTAACACTAATGTTTAGCATTCACCTAGTTTGTAAAAAATGGCAAGGTATATTATTTTCAGCAGCAAATACATGCTGTCTTATGTTCCAACCGGATGAGTAAAAAAATATAGCACTCTATAATGCTGAAGATACCCCTCCCCTTTTTTTCTCTGTTTTCCGTTCTGTATGCTATCAGTTTTTTCAGTGGCAAATCCATATAGAACAAATTGCTTAGATTTTCTACCTTCAACCTCAGCTGAGATAAGTCCCTTTGCAGGGCATGACAAAAACTCTGTATTTTGTTTATTTCCTGTTTTACTTCATGTCTTCATTATGCTTAAAAATTTGTGCTTATACTTATAGCAACATATGTGATGATCTTATGTCCAGTGACATGCCTTCTGCAACTTATTGTAGAACTTAAATTTCATTTCTTCTGATTTCAGGCTGCCGAAGTGGAATAGGACGAGGAAGAATGTTAAGTAATGGTCTAAGTGGTGGTGGTGGACATGGTGGTAAAGGGGGAGATGGTTTTTCTGATGAAAGCCGTGCTGAGGGTGGACCTACATATGGTAATGCTGATTTGCCTTGTGAACTTGGCAGTGGCAGTGGTAATGACACCACAGGGTTTTCCACAGCTGGTGGTGGTATAATAGGTAACACATATGATCCATGTTTGACCCATATCTAGTCATAGGCGCATACTAGATCTTAAGAACATGTCTCTTATCATTGCTGTAACTGCACTCCAGTGTTGGGCTCATGGGAGTATTCTCTGCCAAGTCTCATGCTCTATGGTACAGTAGAATCAAATGGTGGCAGTTCCACTGTTGTTGTTTCTAATGCCTTCATTGGACCTGGCGGTGGTTCTGGGGGCACAATTCTTCTGTTTGTGCACACTTTGTCCCTAGCAGAGAGCTCCATCCTTTCAAGTGTTGGTGGCTTTGGAACAGCTGGCAGTGGTGGGGGTGGAGGGGGAAGGATTCACTTCCATTGGTCTAACATTCCTACTGGAGATGAGTATGTTCCTGTTGCAGCTGTTAAAGGATCAATACTTGCAAGGTCTGATTTGATCCTTTCTCTAATATTACTTTGAGTATTCTGGTTGTCTGGATGAATTTGCTAGGTGAAGTTACTTTAAATATGTAGTATTGTTGGCAGTTTAGGGCATTACACGTGGTGTTAATAATATTGTGAAATTTCTGTATTTTCAGTTGTCGAAATTTAATCTTGCAGTTCATGGAATGTTTTTTTTACTATTCATGTCTAGTCAAATTTAATTATGATGCCATTAAGGGACGTTGAGGCCAGGAAAAAGCTGAATTACTAATTCATACTGTATGTTTTGATATTTTGGACCTTTAATCAGTAGCAGTGCCAGCCCTATAATTAAGTTTGTAGATTGGGTCATTTTTTCTGTAGATTTTTTTTAACCTTTTGAATATTGAGACTTGAGACTCCCTGCAGCTTTCAGAGTTGAACAATATGGAGTATTGATGGCTCTTGTATTAGACTTCTTATTTACTTAAATATCATTGTATAGATATTTCAGAAGGAAGAATTTGCAGAAAAGATGCTATTAATTACAGAACTATGTTTAGTCACATCTAACATGCTGAAAAGAACTTTTTGGTGCTTGAGATGCGGTGCTAGTTGACACATTTCGATCTTTCTCAACTTGGAAGCAGCTTAGCAGGATGGTATCTGGTTTATATGGTCGGCTGGTCGCCTTATATTATATACTCACTTTCGTATGGTTTTTATAGCCCTTAACAGCAATGATGCCTTTGTGATGATAGCATGCTGTTACTTCTTCATTAGATGGAGACTCTTCCTTTGTGGAACTCTCATCATAATATGCAATATCTGAAAGCAAGCATTCTTGTCGGTCTGAAGGCAATATAAAATACTAAAAAACATCATTACTTTAAATAGGGAAATATTTGATTCCATCAAATTTGAGACTCTGATCCATTATGATCAAATTTGAACATGTTAAAATAAAATTTATGTATTGAAGTACATTGAGTTTATGGAACGCTGATGTGGAAATGAGTTGTATTTTATTTTATGCATGTTGTGATCAGAATGCTGAGTTGTGATTTGCATGATGCAATTTAATTTGAATTATGTAAAATTTCCTTTCTTCAATCTTCACCAGTATACTATTGGTATGCTGACTGTATATTCTTGTACAGTGGAGGAATCAGCAAAGGGCAAGGATTTTCTGGTGAGAATGGAACAGTTACCGGAAGAGCTTGTCCAAAAGGTCTTTATGGTACATTTTGCAAGGTAGCTTATTTATATGTCATAAATGTGATCCACCCTGTGTCTTATTATTTATTTGTAACTTGTTGAGCAGTAAAAGTTGATTGGTTCAATTACACGACAGCGTACTCAGTGTTCCGTATCATGATAGTGTTTAATGTCAGTCCATCACCCCATCTAGCAAGAAAACTGAACAATCACATTTCTAGTTTCTTAGTTCTGGTGGCTGTATGCCTATATCTACTAATGTTGTTGCTACTTAATGTGGTGTTATTTCGTGGAAAATGCAGGAATGTCCTTTGGGAACATACAAGAATGTTACTGGATCTTCAAAATCTCTGTGCTTTCCGTGCCCTCCAGATGAACTCCCTCACCGTGCTGTATACTTAAGTGTCCGAGGTAATTCTTTTTATATATTTTGTCGGTGTGATATATAGTGGAAGTGCAACCTAAGCACATTTTATTAACTCCTTTTCTAAATATCTCAGCAACTAGGCATTAGAGTATGTTGTATTTGGATTTATCTTTTTTATTGGTAATGTGTGATTTCTTCTCTGATTTCTTTTTGGTGTTACCCTAGATTGGTTTGAATACTTTTCAGTTCCAAGTTGTTCTAATGATAAGATGATTCTGTTAGTTTGCTTGAATATTCTAAGCATAGCTTATGTTTGACAGGAGGTGCTGCTGAAACTCCATGCCCATACAAATGCGTGTCTGATAGATATCGCATGCCTCACTGTTATACTGCTCTGGAAGAGTTAATATACACTTTTGGGGGGCCTTGGTTATTTGGCCTACTTCTTTCAGGCCTTCTTGTTTTGTTAGCTCTTGTTTTAAGTGTTGCTCGGATGAAATTTGTTGGTACTGATGAGTTACCTGGGCCAGCGCCAACCCAACAAGGGTCCCAAATCGATCACTCCTTTCCTTTCCTAGAATCACTAAATGAGGTACTTTATACGTTGTGCTGCTCCAACTCATATTTAAGTACCATATGACCATCCTGAATTTTGATAGAAGTTTTGCTATTGTTGCAGGTCTTGGAAACTAATAGGGCTGAAGAATCACATGGGCATGTACACAGGATGTATTTCATGGGTCCGAACACCTTCAGTGAACCTTGGCATCTCCCACACACCCCACCAGAACAGATTACAGAGATTGTGTATGCATTCTTGTCCTCAAGTAGACCTAGCCACTGCTTAAACAGATTCAACCTTTCTGGTTTTTATGTTTAGTAGTCCCCCTGTGCTTTGTTGATAATATACTCCTGTTAGAAGCTCTATCGAAATTAGACAATTGATGTTCTATTTGTGCTGTCTCTACATTTTCAGGTACGAGGATGCGTTTAACCGATTTGTCGATGAGATAAATACCCTTGCAGCTTATCAGTGGTGGGAAGGATCAATTTACAGTATCCTCTGTATACTTGCATACCCCTTAGCTTGGTCGTGGCAACAGTGGCGTAGAAGAAAGAAATTACAAAGACTTCGTGAATTTGTTCGCTCTGAGTATGATCATTCATGCTTACGGTCTTGCCGTTCACGTGCACTTTATGAAGGGCTGAAGGTCTGTAACTCTGTATTTCACTATTTCTAAACAGTAGCTCTAGATATTTGTGGGATGATACTGTAAGCTTGTCTTCAATCTCTGGCTTCGCTAGTCTTAAGAATTGTACCATCATCATGATTTTTCTGAGAAAATTGAAATGTTTTTTAAGTTGCATTCCGAAACTTATTGTTCAGCTTGTAACTGATAAAATATTATCAGAGGGTAGGCATACTAAACTACCAGCAATAAACATTGTACTCTTCAAGATGTTACGTTGAGTAAATAGCAATAGTTATTGTCTTGAACATTGATGTCCATATTATCTATAAACCCGAAACATTGTGCATTAAATTTAGTAATATTAACCGGGGTTAAATTCAAGTCCTAGATATACCATTTGTGAGTGAACCTTCTATAAGTTTTCAGCGTCCTTCACTAGTTTGGACAATTGTAAACTGATTACTCATTTTCTCTTTTCCAAAACTGAAATTTTATCTTTGAGAGTAAAGGGAACGGGTTGTGTGTGGCAGTCTGTCATGTTTGGAATTAAGATATTGCCTGTTTTCCCAATCTACAGGTGACTGCAACTCCAGATCTTATGCTGGGATATTTGGATTTCTTCCTTGGGGGAGATGAGAAAAGGCCTGATCTTCCACCTCGTCTTCGTCAAAGGTTTCCAATGTCCTTGATCTTTGGTGGTGATGGAAGTTACATGGCTCCATTTTCACTTCATAGTGACAGTGTGCTCACTAGTCTTATGAGCCAGGTATGATCTTAAGATATTTTAAACTACAGTACTGTATTGTTCATGTTATGAAGCTTCTCCTTAAAGCCTCATGTTATATCCATTACAGGCTGTTCCCTCATCGATATGGCACCGTCTTGTAGCTGGATTGAATGCACAGTTGCGTTTGGTTCGGCATGGAAATCTCAAAGTAACATTTCTTCCTGTCCTCAACTGGCTTGAAACTCATGCAAATCCTGCTTTGGGCATGAATGGTGTCCATGTTGATCTTGCCTGGTTCCAAGCTACAGCATTAGGGTATTGCCAACTTGGTCTTGTCGTTTATACTGTTGAAGGAGAACCAGTGGCTGCTGAACTTGATGGTAGCCCTAGAATTAAAATAGAGCAACATTCACTGTGAGTTATTATTTATCTTGCTCCTGATCATTTGTCATTTTTCTTGTTAATCATCATGTATTCCTAATGATTTATTGCATCATGCAGGGCGCAAAACATGCTTGCTGATACTCAACTAGACCACTCAAGGATTAAGGATGCTCTTATGCGCAAAAGGATTATTGGCGGAATTCTCGATAGTAATAGCTTAAGGACACTTAAAGACAGGAGAGATCTGTTTTACCCGTTTTCTCTTATATTGCACAACACTCGACCAGTTGGACATCAGGTTTTTCTCAGCCCTCATTTGAACTTATAGAACGACTATGATTGAATTTATGGCATTTTGCACTTATCATAGTTGTGTTGTTCTTAACTGCAGGATCTTGTTGGCTTGGTAATCTCAATATTGCTTCTTGCGGATTTCAGCTTAGTGTTGCTTACTTTTCTCCAGCTATATTCATACTCTATGGCCGATGTTCTCTTAGTTTTGTTCGTTCTTCCTCTTGGGATACTGTCACCTTTTCCTGCTGGAATAAATGCCCTTTTTAGCCATGGACCACGGCGGTCAGCAGGCCTTGCTCGTGTATATGCATTGTGGAACATTACTTCACTGGTCAATGTTGTAAGCATGCTTTGCCCATCTGCATTTCATTGTTACATGTTTATTTTTTTACGTTGCATTCAAAATCATGGAGAACTCTGTAGTTAGCATTGGCCACTACTATTAATGTCTGCAATGGTATATATATATATATATAACTTTTACTTTTATTATCTTCATAACCTTCTTACCATGCATTTTCAGGTTGTGGCTTTCGTATGTGGTCTTGTGCATTATAAGTCGTCAACCAAAAGACATCCAAGCACGCAGCCATGGAACCTGGGAACGTAAGCATCATTCTCCCTGCCAGTCCACAAGCTTTCTTTCAGAACTCTATGCAATTAGGCTATCAACACATCTTTTTGCCTGCTTCGTTTTCACCCTTTTTTTTTGTACATGTTGAAACTCTATGCAGGGATGAAAGTGGTTGGTGGCTCTTCCCAACTGGACTCATGTTGTTGAAATGCATCCAAGCAAGGCTTGTTGATTGGCATGTCGCTAATTTAGAGCTTCAAGATCGCGCAGTATATAGTAATGACCCAAACATATTCTGGCAGTCATGACATTCGGTGTAACTGGGGTGCTTTTGGGAGCTTTTTACAACTCGATTTTTTGGGAGTTGATAAAAGGAAAGTGGGGGACAGCACGGCCTTTCTTTATTGACCAGGCCAAAGACGCAACTACAGTGGTTATAGGTGCATACTTCCGCGACCCTCGTTAATCATGTGCAGTCACAATCTGTGGTTTGTTTTGTATATATAAAGGTGTACTTGATCCATTCTTTGTAGGATTTAGACACCATAGAGTTATAAACAATACCTAAGCTAAGTGAAGAGACACCGGGGGAGATGTGATTTTTTTTGTTGCTGCTGCTGTTCTCTTACTGCTATGTATCATGTATGTCCTTGCCTCTTGATGTTGAGCTGTGCAAGGCATCAAATGTGAAACTTTTTGTCGTACCTGATTGGATAACACAAAAACTAACATGCCTCATGGTTTTCATTAACACATAGCAAGGTTGATGCTACCATGTTGTGACAAGTTGCTGCGATGCGCTTGTGGATGTTTTCTAGTTGGTTTGGTTCGTTATCTCAGCGTTCCGCAGGCTTTGTATTTCCTGTGATGCCTCGTGACTTTTTTTTTCAGAGAAAACTGAACATAAGTGGATTTGCAACACACTCCCGCAATCCGCATATGCCAAAAACCATACCTCCGCTAGGAATACGGTAATCAGCATGTGCAGAAACCATACCCGCATTAGGAATAGGGATAAATTGAAATGTTTAATTTTCAAATACTTGCGGGAGGAATAATTCCTTTCCCATGTAGGTGTATGCTCGCATTGCTTGGATGTGAATTTAGAATCTTGATCTATATTGTAGGATCCCTCCATACTGTCAGATCATTCTAATTTCGATCCTACAGAGGATTGTAGCCAGGTTGTGCCATACAAAGATAACGCCCACATCTTTTATTGTGATCCATGGATTTTAATATACGATCACATCATGATTCTGTAGTTCGATCCTAGATACCGATCTTTCAATAAACAAAAAAAAAAGAACATGTTATTTTGACTGCTTGTTGGTGAGTTGGTATTAGGATCTAATAATGAGTCATGTTAGAGTTGGATTTAGCCTTGTATTAGAGTCGGATTCAACTTTTAGACTATAAATAAATAGTATGGAGATCCTACATGATACATACAATTAATCACAATGACTACATGGTATCAGAGCTTACCCGATCCACCGTCGTTGCCATCGCCAAAACCTAGCCACCCGACGCCACCATCCACCACCACCACCGTCATCGTCGCCATCCACCACTGTTGTCGTTGCTGGTAGTGAGCCACCGTTGCGTGCCACAGCCACCTCGGGTCGCCGGGCTACCGCAGCCGTTAGGGTCGTGCTGCATGGGCCACTACCGCCGCTTGGGCCATCGTCGCCGCTGCTCGGGTCGCCCACATCTGAAGAGTAGAGAAGGGGGACAGAGGAAGAAGCTGAGGCTGGTCGATCGGGATCTGACGCAGAGGAAGAAGGAAGAAGGAAGAAGCTGAAGTTGGTTGATCGGGATTTGACACAGAGGAAGAAGGAAGAAGGGGATCTGGGGCATAGGAAGAAGGATTTGATGCTAGGAGGGGAAAGGAGAAGACTGTTGGGCTGAAGTCTCGAGAGGAGAGAGAGAGAAGAAGACATGAAAAACAAAAGTATCACAATGACTATTGCGTGGTTTTGTTATTGTGATGCATACTGTAACGGTCGGAGTAACCGAGCGGTGAAGAACGTTGATGCATGAAGGGTTGCCGTGATCGTGGAAGAAACACGCGGCATATCTTGGTAGTGATTGATATTGCTCCAGTTGTTTGAGAAGATGACCCTTGAAGAGATAGAGGCTGTGAGGAACAAGGAGGAAGAAGCCGCAATGAGGGCAATAGAAGAAAAGAGGAAGACAGTTGTTGACACTATTTCCCCGCTGATCACGCAAGGTGACATCAGAAGCATGTTACATGATCTCTTCGCGACGGGTATGATAGGTCCGAGGGCTAGTGCAGTATAATCTGACTTAAATTTGGAGCTTATATCGAATGATGTAAAGTTGGAAGGGAGTAAGAATTACCTGATTTGGTCTAGAAGGGCTCAACTAATTCTGAGGACGAAGGGGGTGGAGCACTATCTACGGGAGACTTATGTTGAGCCTACGAATAAGGTGAGCATGAATTGGAGGGTGTGGAACACTATCAACTCTGTGGTGGTGGCTTGGTTGCTAACTTCGATGTCTTCATCTATCGCTCAGATGGTGGAGATGATGTAGAGTGCACCGGCAATATAGAAGACATTGAGCAATATGTACTTTGGGGTAGAAAATGTGATGATGGTGGTGGAGGTCCAGGGCAAGGTGGAGTCCTTGCAACAGGACAAAAGACCGTCCAGGAGTATGCTAGTGAATTGCAGCAGCTATGGGTAGACTTAGATCACTATGATCCACTACAATTAACATGTGTTGGTGATATTAAGGCTGGTAGGGTGTGGCTGCAACACAGACGGGTTACACATTTTCTGAAGGGACTAAACCCAAAGTTTGAGAGTAGGAGGGCTGCCATGTTTCATTTGATAAACTTTCCTACTATGGAAGATGCTATTTTGGCTATGGTGCAGGAGGAGATTTGACTACGAGTAATGGGGGACAACAACAACCTTATTAGGTCTGCATATGCTATACCTGATTATAGGGAGTGCTATAACTATGGGGTGAGAGGGTATCTGAACCGTGCTTGTCCTTCTCTACGGTATGGAGGCCGAGGTGGAGGTCGTGGTGGTCGTGGAGGCCGCCAAACTGGAGATTATGAAGGTCGAGTTGGAGGTCGTGGTGGTTGTGGAGGAGGTGGAGATTATGGAGGTTGAGAAAGGGGCTGAGTTGGCCCCAGGGCTAATATGGCCCTCACAGAGGAGAACACGTCTGTTACTCTAACAGGCGAGCAAGTTATGTAGTGGGAGAAGTGGCAGTAGGGAAAGGCATTGGAGATTCCTCATGATTCCACCTTATTTGGTAACTTTGCCAACTACGCCCACGTGTGGAAAGGTACTTAGGCACATGCACTTGTATCCACATATAAGCACTCTCATATTGATGGGATCATAGATTCAGGTGCATCCAAGCATGTCACGGGTTCACTTAGTGCATTTGCATCTTACACTCCATATACTTATTTTGAAACTATCCAAGCAACTGATGGAACCTCCCAGCTTATTCAGGGTGTAGGATTTGTAGAGTGCACACCATTCATTGCTTTATGTATGTTCCCTCCTTTCCGGTCAATCTTCTTTCAGTTAGTTCTACCATTGACCAATTCAAATGCACTGTCGCATTTGATGAGGATTCATGTTTGTTCTATGAGAAGAGAACCGAGAAGAGGATTGTGATTGAAATAAGGCGTAATGGGTTGTGGTATATTGATCAGGTTCATGCAGCATTGGCTGTGGCTGTAGGAATTGAGAGAGAAATTTTGTTACATCATCGTCGCTTGGGACATCCGTCATTTGAGAGTTTAAGTCAGTTACAACTTGATTTGTTTAATAAAGTAGACAAGAATAAACTTGTGTGTGATGCTTGTGAGTTTAGAAATCATACACGGTTTATATATAGTAGCATTGGTCTTTGGAATTATGAACCTTTTATATTGATACATTCTGATGCTTGTGGTCCGTGCTCAGTTACTTCTTTGAGTGATTTTAAGTGGTTTGTCATATTTATTGATTGCTATACTCGTATGACTTGGATTTATATGATAAAGCACAAGAGTGAGGTCCTTTAGCGTTTTCAGGACTTCTATAGGATGATTGCTATTTAGTTTGATGTAAAGGTTCGGATTCTTCAGACAGACAATGGAACTGAGTATGTTAACAAGGAGTTTGCATCATATCTCTTAGAGGAGGGGATACTTGATCTGCTGGTAGAAACATGTATGCTTGGGTGTCGCCCTATTGCTTCACCTATTGATAGGAATTACAAGCTATGTGCTGAGTCGAGAGATCCAATTGATAAGGAAGCTTACAAAAGGCTTATTGGGCATCTCATCTATTTGTGTCATACAAGATCTGACATTTCATATGCAGTGGGTGTGATTAGTCGATATATACATGATCCCAGAACATGACACATGGATGCTGTCTATCGAGTCCTACAGTATTTGAAGAGTAGCCCTGGGAAAGACATTTGGTTCAGGAAGAATCAACACCTGAATGTGGAAGGGTATTGTGATGCTAATTGGGTGAGCAGTGCGGATGATAGGAGGTGTACCTCTTGATATTGCATCTTTGTGGGAGGTAACCTTGTGTTATGGAGGAGCAAGAAGCAGGAGGTTGTGGCTCGATCTACTGCAGAGACAGAGTACAGAGCAATGACGTTGAGTGTGAGTAAAATGATATTGATGAAAGGTTTATTGTTCGAGCTTCGAGTATGGAAGAATAATCTATTGGTGTTGTATTGCGACAATAAATCTGCAATCAACATTGCTAACAATCCAATTTAATATGATCGTACCAAGCACGTTGATATTAATAGGTTTTTCATCAAGGAAAAGCTCGATGGCAGGATGCTGAAGTTAGAGTATGTCAAGTCTGGTGAACAGTTAGCTGACTGTTTCACTAAATGGTTAGGTCCTAATGAGGGTACTACAATATATAACAAGATGGATATGATTGATATCTTCGGCCCATCTTAAGAGGGAGTGTAGATGAGTTGGTATTAGGATCTAATAATAAGTCGTGTTAGAGTCAGATCTAGCCTTGTATTAGAGTCGGATTTATTTTTTAGACTAAAAATAAAGGGTGTGGAAATTCTACGGGATACATACAATTAGTCCCAAAAAATACTTCTTGTAGCTTGCTAGGATCTGAATCTTTTTTTTTGATAGATCTGAATTTGATTGTAGTTAGTCTGGCAATGCTATGCGGCCTAGGACTTTGACCTAATTACGTTACGTCGTACCACCTCCTCGCCACGGATATTTCATATTAGCACATCACAAGTCGCAACCGCTTCGGGAGTTTTTTTTGCTAGAATAATACTATTGGAGCAGGAAATAACAAATCTAGTCTCATTCACACATCAAAGCCAAATATAACAACGTAGAGCCGTAGAAAAACCCAGAAGCCGAAGCCGTGTCCGTGCACGAGGCCCCCAGTCCGTGCCTCGGAGGCACGGATGCCACCCCTGTCCGTGCCCTCCCGGCCACGGACGCCGCCCGGCCACCACAGCATCAACTATTTAATTTCTCACTCCTATAACACACTGAGAAAAAAAGATGACTAGAACATTCTGTACAAGATAAATGGTTGATCTCATTGATGACACTATCGCATAAACTCGTAGGTATATGATTATCAAAAGATGCAGAAGGTTCTGTTACCTCCTCGTTTGTCAAGACCTGCTGGGATTGCTCGAGTAATAGCTGCTCCAGGACCATGCTACAAAGAGAAGTGGATTTGTTAAGTAGCCATTAAAGTCGTACCATGCCTAAATAGAGTACGAATTTAAGTATTGTTCTGAAACCAGTGACAGTTCTGCAGAATGCTTCATCGAAATGAAATATGCGTAAACTAAATTCTTTTGTGTAAAGGAAATAAAGTGCCATTTGAACATGAAATTGGAATTCTCAGGATATGTATTAAATAAAAGAAACAGATGTATCAGTGCCTGAAAAAACTTAAAAGTTGCTGACTTATCCTCAATTCCTCATGAAAAGTGAAATAAATATTTTTCCCAAAATCAGTCTCGTTCTTTAGTAATCATCATCAGAACATATATGGTGTACATAACCAAAGCGAAGAGAGAATTGGGGAGAGAGGAATTCCTGAGGATGATCATCCGGCATAGAAGCCTCCTAGCTTGGCATGGCTACCTTTAGCTTATAGGGTTTTAGCACATAATATATCTAATTGCTGAAGCTGTCGACCACGGACCACCCAAGTGATAGTGAAGTAATAGAAAACCTGTAGATTGTAGAACTTAACACAAGGACATGTTGGTTCATCGGGCCGCTGATCAAATGTCAACGAATGGCAGTAGTGGAAGTAGGATGCAAATTCCACTGGACATGATTTGCATTAACACCTGGTAAAAGTATTTTTGATCAGCAACAAATACAAGAGTACTTGTTATCTCAAAAGCTTGGTTTAATATGTTTGAGAGAGAGAAACATTTCGATAGGCGTTGAAAGCTTTTTCTCACATGTCTTGTCATACTACTGTTTCGTTGTTGCAGCTTTTAGTCCCTGCCAACTGCCAAAGGGAGACTTCGCGCAGCAATGCTTTAGAATGAAGCAAAGTAAAAGTGATAATGAGACTTCAAAACTACAATAGCTTTCATATTACACCTAAACTAATCCGATGTGGATATCAAACACTGTTACTTGGAAGCATGTCACGGCAAGACAGAGATTGCTAACAGTTTGCTAGTGGAACTTGGGAGAATTCTTGTGGGTTTTCGTAAACCAGTTGCACAAATATTCTGCAGGTGTTGATATGACACACAGTAATCCTTGTTAAATAGTTGCTACTTGCTAATGATAGAACTTACAGATAGAAGTGGGAAGTCTGTTTTGCGATGAGGTTCATAATACGGTTTGTTCTGGGAAATCTTTTAACAAATGCAGCTAATGGTGTTTGTTGACAAAACATAGAGCTTTAAAAGATCCTGTGTTACAAAGCTTGTTTTGAGCTGACCAATTTTAGTTGATCCTTACAGCTAGAATATCTAAAAAATGTGAAGAAAATCCTAGTTGGAACTAGACTAAGGCTGCATTTGGGATTTTGAGTTTTTCAAAAAGTCTGTTCTTGAAACAGCTTTAGATATGATGTCTATTTGACAATCAAGTACCTGAGAAAAAGAAGTTGACTTGCACTATTATGCCTATTTAGCCAATGATTTTTAAGCACGATGCATCCCAGATGCGCCTAGCACACTTCGCCACAAGCAACATTGTAGTATACTAGTATGCTCTAACACAGAGCAGAAATATAAGCCTACCTCGCTCGGAGAAAATACAGAAGAACGTAACCAAGAGATTCCAAATCATCCCGTCGACTTTGTTCTATCAGTAAATCCAATAACATACCAAAATCAAATCCAAGTGATGATTTGACAGGTAATCAAGAGGTCATAACTTATCAATTCCAAGATGAGTGCTGCAACTTGCATACCGTGGGGTGCCAGTTAAGTTCTTATTTTCTCTACAACAGTGGACGAGGCATTCGTGGCCTAGAGGCACGGACCGAAGGCCTCGTCCACGGACAAGATATGGTCTGGGCCGCTGTGGCGCGGAGGATGAGATCCGTCCCAGGGGCACGGACGAGACGACTCCGGGCCCTAAGGTGCGAAGAGAACACGTGTCATGTTCCTATGGCTCCGTGATACTATTTTTAGCTTTGATACATGAAGAAAGCTAGATTTACTATTTCTTGTGCCAATAGTGCTACTCTAGCCAAAAAAAGGACGCAACTACACGTTCGAGCGCTAGCGTTGTATGCTATTTGTGCAACATCTTAGAACAAAACGCGCAACAAAACAACTGAAAAAAAATGTAGCGAAAGAGGGAGGGGAACATGTAGTTAGAGAAGGAAGAAGAGAAATAGGGTTCGATTTGGTTTTTTGACTGTGCAAAAGAGGGGGAGGGATAGATCTGGTCAAACGGGCGTGCTGATGGGCGACGAGGACGCTACACTTGTTGGCTCGACACGGCCGACCACGGCAAGACAACATTCCGCAAGACAAGACAATACGTCGTGTTCTGCCGACACCGACGACAGTAAGCCTGACGAACACGACGCACTGCGGCATTACACTATATATATATATATATATATATATATATATATATATATATATATATATATATATATATATATATATATATATATATATATATATATATATATATATATATATATATATATATATATATATATATATATATATATATATATATATAGGAAGCTTTTTCTTACTCACAGGTGTAGTTACTCTCTATTAGTATCTCACAACAGAGAGAGTATCTTTGCATAGCTGAGAGTATGTATGTATAGTATACTGAGTATATAAGACCACCTAGGTGATATTCACACCTTTTCAAGGGTGGTATGTACAATTTTTTAGACATACTCCTTTTTATGTGACATACTCCTTTTTATGTGCGAATATGAAGGTATTTACAAAATATGCTAAAAATTATAGACTCTATTGCAATTTTTTCATGTGGTTCACATTGGAGTATCTTATAATTAGTATATGAGTATACCCAAAGTGATAAAGGAGTATGACAAATTCTTTTAGGTGGTATATCAGTGGGAGTAACTTACACTAGGGAGTAGAAAGTATTTTCATATATATATATATATATATATATATATATATATATATATATGATTTTCTTTCCATTTTAATACTTATATGGTTTTATTTTGTAGTTTTTAAATTTTATATAGTTCATTTTATAGTATATATAAATTTATTTTGGTTTTTTAAATATATATATATATATTTTATAGGATTGTTTTTCAATTTTTCATGTCTTTTGAGCTAAATGATAAATGTTTTAACGAGCTAGCTATTTGAACATTAATAAAATTCTATTACATTTTCAATATGGTTGTCTCATTGTTTTTCAATTTTCATGTCAACTTCTGAATTCTACACATTTTTCTAATTTTTTTGGATTTTTTTATTCTGTCGGGCCAAAATAGGTTAAACGAGCCACATTTGGCCCGACGCAGACTAATGGGCGTCTTGGCCCGACCGACACTGAAAGGACGATGGGCGTGTGCGGGACAATCACCGCGACACGTGGGCGGTCAGACCACATTTCTGAAACGATAACAAGAGTTTGAAATGGGTCGGGCGAAATGGGCCGTCTGCGTCTTGGGACGGGTCGCCCATTTGACCACCTCTGGAGAGGGACATGTAGTTGGAGAAGACAATAGAGAAATAAGGATCGATTTGCTTTTCGAACCGTGCGAAACGTGACTTATTTTAATAGACAAAACGTCCGATGCCTTACGTGGGACACATAGCGTTTCCCAAAAAAATATCCCGCCTCGGCACCAGTGCACCACCTCCCACCTCCCGATACACACATCGCAACGAGTAACAGTCACGCTCGCGATCACCGCCTCCTCGCACGCCGAAAACCTAGTGCCGCCTCGCCCCGCGAGGCCGGAGCCCGACATGCCAATCTCCTCGCCCTCGCCCGCGTGCCTCGGTCCCTCCAGCGCTTCATGTGATGGAGCCTACGCCCGCCCTCGAGCTCATGGCGGCAGCGGTGCCAAAACTACTGTCGAGATCGTAAGAATCCGACGGATTTTTGGAAAAGAAACTAAAAATTTCGGCTACAACTAGGGCTAAGAACAACTAGGGTTTGGAATAATGGCATTATGCCTTCTCATTCCATTTTCAAGGTCTTTTATATCTCGGTTACATTGAAGTTTACAGCGCTGATAACGATAAAATCTTACAAGCTGCGGTGAGAATTGAAGAAGTAACAAAACAACGGTGAAGATAAGCGATAACTTTAGTATCGGCGTTGGATCCAATTAAATTTGATCGGACCACGTTGTGAAGCGTTAGATCTCCAATTGGGCCGATCGGACCAATGTTTCAGCCGTTGGATCTTCTTATAATTGAACCGTTTTCTTTGATGTGTTCCTTTGCTTCGTGTTCTCAGAACTTCTCCTTCAACTTCAGACTTCTTCAGGTTTCTTCAAATGCAGAGTCTGACAATACCCCCTTCTTGAACATCAAACTTGTCCTCGAGTTTGGAAGTTTGGAAATACCTTCTTTATAAAAGATACATCCTCCCAAGTTGCTTCCTCCGGAGCTAGGCTCGCCATCATGTCGACCAACGTGCTACAACATCACCCTTCCATTTGCACGATTCTACGCTCCAATATTTTTATGGGTTCAGTCTTGATTTTACCATCAGGGTCGACTAATGGTAAACCCGGAGATGGAATAGCTAAAGATCCCAGATGTTTCTTGAGTTGGCTCACATGGAACACAGGGTGTATAGCAGCTTCTTCCGGCAAATTTAATTGATAAGCAACTTTGCCGATTTTTTTCATAATTCTGAATGGTCCATAATACTTTGATCTGAGCTTGAGTGACCCTCTCAACCCAAATGCATTTTGCCTATATGGTTGCATCTTGAGATAAACCATGTCTCCCTCATTGAAATGTCTTTCTGATCGTTTCTGTCCAAGAAATTGTTTCATCCGGTTCTGTGCTTTCAGGAGGTTTTGTTTGAGTTCTTGCGACATCTTCTCCCTCTCTTCCAAGGTCAGCTGTGTTATCGGTAAGGCATCTTTAGTGTGTGCGACCCTGTCGAATTGAGGAGGTGGATACCCATATAATGCTTGGAAGGGAGTCATTTTCAAAGAGGTGTGGTATGAGGTGTTGTACCACCATTCTGCATGTGGTAGCCACTTCATCCAGCCTTTAGGTTTTTGAAAAGTCATGCTCCTCAAGTATGATTCTATACATTGATTAACTCTCTCCGTTTGACCATCTGATTGGGGGTGATATGCTGTGCTAAATCTCAAGGACACTTGCAAAGCTTTGAACATTTCTTGATATAGTCGGCTAGTGAATATTCGGTCCCTGTCACTGATAATAGCCATCGGCATACCATGCAACTTATAAACGTGATCCATGAAGACTTGAATTACATCTTGGACAGAATATGGATGGCTTAATGGTAAGAAGTGAGCATATTTAGTTAGTCTATCAACCACTACTAAAATAACCTCCTTACCTTTGGATTTTGGTAAGGCCTCAATGAAATCCATACTTATGTGAGTCCAAGCCACATCTGGGATTTCCAAAGGATCTAACAGACCGGGACTTGCCACATGCTCAGCTTTAGTCAATTGGCATACTAGGCATTTTGCAATCATGTCTTCAATAGCCTTCCTCATTTTTGGCCAATAAAATGACATCTTAAGTCTGTGATAAGTGGCTCTTACCCCTAAATGACCTCCCACTGTTGAGGAGTGACATGCTTCGATCAAAGACTGCCTTATATTAGTTGATCCTCCAACATAGATTTTTCCTTTATACCTCAGAATGCCTTCGACAAATGTATGTAAGCTGTTGTCACTGGAATTGATCTGTATCTCCTGAATCCATGTTTCAGCCAAACTGTCCTGTACATAACTTCTCCTTATGTCCTCCATCCATTCTGGAGTGACAGAAATGATTGCCATACACACATCGGTATCATTTGCTGGAACATCTCGCCTGGATAAAGCGTCAGCAACCTTGTTTTCCTTCCCTTTCTTGTACTCGATGGCATAATCAAACTCCAAGAGTTTAAGTAATAACTTATGTTGTATCCCTTCTACCAACCTTTGAGAGGACATGTATTTAAGACTTTTTTGATCAGTTCGAATAACTAATTGATTTCCCAAGAAATAATGCCTCCACCTTTTAAGTGCCTCAAGTATGGCCATTGCTTCCTTTTCATAGATTGATTGTGTCCCAGCTCTTACCCCCAGGGATTTACTATAATATGCTAAGGGTCTTCCTTGTTGCATGAGAATTGCCCCAATTCCCACACCACTAGCATCCGTTTCTAGCACAAATGGTTGGTTGAAATCTGGTAGAGCTAGCACCGGACATGTGGTCATTGCTGTCTTAAGGTGATCAAATGCTGCTTGCTGTTCTTTTCCCCATTGGAAATTCCCTTTCTTCAAAGCATCATGTAGAGGCCTGCAGATTCTTCCATAGTTTTTCACAAATCATTGGTAGTACTGGTGAGCCCCAAGAATCCTCCGAGTTTAGTAACATTTTTGAACCGCCACTTCACAACATCCTCAATTTTCCTTGGATCGGTCGCGACCCTCGATCGACACAATATGTCCTAAATATTCCACCACGTTCGCGTGGCGAAAATACACTTGGACAAATTTTAGCAAACGACTTGTGCCTCCGAGAATATTCATCACCTCTTCTAAATGTTCCAGATGTTCCTTAAGAGATTTGTTGTACACCAAAATGTCATCAAAGAATACTAGAACTGATTTCCTCAATTGTTTCTCAAATATATTATTCATAAGGGATTGAAAGGTTGCGGGAGCATTAGTGAGACCGAACGGCATCACTAGATATTCATAATGCCCCATATGTGTTTTGAATGCGGTCTTGGGCACATCTTCATCAGCCATTCTAATTTGGTGATACCCGGATCTTAAATCCAGCTTGGAGAGAACTTTAGCTCCATTCAATTCGTCCAATAGATCCTCGATCACAGGCATTGGGAATTTGTTTTTGATTGTGATGCGGTTTAATTGCCTATAATCTACGCATAATCTCCAATTTCCATCTTTCTTCCTTACCATCACTGCCGGAGAGGCATACGGACTCATACTGTGTCTAATCTCTTCCGTTTTCAGCATCTTCTTGATAATGTCCTCCATTGCCGTTTTCTGATGGTGTGGAACTCGATAAGGCCTCAAGTTGGGAGGTTCTGCTCCCTGCTTCAAGTGTATGACGTGATCACATCCCCTTCTAGGTGGTAGATCCTCGGGTTCTAAAAATATATCCACGAACTTTCTCAAAGAATGCATCCACTTCCCTCGGGTAGACACCTTCGCTCTGTATGGGTGTGTCGGTGTTAATTGTTTGATCTGAATCAAGCACCCCATCACTCCCTTCTTAATCATTTTTTTCAATTTTTGGGTTTGTGATCATACATCGCTTCCTGGAAGAGTATGGTCTTGGAATACTATGGACTTCCCTTGTTTAACAATAGAGAGTGTCCTTTTTCTCAAGTCTAATCCAATGGGACTAAATTCATAGATCCAATCTGCGCCCAAGATGATGTCATAACTGTCGAGCTTCAACAATTTAAAAGAAGTGCAGAAATCATGCCCTTGAATACAGTATTCAAGATTTTGGACCAAGGTGTCTGACTTTAATTCTCCTCCTCCGGCTACCCTCACTGTCTTGCATCCAGTAGCTCTCAATGTATAGCTACCTTTCAAAGCAAAATTATAGTCCATAAAGGTATGGGTGCTTCCGCTGTCCACCAAAGCCACCGCCTTTCTCCCTTTTACATACATGATCAAGGAAAAAGTGGTTGGTCCCATAGTTCCTCCTACCGCATATTCAGAGATCTGCAATATTTGTCCCTGATTTTCCTCATGCTCTGGGCTATCGGGAGCAGTTTTATACCCAGAGTCAGGGTTATCTTCATTCTCTTGTTCTCCAGGATCTTGATCTTCCTCTTCTACTTCTTGCAATATGTGAACAGTTCTTCCCACCTTACATCGATGTTGCTTGCTCCACGGTTCTTTACAATACCAACACTTCTGCTCTCTTCTCTCCCCTACTATCGGGTTGATCCTTTCGGTATTGGCCTTGTTATCCTGGCCCTTTTGATTGCCTCCTCTACTATAATCTGAATTCCTATTAGTGAGTTTGTTCTTGTTGTAATTTCCCGAAGTAGTGCTCCTTTTAGCAGCGGCAGCCTTCTCGTATATTTTTGCTAACCAATAAGCTTCGGCCATCCCCTGTGGTTTTTGACTGCTTACATCATATTTAATATCTCCTCTTAACCCCCCAATGAAACAACTCAGCAAAAAGGATTCATGCAGATATGGATGATCCCGTTTAACTAGCTCTACACACTCTTCAAACTTATCAATATAATTCGAGACTGAAGTTGCGTATTGTTTGATGTTTTGTAACTATTCAACTGCCTCATGTGCATTTGCAGTGGAGAACCGGTCGCTGACCATCGCACACAGCTGTGGCCAATTGAGCATCTGCCAAGGGATCCCCACATTCTTCAACCAAGTAGCAGCTCGTCCTTGGAAATGAGCGGTTGCCAGGTTTACCCACTGATTTGGAGGAGTGCCTGAAAGTTCAAAAAACTTCTCACAATGTTTGACCAAGTTCAATGCGTCCTCACCGAAAATAATGGTATCTCGGTCTTGGCCCTTAATAAGCGCCTCCGCATAATGTGCACGGGAGTTTGAGAGTCCCATGTATTGATTTCTCTGCTCATCTCATGAGAAGATCCCGGGTAACACTGTCCTTCGGCTTGATTCCCATCCATCCTTTGAGATGTCACTGTATTCCTCATCGCTGGAGTGAAAATTGGTTGGGGTTCATATCTTTCCACCAGTGGTTCTGTCTCAAAGCGTACACCTAGACTGGTCTTAGCTGCGGTGCTTGCTTCAACCCTGGTTAAGTTTTCCAGTCCGCCCTGTGCATCGGTGGTCTCTCCTACCACCTTTTTTTCCTTTTTCTATCGGAGATTCCTAATGTACTCCCGTTTCCCCCATGATTCTTCCCCACATTTGTTTCATCATCTCCGTCATTTCCGTGACTTCCGACCTTAAACTCTTAAGATCTGCAATATCAGCTTTCATACTAGCGAGTTCAGCACGTACCTCCTCAATCTCCTCTCTTCCTGCTATGGATTCCTGCGACAAGGATCTGGTCGTGACCACCATATTGATTCTAGAACAGTAAGATCGCTCAAATCGGCACAGATTTCACCGCCCCACGCTGGATCGGATCAACTTAGGGATTTTACAGCGGCTCTCAATTTCCACCACCAACCTTTTGCCGGATCTCGCCTTGTTTCCGAGGATTGACTCCGCTCTGATACCTTTGTCAGATCCCAAAAGGAATCCGATGGATTTTTGGAAAAGAAACTAAAAATTTCGGCTACAGCTAGGGCTAAGAACAACTAGGGTTTGGAATAATGGCATTATGCCTTCTCATTCCATTTTCAAGGTCTTTTATATCTCGGTTACATTGAAGTTTACAGCGCCGATAACGATAAAATCTTACAACTACAGTGAGAATTCGAAGAAGTAACAAAACAACGGTGAAGATAAACAGTAACTTTAGTATCGGCCGTTGGATCCAATTGGGCTGATCGGACCATGTTGTGAAGCGTTAGATCTTCAACTGGGCCGATCGGACCAATGTTTCAGCTGTTGGATCTTCTTATAACTGAACCGTTTTTTTGATGTGTTCCTTTGCTTCGTGTTCTCAGAACTTCTCCTTAGACTTCAGACTTCTTCAGGTTTCTTCAAATGCAGAGTCTGACACTGCCGCCCTCCCCTCCGCTTCGACCCCACGACAGCGACGCTCCTCGGCTCCGCGCGGAAGGCAGCAGCCTCCAGATCGAACTACCGTGCGGAGGCCGCCGCGTCCGATGTTGCAGCCCCTATACAACGGCCAACGGCGGAGTGGAGATGAGAAGCCGAAGCCGAAGCCGAAGCCAGCGGAGAGAAACGAGGAGCCGCCCGTCAAGGAGTGCCGTGGCGGCGGCGGTTTCACCTTCCTCTGCGCCCTAGTTGGACACACGGAGGTGCGTGTTTCCCTTACCCTCTGCCATCTAGCACTACTGTACCGCGCCCGCGGTTCGAATTGGATACTATGTTGAGGGTGATCTGCGACATGTTACATCGTTATTACGAGGAATTTGCTTGAATTGTTGTGATGGGCTCTTACGGGGATCCTCGAATTCCGCAGGCAATCAGTGGGATCTCTCTGCCTGTGGGGTCCGACAAGCTCTACTCTGGCAGCGCCGATGGCTACGTTCGCGTCTGGGACTGCAACTCTGGCAAGGTACCTGGGCTCTCCGCTCTCGGCACTCCCCTCAGACTCTTTATGCACGATTCAACTTGGGGTTGCATCTGCGTCAATTCCTCCGTTGCCTGTGGTGGTCGATGTGCTGCCCATGATCAATTGGGGAGTTCATCTGCATGCTTGTGGTGGTCAATCTGCCGGTGGTTCAATTCGGGTTGTTCTTTGCACGTCTGCGGTAATCGACATGTTGGACTGATTGTTCTCGGGGGCTCTTCGACTTCGCCTGTTTGTGGTGATCAGTGTGCCCAGGATCAGTTTGAGAGACCATCAGGCTGGTTGGTTGACAAGCAAGGGGCTCTCTGGGATTACAGTTCTTGTCTCATTGGCCGATGATCATATATTTTTGTAAGAAAATTAATAGTGAGAAAAAAGGACAAAGTAAACAAAAGGGGAACAAATAGAGTTAGAGAGAGATGAGCATTTTTTGAAAAAGAGAAGATTCAAAAAAGAGGAGGAAATCGGAAAAAATTGTTGTCTAGCAGACAAAAAGAAAACAATTCTAATCTGTTTATTATATCGCTTTTTTTGTTCTTAATGTTTCTGCAATAGTGCGTCGATGTCATCAATATGGGAGGCAAGGTTGGCTGCATGATTACCCACGGCCGTGGGTATTTGTTGGAATCCCAAAGTCCGTGGAGGTAATATTTTGATTTCCTTGATTCTAGGGGGAATATATGTCCACTTTGTGTTAGTATATATGGTGATTTTAGTATTAGGCTGCTCCCAATGCTCCACCTTAGCTAGTATCTTAAGCATGCTATGTAGGCAAATTGATGATGTGGCACCATAGTTAATGAGGAGAGATAGTACTCTAGTATCTAATTTAGATATCAGTTTGGGCTAGAAATCCAACGCGTAAAATTTATTGTATACTCATGCATGTAATTAAATGAAACAGCCTAAGATACTACACCATAAGAAACCATGCATTGAAAAGATAGTATCTTAATACTCCTCATGCACTAAGAAACTACACTAAGATACTGCCCATTGGGAGCAGCCTTAAGTGTTGAACTGTTGATCTTGATCGGTAGTTTGGTACAATGACCTATAGGCGCGGAACACACAGACAGGGACGAAACTAAATCTTCAGGGGCCTTCTGGGCTGGTTTGTTCCATGATTATCAAGAATGAGATCTTTGTTTCTTTGGCACGGGATGGCCGCATCATGGCTTGGAATTTTCTGCTATGGAGAGCAACTTTGAGCTGGTGGCAATCCTCGGTGGCCATGAGCGCCCTGTGATTTCACTTTCTGTCTCAAACAACAAGGCTTTACTCGGTTCACTTGACAAAACCATCAAGTAGGAAAACGCCGCAAGACTTCGCTTATTTATATTAACTACTAAATATTATGTTTATATCGATATATTCTTGCTATTTATCAGGTATGGGACCTTAAAACTCCGCGGTGTGTCCAAACATTCTCTGAGCATAAAGTTGATGTAACATCCGTGCATTGTTGAGATCAAAAGTTACTATCTTGCTCTCTAGACAAGACCGTAAAGGTCTGGTGTAGCGTCCCGTTTTGACGGCGATAGTATTCTTATACGGTTTTCGTTTTCGCTGTCAGAATTCAAATCACCAAGTATTTGCGAAAACTTTCTTTCCTTTTCGGTTTGTGTTTCAAATGTAATGTTCGTAACATTTGAAATTCAAATTCATGATTTGAAGTTTCCTCTCTCTTTTGAATTCTGGGCCATCTCGAGTTAGGCCTCCTTTTTCTTCAGCTCGGCCCATTTTCCCTCTTGGTCAAGCCCATTTCTCGGCCCTTTGACCCTCCTTTCCCCTTGGCCCAACCCTTGCGGCCCATTCTCTTTTGGCCTGACTCGGCCCAAGCCATCTCGGCCCTCTGCTTTTCCCGGCCCGAGCCGCCTGTGGACATCTTCTTCTCGTCTCCCCCCGGGTCAAACTGCAGCGCTGCCTCCCTCCCTCCCGTGGGCGACGTCGCTGCCTGCGCCAACCCACCTGCTCCCTCTGCGACACCACCGGCTCCCTCGTACGCGCCTGCCACCACCAACTCCCCTCGCCGCAATGACTCTGAAGCCTCCCCTAGCCCTATCTTCTCAGCGCGTCGCACTGCGCACGTCTTCACCGTCCTTACCGCTCTGGAGCTCTCGGATCAAGCGCCGCACTCTCGTCCATGACCCTCAAGTCTTGTCTCCCTCGCCTGTCTTGTCGCTTTGCACCCTTGGCACAGCTACACGCCTTGTCCTCGGGCGCCCGCGCCGCATGCGTCGTCGCCGTCCTCGCTCTGGACCAAGCCACCTGCTGCTAGCCTGACGACGCACCCGCGTCAGCGTGGACACCCGAGTCGCCACTCGTCCTCGCTGCGCCTCACCTGCTCCCTCGCCCTGTCCCCTCCGCGTGCAGGCCGCCCATGCCACCACCTCGGGACTGCGCGACTCCAACGACTCCAAAGACCTCCCTCCCGTTGGCTCTTCTCCTCCTCCATGGCCTATAAAGCGCCTCTTGTGCCCCCTTGAGCTCCTCATGCTGCCCCCTTGGAGTTTCGGTAAGCCACAAGCAAAAATGCTGCTCTCCCATTTTCGGCCGCCGCCACCTCCACCGCTGTCTCGCCGCTCCGGCCATCTTCCGGCGCCGTCGACCCCGTCACCGTGAGCCCCCGGCCACCAGGAGTCTTTCCCCTCAAACTCTCTTGGGGATTAGCCACTGTCACCGCCGTATTTGAGCTTCTTCCCCACCTCCGGCCGCCGCCTTCATCACCACGTGCCGCCGCCTATAGACCTCCTCCGGCCTCCCTGTCAAGCCCGTTGGCTTCTCGTCGAGAGCTACCCGGTGCTCACCCTCCCTGGCTCAACCCGCCACTGGACCACCTTCTCCACCATCACCGAGCCGGAGCCGCCGCTTTTCACCACCCACCGCCGGCGACGTCCACCCTTCCAGCGCCGCCAACCGTCACCGGCTCCGCCACATCCCCAGCTTCCCATTCCCGTGCTCAAGTCGCCCTGCCATGCCCTAGCCCGCCGGCGCCGCGCTAGAGCCGCCGGCGTCGCGCGCGTGGCACCTTCAGACCGCCTCCTGTTCCCTCATCATTAAGCGTTAATGACCGGTCTTAAACCCTAAGCAAATCATTGGCCTTTAATGATGTCTTAACCCCCATTGACTCATCGCCTGCAGTCCAGGTACCTGATAACCCGCTTGACCCTCCCTTTGCTCTTTGCCGGTGGGCCCTCACACACACCATGCCGTGAGCCCGCCCTGTCTCAGGCGTGAACCCGGTCTACACTGTGCTGTGCACCGGATCCCCTCTCCCTCTCCTTTTCAATTCGTTTAATATTCGTAAATTCATTTCTCCTCCGTTATAGCTCCAAAAATTATGGAATAAATTTCTAAAAAATTGTTAAATCAAGATCTTCCTAATGGCATAGGACTTGATCAATTTGAAGTTCATCTGTGTATTCTTGTGTATTTATTTGCTCTTTTGCTGTTGTGCTTTTTCCGGTATTTTCGCCCGTTTAGGATTTGAAGACGCCAGAGACCCTCAAGTTGATCAAGACCAAGAGTATCAAGATCCCCTTGCCTTTAACCAAGGCGAGTCAATGCTTTGATCATTTTGAGCCTACATTTTATGCAAATTATATTCTTTTAAATTAACAAAAATTGCATGCCTTAATTCTTTAATCAAATGTATGTTAAAGCTTAAGGTAGTTAAACACCCACTTGTTGATTAATTAATTAATATGCCATCCTTGATAAATTGAATCCATTAATCCTTGTCACCCTAGTAACTATATGGTAATACTAGTTATTGGTTGTACTTAAGCGACATGCTAGCCTTGCTTAAGTACCGGGGTATTAAAATACCCCAGTCATCATTCTTCAAACATAAAAATGATTTGGGCAGTCATTGGCCTTGTGCGGCCCCTTTTGTAAAACTCGACCCGTTGAGATCTATGTTACTCTGTGTTGTAATATATTTGTGTTAGTTCATGACTTGTATGATTGATTCAGCAATGTGCCTGTGAGTGCTATCTACTGATCCAGGGAATAGCACAGTGTTTTCACAAAGGATTTGGATTCCTGGAAATCCGGGTCCGACAGAGCTGGTATTAGAGCATACGATTGTAGAGCCCCTAGTTAGATTGGTCGATTGCCTTAAGGACTTGGATCTTATTTCTAAAAATTAAGAAAAATTTTGTCAAAATATAGTGTATTTATTGCTCCCTCTTATTACTCCTAGTTCTTTACTTACCTTAACTTCACTTGAGTTTTTATTCAGCTCTGATCTTTTCTCCTGGCTCCAAATTTTTTTGATGGCTACCCCTTCCGATGATGGCCCCTGGGACTTCTGCTCTCATGAAGTAGACGGAGATGAGTGCGTGGACTTTCTTCGCCAACTCATGGTGCACCTGGGTTAAAACTTCCATCCTATCTTCAGAGGCCGAAAGACCCAGAACATGGATTAAGAGTCATGGACCATGGAAGTTTTCCTCTATGCAAGGGAGGGCGAGTTCAACGCTCACATCTTCCGACCTGCGACACCCAGGCAGCAATTGATGCAAGCGGTCCAAGACGAAAAGACACTTCGCCTGCAACCGCCTGGTCCAGATGTACGATGATTTTATTGTGGAGATGCCCTTCCACTACTTTCAGCCTCTCCAGGAGGGAGAGTTCGAGCACGAGATCTTCATCGTCATGTAGTCTAGGTTAGCTAGCAGTGCTTGCTTTAGCAATCTTTTGGTTGCAAGCACTTTTGTTTCCTTCTTTTATAGACGATGTGTTTGTATCCTGTGTCATGACTTGCTTAGTGTATAAGCTTTGTTCGAGAGTCATGTGACACCTAACCCCCTTAATATAATGCAGCCACTCTAGGCTATGTATTGTATTTATTTGATCTTCCTGCTTGGTTTAAGTTCTTCTGTGTGTGCCTTAGAGGGGTAGTGAACCCTCCTATACTCCTCCCTGGTTCTCTCTAGTTCTAAGCCTCAGCCTTTCTTCAGGATGCTGCCAAGAAGAGTTGCCGCCCTAGTTCGCGGAGCTTATGCAACTGGCCGTGGCCGTGGACAGGGACAAGATCTACCTCCCTCATCGCCAACTCATCCGACAATGGCACAAGTGATGCTTCAGCAAACTCAGATTCTCCAAGCCTTACTCAACAATCAGCAGACAGGACCTGCCGGCCGCAACTCCAAACTCGCTGACTTCCTAAGAACAAGACCCTTTACATTTGCTGTAGCTAATGAACCTCTTGAAGCCGAAGACTAGCTCAGGGACACCGAAAAGAAGCTTAAACTCGCCCGTTGCTCAAACAAAGATAAGGTGGACTTTGCTACCCACCAGCTGAAAGGTGCCGCCGCTGCATGGTGGGAGAATTACCTTGCTGCCAGAGGTAATGGAAGTCCAGATTCCGAAGAAGAAGAAGCAGCAGAACCAGAAGTAGTGGCATCTACGACTGGAGAACCAGCCGCTCCCGCCGCCAAAGCCGTTATAGAAGAAGTTGCCGAAACACAGCTTCGTGAAGACGAACCAGCTTGGCATCCAATTCCTTGGACGGAATTCAAAACCGCCTTCAGAATCAATTTTGTACCAGCCGGTACCATGCGGCTGAAGAAAAATGAGTTCAGAGCTCTTAAGCAAGGCCACATGACAGTCAATGAGTATGTAACCAAGTTTAACCAACTTGCCCGCTACGCCCCCAATGACGTAGCCGATGAAGAGGAGAGGATAGTTCGTTTCGTGGAAGGCATGCGCAAGGACATGCGTGTACAGCTCATCCTCCATGACTTTGCCAACTTCCATCAATTGGTTAACAAAGCCCTAGTGCTAGAGAATGAAAAGAAGACAGCAGAAGCTAGTTGCAAGAGAAAGATATCTTTCCAAAGGCCACAAAGCAACTTTCCTCAAAAGTCAATATTCCAAGGCAGTTCCTCCTTCAGATCATGTGCCGCCGTGCCACTGAAAAGCTCAGCTCCAGCCCCAAGCCCCCAAGGAAGTGGTTTCCTCACCCTCCGCCCCGCTGGATAGCCTACCACAGTCAACCCAGCAGCCAATCTCCACTGTTTCGCCTGCGGAAAAAAAAGACACTTTGCTAATCGGTGCCCTCGACGCCAAAACCCTGCTCCAAAGTTCAATCCAGGAGCCGCTCCAATTCAAGGTCGGACCTTAGCTCCAAGAAAGAGCCACCAGACTTCTCAAGCTTCAAGGTCTACCTCGACACAAAGCCGCGGTCATGTGAATTATGTCACCGCTGAGGAGGCACAAGATGCTACAGGAGTGCTAATGGGTACGTTCTCTGTCAATTCAGTACCCGCACAAGTTTTGTTTGATTCTGGAGCTTCGCACTCTTTTGTTTCAAGAAAGTTTGTTGAAAGGCTTAAGTTGCTAACCTATAAGTTAAAGAAACCTATGGTACTTAGTTCACCCGGGGGACCCTTATATGCTACCTCAGTTAGGCCCAGAGTAGAAATTGCTTTGGAAGATTCTGGATTCCTGGCCACCCTTCTTGTGCTAGAATCTCAAGCACTGGATATCATCCTAGGGATGGATCGGTTGGCCGCTTATCATGGACTAATAGATTGCGCCAACAGGAAAGTGGTACTTGCCAAGGATCCTGAAACCACAATAAGGATTAGTGTGGATCGTCCCTCTCCTTCGGTTCGAACAATCCACCACCTTGGAGTCCCTAGAGACAACGCCTGTAGTTCAAGCTTACCCCGATGTCTTCCCAGAAGAATTGCCAGGTATGCCCCCAGACCGAGATATCAAGTTTATAATCAATTTGAAGCCAGGGACAGCCGCAATTGCCAAGAGGCCATACAGGATGGCCACTGACGAACTTGAAGAGTTGAAGACACAACTTGAAGACTTGCAAGAAAAAGGATTCATTAGACCTAGTTCTTCTCCCTGGGGTTCGCCAGTTCTTTTCGTGAAAAAGAAAGATGGTTCCGCCAGATTGTGTGTGGATTACAGAGCACTCAATGAAGTGACCATCAATAACAAGTATCCCTTGCCTCGCATTGATGACCTGTTTGATCAGTTGACAGGAGCTTCAGTTTTCTCCAAGATAGACCTACGGTCAGGATACCACCAACTCAAGATCAGGAATGAGGACATTCCTAAGACAGATTTTACCACCCGGTATGGCTTGTATGAGTTCACAGTTATGTCATTTGGCTTGACCAATAAACCAGCCTACTTCATGAATCTGATGAACAAGGTATTTATGGAATACCTGGACAAGTTTGTAGTTGTGTTCATAGACGACATCTTGATCTATTCCAAGACCAATGAAGAGCATGCGGAACATCTGCAATTGGTCCTGGAAAAGCTTAGAGAGCATGAGCTCTATGTCAAGTACATTAAATGTGAATTTTGGTTTCAAGAAATCAGTTTCCTCGGACATATTGTGTCCGCAGGAGGAATAGCAGTTGATCTAGCCAAGGTAGAAGCCATGATGGATTGGAAACAGCCTACATCTGTAATCGAAGTTCGTAGTTTTCTCGGTCTAGCCGGATACTACAGACGCTTCATAGAAGGATTTTCGAAGCTTTCCAAACCGTTGACCCATCTGCTCAAGAAAGAAAAGAAGTATGAATGGACAGAGGCTTGTGAGAAAAGTTTCCAAGAATTGAAGAAGAAATTAACTTCTGCACCAGTATTGATCCTGCCGGACATTCATCAAGACTTTGAAGTCTACTGTGATGCATCGCGCCAAAGTCTTGGTTGCGTGCTCATGCAAGGAGGAAAAGTTGTAGCTTATGCATCCAGACAGCTCCGTCCTCATGAAGACAACTATATAACTCATGACTTGGAGTTAGCAGCAGTAGTGCATGCCCTCAAAATTTGGCGGCATTATCTGATTGGAAATCATTGTAATATCTACATGGACCACAAGAGTCTCAAGTATATCTTCACCCAATCAGATCTCAACCTCCGGCAAAGAAGATGGTTAGAGTTAATAAAGGATTACAACTTGGATATTCATTATCATCCCGGAAAAGCTAATGTAGTTGCCGACGCATTAAGCCTCAAGTCATACTGCAATAACGTTATGATTCAAGAGCACCAACCTGAGTTCTATAAGGAATTCGAAGCCCTCAACCTTTGTTTGATAGCGCAAGATAACACAGATGCTATAGAAGCACATCCAACCTTAGAAGAGCAGATGAAGACCACTCAAAAAGGACATCCTGGAGTCCAAAGATTCAAGCATCTCATGGCAAAAGGAAAAGCCCCCAAGATGATCGAAGATCAGCAAGGAATCCTATGGTATGGGAAATGTCTCTTTGTTCCCCACCAGAAGGAACTGAAGGATTTGATTCTGAAAGAAGCCCACAGCTCAGCGTATACCCTGCTCAAGATATGAAGATTTTGTATTGGTGGCCACGCATGAAAAGAGATATTGCCAAATATGTAGCCTGTTGTGATGTATGTCAGCAAATCAAAGCCAAACATCAGAAGCCAGCAGGATTGCTTCAACCCCTGCTAATCCCTTAGTGGAAATGGGAAGAGATTGGAATGTATTTCATTACCGGTCTACCCCGAACCAGGTCCGGATGTGACTCAGTATGGGTTATAGTTGATAGACTGACCAAAGTAGCCCATTTCATCCCAGTAAAGACAACCTACAAGGGAGACAAGTTAGCCAAGTTGTATATGGCTCGTATTGTGTGTTTACCCGGAGTACCCAAGAGGATAGTCTCCGATCGAGGATCTCAATTCACCTCGCATTTCTGGGCTAGTTTGCATGATGCCCTTAGAACACACCTTGATTTCAGCACAGCTTATCATCCACAGACTGACGGTCAGACAGAAAGAACAAATCAGATCCTAGAAGACATGCTTCGAGCTTGTGCTTTGGAATTCACCGTAGACTGGGAAAAGTGTCTACCGTATGCCAAGTTTGCATACAATAACAGTTATCAGTCAAGTCTGAAAATGTCCCCATTTGAAGCACTTTATGGAAGAAAATGCAGAACTCTTCTGCATTGGTCAGAATCAGGTGAAGGGTATATCTTCGGACCAGATACTCTCAAGCAAGCTGAAGAGAAAGTTCGACTGATCAGAGATCTCCTCCAAGCAGCTCAGTCAAGACAAAAGAGTTATGCCGACAACCGTCGAAGAAAGTTAACTTTTGAAGTTGGAGATGCTGTGTATCTCAAGGTATCGCCGCTTCGTGGAACTCAAAGATTCAAAGTGAAAGGCAAGCTTGCCCCAAGATACATAGGTCCGTTTCCGATCACCGCCAAGCGTGGAGAAGTAGCCTATCAGCTAGAGCTACCGGAAAATTTGTCAGAAGTTCACAACGTGTTTCACGTCTCCCAGCTCAAAAAGTGTGTCCGAGTAGCTGAAGAGCAGACACCCGTTCAGCAGGACCTGACTTATCCAGAACATCCGATCAAGATCCTCGACGTCATCGAGAAGCGAACCTGACGCCAAGTCTTCCGCCTTTGCAAAGTCCAGTGGAGCCACCACTCAGCAAAAGAAGCCACCTGGGAACGCGAAGATCAACTGAAGCAAGACTACCCGTCCCTGTTCTTGGAGCAGCTCGAATCTCGGGGTCGAGATTTCGTTTAAGGTGGGTAGGATTTGTAGCGTCCCGTTTTCGGACGGCGCATAGTATTTACTGTTCTGGTTTTCGTTCTTCACCGTAATTCAAATTACCAAGTATTTGCGAAAACTTTCTTTCCTTTTCGGTTTGTGTTTCAAATGTAATGTCCGTAACATTTGAAATTCAAATTCGTGGTTGAAGTTTCCCCTCTCTTTTGAATTCCCGGGCCATCTCGAGTTAGGCCTCCTTTTTCTTTCGGGCTCATCCCATTTTCCCTCTTGGGTCAAGCCCATTTTCTCGGCCCACCTGGCCCTCCTTTTCCCCTTCGGCCCAACCCCTTGACCGGCCCATTCTCTTTTGGCCTGCCCCGGCCCGAGCCGCCCGTGGACATCTTCTTCTCGTCTACCCCGGGTCAAAGCTGCGTATTGCCTCTCTCCTCCCGTGGCGGCAGCGCCGCTTGCGCCCGCCACTTTGCTCCCTCTGCGACGCCACCGGCTCCCTCGTACGCGCTTGCCGCCACCAACTCCCCTAGCCGCGACGACTCTGAAGCCTCTCCCTTGCTCTGTCTTCTCAGCGCGTCGCACCGCGCACGTCTTCACCGTCCTCACCGCTCTGGAGCTCCCGGATCAAGCGCCGCGCTCTCGTCAACAGCACCGAAGTCTTGTCTCCCCTCGCCCTGTCTTGTCGCTCGCACGCCTTGGCCCTGGCCGTCCTCGCCTTGTCACCTCGGAGCGCCCGCTTTGCCTGCGTCGTCGCCGTCCTCGCTCTGAACCGAAGCAGCGCCTTACTGCGCAAGACGCTGCTGTCGATGTGGACACCCGTCGCGCCGCTCGTCCTCGCTGCGCCTCGCTGCCTCTCGCCTGTCCCCTCCGTGTGCAGGCCACCCATGCCGCCGCCTCGGGACTGCGCGACTCCAACGACTCCAAAGACCTCCCTCCTATTGGCTCTCCTCCTCCATGGCCTATAAAGCGCCTCCTGTGCCCCCTTGAGCTCTTCACGCCGCCCCCTTGGAGTTTCGGTAAGCCACAAGCAAAAACGCCGCTCTCCCACTTTCGGCCACCGCCACCTCCACCGCCGTCTCGCCGCTCCGGTCATCTTCCGGCGCCGTTGACCCTGTCACCGTGAGCCCCCGGCCACCAGGAGTCTTTCCCCTCAAACTCCCTTGGGGATTAGCCACTGTCGCCGTCGTATTTGAGCTTCTTCCCCACCTCCGGCCGTCGCCTTCATCACCACGCGCCGCCGCCTACAGACCTCCTCCGGCCTCCCTGTCAAGCCCGTTGGCTTCTCCTTGTCGAGAGCTACCCGGTGCTCACCCTCCCTGGCTCAACGCGCCACTGGACCACCTTCTCCACCATCACCGAGCCGCCGCCACCGCTTTTCACCACCCATCGCCGGCGACGTCCACCCTTCCGGCGCTGCCACCCTGTCACCAGCTCCGCCACATCCCCAGCTTCCCATTCTCGTGCTCAAGTCGCCCTGCCATGCCCTAGCCCGCCAGCGCCGCGCCAGAGCCGCCCGCGCCGCGCGTGGCACCTTCAGACCGCCTCCTGTTCCCTCATCATTAAGCGTTAATGACTGGTCTTAAACCCTAAGCAAATCATTGGCCTTTTATGATGTCTTAACCCCCATTGACTCAACGCCTGCGGTCCAGTGCCTGATAACCCGCCACCCTCCCTTTGCTCTCATGCGCCAAGGCCCCGCCGCACTGCCGTCCGTGAGTGAGCAGCCGCCCCCTATCTTGCGTGAACCGGTCTACTACTTGTCTTTGCACCGGATCCCCTCTCCCTCTTCTTTTCAATTCGTTTAATCTTCGTAAATTCATTTCTCCTCCGTTATAGCTCCAAAAATTATGGAATAAATTTCTAAAAAATTGTTAAATCAAGATCTTCCTAATGGCATAGGACTTGATCAATTTGAAGTTCATCTGTGTATTCTTGTGTATTTATTTGCTCTTTTGCTGTTGTGCTTTTTCTGGTATTTTCGCCCGTTTAGGATTTGAAGACGCCGGAGACCCTCAAGTTGATCAAGACCAAGAGTATCAAGACCCCCTTGCCTTTAACCAAGGCGAGTCAATGCTTTGATCATTTTGAGCCTACATTTTATGCAAATTATATTCTTTTAAATTAACAAAAATTGCATGCCTTAATTCTTTAATCAAATGTATGTTAAAGCTTAAGGTAGTTAAACACCCACTTGTTGATTAATTAATTAATATGCCATCCTTGATAAATTGAATCCATTAATCCTTGTCACCCTAGTAACTATATGGTAATACTAGTTATTGGTTGTACTTAAGCGACATGCTAGCCTTGCTTAAATGCGGGTATTAAAATACCCCATCATCATTCTTCAAACATAAAATGATTTGGGGGTCATTGGTGGTCCATTGGTGAAAGGAATGGTTTAAATTGGTTTTACTCCTCAAAACCCTAATTGCTAGTACCACATCCGGGCGGATGGAAGGTGGTGGGTGCTCGGGAGCACGAGAGTGGTTGGATTGTGGAAAGAACCACCCGGATGGATTAAGGACTTAATCTTGTCACGACCTCCCATGTTGAACAAGTACAACCACAAGTCTGCAATGTGCAACTTGGCTTAGTAAAGTTATTGAACCCTGAAAGTCATCTCATTGGTGGGGGTCGAGGATGTACAAGTGGCGGAGGTACTCCGGCTTGAAAGGGACACCGAGGTAAGGTGAAGTTGCCAGCTGCGCTAGTCGTTGTGGTGAACATCCCGTAAAACATATGGGCGTAACCCCATATGGGTGAAATGACAGAAGGGGTAAGATATCTAAAAAGGTTACTGTGACGGTTGCCCAACTACATGACTACGGAATCATGTGGGGGTAACGGGTATGACTATCTCTTGTGGGTAAAGTGTACAACTCCTGCAAAGTCTAAACTGTTTAAACAGCCGTGCCTACGGTCAAAGGTGGACATGGGAATCATAACTTGAGTTAGTTCTATTTCAAAACTTTGTGGGTGGTATGAAAATGGTGGAAGGGCTCACCTAGCCCTGTGTTGGATTTTCCCTGAGTCTTTCGAGCTCAGTGGGTGTGGTCATTGGAGGCAGCTCCAATTGAAAAGATGCATGCGTAGAGTTCCGACGGATGGAACCTCTACTGTTATTAATTATTGCACATTACTCTCTCTTTATAAAAATGCAATTTGTTAAAATGCTAAGTGATAGGACTTTTTAAGTATGTTATTTGAAAAGCTTGCTTTCGCAAATAAAAGAACTGAGCCATCCTTGTTTAACCGTGCATATATACTATTGCATTGTGTGTTGGCTCGCGAGCACGGTAGTAGTGCTCATTCTCGCTTCTCTCTCCAAACCCTTCAGATAATGAAGACGAAGGAGACTACGCTTTCTACGAAGGCCTAGAAGATGATGGACAAGGAAATGACGAGGAGTAGTTTAGTTTTGTAGATTAGGTCTCGCCCAGTCTAAGTAGACTCGTTGGTACTCGCGTACAACCGATATTATTCAGCTCTTGGTTAATATCCGTCATACACGAGTCACCCCGGTCGCTTGCCTGTGTGAGATGAGTCCTACCTCCCCTTTTGCTTCCGCTGCAGATATCGTTATCTTCATGTAATGTAATCAAGTTGGCCTTGTGCGGCCCCTTTTGTAAAACTCGATCCGTTGAGGTCTATGTTATTCTGTGTTGTAATATATTTGTGTTAGTTCACGACTTGTATGATTGATTCAGCAATGTATCTATGAGTGCTATCTACTGATCCAGAGAATAGCATAGTGTTTTCACAGAGGATTTGAATTCTCGGAAATCCGGGTCTGACATCTTGGCTGCTTCAAAGTCTGGAACCTTCAAGTGATGTATACGGTATACCCATGCTGAGGAGCATGTAAGTTCTGCACTCGTGCTTTCTCTGTACCAGTAATTCTATCATTGTTATTTTCTCAAAACTTCATTGAAATTTGAAACATGAATGTCATATTAGCTACGAATTCGTGTATTTATCTTGTATTGAATGCTAGTATAATAGTACACTCATTTTGTTAGGTTGAACACTATAAACAGTTTCTGTTAAATAGTTACGGCATCTGTATTTCTTTTGGTGTGGTAACTACTAACTAAATTGTATTAAGGCTAAGAATATGGGCGCAACCTTTGCTGTTTGCTAAATGTAGTGCTAGGTTAAGGTAATTATATTCTGTTCACTGGCTAAACTTCAGCACACAAAAAACGCGATAACGTGTAAAGTCATTCATTGAGTTTGTTATGCCGATCATTGAACTTTCTATATATGAGCACACTGTTTGTTACTTACTTTGCTTTTCCTTTCTTTTATTCATCAAATTTTGCTTGATATGTGCTACTGCTTTGAGCAGCTTCTGTCTGTTCCCAAGTGACGGCACAACGCTTCTATAGTCACAATTACTTCTCTAAAATCAAGTGGGAGATCTTTGCTCAGAGCTGTTTAGTTGCCGCAATTAGTCTTCTTATGTTATTGCTGTCAATTCATGAAGGCCTTCATTGTTGGAAGTTGGGATTCCATCTGCATTCAGTCCAGCAATATAGTTCACACACACGGTCGTTGAATAAGGTGTAGCATCGACATGCTGAAACCTCTCCATGTACAGCTGTCCCTAGGCCCTGACATCAACTGGTAACTGTATTGTATGTGTGGTGGTCGGTGTTCTTGGTCTGCTGGGATTTTTTCTTTTATCTGATGAACAGTGAACTTCAGCAATAAAGAACCTGATAGAGGTTTTCTTGGTTGGGAACTTCAGATGGTTGCCTTATCAGTCTGCTCAGCTCATATGTTTTCCCTGAAGAGTGTTAAGAGTGAGGGAGTATCGTAGAACTGAGAAAACAAGACTGATGGAAGTGTATCAGTGACCAACAACGGAATGGTTAACACAATTTGCACATAGCAAGAACTAACGACATTGCTTCAGAGTAATCTGTTCTTCCAAATTCCAGATATAGTTCTGTATTTGTTTTCGGTCCAGTATTGTAATGAACTGTCTACACATGTATGTTTGTCCAAGTATCGTTCCATTGTACTATATTTTTTGGTGGTACTCTAGATTCACAACGAGTTTGTACATTCACTTTTACAAGTTTTGTTGAGCACTTTCGCAAGATAATGTCAAAAAACCTGGTGTTGCTTGGTTATGGAAATCATATACAAGTTCAATGAGTGTTTCCAATTTTTCCCCCACCAAGTTAAATTTTCCTTGCATGAGAATGGCTTGTTTCTGAACTTCTCCTTCCAACAGTTTTCTGTTGTCTTCCTGTAGCTAAACATGCAGTTGCCTTCTGTTGCAGGTATTGCGCACGCTATTTGGCATGCACCATGTTGGAAAGACTCCGGTTCTGTTCTGTACCCTCTACAACAGCAACTGCATCCGCATGTTCGACCTACCATCGTAAGTGCATAAAAAAAAATCTGAGTTACACACTACATGAACCATCAACCACCTGCTGACCTGCAGGCGTTGGGGGCATTGCTTCCTTACTGAAAAGAGTTCCACTTTCGGTTGGCTTTGTTGTTCAGGTTCGACAAGATGGGCGAACTTTCCTCCAAGAAGGAAGTGAGGACCATCGAGCTCGCGGCCGGCGGGCTGCTCTTCACCGGAGACGGCGCCGGCGAGCTGAAGGTGTGGAGGTGGGCGCCCCAGGACCAGGAGCCCGGAACACCGGCGCCTGCATAAACATCAGTGCAGTGTTTCGTCGAAGAATGACCGTTTCTGTCATGCATGAGCTCCAATTAATGCTCCATCACTGCAGTTATGCAAATTACGGCAGCTCTGAAATGCCGATGTAAACAGTTCGCCATTTCTGAGGCCTGACGAGCAATCCTGATCCATGTTGCCATGCTGCTCCATTACAGCCGCTTGAGTTGCGTGCCATGCCGTCAAATAGGCGTGGAACTATGGCGTCCAACTAAGCGATTACTCCATGTACGTAGGTGTGTACGTCAGAACGATATGGCAAGAATGGATCTACATTACCAACCGTGTAGATTTCGAAGAGCTCCAAACCATGCCGGTGTAACATCACTGCCTAACTCCCACTGACCTCAATCTTGTTGATCTGACGCAAACAAACACGCGCATAGCTTCGCCCATGGTAATTTTATGTACGTCGTGACATGATCCTGATGCACTATTAAAGAAAAGGCAAATAGATGCGTGGTGTTTTCTTTCTTTTGCTTGTTTGGTCAAGATGCTGTCTCTAGTTTATGTCTGCAAAAGAATATTTCGGATGCTAATTCGTGCAATCAAATGATAGGCTCTAGCCTGGTATTGCGTATATGCGATGGTAACTAATAATCTATGACCGACCTTTTTGCAGGTCAACACTGTTGATCAGCTTTGCTTGAATGAATTTCTCCACAAATGTGATTAGTCAACGGGCTAGTGCATGCATGTGGTAAAAGCTGATGAAACAAGCAACTGTTGCTGGTCAACTATTGTACTTCCTCCATTGCAAATTATAGGGCGCATTCAGTGGGCACAAGGATTGAAAAAGTTATAAATCAAGATAAAGAGAAGTGATCGTGCTATCTGTGTTTAAATACCTTACGAATAGGAGAGAGAGGGTTTTTTTTTTGCGAGAAGAGATAATAGTTTGTGAGAGTGTTACTTGTAAATGCAGAAAATAGAAGATGTGATGAACGAGGGCAAGAAAAAATGTCAATAAATTCACATGCATGCGTAATATTTTGCAACAATACGAATAAAATTATGTGCCTTGTAAAAAACGGATGGAGTACTTAGCGGCAAACTTACAAATGACCCATTACCTGACCTACCCTGCTACTGTCAATTTATGTAATGGCCCTGTATTTTAAAGAAATGACATTGCCATCTGAAGAAACATGTCTCGATGTGTCTGGCAACGGAAGAAAAAACAATCACAGTTTAATAGAAACGAAAATTCCATTACAAGTGACGGTGCCTTTTCACAGGAAAAAAAGCCCCCCCCCCCTCTTTTTATGCGAATTAGCTATTCACTGCCAACAATCAACAACGCTACAATCGCAACCACGGGATCAATCACACGAGAACACAAGAGCAATAATGAAGAACAATGAGAGAGGGGGTCCTATCAGTCTACGTGGGATAAGTCTCGCTTATTTGGCTCATGAATTCTAAACCCACCACCACCAGGGACGTTTTGACAAGTACACAACAATATTTTCCATCACATAACCTTTTTTCTTCTTCTTATGTACACCGGAGGAGCTTCGCATGTTGGTTTTAAGAAGCAAGGAGATCTGAACCCGATCACATGACCATGTGATTAAATAATCTATAGTTTTTGAAAGAGTGCTTATCTATAAATTAACTGGGGAAATTTTGTACATGTCACTGTAAAGTTTTCGGATCCCTGATCTGTTATTATAAAACGATATTTCCTTTCATGCCACCGCATTTAGCTGACCTTGCTCTTATTTGCTATTGTTAACCAGTGAAGCTATGAAGTGGCCGTGCAAATGCTATTTTCCCCGTGTCGTCTTCTTCTTCTTTTTTATTCCCTCTCTTCTCACACAACTCGCGGATTAGGTACAACACGAAGAGAGGGGGAGGAGGAGAGGGAAGCCGAACTCGTCATGGCCATGGTGGAGGGGGAGGGATTTGGTTGAACTCGGGAGGGCGGAGGGGGAGGAGGAGAGGAAAGCTGAACTCGTCATGGCCATGGCGGCGCAGACACCGGAGCTGAAGGGGAAGAGGCGGCGAAGGGGGAGGAGAAGCGGGGGTCGTCGACGCAGGTCATGCTGGTTTGGTGGCGGCGAGGGAGGTGGGGAGGCGACCGAGGCGGCAGGAGGAGGGAGCGCGAGGAAGAGGAGGCCATGGGAGGGGCGCGGCGGGTGAAGGGGGAGGAGGAGCGGGGGTCGCCGGCACAGGCCATGGTGGACTGGTGGCGGCAAGGGAGGTGGGGAGGCGGCTGAGTCGACGGGGGGAGGGAGATGAGGAGGCAGTCGGGGGAGGGGCACGACGAGCGGTTGGATCTGGCCGAGGGAGGGCACGACATAGAGCGTAGGCCGGCAGGATAAGGTCGGGGGATGAGGGAGATAAGAGGAGAGAGAGAAAAAGGGGAGGGAGGACGAAGATGATGGTAATTTGAGTATTTTGGAGAAATTGGATGAAAAAATCTAATAGAGTTGACGTCAGTGACAAAAAAAAAAAGTAATATTTGTGAAATGTAATGGTATGGAAGAGATGTTTCATTTTGTAATAGCACATCAGGAATATGAGAACTTTACATTAGCATATAATTTTTTTTCCCAGTTAACTGCTATACAACTCCACATTAATCCAAGATATATGAGTTAATAGTAATTAGTTGAAGATGTCTTGGCCAGGGGAGAGCAGCTTCTTGGGGTCGTACTTGTCCTTCATCGCCACGAACCGATCCCACTTGCCGCCGAAGTGCCGGACCCAATCGCCGCGGCTCGTGTAATGCGGCAGGTACTCCTTGTACCCGATCCCGGCGAGGTCGCAGAACCGCAGTATCCTCCGGTTCTGAGCCTCCAGCCGCTTCAGGTCGTTCGCCACCGACGAGAAGAGCAGCGACACGACGTAGATCACGTCCTCCGCCGGCGTCACCGCCGACATGCCGTCGTCCCACCTGAACCGAATGACGGAGCGAATCTGAGACGAGTCAATACGTTGTTATACACCGAGTCACTCACCGTCACCGATACATGCGTGCTAATCGAGAGAGAGAGAGAGAGAGAGAGAGAGAGAGAGATGAAATTACAAGTGTGCGTACGTACTTGGATTTGTTGACTGGGTACACGATGAGAGGTCCGGCGATGTCGGTGCCCTGGAGCATGCCCCTGAAGACCCCGCGGTCGAAGTCGGCGATGCGCGACCGCGGCACGAACATATTGAGCCAGGGATGCGGGACTCGCCACAGCCCGGCCTTCTCCAGCTCCACCTCCTCGCCGTACACCCGGTCGAGGAACTCCACGTAGGACGCGTCGCGCACGAACGCGAACCCCTTCTCGAAGCTCAGTTCGTCGAGCACCGACCTGAGCTCCTGATCCACCGATGCACCCGTGGTATTGTCGTAGTTCAGTGTCGCCTCGATGCTGTACACGGCGGTGGCGTTCCTCTCCGCCGCGTGCGCGACGATCCTCGCCACGTCGACATCGGAGAAGAACCCCGCGCTCTTCAGCCCGGCGGCGAGGCTGTGGTTCACGTACACCGACCCCTCGACGTAGCTCGTCGGCCCGAACGCGCCGTCCGGCCGTGGCGCGACGAGCCGCTCCTGGTCGGCGGTGAAGACGGCGAAGTCGGTGTAGACGAGCCGCACCCACCGCGTCCTCGCCGGCGCCGGCTCGAGCGCGATGCGTGCGCGGGTGATGACGCCGAACTGACCCAGCCCGCCCAGGACTGCGTCGAAGAGGTCCGAGTTGAGCGCCTTGGAGCACGTCACCATCTCCCCGTAGCCTGCACGCGCGCGCGCGTTGCACCGAGTCAACGCAAAGCCACAGCGTAGAGTAGTACTACTAGAGTAGAGTAATTAACCGCGCAAAATGTCAAAGTCAACTCATCGTTGCGAGACAGCAAATCTAATTAAAGACGTCGACGCCGGCCGCGGCCGGTGCATGCAGCTGGACATTAACTTGTATGCACTAATTAATCACTAATCATAAGAGTATGTACAATGGGTTTATGCCAGCCGTCTATAGTCATTACACGTAGGATTTTTGTTGACGTGGATAAAAGAGAATGAAGAGAGAGAAAGATGATGTCTACTGATTCACATTTAATTATAGCATGTGAAATAAGAAAAACATTAAAAGATTGTGTGTTTCATGAAGATAACTAAAAAGACAAGATGTAAATGCATACCATTTATATGCTGTTGTCTTTAATCCGCCTATAAGTGACATGGAGAGTTCTATGAGCGATGGAATGCTCATATCATCAGACACGCCCTAAGTAATTTGCACTGTACTAGTTAACGAATTATTACTAAACCTATGTAGAGGAGAGAGGGGAAATGAGAGAGAGCATAGGTCGTCTCTTCCTAAAGAGAATGTTATGCACGCGAAACAAGACATGATACATTAATATACTCTAGTTGACATGTAGACCTGTTTGAAAGAAAAATTATAAAATATAAATATTGGAGAGTGTACTAGAGACTCTATTGGAGATATTGTCTCTAAAGATGATGTAGCATATGTTAGAGAAAAAATTATCTCTAACTATGGGAGATGTCCTTGTAGTTGCGAGTTGCACCTGAACAAGCTAGCGATCGATTGCAGTAATGCTGTGTGGTATACGTAAACGGAAGCGTTGCTTGCTAGAGTGGTGCATGGAAGTTTGTGTGTGGCGCGCACGTACCAGTGATGACGTCCAGCTCGTACACGTTGGATATCTGGGGGCCGTGCCGGAACGCCTGGCCGCTGACGCCGGCGTTGGAGAGCGTGCCGCCGACGGTGAGGTGGAGGTAGTCCGTCCACGACCGCGGCGCCACGCCGCGCTCCAGCGTGGCCCGCAGCACGTCGATCCACATCTGCTCGCCGCCGGCGTCCACGTACTGGCCATCCGCCGACACGTTGATGCGCGCGGCCGAGGACGACGACAGGGACGGCATGTGGACGACCACGCCGCCGGGGGCGAAGGCCTGCCCCATGACGGAGTGGCCGCGGCCGCGGAACGAGACGGTGAACGGCCGCCCGGGGGCGGAGTACGCGGCGCGCAGGAGCGCGGCCACCTCCCCCGGGGACGCCGGGAAGAGCACCGCCGCCGGGAGCGCCGTCATGATGTAGCCGAAGTCCGTCGAGGCCGGCACGGTGGCGTTGGGGTCGGTCCGGAGGTTCCCCGCCGCGGCGAGCGCGCCGAGGTCACCGGGGAGGCCAGAGGGCGCCGGCCATGGATGACCACCACCATACGCGCCGTGTGCATGACATGAGGCGATCAGCGCAAAGAACAACACGTAAACGACCGCCATTAGCAACGCGTTTAAGCGCTGTAAGACCACTTAATCCGCAAGAGATGTGATTTGTTCGTAATTAGGGTGTTGTGTTTGCACTCTGCACTTGCACCCATATATAGCCTTGCTGCAATTAAAGCTTACGTGGCTAGGTAGTTTAGTGTTTTCTATTGTTTGACCAAAGAGGAAAAAAATAGGTGTTGGTTTCTGTACATATGCATGTGCAGATATACGAGCTGTGTGTGTAGACTGTACTGATCATACTGGGTCTTCTTGTGGTCTAGTTACCGCAGGGTGGCTGTCCGAACACTTGCAGACCAGGGAGTCTTTGCATATATGATATGGAGTAAGTTCACCCTTTGACCGAAGCAGGGAATAGAAATAGTAGATTACAATAATACTTAGCACTGAAATATTTTTAGATTTCCTGTCACTTTATTCCATCTTGATATTCATAAACAGCGTCGGAGACAATGACACTATGACAGCAAATTGGCAGTTGATTGTGACAAATATACTGATCCAATAATTGCCTCATTTGCCTAAGGCAAATGGGCGATTCTGTTGCAGTGGGCTGGGTGGCTGCAAGTCAAGTTTTTCAGATGCAAATGTGCAGGTTTCTAATAAGCAAAGCGAAGTGCACCTACCGTTATTATGTTCAATGGAGGCAGACATATTTGCAAGGATGTTGGCTTAGCTAGCTGTGCAAGCTAATAAGCTATGGACGTGTCTGCGTCTGCATGACAAAGTTTCTCTTGTCCATTCTAGTAAAAGTAAAAAATATGTTGAAGACTAGGTGTAGAATTAACGTTCAGTTTGACGCTTCTGTTGTTTTCTCCCAAGATATAAAAGATGAACCTACGCTGTAAGACGAAAGAACTACCTCAGCTTCAAACACGGTGTCAGTAAACGTGCGTGCATACTAATTTCTGTTTCTTCAGTATTCACAGGATTTTCCTGCTTCAGACTTGGGCAAGCGTTCAGTGACTTCACTACTAACTGTACCGCTTAACCTAAAATACACGGTTTCAGTTAGTTTCAGGAGAGCACATGAACACTGTTCGGACTTTGGAGCTTCTAGGGGAACTGAAGGGATCAACGCCTGAATTAGACCTTATTTGGACACAGTTAATTTGGCACCTTGTAATGAAGAGAGAGAGAGAGAGAGATATTTATGTCTCGATCGTATCAGAACACAGGTATGAGACAAGGCTAGTAGCTTTTAAAGTACACCGGTGCACATACGTAAGCGATCTTGGAAACATACCTCTCACACGCACCAAAGCAAGCAGTAGTAGCGTGTCAGGCTTCTAAATGCATGCTAGCTATTGCTAGCTCCATAATATGTCACAGCAAATGATGTTCAGGACCTCTTCAACATTCCAATGTCTGGTAACAGATTATATCACAGCAAATGGATGTTCAGGACCTCTTCAACAGGCCAATGTCTGGTCAAGCCTTTGAGTACAATCAAATGCAAAATCAGCTAGTAAGTATTCAGATTGATCCAAATGGAAGAGATAAATGGACGTAGATTTGGGGCTGGAGGGGGGGGGGTGGAAATTGAAGGTTTTTGCTTGGCTCTTAGGCCTTTTTTTGGTTTGACCAAAATCTTTACCTATTCACATGGATGGACCGGGATTTTAGTTCGAATTCCCGGCCCATCCACATGGATCCCGATCGGGAATGGACTTTCCAAAATAAGCCCTTATTGAGTGACCGGTTAAACACTAAAAACATGCTCCAGCGGAGGCACTATAGCATTCAGGGAGGGCACAACTGCATTCTATGCCAGTAGGGGATGGAAGAAACTCTAATGCATCTCTTTTTTTAGTGCCTCTTCATTAGCCGTTGCTGGCATTATCTTGGAATTACTTTGGCAGTTTCGATGGAATTTCATCAGATGATACATCTAGCCCAACATAATTTGCAACGGTCTTTTTTCATGGAGGTTTTCATTATTGGTGCTTGGCATACTTGGAAGCAACAAAATGGGAGAGTTTTTGGTAATAGAGACGCGAATTTTGACACTTGCAAATTGCTTTTCCAAAAGGAGATCACTGTGCATGTACATAGAGTGAAAGATACTCTTAAACCGATGATTTTTAGCTGGCTAGACTCTTAGATAATTGGCCCTTGTGTGGGGAGTCGTATAACATTTTGTCTTTCTTGTACATATTTCTTCTAATACAAAAATTACTGTAGGGGCCTCCATGCATATCTGCCAGACTGCATACTATGTCCTAGCCAAAAACTCAATGAGTGTAACTAACGCCAAATACTATTTACACTGAGATATAACAAAAGTACAAGACAAATGCACAATTGAAATGATATTTGAATTCTATGTTTAACGATGCGAAAAAATGGATAAAACATGGCAAACAAATATAGCCTAGTGGAGCGATACAAAAGGTAATACTTAATTAACGAAGATTTGGTTCACCCGAGCCTATCATATCTTCATAAACAATAGTACAAGAAGCTGAACCAGCAAATGCATCTCACTCAATATAGCATATCAAATTTCTTCAAATTCTAATCGTACTAGAAATGAGATAAATGTATCTTTGTAGCGTACATTTTATTTTTGTTTTTTTGGTCTCTTGAAATACAATACTTTTGGAGATGTCCTTTCGCATTCATATGAATATTTAGACCCATAAATCCTAACGGAATAACCAAAATATAACAAGGTTGTATTAGTTGGCAGCATGATTAAATCATAATTGTACCTAGAGTAGCATAGTTCAGGATAAAATTTAATAGTGAGTGTATATAGTACAAAACACAACATAATGTGTCCCGTTTAGAACCCAGTCCACAGAACAAAGCACAAAGCCCTTCTAATCCTGGTAGTTTTTATCAAACATTTGAATAGAACATCTCAGTGCACCCCAGAGGTCACAATTGTTATATTCTCCTTTATCAATATGCTTCGAAACTATGTGATGAAAGATAGAAACAAACCTCTATCTACATGGTCAACATCATTATATTTGACAAAACTCCAACCAAACAACTTTTTTCCTTTGATAGCTATGAATGTTTTTCAAGGGAGTTATCATGCCAAACTACTTTGACAAGGACCAGCAATTATTTTTTTCATCTAGTTAACTGACCACAAAAACATCTTGCCACAAGATCCCATATCACCTTCTGCTTTATGCCTCTTATCATTAGCATTTTGCATTCATCAGTAGTAAAAAAAATTGTTTGCCCATTGCTTCAAAAGACAAGTCATAATGAAGCAACTTGCAAGGGATTCTCCAACCGAAGGAAACATGAACTCTGATCAATGATTAGGAAGGTGGAGAGATGACCATCATTATATTCTTTCCTTCACAATAAATTAACCCATCTAACTTTACCAAGTTGCTCAAAACAAACAGCAAAACATAGTGGATGAAAATTACCTCCAAGCGGATCGAGAGAGCCTGAGGGGCACTATGGAGTAGGGGCGGCACCAGCGGATCGAGCAAGGGCCGAGGGGAGTGGGGTTAGAGCGGCGCCGATGCGGTCTAGGCCTCAAGGGAGCGGGGAGTTGGAGGGGCGTTATGGGGGTGGAGTGGCGCCAACAGGTCAAGCGAGGAGCCGAGGACCGAGGGGAGTGGGGGCGGAGTGACGCCGGTGCGAGCGAGGACCGAGGGGGAGCCAGAGCAGTGCTCGGGAGTGGAGACGGAGTGACGTCGGCACGAGCGAGAACCGATGGGGAGCCAGAGCAGTGCTAGGGAGTAGGGTCGGCGCTGGCGGGTCGAGTGAGGGGAGTAGGAGGCGGCGAGTCCCCGAGAGAGGAGTGATGGAGGGAGGATGCGGGCGTAGGGTTCGAGTGAGGGGAGTGGGGGCAACGAGTCTGCGAGGGAGGATGTGATGTGGGCGTAGGGTTGCTCTGGCTGACTGGGCCTCACTCTCCTAGACTGGGCCTGGGCCGCAAGCCTTGGGCCATACCACTACGGGCCAAAAAATTATGGATATATACTATTGGGGTACCACTACTATTACCTCCAGACCTCGGGTCGTTGCCCCACTAGCCCGAGGCCCATCTCCACCCTTGGCACACATGGAATTAGCTATCTTCTACCTAACGTACGTGTCTTGCTAGCCGATCATGTACCCAAAAAAACCATAGATTTTTAGCAACTCGCGGCTAGAAGACAAGGATAGTCAGTACTAGTATTCCCCGTTTGCCCTACCGTTTAAATCGTTTGCTAGTACTTAACTTTGTTCTTTGTGTAAACATGCAAGAGTAATTTTTTTCTTTCGAAATTTTCCCAAGAGCTCTATCATTCACTTAAGAAATGAGGTAGAAACTTGATTTTGCATGCAAGAGAGTGTTGCTTTGCGAATATATATGTGTTTGGTATGCACAATCTTAACTGGTTTTGAGGCAAAGAATCAACTCTATATGTGCCTTAAAAAACTATATATGTGTAAAACTAACTACATATGTGTTTTGTATGGCTTAATTTGCATTTTGCAAGAGGCCGGTCGGGAGTCTAACGAAAGCAATTGCGTAACGAAATGTGAAAAGGAACGTGACCTACGTCTACCGATGTACATTAAGTTAGGCACATGTTTCGAAAGAAATCAGTGCTTCCATTTCTACCCAGTAAGGTACACTGTCCTAGATGATCTTCTGAGAGAGATCTTGTTGTATCTTCGCAAGATCTTCCAGGATCATATAAATCGAAGAGCGAGCATGCATGCAAGACTTGGCTGTCCTAGATGACCGTCTCTTGGTTACACGTCCGTGCATATGTCCCTAATTTGGTTTTGCATGGAACTGTTTTAGTTTGAAGCCAACAGTTACCAAGTCGGTGCCCAGGGGCTCGGAACACGTTGTTCATGCCCTAGGGGCATAGTTTTGACACGTCTGGCCCCCAGGGGCACGGACAGAGCAAGTCCGGCCCCTAAGGGCACGACATTGCCCTAGTCCGCCCCTAGGGGCACGGTGTAGCACTAGTCCGGCCCCCAGGGCCCAGCACCACCCTAGGCTGACCCCTAGGGGCATGGTATTCATGTGAAGTTAGCCGGTCATTGTCATTTGTAACATCCCAATTTTCTGAGCTTTAAAAATCCTTTAAATAGTTAGTAGGGAGAAAATTCAACATTTGATTTTATTTGAGTTTAATTGAAAAGCTTAATATTGAACCTTGTGCATCAAAACAATTTAATATGATTAAAGTCAACATGAACAATGGTCAAAACTATTTTATTTGGATTCTATGTGCTTGGATATATTTTCTAGATTTTTCTGGAATTTTTCCAAGTTCATTTGTTATTTTCTTTTGCTATTTGGATTTTCTGGTATTCTCTAAAATAGAAAACCTATTTAAAATCCCAAAATAGTCTTGGGCTGAATTCCTTAACCTTCGACCCATCTCCTTCCCGCTTTCGGCCCAACTCCTTTAGCTGGCCCACTCAGCCTTTCTCATGCTGCCGCAAGATTACCCGACGCGTGGCCCCACGCGTCAGGTCTTCGTCTCTGTTTTGGCTTCGTCCTCGCAGAGCCGTGTGCGTTGTCCGCCATTGCCGAGTTTCAAAGCTTCGTCCGACAATGCGTTTTCCCATTTGTTTTCCTTCTAGAAATCGCGGGGGATCTTATCCCTAACTCTTCCACACCCGAATTTGATAGAATCAAATCATGTATCTCCTTCTATCTCTAACTCTATCTCGTGGTCGTCCCGGACTCCTTTGGGGGTTTCCAAACCCGTGCCGGCCGCACCCTATAAAAGGGACCTCAAGCATCGCCTGTACCTCCTGATCCCGAATCCCAACCCCGTTTTCCTCCTAAAGCCCTAGAGGCGGCACAATTGCGAAGTTAGGGTTTTGGTGCCGAAGCTTCGTTCTTCGAAATTCGTCGCCGCCGGTCGTGCTCTGCCTCTGTGAAGTACACCATCACCTTCCCCATCACGAGAGCGTCATTAGGGACTTTCTCGTTGTTTTGGAGCGTCTCTGGTTGTCATCTCTAACAAAACCGATCGTCCTCCTCCGCTCCGGCGCCAATTCCGGCCGCCTCCGCCACTCTTCGGTGCCAACACAGGTAGCCCCAAGTGCGCAATAGCCTCCTTTACGCAATGCGCACATCCACCGCCAATCCTGTGCCGTCGCTCGCTGCCGGACCGGTCCAGAAGTCCTCGCCGACGTCCAAGCTGACGTGGAGGCCACCTCACCGCCACATTTGCGTATACGCGTGCGTGTCAGCCCACATAGGCGCTGACTCAGCCGCCACACACGCGAACGTGCCACCTAACTGCACCACCCCAAATCCAATTCGGTGTGGACTCAGTTCACATGAGCCGTCTCACTGACATGTGGGTCCCACATGTTGGAATCCCTTTTGATTTCCTTTTATTCTGAAGTTCTCTTGATGACGTCAGTGCCACGTCATAATCCAGATTTTCTTTTGAAAGATAATTCGGGATATTCCAGAATTACGGTTTCTTTTAGATTCAAACTTTCAAAGCCCATATCTTTTGCATCCGAACTCCGATTGAGCCCATTCAAATTTCTAAATTCATCTAAATTCAAGATCTATTTATTGGGTATTTTATTTAATTTTTGGAGTTCTTTTTGCCTTTGTTATTTATTTATTTTGGTTTATTTACTTGTTTACGAGTAGACGTTGATACTTCGGGAAGTTCTGATCAAGAAGGAGCTGAAGATCAAGACAATAGAAGATTAAAGATAAATAAAATCATCATTGTTATAGCAAGGCAAGTTATAACTTTGATCATATTGAACCCAGTTTTCAAAATACTTTGATTCAAATTATTGCATTTACTTTAAGTATTTATTTAAATGCTTTTGGGTGTAGTTATTAATCTCATTTGTTATATCCACCTTGTTTAATTGTTATGTCTTAATCATTTGTCACCCTAGATTGGTTTATTTAGTTGGTAATATCGTAGCACCAATGTGGGTTGGTTAGATACGATCGATTAGTCTACTTAGCCATGCCACGAGTCATCATCTCATGTGAGTTGCAAGTATAAACCTGACTAAGTGATTATGGAACTATGTGATAAAACTGGGTGTATTGTGTGCTATTACTCGTTATGGCATATGCTGCACTTAACCAACTGAGTGGGAAAAGATTTAGACTGAGGCAAGTGGTGGATACTGGGTGAATTGGTGGACTCTGTGAATGGGAATTATAATCTCCGTGATATAGTTAGAAATTGAAAGTCTTGCCTTGGTCAATTAAGGACTTAACTTTGTGCGCTATTGAACTGAGCCTCTCGTACAACCACATGCCTGATGGGACAGGCCTAACTTAGTAGGTTACAGAGTCTGGACATTGATTACTCAGGTTGTAGGTTAGGTACTCAGTGATGGGTGGAGGTGTGTTACCGCTGTGGTTGGGTGCACATCGTGAGACGGTTCGCCGTTTCCCTGTCCAACGGTGTGTGTTATGCCAAAGCACTGTGTTAGGGTTGGTATAGCATAAAGCACACTGGGAGTATTAATGCTTGAGATGAAGTTTCTGAAAGGTTTTGTTATGATTGCTCAATCGCATACTTCTGTATGGCGAGTCATGGCAGACATGATGAGTTAATTGTATCTTGTGGGTAAAGTGTACAACCTATGCAAAGTGTTAAATCAATCTATTCGAATAGCCGCGTCCGCAGTCATAGACATGCTCGGGGATTTCACACGAGGGGTAGATTTTCATAAAAACCTTGGGAAGGGAGCTATGTGATTTATGTCATATGGCTATGTGAATAACTTGATTAGGCTATGTGTCTTTGTGAAATCAAACTGATAAATTATTATTGTCTATTTGTTTTGAATTATGCTTTTAATCTATTGTTCATATTCAAATTGTAAATGCTACATTTCTGCAAAAGAACCTTTGGAATAAGCCATCATGTATAATTGCATTTCTGTGGTATGACTTGCGAGTACGGTTGTGTACTCATAATTGTTGATCAAATCAACAGAAGTGGAAGAATCGTCAGTCAACAAGGTCTACTTCAAGGATCGTGGAGAACTAGATCGCGCTATCCCAGCCGATTGCCTGTGGGCATATGGATGGGCTTCACTGAAGTTATTCCGTTACGTTCCGCTGCAGCTTCATTGAGCTATTTGCCTTCTGAGGCGTTAATTGTAAGCTTGACCTTAAGGTCTTTACTCTGGTATTTATTGTTATTTGTCTATTTATCAGTCACCTTTGTATATGGAAATGATATTTCATCGATGTTGTCACTGTGTGCACTAGTATGATCCTGGACTAGTGCATTATACACAGAGGGTCCATAATTGTATTTTTGGGTCTCGACATCATTTCATGTGAAGTTCGTCGGTCGTTGCCATTTCATGTGAAGTTAGGGAATAAATTTTGAAATTGATGAAATTTCAAAATAAAATTTGAGAGACTTCGCAATGTAATTTGTGAATTACATGATGCGTGGGGTTTGGTTACGTCCATTAGAAATGACAGCATGCATGAATCAACAAATTGGAAAACACATACGATACACGCGCGCCTTTTTGGAATCGAAAAAAGGATGATCGAAATTAGTCTTGGTGGCCCATCGGTCCCTTCCCTGTCTCTCGACTACCATAGCAGTTACCGCCAATCTTGAAGGCACTCGTTTCTACGAGACGAAATTTGGAAGATTGAATGATGTTAGTAGAACGTAAGGCGAAATCAATAATCAGGATGCAAATTGAACATCACTTACCTCTTCGATCCAGAGTGTGCCAGGGCGACGGGGAGCGCTAGGACAGCCGTCGGTCTCACTAGTAGGAGCCTTCCCCTTGTCGACCGGTACCTCTTCAATAGGGCTAGGTATGTAAGGTTTCCAGTATTGGTAGACCTTGGGTGGCTTCGCGTAGTTGAACATGTACTTCTGATGGATGAACGCCCTATCGTATATGTTCAGGCCGTCGATCCACTAGAAGAAGTTGCAACGCATCTTCGGCTGTCATTATGCGCAGATGAAGTTAGCAATATGCAAAAAAAAATGCAATTTAATATATGAAAAATCGATGTATGTATAAAATTCTCTCATGAGGATATTCCCGCACGTGTAGTACGCCCGGGCAGCGGTTGCTGGGTGTATAGACTGAATGATATAAGCCGATTCTTCGCACACACATTGCGGGGGTGGAAACTCGGGTGGTACCAGTGCATCCTTCATGGAACAATCCGGGTAGGTTTTGACTCTCTAGGCAATCCACTTGCGCTTCCGCAGCATCTTCGCGTAGAAGTTTGCGGAGTCCGACATCTCGAAGGCCGACCTAATGTCAAAATATGTACACGTTAACATAAAATGACGTACAGAAAGACACAAATACTATAACAACACCCGCTAACATGAAATGACGTACGCAAACATGCAAATATTATAACAACACCCGTTAACATGAAATGATGGTGCACTAACATGCAAATATTATAATTAATTACGATACAGAATAGCGCCTAAACGAGCTAGGGTTTGTTGGGGCAATCCTTCATGGAGTGGACAAGGATCTTGCATATCAGGCACTTCCTCGCACGGCTCTAGCCCCCGCGCTAGCTGTCATCTATGTCGTTTCGAAAGCGCCGCGTCTGTCGTCATCCCTTCCCAGTTGCCTTCAAGGCTATGTTTGGGCCCTATTTCACCCCCTCCGGCCAAAGATCCATATAGTTCATGTCCACGCCATATGAGTGGAATGTTGCATATTGTAGTACTCGGAGATGTACGACGTAAAAATATGTCTCACTTGCGCACACACCTTATATACATACGAGTATAGCTTGTGCAAGATCTTCGGCTTGTTGCAGGTGCATGTAGCTACATCACCGAGGGTGCAAGCATGTTTCTAGTCCGCCTGGCATGACTATTGACATATTTCTGCCTCGGTCGGATCTCGTACTTCCTCCTAAGGTTGTCGATCATGCGGATGTCGTGCATACGAGCTTTCTACATCTTCTGGTCCATATACGTCTGTATGTTCTCGGACCATTGCGTCTCTTCTTCTAACCACCGCCTCGCTACGATGGCTTTATTTACGAAGTAACCAACCATGCGCGTCTAGGTCTCCTCAATGATCACGGTGATAATGAGGCATCACACACCTTTCAGCACACTGTTGTATACCTCGGACATGTTCGTTGTCATAATGACGTGCCTCGCAATGTTGGTGTCGTACAATTGGGACTATTTCTCCAACTCGTACAACTAGGACTATTTCTCCAACTTAGGAGCATGGAGATTAATCCACCTAGAAAAACTGTTATTTAAGGATTCTACCTTGGAATTTGTATGCAAATCAAATTTCAAATTTTATTTTTTATTCTGAATTTCAGTTACTTTTGGGTTGGATTTTGTATACAAATCTAATTGGAATTTTTTGTTTAATTTTTATTCTGAATTATAATTATTCAGATATTTTACTTAGGAATTCGTATGAAAATCAAATTGCTAATTTTATTTTATTTTATATTCCAAATTTCAATTTTATTGTACTTGGCACGAACCCCTTTTTTAAATCTAGATGATTATAATCTAGACACACCATGATCAACTGTGCAGATCTGTGTAGATCTTCTCCTTTTTCCTTGATTAAGGTGAGAATTTCTAACCCTTAAGAGCAAACGTAGTGACTTTTTTTTGTGTCTCCTCCGACACCATTCGTGTTGTCATCGTTATAAATTTTATTTTTATTCAACATAAGATTTTCACTAGATGTCGAACTAACTCTTTCACTAGATATCGAACTAACTCTACTAAAACGACTGCTAAACACTTCTCTCGCTCGATCGATCCTCTCTGCCTCTCTACATATAGCGGAACGATTTTGGTGTGGAGGAATGAAAGCGCATCGTCGGGTTTTATAGCCGCATGAAGGCTGTCCGCGAAGCGATGGGAGGGAATCCGATTCCCTTCCACGGTCAAAGCGCCGGGCTTTTCGTGCATGCGACGTGCTAGGTTTTTCACGCATGTGGGGGATAGAGAGAATCCGGGGCATGCCCGAAATCACGGATTTTCATTCGAAACAAAACAAAATTAGGGGGGTGTTCGTGCCCATGGAGGCCAGACATGCCATTATCGTGCTCCTAGAGGGCGAACTAGGGCAGTAGCATGCCCTGGGGCCGGACATACCAGTAGCGTGCCTCTCAGGGCCGGACTTGCTTAGACTGTGCTCCTAGGCACGAACTAGGATACGTGAGGCGTCCGCACGGCTCCGCGGTGCCATTTTCAGTTTTGATTGGGCAAGAGAGCTAGGTTTGCTAAAACGTACACTAACAATGCCAAAACAGCTAAAAACTCGCCCAACGATATGTCACCTGTGTCTTATGGCTAATGGTCACCTTTTTTTTCGAATCTAGTGGCCATGGTTTAAGTCCCGCTAGCTACGTGGGGATTATTTGTAGATTTTTTTTTGTAAGGTGTTTGTTTCGCTTGGTTTTATTTATTATAATTGATTTGACGACCTTTGTTCTTGTGCTCATGGAGAATATACGTAGCCATCAAGGTCGCCATTTGCGAGATTCGCTGAGGTGTCGGGCGAAGCGAGCCCTTGACTGACGCCAAAGATCTGCATAGATTTGCTTCTCCCATGATGATGACCAAGGAAGTACTGAGAGATAAGCTAGCTAATCAGGGCTTACAAATTCGCCAGCTGGGACTGTAACCTGGTACTTTCTTTCTGACATGCATGTTTGATACGTACGATTAGCTTTGTCAGAACCATTAAGAATTAGAAAAGCGTCATTTACCGTGCACTCTCAAGTAGCGATGGGCACTGACCGTGTCGTATCAGCACGGTATGGCCCGTCGTGCTTTAAGCTGTGTCGTGTCATGTTGGTTCGGTCTGACCACCTGTTATACCGTGCTGCTTCGGTTCGTCTCGTCTCTGGTTAGACATAAAGTCCGTTGTATTGGGATCGTGCCGTGCTAGCTAAGCTCAGTCCTAAGTAATTATAGACGTCTGGGAAGACGACAACCGCTGCACCCAGGAAGACAGACACTTGTATGCCATCCACACCCATTCCTCCTCATCGTAGCCTCCTCCTCCTGGATGTTGATGAAGAGCTCCGCCCACCTCGGCCACGCCGCACACTTGCGAAGGGGTGAGAAGGACAGCGATGAGGAGGTGGCTAGAGGGGGGCGGGCGACAGCGCGTGGGGAGGAAGAGGGAGAGGGATGGAGGTGGCTGGAGGATTAGAGGGAGGGGCGGCCGACGACACGTGGGGAGGGAGGGCGGCGATTGGCGGCGCGTGGGGAGGGAGGCAGCTGGAGCTGGGGGGAGGGGAATCAGGGAATGTGATTAGGGATTGGGAATTTGGAAGCCAGGGCTCGGGATAAGGGGTTGGGGATAGGGGTTGAGAGAGGTCGAGAGGGATGTTGGGCCAGACCGGGTGGCAGAGGGGGTTATTGGTTGGGCTAGGCGAGGGTGAGAGAGTGATTGGGCCAAGCCGAGAGAGGGACTGATTAGGCTAAAACGAGAAGGTTGGGCCTATTTCGTGCCAGATCGACCCAAATACGGCTTAACTGATCGTGTCGTGCCGTGCCACCCAATGAGCCGTATTCTCAGGCCTAGTCCGGTCCGCCGTTCGTGCCGTGCCGATCCGGCCCACCACATGCCGTGCCGTGCCGTGTTTAGATTGTATCATGCCGACCGTGCTTTGGACCGACCCGAAAAAGTATGGCCCAAATCCCAGCTCTACTCTCGAGCCACCTGACCTACATATGATGCTCATAGATATGATGCTCACATATGTGGTCAACTGGTCATCACAGGGTAAGAAATCAAGACGGAGATTGTCTCTCCGCTCCTCGTACCGTTGATTTCGAGCTATCAAGATATATTAGTGGTCAAATTTAATTCTAAGAATTTTGACAATATTATGTATTATAAAAGACATTTGCTTTCTGTCGGGCGGAATAATTATTTTCTAAAAAATCTCCCAAAACTCTTTTAGCGATTCCAAACTCCAATTGGTAATTGGTCAGGAACTAGTGTCGACTCTTGCTTGTCGGTAGTGCCGGTAGAGATTGATGGCCAAAATTTTACAAGTTCGAGTGTATTATGTATCATAAAGGATACATGATTTGGGATGTCCGAAGTAATTATTTCCAAAAAAAAGCAATCCTTGCGAACTAACTGATGGCTAGTCTAACTCATATTGTATCCGTATCTTGTGGCTTACAATCACCATTTGAGTCCCACTAACTACATGTTATGTGGGTTTAATTGTAGATTTTCGGGAAGGCAAGAGTTTCAAGGGATTAATTCCTATAAAAATTATATTGTTCTATGAAATTCCTGTATTCCAAACTTACCTAGAGGATGACTACGATAACCAACAACACCCTTCACAAAGGAAAAAACTCCCCCACTAGTTTTTGTTTTTTGCAATTAGCAAGATACACTATGATTTAAACTCCCCCACCCACCAATAGGTCCTTGCCACTCTTCCAATAGTTCTAATCGGAAACCGGTTAGGAATCGATGTCGAGCTGCCAGCAGGGACTGATGGAGCAACAGCCAACAGGGGATGAGAACCTGGACGACGACTCATTCACAAAATTTAAATGGGGAATTCAATTTACATTGCACTTATTAGAGATTCATCTAGATATCGTGCTAAGAAACTAGGTGCAAGTCAGACCGATGTCGAAGGTCATGATCAATCTGAAGATCAAACATAAACTCAAGATCTCATTAGGTATCAAGGATCATGATGATGGTGAGAAATATTTTGCTTGACATGCACGGTTATCCGGGCACAAGTTTCTTCAGAATTTATGACCACTGGTAGAAAATATTGACTAGGAATCAAGAAGACATCAGTACACGTTTTTCTGGTTAGGAACAATGGCACTACGACATAGTACTACAGTAGCATCAATGTAGTACATTGTTAAGAATTAAGACTGCATTTTATTCATCGAAAGAAAGAAGATTGTCAATGTCTTGGCAACTGGCAAGATATCTTGAATTGATCGTCAAGTTGACAATTGTTACCTTGATTATCTTCTTCGATGAACTGGTACGCCCATGTGTCCTTATTTTGCCGGCCATTGCCTGCATACAAAGTTTTACAAAGTTTAAAGTGTTGAAGTATAATTGGATTGTCTGTCTTTCTTCATCAGCTTAAGCTTTTAAGTGAATTAGTTGGTACATGTAACTCAATATGGTATCAGAGCCAAGATGTCTTGAGTTCAAGACCCGACTGACGCAATTAAGAAAATAATTACAGTCCATTTCTATTCCATCTTAGGCCTAAAGGAGCCTACACGTGAGGGGGAGTGTTGAAGTATAAGTGAATTACCCGTCTTTCCTCGTCAGATATTGAGTTACATGCACCAACCAATTCACTTAAAAGTTTAAGCTGATGAAGAAAGACAGACAATTCACTTATACTTCAATACTCCTCCTCACGTGTAAGCTCTCTCAGGCTTAAGACGTGGAATAGAAATGGGCTGCAATTATTTTCTTAATTGCGCCAGCCGGGTCTTGAACTCAAGACCTCTTGGCTCTGATAGGACTGCAATTATTTTCTTAATTGCGTCAGCCGGGTCTTGAACTCAAGACCTCTTAGCTTTGAGAGACCCTACACGTGAGGGGGAGTGTTGAAGTATTAAGCTGATGAGGAAAAACGGACAATTCACTTATACTTTAATACAAAGATCAAAGATGTATTATATGTAAGTACTTGCAGCTCTAGATGCTAGTTGGAGACTAGCTCAAGGAACTTTTTTTTCATCTAATAATGGAGGACATGCACCCGAGAAGATGCGCTTTCATCAAACCCAAAGCTCCAGAGGATTAAAATTTCGAAGTTGCACATCTGCACAGTTTTATACGTGCGACCATCAGTTTATGCCCTACTAATTAGTCAACTCATCATTTGCCAAAAAAAGGTCAATTCGTCGGGAGACATATTTATACAGTTAATATATATACTGCAATAAAGAATAAACTACAGGAAATGTTTGTTCACTGTAAATTAGCAGCAGCAGCAGCAGCAAAGACAATATATTAATAATCATAGTCAACCACTGAGCATCAACATGGTGATTGGCTCAACAAAAAAATGTAACTGCATATTACCAAATGGACGATCAAATTTAATCGCAAGGAGCACAATTTAATGGAATTCCCTATTTAATCTGTTTAATTTATAAGACATTGACTCCAACTATTCAATTCCATTTCTTGAGGAAACAACTCTTCAACTACTAATTCAAGTGAGATGTACCACATCCACAAGTTACTTGAAGATTAGGAATTCATTAATTTATCCCCAAAATTTAATCACATCCTCAAATATTCAAGTACACATGATAATATTGGATAACACGTTCCTTTCGTTGATTTTTGGCACAACATACTTTTTGATGTTATTCAGAGATGTTAGCAAATGCTCTAATTATACTATGATTACAACTCAGCAGGATAGAGTGCCACCAACAGTAAAATATGACCTAACTAGCTGAGTTTCCCGCGCGACTATGCGGCCATATACTACATTACATTGATATTTGAAAATAATATAATAGACTTGAATTCAATCAAACATTGAGGAGAAACAAGAAGAAAGAAATCAGGTAATCAACCTATATCCCAAGATCTCGTTGACATACCATGAACAAATCAATCGAAGATAAAGTAAAGAGAAGTATTTTTCCTTGTTATTTTTATCTGTTTTTCCATTGAAGAGCACCAAAATGCATAGCAGCCCTAGGAAATTCGTAGTCAACAAGTGAACATCTGATAAAAAAAACTTGTGGATTATACATTGTATTACTCCAGCGCTTTGACCATCCTTTGTCTTCAGGTTCTAATAAGAATAACCTCCAAATTTATAATCATGATCTGTTTCTATAGAGGATATCATCTGTTTGAACTAATCAAATTATTAATCTGAGTTTAAGAATAAATTCCTTATTTGTCATGCAAAATTACCGGTCTCCCTGATTTGTCACTGAAAAACTGAATAAATTCCTTATCTTCTGCAGTGACCTGAGGCATCCGGACGAACATAGATTGAACGAGAGTAAGCTCATTGCACGAGGATGAAAAAGAGATAGGGAGTACGAGACAAACCCTTCAGGAATCCAGATTCTTGCTATTGCAGTAAACAAAAAAAGTATTCAGCAGATAACACCATAACAATACTATTCCACATAAACAGTGGCTATACATTTCACATTCTGTAAATAGGTTTCTAAGAGGATCATGTCAAGTCAAACCCACAAGATTCGCATTCGCATAATTCTGATTTTATATACTTCAACTCGGGAAAACTTGCAAGATTGTAAGGAGCTGACAGATGTGATGAATCATATTTTTCGGGGGAAAAAAGCGACAAACCAAAGGAATTTGCAGACCTGCTGCATTTCTCCATCTCAAATATCCTAAACTTTCTTGCGGAAAAGGCGAAACAACAATGGTTGGATCTGAACTCCCTCTCACGTGTAGGCTCCCTCAGGCCTAAGACGTGGAATAGAAGTGGACTGCAATTATTATTTCTTTAATTGCGTCAACCGGGTCTTAAACTCAAGACCTCTTGACTCTGATACCATATCAAAAGCTTTAGTTGGTGAGTAAAGGCGGACAATTCACCTATACTTCAACACTTTCTACTAGCTACCTCGCATTGTTTCTTTTCTTTTCACTTTCAGTTCTATTGTTTAGGATCCGTCCACTGCTTCTATGAAAGAATGAGTCAGCTTAACTGGGGGCAGTGATGAACAACCTCTTTCTATAACTACTATATAGGCAACAAGAGAACCTTGACAGATTCAGAAGTCAGTAGGTGTGCTTGCAAGAAATGCAGCATTTCAAATATCAGGAATGATCTCCTTGTGGAGCCACTACAAGACCACCATCCCTTGATCATCAAAGGCTAATATACCAACCCCCTACACCCAAATCATTCTATCAACATTTAGGGATCAAAGAGATGTGCCAAATTTCCAACAAGTTTTTTCTAGAAACATTAATAAACCCACCTATCTGTAAATTTGTAATCAGAAAGATCATGTCTCAGTCTAAAAACATTCATGTGTCAGAACCTACAAATCATTTTCTCCAAAGCATGGAAGATGTATCCGAAAAGGTATATGCATATAGCATCCCAACAGGCAACAATATAGTCTGAGATTAATGACGGGCAAATGATAGGGTACTTTTTGTATTTGTCGACCTGGTAAGCTGAAGGGAAAGAGCAGAGGGTTCCATTGAACCAGAGCTACCTTCACCAATACTAAGCTTGGACATACCGACAACCTCATCAGCCTTAATAACCTCCTTTCCATTCACAGGAGTGGGCTTTAGGATTTCATGGGTTGTGCCTGCTTCCTCCACGTTAGCAACATTTAGAGGCCAAAGAGTTAGTGGAACAGGGATCAATGCTGGGTAGAATGCAGGCACTGTCGGGACAGTTGTGGCCTTGAATGACACAGCGGGGTTCATCTCCAACTTTGGTGCTGGTAATGAAGGCTCTGCAAATTCAGATTCCTCATGCTGCCTTAGTTGCAAAGTTGGCAGCTGTTTAGCAAACTCTGCTTCCTTCTGTTGCCCAAGATGTAAGATGGACGATTGATTTGAACTTGTGGCTTCATCTTGAGCACTGTGGAGCGTAAGCTCATCTGCGACGACTGGGAGCTTGTCCATCGGCTTCAGGTTGAAGAGGAAAGCGCAAAGATCAGGATGCAGTTTAACATATAGGGGAAAAAATAGACCATCCCTATTCTGACATAGGGCACTGCAAGTAATAATTGAATACCATTTCCGGGACCATGTCAAACAAGCTTGACCTCCTCTTCCGTCTTGACGAGTTTGTTTGTCTAATAAAGTATTTTTTAGCATGGCTGGCCACCTGAGTTGGGGTCCTAGAAACAACAAAGTTACGGAATATCCCACGCCAGTCTCCTTTACCAAGCTTCTGCAGACCCATCAGAAACATTATATGCTCTTCTTCAGTCTTGGTGTACCTGAAGCACAAAAGCGGTCCTTGAATTAAAACCGGACTGAGCACACCAGATTGCTCTGAGAAAAAAAAAACCATTTACTAGCCTATACTCATTTCAATGAAGACAAATTACCAATCATTACCTTTGAATTTGACCAAAACCACAAGCTTTGGGCTTTCAGGCCTTGTAACCAACACGCTCGATGCTTCTCAATCTAGTGATATTAGCACGTCTTCTATCAATACATACTCTTCTCCGTAGAATAATGTGCTAGAGTCTACAATTGATTCAGATGAGATTCCATATCTCGAGAAGACCATCCCAGCACAACAGTGTTAGATTAATCTTGTTGTTTTATTAGTTATGCATGTGAACTTTGTTGTGCATGGAGTAATGCTGCGGCCAGTTGTTCATGTGCACGTTATGATGCCGAGCTTAGATGAGAAAATGGGCCATGCGTGTGTTGAGGAGATGATGTGCACGATCTAGTGGCCTGGTAGTTGGCCAAGTCTTTGCCGGTGAGAGTTAGTTGGCGTGCCATGCGACTGAACGTGGGAGTCTTGCATTCATGCAGCGAGTGTGGGTGTGTATGTGCACAAGCACCCGCATTTAATGCTGCATGTAGTTTAATCTTTGAATATGTAGTCACTAGCATGTTTAGATTCGTAGCTGAAGAAGCGGTCTAAGTCAGTTAGGTTGGTGCTATTAGTGGACCGATTCCTAAGGTCAGTAGCGTGTGGGTTCAGTCCGTGCTCGTGGTGGAGATGTATTGAGCTCTATATATGTTGGGTGAGTTAGTTCATTTAAAGATTGAAAATTGAAAAGCAAGAGAATCAACTCTCCAGAAGTATTGTGTGTGTCTGTATCCACTTCGTGTACCTGTGATCACCTTGTTTCTTCGTTGCTGCAGATTGTGTGCGTGTGTTCTTGGGCTTTCTTCCGTGAGATTGAGAGTGTGTGTGTCCACGAAAGTACTGTGTGAGTGCGCTCTCGATTTCCAACATTTGGTATCAAAGCTTGGTTCATGCCCAAGATCATGCCGCGCTTGTTAGGGAGTGTGACCGGCGACGAGGCGATGTCAAGGATGTCGACGAGGGAGGGAGGCGTCTCTCTCCAGTACTCGATGCTCACCTCCTCCAACTACTCCACCTGGGTGATCAAGATGGAGGCTTGTATGGAGGCGCAGGACATCTGGGAGACGATCGAACCCGTGGCTGGAGTGGTCGTGGAAAGGAGGAAGGACAAGATGGCACTTGCGTGCATCTTTCAAGCCATTCCCGAAGACGTGCTCCACCAAGTTGCCAAGAAGAAGACAGCCAAGGAGGCGTGGGAGAGCTTGAAGACGAGGTATCTCTTGTTGTCGATCGAGCGAAGAAGCGCGTGCAGACCTTGAAAAGTGAATTCGAGGCCTGCGATGAAGCAAAGCGACTCGGTGACGAGTTTGTTGGCTAGATCGATGGGCTAGCGAGCAAGTTCGATGGTCTTGGTGCCACCGGAGGATACCACACTCGTGAAGAAGTTGCTTGATTCGGTTCGACAAGTATTTGCGGGTTGTTCTTTGCAATTGGCGAGTTCTCGATGTGGATACCATGCCATTCGAGGAGGCGATTGGCCGCCTCAAAGCATACGAGGAGCGGATACGCAAGCGCGAGAACGGACACGAGGAGCATCTGCTTCTCACCAAGGCCGAATGGGAAGCCAAAGCAGCCGAAGAGAAGAGAATGGGTGAGGGCTCGCAATGGGCGCAATGGTAGCCGTGGACATGGCCAAGATGGCGACAAGAAGAAGCGCCGAGGCAAGTTCGACAAGTCAAAGATCCAATGTTTCAATTGTGATGAGTTTGGGCACTTCGCTTCAGAATGTCCCGAATCAAAGAAAGAGGAGAAAGCTCATCTCATTATGGCGGATGCGGATGACGAGCCAGCATTGCTCTGAAGCTCGGCGTGGAGGTACTTAAATAATGACAACAAGATTAAGAGGGTGATTGTTAGATTAATCTTGTTGTTTTATTAGTTATGCATGTGAACTTTGTTGTGCATGGAGTAATCTCTGCCGATTGTTCATGTGCACGTTATGATCCGAGCTTAGATGAGAAAATGGGTCGTGCGTGTGTTGAGGAGATGATGTGCATGATCTGGTGGCCTAGTAGTTGGCCGAGTCTTCTTAGGTGAGGGTTGGCGTGCCATCTTGTTGAACGTGGGAGTCTTGCATTCATGCAGCGAGTGTGGGTGTGTATGTGCACAAGCACCCACATTTAATGCTGCATGTAGTTTAATCTTTGAATATGTAGTCACTAGCATGTTTAAATTCGTAGCTGAAGAAGCGGTCTAAGTCAGTTAGGTTGGTCTTTGTTAGTGGACCGATTCCTAAGGTCGATGGCGTGTGGGTTCATCCGTGCTCGTGGTGGAGATGTATTGAGCTCTATATATGTTGGGTGAGTTAGTTCATTTAAAGATTGAGAATTGAAAAGCAAGAGAATCAACTCTCCAGAAGTATTGTGTGTGTCTGTATCCACTTCGTGTACCTGTGATCTCCTTGTTTCTTCGTTGCTACAGATTGTGTGGTGTGTTCTTGGGCTCTTTCTTCCACCGTGAGATTGAGAGTGCGTGTGTCCACGAAAGTACTGTGTGAGTGCGCTCTCGATTTCCAACAAACAGTAGTTTAGTTAAGGGGAAATGGCCAAACAAAGCCTCCCATTCAACATTAATATAGTCGAACTCTAGATATGCCTAATCTTGGAAAATAAGTTGCCAAGTTCAAACCTTTAAGCAGTAGGTCGTTTCAGCAAATACAAGAAAAGTTCAAGGGGGAAGGCAAATAAATGTGCATCCCATTCAACATTAATATAATTGAACTGTGAAGACACTTTTAAGTAGTAGGTCGTTCCAGCAAATACAAGAAAAGTTCAAGGGGAAACGCAAATAAATGTGCATCCCATTCAACATTAATATAAGGGAATAATTGAACTGTGAAGATGTGTAACCTTGAGAGTTTAATTGTCAAGGTGAAAGGACCATAACGAGCAGCATTTTTGAATCTACCACTCACTAATCAGCAAATTCTTGTCACAGTAAACAGTACAAGAACATAATTTTGCATTGTTGGTGCTATTTTGTAAGACACTAATAGGGTGCCCGTGTGTTGCAACGGAACCCTAAACTTTACAGAAATAATATTTCCCTTTAACATATAAAATTAATCAAGCAATTAAAAGATGGTGATACATATATATACGAGCATCACATTAGTGTAACACGATAGAACAAGAACTTCATGCGACAATTCTGGAAATGAACGGTGGCAAACAATATTTTCCCATAGTTCACTTCAATACATAAATAACTGATATATCATCATGTAAAATAACTACAAACCAACTGATAAAGTAGGCATCATGCATTAAATACAAACATTAACGGAAATTTAGAAATGAAGTTGATGCAGTAGACTTATGGAAGACACATCCTCATCTCTAGCTTGTCACATAAAGAGAAAGAAGCACACTCTAAAAAATGGACAAAAAAGTTAAATGCCAGCTATACTGAAATTTTGAAGATCAGGTGCCACCAGATGCAAATGTTGAATTTCCAACTATTTTAGTATTGGGGCCAATCACATTGAGGTGTGCTTGGACCAACCTACATGCTTTGGTATGGTAATAACAGATAATTGGCAGATTAGGTGTGTGAACGTTTTCAACACTAAATATAAAAATGTACAGATAGTGAAGATCAGTGACATACAAACTGTTGATTTTCTCTCTGGGATCTGGGTGCAGAATCTGAATTTTGAGAAACTGGGAGTCTTCCTGTAGAAGCTTTTATGTAATTCTCTGAATTTTGTAGAACCAATGATCACCCTATGTTAGCTTGCGAGCCACTATCGTTTTGCAATGGCATAGTGCTACTTGACGAAGCCTTCAATTCAGAATGACCATTTCATTTGGGTTAGAACCTCCAACGACAGTTATTGGGATAACTTTGTCTGCAAATTCATATAAGATTGATCTGCACAGTTGAAAACATTACTTAAGAGTTACTCTAGCACTTAATTGAACTCTCCAGCTGAAACTTTGATAATTAATAAAACTTACACTAATAGATCGATCTTACACACTCTTTCCAATTAACAGTCAAATAAACTTAAGGGGCAGTAACAACAAATAAGCATGATAAGTCGCATCCTGATATGCCTACGGAGCACTACCAACAAAGATGCAGTAACAGAAACGAGATTACTTGTGAACAAGAAAATAATCAGAAGAACAATTATACTTCGTAAAATACATACCTTCTTCCCAGGTCTAACAAGCCTAATTGCAACTTATGCCGCTGTGTTGGTAGCAGCGAGAACATCAGCTGCTCTTCCAATGACTGGCCCATCTTTGATAACATGTGTGTGAGACACCACAGCAATAAAACCATCAATATGACAACCCATATCTCTGTCAAATGAAAACAGAATTATCAAGGTTTAAGGTAAAATTAGAAAAGATGGTAGAAAGGTTGCAGTCAGCAAGACAATACATTTTTACCATATCATTTTCTTCCAGGACTGCCTCATCAGTGGCCAGTGGAGGGAAATGGCATACTGTGTTATTCACGGATAAGCATGTTGGGAAAGCAATGCCCCTTTCAATCTTCCACTTCACGTTCCTGTAGACTTTGCCAGTTTGTCTGTCCTCAAGACCTCAACAAAGGAACCCCGAGTAATAAGGAAATCCAGCAAGAGGCAAGACCTTATGAAAGACAAAGCTGGATGCATTACTCTCTTATGAAAGAGTCGCCCTTCTCACAGATGTCAACAGTCTTGGCTTTCGGCTTGCACTCGGACAGGACCAACCTCAGGGCCTCTGTTCCACAACAAACATCAACTTAACATTACATTTTTTATATCATACACATCATCACAACAAAGCAAACACTCATACAAACATAACATAATATGGTTCAACACCGCTGAGAAAATGGAACGAACAAAGAATGATAATATCCCACGCAATAAGCATAGTACTCCTCTGCAAATCTCCTAAAGGGCATAAAATAGCCACCAGAATTCTGACTATACCAAATACATCTCAAAGATTGCTACCCGGGTAAAAACAACATCCTAAAAATGCAGAAACTTTCGTAGCTCACCAAAACAGCTAAATACAGATACCGCTAACGATACACAACATAACATGTGGCAACCTGTCGAGGATAACACCAGAATCGCCTCGCTCGCGACTGTAACAGCAGCAAGAGAAAGAGAGCGCGAATTTAGAGAGGTGAGGTTTTACCGTTGATGATTTCGGCGACGGTCATGTACTTGGTGACGATGTCGTTGGAGGAGAGGTTGAGCTCCTTCTCCTTCCTAACCCCGTCGTCCGGCGACATCTGCACAACCACCCAAAAACGATCAGAAATGGCGAACGAAGCGCCTAAGGAACACACGAAACGGCCCGAATCGAGCACATAAAACACAAGAAGACACTTCAAGCTCGCAACTACTTGGCTGCTCAGTGCTCAACACTCCATACTCCCCGCGATTCTGGTTTTGTTTGATTTGGGTTGGTTGCGAGGAGAGCTTGCTTGATCGGGGCGGGGGAGAGAGGAGGAATCAAGAAATGTGGGTGGCGGAGCGGGTGGTGGGGGAGCGGTGGATGCGGCAGATCCAGCGGTTCGCGCGGAACGCCAAGCTCACCGCGCTCTGCCTCCTCCTCACCGTCGTCGTCCTCCGCGGCACCGTCGGGGCCGGCCGCTTCGGCACGCTGCAGCAGGACCTCATCGAGCTCCGCCACCGATTCATCTCCCACCCGCAGCGCGCGCTCGCCGAGCACCACGACGCCAGGTCCATGGCCTCCTCCTCCGGGGCGGGGGCGGCCGCCGACAGGGACGATGAGCCGGACCCGTCGCCGAGGTCGCTCAGGGACCCGCCCTACACGCTGGGCCCCAAGATCTCCTACTGGGACGAGCAGCGGGCCGCGTGGCATCGCCGCCACCCGGAGACCCCGCCCTTCCTCAACGATCTTTTACAACATGGCACTGCTCGACGCCGAGATGGCCGAGTTGGGAGGCGAATTGGGAGGAGGGGGGGGCGGAATCTAGAGAGACGCGAGGAACGGAATCGAAATCGAATCAATCCGCCGCGGATGCTGGGAGGAAGATGGTAAAGTAAAGAAGGAAGGAGAAGGCGAGAGAATGGCAGGACGTACGCGGATGGATACGAGGTGCGATTAGCGGGTGAAAACAGATCGGATAGGATGTTTCTGTTATATTTGTTTTTATATTATTTTAGATTCAGATACGAATAATATCGGATAGAGCTTCAGATTTTTATTTTCAGATTCTCGCTCACGATTATCTCGAGAATCCACCTGCGAGAATCTGAAATTCTGTTAAAAACGTTTGATTGATAGGTTGGCTCCCAAAACTATATGAGGGGAATTAGAGGCAAATAGACCTTGTTACCCCTGGTTGTAATAATTCAATTGTATTTGTGTCTTTTCCCTATGTATTTGTACACAAATTATAGAATTTTTTCCTCTTAATCTGTTTAGACTATGTGAATATATATACGTTGTATCTTTACACAATACCAGGTTATATTGCATTTACACTTCATGATGGATTACAACTGTGTATAACCAAATTTTGTACTGTTCACGCTGCGATAGATGAAGTTAGAGATATCGCATTCATATCGTATAAGTGTTCAAATGATAATTAAATGATATTACGTACAAGTATTGAAATGATAAATGAGTCATAACAAAAGACCACAAAAAATCACAAGTAGTGTGTCCATCATCCTGAATGAGCAATTGCACTTGCAAGATTATCACGGAAACTATCCATGGATGTAGCACTTGTTTGTGACGTTGACACATCCGATGCATCCTGACCTGAGAAATGACATATTTGGCATATCTTGAAGAATTCATCATTTCATCTTTTATATACCAAAGGATCTCTCAATTACGTTACGAACACCTTCTAGGGACATGTTCATGACAATCAATTCATTACATTAACATCTTTTTTGCAATGTGTTTCCTCAGAAACCACCAGTATACATCATCTGGTAGTAATACTTTGGGCTATGCCCACTGAAAAGCTATATACCCTAGCTAGGTTACGTACATGATCGTGCGATGCCGCTACACCAGATCATCGCAAAATGACCGTATGTTTGATTAATCAATCTCAGCGTGAACGTAATCTACAAATACAAAATTCTTCTGGAGCTCGTAAAATGCGTACGCCAAAGCGACACTAACCAAAGCAGCAGCACCAAGCTATATTCTGAGCTGAACATCTGCAGGAATCCTAGCAGTTGCACATAACGCCACCGTCGCTCCCATGAAAACCTTCTGCAGAGTCTGGAAGGCGTTGTATGCTCCTTTGCAAGACGAGCATTTCAGTGTGCGCTGTTCATATCTGTCTAGCATCTGCATAAGTAGTTTGCAACTTGGTCAGCATAAAGTCAAATATAAAAACAGAAGAAGGGGTAGAAGAGTTACGGAATGCAAAATAGCTAACATGACGGAAGTTTCCTTACGCCTACTTCAGGTGGATAATACTGTTTTCAGGTTCAGTGGGGTATAGTAAACAATAAAAGTTAAACCTTGCTATTCTGGTAAAAGGAACTGGTACGGTTAAACATGACAAAGCTAATATCCTCAAATGTCTGATTGTCTGGAACTAAGGGTAGTCCAATGCTATCAGGTCTCCATAGAGATGTAGAGTATATCACTGAACTTGATGCTTTGTGAGACTAAAGCTGGTTATGTTGTAGATTTGTTGAAACTATGCTATATCGAGACATTATAACAAAGCATATTATTTGTCAGTATGCCAAGAGTCTAAGACAGATAGCTAATATGGTTGTGTCAATCAAATAAGTATTGTCAAATTTTAGCATAAGCCAGTAGCATAGGTGAAGAGAATGAACTATTCTGCAGTAAAATGTTCATAGTTCATGTTCAAGGTGCAATAAGTAGCTCAAAACTGTGCACCGGTAATCAGAAAAAATTGAGGTGCAGACAGTTCTGCCCTTTTTCCCACCAGAAGCCATTGTGAAGGAATTAAACAAATGTACTAAAACCAAATTGAGGTGGAAAACTTGAAGACTATACTCTATGACTAGCAAACAATATACACAACTTGATTACAACAGAAGTTCATTCCTAATATTTGAGAGTTTTTAACTGCAAGATAACCACGACTAGCATGAATTGCCACTAAGCATTCTCAAATCTAAACGCAGCATTACCTTGTGGTGAGCAAATTCTATATGTGACGGGTCAGAGACTTTAACCACGACTAGCATGAATTGCCACTAAGCATTCTCAAATCTAAACGCAGCATTACCTTGTGGTGAGCAAATTCTATATGTGACGGGTCAGAGACGTTCTCCATCAACGTATCATACCCATAGAACAGATCCCTCTGGATCGTCACCGTGGAGAAAGCCGGGTCATCAAACTCTTCTGGCAGCTTGAAAGCAGACAAGATCAAATTTTGTCACCCGAATCCTCAGTCAACTCAAATCAAAATGAATAATCAACAACTCCAACTCCAAACTTCACGCACATTGGAGGCTTGGTAGCCGCAGCCTTCTCCCACCCATTCTCGTCGGGCCACACGAAGAGCAGCCCCTGACACAGGAGGGTGGGGAACTTGGTCGCGCAGGCCCTCGGCGACCGCACCGCCCGGGCCTCGGGCCCCTCGGGTGCGGCCTGTGGGATACTCGTGCAGGTGCCGGAGCCATCGGGAACGGCGGCCGGGGGTGCTCGGGAACGGCGGCGGCGAAGAAGGTTGGGAACGACGGCGGCCTCTAGGGTTTCCGGGGTCGCGGTTGTCTTCTCCAAGCAGTGCACCCGGATCTGGCGGTGGCGCAGTGAAGGACCGGCGGGGAGGAGGCGGCGGACGGAGGCGGCGCGCTCGAGGCCGACGCCCGGGTCTGGCGGCGGCGCAGTGGGGGACCGGCGGGGAGGAGGCGGCGGACGGAGAACTAGCGGGGAGGAGGCGGCGGACAGAGGCAGCACGCTCGAGGCCGAGGCCAACGCCGATGCGGGAGGAGGCGGCTCGCTCGCGTCGCTCGTGAGAAGGAGAAAGAACGAAGAAATAACGATTCGGCGCTGGAGTTTACGGGGGGTGATTGGATGGCAATCGGCGGGTAAATAATTAGAATTTCAATGAGTATATTTGCTCTATCAAGTTGGATTCTCAGGAGAATTCAAGAAAAGATCGCTTTTCTCGCATAACAGTATTTTGAGGCGATTTCACGCGTAATCGAATCGGATGTTTTGATAATCAAAGTGTTTGATGTACGGCCCACGAGAATCAACCGAGAAGTTTGAGAGAAGTTCGCACTCAAACAGCCCTAATTGAAACGAATACGATCGCGGATATTTTTCGGAACATGAAAACCCCTTAAATTGTATGCCAAAAATTAACGAAAACATATAACTAGTTTATGTGATGCAAACATTCATGAATTGTTCATATTTTCAGCAACCACACATAACATTAGCACTAGCAAGCTATATTAACTAGTTCATCATAAACATAGCGCTTAGTTTACTATATTTAGCTCATAAGTCATAACTCACAAAATCACAAGTCATCACACATTCACACTTAGTTAATCACATACATAAAACTTAGTTCACACCAAATCAATCAGGCTGAATGGTTAATTTATACGCAAATGATTTTAACATCCCAAAGTATGTTACCAAAAGTAAAATTAATAAAGTTATTATTTTATTAGATTTTCCGAGATTTAAAAGAGTTTTCTTGGTTAAAAAGAAAAAATAAAGTCAATTATTTAATTTCCTAGTTTTTAATGTCAAAAATGAAATTTATTGAGATTTCGGGATTTTATTGGATTTAAAGTGAAAAATAAAAAATAATTAATTTCTTGAATTTTTGGATTTTAAAAGGTTTTTCCTATTTTTCACAAATTAAAAATAATTTATGTGCAAAAATAAAAATCAATTTTAACTTGAATTAATTTTATTAAGTTCAAAATAATTCAAGGAATTTATGTGATTTTTTCTAGAATTTTTGAACTCTATTTGCTATTTTCTAAAAGGCTATTTGATTTGTTTCATTTTCTAAAATTCAGAAATCAATTAAAATCTCCTCTTCTCATTTGGGCTGAAATCCGGATATCCAGACTTGGTTTTATCCGAATAATCCGTATTCGTATCCACATCTGCCGGATAGCATGGCTACCGTATTCGTTTCCGATAAAAAAAAACCGAATTCGTTTCCGATCCAAAAACTATCCGAGAAAAATCTGATCCGAAACAATCCGAATCCGTTTCTATCCGGATCGGTCGGAAACTATCCGATCCGTTTTCATCCCTAGGTGTGATGCTTTTGTGTGCGCTTTGCGAGCCAGCAGATAAGCCCACATTAATATGGTAGGTTGTATTTGTGGGCTAAAAGCAGCCGCAAAATTATTTTTTTTGACATAGGGTTTTGTGGTTTTTTAATGGTACGTGGGGTGGGAGGATCTCGCAGTGCGACGGTAAATCCTTTTTTTTATTAGTTAAAATTTCTATTGGAAGCTCCAGTTAAATAGGTGGACTATATATATAAATTTTTGATATACTATGTTTTCTTTAAGAGCAGCTATATTAAGTTTAAGATGTCTTTAAATAGAAAAACTGGTTTGAAAATTCTTGAGGAACTGAAGGACTTATAGCTTCTCAGCATAACGTTATCTTTCTAAGGAAGACTCTTTGATGAATCTAGTAGGAAGATGTGACAGCCGTATATTTCAAGTTGTTTGAGATGAAATGAAATAGAACAGAAAGGTTATCAGATAGAAGAGAATCTGCTCATGAAGCTGAAAATATGCCTGTAGAAGCGAAGCTGAAAATATGCTCACGTAACCGTCCTAGAAACGGCATCACATCTCTGTGTTTGCTGTGCCCTTTTGCAAGAGAAATTTGGTCTGCAGTGATCAATCGGACAAACTGCACCATCATGACTCGGGTACCTCACAAAACTTCAGTAGCCTCTGTAGCGGCGGCAACAAGCAAGTGAACAAACACCAAAATAAAATAGAAGCACATTTAATGGTTCAGTCATCTACATATTTTAGAATATTTAGAAAGAAAGAAATAAGAGAATCTTCCACAATAATTCTATGAGCCCGCAACAGCTCGTCTTCAAGATAAAAGGAGGACATCCAACTGCGAGAACAAGCCTTTCATAATTAGCCACTTGGCCAGTTGAAGCCCTGCTTGTCCTCAGCCAGTTGCCTTGGTGAAATTTAGTTGTTTTGTAGCATGTACTTTAAACCCTGTAATTAGTTTAGCCTCCCCTTTCAATGAAATGGCAGAACTCCTGCCTCCCCGTTCAAAAAAAAAAACAGGGAGATGCATTGAACTGACACCAACACTCCACTACGATCTTAAACTCTTGCGTTGCTGCTGCCCGTTTTCCACCTCCACCAACCGAAAAACTACTGGCTATATAGTCCAATGCATGATACGACAATAGGACATGGAAGAATAGCACTTCACCTAATGCATACTATTGTTCCCACACAAAATGAGATTATTATATCCTGAAAAACTGAGATTGTTTTATTGAATATGTATCCACGTGGACAATTTCCCTCTTTTCTATTCCCAAGGGAAACTATGAGCTTGGTCCAGAAGCTGGCCTATGTATGGACTCCACATCTTAAACCCTAGCAGGGTCTCTAGCCTATAAATATGAGATGTTATTCATTGTAAACGATTGATTGATTGATGAAGAAATAAAGAGAAGCACGAAGCCCCCTATATCTCTGTGTTCAATCTACCATTCTGTTCTTGTATTATTCTTACGATTCTATACTTGTTTATAAGATAATTGCTCGGACTAGACTCGCCAGCGACAGTTCCTCAACACGTTATCAGCACGATCAACTCTCATCGGATCGAAAGGTAACCGTCGAAGAACGACACTCGTAAATTGAATCGTATTTTCTACATCACTTTCAATTATGCACATTCGCTTTCTAGATTGGTTTTCTACGATGCAAATCCGTTCTAATCTACCGCGAGCCGATTTGAAGTCACCGACACAATGTCGATCGGTAGATTATATGAAAGATTGGATATCGATTATATCGTAGATTGAAAGTTGCAAATTCGTTCTAAACTACCGCGAGCAGACTTGAAGTCGCCGGCCAAGCCGATCGGTAATAGCATGAATTACAATTGCAGCGCATGAACAGTACGCATCATATGAACAGTATGCATTGCATGAACAATGCTTAAAAAAATCAATCACACGGTGACCCTCAAGCTACACGCCGCCGCAATGCACGGCCTGGAGTCGCCATGCATGGTCATGCCCCAAGCGGCCACGTACCGAGCCACATGCACCGAGCAATGACTGAAGCCGCCTGACGCAAAGAGGGGAGAGTATGAGTGGGACCGCGACGGCGAGCATCACTACCGCCTTTCGGCGAAAGCAACCTCACGGCGCGCCGTTCGCTTGGTAGAGATGAAGCCGCCGGCCGCTCGCGCCTCCATGACCCACGTTGCCGTGACTGCCGCCCCACACACGCACCGATCGAGTAACCGCGATCAGCGCCATCGAGCCGCGAGCCCGCCGCCTCGCCAGAAGCGACGCGGCTGGCTTAAGCGGCCCCGCGCTGCTCAGAAGCGGCGCTGCCGCCAAGACGCCGCTTCGCCCACGCCACCGCGTCGCGGCTCTCCGGCTCGTCGCGCCAAGATGGGTTCCGCCGCCGCCAGCGTGTGGGCCGTTTGCATGCGCCGGCGCTGAAGCCACCATCCTCAAGACGGAGCCGCCGCCGCCTCAAGCCGTGCTCACGTCGGCCACGCGCCACCGCCCCGAACCCCGTCACCGTGTGCCCCCAGCACCGAGGAACCCGTCCCCCACCACCATTTGTCCTCCCCGTCACCAAGAGCTCCCGCCGTCGGGCTCCCTTCTCCTCCCGCCCTGGTCATCGCCGTCGGACCACCACGGTCACCCTCGAGTCACCCCGGCTCCACCTCTGGTTCTCTCTGTCGCAGCAATGGCGCGGCGCCGCCTCCTCCTTGTGTCGCCACTCACGACGCCAAGATGGACTGTGTTGTCGCCGCCGCTCACCTTCCGCCGAGCCGCCGCTCCACAGCACTGTCGGACCCGCCACCAGTGCCCTTGAGGTCACCGTCCTCGAGGTAGCCCGTTCCGCCCGCTCACCCGCCTCCTCGCGCCACCACCCGTCGGCGTCGCCACCGCCCAAATGCCGCCGAGCCCTCCCTCTGCTCCCATTTCTTTGCAGCCGAGGAAACCAAATGGGGATTGTGCCCGTGGCCTTCTCTCTCCCCCCTTGTCTCATTTCCATGTGGGGCCCCGCTGCAATTATATGGCTCCACTGCCACGCAGACTGCCACTCAGCGTGCTGAGTTGGCCGAATTTGGCCACGTCAGCAAAACCACCGCTCCAAACCGCTACGGGGTGTTATTTGACCGAATTTGACAAGTTCAGATGGTTAGATAACCGGTTTTGTAGTTCAGGGGGTAAACCAGACTTTTCTGATAATTCGAGGGAGCAAACCGGACTTTTTTTTCTTATAAATACAAAAAAAAAAGCCTTGCAGGACTTATCATAAGAATTTAATGTTTTTCTCTCCTAGAGCTTACAACCATTATTCAATAATTCATTGTTCCGCTTCAATTACAAACTACAAGTTACTATAAAAGATCCAAGTGCAATGCGTGCACTAGATCGAATCAGCGAAGTATTCAGAAACTTCTGCCTCAATTTGCTACATGGCAATCTTCTCCTCTTGGGCAACTACGGCTGTGGCCGCGCAATGTCCAAAGGAGGGATGATGGGGGCTGCTATGAATTTATCCATATTCCAAAGGAGGGATGATGGGGGCTGCTATGAAGCTATCCATATCCATGAGTGCAACTAATGGATGTGGTTCATCTGTGCCTACAATGGCGAGGTGTGCCTTATGCTGTCCTTTGCCATTCTTCTTAGACTAGAAAGCATCAATAACGTGCGACCCACGACCTTACCCTTCTTGCCCCTCTCCTTCGTGAGAGGTTTTATCACCTTGTAGCTGCTAGCATTGGCTTCATGGCCAACATTGCTACTAGGTGGCTGTGATATGTAGTTCTTCCGTAGAACATCATCTTGAGCTTCCGCAACTTGCATGGTGTCAATTAATACGGCATACTCCTTGTAGCCATCTTGACGATAGTTGCGTGTGGATTTCACCGCATTTTGGTGAAAGGTAGAGATAGTCTTCTCAATCTTCTGCTCATCCATGATTACATTACCACAGAGTTGAAGACTTATACAAATTCTGGCCATACTGGGTCAGTTCTTCGAACTCCTAGTTCATGACACTAGTCATTTCTATATTCATGCAAAGAGTTCATAAGATTACTGCTAGTAATTTACATAAAATGGTTGCAAAATTCTCATAATGCTTTTCGAACTCTTGGTTCGTGTTCCCGTACTTTTCTATGCACTTTCATGATTTACTGTTATTTCAGTGATTAAATGTAATATAAACAACCACAAGTAATCAAAACTGTAATCAAAATACATAAATTGCATAAAAATAACAATAACAAAGTTAAACATGCTTCAAATGCAAAAAATTGATTCAAAATTTGAATTCCAAGGCCCTTTTCTGCTGGAAAATGATTTTTTGGCGAATTTTGTAATTTCCAGGGGGTTACAACGCAAAATTTCAGTTCGGAGAAAAAATTGTGCGTAATTTTCAGGTTTCGGAGGGCCTTTTTGTAGAACCGAAATTTCTTTTCCTTTTCCTTTTTTTTCTTTCCACAGCAATTCCAACAGGCCGGCCCGGTTTCCTTTTTCTTTCTTGGGCCGGGCCCATTGTCTTTGAATATGATAGGTTCAAAAGGGGGGATGGGGCATTAGGTTTCCCATGCCTTTTCCCCAAAACCCGGCATGCGGCCAGGTGTGATGGAGGCGGGCAAGGCGCTGCATGGGCGGATGGATGGAGATGGTCGATCTTGAAGCGGCCGGCAGGCGGGCTCGGCGCGTGGGATCAGGCAGATTCTTGTCAAGATGCGGCGGTTCCGGCGACGATGATGGTGGCTCCGGCGACGCAAAGGGAGGCTCCGTGATTTGGATACCACACATGCTGATTTGATGCCACATATCCGACTTGGACAAACCGCCACATCAGCAAAACCACCGCCCAAACCGCTACGGGTGTTATTTGGCCGGTTGACAAGTTCAAGGGTTAAATAACCGGTTTTGTAGTTCAGGGGGTAAACCAGACTTTTCTGATAGTTCGAGGGAGTAAACCGAACTTTTTCCTATTTACAATAGTAAGTTATGTTCTGATATCTGAAGTATTTTATTTATGTGTTGCTTGCTTTCTGCTGCATATTAATAAAGTACATTATATTAGAACACATATGGCGCCCTATGGAGGGAGTGTACTTAGTAGGTAGCGGCACAATGAATACCATCTTGAGAGAGATGAAACTTTTTCAGTCGATCAGCAAGAATGCTGGTAGTCTTACGACAATTGTAGGCAGCGATACTTGTATAGTAGGCTCAGGAAGGGCCACAATTATACTTCCGATGGATACAACTTTGGTCATTAAAGAAGCCTTGTTGTACCCGAAATCGACGAGAACTCTCAAGGATATTCGCGCTAACAGTTTCCACGTAGAGACTAAAGAAGAGTATGGTAAGAAATACTTGCTCATTACAAAGCGTGAATAAAGTAGAAAAATGGTACTAGAACGACTTTCTGCATATGAATCTGGGCTATACTACACTAATATTAAGGCACCTGCAGCCTATACTACCCTAAAAACTGTATTTAGAAACTCTGAACCTTTTCTATCTCTGACATGATAGATTATACCGCCTAGGTCTTAGGATGATGAGAAATACAATTAACAATTCACAGGGACATAATGTCAATGTAAATAATTTCCCAAATCAGGAAGATTTTTTGTGCCCCGCATGTGCCACCGGGAATTTAATTACCAAATCTTCTGCTCTGAAAGCGAAGGATGAAGTCTCTATATTCCTGGACCGTATCTAGGGAGAATTTTTGCGGTCCTATATAGCCCTTGTAAGGGCTATTTAGATATTTTATGGTGCTCATCGATGCTTTCTCGAAATGGTCGCATGTATGTTTATTGTCTATGAGAAACTACGCTTTTGCAATGCTAAATCTCGAGATAATTAAAATTAGAAATAATTGCCCTGATCATCGTGTGAAGTCCACTAGAATGGACAACGCCGGAGAATTTACTTCAAAGGCATTTGATGATTATTGTATGGCAATGGGAATTAAAGCTGAGCATTCCGTACCGCATGTTCACACCCAGAATGGACTAGCAAAGACATTAATTATAATGATTAAATTTATTGTCCGACCACCTTTGAAGAATTATAATTTACCAACTACACATTGGGGACACGCAGTCCTGCACGCAGTAACTCTCATCAATTTTAGACCATCGGCATAGAACATCCATTCACCTATGCAACTAGCGCAGGGGTCAGCACAGAAAATTTCTCATTTTTGAAGGTTTGGCTGCAAGGTTTATGTACCTATACCATCACCACAGCGAACTGCAATGGGCCTTCTCCGAAAATCTGGGATATACGCTGGTTATGTGATAACATCCATAATCAGGTATTTGGACCCTATAATGAGAGATTTGCGTACTGCCCGATTTGTTGATAGTATATTAGATGAGGCTATTTTCCCGTCATTAGGGGGAGGAAATCAACCCCTTGATGAAAATATATGGAAATAGAGAAGTCCAGAAGATAATTGAAGTCCAGAAGATAATTGAAATCCATGCACATGACCCGCGCACTAGTGAAGCAAATAGAGAAGTCCAGAAGACAATTAAAGTCTAAAAGGCAATTGCAGTCCAGAAGATAATTGATTTGCAAGCATTAGCAAATCATCTGTCTGACCACTTTAGTGATTTGAAGAGCATGACCAAGTCGCATGTACCTGCATGCAATGCACCGGAGAGGGTTGAAATACCGATGAAGGTATCCCAAATCCCGTCCTAAGGCCTCTGAAAGGACAAGAACTTCGGCCCCTCGAATCTGAAGTAACCGGGGACGCCTGGTGAAAAAGGATAAGAAGGACTTGACCACAGCCGATCACCGAAGTACCCTAGAACCAGAAGAGGAGCCAGTTAAGACCTGGCACCAGTATGGAACCTTCAGAACAAGGCATACTGAATGGAACATCCCCATGAAGGGATACATCAGCATGGATGTGTGCGCACACATCGGAGCTGAAAAACTAAAGGGACTGGCCCCCGTAATTGGAAGCAGCGGTGAACAAGTAGAAGCATTAGAAGAATCGCCCCTTGAAGAAATAGCTATAAACTTTGTGGCCACAGGAGAATCTATGAATAAAACAACAGCCAATGTCGACATTGATTTTGCAAAGAAAATTGCCACAATCACCGATCTTGATCTAGAGTTTGTATCGCTCGCTGAATGAAAGGAAATGTCAGATTGGGGAGATTGAAAGATGGCAATAGAAGCAGAATTATTATCTTTGAATAAAAAGGTGTTTGGGCCTGTAAGCCGTTCGCCTCTCCATGTGCACCTCGTAGGGCATAAGTGGGTATTTGTTCGAAAGAAAAATAAAAATAATGAAGTAAAGCAAGGCTTGTTGCACGAGGTTTCACTCAACATGCAGGAATTTTTTATGAAGAAACATATTCCCCGGTCATGGGCGGAACCACCCTTTAGATATTTAATCTCAATGGCAGTAAACTTGAAGTTAAAAGTGAAATTAATGGATATGGTAACATCATACTTTATAGAATATTTGATTCGGACATTTATACAAAGATATTTGAATGTATCCCTGTACCGAACCAAGACAGAGCAAATAAAAATTTGTACAGTGTGAAACTCAGAAAGTCATTGTACAGACTTGAACAATCAGGCAGGGTGTGGTATAATCGCTTGAAGCGACTTTCTATTAAAGAAAGGCTACACAAACAATGAGAATAACCCCTGTGTATTTATACGGTGATTCCAGGATGGATTTTGTATAATCTCGGTGTATGAAGATGATTTGAATATCATTGGAACCCTGAAAGGTATTAAGAAAGCGAGCTCTTACTTGGAGTCAGAGTTCGAAATGAAAGATTTGGGTAAAAACAAATATTGCCTAGGCTTACAGCTTGAGCATGCCCCTGAAAGGATTTTAGAGCATCAGTCAATCTACACTCAGAAGGTGCTAGAAATGTTTGATTTTGAAAGGCATACCTTTTGAAACTGCCAATGGTTGTGAGATCTTTGCAGCAAGACAAAAGACTTGTACAGACCTAAAGAAGAGGGGGAGGAAGTCCTGGGACCGAAATTCACATACTTAAGTGCAATAAAAGCACTCATGTATTTAACAAATTGCACTAGATCGGCCATTGCATTTGCCGTTAACATATTAGCAAGGTATAGTGCAGAACCTACCAAAGGCATTGGCATAGAATGAAGGACATCTTCTGATACCTCAAAGGAAACAAAGAACTTGGTCTATTCTACAAAAAGAACCAAGACCTAGCTATGAATGGTTATGCAAATGCCGAGTACCTGTAGAACCCGTATACAGCCAAATCGCAAACAGGTTATGTATTCCTATGTGGTGGAACTACAATACCATAGAAACCGTAGCACTGTACGAGGCCTTACGAGAATGTGTTTGGCTTCGGCGGATGATTCACCACATCCAGCAGTCGTGTGGATTGAATACCGCGCAAACCACCACTCTTATTTATGAAGATAATGCAGCTTGTGTTGTACAAGTGCAGATGGGTTATGTGAAGAGTTATCTCACAAAGCATATCAACCTCAAGTTCTTCTATGGTCATGAATTGCAAAAGATGAACAAAATTAAAGTACTGCATATTAAGTCATGTGAAAATCTTGCAGATTTATTCGATAAGTCACTTCTAGCATCTAGTTTTGAAAGGTGCTTACATAGAATTGGAATGATGAGACTTAGAGAAGTGCAGAATTCAGGAGGAGAACCTTCACGAACTCATTATTAAAGCTTAATCACGAAGATCGAGTACCCAAAGAGTAAATCCTGGAGATTAAATGAAATTGGGTGGATTGTACTCTTTTTCCCTTAACGAGTTTTCCTGGAGTTTCTCGGCTAAGGTTTTTAATGAGGCAATTCGTGCAACACAGCATAACTTGTATCATATGCTCTTTCTCCAAATTTTTCCCACTGGGTTTTTATGAAGTTTTTGACAAGACATGAACATGTGAGGATGGGTACCCAAGGGGGAGTGTTGGGAAATTATGGGCTTAGCCTAGAAGCCATCCCATGTATGGGCTCCCCATCCCAAACCCTAGCAGGGTCTCTAGCCTATAAATAGGGGGTGCTATTCATTGTAAACGATTGATCGATTGATGAAGGAATAAAGAGAAGCACGAAGGCCCCTATATCTCTGTGTTCAATCTACTATTCTGTTCTTGTGTTCTTGCATTATTCTTACGATTCTATACTTGTTTGCGAGATAATCGCTCGGACTGGACTCGCCAGCGACGGTTCCTCAACACCAAGAATATACTTCCAGTTCAAGAAATAGTGAATACCTAAATGTACCATGCTGCAGGTACCACCATGGCCATGGCAAGCATGGATATAGGCTAACGAGTACAACATACCACTTGGATTGGACGCTGAAGGTTTGAGACCTTCCAAATTTAATAGCCATGAAAATAGAAATGGTCCAGCAAGCATGACAAACAATTCAATTGGTAAAGTCATAATCATTAAGTTTTACAGCAGAATCACATGATGCCATGTAAGCGATAAATAGTTTTATTTAATTAAGATGTTCCCCGCGCGTCACCTCCCACCGCTTCGCTGCCGCCACCATGCCGCCGACAAGGCCCATCGGCTAGCTCCCCCCCACCCCCACTTCCCGCGTCGATGTACTTCCTCCTCTTCGACGATCCGCCCCTGTGTTGCCTTTTTTTTCTCCTCTCCAGCGAGCCGCCCCCGCGCCACCCTCCTTCCTCATCTCAGGCGGCAGCGGCCGGATCTGCCACCACCTCCTAACCTCTGCATTTCTTATCGTCCCCACCGACTGCCGCCGCCCGCCACCCTCCTCCGGCGCACAACGCCACCACCGTACCGTCGTCGACCTCCCTCTAAGCCCAGGGGGCACCGGTGAACTGAAACCCTAAACAGATGAACCTCGGCGATGGCAGGAGACAGCGGTGGCGGAGAGGAGGAGGACGGTCGGCCGGAGCAAGAATACGGTGAGCAAATTCAACTATGATTTTGCAAAATTTCAGACGCCTACAGAATAGTAAATCCAATAGTTTTTGCTAAACATTCATGGCATCAGAGCAGGCTGAAACTTTGAGCACGCTACCTTCTTCTTTCGCCTCCCACCTATCCATTCTTCTACCTACCTATCCATAGGCAACAAATTCTTTTCTAGTCTACCAAGTGCTAATTTTGTTGTTTGCGTACCATTTTTTTTTCTTACTGCATTGGTAATCATTGCAACAGCAACGCAGAATCAATCCATCAATCCACTGTGACACCCTGATTTTCAAAGCCTTTTTGAAAACTTTAAAATAAAAAGAACCATTTTGTTTAGATGAGAATTCAAAGCTTAACTTGAAATTTCATAATAGATTTGTCGATGTTTTAGAACCGAACTTACGTAAAGATTGTTTGATTCGGGGGGTCTCCTAGAATGAAATCACGCAGAGAGATTGACACTAGGATTTTTATACAGGTTCAGGCTTTCTCCGGGGAGAATAATAACCCTACTCCTGTGTGTGTATGGTATTGAGTGTATTCTGAACAACCATGGGAAAAACTAAGACTATTACAGATAATAGTGCTTGTCTTCCTGATGGCCTGATTCGATCGCCCCCTTCCTTCTCTGATTGTCGCCTTTATATAGTCCGTGAAGGAGTGGCCGTTTCTCCGGGTGAAGTGGCGCCTCATCACATCCTGTAACGGGCGCATGTTAGCAGTAATCACCGGCGTATTAACTCCTCCACGCCGCCTGACAGCTATATATCAGAGATAATGGAGCATTACGTGCTATTACTTCGCAGAATAACAGCGTATGATGACTGTTTGAATTTCTTAATCAATTGGACCCACTCGTCTGTAGGTTTAATTGACCATAAGGTGGTCGTGACTAACCTGGTCGTAGAAGAACTTACGACCATAAGGTAGTCATAGCAAGACTTACGACTATGTGGTAGTCGTAGCATGAATTACGACTATGGGGGTGGTCGTAGAATAACTTACGACCACCTAGTAGGCTCCTCCTTATAAAATTAAGGGTATACTCGGGGACCACATGACGCCATATTTACTTATAATAAGAATTATAGATAAAAGATAAAATGAGGATTATTAGATCCTCGCCATCTAGCCCCCACTTCAAGTGAAAGCAATTTACTTGGTAAGGGAGTTATAGATAGTCTTACTGACCACGAGAGGGTCGAGAAAGATAGTCGAAGGAAAAACTCTTCGACATTTGTGCACTACTTTGACCGAAATATGCTTGGTCAAGAAGATCGCCACGACTATCAAATAGTCATAGAACACTCCTACCGATCACGAGGTGATCAGAGTATGGTGATCGGAAGAAAAACCTTTCCGATTAACATTTCCTTTGGTCAAAAGATCTAACCAAGGAAGTAATTTCACTTGAGGTGTAAAAGCAAACCCGATTTTTTGAACGGACAAGTTAGGGAATTTCAAACGACTCCGTTAGTGCATCTGTTGAGCGGTTCTGAGGCGGTGGCAACCTTTGAATGCCACGCCCGCCCAAGGTACGCTGATTATAAATACTTACAGGGGTAAGACTTAGATTTATACTTTTCCCCAAATCGTTCCAATCGCTCGTCGAGTTCTTGTCTTCTCCACCACCAACTCAAACTGAGTCCATCACGGAGGCGGTCGAAAGTGCTATAAGTTATGCATTGGCAAAACTTAAAGCTCATGACCCCAAACTTTAATGTGCAACCAATCGAGGTCGACTTCGACCGCCCAAGCGAATAAGTCGTCTTATTGAAGAAATGCAACCACTCGGTAAAAAAGTTTGGAGGAAGCTGCGACTAGGCTCTCCTTCTTTGAGTGATTTGTAAAAACACCGTGAAAAACAAGCTTTTGTTGATGTATTATATAATGCATCTTTTTCCTCGCAAATCATCTTGTCGAGTAGTTAGTAACTCAAAAGATAATTAACGAATGAAAGACCGAATGAAAGACTAAGAATTGAAGTCAAATTAATAACTTTATCCTAGCCTCGATTATTTGCTTAGTTTGTTTAAACAAACTAAGTAAATAGTATTAAAAAAGGGTTTCAAAACAGAGAGGTTTGGTTAACTTGTAGTTTCAGTTACGATTATCATGCTTTGGTCGTAAAAAGTGGGAACGAATCGACACTAGGAAGTTCCTTCTAGTGGGGTGACCACGCAGATAGGAAAGTCTTCGACTAGTGATGGAAAGAATTTCGACTAGATGGGTCTCTTTCCTCCATGGTAGCAAAGTAGGAACCAATTCGACCACGGATCTTGACTAGAATCCTCCCCAATTCGCACGGATCGAATACCCCAAAAGCAGCTTGAATAAATCTAAGAAAGTGCACTCGACTTAGAATATTTTTCAAAAGAACTCAAGAAATAAACTAAGGTGAAAAGAGGAGGCTTTAAAAATATTTCACTAAATAGAACCCGAGCTCTTTGTGTTGGCAAAGAAAAGTGATTAACGAGTCGACACTAGGAAGCTCCTTCTAGTGGGCGTGACCACATGTAGAAAGGAGAGGCTTCGATTAGGTGATGTTACCCGCCTTTCGACCGGTAAAAGATAAGCGGGTGTTTCAAATATAGTCGAAAGATTATGAAAGCACTACTCAAAAGTAAGACTATAGAGGTAGAGAGAACTCCGAGTCTTTATTGTCTCGAACGGTTAGTTACACATAAAACTTGCGTGAATCGGGTCGATGTTCCAAGAATTCGAGAGAACTCGCCATCTTCCGCTTTGCCAATCGTCTGAATTCTCGACGAAGTTACTTCAACCATCGTGTAAGGACCTTCCCACTTGGGAGAAAGTTTGTTCCGATTAGACTTGGTTTGGCAGAGTCTCAATACTAAGTCACTACACAGAAGGTCAGGGTTGGACCTTACGATCGTAGTATCTGCAGAGGGCTTGTTGGTAGACCGCCGAATGGATTAAAGCCTGGTTTCTCCTTTCTTCGAGTAGGTTAATATCATCCACTCGAAGTTGTTCCTGGTTTGAGTCTTTAAAAGTTTCGACTTGTGTTGATCTTATCTTTAGTTCCGGGAAAGCATGGCTTCACTCTCAAGACTAGAAAAATGGTGTTTCTCCCAGAGCCCAACCGGTTGTCGCATTTAACCGCCCATAATACGAGGGTAACTCTGCACTCCAAGCCCCGAGCGCTTGATGAGTCTGGTCAAGACTAGGGTCTTAATTCCTCTCATTATTTGGCTATTTGCACGCTCGACAAATTTCTATTACTTTGGGGATGGGCCACGGAAGCATAACACAACTTGGTGTTTAATTGCCGCAGAAAATTCTTGAAATTTTTGCGCCGAAAATTGCTTACCATTATCTGTAATTATTCGACTCGGACTCTAAATCGAGTAATTACGCATCTCATCATAAATCGTTTTGCTGCTTTCGTTGTTATCCCAATCACAGGTTCTGCTTCAATCCATTTTGTGAACGTATCAATAGCCACAAAAAGGAACTTGAAGCCTCCTGGAGCTTTGGGGAACGGTCCTAGGATATCAAGACCCCGAGGTTGCAAAAGGCCAAGATAGAGGTATCGCTTGTAACGCCTCGAGCTGGTTGGTGTATTTACCGCTATGAAATTGGCATTGAGCACATTTTTAACCAACTCTTTAGCATCGTAAAGGGCTGTTGGCCAGTAAAAACCTTGTCGAAAAGCCTTACCGACCAGCGTTCTGTAGGAAGCATGATTTCCACAGATGCCATCATGTATGTCGTGAAGGACTATTAATCCTTCGCTCTACGGAATGCATCGTATGAGCACCCCTTGAGTACCTTGTTTATAGAGGACTCCTTCAACCAAAGTATACATTTTGGCTTTTCGTGATAAACGATCTGCCTCGAAACCTAAAAAATGCTTTTCTAGCTTACGCACTTCCGATAAGTACCGAGACATTGTCGGGTTAGAGAACTGATACTCTTTTCCGATTTGATTCACGACTAGTTGAGAGTCTCCTCTCACGAGTAGTCGACGAATTGAGAGCGCTTTCGCTGCTTGTATACCAGCTAGCAAACCTTCGTATTCTGTCGCGTTATTAGTGGCCTGAAAGTTTAATTGTATGGCATACTTTAAGGTCTCTCCGGTAGGAGATACCAGGACCACCTCATTTCGAGCCACTTAAAGTAAGCGACCCGTCAGTACATCGATCCCATCGGGTCGGGAATCAGATCGGGATCCTAAGCAGTTCAGATTTGTCCATTCGGTGACAAAGTCTGCCAAGATCTGGGATTTAACGGCCGTTCGGGACACGAAATGGATGTCAAACTCCCCAAGTTCGACTGACCATTTTGCCATGCGTCCCGCTGTTTCCCTATTCTGGAGGATCGCTCCCAAGGGAAACTCAGACGGCACAGCTATTTTGTGCACCTCAAAATAATGCCGCAGTTTCCTCGAAGACATGAGGAGGGCATATAGAAGCTTTTGGACCTGAGGGTAACGCTCCTTAGGCCCGTGTAAAACTTCACTTACGTAGTAAACCGATCGTTGTACATTTTCACATTCTACGACTATTACTGCGCTTACTGCCTATGGCGTGGCAGCTAGGTAAATTAAGAGTGTTTCTTCTGGTCTCGGAGAGACCAGAATAGTAGCACTCGTAAGGTACCTCTTAACATCCTCAAAGGCAGCGTTTGCCTCTTTCGACCACTCAAAACCTTCATGTTTCCTAAGAAGTTTAAAGAAAGGCAGTCCCTGTTCTCCTAGTCGTGCGATGAAACGACTTAAAGCCGCCATGCACCCCGTGAGTTTCTGGACTTCTTTCCTTGTGGTCGGACGGCGCATTTGGAGAATGGCCTTTATCTTTTCCGGATTTGCTTCGATTCCTCGTATAGATACTAAGAATCCAAGCAATCTTCCTGAAGAGATTCCGAACACACACTTCTCAGGATTGAGTTTTAAGCGATTTTTTCTGAGGTTGTCGAATGTTTCTTGTAGGTCGGTAATATGAGTAAGTCCCTTCATGCTTTTAACGACTAGATCATCAACATAGGCCTCCAGATTTCGGCCTAGTTGAGATGAAAAAGTCAATTACATCAAGCGTTGAAAAGAAGCACCGGTATTTTTTAGACCAAATGGCATTTTGACATAGCAAAACATACCAAATGGTGTAATAAATGCAGTCTTTTCTTCATCGTCTAGACACATATTGATCTGGTGATATCCAGAATATGCATCTAGAAAACTTAACATTTCACAACCTGAAGTAGAATCAACCAACTGATCGATGCGAGGTAAAGGAAAATCGTCTTTTGGACAAGCTTTATTAAGATCAGTAAAGTCTACGCACATACACCATTTGCCGTTTGACTTTCTAACCATTACAGGATTAGCCAACTTACGACCATAAGGTAGTCGTAGCAAGACTTACGACTATGTGGTAGTCGTAGCATCAATTACGACTATGGGGGTGGTCGTAGAATAACTTACGACCACCTAGTAGGCTCCTCCCTTATAAAATTAAGGGGTATACTCAGGGACCATATGATGTCATATTTACTTATTGTTGGACCGAAAAGGCGACTAGAGGGGGGGGTGAATAGGAGCACTATCAATTTTTCGCTTTGATCCGATTCAAGCATGATATTGACTCCAATAGCTATGAGAACTATGAAGATCAATATATATAAGCATAGCGGAAGACTTGTACTTAATCCCTTCAAATCCCCAAAAGAAACGACCAAAAACACAAAAATCAGCCTTATGAACAGTCTTGATGAACAAGAACGTCGAACCGATGAACAAATGTCGGTTGTACGCGATCCGGTCGAACCGGATGAAAAAGATTTCGTCGTTCAAGATGAACAAAGAAAATCAAAGCGAATGAACAAGAAATGTACTGAAAAACGAAAACAAAAATCGACGAACTTTTGATCCGCTTGGCCAAACTCCACCAAATTTGAAACACATCTTCCTAATGATGTCAGAACCTATTCCAAGCAACGATCGAGAAGATCCACGCCAAAGTTTTGATCTTTTGCAATTTATCAAGGAGGGTTCAAAACCGAGCAAAAACGTAAAACTTGATCCAAAACTTGCTCGTGGGTGGATGATGATCAAGATGACCTTAGATGGGTTCCCACATATCCCAGCAAGCAAGATCAAGAAGAAAACCAAGCAAAAACTCACGGATCAAAGAAAGACCTCAAATCACCAAATAGAGAGAAAGAAAGCAAATGAACTCATCTTTGAGAGAACTTTCTTTGGATTGATTTGATAAGGTATTGGTTTACTGACCACTCCATCAAGGAGGACAAAGACTCAATACATGAGCACGAAATCAAATCCAACTCTCTAGAACCCTAACCTCCACTAATCCTCTCCCTAAGCAAACTAGGGTTTCAAACACAATGAAAGGGTTGAGGTGGCTGTCCAAAGACACCCCTATTTATAGTGGAGGCTTAGACCTTCTAGAAGAGTAACCCTAATGGGCTCCGTTAAGGCCCAAAACAAACGGGTCACACACGCACGCATCTCAAAGCGCCGTTTTCACTTTTCTTGACCTAATCCACTTCACCTTGCGCCATCTTTGCGCCGGGTTGGCATTAGGTCACCAAGGCGTATTTGGTGAAATTACCAAGATACCCTTCTCGATCTTTTGCAAAGACCGAGTCCCATCTTCGTGAAGCACCTCCATGCTTCGCCACGTAGATTGATCCAGTGCTCTCTTCATGTCGCAAGTCTCTCCCATCCGCTCCCACCGAAACCACCATGGCACTTGCACCGACCTCGCCGCTTGATCGAACCAAATGACCGAATCGCCTGTTCGGTCACCTTTTGTCCGTCTTTGCGCCATGCTTGACTCCATTGACCTCACCCAAGCATCCCGATCGTTTCGACCTCAGCTCTCCAAGCTTAGTCCCGATCATCCTCACTGCTGACCGTCATTGACCTCCAAGCAACCCGCACATCAATAGACAAAGAAATCGAGTCCGGAACAAGTTCTTCACAACTTGACCCACGTTAGTCAAAACATGCATCATGCAACACATATGCCATGAAACCCATGAACTTGACCTAACCCAACAACAAAACTCCAAGTTAACCAAACTTAGAACCAAAACCGCATAACCGCCAGTTAACTCCCAGATAATCAAGACCGCGTGATCGACGCATTTATATACCCTGCGAGTCGTACCGCTCCTCAAGGAAATCCAAAACTTCCCAAAAACATCTTCTCGAAAAACCATACCGCTTCTCAAACGGTTCACCGTGATGCGGCATACAACCGCTTCTACACGCCGGTTCTATCAAGATCATGGTCGCATCTGCGACTTACACGCCAGACGACCGATTGTCCCGACATTTGTCAAAATTTGTTTCGACAAACCGAGAACGACATTGCCAATTGTAACATCATCCTAAGATCTCGTGCATATCCCCATGATATCCACAATCTCCCCTTGATGAACACATTGGCAATTTCCTCAAATGCAAATTTTGAGGTTTGAAAAGTAAAACTCAACGTTTTTTAGCTCAAAGGCACAACTTGATCCAAATGCAAGAAAAAGCAAAGGAAATGACCAAGTTGGCTCTAAAAGAATCAAGAAGTGAGATACGGCAAAAGAAAGCGAGAAAGCTTCATTTTCGTAAACGGTCAAAATCTCACTTAAGGTCCATATGAAAGAACAATTGTTCGATATGACCTTTGATCATTGTGAGGATCAAGAATTGCAATTCGAGTTCGTAGTAGCAATAAAACCATAAGAATGCAAATAAGAAGCTCCCCTCACTATGATCCTCAACTTTTCAAATATTCTCCAAGTAGCTCCCCTTTTCATAACTCCCTTTTTCAAACATCTTCCCTTTAACACAAAATTTTGAAATATCTTCTCCCTTTGACAATGGAGTCATCAAGGAATCACGCCTTCCTCTCGCCCAGAGATGACAAATGCGAGAATGAGGAAAAACATAAGATGGAGCATGCATGAAATGCAATGGAGTGGCCTCAATTTTGTATTTTTCAATTTTTGAAAACAAGAAGCTTTGGAGATTACCCAAAAGAACAAGTTAGCATTTCTAAAGTTGCACAAACAACATATCAAGCCTAACAAATACTAGCAAGATCATGATAAGACATATATAACAAAGCTAAGCGAGAAGGCTTAATATAAAGCAATGAATTTTAGCATTTTAAGCAAAGCTTCAAATCTAGCAAGTTCATCAACAAGGATCCTAAAATGATATCGCCATATCAAAATGTCAACGTGAGATCCACAAGCTAACCATGACCACATTAAGAGACAAAAGGTCCTGAATTGAATCATTTTGCTCAATTTTCTCAAATGCCCATTTTCAACTATTTTTCATTTGCAATAAATATTCAAGTTGATAAAAGGTCTATCTTAGTGAAGAAGATCCCGGACTAGGAGCCATCCACAATCTCTTCCTAAGCTTCAACCAATTTGACAATTTGCATTTTTAGCATGTATAGATCTCAAGCCTCACTACGACCATCCCAATCAACAAAAGCTTAAGAGAATGGTCTAGGTCATCCAAAACTCCCCCTGAGTTCATGCCTAGTGCAATGACAAGCGGTCTCATGAGAAAGAATTGGTGAGATCAGTTCTTTCGCACAAAAGAGATCATTTTTTATTTTGCACAAGAGCGCTTTTAGATTCTCAAGAACACAAGAAGCTCAAGTAATGATCAAAGCTAGATTCAAGAGCTAACAAAGTAATTTTGACAGGCCAATGTCATAAAAGGAGCACTAATTGCAAGAATCGGCTAAACAATTCACAAATTGCTAATTTCTTAGTTCAAGTTGTTTTTCAAGTTCTAGCTCATACAAAGAAAGACTTAGCTACACATGTGAAAGCATGATAATTCTAGCAAGTCAAAGAACTAGACATGGCATTGAGCAAGAATTTGAAACACTAAAGCTCCAAAGGGTAATAAGCAAAGCTTCATCAATTTTAAAAGATAAGCGAAAAGCTTATATTACAATGCATCTTTTGGATTTTTCATATGAATGCAATATGATACAATGAGATGCAAAAAAAAAACTCAAAAGACCTAAAAGATCAAAAAGATCAACAAGTTCAAAAGAAAATCAAGAAAAGATCAAATGAACAAAGAAAGATCGAGAAAAGATCCAATTCCCCTCAAACCAACCCATAGGGATAAATTACCCTAACTCACTCCTCAAGGTGGCAAACCTTGTTGGGTCTAAAGGCTTGGTGAGGATATCGGCTAATCGAGCCTCTGACTCCACAAAATGCAAAGACAATATCACCCTTCTCAACGTGGTCTCTAAGGAAGTGATAGCTAATGTCTATGTGTTTGGTCCTAGAATGTTGCAATCGGTTTTTAGCAATGTTAATAGCGAAGTGTTGTCACGTAAGAGAGGAACACTAGCAAAAGTTAACCCAAAATCCTTAGAGTGGAGACCATCCACAAAATCGACTACAAAGAACTAGCAAAGAACTACATATTCACCAAAGAAGGATTGTGCAATGTAAGACCGCTTCTAGAAGACCAAGAGACAAGAGAAGTGCCTAAGAAATGACATGTGCCGATGTGTTTTCCTATCTAGCCTACAAACCCTTAAAATCGAATCAAAACCCCGAAAGGACAAATAAGAAGAACAAGAATACCAAATGCCATAATCAAGGGTAGAGTGTAAATACCGAAAATGCGCTTAACGGCGATGTGAAGTCCTCTGACGCCTCAAACCTCGCACAGAGGCGGCATCATGAAGTGGATGTCCGGTCTTGAGGCCGCCGATCTGTAAGGGAGCCGATCATGTCTTTGCGGTATCGCGCTGATCCACGGCTTCTCCTTCCTCATCTCGATCCAAAAAAAATCGATGTCGCCATGGGAGTGGCGATCGGCTTGCAATCACCCATCTCAAAACGCTTGAGCAAATCCTTGGTGTACTTTCGCTTGATGGATGAAGATCCTTCCTTACATCGCTTGATTTGTAGCCCCGTAAAGTAGTTGAGCTCTCCCATCATACTCATCTCGAATTCCCTGGACATGGTCTCAGTAAAAACTGGAAACAAGAGCATGAGAGGAACCACCAAAGATAATATCATCTACATAAATCTGAACAAGCAGACCTCCCTACGTCTGGGATCTAATGGTCCGGATCTCCCCTTCGTTTGGATCCAAAGGTCCGGACCTCCTTTGTGTTGTCCTCCTCTGGTCCAGACCTCCTTGGGTCTAGACCTCCCAAGTGCTTGGACCTCCCTGGGTCCAATTCTCCTCCTCGGGTTTCCTCTGGCTTGCAACCTCCCCAAGCCTTCGCCACCCTCATGTTCATCTGAGCTCCTTTGGAATCCTGTTGAAGCTTTTTCGTGTTTACTTGGATTTTCCTTCGTCGCTTGTATCCTTGAAACCTTCTCTAGAGGTTCCCTTCGGCACCAACCGGTAGTACCGCCTGCACCTTGCGATGCTACCGCCTCTTAGGACCTCCTCTTTGTTCACTTGGACCTCTCTGTGTCCTCTAGGACCTCCCCTTACCTTTATTGGACCTCTCCGTGTCCTCTAGGACCTCCCCTTACCTTTATTGGACCTCCCTGTGTCCTACCGGACCTCCCTAGGTCCTTCGGGATCCCCTCCTTGTCTATTTGCATCTCTATTGATCGTGAGTCATCCGATTTGCATTGGACGGTTTGATCTTGGTGAGACGTTCGGATGGTCCAAACGTCCCACCCTTCTGAGCCTTAGATCATTCTGGGCGGTCCGATCGAAACCCAGCGGTCCCGACCTCCTCCTTGTAAATCGACCGCTAAGACCTCTCCTTGGAGATCTTAACCGCCTGCATCTTCTCTTGTAATCGACCGTTAAGACCTCCTCCTTGGAGATCTTAACCATCCGCATTCTCCTCGCTTGAAGATCTCGCCGCCAAGACCTCCTCCTTTGGAGATCTTGGCCGTCTGCATCTCCCTTTGGCAGATCCGATCGTTAGGACCTCCCTTGGAAATCCTAACCGCTCGACCTCCCTGGATTTGATCCTACGGTTCTAGACCTTCCTCAAGCGGGTGAGGACCTCCTCTTACCTTTTGAGACCTCCCCGTTTGTAATTGATCTTGACCGTTGGACCTCCCATCCGGAGATCCAACCGTCTAGACCTCCCTTGCGGGTGAGGACCTCCTCCTAGCCCTGCGGACCTCCTCTGGTGCACTTAATCTTGGCTGTTTGGACCTCCTCTTTGGAGATCCAACCGTCAGGACCTCCCCTATGGGTGAGGATCTCCCTTTGTTCACTGCAAGACCTCCTCAATGTCTTCGTAGGACCTCCTCTGCGGGTCATGGCTGCCCCCACTGGGCAGTCACACCCAATTTTCTTTACCTTTGATTGTGTCCTGGTGCAAGGAAGTCTTCAAGGCATTTAATGCATGTTGTATCACATTAAATGCTCTCACCTTTGCAGTACGCATGTCACACTATTGTCACATTCCTTGCCTACTCCCGTTGTCCTCCTTACCAACTCCTGAGAACCCATATTCTGGGTCAGGTGCTTTGGCTCCCACTATATATAGTTTGGGAAGTCCTCCTTTCTCACTTCCTTCTCCATTCCTCCCCTCTGTCACAACCGAGCATATCTTGGACCTCTCTCTCGAGTCCCAGACCTCTCCAAATGAGCTCCTTGACCTCCTCCAGAGCAAGCTCACTGGACCTCCTCTTGACCTCCCAACCTCTCTGTTGGTTTTGTATCTAAGTTTATTTGGAGTTCTTTGGGATCTTATTTGAGCTTTATTGAATATTTGGTTTTCACCGTGTAGATTGTCAAGACCGTGTGGAACCAGAGTTCTGTGAGGGAGAGGAAGAAGCTCAAGACCTTGAGCAAGGCAAGTTACACTCTTGATCATATTGCACCCAATATTTCAAATTACTTATGTCGATTTTAAGAATCTACGCATGCTTACTTTACTAAGTTATTTCAATGCCTATCTTTCAATTCATAGTTATGCCTACTGCTTGGTATGACCATTGTCCATGTTGAATCAACCTTATTGTCACCTTAGATAAATCTGGTTCTTGCAATAGTGAGGACCCGAAGCTTTTAAAGAAAATGGAATGCTTAGTCTTGCTTAGACCAAAATCTTGATTTGGGAGTTTTGACCAAAACTATCTCTTATTCAAATGATTTCGGCCATGGCATTAGTGTGCCATGGAGATTTCGGCCATGATATTGGTGTGTCATGGGGGTTTTACAAATGGCCATGGCATTAGTGTGCCATGGAGGCTTGAAAAGTAAAGTAAATAAAAAATAGATTTAGACTTGGGCAAAGCTGGTTGCTTGGTTGGTGCATGTCTATGCACGGAGGGTCGTGTGATCCGATGCCCCAGGGTTGAGGTTTGTCGCCCAAGTCGGTTAAGGACCGGTCTTTGAGACACCACTTGCTAAGTCTATAATGGGCTATGCCACAATTGTGCAACCACATATCTCCAGTATGGGGCGTAGGACCTGGCCAACTAATTTACAAAGCTCTATCGTGGTTGACCCGGTTGAGGCGGTGGGTAGTCATGTTACAACCGTTGTAGTCCCACCTGGCATAAGAGGGGGCACCCCATTAACCCGGCGGGTTTCTATCCATAGGGGGGATTTGCAAAACCTTAATGTGGGTGGACTGCAGTGGAGCGATACATTGTAAAAGCCTTATCATGTGCTCTAGACCTCTCACCAAAGGAAGTGTGAGGTGGTATCGACGGATGCCAAGCAAACTAGAGAATTCATGTCATGTGGGTAAAGTGTACAACCTCTGCAGAGTGTAAATCTATTCGAATAGCCATGTCCACGGTCATAGACATGCTGGCAATGTCACTCAAAGTTAGCTCTTGGCTTTTGGTTTTCAAAAGACATATGAAATTGATTTTGGTGGTTTAACCAAATTGGGTTTGGGCGGGAAGCCATGTGACAGAAGGGTATCCTTCACCATCTTGATGATGAATGTTATCCAACTGAAAATGGACTTGCAAAAATGAATTTTATCTATTGTAACTTGCCTTGCAACTTAATACTTGTATTTATAATAAAATTGGCTTTATGCAAATCAACCCTAATATGCTTTCCCTTGATATATCCCTATGCATGTCATTCTGTTAATTGACGGGTGTAACTTGCAAGCACGGTTGTTGTGCTCACTCTTGCTTGATTCATGAATTGAGTAGGTGAAGATTCCTATGATGATGAAGATGACTAAATCAATTAGGCCGCGCCCTCCAGCCAGTCACCTGTGGTGTAATGGGTGGACAATGTCTTTTGTTTTTCGCTGCGTTTGTGTGCTCTCGGTTGCTGGAGCTTATAAGCAACCCCTTGTAATCAAATCTCCTTTTGTTGTTAATAAAGTTCTGTGGATGTTTTGCTGTCACTTGCTTGCTGTGAGAACTGGTCGATGATCCTTGGGGACCAGTTTTGATCGCAGTGGACTTTAGGCTCATCCTCAAGCCTCACGACCTCCTCGGGTTGGTTCCTTTCGGACCTCCCTCGAGTAGCGCGTGGAGTTTCGGGAGGTCTGAGGTCCAACGACCTCCTCAGGGTCGGGACCCCAGACCTCCGGGTGGTTCTATCGGACCTCTCGGAAGGTCTGGTGGTCCTATCGGGATGTCCTCTCGGGACGTCCTGGGGGTTCCTTTTTGGACCTCTCAGGAGGTCCTGAGGGACCTCCCGGGTGTGCCCTGGGCCGGGTCGCCACATCCAACCACCAAACGGCCAACACAGATCCATCTCCTACGGTTGGGGGAACCAACCGGATGGATCACAACTAACCGCTCGAACACAATATGAGCCAAATTTCCACACGCATCTAAAACTCGTCGATGCGAGGTGTGTGAAGTAGTTCAATTCAAATTAACACCACAGAGAGAGAAAGAGAGAGAAGGGGGTACCACGATCAATCGATGGGGCCAAGTCGGTCTTTTTTGGCAGCGGCTCGCTGCGGGCGATCAGAGGAAGGGAGACGGTGAAGCAGCCGTTGATTTGCTTCGCCTTTGCTGTGGCATTCGTCGGGTTGTCTCTCGCTCTTTTGCGTCGGTGTGGACACGGAGGCGGAACAGGAACAAAGTAGCGATGACATAGTCGAGGAGGCAGACGCACCACGGGGAGAAGGCTTGGATCCGGCCGGATCTAAGTCGTGGCCGACGGATCCGTCGTTCTATTTTTGATGGCAGCAGCGCCAAGAGAGACGACGGCCGGGGATGTCGATGGGGGTGCGGGTGAGCCGAAGGGGCGGACCGAGCTATGCGGAGGGGTGCAGTGGAGGCAGAGAAGGCGGCCACGCTGGGGAAGAGGTGCCCGGAGGATGGAGAGGCAGCGTCAGGAAGGGGAAATGGAGGCACAGGGATTGTAGGCGGCAGCGGCGCAGGGAGAGGAAGATGTGGCGGATGAAGCGAGCACAAATGGGCATGCGGGAGTGAGGAGGGCGACGGCGCGGCGTGGGGCTCGAGGCGAGACAGTCAGGCAAGGAGGAAGGGGAGGAGGTGAGGGCGACGGTGAGTCGATGCGCTGGCACGAGCCGCTAACGTGGTGGAGATGGCTGGGGCTAGAGAGAGGAAGGAAGGGGGGAGGCGGCGACCGCTGAGGGGATCGATGGGGGGTAACCCTAGGGTGGCGGATGCGGAGACGAGGGATCTGGTTCGTTCATGTTGGACCGAAACGGCGACTAGAGGGGGGTGAATAGGAGCATGATCTCTTTTCTCCTAGATCAAATTCAATACCAATTTCACTCCAATAGCTATCAAAGCTATGAAGATCAATATACAAGCACAGTGAAAGACTTGTATTGACTCCAATCGAAACCCCGAAGCAAAACAACCAAAATTACCAAAAACTCAAATCACAATGAGTTGGGCGGTCTGACCTCTCAGCCTAGCGGTCTGACCGCTCCATTGGGCGGTCTGACCTCTCAAATGGGTCAGTTCGACCTCCGGCTGATGAACAAAGTGAAATCGGCCGAACTTCCAAAACACAAAAGGTCTAACTTTTGATTCGTGACTCTAAACTTCACGAAACTTGAAATATACCTTCCTTAGGATGTCAGGAACCTATTCTAATCAACGATCATGAAGATCGTTGCCAAAGTTCCAACCTTTATCCGTTTTAGTGAAGGTTGCTTCAAAACCGAGCCAAATACGAAAACGGTGATTGAGATGATTTCGTGGGAGGAATCAATCCAAGATGGCTAAAGATAGTCTCTCATACATCCTAGCATCCTCAATCATCGGAAGATTAACGCCAAAAACCCTCAAGAGCAAAACCCCATAAAATCACCCTTTCTTTCACAAAAACCGGGCAAAATCAAAACTTAGATCCAAAAGCATGCTCGTGGGTGGATGATGATCAAGTTGACCTTAGATCATATCCCACACGTCCCAGCAAGCAAGATCACAGCAAGATCCCAAATAAAAACCTAAGGAACACCAAAAATCCCAAAGGCATCAAAGAGAGAGCAAGAATAAGAACGAACTCAACTTGGGACAAATCTTGTATGGATTGATTAGATAGATTGTGTGTTTACAGCCACTCTACCATGGAGGACAAAGCTCAACACTTGAGCACTCAAATCAATCCATCTCTCATGAACCCTAGCCTCTCCACTTTCCTCTCCTAGCCCTAAATCTCAAATTAGGGTTTCTAGAATCCAAAGGGTTTTTCCACACATGTGCAACCAGCACAAAGCACTATTTATAGTGGAGGCTAGCATCTAGAGAATATTCCATTAGGGCACCTGTTAAGCCCACACAAAAACAGGTTCAACACACGCACGCCTCTCAAAGCGTCGTCTTCATCTTCGCTTGACCTAAACCGCTTCTCCATGCACCGTCCCGCTGTCGGTTTAGCTAAGGCCAAGAAGGTGGTTTCAAGACACCACCACTTACCACTTTTCCTAAGATAGAGCAATTTCCCAAAATGCCCTCTACCGACCTTTTTGCATTCCTTCGCCAAGTATCTCCCATGCTCCGCCTTCATCCATGTAATCCCAATGACTTCCCACCAAGCCTCTCATGCGTCAGGATGCCATCGAACCGCCCTTGCTTGCAATCGACCAAGTCACTTGGCGCACCACATGTCTCACCACCGTAGCTTCCGCCCAGTTCCTTGTCTTCTCGACATAAGCACTCGCTAGCCTTAGTCATCTTCCAAAGACAATCTCAATCGTTCTGGACCTCGGTTCTCCTAACCTAGTCCCGATCTAGTCCGCCTCACCATGACCTAGCTCCGGTGTCCCACAATCATCACAAACAAGTAAACCGTTACGTAGCACCGCACGATACGCACAATCATCAATTCTCATAATTGATGAGGCATGAGCACATACCTTCACAAAGGCCTTTGCTCAAACTTTGCCTTCTGTGGTTCTTGTCCATCTTGCGTCTTGCTTGAGTCCAACCATCTCACCCGACATCCACGACCGTTCTGGACATTGGTTCTCCTAACCAAGTCCCGGTCCTCCTCGTCGTTAACCATAGTTGACTCCAAGCCACCTGCACAAGAATAGACCAAGCAATCATTTCTGGGCACAAGTTCTTCACAACTTGACCCATGTTAGCCAAAACATACATCATACAACATCTATGCAATGAAACCCATGAACTTGACCTAACAAAACAATCATTGCCACCGAGTTGGCCGATGAACAAGCCAAAACCGGTCAGACCACCACATTGGCCGGTCTGATCGCCCCCTGGCCGGTTTGACCGCCAGCACAAGGTCGGTCTGACCGCCCCCTTGGGACTTAGCCAAAATTCCTCTCAAGGAAATTAGAAACTCTCTAGAAATTTCAATCGAATAGATCTTTTGACTGGAAACTCCAAAAATTATGAGACCTAGTGCAGAAGAATCACCTATCTTGCCTACACCTTATATTTTTGGCTCGGCTCCAAAATCAAAAATCCATTTTGGCCGGTCTGATTGTTCCCCACAAGCCGGTCAAACCGCCAGTCGGTTTTCCCAAAGCCTGGTCGGTCTGACCACCGCTTTGGCCGGTATGACCGCCACCAAGGCCGGTCAGACCGCCAATACAAGGCCGGTCAGACCGCCTCCGACTTGACAGCCTGTTGAACTTGCCGAAAACGAGCAATTCGACAAACCTTCAACGCCACTGCCAATTGTATCATCATCCTAAGATCATGAGCATATCCCCATGATATCCACAATCTCCCCCTTGATGAACACATTGGCAATCTTCTAAAAAATGCAAATTGGAGGTTTGAAAACGAAAATACTCGTGTTTTAGCTCAAAGGCACAACTTGGTCCAAATGCAAGAAAAAGCACAGGAAATGACCAAGTTGGCTCCAGAATAGTGTCGGCGGGTGAGATAAGGCAATAGAAGGCAAGAAAGTTTCAATTTCCAAAGAAGTGACAAAAATCTCACTTAAGGTCCATATGAAAGAACAATTGTTCCACTTGACCTTTGATCATTGTGAGTCTTCAAGAATTGCAATTCAAATTCAGAAAAGACAATAAGACCAAAAGAATGCAATTTAGATGCTCCCCCTCACTATGATCATCATTTTTCAATAAATTTTTCGAAAATTTTAATTTTCCTCCTTTTTTCTCCAAAAAGCATTTCTTCTCCCCCTACATCCAAAAAGCTCTTTTTAACATTTTTGCTAAATCTTTTCCCCTTGACAATGGATTCATCAAGGAATCATGCATTTCTCTCATCCAGAGATGACAAGTGTTGAAATAAGAAAGAAGCAAAAGAAAGAGCAAGCATGAAATGCAATGAAGTGGCTTCAATTTTTGTGTATTTTTCAATTTTTAGTAAAAGAAGCTTTGGAGATTACCCAAAAGAACAGGCTAGCACTTCTATTATCACTCAAGACATATCAAGCCTAACACAGCTAGCAAGATCATGTTAAGATATATATAGCAAAGCTAAGCTAAAAGGCTCAATATACCACTTGTTGTTGGATTAATTTAAGCAACGCTTCAAAATTAGCAAGTTCAACAACAGATATCCTAAAGTGATAATGGTCTTGACAGAATGTCATTGTGAGATCCAGAAGCTAGCAAAGACCATTTAAGAGAGAAAAAGTTTTGAATTGAATCATTTTGCACAAATTATCTCAAAAGCCTAATTTTTACAAGAAGTTTCAGTTCAAGTTGATAAAAGGTCTATCTTACTAAAGAAGATACTGGACTAGGAGCCATCCACAATCTCTTCCTAAGCGTCAACCAATTTTGAGAATTTGTTTTCTGAACCATGTGCTAGATCTCAAGCCTTGCCACGACCATCCCAAGCAGAAAAGCTTAAAAGAGTGGTCTGGGTCCTCCAAAACTCCCACTGAGTTCATGCCTAGTGCAATGGCAAGCCGTCTCATGAGAAAGAATTGGTGAGATCAGTTTTTTCGCACAAAAAGATATCATCATTTTTATTGTTCACAAGAGCAATTTTAGATTCTTTAAGAGAACAAGAAGCTTCAGAAATGCTCAATTCTAGATCTAAGAGCTAACAAAACAATTTTGACAGGGCCAGTGTCACAAAAGGATCACTAATCGTGCAACTAGCTAAAAGATCCACAAATTGTAGTTTTCAGTTCAAGTTGTTTTTAAGTTCTAACTCAATTAGCAAATACTTTGCTACACATGTGAAAGCATGATAATTTTAGCAAGTCAAAGAACTAGACACGGTGGTGAGCAAGAATTGAAACACTAAGGCTCAAAAGAGTAATTAGCAAAGCTTCATCAAATTAAAAGATGAACAATAAAACTTATATTACAATGCATCTTTTTGTGATTTTTATATGAATGCAATAAGATATAATGAGATGCACAAAAGACTTAAAAGCTGAAAGGATCAAAAAATCCAAAGAAAATACCACTTCACTTGAAGAAGGTATCAGAAAAGATCCAATGAACAAGGAAAGCTCAAATGAACAAGGAAAGTTCAGATGAACAAAGAAGGTTTAGAGAAGAACCAACTCCCCCTCAAACCAACCCATAGGGATAAATTATCCCTAACTTGCTTCTCAAGGTGGCCAACCTTGTTGGGTCTAAAGGCTTGGTGAGGAGATCTACCAATTTTGCCTTGGACTCCACAAAAACTAGCACAAAGACTTTAAATACCACACGATTTCTAGGGAAAACGACTCGAAAAAGCTAGGGAGCGAAACACCAACACTAAAAAGCTTACAGGCAGCTCAAAACCTGCTAAGACTAGTGATTGGGAGATAAGCTCGACCTAGGCTGTGAGAAGAGTGCATCCTAGAAATTCATGGGATAAGAAGAGTGTCTAGAAAGGACACGTGCTAGAACAGAGCCTCCTATCTACCCTGAACTCAACAAGCCCAACACCTGACATGAACCAGATGCAAAGCAAGGCAGACTAGGGATACCATACACAAATGTAAGGTATAGAAGCTCGAACCTGAGTCGCACCGCTTGGCAGTGAGATGTAGTCATGATAAATGAAGATCCATTCCTTGTATTGCCTGGCTTGAAGCACCTGAAAGTAGTTGCGCTCACCCATCATACTTATCACAAATTCCTTCGTCTCCAAGAAGTGATAGCCAACATCGAATGCATATATGAAGAGGAAGAACCAACAACTGGAGTCATGGACCACATGTTCTTCTTCTCAACTGAAAAGACTACACCAAAGAGACAGAAGAAGTCTATGCCTTGGTACTGGGTTAGTGAGACATTGTCTAGGGAAACAATACCAAGACACATGACTACCAAGGATAGCAGTAGATGATCCAAAGCTCATAAAAGTATATAATCAACAATTTAGGGCATGAGCATGAAGATAGACATATCGAACGCAACACAAGCTATCCAAGATATGATAAAGCTCAAAATATCCCTAATCCACAATAAGGCATAGGAGCAAGCAAGCATATAGCATATCACACAACATACATCTAGACAAGAGTAAAACAAGCTAGTGAAGCTATGGCAAAGCTCATGTATCCACAATTAACAATAAGGCACAATAACAAGTGAGCATAAAGCATGTTATAGAACAAATCATGGATAATGTATACTAACATGGATATCAAATAAGCATGTGGATACATAGAGCAGAAATCAACAAGAGTAAGATAATAAATGTACAAAACAGCACAAGCTCATGTTAACAAAACCAAGCTCATATAACCATGGAAATAATGAACAACAATTTACTACAAGGATATATAAGCAAGGTACTAGTAAAGGCATGATGAAAGATATCAAAAGAGTAACACATCCCAATTTGATACAAGTGAGTACAAAGACAAACACAACATGCCAAGAATGAATATCATGAGGTAAATGCATGAAGGTGTAAGATAGCTCACAAAACATGTGAAGACGCCGATCATGAAAGCACATGCCTCTTGGAGGCCATCATTGGGGTGGAGAACCATCAAGTGTCCCGATCACGTGATGAAGCAAAAGATCAGAACCATTGAAGTTCATGTTCTCCAACCCACGTTCCCGGTACCTACACATGAGAAAGGCAAGATGTCCAAGTCTTGGATCCCAAAGGGTTAGAGAGCAAATACTTGGGAACCCAAACCTTGGACACACCACCACTAGAAGCATTCGAACCATTATGTGAGTTAGCATGATGCAAACGATGGTTCATGCAAGAAGATCCAACATCATCCTTGAAGGCATGCCGCAAGTGGACAACTCGATGAGGAAAACGAGGTCCATCTCTAGAAAAGTGGCGATGACCTTGCTTAAAAGCACTATAATGAGAACCAACAAAGGCACCAAAAGAACCCACATATCCTCGCCGTGGGTGTGTACCTCGATAAACAAAACGAGGTCCACCTCTTGGAAAATGGCGAAAATCCTGCCTCGGGGCAGCTCGTGGACCAAAACCAAAACCACGGAAACTAAGTCCACGATGCTGTCCAACACCACTAGAAAAGGTGTTAAAGAAGCTATCAATAGAGTGAGTCTTCGAGCTAGGCTCTTTAGTGTGCATGTCATGAGAAAGACTCTGCCCACTAGGAGACTTAGAAGCATGAGCTCGACACAAATGTTTTGCACGCTAAAAATAGAAATCCACAAGATGTCTATTCTTCCCACAAAATGAGTAATGGTGTAAAGGTCTACTAGGAAACACGGTCCGAGAGGACGAAGCACCATTGTTGCTCAAAGAAGAAGTCCTGGAAGAACCAACATCATGACTCGCCCTCGAGTTGGCACTAGGCTCACACATGCCATGAGAAAAACTATGTGTGTTCCTAGAGGTACGACGTGCACTCGATGCTCATGTTTCAGACGGTGAAAGCAAAACTCAAAAATGTGTCCATCTTTCTTACAAAAGGTGCAATGATACTTCTCTTTTAAAGATGTAGTATCATTTGAGGAAGAAGCACCCTTATCTTTTGAAATCCCTTGGACAACACACGAAGAGTCAGAAAGAGTCGCACTTGCCAAAGAAGAGTTATCCAAAGCGATGGCACAAAAACCAGAGAAATCTTGAAAACATCAATCTCGGAGTAAAGGCAAATACAAGAGTCACATGATTTGGCGCTCATATCATCGCGCAATTTTTTCAAAGACTCAATCTCGCTCTTCAAGGCAATGCAAGATGTGCAAGAAATTAGTGATGCTTTTGTGTTAAGCATGCAATTCAAAACATCAATTTCAGTTTCCAAACTAGCACAATTCTTGTAAGAGACTGAACCATCCTTAAGTAATTTTTCATACTCTAAGCACATGCTACAAGGGCTAGCTTCAATTTTAGCCCTAGCCTTCTCTAATTGCTCATGGTGAAAGGAATTAGTCAATTTTAGCTTCTCAATTTCAGCAAGCATGCCTACACAAGAATCACACTCATTTCTAGCCATAGATTTAAGATTGCCTATTTCTAACTTAGCATTATCAAGCTCATGATGTAAGGCAACACAAGAATCACATGGCATATGAGCATTTGATTTCAATAATTTATTTTCAGATTTTAGGCATGCAAGAGAATTATTCAAGATCTCCATATCTACAAGCAAACAATCAAAAGCACACATGGAGGTTTTCAATTTTGCGAGCTCATGAGACAAATCCCCATTCTCTCTTTCTAGCAATTTCATTTTCTTCCTAAGAGCATGCAATTTGTACTCATATGACAACAAGCCATCAATGAGTTTTTCTTTGCTCACCTTACTTAGCTTGAGTAGGGGATCGTCCTCGGAAGAGTCATCAAGATCATCCTCGAAAAGCACTTCATTATTCTCATCCTCAATCGCTACTGCACATATGCCAATGGGCTCTTTCTCCTTGGGCTCCAAGCGTATCTCATCTCTGAAACTAGGACAATCAAAACAAAAGAGATCGCCACAAATATCACAAGAGAACTCCTCCTCAACCGCCAACATAAAAATCGAACATTCAAGCGTCTTGTCACGACGGACATTAATGGCAAAAGAACCACGACAAGATGCAAAGAAGCGCTCACAAGTCCTCAAACAAGTCGCCATGCTCAAAGATCGGTGAAGATCACAAAAGTGCAAACCTTGGGACTTAGCCAAAATTCCTCTCAAGGAAATTAGAAACTCTCTAGAAATTTCAATCGAATAGATCTTGTGACTGGAAGCTCCAAAAATTATGAGACCTAGTGCAGAAGAATCCCCTATCTTGCCTACACCTTCTATTTTTTGCCCGGCTCCAAAATCAAAAATCCATTTTGGCCAATCTGACCGTTCCCCACAAGCCGGTCAAACCACCAGCTAGTTTTCCCAAAGCCTGGTCGGTCTGACCGCTGCTTCGGCCGGTCTGACCGCCACCAAGGCCGGTCAGACTGCCAATACAAGGCCGGTTAGACCGCCTCCAACTTGACAGCCTGTTGAACTTGCCGAAAACGAGCAATTCGACAAACCTTCAACGCCATTGCCAATTGTATCATTATCCTAAGATCATGAGCATATCCCCATGATATCCACAGTCTGTGCAAAAACCGCGATCTGACGGCTTCGCACCTGTCTGATTTCAACCGTGCGATGGCGATCCGACAGTTGACGGCCGTCGAAACAGGACCTCGATGCAATTTCAGAAATTGCGAGGGGTTCAAAAAAATAGTGATGTGGGGGCCCCTAAGGCCACCATTCCTTGCATCTATAGATAGTAAAGAGATGTGTTAAGCCGTAGGCCCACAAATCATACACACTTAGAATCTCTTCAAATTGGACATAATAGCAAATGCAATTGCTAGCGAGTGTGCCCAACGTGGATTTTTTAAAATAATATTTTTAATAGAACTACAAAAATAAATGCATGTCTAATAAAATTACAAAAATAAGCTTACGTCGCTATTTCAAATGGTGACATGCCCTTGTCGCCATTTGGACTAGCGACAGGGAGGGCGACAGAAGCCATGTCGCCTATCAAACAACATTAAATGCCTATGTTGTCATTTGGAATGGCGACAAAATCTCCCCTATAAAAGACCCAAAATTCGACAAAAATTCACTTTTAATCCAAAAAAGGAGAAAGGGGAAGGGAAGGGAGAGGAGAGAAGCTAGCGAAACGTTGTTGGTCCGGTCACCTACCTTGCAGGTATTTTTTTTGTAACTGAATGGATTAGATACTTTTAGATGTCTGGTTAAGTAGTGTAGTATATTGTAGTACATCTTTTTAGGTGTGTATAATATAGTTTTAGATATGTGGTTAATCATATAAATCTTGTTTATGGTGCAATACATAGATATGTCAGACACAATCAATTTCAAAATTTACTACGGTCAAGGGACTATTTTGGAGTGTCCCGAGGGCTTGATTTGCGTTATTTTCAATCGGTGACCGTCAGCCTAACAAGACCAGAGTAGCGTACATGGGGCGGTGTGATGTGATGGCTGTATTACACGTTCGAGTTGGACATGCTCTACATGATCTAAAATTGAACTACGTTGCCACCCAGGCACCACAGGGCACACATTGGGAGTTAGTGCAGCTCAAGGGAACAACGTCATGGTAGCCATACCAAAGCATGGCAAGAGATCGCTGGTAGGATTAGGTCCTTCTGGCCCAGGCATATGTTAAAGCTTAGCCTGGATATGCGGCTGAACAAGTGGTAGTTAGTGATGTTAAAGAAGTTAAGGACTCTAGCCACAGCACGACACACACAACGGCCGAAGGTCGGGGAGTTACTGATGCCGCCAATGAAGACAAGGTCGAATAAGCTCCTTTGGTCCGAGAAGCTAGTGGGATTGCAGACGAAGGTGAGGAGGTCGAAGCTCTAATTGAAAGGATGACGCTCGAAGACCGGGGCTACGAGGCATTGTCGGAAGCTGAAAGTTCGGATGGCGAGGATGGTAGGGAACAACAAGCGATTCCATTTGAGTGGAACACATACCAATTCGACAACCTTGTCGTGGGCGAAAGATCCTGTGTACCATGGGAGTACCACCAAAACGAGGTGAGGCAAGGAGCCATGTACAAATGCAAGGAGGAGGTGCAGGAAGCTGTGAAATTCTAGGCCTTGTCGCTACAGTAGACATTCACGGTAGTAAAGTATAACCCCAGGTGCTACGACATGAAGTGCGAGATAGCGGGATGCCCTTGGCGAGTGCACGCATTCCAGCCTAAGTGGGACACCTATTGAAAATGCTCTATGGTAATCGCTCACACATATGTTGTCTCTGAATCAATGCAATCCCATAAAAACCTGTCATCAGGCTTCATTGCTTCAATGCAATCCCACAAAAACCTGTCATCAGGCTTCATTGCGAATGTCACATACGTCAAGATCATGGATAACCTGGATTTTGAGCCACGATCTGTCATTCGGGCAATAAAGTCAAGGTTTCAGTATACAATCAGTTATGCTAAGCCGTGGAGGGCAAAGCAGAAGGCACTAGATGCAGGGTTCAGTACGTTCGAGGACCCGTAATGGTACCTAGATATTTTTTTCAATTTGCTGGTGTTTGGCATGTAGTGTTTCCAAAGCATTTCTATTTTTCAATATTAGCCAGGTTTATGCTGAGCTGAAAGTAGCATTCGTGTCCCACAACAATTGTACACAATTGTCCAGCAATGTACGAACTCCAAGTATTCCCACCAACCAGTGATTAGTTTGATCTTTTGTATTTTTTTGTACCATTTGGCATGCACTATTTTGTTGGAACAATTATTTGTGCAATGTAGGTATGTGCCTTTCCATTTTCCTCTTGAGCCATCTCAATTCGCAAGTCTCATGCAGGTGTCAAATTTACAATAAATGCATACCTATATTAATTTCTAGGTCATATATGTTGATATATTCTCACTAGCTTCAAGGTAGACTATTGTGAATAAAATAAAGGTTAAAATAGTTTCTCTCGCCCCAAAAGTTGTTCTATATGCATGTAATTATATGGTAAGGTCACGATGATATTCCCACTTTTAACTAAGAGGAGGTGTTGCGACGAAGGCAGCCCAGGCGTGCGGTGAGGGACGCGTCCACGGAGACGCCATAGAAGGTTTGTCGATTTTTTTCGTTTGTCTTCAACTTATACCCCATATATTGATTTCCAGTTTCTTCTGCACATTTTCCCCCAACATGACTGTTATTTTCTTAGTTGCCAAATGGAAAATTTGCATCATCATAATCTTGCACTACGTATCTAATTTACCGAATATATTCTCTACTGTATTGATTTTGAGATTGATGCCCAGCTACAAAACAAACATAATCCCACCATGTATGCTTATAGATACTCAATTAGCCATACTGATTAACCCAAACATTTTCATGGATCAAGAAGAGTGTCTGAATGTCCAAGTAGTTTTCACTTAGGATGAGTTTGGTTGGTGGGATGGGGTTGAATGGGATGAGATGGTACAAGTAGGATGGGATCGTCCTGAATGGGATGGTACAAGCAGTCTGTTTGGTTGGTTGAATAAGATGGTCCTAGATGGGTCAAGCTGTTGTTTCATTTGAAGGATGAGGTAGACTATGGTAACCTTCTCCCTGAGGTGGTGAGTTTACCTTCCACATATGCTGGAATGGAATTCTTCAAATGCAAGCATTTCAATGAAATATTATGTATGTGCGACGCCCTGTGTGATTACCCTAAGGGTAATCACACTTAGGCACACGGATTACTATTCGTCTGCCCAGTAGAAAACTACTCCAACGAATAGTAAGCCATTTACCAGAGTTACGCAGCAGAACAATGAGATAGAAACTGTATATCTTTATTTCAGTAATAGCCACGCAGGGCTATGGTTCTTAATATAAGTATTGCATAATTACAAAAGGGAGCTTCTCGTCATCTCTCGCCTGCCTTGAAGTATAAGCCACCTATTCGCCCCTCGCGTCCACCTCACTCTGGTCCTCATGACCAACGCCCTCGTCGCCAGCGGTATCCTCGGTACCTGCAAACCCCTCATCCCACTCGGGATAGATCCCGACCGGGCAAAGATCTAAGCAAGGGGAGAGATAGCAAGAGTGAGTATTATAGTGTACTCAGCAAGCATTAATAGCTAAAATGCATTTGATGACTCTAAATTTCTTCCTCTTCTCTTATTCTGAAAATAGTTTTCAAAGAGTTATGTTGCTCATTTTAATTCTGAAAAGACTACTTGTTACCCGGAGCGAAGATAGACCTCTGGCGATTCCCGTAGAGTCCAATCCAGGAGACTAGCATGAATTCATGATTTGTTATAGCACTGCGCAGGCTTGTACCACTTTACCCATAGTAATTCTAAACCCTAAATGAGCCAGGTCCCCAACATTTCCTTAGATGCGGGTTCGAGATCAGAATACAGAACGCTTTCCTGTTACGTGATTAAGTCTCCACCCATTACTTTCCGTCGGTGCTGATTTAGTCACGGTGCTGACCTCGTCATTCATCGAGTTCCAGTAATGTTGGTTGGCCGGTCCTCCGGTCCCAGCACTCCCCTGTGCGGTAGTATATCGCCCTGGGTCCCCTATGTTCTGGGATCCTCCCCGTACTTACTTACCCGATGTGGAGAGTATAATTACGTAACAAGTAACATTTTCTGCCCGTCGAAACAGGAAAATAGTTGGCATTGAATTTACGGCCTTTGACCGAGTAAGAGTTTGTTGGTCCTTATATTATAACCCTATGTAAAGGGGTCCCACCTCTTACCTCAGCATCATTGTCGTGTTCCCCAGCCCGGGCCCCCCTTTACCAACCTATTTAGTCTCATTTCTTCTTTTCTTTCATCTTATTTTTTTTTATCTCCCCAATTTCATCTTAATCCAATTTAGTTTTGAGAAAATAGTTTTGATGCAATACATATATAATAGAGAAATATACGATTTACATTTAATATAGCTATGTTTATGATTAAGAGAGTAGCTTGCCTTCAGAACTGTAGAAAAGATTGTCGCTGACGAAGGCTGTATCAACTATCGTGGCCTGCGTCATCTCGCTTCTGCAAATACGTGATGGAGCGAATAATAAATAATTTAAGCAAATACTTAGTGTCATTTTGGTGCTATTAAAGTACAGTAGTCAGTTGGTCATTCTTTTTAGCAGATTAAATAACACCAATTCTTCAGGTTCTTCGTTGTGTTAGCACTCCCTGCTACGGTCATTCTCGTACATCGGTGCTAGGGTTAGGATTGCCGATACTTACGTTTTATCGTACAACAAGAATATACTATACATGATCACTTCTTATTAAGTCTATCAAATTTATTCTCGCAAAACTAAGTCTACCAAATTTTATTCGAGCAATTAAATGATCAACTTGATTTTATGTCGGTGCTAAATAAACGAATCTAGTTGAATGAACTATCTCTAATGCTCCAAATTACCTATTTACTTAATTTGGGAGTTCTATCGGTGACTAACTCAGATCTGGAATCTTAAATTAATTTATACGCATTTTCCGCCTCTATTTCCTACCGGTCGATTTACTGCTAAATATTCTAACGGGGATTAAATAACCTACCTCACTGGCGACTCCAACGAAACTCGCATTTATACTACTAATTCAATCTATCTATCTAATTTTAATTTTAAAACAATTTCTACAAAATTTTCCTCTATCTTTAATTTTCTTACCTTCCTCTATTTTCTTTCTCCTATTTTCTATTTTTTTCTACCTTATCCTTACTCGGCCAAATTCCCCATCTGGCTCCTGCTCACTCCACCTCCTTTCTTCCCCAAATCTCCTCTTCTCCCCACCACCACGCCTTGCGGTGCTCTACCGCCCAACCACCGCCATTGCCGCCTCCTCCTTCGGCCGCCTCCGCCGGCTCCTACCCGACCGCCTCCTTCGGCTCCTACCCAGCGCCACCTCCCTTCGGCTTGTATGGCACCGCTGCCACCGTTGCCGCCCTTCCTAGCGCATCCACTCCCGGTCCGGCCTCCTCCGGCGTTTCCTATGTGCCCATCGTCGCCGCCGCCCGCCGTGCCGCCCCTTGTGCCGCCACCACTAACATGAGCTCCTGCTCACCTGCGCCCCGGTCCGACCAGTGCTCTGGCTTCCTTCTGGCTCGGCTTGGCCGGGCAACCCGCCGCCGCCCTTGCTCCATGCTGCTCCTACGGCTCCTGCCGCCGCCTTCTAGCCCCAGTACATGTAGGGAGGCCAGAAGACTCGGCTCTCCCTCAGGCTCACCTCCTCCTCCTAGCCCTTCCATGGCTCGGTCCTAAAACCAACCCACTGCTTACTGACTCCTCCTCTACACCAGCTTGGCTACTGGTGTGTGAGGACCTCTTCCCAGATTAAGCGGGAAGTCCAGAAGGACCATTTTTTTTATAGCCGGTACTTCCGCAAGTAGAGCTACGGTAGTATTGCAGCTGGTACTGCCGTGTCAAGGGCAACGATAGTACCTTTCTGCAACCGGTACTACCGCACGAAGGAACGGTAGTACCGCTGGCTAAACCAGGCAAGCACTGCCCGAAGCTCAGGGAGGTCCGGAAAAACCGCACGGAGTGTTCGGTAGTACCGCGGTCTGGTAGGACCGCGCAGCAGGTCCGAGAGGGGGTCCGCCGGGACCTGCCAGGAGATCTCAAGATCTCCTGGAGGTCTTGGCCCTGTGCACACCGAGCTAGTCCTGTGATCTTGATGCTAGCTTGCATGAATCACTTGATGCGACCACAACCACAAGGTCAAAACAAAAGATGAAGCAGACAATTTAAACTTAGTATTAAACAAGACCTTATGGTCCAAGCTTGTTTACAGAGGGATTGCCACTTGGGCTTACAAACCGCAACAAAAGAACTTTCAAAGCAGGAAACACCAAAACGCATAGATGGCCAAGCAAGAAGCCCACAGTTGTCGAGTGGAGGGCGCCCTAAGCGAGAGGATCATCAAAGAGATCCTCTTCAAAGAGTCTGAGCTCCTTGCACTTGGTCATCTTCATACACTGCTTTGACACAGGGCTTGAAGCCATGAGTACTTTGAATGTACTCAGCAAATCACAGGGAAACACTTATGCAAATAATATTTATGCAATGGCTTACCAAAGGGGAGCTGTATGGTTAGTTGCACAAAGCAAGGTTTGACAACAAATACCATAATAGATTGAAAAGCAGCAAGTTAAAACAATAATACATACATACTTTTATTTGAAAGGAGGGGAGTGAGCACCAACTCACATCAAACCACTTGGGGAGGTGCAGTTGCACCCTGACGGGACCTCTCCCAGGACCTCTCTAGAGCACCAACCCTAGAGCTCGATCCCATCCCCTGGACCACATCTCAAGCCAGCCATGACCCCTCTAAAGCAGGTCAAGGTCTTTTCGAGGCAAGGCCACGACCTCTCGCAGGAGTGCCTAGGGAACACAGACTTTTTCAAAAACTACCCCTTGCACCACTTCTCCGGGAGATGTCCATAACCAAGGACTTAGCTATTCGAATAGATTTTACACTCTGCAGAGGTGTACAACTTTACCCACAATCCACGATCTCTCTAGCGGGACGGGTTCCGGAAAGACCCTTGCTCACTTCCAATGGTGAGCAATCTAGAGAGCGTGACAAGGCCTTTACAAAGCTTTGATTTGGCTAGAAGCGCCGCTAAGGTTTCGCTTCGGATGGGTTGCAAAGCCACCAGTTCGTGCCCCTCTCTTGCGCAGATTCTTGATAAAACTCGCTCAACCACAACATGACACTAAGCCATCTCATTGCTAATTATTCGGTCCAGGCCATCCCCATAAAATGACCTTGTTGTTGCACGGATTACCCGGATCCACAGACACAAAGTTAGGTCCTTAGTTGTGCTCGGGCAAGACTTCCACATCCCACATGCAAAGCACCCACTTCTCACTCCCTACCTTCTTGCCCAAGCCAAACCAATTTGGTGATTACCCCTACCAAAAGACCACCCAGCCTTGACGCACAAGCTTTTAAACAAAGTGGCCTCACACCACCATCAACACAATATATGGCATCCTGCCATAGTTGCTTAACAGTGGCACCGACCACAGGTTACATAGATCATTAGTCAAGATTATTAATTGAAGAAGCAAGATTCTCAAAACCCTCGGATCTAAAGCAAGACTAAACATAACTTACGGTCCCCTGTTGGCAATACCAAAAAGGTGCCAACTAAAATACCCAACCTAGAGTTTCCCAAAGGGAGCATGTCAACATGTCCAGCAACAAGTTCAAAGGAGGCATAATCTCAAGTGAGGAAGAGTAGCTACTGCCAAAATATTTTCATATAAAAGTAGCCATGCATGATAAAGTAAAACAAAATATATTTCAAAGACTAGGCTCAGCATGATCAAGGGTTGTGACTCGCCTTCGTCAAGCAGTGCAGGTCCTTCGGTTGAAACTGCTGGGTCCAGATACTCCTCAAGCTAGGAATCTACACGATCGCAAAGAACCCAAATAAGCAAAGCTACTACTAGGCAAAAGAACTCGAAAACTCAAAAGAACTTGAACAAAACTTCAACCAAAAGAAGCCAATAAACTGGGAGCACCGCTCAAAGGAGGGGTTGCCCAGGCTATTTATAGCCAGGGTTGGCAAAGGCACAGAGAGGGCTCAGCCACAACGTGTCAAAGATCAAAGGTGGCCTGGGCAGGGCTAGGACAGGGCAGGTCCTAAAAAGAAATAAACAATGCACCCTAGAAGCGACTGCATTTAATGTGATCCGACATGCATTAAATGCGCCCAAAGTTTCAAGGCGGCCAAAAATGATAAAAGGTGGGTGAGGCTGACCAGCGGTGCCGGTACAAGAAGTGCATGACTAGTCAAAGAGGCGGTCCTCACCACACAATTGTCTTTGCGAAAAGACCATGGGGAGGTCCTGTGGACAGGAGGTCCAAAGGCACTAGGAGGTCTTGGACAAAAGATCCAGAAACACTAAAAGGAGGTCTTGGGCAGGAGGCCCACGGACACTAAGAGGAGGTCCTAGACAAGAGGTCCAGAGACTCGAAGAAGTTCGAAAGAGGGGCACGACATCTTCGACGGCGGTAATACCGTGTTCAAGAAGGGGTACTTCCGGATAACGGTAGTTCCAGGTTTAAGGTGCGGTACAACCGCAAGCCGGGAAGGGCCTCGACGGCTGAGACAAACCAAAAAGAGATCTCAATGGCTTAGATTCTCGAAAGGAGATCCTAAACGGTTAAGATCAAGGGCAAGGGGGAGGTCCCGACGGTAAGATCTCCAAGAGGGAGGTCCTACGGTCAGACCTGATCAAGGGGTTTTATGTGATAGAGAACATGCTCGAGTAGTAGGTTCGGCCAAGTGAACGGTAGGTCCGACCTGAGGAAGTCCTATAGACACGGAGAGGTTCAGAGGAGTACAGAGAGGTCCCAAGGTCACAAAGAGGTCCTAAGGGTTAGATCTCTCAAATGAGATCTCAACGGTCAGGATCAAAGCAAGGGAGAGGTCTGCGGAAACAAGGATATGCGGGAAAAACTAGGGCCATTAGATCGAGACCAAACAGGGCCAAGCAAAGGGGCCGTTCGGACTAGGAGAACACACCTTCAAGATCGGGCCGTCCAAAAACATCAACGGTCCTGAGACAAGGAAAGTTACATCCTAGAATGCGAGCCTTAAAACAAATGATGAGAGGTCCGCAAGGGCACAAAGGAGGTCTTCAAGGAGTCAAGGGAGATTAGTGGACTCTTAGGAGGTCAACGGACAAGGAAGGTCCAAAAGGCTCAGAGGAGGTCTTAACAAAGCGGTAGTTCGAAGAAGGAACAAGCAGCAAGGCAAAACAGCGGTGGCACTTGCACAGCGAGGAGGTCAAAGGAGCTCCACATGGACATAGGAGATCCATGTGGGCACAGGAGGTCCGAGAAGGCTCAAAGGAGGACTTGACAAAGGCGATGGTTCGACACTACACAACAGTATGCAATAGGGGTCTAAACACCAAAGCGGAGGAGGTAAAATCAAAGCTAAGTGCCGCAACTCGAACGGACGGTATGACCGCTAGAGGGATGGCGGTAATACCTTGACCCGAGCTGAACCACCCCCGAGGGAGGTCCAGAGGAAGGGAAACAAGGCCAAACTTAGCTTTGAGATACCAAAGGGTTTTGAAACGCAAACCCGAGCTTGTTCCTCAGCAGGAGGTCCAAAACAAGGGGGAGGTCTAAACAAAGGATGAGATTTAAACGGAGAGGGGGGGGCTTTAATCTCAAAGAGATTCAAACCAACAAAAGAGGTTTAAAGGGAGGTTAGACCAAGAGGCACACAGAGAAGCTTAGGAGGAAAACAATCCAAGGAACACCAAAGAACAACAAGGAGCCCCCAACCAACAGAGAGCACCAACAAGGGTCTTAGTTCAGGTTTGGTTAGGTCAAGTTAAACTCTCCAACTTCCAAAATACCAAGTTAAGCTTGAACAAGCAATTAAACCAAATGGTTCTTTTTTATTTTGAAAGCTGACAAGAACTCTAGGATAAACGGGACGTTACATGGTGTTGGATTACTAAGTTGATTTATCCTGATTTGTTTATTGAGATCGATTCATTTAATTGATTGATGTTGTGTTGTTTACTGACGTGTGATACTTCATTAATATGCATGGTATGGTGATGAGATGGCTACTGGAGGCTTGGTTCTGGTGATGCTTGATGGTTGCAGATAGAGATGGGGGATGGTTCATCCTGGGTTCCCTGAGGTACCTCCCTTTCCTCTCTAACCCCTTGCTCTGTGATGTGATGTGCTGAGAGCTCCATGTTGATGTTGCTGTGAGATGCTCTACTTGTGAATGATGAGTATGTGTAGTGTAGACTGAGGTATACTGGGGTTACCTCTGGTTGGGATTTGAGGTGGGGAAAGGGGGTAGCAGTGCCGACTTGTGTTGGTGCTCCCTTCTTCTCCCTACCATGGGTGGCTTGCAAGCTATGATGGCGAGAAGGCTGAGCTTGCCTTGGGTCCCTTGCTGCTTTGATGCCTTGCTTCTCCTCCTGCTTGTGCTCTGGTGATGGCAGTGAGATGGAAGTGTTGGGGAAGCCCTTGGCTCTGCTCCTCCTTCCTTTCGGCTGTGAAGTGTATGTGGCTTATGTGTGGGAGATAGGCATGCTGGTGGCCTTCGGCTGGCTTATCTCTTTTCTGTGGGGTTGGCTTATCTCTTGCCTATGGAGCTGGCTTATCTATTGCCTGTGGGGCTGGCTTATCTATTGCCTGTGCACTGCCCTCTTTACCATTTTCCTGTTTATTTTTTTTACCATGCTCTTATCTCTTGTACTCCTGCTGCCCTCACTGTAAACTGTTGGGTTATCAACTATGTGTCCAGAGGTGCTTTGGCTAATGAACTCTAGATTCTCCTGTGGTAGAGAGAGGTTGATGAGATGTGGGTGTTAGATTCAAAATACCCTATGAAGCGTTGAGCTGAGGGTGGGGGATTAAAGGGTGCTGCACTGTAGGCTTCTAATACTGCTGAGGCAATTTAGCAAATTGGGTTTTGGGCTTTGATGACGCCGTATGATGAAACCTTTGGAAGTAAGAGGTGCCCATTAACTTAGGTTGGCTTGGCTATCTTAACCATCAAGGGCCGATTAACTCCGGTTGGTCAGGATACTTTGGTGGTTGAGGGACCGACTGTCCTAGGTTGGTATGGAGAGCCCTCGGGAATTGAATTCTAATACTATATATATATATATATATATATATATATATACTTATATATATATATATATATATATATATATATATATATATATATATATATATATATATATATATATATATATATATATATATATATATATATATATATATATCGCTTCCTATGTTTTCTACCGTTTATGGAGGTGTGGATCGGGAAGGATGGAAGATAATTGGATGAAAAGGCAAGGAGGGCTTCAACAAGATGAATGCAAGCATTTAGATTGTATTTTATATTGTGATCTGTTGAAAATCATTCTTGTAATCAATTCAGAGATTGTATTATTATTATTCTTTTTTGCTTGTATGGATTCTTGTAAATAATACTAGGTTGTAATATTTTACTTTTGCTTGATATGAAATCATATTGTGATGTATTTTTGAGATTGAAATAATAATGTATGTTCTTTGATAATGACTTCTTGCAAAAGATTTTGAGATTATATAGATGATTTACTCTTTGGTAACCTAAACAAAGTTGTAATTATATTATATCTGTGGTAATGCATTCTTGTAATTAAATCTAGGCTCGTATTCACTGTTTCACCTTCATCTTTAAGAGATTATTGTAATTGACTTTGGATGACATAAGGATGATATATGCTGATTTGGATGTATGTTTGTATCCTCTTGATGATGTAATTAATTCGATGATTGGATTATTGTTTCAGTTTCGCTTATAACGAATTTTTATAAATAAACTTGAGTTGTGATATTTTACTTTCGTTTGTAAGGAATTCTTGTATGTCAACCATTGTAGAGAATTATCATTATTTAATTTCGAGTTTGTCCTTAATGTTTCACCTTTGATTGAAATGGATTTTTATAATTGATTATGAAGTATACTCGATGTTATATGCTTGACTTAATAATTTTGATTGCAATCTATGTTGTTGAACTCCAGATAATATTATGTAATAGGAACTTTGTTTAACAAAGCGATTAATATTAACATGACGCTATACTTCGTTTGCATTTAGAAAATCTTAATTTACTGCTAAATGGCGACTAGCATGGTTTTAGATTAATATGATTTTCTGGGTTATCACAGTATGTAAAACTAAAACGAATTATATTAGCATGGAAATTTTATAGAAATAGTATAATTGGAAGCATGCCTAGGAAACTTCGGAACATGAAATAATTTAGCACGTAGTGTGGATGGTGAACTGAGTGACGACAATTGATAAGGTAATGACAAAAAGGCTTCAAGATCAACGTCCGGTGACATAAGAGACTCATGATGCTGAGATGTTATGTCACTCACCGGGATAATGAACATATATTACATCATAATCACAAAAAAATAGACGATTTTATGGGCACCTTCTTTTTGCCAAAAACTATTGCTAGTCAGTAAGGCTGAAGTCCTATCAATCTTCTGACCTAGTGGCACCAAATCAATGGTTACCATAGTCTTCTCAGGATCTTGAATGCTGCTCCCAGCGCCCATTATTCCAACTTGACTCTGTTTCAGGATCTTGAATGCTACCCCCAGTGCCCATTATTCCAATTTGCAAAGGATATACACAACCACAGGGGAACCAATTGGAGTAGAAGTGAGAGGAGCAGAACAAGTCGTTCCACTGCAATCTGTTACATATCCCGCGATAGAAGTACCTCATCATGGCTAAAACCATGTCCTTTGAGCCTAATAACCTCCAAGAACTATAGTTCAAAAAGTTTAGCTTAGTGCAGTAAAATTGGCCACTCACTATAATAAGAGAACTACCAAGTAAACTCGAGGGGTAGTATAACCTAGCTGCCCATAAACCCACTAGCCCTTAAACCTGGAACTGCATATGGGCTGGCCCTCAAAGAGGCAGCAGAGTAAGCATCAACACCAGGATTAGCCCATTCAACACCAAGATCTAGAAATCCACTCACAACATCGTTGAAGCATCTGTAGATCAGAGTCTTAGGTGTTGTAGACACATGCATGTAATGTTACTGTAAGATAGACTAGCCAATGGTTATAAGAGCACAACATCATTCAATAGTATAAGGCAATATATTTAGGCTTCGGAATGTTGAAAGGAAATAACCATCTACTATACCTGTGATCACAAAGTGCAACGGTCAACCCAAGTACATCACAGATTAAATGTGAAATTCTGATAGGATTTCACATTCTAGAACAGAAATATGATGTTCCCTAACAATGCATCATCCATAACCTGAAGAACAACAGAACATAGGATACATTGTTAAGACAATGAGCAGTGGAAAGCTGTGCTATACTAACATCACCAGAAGCAAAAGTTATCCACATGGCCTTACAAACTCCGGGAACATGGTACTTGAAATGCATCTTGGCCAGCCAATACCTCGCATGTGTTCATATTGTCAATCTCCAAAGCCAAAAATTCTCCTTTGCGCCCGTTTTTGCAAGAAGAAATATTTGCACAACAAAATGTTAAAGAGCCATTGGACAAAACCAACAACGGGGCAATACAAAGTGATGAAAAATTGTGGCAGAAGAGGAAGACGAATCCATATTTGTGTACCTTGAGAAGCGGGATTAGGCGCTTGTCGTTGCGGTCGGCGTAGTCGATGACGCAGTCGACCTCCTTCGGATTGGAACAAATGACTCTAATTCATCCACACCTATGAATTAGTCAACATTTTGTACAAATTTTATGAATGAAAGCTCTTATTTTCATATTTCTGTATTCCTTTCTTAAACTATGAATCTAATCTTTGGGAAAAAATAAGTCTCTTCGCTTGAATTTTGGAACTTTGAATTTATTACCCTAGAAAAAAGAAAAACCTAATCCTTTGAATCTTTGGTATCCTTCAAATCTTGGTATCCTTGAGTCTTGATGCGCTTGAATCCTTATGGGGAAGTATATAAATTATACGTCCCTTGCTTGAATCATAACGACTTACTTCAATTTTGACCCTATTCCCCAACAGTATTCATATAGAACTAGACTGGATCTTTCCTGAAATATAGCCCAAGATGATGGTGTCATTCTCTAGGCGAACGAGAAACATTACGTTGGGTATGGCTTCTGTAACTAAACCTTCGAAAGTGACTTTTGCTTCTCTCGGGGTTTTTTTATCTCCTATTTTTATATTTTGATTTTCAAATATAAAAAACGTTATATTTTTATTTGAAAAATAGGAAGTTCGAGATAGAATTCAAGTACTATAGGAGGGGCGATTACCATATATAACATAAGACTTCTCCCCCAATTGTTTAGTCAAACTTCTCGATCGTCATTATACCTCGAGAAGTAGAAAGAATAGCAATTCCCATTTCGCCCAAAACTTTAGGAATTCCTTGATAGTTGGCATAAATTAAATGGCCAAGATTCTGTTGACACGCTTTAAAAGGTTCTAGTTCTATATATTCCTTTTCTAGTCTTTCTCTTTTGATGTCGCATAAAGTTGAAACCAAGAAATATCTGTTACTTTCACGATGTTTCGAACACTTTCAATAAAACCCTCTCGTCTGCAGGCGCCCACCCTTGGCCACGGCCCATCGCCTTCTTGTTCTGTCGTGCATCCACCTCTGCAACCACGCAAGATTACTCGCTGCCAACGCCAAGAGCGTGAAATAACAAGGTTGCGAGATCCACGCTTCTCATTCGGTGCCACCCTCACCTGGCGATTCAGCACGGACGTGAGCTGGGTGGCTCGCTTGGAAGAGGAGGAGGACGACGAAACGGCGACGGTGGCCACCCGCCGAGCCAACGTGGCGAACATGGCGGCGTGGCGCACTACTCCCGCAAGCACAGCCCGGGAGGAGAGCGGCACGGTGGGCCTAGGCGCTACTAGGGTTTGAGCTTGCTCCGACGCCTCCCGCCTCTGCCCTTCTTCCTTCTCCCACCTCAGTTTACTGCCTTCGCCCTTGCCTACGTTGAATCCGGTGTCAAATCCACACCATGGGAGGCAAGGTGTCGAATCCGCGGGGGAATGGGAGATGAGCGTAGCTGAGGAGAGTGAGCACACGTAGTATGGTTCGCGCTGAACCACGTGGTTCGTGATTTTTCTTCGAACACGTTGGTGCAGCATCTGCGCAGGATATTCCTTCCGATGGAACAAGTTGGTGCTGAACGGACCGGTTCCATTCACTAAACCAAACAGATGAAGATGTCCATTTCCTGAACCATCTGGTATAGCATCACCTAATTCATCCATCCAAACAAACTCTTAGCTTCTGTTCAGGGATTGGCTAAATACTCTGAACCTTCATAAAAAATTCCATGTCAACTTCTTAATTGTGTTCTTTGCAAAACGCGGAAACACTTTATGATCCCTCTTTTTCCATCAATCTCTTATGTAATATAGATTTCTCAACAATCCATGCCATAGTCTCTCAGTATTGTTAGGCCGATACAATGTTTGGTTAATTAGTATAATTTCAGCAATCATGTAAGTTTCATTTCAACACGAGGACGTAGATGTTGGAAATATGCCCTAGAGGCAATCATAGAGATGATTATATTTTATTATGTTCATAATATTGAATAATATGTTATCTTGTTCCTAGAATAATATCGTTAATATTTATTATCAAGTATGTGACTTGATTGTGAAACTTTATATTTCTGCGATGATTATTCTTAAACGTTCCCTGGTCGGAAACATATGAGAACACATATGAATAGACTAGCATATGTATTGGTTGATGACTATGTTTCACAGGTCATGGATATGGAGATAGCAAACCAATAATATGGACACATGTTAGAGAACATGGTGTTGGATAAGACCCACCTTGAGACACTATTGATATTGTTATGATTATAAGTGTCGTTAGTTGGTCTCAAGCAATGATGATGTATAATCCTTAGACTTGAGATCAGTATGGTTTTCTACATGTGTAATAGCACTCTTAGGGGTTGCCAAACGCTGCTCGTAACTGGGTAGTTATAAAGGTAGCTTTCAAGTATGCTATGAAACATGCAGAGGAATGTGACTGGTCGGATATGGGATTTGCCCCTCCTAACATAACAGGAGAGATGTCTCTGGGCCCCTCGTTGTGGTCGGATAAAGTAAGTGCATGGCCATGTCACTAATGGTCGAAGTATTCGACCACGTGAAGTTATCCAACACTCGATCGAGAAAGTATTGAATAGTCCATGGATGACACAACATCTCACCTGGAGCTCAACTAGATATCGTGAGGCAAAGGGAGAATACACGAGTAGGTCACTTAGTTCGATCAGTTATGGACTGGTCGTATGGAGATATTAGCTGGTCATAGACTGGTCGAACATAATCACAGAGTTGTCATAACCTGGTCGTAAGGAGTTACGAACTGGTCATATAGAGATAGGACCTGGTCGTAAGTGATGAGGACCTGGTCGTATATCATATTACAATAAGGTTTGTCTGATATAATTTGTGTGTATTCAAGAATCATTATGTCCTGCTAGGTACCGCTAATGACTCATGGTCAGAAAGGTGTTTCCGAGTCACAACCGAATATGCATAAACCTAACGAGTCGCACACTTAACAGGTTGAAATAAACCAGTACGGATACGATTCGTAAAATGTGTTCGGATAGGATCCACCATGGGCACTATATAAGGAGATACTTGAGGCTATTGGGCAGATGATGAGTTGACGTGAGTTGCTCCACCGAAATCCTAGCTGCCATCTTCCTGAGAGCTCTACCGTGCGACTTGGCGCTAGCACATCGGCGTACGGTTGTTCCTTCCCTAGACGTATGGATACCGCAGAGGCGCTACTGTGGTTGCTGTTGCGCTTGAGGACGATCCGCGATCTTCATAAAGAACTACAGAGGTTGCTGGAGGAGGCGATCGACTACGACCACTGCATCGACGTGCTCGACGCTAGACGATCAACTACGACCATTACATCAACGCGCTCTACGTTGGACCAGACTGCTCCAACTCTTCTTCCGCTGCTCTGTGTGTCTGGTGGTAATGATCTGTGATCATCTACTTGCTTGGCTTCCTGGTTTACGTAGTAGAATTTTTGATTTGTTGCGATCGTAGCCTACCCGTATACCAACAGCAGATGCATCCGCTGGCGGAGGATGATACAATCCCAAGCTAGTGGTCTTGGCCATTGGGGTCGTGGTCTCCGACACCGAGGCATGCCTTAACGTCACCATCAGCGCCGAATGCCTCGCCACATTACTCGCCAAGGAGCTCCTCCCACTTGACCGCGCCAGCGATTATGTGATGATGCCAGCAACTCCGTCTTGGCCAGAGAACATGGCATCGTGGCGGCCCTCTCCATGGAGGAGGAAGCGATCCGGAAGCAGAAGCTCGAGGGTACGGAGCAGGTGGCACCCAGCACGGTGTTTTTTACAGGATGGCTGAGGCACATACTGTTGAATTGCAAATTACAGGCGTGTGTGTATGATGTTAGCCTACGTTAACTATCAAGTACATCCCCATCTTTATGCACTCCTGATCTTTATGTACTATTAAGTACATCTTTTATTTTGGGGTTGCAATATGGCTCGGACGTACGGTAGGAAGCCTCTTACCATACGGTCCAAATGCAACATTGTTTTTCAAGTAGCGCAACATTTTTTTCCACTTGTTGCAACAAATAAAACAATTGTATGCAACATCTCTCAAAATCTCAGAATCAAACACAACAAACATTCTCAGAATGAAAACAAAACAAAACATTCTCAGAATGAAAACAACACAAACATCCCAGAGGATGCCAACATACAAAAAAAAAGATGCAACATCTCAGAAATGATATGCAATATTTTTTTCCCCGTGTGCAACTATTTTTTCCACGGTTGCAACATTTTTCCCTCCGGCTCTCTTGCTTTGCTCCCACGACCACCTCGCGAGGGAGGGAGGAGACACGAGGGAGGGAGTCGGTGGGACGAGAGGGGAGGCCGGCGCGGAGGAGGCAGGCTAGCACAGAGGGCGTTCAACAACTTATATGATTCATTCAACAACAAACAGAAGATGAAATTTCTTATCTAAAATTTGTGTGAGGGGAGGTGGAGTCTTACCTCGCCGGGCTGTGGATGCGCAGAGCATCCAGAGGGGAGGAGGAACGACGCTTGGAGAGGAGGCAGAACGACAATGGTGGGGGCGGCGCAGGGGCGGCGTGGCGGCAAGAATGAGGTCATTGTGGTCGGAGAGCGGTCGAGGCGTCGAGCCGGCGCCAATGAGAGTGGGGCGGAGGGTGGCTCAGGTGGGATGCGGAGGGGTGACGGAGCTAGCTGGAGCCAGAGGGGACTAGGGAGACAGTGTCGAGAGTGGATGTCTGGAGGGAACTGGAGACCCCTCGCCTCCTGTGTGTGTTGCAAATGGGTAAGGGAATGGAACAAAGTGGCTAGGAGTTGTGTGGCTAGGAAGAAAAGGAGGAACAACGCTGGAAAAAATTAAGAAGCGTACTATCCTTTTCCTTTATTCTATGAATTTTCTTCTGTTCATGCAGGTCCTGGAGGGCCACCCAAAAACCCCGCTTTGCTAGCTAGCCGGTCCTTTTCAAGATAAGAGAAGACCAAAGAAAGTTCGCTGCCATCAAATATGACCCATCCATAATTGATTAGATTCGTGATGACGTAGAAAAAAATAAAGTGCTTAAAGTAAAGAGGAAACATAAATAACGCTCATAAATACATAATAAATTCCATCAAGAAAAAGAAAATTTTTCTTGGTCCAAAGACCTTTGCTTTGCCCTTTTGGTTTTTGCAACCTTTTTCCAATTTCCACCAACCTGCCTATACAACTCTCCAGCCTCCACCCTAGTCCCTATATATCATCATCCCTCTCCAATTCGGCGATTCCAGCATCTGCGCCTAGACACGCGGGCACAAATCAAGGCGGCTGCAAGAAAAATCGGGAGGAGGCAGCAGCAACCAGGAAGCAGAAGAGAGCAAATCCAAGGCAGAGGTTAGAGAGAGATTAGAGGGAGAGCGCAGCATGGAGAGCTCGATCTCGACGACGAATCTGAACTGCATCAGCCTGGCGGACCCGGACATCCAGAAATCGGTCGCGCTCCTCAAGCAGGTCCTCGGTTCTTTTCTTTATAATCGCGAATTTTAGTCAATAGATGTATGGATAGCAGAAAAGCTTGCAACTTTCTTTCTTGAGAAATACGATCACGGTTAAATTTTTCTATCTTTTTTGGTTATTTATCTGTACGCACAGTTAATTTTAAATTTTGTCGATGAGTTAATTTTAATGTTTTAGCAGATCATGTTCGTCAGTTCATTTTAAATTATTGTAAGAGGGTAGCAATCGATGGTTCTTTTGTTATTCTTAAGGCAGGTTAATAGAATCGCATTACAGTTAACGCTTAAGTTCTACAAAAGGATGGACTTTGCCCCTGTTTTGGCTTATTATAGTGGTTATGCAGTTATGCTGTGTTCAAAATAGTATGCTAGTATTGAATTGTACTGTATTTGTCAATTGTTGCTTTGACCTCGTACATGATCTAATTGTTAGATTTTGAGAGAGAAGAGAGGATCTAGGTTACAATTCCATAACTACTCTTAATGCGTACATGACTATTACACTTCTACCACACATTACACTACCACCCTTAACACCCCCACTCAAACTCAATGCGAATGCAATAGCATTGAGTTTGAAGGGGACAAATCTAAAATAAAAGATAAATCTGAAGTCCGAGCTTGAAGATGTTGTCGAAGCATGCAACTCTTGAACAAAAATTGTCCTTCAACTCTTCACACACGAATGTCTTGATTTGGAGATGTTGAAACCGACAGGAATAGAGAGATATGTTAAATCAAGCCGATGAAGAGAGAGATAGAGATGAGGACACGAACCAGATCCGCCCACCCAAGAAGTGAGGTGACAATGTCGAATCTGGCGCTCGACGAAGGCAAAGACGACGGACCAGATCCGCCCACCCAAGATGTGAGGTGACGGTGTCGAATCTGGCGTCCGACAAAAACAAAGACGAAGAGAAGTTGATGATAGCAACAAAGAAGGCTATTGGTCTAGAGTCGCAATGATGCGAAGATGTGTAGCAAGATGGCTACAAGAGAGGACCAAGAGGGCAAAGTCGTATCAACAACGATGACAGGGTGACCGCACTTGATCCAATGGACGGACTGCGGCAACCCGAAAAGGAAGAAGCAATTGACTGATCGACAACGGATATGATGAGCTAGCAATGCTTTGGCAAACTCAAAGAGAGATGCAGTGGACTTGGATGGACTCGATGGAAACCAAAGGAAAATAGAGTTAAGATACTAGCAGCAACAGCAGATATTAGCAGCAGAATACTTGCAGCAGCAACGAACAAGCACAGCAGCAAGGTAGCAATGGTAGCTCAACCAGTCCAGTGGAAAGACCAAAGAGGACAAGATGGAGATGAAAAAATAAGGCTGATGATGGAGATGACGAGTAACAGCGAGATGGACAACCCCAACCAGAGTCGGTGAAGAGAATGAAACCATCGGTGAAGATGAAAATGGACTGTCGACATGGAGACGATGACTCCCCCTATCCAACGCCAGCGGCACAGTAGTAGGGTGAGAGGTTACCCAAGCACAAGAGTAGGGGAAGGTGCTGGAGAGGTAGCTGTTGGACTTAGGATGAACAAGGGCCACCACTGGAGTAGAGGAAGCCGCTGGACTGGATCCTGCCAGAGAAGCAGAGGAAACTGCTGGATCTGAGGAGGCGGCGTGCTTGACGAAGTCCTTGGCCTCCAGCACTAGATCCCGCTGGATCCTTGGTGGAGACGAGGCGGCGGCGCCAAGTGGTGGAGACGAGGCGGTGCCGAGTGGTAGTGACGAGGCCACGAGCTCCAGGCGCCGAAGCAGAGGATCGGCGAGGAAGTGGAAGGAGGATGGATCAGCGAGCTTCAGGGGGTGGATCGGCGAGTTCACGAGCTCCAGGCACTGGATCAGTGCGTTGTCATGCGAGGAGGATCGTGCAAGCTCCGGATTCTGCGAGGAGGCGACGGAAGCAGTGTGACGAGCACCGGATCGAAGCAATAGCGGCGAGGCAGCTCCCGACCGGGCGAAGCAGTGGCGAAGGCAGGCGACCTAGAGCCAGGCGGAGGTAGAGAAGCTGCCGGATCCTACCGAAGCAGAGGAGGCGGAAGTGAAGACAAGCTCGTGTGCCAGATCCCACCGAAGCAGAGAAGCTGCCAGATCCCGCCGGTCCTGAGGAGGCGACGGAGATGAGCTCGTGTCGGCGGTGATGACGACGAGCTCGTCTTGGCCGTCGGCGAAGCGGGCGAAGCGAGGATCGGCGAGATCGGCGATCCGTCAGTCGAGCGAAGGATGCGCCGGATTTGGTGCGACGTCGGACGATCGAAGAGGATGTCGTCGGATCTGGTGGATGTCGCTGGATCTAGTGCGCAAAGTTGATATGAGGATCGTGCGAGCTCCGGATCGAAGGATCCACCGGATCTAGTGCGCAGAGTCGATCCCGCCGGATCTGCTGCTTAACTACGCTGTTTGACGATGCTGATCAGTTGATGAAGTGATGCTAATGCTTGAAGAAGTGTAGACCAAAACTGCTAGCTGATATTACTGTTACTACTTTACAAAGAAGCTACTGATATGTAAAGATAAAACGAGATTGAGTGCTGCCCCCGGGAGTGAAGATCGCTCCTCCGGGGGGGCTTGGGTGGAAGAAGATGGAGGCTAGAATTTGGATCTAAGCTCTAATACTATGTGGGAGATTCAATTATTTGCCATTATCAAACATACGTAATTGATTATTTGCCACTGTTGTGAGTATGACATGTGGTCCCGGGACCTATATGTCATACTCACATGCAGTGGTAAATCATAAAATTCACCCTTTTGCAGTCGTAAATAATTAATTATTCCTTATACTTCTACCACCCTTAACACTAATTATGCCTTCAAGTTTGCTGCATTAGGGAACCGAGGATCTTCAAAAGATGGTGTTGCCGATGGTGATATGTGATCGTACAATTTGTTATGCTGTTTGGTGTTACTAGAAAAGACAGGAACTTTGCCCACAAGGACATATATTTGGCCCTCTTCCTTAGGTGGAATATTAGCAGTACTTGGATAGACTATTTGACTTTTTCAAGAAGAATCCCTGAGGCCTGAAGCCAAAATCAGCTCTTGGAACCGAGCTCTGTGTAAAATATTAAAATGCATATTCTGTTAAGGGGTGGGTGTCCATGTTATTTTGAAAAAAGGTAAAGAGACAGCGGTCAGTATGACATGCATCAACTCCTAATATGATATTCCCACTTTTAGAAGTACATCATCAAAGTACACCATATATTGTATGGAATTTTTCTAGTTGTACGATAGTTAAATGCCAATATTATTAGCTCATCTGTGCCATATTGTCTTGCTTGAGTAGCAATTTGGTCACTGGCCACTCAAATCCAGTGTATATGGTACCTGTAACTTTTATGTGTGAAGATCCTAGAACTTTGTTCTTTTACTCCTCATCAGATTACAGTTTACATGGCTAGAAGCTGATCGCCTAAGAGTTAAATTTCAGCTATTGCAAACTATGGTCTTGTTCTACAGTTACATTACATGATTTGCCAGTACAAGAAATGGATCAGTAGACATTCTTATGATGCAATCCTTTGTGACACTTAGTGTTGAAAACATGGGCATTGTGTTCTTCTGGCTCTATTTGTTTTAAAAGTTTTGAACCATATTGTTTTCTAAACTAAATGTTCCATTTTTTTTCTTAGGCATGTCTGGATTCAGGCTTCTTCTATGTGGTGGATCATGGAATGAGCCAGGAGTTAATGGATGAGGTTTTTGCCCAGAGCAAGAAGTTCTTTGACCTTCCTACCAGTGAGAAAATGAAGCTTCTCCGAAACGAGAAGAATCGAGGGTATACACCCATGCTAGATGAAACTCTTGATCCGGAAAATCAAGTGAATGGTAATCTATTTGACTCCAACATTGTTGCTAGACCTAAATTTGCTCTCTTTTTTTTAGTCATCAACATGGTACGCAGTAGCTGCCCTGCAAGTGTTAAGGGGCTCTGCAATTTTCTCATCATTCTCTTGGGATTAGACATCAATGAGTTATTAAGGTTGGTAGCAAGAGTAATTTTAAAAGAAGAGGTGATAAAAACTAGGAAATAGTTCTGCATAGGCATTTATCTCGAGTAAATGCCATTTCATTCTGGATTTCCTTGGTTTATATTTTGTGATATTTTGAATTCCAGGTTTCTTGCATTCTTACAATTCCAACTTGTAATATGTTTTCAGGTGACTATAAGGAAGGGTATTATATTGGAGTTGAGGTACCTGCAGATGATCCACAAGCAAAGAGACCATTTTATGGTCCAAATCAGTGGCCTCCTGAAGGTAAGTTATTTCATTTTCAATACATGTTCTTAAACAAGACTCTTCTAGAACTGAATGATTGATGAATAACTAGATGTTGTGTTTAACATGTTCCAGTCTATCCTATGCTTGAAATTTGGTAACACTGTTGAACAATAGATATGTTGAATATCTTCTTGCAGAGCAACTCTTATATGTAAGTGTTTGCCACCTAAGAGTAAATCCACCTTTGTGCATATAAGTTATAGTCGCCAATTGTATCTTACGTGTACTTTTGCTTTGATGTTTATTTCTTATGCCTTGATGTTAAGGGAAAATCGTGACATTGCATGGTCATATTTACCTATTTTACATACATTTTTCCTTCCGTTATTTCAGAAGTATTGCCCAAATGGAGGGAGATGATGGAGCAATATCATAGGGAGGCATTGTAAGTTTATCGTCCCTTGAACTTAGAAATGACATTTCCTTTGCTAATTACTTTAAGATAGTCAAAGTGATTAATAATGATCCAAGAGGTTGTAAATTACTTAATTGCCAAGGATTTGTTAAGTCGTGTAATGGGCATCCTCTAAACCTGACATTACAGCTAGATAGTTCACTTCGGAGTATCAAAAAGAATCTCTTTCAGATCTGTCCATCAGAAGTCCATTGAACTTCGTTAATGATGTTTTGTTTCGTGGATCAAAGTTGATACAATTCTGATTTTATCCTCATTCAAAGCATTTCAGGAGAGTGTCAAAATCAGTTGCAAGGATCATTGCTCTTGCTTTGGACCTAGACGTGGACTTCTTTGATAGACCCGAAATGCTTGGCGAGCCTATAGCCACATTAAGGCTCCTGCACTACGAAGGTGGACAAAAACAGGTCATGCCTTCGAATAAAATGATATTTATTCCACAAGAAACATGACAAATTCTGTCGTTTGATGTCCTTTTTATCATCAGATCAAGTGTCAAATCCTGCAAAGGGAGTATATGGAGCTGGAGCCCATTCTGATTTTGGCCTGATCACCCTCTTAGCAACTGATGATGTAGTTGGTCTTCAAGTAATACGCCTTGAAACAACACTTTTTCCTGTATGTCTTGACTTTGTTTTAACTGTGATTTTCTTCTGCAGATTTGCAAGGACAGGAATGCCCAGCCTCAAGTATGGGAATATGTAGTTCCTGTGAAGGGGTAAGCTTGTTAATCTAATTACTTAGATGCATGTCTCATTCTGAGTTGGGTCTTGGGAAGGAAAAGGGTAAATTCCGGTTTGTTAATCAGAAAAGTGTTCTATCCTAATTGTTGGTGAAGATCCTCACATGTTTGGCCTTTATTTTCCAGAGCCTTTATTGTCAATCTTGGTGATATGCTTGAACGGTGGAGTAACTGCATTTTCAGGTAGGCCAATCTATTTTTTAAAGCATGCTTTTAGTTCTTTCCTTACCGGCATTCGGATATAATTGTTGTTTGTTTATTTTTGGGAGAATCAAACATTTGTTGCCTCCAGAGCACGCTGGTGTTTTTGAAAAAAAAAGCTAAAAAAATGTTTTTTATGATCTGCCTATTGTTGTTTTCTTATCATACAATACAATTGTTTCCACACTTGTAGGTCAACTTTGCATCGAGTGGTCCTTGATGGACGAGAACGCTACTCTGTAAGTTTCTTCTCTAATTTAAATTTGTAAAAGTAATCTAATTTTCATATCTGAGATGAGCTGAATAGGTGGGGGGGACACTACAAATCATCTTATTTATGCTATTGATAACATAAACTACTTAGGTTTTTTTCTTCTTTCAATTGTGACGAATTTAAGCCAAACCGAATATGGGCCATAAAGAAGTTGACTTCAATCATTGTATTTTCTTTTCTTGGAACAGATCGCCTACTTCGTGGAACCAAGCCACGACTGCGTAGTCGAGTGCCTGCCAACCTGCAAATCTGAAACAAATCCTCCAAAGTAAGTTTTAGCTCCTTCTGGTGGCTAGAGTTGATCATGTGCAGTCTTCTATCCATTTCATCAGGCCCGGTATATGAAGTGTAAATGTTTGCAATTTCATTGTCTGATCAGGTTCCCCCCAATAACTTGCTCTGCGTACCTATCCCAGCGGTACAAGGACACACATGCTGATCTGAGCTCCTACAGCAATAGCAAGGCCTAAAAGATGCCCTACTTTTTGCCCTCTTCTGCTATCCTTTCCTCTATCCGGTATGACATGTAACTTGCAATAATACGGTAGGACGGAGGATGGTAATGCACTAATGTGCTAATAGCCTAATAATATCAGTATGGCCATAGTTTTACAGATGTCATTGCTCACGAAGAGGACAGTAGCTGTCTTTGTGCATGTGTAGAAGTTTCAGAGCTCAAGCTGTTCGCTATGGAGCTCCCTTCGCTTTTGGCAGTAGCTTTCGATTGGGGTGCAGTGAGCATCGGGATAATTCCGGCGTCTGCATCTGTTGGATACACCAGTACCGTTTGTTGTGGTGTAAGTTTGTCCTGCCGACGTGGCGCGCCATACGCCAAAACTTTGCGAAATGCGTGACGTCACTTCATCGCGTACGTCGGAAGTCTGTTAGGAATCTGCTGTCCAATAATTTCATGTGGTACTATTCATGGTGATGTTTCTCTCGAGAAGTGCATATACAATCGCCATGAAAGTTATATTAGGTTTATATGATTGATATCGGTTTCATGCCTTCGTGTTAAGGCATTAAGAGCTTGTTTGGTATTTATTTGGTTTGTTATCGATCGTCAACCAAATCAAATTTTGTTAACGCTAATAAAAATCAGTTATAGTTAAGTTTATCATTAATATTTGGTAGCAAAATTTTGATGACATTAACAGAATCTAATGTTGCATGCGAGCAATCCGATTTGTTGCTCTTTTCATCAAATAAGGATTTGTTGCTCTTTTCATCAAATAAGTTTTGACTAACCAAAGTTTGGTTTAGTTCATTTAGGTCATGAACCAAACAGCCCCTAAACTTATAATTGTTGAGAGCCTGACCAGCATCTCATTGCTTGTGATGTGCATGGCTTTTTTTGTAACTTGCACTTGTGATCATCCGGATTTTCTTAAGGCTTCATAGCTAGTGGATTTTGCAGACTGATTTGCATGGATTTCTATGTGGTTTACGCTCTTAAATTAAGCCAAAAGGCGAGGAACGCTGCCCATTGCTGTCTGTCAGGACTGAGGACTAGAACTATATGTGCTTATTACACGTTATAATCGAGTGAAAAGAATAACAGACATTGGTACAGAAGACGGTTGCTTGACTTGCATCCGTAAAGTTACAACAGACACGATATGTGTGTATAGAGAGATGAGATGTCCAGGAGCAGCAGCAACATGGACGACAACAACAACAGCATCGCAGCATCCTGCATTAGGTATGTTTTATTACCGCAAAATTGGTCTCCGCAGCCTTACCGGTAGCTGCGGTAGACGGGGGTGTACATGCAGCTCTCTGCATATTTCTCCAGATCTTTGGGGCGAGGCAGGCGGGTCGCCAAACCTGCGGAGAAAGATATGTGATGTCAAGCGCCACAGGTTTTGCACAGGACCTGCATGGATACGGAAAACGTTGGCGAGGCGTCGGAAGAACATACCGAGTTCATAGGCTTTTGCAGCCACACTAGCGGCAATGTGCGCGGATATTTTTCTGATGTTTGCGAAGGGTGGGAAGATGGACCCCTTGTCGAAGTTCTCCTGAGTGGCCTGTTCGGCTAGTGCTTCCGCTGTATTGAGGAATGAAACATGAATTTAGTTAGGACAGAAGTACGCTCGTAAACCTCCACAATATGAGCAGCATTTCAGGGGGGAATGTTCATCAGTTCACTTCAAAGGTACTTACAGGCAGCAAGAAGCATGTCCTCATGGACACGGATTGCTCCAGAGATAACAACACCAAGGCCAAATCCAGGGAAAATGTACGCATTGTTTGCCTGTTGTGAATAGCTCAATCAATTAGGGATGACGAACTTCTCTTTTGACTTTGCAAGCTTTTAGATCAGCAAATTATTAGTTTGATTTGGAAAAGTTCTAAAAACAAGAAATACCTGGCCAGGCACAAGAATCTTTCCATTGTGCTCCACAGGGTCAAATGGACTGCCGCTGGCAAACACTGCGCGACCCTGCAAGGATGGAGATGCATTTGCATAAGTTACACACTACAGAGTAAGCTTGATGCCCAGTTGTTTTCTCGTGTTTTAGTGAAGCTCCTTTTTGTGCCAATTCTATTACATCAACTACAGCAACACATGTATAGAAGAAAACAAACAAGGAACATCTTTCATTAGTCAGCGTTGCATTTCAAATGGCATAGGATAGCAGTGACTCAAATGTTCGACTTAACAAATATGCAGCTAGCTGTGTGTGTTGGGAAAGCTCACCTGGGTCCAGTTGTATGCTTCTTCGGCAGTACATTCAGAGTGTGTTGTTGGATTTGACAGCGAGAAAATGATAGGTCTCTGCATTTAGAATTTTCGATATCACAAGTTAGCCAACCATCTTGGCAATACAATAAAATTGCAACTTGAACAACAAAGATGTCCAAATTACCTCATTGAAGGAAGCCATGGTCTCAACAACTTCTTTTGTAAAAGTTCTGCCAACTCCGGAGGTTCCAATCAGCACCGTAGGTTTGATGGACTAGGGAAAGAAGAAAGGAACTTTAGTACGATACAATGAGATACAACATTAACAAAACAAATTCAGTGAAGGCATCGGTCAGTCAGTCACTAATTGAATTAAAATATTAAATGTGCATGAACAATGAATACCTGGACAGCATCTAACAAGGTCGTCAAAGGTTCATGCTCATGTGCCCAAGGTTTTTTGAATGGCTGAAGGGAGTCTTTTCGGGAGTTAACAATCAAGCCCTAAATATATAATATAGAAATATTGTGTCAGGCTGTCAGCTGCAGAGATGAAAATATTGTATTAACAACAAAAATTTTCCTTTGGTTCCATACCTTTGAATCCACCAGCCAAACCTTCTTGCGGCACTCTTCAATTGGAGCCTTTGTCTGTAAATTGATCAAAACCAGCAAGTCTTAGCACTAAGTACTGGGATTAAAATTGTCCTATGCCACATTGAGACTGTGAAACATTATAGTTAGTTACCTGTTTCGAAATCTCAAGAGCGATGAGTTCTGCAATACCAGTTCCAGCCTGCAGTCAAATGCGTCATCAAATGTGTTTCAGAGAATACATCATGTTTCAACAGTTGAGAGAAAATTACGCTAAGAGAAGTTTTAACTAACCTCGCCAGCACCAAAGAATAGGTAAGTGTGCTCTGCTAGGGTTCCACCGACCACCTTCAGTGATGCTAACAGACCTGCAAGGACCACAGATGCTGTTCCCTGCAATCCATAATTCCACACATTTCAGATAAATACAGAAGGCAACAAAACTGAAGGATCACGATACTGAATGAGGATACCTTCTGATAAAACAAAAAAAATATCACGGTGCAAACAAAACAAGTAGTTCATAGTTCACTTACCTGGATGTCATCATTGAAAACGAGATGACTCTTGCTATATTTTGCAAGCAAATCAAAGGCATTGTGATTAGCAAAGTCTTCAAACTGGCACAAGGAAGATCCAGTCTCACTATTCTTGTGATAGCAAGTAAAAATGACCTATAACAAATAATTTACTTGGAGTCTCGACTGACCTGGATGAGAACCTTTTCACCATAGATTTGCTTAACAGCATTCATAAACTCTTCCATGAGCTCATGGTACTCCTGCCATCAATGACAAAGCAAAGATCAGATCTTAAGTGTCAGTTATTTTGCCAACACCTTAATTACTTCAAGCAAAGTTTGCAGATGTACATACCTCGCCAGTAGCACGTCTTTGCCGGAGCCCAATGTAGAACTCATCATTAAGCAATTGCTCATTGTTAGTACCAACATCAATTGTAATAGGTAAGCACTGCAAAGTAAAAAAAATACAAAATGGAGATGATTTGGTTGTTTTGCAGTTGCTGGGAAACATACTGGGATCATTAAAGGAGAACTACAAGTCTAAAACAGATTTGGATGCTTACAGCTGACGGGCGAACCCCTCCAAGGGCAGTGTAGAGAGAAAGCTTGCCAACAGGAATTCCCATTCCCTATAGAAGATCATTCCAACAAATATAAGTAATGTTCCTGAAGCGAGCAGCTAATTCGACAAACATACCTGACAACCCAAATCTCCAAGCCCCAAAATGCGCTCACCATCAGTAACAACGATAACTTGAATGTTCCTCTCAGGCCAGTTCCTTAGCACCTCAAAGACCTTGCCCCTAGAAAATAACTGCAGTCAGTCCCAATCCAATAGGCAGAAAGAAAACAAATACATAATTCTTTTAAATTCAGCCAAAGCTGGGCAAACGTACTTGTCCTTCAAACTGACATACAGACCCTGTGGGCGTCTAAATATGCTCCCATACTTCTGGCAAGCCTCGCCTACAGTTGGTGTATAAACCACAGGGAGCAGCTCCTCCACATTATCAATTAATAGCTTGTAGAAGAGCCTCTCATTCATCTCCTGAAAACGCAAGGCATAGCACGATGTCACAATCAATAGACCATTTTAATTGCAATATATCGAATATGTTGGTTGGATTTTATCACATCTTCTACAACAAGGCATTTCCCACCTTGCAGGGTCGATCTTCTTACATTATGACAATTCAATATTTCATATAAGTAACCAGATTAATTTGAGCTAACCTGAAGGTCCATCATGGCCATGTAGCGCTGCAGAGAGACCTTGTACTGGCGAAGGTTGTGCATAAGCTTCTTTACCTGCATAAACATTAAGGAGCTTAGGAAAAAGGACACCAGAATAATCACAGGTTATTTTAGCTAGTGGTGGTTGCCCATACTTGGAGCTCCTGAGACACAACTGCTGGAGGAAGAAGGCCACGCAAGTAGTGTGCATCCCGCTCCTTCTCAGTGAAGGCGAGGCCCTTGTTGTGATGTGGATCCCTCAGAAGGGTGTAACCGCTGTTGCACAAGATCGATTTACATCAGCATTTTGTTTCCACATAGTGAACAAAAATTATTTGGCGCATTGCACTAAATTATGGCCGTTCATTCATATGAAACAACCTTGCAACCAGATCAACATTCTACAGCAGCACCTTTTTTTGTTCTCATGATCAAATTGGTCCTAGACTTTCCTTGCAGAACTGTTGCCTGCTAGCTCGGGTCTTTCATTAGCGTTCAGTTAAGTAACAAATTCATTTTTTGCTATTGTTTACCATATGGTTGTCAATTTAGTACCAATTTCCAGTCAAATTTCACTGTCAGGGGTAGTGGAGAAAACAAGACACGGAAATATTGCGGTGGGCCAGATTAGAATATACTCCACCCACAAGAATGCAAGAAATAGAAGAAACCAAACCAAAATAAACCCATCCATTGCTTTGCCCAACTACTCAAGAGTCAAGACCTACTCAAAATCCGTCCGGCAGTAACACAAATCACACTTTTGAATTCTCCAAAACATCACCAATAATATTCTCTGAATAAATTGAAAATATTATAATAATAATGGAAATTATGATGCGACCAGCTAGATTACTCCAACAGTACTGGGTGACCCATAAGCTAAGGCAAGAAAATACAAAATTCACCTCAACAGATTATATAATACAGTCCACGAGAAGAAAGCTGCGAGAAATTACGCAAACAAACAAAAGAAAGGGGGCAGTTCCCGCTTTGGTGAACGCCCCACGACACAGAAGTTCACTGAATAAACACACAAAAGCCATTACGCGATTAGATTAGATTTGATTCAAAACAAACAGAAGAGAGAGAACCAACCCCACGCATCCTCACTTCTGGGCACGTCAAGATTATAAAAACAGACTAAAATATTAGCTTGACCGAAGCATCACGCGGGCGAAACAGTATACCTAACCCAGATCAACACGCACGCTGAACTAAATCAGCAAACAAATATAAAAAAAAGCCCAAAAAAGTTCCAGATCGACGCATCGAGACGTCCGCCCCACCCCAGATCCAGCCCACGGCGATCCGATCCGACCCAAACCCGCTCACCTCGCGACGGAGAAGGCCCAGGGCGTGACCGGTTGCTCCTCCGTGGCCGTGTCCTCTCCGTACGCGTCCTCCACCCCACCGCCGGCCGCCGCCGCCGCCACCTTCTCGGTCTGCGCGGCCGACTCCATGGCCACCGCCTCCACCCTCCTGGGCGCCGCCGCCCGCACCTTCACCGCCGCGGCCCTCCTCCGCACCTCCCTGCAACTCGTGCAGCCGTTGCCGTTGCCGTTGTCGCTGCCCCCCTCACCTCCTCCTCCACGCTTCCACTGCAGAGACAAAAAAAAACACGACAAAAAAACGCTCCATTATATCCCCAAGGTTGCCGAGGACCAAACTGCAATTACACAAGTTAAGCGCGGAGCGAGAGGACAAAACGAGCGGCAAGCGAGACACCGGAGGCGTCGGCGGCGGGAGCGAGCGCGGGATTAGCGAGGAAGCGTGGGGGCTAGGCGCAAAAGCGCACGAGGCGTGGGCGTACCAGGGAGGAGGCGGGGGACGCGGTGGCGGTGCGCGTGGAGAGCATGGCGGCGAATTCGGCGGAGCGGAGCGCGAGAGGAGAGAGAGCGTGGAGAGGGGAATGGGAGACGGGGGAGAAGGTGGAGAAGGTGGAGGGAGGCGGGGGGCTATAAAAAGGGGTCCTCGCGGTGTGCTTTGTATTTTGCGGGGGGCGGGTGGGTGGCACACGTGGACGGGCCCGCGGCGGTGCATTTTGGGCAACGATACGAGCCGTGCGTCACATACATCGTTTCGGCTCAGTACGTTTCGCCCTCAACATTTTTTTTCATGGTGTAATGTAATGTTGGGTAAAGAAAGCGAGCTAGCTTGTCTTCTTCTAGCCTTCTACGCTTGCTCATCATATTTTTCAAGAAACAAAACAACTTGAAAATCATCTATGATCGTCGCGTCGGCCTTCGCGCCAATCTCCTCAAACGCGTCCTCGCCCACCTCCCATGCCTCGCCCACCACATCACCTTTTGCCGTCGCGCTTGAGCCCTCCTTCTGCGTCCTCTGCAAAACCACCCACCGCGTTGCCCTCCCCGACGACCTCCGTGCCACGTGCTACCACGGCTCCTTCCCTAGCGGCTGGCTCGTTCTCACACTCCACCAGTCTTGCGACCATGTGTTCCACAACCTCAACCTCGGCGGCAACAGACGAGGTGGAAGCGTCCTCGACCTCTAGTGTCGGCAGCCACACATCAACGGACAGCAGTATCCCCATCATCTTCGCCTTCTGGACGTCGTTCCTGCTGCTACACCTGGGTCCTCCTAGAGATGATCCTCATCCGCCAGAACCTCCACAACAACCTCGACTTCAACCATGTACGTTTTATTGCAGGTGTTGCTCAATTTTGTTATAACGGTTGGCTCGAAATGTTACGTGAAGCATTTTTTTTTATTGTTGCAGTGTTGTTGTGTCAAATGTTTGCGGCAAGAGGTGTTTTTTGTTGCAATAGTGTTTTTGATTTGTTGACAAGAGTAAACATTTGTTGCAGACTTTACCATTTGGTTGTTGCACCATTATTCCAAAAATATTGTAATAATTATTTTCGGGTGTTTTCACTATTATTTTCAAATGTTGCAATGTTGTAATATCAAATTTTGTTTGTTTGGGATGTTTGAACTAGTTTTTAAAAGCGCGGTCATGTTCTATACTGATGGTTTCATGAATTTTTGGTGAGAATTTGGTATTTTTCCTATTTTTTTCTTGGCGTTGTATTTATCATTTACGTATTTTGTTGCATATATGAATTAATTTTGTTGCAAATGTTGTATTTGGATGTTGCATCGGAGCGTGCTATGAAAACATCCTAGCGCTTGGATGCGTCTGAGTATTTTAATTCAGCACGGTGATTTTCGCACGCCGCTTGGGTTTTACAGGCTACTTCCGGTTTGAGTCGCTGGTGACCGGTCGGGAATGCTGCTTGGTTCCTTCTTTAAGTTGGCTCAGTCGGTTTTGCATCCTTTAACATTGCATTGAGAATGTCATGGGTGAACAATGCCGTGTCATTCGGTAGATTTGAGTCGTCGGGTCTAGGAAGAATGGTCCATATTAAGATCTACAGTGTTTGTGGACTGTACCGATGCTCAATTTTTCTGCGGTGATTGCTACAGTTTTTTGGGGAGCAGTGCAGATCGTGATCCCAGCCTCTCGTTTTTTATCGAATAGACCGTACGCAATGTCATGGCATTGTTCACCCGTAACATTGCTACAGAATATTAGAGGATACGTTTCCGCTCGATCAAGTACGGTGTATCGCGTCTAGTGAAGTTTTTCCATGCTCGCGTAAGTCGGCTGCAGCTAGGGATGGCAACGGGGCCATTCCCTGTCGGGGAGTGGTGGATCATCCCCATCCCCGTGACAAGAAAAAATCCCTATCCCCGTCCCCATCCCCGTCATCGGGTACTATTCTTCCCCCATCCCCGTCCCCGTCGGGTTATCGGGGCCCCATCCCCGTCCCCATCCCCGTCGTCGGTACTGCTATTTCTGGATTTCTGGAAAACATGAGAGCATTTCTACATACTGCATAGCAACACTTAGACAACTAACACGATAAAGAACATATTAGCAAGCAAGAACCATATATCATTGGAGTGGTAGAATTGTCGGGCATCTAATGAGTCCAAGTGAATCACATTTTCACATAATGAAAAACTCTGAAACTAAGTGTTATAAGCAACAACCCAGACCAATATCCAACTTTCTGTAGCAAATTGATAAGGTTATCCGTTATCTGGTCTAGTATTAGCTTTATTTTGCTTTGTAAAGTTCATACTTTATCTGAGAATAAACATAGTGCAAAAACATGATTGATGCACTTTCGGTTATGGGCTATGCCATGCCTTTGTGTTATCGGGGCCCCATCAGATGCAACGGGATGGGGAGTAGGAGAACATCCCGTCTCCGCCAAACCCAATGGGGAATGTTTTTCATATTAATATCCCCGTGGGGAATGAAGTAGTCCCAAACCCGTCCCCTAATAGATGAATTCCCCATCGGGGAATGGGGAATGGGGCCCCATTGCCATCCCTAGCTGCAGCCTTAACCTAACTTGCACCATGTATTTTTTTCCACCATTACAAGGTAAACATATCAAAGCACACACACCTTAGCACACGTCAAGAAACAAGAGAAACGAATAAAAATCTGTGACCTCACAAAATTTTTACTGGTACGTTGTTTAGCGATGATTCGGTGGTGTGCTAACATGTACTACCGACATGTTCACATGTTCTCTATTGAGGTGAAGCAATAGTGTTTTCGTGTTAAGGGCTTTTAATGTATGAAGAAAAAAATAAGGTTACATCTCGATATATGCTTTAGTCGTTTCTCCCCAAGTCTATGTTAGATCCCCAAATTTAGTAGTGCTAGATAAAGCTGTGACCTTCTCCAAGAATAAAGGATGAACAGTGCCCTGCCTTTTTTCCCCTCTAGGAACGCCTTAATTGCTGTAATTTTAAAGATACAGCTTCCCACGGTTAAGATTTTGAAGAAAAAGAATGATGAGACTAGCAGAAAACACTACTCCAAGTTGAATTGATAAAAAGGAAGACTATTATTTCAGCGAAAACTGATCAAAGGAACTTGAACACAGTGGCTCCTACTATATCGGTCAATGCATTGCCAACGTAGATCGACTGCATTGAACAGGTCTTTATCATATGGTTAGTTGTTTTTAGGTGCCTGGAGGCACATGTCTTCCAATATTTATGAGCAAAATCAAGATTGTGGTTGCTATTGCTATAATGCTGGATGATTTTATTGCTTAGCTAGCTAGTCCACAAAACGAACTTAGTTGAACCGTTGATTTATTCAACACAGGTGTATCATCTAATAATTGCGTGTTTTTGTGGACTAGCGTATCACGCCAACGCCCATCAAATAATCATTTGTCAATTCAAGCTCGCCTAGGCCTAGCTAATAACCGATTTCGTGGCCCTGGCCACTAACCTGTTCGATCTGCACTAAAGAATGTCCTTGTTGTTTCCTCTTTCGTAAACTAAAACGCACCATATCTTTTTGGTATATACTCCTACAAAAGAGCCATGTTGTCTTCAAGCTATGCATAAAAAAACTACTAATTCGTCGGAATATCCATGAGATATCTCTGTCTCCGATCTCATGGGATTGAGAGGGTTTCGTGCTTTGATTAGTTTCTCTTCAACCAGCAGACAACCTGTACCAATTTATGGCCGTCAGATTGGTCCGGTCTGGTTGGCCATGAGAGCCACCGTGACCATCTATCGTGTGCTATGTTTCCTACGTCAATTTAATTAGTTAATTTTTTTGTCCTTGTAAGTCAGGCAATCTTTGTTGATGCCCTGAAAACAAAGACCCACTCCACTAGCTATGTTTCGACGGCGACTATTTGCTCTTTCTAAGTCATCTGGGAAATTTTTAAGTCTAAGTCAATTTTTATGATCATTAAATTTGCGTAGAGATTGATACGTCCTATGATTAGATGTTGATCCAATAGATAAAAAATATAATTTATGTTTAAGAAAAATTCAGCAACCTTATAAATAGACAACACTTTTGTTATTCTTTTTTTTCTCGAGAAAACTGACTGAAATTTTACA